>CM076580.1:1772487681-1773935281 GCA_034641835.2 Pinus albicaulis
TTACATGAAGTAATAATTGAAGAGGCTCTTCACTGAAGAGGTCTTGATTGTCCTTCATCATATATTCATTTATCAGCAATACTATTGTTAAAACAAGAATTCAGAAAAATCAGGAGAAATGAGTCTTAGTTTTTAGTCTCTTAATAATATAAAAGAAGTATTTAACTTTAAATATTGGTTTGTCTCTTCATATGCATAATAGAGACAATATTAATATCCATCAGCAATCAAAGCATGTAAAGGCATGTAAAGATGAATTCTAATTGAAGATCTTGATTAGATATAAAGAATGTTTAACTTTAAACATTTGTTTGTCCTTACATATGAAGCTTAAGAATGATCATTAGATTCCTTAATACTTGAAAATAATCAGCATAAACATATTAAACATAAGCAAACTAATTCAAAAGTTGCAGCTATGAAATAAACTAAGTGCACTTAGCTTGGTGTGGGGATCCTCCACCCTTGCCTCTCACACTGAAGATAAATTCAGCTACTTAAGACTTCAATCAATCAACGAGCATGTAACAACATCAAATATGATAGAACATATCTTCAATTATGTCTCCAAGTCTTCAGAAATAATAATAATAAGTCATACAAGTTCTACATATCAAAGCCTTCAAAGTTTGAGGCTTAAATAGATAAAGTATCTAATAAACTCATCTAAAATAGCTCAAGTAATCATAAACATCCTTATCCTATCATATAAAGTCGAATTCATCTACCATATCCATCATAATCTAGAAAATCCCACAAAATAAGAGTTTTGGCCTAGTTTCTAGGGATCCTCCATGAAGACTAGTCATGTTTGACCGTCTTTGACCGGGCCTATTAAAGCTCGGTCTAACTGTGCCAACATGTGTACTCTTATTATTAGTTCCCAAGCCTTCTATAAATATATCTAGCTCGAGCCCAAGTGTCCAGCACATATGCAAACCATAATGCCATTATGGAATTTCTGCTACTGTCCAAAAATGCACTTAAATTTCAAGTTTTACAAAAACATATAATAATTGAAAAACATAACTTAAATACATGTTTATGCATATTTGGGTAAATAGAAGGTGGATATGATGGTAAATAGATGGATAATATGGAAAAATAATGTGTATTTTCTAAACAAAAAGAGATAAAAAAACGAGGGCCAACATCTATATTAGTCCAACAACTCTCAAATTAAAATCCTCATAATATTACAAATAGGAATTTAAACTCCATCGCTTACCTCTTGGAGAAAACCATGACCTAAATTATGATTTATATATTAGCTCATTATCATGTACTTATCCATACAACAATTGTAAATGTTTTACTATTCACTAGACCTTAAACACATGCTAGCTTAACCCTTCAGGGATAAATCCAGCCAAGGAAATTACCTCAACCATCCAAGGCTTACATTAGGAAAAGCTTAATTTATTTTAATCCAAACGGAATAGTAAAATTGTTTAATTTCATAACCATACTAAAAATATTCCTTACAATTCCATCTATTTTTGAAGGCCCTTTATCCGTATTCACTAAAATTAAATGTCCTATAGTTATCCCATATATATCGCTCTATAATGTGTCATTAACATAATCATAATATTTTTTCCATCCAACATGACCCACACATTATATGAAAATACATAAGAACACAAATATGTTCATCATTCATAATAACATTTGCAAGTAACAAGGATAGTATAATATGGATACACCACAATATAAGAAATAATCATTCCTTAATCACATTGTTTGGGAATGATTATATTATATAATTAATGCCAACTTGCTACATACCTCTAATATTCCTCCTGTCCATAGACCACACTACTCTAGAACTCTCAGTAGAGGATCACCCCTAAACTATGGGTTAACTCCACAAGGGAAATATACCCTCCTTATGCTAGTGATGGGCACATATTTTGTACCAATTAGGTATGATTCCTCACATTGTATACAATACTATCCAATCCTACTTTCAATCTCTATATTTTCTCCAAAGCTAGAAAGGAGTTCTTGGCTATATAATTTATTATGCAACCTGACTAATTTCCCTTTCAAGTTCCATCCTTGCACAAGAAAAGTAAGAGAAAATTGGTTTATGCATTTCCATTATGGATACCATGGAATTTCATTAGGTCAAAGGGTTAAAAGTTGAAAAATTCCTTTAGTAGTTATATACGCAATCCCACCATGACGCACACGAGGGCCAGTAATGCTCCATGATAAATACCAACAATTTTTTTCCTCGGTTACATGGTTTTTTAAATTTTAGGAATAATTGACATAATGAGAAATGTGTGATTTTTACATGCATGGGTAATTTCTTCCAAGTGTCAATTGGGGAACTATTTCCCTCTACTTAGAGACATCACTTTTCTAACTTAGGCCATATCATTGTTATGCCACCCTTACATTTCCTTCTTGTGGAGTTTACCCCCCCATACTCTTTTTGGTTTGGATGTATGAAAATATTATGCATTATATTACATGGTGTGATTACATATTACAATATCAAGTTCATTAGGCCTTTTCATATACGATCTCCAACCTTGACCAAATTGGTACTGTAGCCTCAAAACACATAACATAGGCAAGTAGGACTCAAAACAAATGTATTCACATAGATATGAAATCCAAACAAGACTTCACTCACTAGCCTAATAAAAATATGTACAATACCAACAAGAATATTCTTGGTATATTATAGTAGATGAAATGTATGCCCACAATTATGATTCATAATATTACATAGTAAATGGTGTTGATGGATTCATTAAAGCATATACCAAAATAGATAAAGTGGATGTTCTACAAATTAAATTACATGACCCACATATTGGACATCGACAAGCTAACATGATAGCTTATCTATGTGGTCTAGACACTACACAAGACTAGAATTAAAATAGCAAAACCAATATCTACAGTAGAAAATACAAGTCATTTAAAAATTTGTAAATAATTCCCTATCCAAATTGCACATGCATGTATGAAATAAAAATTGCATGGTTCAACACTAGAAAATGCTACATTTGACTCCACTAGGATATGAATATGAGTATTGGTATACATGTGTAACAAACATATAATCCTTGTATTTTCCATTTTTTCTTACAAATGATTACTTCAAGGTAAAACAAAAAAGTCAATAGTGAGATGCAACATCAGTGAAGGA
The DNA here is from genome assembly GCA_034641835.2 of Pinus albicaulis. Taxonomy (NCBI): domain Eukaryota; kingdom Viridiplantae; phylum Streptophyta; class Pinopsida; order Pinales; family Pinaceae; genus Pinus; species Pinus albicaulis. The sequence continues at coordinate 1,772,490,851 of CM076580.1, forward strand.
AAAATAGACTCTAGATTATGATTTCGAGTTCATACAATTAGAATCATCCATCTTAGATAACACATGCAACCTACATGCACATAGTAATAACATACTCAATGATTATGACACAATGCAATTTGATATTGTGTTCCTTCAGGAAACATACATGCCGATACACACGGAATATGAAAATTTTGTAGGCTTAAATTGCATGTCAAATTTCATGAAGCATGAAGTGATGTTACTAGTAAAAAAATGTATAACAACCTTGCAACATATGCATTTTGAAGAACAAAATATAGAGACACTTTTGGAAAACGTAATAGTTCATGGGTCACAGTTTACAATACTCAATATCTATGCTACATTGCATGCATATTTGACCAACATAATAGATATAATTGTAAAATCATTGTGACGAGCTACAAAATTGAACTTTTTGCTGCAAAATTACCTACTCAGTGTTTTTCTTATCCGCCTCTTTTTCCCTCAAATTTGCCATTAAACCTTGTACATACACCATGGGAAACTTAAGGTATGAAATATGTGTTTACTAGTTTTGTTATCACACACACACACACACACACATATATTGTTGTGAAAACAACGCCAAAAATAGAAGAAAAGAGATAACAACACCTTAGAAATAAGCCACTTGGAGGAGGCAACCTCCAATACATTACATGAATGAACAATCCTTGGATGATACAAATTACAAAACCTCCTTTCTATATATAGGAGTCCATGGAACACAATGTAATCCTAGCTGACCTAACAATAATAATTTAAGGGCACAATAATAACAATTTGGGCGTTACAAGGGTACAATAATAACAATAAGGGGGTTACAATAACAACAATAAGGGAATATACTAGTAATATAGGGACCTAACATGCCCCTCTCCTTCAAAAAAGTGTTTTCCTCAATGCTTGAGTAGCTCTGGGTGCTTCTGTATAAAATTCTCATCCTCCCATGTAGAATCTTCAGTGGGTAAGTTCTTCCACTTGATGAGATACTCTGAAATTGATCGATTCTGTAGCTGTCAAGTTCTTGTTTCCGTGACCGCTTCAGGTTCCAATATGATTTTTTCTTCCTCATCAAGTTTTGGCAATATTGCTTAAACTAGAATATTTTCACCTATAACCTTCTTTAAGCATGAAACATGGAAAACTGGATGCACTCGTGAAGAAGAAGGAAGGTCCAATTTGTATGCCATAGTACCAATCTTTTGAAACACCTTGTAAGGACCATAGTACTTTGGCGATAATTTATTATCCTTCTTAGCTTGCTTGAAGGACATTTGTTTATATAGTTGTCGCTGTAAAAATACCCAGTCTCCTACATCAAAACTTCTCTCGCTGCGATGTTGATCTACCTGTTGTTTCATTCGATTTTGTGCCAAATTCAGGTTATCCTTTAAGAGTTGGAGAACTTCTGCGATGCTCGACGTGTGACTTCCACTGCTTGAACCTTCAAATTTTCTCTTAAAGATGATGTGATGGATGGTGGATGATATCCATAAAGTGCCATAAATGGGGTCATTTTTTCTGCAGTATGGAAGGAAGTGTTATACCACCATTCAGCTAGAGGTAACGACTTGACCCATTGTGTTTGTTTATCAGATACAAAAAAACAAACTTATCCTTCCAAACATTTACTTACTACTTGCCACGTGTCACTATTTGCTCCTTTGGCTCTAAAATTTATAGACAGGAAACTATAGTCTGTGTACTTCCAGTCACTTTTTACAAAATTCAAATCTGATGCTCAGAGAGAGAGTTATGAAGATTTTCCCACAATCACCTCTTTGAGATGGAATTCAGGAGCCTGAAAAATACCTAACCTCCACAGATCATATCTCCAAAAATATTGCGAACAAAGCTCTGAAATTTGGCGTCGTTGTTCCTTGGGATTTCAGCTTCGTGCTCTAAAATTTTTAGCTTCTGAACCTTTGTAGATAAAAAGTTATAGCGCAAATTTTACGATGACCTTTTTAAGTGAAATTCAGGAGCCTGCAAAAAGACCTAAATTTCACAGATCATATCTCTAAAAATGTTGTGAACCAAGCTCTAAAATTTTGCGACGATATTTCTCAGGATTTCGGCTTCGCACTCTAAAAATTTCAGCTTCTGAACCTTCATAGAAAAAAATTTATAGCGAAAATGCCACAATGACTTGTTTGGAGCAACGAAACCCTAGAATCCAAAGCTCTGATACCAAATGTTGTGAAAATAGCTCCAAAAATAGAAGAAAAGAGATATCAATGCCTTAGAAATAAGCCACTTCGAGGGGGCAACCTCCAATACATTACATGAATGAAAAATTCTTGGATGATACAAATTACAAAACCTTCTTTCTATATATAGGAGTCCATGGGCCAAAATGTAATCCTAACTAACCTAGAAATAATAATTTAAGGGCACAATAATAACAATATGGGGGTTACAGGGGTACAATAATAACAATAAGGGACTATACTAGTAATATAGGGACCTAACATATATATATATATATATATATATATATATATGTTACTAAAAGGGATAAAGTGGCAAACTACCTTTAGTTGCTTATACTCCCAGTTTCAGCCCTATTTGACCTAAGGTGAGAATATGACACACACACACACACACACACACACACAATATAGGGTTTCTGACTTCTAAGGGAGCACAATATAGGTAGTGATAGACCTATATGGACAGTCAAATGTCATGGTGACAAAATAACGTGTAACAATTGGGGTTTTGGATGGGCTCAAATTTTATTCAAACGATGGAGCCCTCTTTTCGATGCATGAAGAGAGAATCTGGCAGAACTTCCAATTTGGGTTTGGCTCCTAGGCCTGTTGCACCCTCTATGGTCGAAAAATGTCTTCAGATAGATAGGGAATGAGCTCGGGAAATTCTGGGAAGCAGATATGTCATGTTCTCTTCTTAGGTCAAATAGGACTGAAATTGGGAGTATAAGTGACTAAAGGTAGATTGCCACTTTATCCCTTTTAGTAACCTACATCCTAAATTTCCTACATTTAGAGCACATTACTTAGAACACCATAGGTAAGAAAAAGAAAAAGTTTGTTAAAACCCCAACATGTGGTGTAGTAGGAGCCACACCTGCTAACATTATATATATATATATATATATATATATATATATATATATATATATATATATATGTCATATTCTCGCCTTAGGTCAAATAGGACTGAAACTGGGAGTATAAGAGATTAAAGGTAGATTGCCACTTTATCCCTTTTAGTAACCTACATCCTGGATTTCCTACATTTAGAGAACACTACTTTGAACACCATAGGTAATAAAAAGAAATTTTTTGTTAAAACCCCAACATGTGGTGTAGTAGGAGCCACACCTACTAACATTTTGGCAAATGAAAAGGGGAATCCTTTAAAGGCCACATTTTTTCAAAATAGTATGGTAAGGTAGTCTACAAAAGGAGAAACACCAAGGAGGGAAGAAACTACACTAGACAAGGAACTCGGAAATTCTTCAAGGTCCTATAAATTTAAAAATCCTAAAACTCCAAAAGGGTAAAATATGGGAAATGAAGAAGTAAATGGACTTGGGAGACAGTGAAATTTTACCTTCAAATTTCCCATCCAAGATCCAGATGAAATAGTCTGAATGAAGAACATTCCTCTTTTTTCCTTTTCAAATTTTCATGGCCTATCCAAGGAATTCCTGGACACTTTATTGTTTGAGTTTTATATCCTTTTTTGTATTTATGATTACTCTACGGATCCTCAAAAGCTGAAAATATTTCCCACAACTTTTGGAAGATGCAACCCTTAATTGGTTCATTGGACTTGGTGGAAACTCTATTTAGACTTGGGAAAATATGAAGAAAATGTTTTTGAAAAAATACAAAGACTACTGTAAGGTCTATGAAAATAAAGAAGAGAGCTTCAATATGTCCCAAGCCGATGAGGAAATTCTAGAAGATTATGTGGAAATATTTCAGTACACTTTATAAAAAAGTTAGAAAAACACTACTGGACCTTACAAACTTCACTAGGAGGATGCAAATATTGCTTAGTCTTTTTTGATGTCTTGGGTATATTTTTTGAATAAAAATTCAAAAGCATTTTAAAAGTGTAAAACTTTTCTCCAACTTATTGAAATTGAAGTTAAGGAGAAGATTAGCACTCTTAGAACAAAAAATGGAGGAGAATTCACTTCTAATGAATTTAAATTCTATTGCATCGATAGTGGCATAAAAATACATCTTACAAATGTATACACTCCACAAAAAAATGGAGTAGTAGAAAGAATGAACCGCACCTTGTTAGGAATGGCAAGGTCGATGCTAACATTCAAAAAGTTAAGTCCTATATATTGGGTTTGAGAATATTCATACAGCTGTCTACTTAAGGAACATATCTCCAACTAATTCTTTAAATAGAATCACACCTTATGAAGCATGGTTTGGTTTCAAACCTTGAGTTAAACATCTCATATTTTTTGGATTAGTATGTCATGCCTTAGTTCTGAAAGAAAAGCGAACTAAGCTTGACTCACGAAGCTTGAAGTGCACAATGATTGGGTATTCTGATGAGAAGAAAGGGTACCAAATTTTGTCCAACGAAAAATTTATTGTGGGCAGAGATGTGATTTTTGATGAAACTAAGGGTAAGAGTGTTAAATAAATGGAAATTATTCTTCAGAATTTATAAACAAAAGGTGATAAAGAAAAGGAAATATACAAAGTCAACCAAATTGACAAAATTTGTATGAACTTGATTTTCCTTCATCTGAATTTAATTCATCAAGTCCATCTACTTCAGCGACACCATCTAGGTATTTTAGAAATTCATCCAAATCTCTTAGCAGTAGCAGTTCTTCTAACAGTGACTCCCCACCCCCAAAATCTGCAGTTGATCAAAAAAAATTTGTTTACATCAACCCTCTTTACAATGATGGTGATTTTTCAGAATCTCAAACCAGAGAACATCAATTTCCAAAATGGGCAGTTCAAATTTTGAAAGATGTAAGGCCTAATGAAGTAGAATAAAACAGGAACAAGGAAGTCACATAAAAGTGAAGTAAATTTTGACTTGACAGCAAATGATTTTACTGAACCCTCTACTTATCGCAACACAGTAAAACATACACAATGGCAACAGGATATGGTTGATGAATATCAGGCCGTTCTCGAAAACAACACTTGGAAACTTGTTGATTGTCCTCAAAATGTTAAACCCATCAGATGAAAATGGGTTTACCGAATTAAGTACAAGAAAAATGGAGATACAAAAAAGTAGAAAGCAAGACTTGTTGCTTAGGTTTTTGCGTAGCAGGAAGGGATTTATTATGAGGAAACTTTTGCTCCTACGGCTAAATGGAACACCATCTGATTAACACTTGCATTAGCAGCCCAAAAAAGATGGAAAATTCATCAGATGGATGTAAAAAGTTATTTCCTCAATGGATATCTACAAGAAGAAGTGTATATGACACAACCACTAGGTTTTGAAATTGAAGGACAAAAACATAAAGTCTGCAAACTGATAAAGGCTTTAAATGGGTTAAAACAAGCCCCCCGAGCTTGGTATGCCAAAATGGATGAATACCTTCAGAAAGTTGGCTTTCAACAAAGTGAATCTGATGATACCTTGTGTGTACACCAACAAGGTAAAAATATGGTGATTCTTGTTATGTATGTAAATGATTTTATCATCACTAGAAAGAATGATGATCATATTACACAGGTGAAAAAGGAGTTACATGCAAGTTTTAAGATGACATATTTAGGGGTACTTCAATACAATCTTGGAGTTGAAGTATTCCAACGTCCACACCATATATTCATTTATCAGAGTAAGTACGCAGTAGAAGTTCTTTAGTGATTTGGAATGTAGGATTGCAAGCCTATTCTTACCCCCATGGAAAAAAACTTGAAACTTTCAAAATTTGAAGGGGGGGGGGGTGGGATGGTGGATAGCACTACTTATAAACAGTTGATTGGTAGCCTAATTTATCTAACAACCACTCGACCAGATCTTTCTTATGCCATTAGTATTATTTCACGCTTTATTTAGGACCCACGAGACAACCAATGGAATGTAGCCAAAATAGTTCTTCATTATATCCAAGGAACAAAATATTTGGTCTTCTTTACAATAAGACTAAAAACTTTGTACTTGGTGGTTTTTCCGACACTGACTTTGCTAGCAGTATTGATGATAGGGCATCAACCTCAGGTTATTTAATGAACATGGGGTCAACTGTAGTGTCTTGGAGTTGCAAGAAACAAGCTACAATGGCCACTTCTTCAGCAGAAGCAGAGTACATATCAGCATGGGAAGCAACATGTGAGATTTTTTGGTCGCATAGAATTTTATAGGACTTGGGAATTCCTCAAACAGAAGCTACATCGTTATTCATCGACAACCAGTAAGCAATAAAGCTTTCCAATAACCCAATTTTTCATTCAAAGACAAAGCATATGGACACCAAGTATCATTATATCAGATCACTCATTGCAAAGGATGTCATCAAGCCAATTTATTTTCCTTCAGAAGATCAAATCTCCGATATCTTCACCAAACCTCTTGGCAGGATAAAATTTACTAAGTTCAGGGATGAACTTGTATATGTTGTAATGTATATTTAGATCATAGGGGGGGATTTTAGATGATCCAAATATCATAGTCAAAATCTATGATAAAGTGTTTATTAAATTAATATTGGAGACACTTAGAAATATAATATTGTTACAAAAGATATGACTCTAGAAAAGTGTCGTATCTTAGGCTCTAATATATAAAAAAGTTAGTAGATTTGTTAGGAGGATATTTATTATAAATGGACACTTGTTATTTTAATAAGTGGTCCATAACTAAATTAGGTTATGACATCTAGCTTATAAATAGGTCATTTTCCTTATTGCAAGAGTGTTGGAGTCTATGGGTGTAAACTCTTGCAAATTTATCATGTAATTTATTTTCCTATTAATAAAATTATGTGTCTTAGGACACTTCTTTCATTAGAAAAAGACAAAATACCCTAGACCCAGAAACCTTATGTATCATTTTTCTTAAGGGGATACAAGAAAACTACTTTAAGAATTAATTATTATAGGTGCAAGAGATGATTCTTTGTTAACATATCAAGATATATGTGATTTGTGTGAATGATATTCCATAATAATTTCAAAATATAATAGAAGCTCTCACGATGTGGTTTCTAGGATTAATAAGTCTAGTGGGATAGGTTTAACTAAAGAAGATCTAGGGAATATTTTGGAAAACTTTAAAATTGGCATTGTTAGCACCCTTAGCTCTCAATTTCATACCTTGCAAGCTAGAATTAATAAGGAGGAGGTTGACTTAGCCTTATCAATATTTTTCTCTAAATGTCAAAAAAATACCCTCTTATGGAATTCCCTTTAAATAATGTCGATACATGTAACATTTGTGAGAAAAAAACATTCTACTCAAGAATTTCCTTTTCTAGAAAGATTTAAGGTCATGTTTCAAGAATCCAATGAGGAAATTGAATAACTACGCTTCATTTCTTATAAGAAAACATTCCCCCCTCGATCATCTGAACCCACACCGTATGGTCCTTCCTAGTAGTTTACTCCAACTTTTGGTTGGTACCCTCCTATGCCTTGGCCACAATGGCCCCTCCATATGCAAAATCAAGGTTGGGCCCTAGGCTGGAGAGGACCTTATCTATATGGGAATATGGCACCACAGGCTCCAACTCAAATGCATCCATAATAACTCCAACTACCTTCAAATCAATCTTCTCAAACTCAAAAAATACCTTAATTCCCATCTCAACCAATTCCTAATTTGAATAATAAAGTAGTCCATCATCACAGATACAACATTGAGCTGCCTTTTTTTCCTACTTATAAACTTTCATCAATGGATTGTAAATACAGTCACCTACATTCCAAAAATTTACTCCAAAATTATACCTCTCTTATTATTCATGAACAGGAAGATGAGGAGGCCTCTTTAGAACAAATATTTATTTCCTCTTAAACTCAAGATACTACAGTAGAGAAATATCTTGAGAAAGAACCAGAACCTACTTCTATGGAGAAATTTTATGTCTCGAAATGCCCCTTATACAACCTGATTTTGAATTTCTAGGAGAGCTAAGTAATACATCTGTGAAAATTTTGTTATTTCAAGTCATCAAGGATGTTCCTATTTATGCTAAATATGTATGGGAACTTTATATGAAAATCCAATAAAAAATAAGAAATACCATAAGATAGTTAATGTCATAAGAAAATTATTATATTTGACGTAAGGAAAAGTGTTTATAGAAAAAATATGGGGATCCTAGGAGCTTTGTTATTACCATTAAAATAAATAATCTCCCCATAGTGAATGATCTGATAGACTTAGGGTCACCCATAAATTTTATGACTAAAGAAACCATGGAGAGGCTTGGATTACTAGGTCTACACTTAACCCCCATTGTCCTCCAACTGCTTGATTGATCTCCTATCAAACTAGAAGGAGTGGTGGAAGATATTGTTGTTTCTATAGAATCGTGGGAATACTTAGCTGAATTCATGATTATTCAACCCAAATTTAACCTTGAAGGCTAATCGCTAATCCTGGGAATACCATGGCTGGCCATAACATACACTTATATTAGTTGTAGGCTAGGGGATATGACTATTTCCCATGGAAACTCGATGAAAAATCTTGCCCTTTACCCTCCTTCCAAACCTTCACCAAACTATAAAAACCCTTCATGGTTTAAAGATAGTGATGAAAAGTCTACCAAACCTCTCTTGACCCTCGATCAAGCTGTTAATTTTAAAGAAAATGCCAAATATGATATGATTTGTACTTTGATAGGAAACCCTCATATTGACCACCATTTTCCATATGATCAAGTATTAGAGAAACAATATTAGGATACATGCTCATCTACTGAATTGATGAGACAATTGGATACAATATCCCCACCAAGTATTGTTATATAAAAACAAAATAAAGTTGTTGAAATCCATCTTGGAAAATCTTTCAATATCAAAACCCATCTAAAACCCTCACATCAAAATAAAATTATAGAGGTACTTCAGAAAAATAGTAGTGCTTTTTCTTGGGAAGAAATCCCAATCTTAACAATAATCCAATCAAGGGGGAAAGAAGAAATATTTGTCAAAAATAAAATGCTTCCATTGTCATGAATTTGGGCACTATGCCATGAAGTGTCCACACAATAATACAAGAAATAATACCTCAGGAGGAGCAGTAGGTGAAGCCTTGGCTTCACAGTTTGAGTTTAAATTTACCCTCATTGCATGCATGGAAAACACAGTGATGGGGAATGTGTGGTACTTGGACTCAGGTGCATCGTTCCACATGACAAGGAATAGATATTTTTTTAGTAACCTAGAGGAGAAATACTTGCAGATTCACATCGACATGGGGGATGATGAAAGGTACAACACGACTAGGGTTGGTAAAGTCACCCTTCAGAGGGACTCAGGCTCCCCCCTCAAGCTCAAGGATGTCAGGTTTGTTTCGTTCCTAAAGAAAAATCTCATATTTGTTGCAGCTTTAGAAGACCCTGGATATGATGTGATATTTAACAAAGGAAATGCATTCCTGAGAAATATACCCATGGGACATGTGAAGCATATTAGGATTCGGGCGAATAACCTTTACAAGCTAGGTGTGAAGGATTGTGTTCCATTGAGCACAAAGGAAAAGAAGGTGCAGAGTCACGATGTCAGTAAAATTTGGAATAGAACACTTCGTCATTTGCATCGTGGAGCTTTGAAGATTATGCATCAGATAACCACAAGCCTCCCTAAAGGAGCACTTGAGTGGTAGGATGTATGCAAAGGATTTATTTTGGGGAAATACACAAAATCCAATTTCCATGATCAAGACAGTAAGGTGCACGCAGTCTTAGAAACGATCCACTCTGATGTTTGTGGACCTTTCTCAATAGCATCGACTACCAAGCACATATATTTTATCATTTTTATTGATGACTTATCGTTAAAGTGTTGGATATTATTCATGTGGAAGAAGGAGGATAATTTCTCCAAGTTCATAGAATTCAAATAACTGGTGGAGAAAGAAGCAAGAAAGAAGGTGAAGGCTCTTAGGAGCGGTAATGGAGGTGAGTATGTGTCGAATTAGTTTAAAAATTTATGTGCAAAAGAAGGCATTCGATGGAAGTTAACAACACCCCACAACCCACAACAGAATAGGGTGTCTAAGAGAAATAACTGTAGCATTTTGGGAGCAGTAAGGGTGATGTTGCATGACCAAGGCCTACCCTTGCACTTGTGGGCCTAATCATGCAACACAACAGTCTATTTGTAGAACCGAAGTCCTCACCGTATTTTGGGCATGATTACACTAGAGGAGATTTTCTCAGGGAGGAAGCTAGATGTGTCACATTTCAAGATATTTGGAGCCTCTCTCTACTACCATGTCTAGAAATATTCTAGGAAGAAGCTAGAGCCGACAACAAAATTGGGGGCATTTTTGGGTTACATGGAAACTCACCACAATTACCATGTGTAATTTTCATCCCTCAAAGTGACAATGGTACGAAGGGATGTAAAATTTGATGAAGATAAGGTGATGTGATTCTCTCATGATAGGGAGCTTTATATCCCACCAGAGGAGGAGATTTTAGCTCCAAAGGAGGAACATGAAGAAGTTGTGGAGAAACCACAAATTGAGGATAAAATAGAGGAGATGACCACTCAAGCATAACCATCTAGAGAAAGTAGGAAAAGGACCAAGGAAGTTGAGATACTTGTGTAGGATGTGAGGGATAATGTGGGTTCTCCTTCAAATTAGCACTGGTAGAGAAGATCACTAGATCAGTACACTCGCTACATGGCTCTAATGACTGAGATTGTAGAGACTGAGCCATCCTCATTCAAGGAAGCAGTAGAGAAACCTGTATAGTTTGATGAAATGGTGGAGGACTATGAATCCATTGTCAAAAATAGTGTTTGGGAATTTGTTCCAAGACAAGTAGATAAATCATTCGTGGGTTCGAGATAGATCTTCAAGTTAAATCAAGTAGCAGACAGAAGCATAGAAATGTACAAGGCCATATTTATGGCCAAGGGGTACTCTCAGGTGCAAGGGGTTGACTATGAAGAGACCTTTTCTCCTATAGCAAGGTACTCATCCATCATATCAATTCTTTCTATGGATCACATATGGGGTGGAAGATCCACTAGATGGATGTGAAAACAACATTCCTCAATGGACTTATTGAGGAGGAAGTGTATATTGAGAAACCAGAATGCTTCAATACTTTTGACCAGGAGTCTCATGTGTGCAGACTCAAGCAAGCATTGTATGGTCCCAGGTAAGCACCCCATTCTTGTTACATCAGGATTGATAGTTATCTCACCAGTTTGGGCATCACAAAAATTTAAGTGGATGCAAACCTCTATCTTGTTTTGGTAGAAGGTAAAGTATTGATTATTGTCTTATATGTTGATGATTTTATTTTAACTAGTGATGACCAACTGATCAGATATTTCAAGGAGGATCTTGAAAGAGAGTTTGAAATGAAGGACATGGGTCTCATGCACTACTTCCGCGGATTGGAAGTGTGGCAAGGAGATGAGGAATTGTTTGTCTCTCAGGGAAAGTATTCCAACAAGATACTTCAAAGGTTTTGCATGGATAGATGCAAACCCATGGAAACTCCTCTAGCGACCAACTAGAGGAAAGAGGATGTCACTTCAGGTGAGGTAGTGGATGCTACTATTTACTGGTAGTTGGTGGGTTCACTCATGTATCTTGTAAACACACAGCTAGATATGTGCTATGCAGTGAGTCAGTTTATCCAATCTATGGTTCGTCTGACCAAATTATTTTTGAGGGTAGTTAAGCATGTTCTATGGTACCTCAGAGGCACTACCCAGTTTGTATTATCATAGAGACAGATAGAGAGAGTGAAGTTGCATGGCTTCACATATGCATATTGGGTGGGGATTCCATCGAACTGAAAGAGTACATCAGGTGGAATTTTCAGTGTTGGGTTCACAACGGTTTCTTGGTACAGCAGGAAGAAAATGACTGTGACACTCATCTCGACATAAGTGTAGTAAATGGTTGCAAGTCAAGAAACTTGTGAGGTTATATAGATGAGAAAGACACTTTTTGGATTATTTTTTTATATGATGGATCCAACTGTGACCTACTGTGATAATCAGAGTTTCATCAAAACTTTATGAAAATCCTATTTTTCATGATGGATCCAATCATATTCATATCCAATATCACCATCTATGGGATTGTGTGTAGAGATGGATCATGTTGTTGCAGTACATTCTAACAGAGGAACAAGATGCAGACATTTTGACAAATGCCTTGTCAAGAGGAAATTTTGAGTTCCATAAGTGTAGGATAGGGGTGGTTAATAATCCCTTTCTTGTTGGGAGGGAGTGTTTAAAGATGCAACAAGAAATTCTTAATTTGATTTTTCCTTGATTAAATTGAGAAAATTCGAATTTCTACATCAGCAGAAAACTTGGATGATGTTAAATTTAGTGACAAGGCTTATGTCACCCATTTTCCTCAGTAAATTTGAGTTTGAGGAGTTAGATTTCAATTTAGCATCTGTGATTTCTATGTTTTAGCAATCAAGGTTTGTTATCTAAGGTTGTTTTCAGTTAAACTAGTTCCAATTGTTGGAAGTGTTAGTGTTAGTATTTTCATCCTTCCACCAGTGATCAAATAAAATATTTTATGTCATGTTAAGGTTCCCATTCTAAAATTTGTGTCATTCCATTAGGCCATCATGAAAAAATTTGGTCACTTGGTGCAGATTTAGGTCAAACCTCACTCTTTTCAAAAATTTCATTACTTGTTGGCTCATTTCACCACTTTCCTAAGTGTACATCAATCATGAGTTGTCATCATCATGAATTTCATTCAGTCAGAGTCTCCATTAGGTATTAGGGTTTTCAAGGTCCATCAAATCACCATTTGCATGCATAAAAGTCTAGCAAGTAAAAGAGTGACAATAAACACATTTTATTATGAAAGATTGATTTCTAAATTTAATTTCAATTCAATATGTAATTTTATGTTTCTTAAAATGTAATAAGTTATCATGGTTCCAAGGCAGTTGCATACTCAAGGTTCCATCAGTGAAGTAAGTCAAAGTTCCAAATTTCATAGTGTTCCAAATCCAATAAAAAATCAAATTCAAAGGCTCAAGATAAAAAAATGAAAGGTGAATTGCAATGTTTAAGTTGAGTTTGAAAAGGAAATGTGGGTCCCATGCCTATTTTTAATTTTTTATCAGGTATAAAGGCCCATCAAAGAGCAAGGAGACACCCATTTTCATCCTCATGCATTTATCTCTCAGCTTCCCCAAGTGAAAAATCAAATTTTCAGCAAGAAATTCGAATTTCCTTGAAGACGTTGTGCTCCTTCTTGAGGCACTATGCTTTGTCCTGGGTGGCGTTACACTCCTGCTTCATGCACTGCACTTTTTCCAGCTTTCACCTACAACCTCAAAATCTTCTTTGCAATTGGTCCAAGCATCAAATCAGGTTTTTCTCAATCAAATGAAACTAAGTTACAACTCTCAAAGGCCTCCTTTAACTTTATAATTTCAAATTTATGGTGTAAACCCTCCGCACACATCATTTCAAGTTTTGAGCAAAGAAACCCTAGATTTCACTCTTGCAAGCCAACATTGTTTTCCCTAGACCCTATTTTCCCTTTCCACACTTCAAAAAACACTCCCCCTACCCCTACATCACCTTATTTCCCATTCCCAAGCCCTATTCCCTAAACCCTAACATCCCTAAGCTATGATTTCATAGGTAGCTAGATACCTCCCTGTAATATAAATTTCCTACCCTATTTACCTTAAAATTTCAGCCTCCCATCACTTCCCTAAGCTCCCCAACCCTTTTACACATTTCCCCAAATTTTCCCTCACTCGTCCCAACCCCCAAACCCTACAATCCTACTCCCTTTCCATTCCCCTTCTTCCCTAAGGTTTCAAGACAAAATAAACATAATGGAGGAGGAAATAAATATAATGGAGGAAAATAGAAACACCATGGAGGAATAGAAAAATAACTACAACAAAGGAGGGAGAATCTGAAGGCATGAACCTATACCTTGAGCAGTACAAACCCTACTTGAAATCACACTACAAAGGAAACCCTAATTTGTCAAAAGGAGAAGGGTAAGTTGGAAATACTTGTTCATAAATCCATGATAGAATAACACACCTTATTTGGCATCTCTGGAGCAATTGTGAGGAAATTTGGAGAAAATTTTGAGAAATTTGAAAAAATATTTGAAGGCAAATTTTCCATAAATATCTTTTTTAGTCATATTTTTGAAGAACATATTGTGGCAAAAAAGATGAATTTTGAGAAATGGGAGGAGTTTTTATTTCCTAAGATATCAAAGTACAAAAACCTATCTCACTTTCTACACAGGTATTACATATTGAGCGATACATTCACATCTTCATAGCATATTTTTCTACCTATGCGAAGTCCTGTTTTAGACACCGTTTTTAAGAGAATATTTTGGCCAATCCGAGAGGAATGTTGGGAAACTGGAGGAGTTTTTTTTTGTTACTAACATGCCAAAGAACCAAAACATTTCTCATTTTTGCAAACCAGTTCATGGTTAGCGAGATATCACTCCATCGTTGAGGCCTCATTAGGGGAATTTTGAGGTCTAAAATGGGCCTCCTAAGAAAAATTTACAACCAAAATAAACTTTATAAGAACCAATAGGATTCAACATGATGATGTTAACCATGGGGGCTGATTCACCATTTTTTAATTAAAAGGGTAAAAAGATTAAAAAATAATAAAATAATAAAACTACTTTTTCAACTCGTATCTTGAACTTATCTGCCAAAGTTTTTACTCAAATTTCAAGTGGGAGTACTTATTGGATGAAAAATTTAATTCCTCATCGAAGGAGTACCCATGTTTCATAATTTCGATGAACCCTGCTACATGAAAAATGAGAAATACATGAAAAAACATGATTGCAATTACGTTTTTCATGTATTTATCATTTTTCATGTAGCAATATCCATCGAAAGTATGCAACATGGGTACTCCTTGGATGAGGAATTAAATTTTGCATCCAACGATTACTCATGCTCGAAATTTGAGTAAAAAATTTGGGAGATAAGTTCAAAATACGAGTTGAAAAAGTAGTTTTTTCTTTTTTCCCTCTAAAATTTGATGATGTAATCAAATATTATTTTATTATTTCCACTATTATCTTATAATTTCCTTAGGAGGGCCATTTTAGACCTCAAAATTCCCCTAATGATTTTTGAACAAAACCCAAAAAATTGACACAGTCCACTTCTCAAAAGTGTAGTGCCCTAACTTTTTCTAGGAGCCTCCAAATGACAAATGGAAACCACCATTGGATTCAGAAGGCCCTCTACATCAAATTTTGACTATTGGGACATCAAATTTGGACATTTGATAGGGATAAATGGCCAAAAGTATCCATAAAATCACATTTCTGCCTCATTTTTCAGGTTGGTGTTGCGCTTTTGACTAGTCTTGGGAGATTTCAGTTTTTTGGGCCTTAACTTCATCATTTTCAGACGTTAAGGGAATTTTTGGAAACTAGACATGAGCAACTTTCCAATGATCTATCTTGAGCTCAATTCGGACTTCATCAAGTCCTCAAAAAGTGACTTGAAGTTGGAGTTGCACTTTTGTCAAGGGTGTTGCACTTTTGCCAGTGGCACTGTGCTTTTGCCTGTTCATTGATATTTCTAGATTTTGATTTTTTCTCAATTGATCAATGGATTTGATGTATTTTACTGATGTAATTAATCCATGTAAATTTAATTAAGTCACTTTTAGTTACTAGAGGTAGATACATTGGATAAAAATGTATTTTTGGGACAAATGAATCCGTTTCACCAAAGTTAGGAATGAGTTTGTTGACCTCCATAATCTTTGGGTTTCCAGTTGAGCTTTTTGGGGATCAGCTCCAAAAGTTAGGGATTCGACCCTTGAGCTAGGTAGAATCATTTTTGTTCTATATTATTCACTTCTTTTCTCATGGCAAGGGTTGGATGTTGTTGTATTGATCACTGAGCACTATTGTAATCATATTTTTGGAAAGTAATAACAGACTGAGTTGCAACTATTTTGATGAAATTCTTGTGGTAAAGTGATTTGATATTGCTTCTTATGTTTGAAAATGTGTGAATGTATTGTGATTTCATATTAATTTCATTTATGAATGTAATTGTTTCCTAAGTCAAAAAGACATAATTCATTAAGCTTATACTTTGTTTTGGAGGAATAGTTACACTTTGTTTCATATTATTCTTAGTAGAAAAGAATTCATATATCTTATGCTCTTTTCTCAAAACCTAGCAGCCTAGACCACTCCATCAATATATCCTTTTTTGTTGAATTTCTTACCTACCTTTCTCCATCATATCCTTGCAATTTCGATCCTTCTATGCCCTGACCTAATTTCTTCCTTGACCTATTCACCATCCAACACATCAAAAATAAATCAACCAAAGCCCTGTGCTACTATACCTAGCCTAATATCTCATTGATACAGTCATATTGACTGAGATCCATTAGAGAGAGCCCTCTCCTACATATTAGGGCTAGCTAGTTGGCAAAATATTGGTTTGTGGTTACCTTTTCTAGTATCTTCTCAGCCTCAAAGGTCCGGTGGAGTGATAACAGGAAGAACTAGTGGAGGGTCAAGTTTTGCAGTGGGACTTCAATCAAACTCAGTGATCGTCCAGTTAACTGATGAATCAACCCAAAATAGATAGTGCATGCCGATAATTTGAGTTACCCAATTGAGATGGTGATTCCAAGGCAGTGTAACATCAATTGTAGACTTGTTCTAAGTGTATACGTGTTGCATGCAGTAAAATGATCAGCCTAAAGGAATTGTGCAATAAATTGGAGGAAAATTCCTAAAAAATTGGGGTTAATTCCTCAAGGAACAACACAAGGAAATAATAGCTCAAGCCAAGACATAAATTGACTAAGTTTGGGCTAGAGGCCTTTAGTAAGTAGAGAGATAGGTTGTGCACTTGAAGGGTGAGCAGAGTTGAGGAAATAAATTATATTACATCTCTATTTAATCTAATTAATGCAAGAGGCATTGGGATTTTTAGAAAATTTCTTTCCCCAAATAAAAATAATTGTTGCATGTGCGTGATTTTTTTATTGCATGTCTGAAATTTTTGTTCTAAATTATGAAATAGTGTCCACGGAATAGTAATGTAGGTTTATGTGATCCAGAATTACACAATAAAATACAATACCAAACACAAACACATAGATGCAACATAAATGAAACTTCATTTCATTAATATGAAATAACTGAAATATTCTTATAGACACAATGGACATAAATTAGCTAGGGCGATGGTGGCTTATGTCTGAGAAGAGATGTGACAGCTACATGCCTCTAAACTGTGTTAGAAAAGGGCTTGAAAGCATATTTATTATTGAGAAACAATGGAAAACCCTAAACATCCAAAAGCCTAACCCTAGGAGATGAAACATCAAACTATGGGCCTCATTGGGCTAAATTGGTACATCAATTTCCCGGGGTCCTAACTTTGGCATACGATCTTCATTTGAAGCACACAATACCTCGTTAGAAAATTTCCTCGATCAAGCTACTACTTTTAAATAAAATCCCAAATATGGAGGAAGCCTGGTTGTTTTTTTCTTGAGTTCGACATTCATGCTTGGAATATGGCACAGGGGTGATTTGTTGAAAGAAATATTTGTTTTAGCCCAATCTATGGTCAGGTAGTACGTGCAAGTCCCTAAATTGGCTTGATTTTTCATATGTTAATAAGAGCTCTTTCTCTCTTGTAGTTTATGAGTAAATGTACTTGCTATGATGTGGCTTTGATGGTTGTTTTATCATTTTGATTATTCTAGTTATATGTTGGTTATAAGCATGGTTTCATGATAGATTCTAGTTATGGCTCTTAACATGTTTTGATTGGTAAATGAATGGTTATTGAATGCATGAACATTGACCTAATAGATCTTATTGTAGCTATTATGAGAGGCAATTAAACCTTTTTGATGATTATTAGATAAGTATTAGATCCCTATGTTTAAATATGCATTCATGCCCTATATATTTCATGTTCAAAATGTGTTTAACGAAATGATTGCCGTGGTTTTTCTTGGTTATATGAAGTATTTGATCAAGTTTTGTGTTAGAGGATTTATATTTGTGTCATTTTTTTTTGGAAAGTTTCATCAAGTTATGGGCAGTAATATGGAGTCTAGCCCTGAAAAGGTGGCACAAATTTTGTGGTTGTAGGCACAAAACTGGGAAATTAGGATTGTAGGCTTATGCATGTGATTGGAGGACTACATTCTCATGATTGCAAGCTTATGCACGTGACTAGGAGTGTAAGTCAGTGAAAAAACAATCTGACTCAAGGTTTGGGAACCTGGAGGGGTGGTTTAGCTCTTGGAGGTTGTTGGAGTCGGGTCCCCTGCATGAAATTTTGATATATTTTTGTAATATTTGGTAATATTTTAGTCTGGCGTAGGGGATTTGTGGTGGGTCAAAGACCCTAATGAATTGTAATGCAACAAAGGGTAGACCAAGGGTCCACAAACCAAAATTGGCGAACCATTTAGTAGCGCAGGCTAAAATAGTATAAATAGATGAATAAGATCGAGTCTAGAAGTAATTTTGATTAAGTTTGTATGTGAACATTGGATCTGTAATACTTCTGGTGCGGATTATCTAGGTAAGGCCTCCTGCTGGCTATGTGCACAGGTGTATGAATGAGTCTGTAAGTGGAATCTGAAGCATTAATGAATGAGGAGACCATTTGCTGTGTCTCTATGTTTTTTTATGGGTTGCACCATATGTTTATTTCTGAGTTATGTTTGTGTACTGAATATTGTTAGTTAATTCATGCGCACATGGATGTGATACTTGAAAGCATAGTGAATGCATAGATCTGGTCATCTTTGGTCATATTGCTTTTGTTAACTGCTTATCTTATGATTTGTGGGTTTCTCACAATTTATTCAGTCAAGTACGTCGTTAAGGGCTTATGGTTAGGTCTTTGTAGACGCAGGCCTGTTTTAGATCTAAAGGCACCTGCTTCATTCAAATCTCTCTCTCTCTCTCTCTCTCTCTCTCTCTCTCAGGGTGTAGAAACCTGGTTCCATCACCCTCCCATAATACTTCGGATGAGACCCTGACTTGCGTAAACAGGTCATTGCCGAAAGGGCCAGTGGTACAGGGTTTGTTGGTAAAACTCAAATCTAAACCTGGATCAGGACCCCTCAAACCAAAAAATGGTTCTATTTCTGGGACTGGGAGAATTTCGAGAGGGAGATTGGGCAATGTGACGGGGTCATTGGCAGCCATTAAAACTAAAACTTTAAGATTGGTTTGAAAAGCAGATTTAGGAATTTTCCCTAAAAGAAAACAGAAGTAAGAAGCTATATTCCGAAGAATGGAAGAATAAGTATATTTTTACAGAGGTGCATGAGATCTTCTTCGTAACCTTCACACACAAACTACAGGAGTGGCTAGTGAGTTTAGCGAAATTCCAAACCTGTTGGAAAGACAATCATGTCACGCAGTGGACCCCTGATTTGATCCAATAGTTGGAGAAGATTGATAACAAAATCACCTGGATTGTAGATCATTGGCTTGATAGCATGTTGGGTGGATTTGTAACTAATTTTGCAGTTGATCAGTTGCTATCCTGTTTTGAAGTAGAGTGAAGGTTTTTCAAAGGATTTAGGGGTAAGTTCTTACAAACATTTCCACTGCTGATTAAGATGATATTGTGTGAAAAAGGTGTCCTATGCAGTCACACCGAGTGAATGACCTGCGATCTAAGTGAAAGCAAGACACAAAGTAGTAAATACTACTAGGTCAATCAAGAAGGGGATAAATCAGTATACAGTCCTCTAAGAAATTCTCCTAATATGAATGGATACAATGTTGTGCACGCCGAAACCAGCCCCCTAGCTACACCACCCTCAAACTCGTGCAAGGGTAAGAATTCACCTACCCCACCTCCGCAACCACCTGCGGATGACATGGCCCCACAAATGAAGCTACCCACTTTTAAGGGTGCAGGGGATGAGGATATGGATCGATTTTGGTTCATGGCAAACACGGTGTGGGCTGTGCAGAATGTGAATAATGATGCTGTAAAAAGAGCGCAAATATTAATATATTTTGAAGGGTGGGCTCTGGATTGGTTCATGGGATACATTGCTCAACATGTGAATCCCACAATACAAGAGATCAGGGATGCCTTGAAGCAGCAGTTCCGAAAACCTAAGTCCTATTCTCAATGCGTAGTATAGTTGAAAGATATTAAGCAAGGACCTACGGAGTCTTTTTGGGAAAATGACCAATGAATCCATAAATTCATCAGTGATGGAGGATTTGTTTATGAGGAAAAAAAACATAATGAATAGTTCATCGCCATGCTATTACCACACCTACATGAACCTATGGGTTAGCAGAAGGTTGATTCTCAGGAAGAGACCCTGGAGATTTCCATGAAGCTAGAAGTTATGCCAAGGGACGATGCTCAATTTGGGGTGTTGCAGATCCAGAGCCAACTAGAGGTGATGCACTTATCAATTCATAATTTGCTAAGGGATCGGGGTAAATAAGCTAACGTGGATGTCTGGTGCATATGCTGCAGGATATCAGGCCACATTAAGGATCAGTGCCCTTTTTTTTTAGACTATATGTAGGTTGGGGGACCAAGTCCACTATGCCCAAGAGATATTACTGGACCAAGTACCCCAACATTGTGGTGCGTTGATTTTTCGGGTAGCAGGAAGGCATGATACAGACTACAACCCATGATTAGGCACCTATGTCCCAGAACTGAAGCAATAATGGTGAATATTTTGCTCATTGGTGGGTCACAATGAGCACAACTATCGAACGTATGACCTAATTATAGATAGGGGGAACTTGTATAGGGTGCAGGATTACCCTTCATCACTAGCATCTCCCTCCGAGCGAGGGGGATCCCATGCAAGAGGGTGGGGAGGAGGGAGAGGCAGAGGCGTAGGTCGGGGAAGAGGAAAACTAATTTTTTACAACTGTGGGGACGTTGGACATTATGGAAGAGTTTTTCTGAACCCTGCACGCTAATCCTACAAGTATTGTAGACAATTCGATCATGTAATTGAAGACTGTCCTGTGCTGATTGATAAAATGCAGGAAAAATAGTAGATGCCAATGTAAAAAGTACAACGGGTTAAGGCTAAACTACGTGATGATGGGCCTAGTTTCAATGTAATTACGCACAGTGGCATTGCCACTGGAGGAGCTGAGGAAAAAGTTGCGACTAAACTACTAATAAGGAAGGCATCAGACAAAAAGGAAATCCTGGACCTACAGAAAGGAAAAGAAACCTTCATTGAAGCATGGAAGTGTTTTTCTAGGGAAAAATCATCTACCTCGAGGAATTTTGTGGATCCAAAGGCAGATGAAGCTATTGAGAAATTCCTTCAAGAATGTATGAAGTTAATACGTAATTAGAAGGTGATGGAAAATCTTTAAGAATTAATAGACAGTTACGCAGAAAAGAAACCTCCTCGAATGGAGTTTAAGGCTATGAATAAGATTTATAAAAACAAGAAAAGGACGTGTCGGGAGATGCGTATGACTGCGCAGATTGGAGAATATGAGATGGACCAAGTTATCTTAGACCTGGGATCTGAAGGCAATTTCCTGCCCAAAAAAACCTGGCAAAGAATGGAAGAACCCAAATTGGAGTGTTCCACCATTCAATTACATATGGCTAACCAACAGAAGATCTTTACATTAAGCAAGCTGTCGAAGGTTGTGCTAGACATTGCCAGAGTTAAATTCTATGAAAATTTCAAAGTAATCCAGATTGTGGATGATACAGACCCCTACCATGCACTCTTAGGACTAGATTGGGCTATTGACATGGGACCCATCATCAATCTGAAAAGGAGGAGCATGGTCTTCAAGAATGATGGTACATGGGTAATAGTCCCCCTGGATCCAGCGAAAGGTGAAATATATACAGAGCAGGTGCGCGATGAGGAGGATGTTGACCATATTTACAAACTGACTACTCAGGATGATGATTGGATCAACCTTATAGATGATGGTATGTTGTGTTGGGAGAAATACAACTCATGTCTCTCATATTCAGATGGCAAGATAGAAAATTGGCAAAACCGGTTGAATAACATGACTACGCTGCATTTCCTCAAGATCACGAAGAGATTCCAGTGTATTTCCTCAAAGGTAAGATAATTTCCTTACTTCGATGGTTCTGGTAGTATTAAGGAATTTATTAAAGCATTATAAATAGATGTCCTTGAGGAACGAAGATTTTGGGCACTTGATTTGGCTATGCGGGCGACCCCTGCGCGGGGGTTGGAAACGCACAAGGGGGTTTTTCAGGATTGGGAGGAATGCCAAAAAATGATGATCCTGCGATTTGAACCTCCAGTCAACCCACCCATGGATCTCTTTTCTGGCCATGGGGACCCGCGCAAGCACTTGGCTATGTGGACGGAGGTATGGAATGAATGGGGTCGTATGTTTATTCGCACCTTAGGACCAATCCCCACCACCTAGTATTTATATGCAGAGCTACATCAACACACTCGCCACTAGGGCACAATGACAGAGGATTTCATGGTGACATATGGTTTATTTTGAGGGACGGAGAAATTGGATGAAGCCTTGTAAGATATAGATGCTCTTGTCTTTGATGAGTCTTTACCTTGGAAAGAATGTGTTGCGCCATCTTGGGATGTGCAGATGTAAGGTTTTCAACTGTCGAAATTTTTCAGTGGAGGATTGTGATGAGGATCTCAGGAATATAATGATCCCAGATCTAGAAGGAGAGTGCACAGTTGTAGGACCCCTGTTACAAACAGTCGATGTTACCAAACCATTAAAATTGAAGGAAGTCAACATTGGGACAGAAGAGCATCCCAAGCTGGCCAAAATTGGGGATTAATGGGACAATGATACTATTGGAAATATCGTGGAGTTGTTGACCGAATATCAGGACTTATTCCCTACGAATTTCTCTGAGCTCAAAGGAATCGTAGGAGATCAGGGTGTCATGAAAATCACCTTGAAGTCGGATGCCCATCCTATCAAGCAATAGCCCTATTGGTTGAACCCTAAGTATAAGTAAAAATTCAAGGAGGAAATAGATAAGATGGTGGCCGCAGGTATCATTGAGCTAGTAGAACAGTCTGATTGGGTAAGCCCAATGGTGGTCCAAGAAAAGAAAACTAGAGGAGAGATAAGGATTTGCATAGATGTGCACAAGCTTAATGATTCCTGCGTGCATGATCCCTTCCTTACGTCATTCTCTGATGAAATCCTAGATAATGTGGGAGGTCAAGAATCATACTCATTCAATGAAGGGTTTTCAGGGTACCATCAGATCAGAATTGCACCCGAGGACCATAGAAAGACAAATTTTGCAACCGAATGGGGCTCCTTCCAGTACACGGTCATGCCATTCAGGCTAAAGAACACCCCTGCCATTTTCTCACACATCATTTTAGAAGTATTTAAAGAATTCATACATAAGTTTCTGGAGGTTTATTTTGATGATTGGAAAGTATTCATATTGGTGAAGAAGCATGTGTCGAACATGTGCATGATGTTGGATACCTGCAGAAAACACCAGATCTCGTTGAACCTGAAGAAGTGCATATTATGCGTACCATTTGGGATTTTGTTGGGACACATAATATGTGAGAAGGGATTGATGATTGACCCAGCCAATATCGCGATCATCATCAATTTAGAAGTCCCTACCATGGAGAAATAGCTGCGCTCCATCTTAGGGCACACATGTTACTACAAGAATTTTATTCAAGGGTACGCCTTGATCACTGCCCCAATGGAGAAGATGCTAAAGAAGGATGTATCCTTTTTTTGGAATGAGGAGTTTCATAAGAATTTTGAGTTTCTAAAATAAAATATGGTCACTACATCTATTCTAATATTTCTAGACTAGGAAAAGGTCGTCCATGTACATGTGGATGCATTAGGAATAGCCCTGGGAGTTGTCTTAGCACAGCCAGTCGAAGGAGACATTGATCATTCGGTTGTGTTTTCTAGCAGGAAACTCTCTAGTGTAGTGCACAAATATTCTACTACTGAACAAGAAGGATTGTCAATGGTGTATGCCCTACAAAAATACCGACACTATCTATTAGGAGGACACTTTAAAATGTTCACTGACCATTCAACTTTAAAATACCTGGTCAATCAGCATGTGTTAGGGGGGAATATTTTTAGATGGTTGCTACTATTGCAGGAGTATGACTTTAAAATTATTGTCACTAATACATGTGGTCGAAATTTTGACACTTTAGTTCGGACACTTTTGACGTATTTTCGAAAATTTCCACAATTTTTCTCAATTTTTTTAATCTCGCCAACAAGAGTCGATCTAACGACATTTTGGGAGTATTGTCTGAATAACGATGTTTAGGAAAATCATCAGAATACTGATGTTTTAGGACAAACCGTCGGAATTGTGACGTTTCGGAGCCACGTTTCAGTCTTGCAACATTTAGGAAACAAACCGTCGGTCTTGCGAAATTTAGGGAAACCGTCAGTCTTGCGACTTTGCGGGAGTATGCGTTGGTCTTGTGACGTTTAGGGACAAACCGTCAGATTTGCGACGGTTTAGGAACATTATTATTAACACTAAGCTCTTTTTCCTTTTATCATGCACAACATGCATTATTAAACTATGGATCAAAACCTAAAGTATTACAATTTGACACATCAAATGATATAAGTATGGAAATTATAGAACTATTCTAGTTGTTCAAGTAACTTATCATAATTCTTAATAGTTTTATACACTACAAGGGCCTTATACTATATATCTACACTATAACACATGGTATCATGGATTTTTGGTTTATGCCTATGCCATTAAAGGAGCGGGTAAAATAAAATGGTTGAAAACACATGGAAATTATGATAAAACACAAAAAATATAACTCCATGGTTGAGGAAATATATGATAAATATCCAATATTGATTCACAAAACAACCTTATAATTCACATTAGATCTTAAAAAATTATTTATGGAGTAGAATTATGATTTAGATTACCTTCAAAATATTTTGTATGATTCAAAGGAGTTAAGGGTGAATTGACATCACCTAAAATTAGTTCTTCTCCTTGTCTTTAATATTAGGAATCAATGGTGAAATGGATTTGATATCCACATTTTGATGTTTATCATACTGAAAAAAAGAGAATGAGGAACTGATAGTTACATAGGGTTTTTTAGTAACCTATGGTTTTCAAGCTACTTCTCATGTTGAATCCTAGAGGAGAGGATGTAGCTTTCTCCTTATGAAATGCAATGGAATGAAACACTTCTCAATGTCCATATCACATTCCTTAGTAGGAGATAGAGAGAAGAAAATAATTAATGAGTATGTATCTGAAAAAAATCAAGGCTCTTAAAATTGATCCCAATTAATATTGACATTTGATAGTGTTGCTTAGGAATATGAATTTTGTAAGTAGACCACATATTAAAATATGAGATAATGTCAAAAAAAATAGTAGAAAACATTTGATATATGTAGGACCATCGTAGATAATTTCACGGGGATTTGGAAAAAAAAATTGTTTTTCTTTGGTTAATCATATGTACTAGAAGATAAAACAACATGATGACCTCAACTGGGCTCAAAAAGGTTCTTCCTAGGTATCTTTCACAATTTTAAATATAGGAAAAGGGTATTCCAAAATGGACCCTATTTTGTCAACTTCATTGAGCTATATCTTTGCTTCTAGATGAAACTTTTCAAACTAGACAAGAAATACTTCATATTCACCCTAATATAGATCCACTTATACTCGTTACCTAGGAATTTTGAGAAGAGGGAGTCTGAAAGGGAATGTGTAACATTATTGGAATATTCAAGGCAACATCAATCATTCATAATAGGGTTTAATCTGTTGAGTTTTACCCTAGCTACCCTACCCCAACTCGAAAACCCCTTTTCATTATCATTGTTTTTGTTTCCGCCACTCTACAATTCTTGGAGCTGTTGTTTTTAATCCTTGTTATGCCATGAATGGAGTTCTTCTCCTTGCCCCCAGTGGTCGACATGGCATCCGCAGACATGAAATCCTTC
The DNA here is from genome assembly GCA_034641835.2 of Pinus albicaulis. Classification (NCBI taxonomy): domain Eukaryota; kingdom Viridiplantae; phylum Streptophyta; class Pinopsida; order Pinales; family Pinaceae; genus Pinus; species Pinus albicaulis. Next base: position 1,772,517,029 of record CM076580.1, read on the forward strand.
GTTGGCTGCAGCACTAGAGTTACTTCCTCTCACTTCCAGGTTCCAAATTTTCTTTTTGTAGGGATAGCATCATTACTTCCTTTTTACTATTGTTTTCCGTTCATTTACTTGAAGGTTTCATCTCATGGCTCGGTGTAACTATTTTTCTGCACTATGTCTCCTTTGCAGGTACATCCAGGATGCTTCGATTCCATCTCCCAGGAGCTTAAAAAATTCCACGCTGAAGGTTGAAAAATAGGCCTTCATGCCATTTGATTTGTCCTATTTGTTTCAAAAATATTTTATCATAGCGAAGTACCAAGCCATTTCACTTAGTTTTTGCAGGGTTTTACTCTATCAAGGTTGAAGAATTTATCATGGAACCCTCACCATGACACTATGCTTGTTGTAAAGGTAATGTTTTAGCTTAGCTGGGTTGGAAACCTCTGATCCAAAATTGAGGGTTTTTAAGTGACTGCCTATGTTTACATTAGGTTTGAGTGTAAGGCCCTAAGTGCCAAAATTATGTCTATGTCGAGAGGTTGCAGTATTATGGCTGCACATTATGTAAGTTAAGTCTAGCCATGGTTTTTTATACACTACAGGGTTTCACCCTGAGGTTTTAATGTATTGTTATCTTGTTTCCTTTCTATATAATTGTTACACTGCATGAAGTGTTGGCCATATACATTATGAATGTCTTTGCTATTTTTTATAATCATATCCAAATTTTAATATCATGGTAACAGGGTGGGGTTTTTACCCAGAAGAAACATTTAAGAGTTTGATTTCATTTGAACATTGAATGAAGTTGATTGTTAAATTACTGTATGGTCATTTACTAAAGAAATTATGTGCAAATATTAAGTTTCTGAAATATTTCTACTGTCTATTTACTCATTCTGTAGCTATCATTTCTCTGGATGCATGTTTGTTGCGTGACTGTTATTCATTTATTTAACCCCGAGGGGACCAGACTTTCTCGGTTCCACTATTAGGCTCATCCAAACCCCTCGGTAATATACATCGCAAGAGCTTCCTTTTTTACAAACTCTTCCCTCTTCCAAATGGAGGTTTTATATTTATTTTTTCAGAACTCCATAGATTTAATTTAGTTTACTGAATGAGAATTATTACAGGCTTTTCCTTCTTTATTAGTACTCTTAAACTATTTATTCTTTCTGGGTTTCCCAATTATTTTCAATTAGAAGATGAAACCTTGATAATTTGGACGGTTAATGTACTTTTATCTATATCAAAAGTCTGGCTTATTGTTGATAGCTTATCCATGGCTCTATTCTTTGTTTCTTCTTGTTTTCTTTACTCTTTATTGTGCTTATGTATGATCCATCTTCTTAGGTTGAGTCATGAGTGTTATCTTATTTCATGGATGGAGGGAGCCAATCTTGCTTCGAGTCTAGGGGAATTGCCACAAATGGGAGGGGAATGAATGTCCCAGAGATTGTATAGGTCCTTATTCACCTAAAATTTTCTGCTTTTGGCACCTTTATTTTGGAGACGATCATAAAAACAAGGTACATAAATTCACAATTCCAACAACAAATAAATGAACTACAACAACAAATTAACAACATAAAAAATTCTCACAAAGGAGAGATTGAACATATTAATAAAAAGTTGTCCACTGAAGTTGATACAAATTTTCATTTGAGAAATCTTAATAAATCTATACTAATGGAAATAAAGAAGATAGAGAAAGAGAGAAGGCACAACAAAGATCCAAAAACAAGGATAATAGTATTGACACCTACACAATTGATGTGGAAAAACCTAATATTGTTATCAATGAAGTTGTACCATGTAATATTCCCAAATGGGAAAAGTAGGATTATAGAACAAAATTCTGCAAATAGGAGCAAGTGTTAACGCATTACATATCAGCCAAATGATAGATCCATGGTATTATGTATAACAACAATAAATATGTACAATATCTTGGGGATCAATCCCTCAAGATAGGCAAAAGGAGCCTCCAATACCCAAAAGCACCCAAAACATGTAATACACTGCTACACAAAATTACCGAAGAAAGTATAGCGCAGTTTTATGACTAATAATGTAGCTGGGAAATGAATATATGGATATGTTATTACAATTCTAAAAAAAAGGCCAAAAATGGAGATCTATGCTCCTCAACACTTTTCCTAGATAACCCATGAAGGGTTTCTAGAAATACACAAAATATCAGAATGCCATAATGTAGCCTTAGGGATGAATAAACTTTGCAACTGGGCACCTGAAAAGGATGTGGATGAATCTGATGTAGATCTAAAATAACTCCTTCAAAAGACTCTATCAATGAAGTGTTGATCCCCTCAATGGAAAGAAAACACTCCAAATGGAGCACTGAACTTACCCCTACAACAACTCACCAGAATAACGCAGTCATGGATTGGAACTGCATTGTAGGGGATGTTACTGCCTTGGCTTGATGCCAAAATATGACAGAAGCATAGGGACCTTATTTACTAATCTCCCAATGGAAACAAAGCTTCCTCCACTGAATACAAGCTCAGAAATGGCCCAAAGAAATCCTCCACTATTGCACCATGCAACTCAACACTTATCTAAATAGAATATGCACTATAGAAGAAAGATATAGCTTGGAAAAATGCTGGAATGTGGAAGTGTAGCGAAAATTCTCTTCCTTTGAGGTCACTCAAGGATAGAGGTGGTATTCCCACTTGGGAACACCCTGTGCTAAACAACACTGCAATCTTAGCTAAATAGCTTAAGAGAGCTCAAAGTCTTAACAGACCACAATCAAATAATAATCTGAAACATGATCGCAATGGCTGCCATCCTCTTCCTTATATTCTTGGTGATATTCCTCACCCTTGGCCCCACTCATTAAAGGAACTACTTCCATGTAAAGGATCTCCCTCAAAAACCACATTGTCCCTCATTGAATGTCCACTACTTCCATCCCAATGCTATTGATTTGGTCAAAGTTGACCCAGTCCACCTGCTTCATCCCTTGTTAACACATAGGGGAGATTTATCCAGCTCTTTTGATGCCCTCCATTCACATTTGGGGTTTTATTCTTACTAAGGATATTTATGGGTCTCCCTACCCTCTTATTCTTTTAACTAAGAAGAAAAAATAGATTTTAATATTCCAATTAGTTGCATGCTAATTTAGGAAAATTACAATCCTTCTTGTCCTCAAGAAACTGCAAGGATAGATCTAAAAAATTTAGGGAACTTCATTCCCATTTGAAGCTCCATCCTCCAAGCTATCATCCATATAAAATGAATCACCCTCCAGAATGGTAACTCATAGAAAAAATCAGCCCACATGGTCATGAGAGGCTCCACCCAAAGACTTAAGTCAATCATATGGCTCACATCATAAGGAAACACGTGATGATGTACCAACCATATAATTTCCCATGCTTCCCTTGAAGCATGAAGAAGTATGGGAAGTTTCATTCCTAATGGACACATCCAACCAATGTTCCATCCCTCCAATCATGTCCCCAACAATAATAAAAACATCATCAACATATGGGATCACAATCAAAGTCATGCTAGCTTCCATGTGTAGTAATGGAGAAGGAAAATGGTCCCTCATGTGCAACCAACGCTTTTTTACTTCTAACTGCATCAGAATATGGCATGATGAGTGGTTTCCCAACCAATTTTTTGTTTCCCCAATCTCCTCACATGCTTGGAGAAGGTGTATGGTGTATGGTGAAAATTGAGCATACCCTGCATAAGATATCATCTCCCCAATATCCCCTAGGGAGTGGCCATCATCAATGTTGCTTATGGCCTCAAGTAGATCATGAAGTCTAGAAGAAATATATCCCCCTCTTGGAGCAATGTCTTGCACATGAATGGTAAGGAAATGCAAATACATAGTAAATGAATCATGATGTACATAAATAAAATCTTTACCATGTACTTGGTTCAAGCTAGTAAGGTGGCTCATAGATGGGCCTCCTCTCACTCCCAATGAGAAAGGAAGTGGTTGTGATAACTCTACCAAAGAGTCATGTCTCTTCTCATCCTCCAAACAATCGATGCATCTCCTCATATGATGGTGCATCTCCTCTTTGAAGCCTGCCCAAATGAATCCCTCCAGGATCGTATGGTATGCTCTTATAAAACCAGTGGGTTTGGAGAGAAAACCCTCATATGCTATATCTAGTAGCTTCTCCTTGAGATTAGAGGCTCTAGTCAAGAAGACTCTACTCTGAAAATAGATGACCCCATCTACCACTGCATATCTCCCATTTGATAACTGGCCATCAAGCACTCTACATGAAAAGAGATCCTTGGAGTATTCCACAAACAGTTGGGATCTCTAATAAGGGTCAATACTCAATAATGACAACGTTGTTGATCTATCATGTGAAGCACCTGTCATGTTTTTGTTCTCTTATTTGACATCTCCCATTCCAAATTCATACACCGAGATGTTGCAATATTGCCTCTGCTGCTCCTCCTGCAGCTGCTCATGCTCTAGTGATGGTGGAAAGTTTTGGAGGCTAGCCTTCCATGGGAAGCTATTACCCATAAAAAAAATTATGAGTTTAGCCAATGTAAGCATGAGTGGCCACCAACCTCTACCAAATATGGAATAGTCCTTCCAATGTGGAAGTATCTTCTGGTTCTCCAAAGCCATGGAGTGGTCTCCTTGCACCATGATGGTGTCATACATCCCTGAAACATCTTCTCTCAGCGCAAGATGTTTGGTGAGAGTGGGTAATACTGATATTGGGAGAATGTCTCCCTCCTCCTTGAGCCTACCTTAGACTCTCTGCGCTATGTCAAGCCCTCCCAAGGTTCTCACCCCTCCGTAATCTATGAGTGGTGCAACCAAATGTGAAGCATCTCTCATCATCTCCTGATCTGGTGGTCTCCCAGGTGGAATGCCTCCATGCAATGACACATCAATATTAAGAGTATATTGTCTATATGAGTGGACTACTTTTTCCTTGCTCTCACTACACAAATTATTCTTCCTCTTCTGTGCATTAACCTTCTGAAATAGGTAGGGGTGTGTGCTCCTAGTCATATGATGCTAACCATCCTCCCTATATTCTTCTTTCATCTGCAAGGTCTCACAACCTATCAATAATGGCACATGCTGCTCATGAATTGTGCGTTGATCTCCACACGTGAGATTATTTGTAACTTCTTGCAAGGGTACAAGAATTCCTCTCATTGGATAAATTGCCCCATCTTCCTCTCCATGAGGTAATATATATGCTCCTAATGTGACGTCGTTGTTACCTCTTACCTTCTCGTCCCCTTCATCATGAATGGAGGTTGCCTCATTGTTATAGGTAAATTTGGGCACCATTCCCAATGACCTGGTTAACTGGGAATCATCTCCATGACTGATGATCAAGGGTCTATCATTCCCTATCATCTCAGTTGCTACATGCCCTAAGACAAGAAACAGGACAAATCAAACAATACTTTCATCAAGAAAAGTTTTCCATGGTTTGAAGGTTAATATTTAGCGTATGAGAGCTCACCAACGCAGGCTCTAAGGGCCCTAAGTGTGTTGCATATGCAAGTAGCCCCATGTAAGGTTGCTTTGCAAAGAACTTCCCGACATTCAAAGGTGCGTTGGTCACAATGGGAGCGAAATTCTCATTGTTCTGGAACCTCCACTTGGCCAGTGCCTTCTAGAAGAGTTCACATGTGTCAAGCTTCGGATCCAAGTGTCCATTTGACATCTACATGACTGGAAACATGTCTTGCCTATTTTTGGAAATCTATTGATTTCAAAACAACCTACAATTCATCTATAAATTGAACACAGATCTAAGTGTTTGAAGAGGAAGAATTTGAGTAGAGAAATGCTAGAGAATTTTCAATTGAGAGTTTGATTTGTGGAGTTGCTGCTGGAGAGATTTATGTTGTGATGAGACTTGGGAACTCTGCTGCAAGGTCACTTCAATTTAGTCACTAGGTTGTAACCTCTCCTTCTATCATCAATAAAGAGTACTTCTTATTTTTTCCTGCATGCATCTATGTTAAATTGGATTTTTCCATGTTGTAAAAGATCTTATTATGAATGCAGTTTATGATTTAATGATTGGCTAACTAGCTTGAATAAATGTCTATATTATAGTACCTTCTTTCGTTGTTTCGTTGTTCTTTCTTAGAAAAGCATTCAGCTAACAAACAGCTTGAATTTGAAGCTGCAGTGGAAGCGACAGAAGGATCCATTAGGAATCCACTGAACAAGTAAGCCTCCAATCCTCTATGTGTATCTATTCTGAGTTAGGAGAAATGGTAGTATAGTCTTTCACCTGTTGTTCTAGACTAGCATCTATCTAGGGAAGCGTAATTTATCCGTAGATTACAATTATGGCCCAACAAAATAGCGACCATACTGGGGAGAAATTCTCTTAGTTCTAGGTGTTTTAGTCTCTAATTTGCTTTCTAAATCCACCCAGTAGCTATTTCACATAAAGATTAGAATTTTTCAGAGCTTAATTTGCAAATACACTGAGCCAAATAGTAGCTTTTTCTTTGTTTACTGCGCCCAACGCACCCTTAATCAGGGCACAATGCTTTGAAAAGCACTGTCTCCCTTCCAAGCCTGCGTTGCAAAGCACTGTCTCCTCTTGGACACTATGTTGGCTCCTGAAAGGGACCAAATTCCCTTGAATTTAACTTTGCAACTTTCTTCAGTTTTGTTTGTTGCTGTGTTCTGAAAATTTTGATGCTCAATTGACCAGTGACTCTATGTACTTCTTCTCCTTTGACTGAAATTTTTTTCAATGTTGTTTTAAAAAAAGTTTTTCCTTTTCATTGACAAGTTGATTTCAAAGTATTTTTTATGGTCCCATTAAGAATCATTTTCTTTCGAAATAGAAAATTTTCAAAATAGGAAATTGTCGTAAAATATTCATTTCCTTTATAGGAGAAATTGTTGTTGAAATCCTCGTTTTTCCTTCAAAAGAGAAATTTTCGTTTGTCTTCTTCGTTTCTCGAAAGTAAAAAGCATCTGATTATTGATCTAGTGCACCTAGTTTCTTTCCTGCATTCATAACATTAAGGAAAATGAAAATAAAAACTTGCATTTGGATGTAGGATTGTGTGTATTTTGCAAAAGGAACATTAGGAAATCTGCATTTAGTTTGAGATTCATTGATTTGTTTTCTCTCAAATTATTTTCTCTCTTCCCTTAGTAGCTAGGTTCTTCATTGAAAAAGCTGAAAGTGAAAGTTTGTTTATTATTCTTATCTTTCATTTTAGGAATTTCATACACATCATCGTGGTGAACTTGAAAGGAAAATTGTTAAGCAACATCAACATAAAATAAATCTCAATTTACTTAACAATGCTTTGGAACATTAACGATAACATTTATAAGGTCTAGGCTAAAGACGTGTTCTGACGTCGTAAAACATACCAGCTGTCGTTAACTTGTCTGCGATACATTCCAAGTGTGATACCTCACTCCACATACGTAATTATATCATAGCTCATCCACGTACTTTCGGGTATATCGGGCGGTGTTACAGTACGATAAATATAAAGGGGTGCTCTCACTATGTGGTTTCGCATCAGAGAACGCTAATACGGACTTGGGCCTCCACGTACCTTCGGGTATATTTGGGAGGACAACTTTTAGGTGCTATCCATCCATAGTGAACCGAGTCGGCAGCCTTGAAATTGTGATACACTGAACACAGCATTCGGGGAGATTACCTGCCCGTACTTCTTGGTTTGCCAGGAGGTATTCTGTAGTTCACATTTTCCTGGTAAACCATTTTTCCTAGCATTACCATCTTTTTGTTTATTTGTTTTTGGATAAAATAAATCAGTAATCGTGGAAGAACACAATCCTATCCCTCGCTGTTCATGTATATTATCTTTGAAACCACATTTACCACCAGAAGTTACTTCTGGTAGGTGAAGGCAATCACGATCTGTCGAATCAAGTACAATTCGTACCTCTGGTGAAACATCATCTTTTAACCCAAAGTTAGCTCAAATTGTTTCCACACATCCTGATTCATCTACTGTTGTCGAAACGGAGTCTTTAGAGCTACCTGTGGTCAAGATCCATTCAATCATTGAGACCATACCTCCTGGACCCAACATTGTTCAATCACAAATCAATCCAGATCATGTCTCTTCTTTGCCAGAAAATCTGAATCTTGAATTCGAACAACCAGAAGTTATTCCTACCTTGGTCATTCCACAAAGTTATGTAGCTATTGATACTCCTATATCGCACAATCAACCGTCTGAAATATATTTTGGGCCTAACGGTGAAGTTCTTCCTCCTGGTTTAATCACAATTTAAGAAATACCACAACCTGATACACCTTTAAGTCCAACCCTTTTTGGGGGAGACCTTTACCTGTACTAGTCTTTTCCTCAATCGTTTCCATCTGCTTTTGTTGATCCTATTTCCGTTCAATCTCCTGTCGATTTTCTAGGGCATACATTTGGTCAAAAAACCATGTCTAAACCATCATCTTCAGTTGGGTCTGTTATTCCAATTACGTCAGCTCCTACCCTTGCTACTCCATCTATGTTCACAACCTCACCAGAGTCATATTTGCATGGTGGCCCTTCGGTCCCAACAGGTTACAAATTGTTATCTGGCACTTTCTCTGGTTCATATTCATGTTCATGGTATTTTCCAATGTCATCATTTGGTGTTTTAACTGGTAGTCTTATAGTTAGTACTGAACGACTTGATTCATTACATCCATCATCAAGGCAATATCAAGTCGGTCCTTATGGGCCAATTCCTTTAACAACTGGACTCCCAGCATTCGGTGAACAATATTTTCCATCTTAGTATCCTCCTTATGCCCGGGGGAAACCTTTTGTCACCCAATATGACAGTATTCAGCCACTTTTTGGTCAAACTAATGTTGATTTGAATGTTTGTCAATGGTAGCCCACTCTGCCTATCCAACCACAAATGGTTGTACAATCGTATCAACCAGTTCAACCTATTACACCCACTTCATTACCACTTGTTAATACATCTATACCTCTGTTACAAAATCAAAATATTGTACATCAACCTTATCAGGCGAGTTCTTCAACTCAATATCATCAAATGTTGGGTCCACAGACTCAAAATCCTTTGGTTAATTTACAACAACCTGTATTAGGAATTATTTATTCACAAGCTGGTGTACCATTTCATGGGGTGTCACAAATGCAACCTAGTTATACATATCAACTGAATCCAACTTATACCGATTTGGGTTATAATTTTGGTGGACAAACCCCTTAGTAGCCACAGGCGCAAATTCCTCAAACTTCATTTCAACAAGTAACATATCCAAGTTTTGGTCAACAGAATTATCAAGTGTTTGCCATGAAAAACAACCCCTATTTGGGTTACCGACATAAAATCCCATATGCTGGTGCTTAGAGCCTGTTGCCCAAGCAATTCCATCTTACCCTGGCTATGCTCAACTTGAATTTAATAGACAGTTTACTTTTGTTGCAACCTTGGAATTACCAGATTTAAACCGGTTAACCAATGATCCTATCAATTATGCTCCTTGGTGGTCGGTGATACCTCATAAATTACCCTCGGACATTCCTAAATTCAATGGAAACCCTGGAGAAGATCCGTCAAATCATGTCATGACTTATCATTTATGGTGTTCATCAATTTCCTTGAATGATGATTCTGTTCGACTACGTCTTTTCCAATGTACGCTTACAGGTCCGACTACTAAATGGTACATTGAATTACCTAGAGCTTCATTTGAGAATTTCACTGCCTTAGCTACTATCTTTTTGAGCCATTTCCAGTTACCGATCAGATACTAAATTGTAACGGAACTCTTGACCAACTTCAAACAGAATAATGCTACTCACATTTCAGATCATATTCATGAGTGGCGTCGTTGTCGACGAATGGTTAAGACATTTATTCCCAATCAGCTCCTTGTTGAATGGTTCATAAAGTCTCTGTTACCATCTATAATTAACGACGTGGCTAAAGGTGGCGTCATCACAAAAGAGCAAGTTATCGCTTGTGCCCAGTATTTAGACTTGATTTACACTCAATCTGGCATGCTCTATGAGAAAATTCCTAATGTGCCACCATATAATTTCAATGTTCCTCCTCAAATAAAGGACTCTCATGCTGGAGACAACTTGATAGGCACTGCAAACAAAAACTACACTACTGCATATGATCCTGCTCCTACTTCTTAAATTAATGTCATGTCATTTTACAAAGGTAAAAGTGACAAGCAACTAGGAAGTAAGAAACTAGGGAAATCAAAGAAAAAGAAGACTTCTAACCCACAGGAAAAATCATCTGATCAACCGTCAAGACCACGGAAACCTCGTTATCCATGCATAATTTGTAATGAGGAACATTTTGTTATGGATTGTCCTCACCGTGCTGAAGTCTTAAAAATCATCAAGACTTCTCATTCATCAGCTATGTTGACAAACCCATTCCCAAATCTAGACACAAATTTGGTTGCTACGGATCCAGCTCCTAGTTCCCAAGTGTTAATGCTATCCACTACAAAACCTTCACAAGATATTTTGGTGTCGACGTGGAATAAAGACTATGGTAGTCCAGCCACTGATCAACCTACTACCTCGACAACAAATCCATCTAATGAATCAGTACCACCTACTTTTATTCCTGAATTGACAATTAAGCCAACAAAGGGATTAATTCACAAATCGACATATAATCTTCGAGCAAGAGCTGCAAAAAATTATAATATAGTTAAAGATTTGGCTCAATCCCCTTCAGCTATGTCTGCTCTTAAGGTATTACAAAATTTTCCCTCCCAGAAGCAGGGTTTATTGTCAGCCATTGGTGGAATTGATCCAACTGATTCTAATCTTGTCATCTTTAATCACATGGGCTATGTGCCGTAGCTACCAGCATAATTGGCATTCTCCATCCAATTAAATGTTCTCAATCACCTTGTTCATTGTACTATTATTGATGAGGGAGAATCTACGTGCATTATGTATCTAAACTGTTGGAAGTCACTTGGCTCGCCGTGATTATCACAATCATCAACGACATTGAAGGCTTTTGATGTAAGAACATATAAACCTTGTGGTATTATCAATAACCTGCATGTTGAATTAGGGGGAAAAACAGTAAATATTGATGTTGAGGTTGTTGACGGACCCCTTGACTATAATATTTTACTTGGAAGACCATGGGTATATGCAATGACTGCCATTGTTTCTACATACTTTAGAATGATTTCCTTTCCACATAAAGGTACAATCACATCCATTAATCAGTTATGCTTCTTTGCCTCTGCTTCACAGGTAACTAGAAGCATTTTTTTTGTTCACTTACCCCAACTAGAAATCTAGAACATTGGTGTAGGACTCTTAAAGGATTCCACTCTTATGGGAACCTTTGCATTACCACCACTTGCGACATTGGCAGAAATTGCAAGTATAGAGACCTACTACATGATCTCTTCCACTCTATCTGGCTTAAGGGAGAGTACGGGTGTTTCTGATATTTCTACGTTGGATGATGTTTCACTTCCCAACCCTATTGAGCTGGCATAGCAATCAACGTCGCCAAGTGTTTGGGTTGATCGTTCATTAGATTTTGGTACTCCATCTGATCCATTTTCCCCAAAAAATTTTACAGATGAAAATATTTTGGAAGCTATGATGTCAGAAGGAGAACCATGGGAAGATTATCATCATCGTTCCCATCTTCCAGATTATGAAGAAAACAATCTCAGTGAACTATATCACCCATCCATTAAAAAATTATTTTTGAATTCTTTTCCAATTAATGCAATTGATTCTGATCGAAACTTATCAAATATCGAAGAAAATATTTCTATCGATATTTCTACCAAACCTGGCGTTGTAGAAAATATTCATACTGGTGTATCTTGTTCTCCATCAGAACTTGATTCATATTGCTCTCTTTTTTGTAAATTTCGTGACATATTTGCTTGGTCTTACGATGAAATTCCAGACATAGATACTATTATAGTTGAACACACTATTAATATGTATCCTGATGTCAAACTGGTGTGTCAACGGCTTCGTCTTGTTCATCCAAAGAAAGGCACTGCCATCAAAGAAGAAGTTGAAAATTTTTTGCGTGCTGGTTTTATTTACCCTGTTCCGCTAACTGAGTGGGTTTCCAATATCGTTCCTGTTATGAAAAAACAAGGAACTATTAGAGTTTGCGTCGATTATCAAGAGGTTAATCATGCTTGTCCAAAAGACAACTATCCTACTCCCTTTATCGACTAGATTATTGACGATTGTGCTGGAGGTGAAACATTTTCTTTTATGGATGGATTTACCAGCTACAATCAAATCAATACCTGCCCATATGACCAACATAAGACAACATTCATCTATCCCTGGGGCACATTCGCATATCAAAAACTTCTGTTTGGTTTAAAGAACGCCGGGGCAAATTTTCAGAGAGTAATGGATTATGCTTTCAATGACATCAAGCACATTGTTAAACCATATCTAGATGATTTACCAGCACATTCACAAAATCGGACTGATCACCTGATGCATTTGAGAGCTATTTTCTTATGATGCCGACACTACAAGATACGCCTCAATCCACATAAATGTGTGTTTTGTATTGGTTCCGGTCGATTGCTCAGATTCGTAGTCTCAAAAGAAGGAATTCAAATAGAGCCACTAAAGGTTCAAGCCATTCTTGATTTGCCTGCACCATAAAACTTACTTTAGAAACAAAAAATTCAAGGAAAGGCTAACTTCCTAAGAAGGTTCATTCCAAACTACACCAAAATGGCGAAAGGATTTACTCAATTATTGAAAAAGGGGGTTCCCTTCCATTGGGACCAAGTTGTGCAAGCTTCTTTTGATGTTGTCAAGGACCATCTTGTCCGAGCATCATTAATGTATCCTCCAAATTATCAAAATTATTATTTCCTATATATCGTCGTGGCTGAAACGACCATCGCTATGGTTTTAGTCCAAGTAGAAGATGGAATTGAACGTCCAATCTATTATTTGAGTCATAATCTCAATGATATGAAAGTTAAGTACTCATATGTGGAAAATCTTGCCTTGGCAACTGTTCAAGCTATCCAAAGATTTCGCCATTATGTCTTGCTCCAAAAAACAACAATAGTTTCAGATTGAAACCCCATGAATTACATCTTATCACGTCAATTGCTGGGGGGAAATATTCAAAATGGATTGTCATTTTGCAGGACTTTGATTTGGAATTCATCAAATCCAAGTCAAAGAAGTCTTTAGTTTTCGTTGAGCTTCTCTGTGACCTTCCCTCTGATAGTAATCCTACTACGTCGGAACCATATATTCTAGATGATTCTCTGTTTACGATCGGATCATTTGATCCTTGGTATGGGGATTTTATCATTTATCTCCAAACCCAAACTTTTCGACCTAATACCTCTTGCTCTGATCAGCGACGTATTCGATACCAAGCCAAATATTATCTGATCGTTGGCGATACACTTTATTGTCTGGTGTCGATACCATTTTAAGGAGGTGCCTTATTGATGAGGAGGCCGAAAAAGTGTTAAATGATTGTCATACTGGGGCTTGTCGTGGAAACTTATCTAGATATGATACCGCATAGAAGATACTCGGTGCTGGTTACTTTTGGCATACTATTTTTCGATATTGAATCCTCGAAGTCAGAAGTTGTCATGCATGCCAGATTTTTTATCGTAAAATCTGCAAACCGCCAGCACCAATGCATCCTGTTGTCTCTGCTGGAGCATTTATGAAATGGGGTATTTATTTCATGACCTGTAACCCACCTTCATCTGGGGGGCATGGTTATATTATTGTCGCAGTCAACTATTTTACTAAATGGGCCGAAGCGATGCGTACATTTAATAACACACGACAAATAGCTGCATTATTTTTCTTCAACCATGTTATTGCGCGGTTTGGGGTCCCACAGGCTATAGTTACGGATCATGGGAAGCATTTTCACAACCATATGATGTCTGAATTAACAGCCAAGTTAGCATTGTTGCATAATAATTGTACTCCTTATTATCCACAATCAAATGGAAAATTTGAGGCTATTAAAAAAATTCTTAAACGAATGATAGGAGTCCGTAAAAGGAACTGGCACTTGGTCCTGTACTCCACCTTGTGGGCGTATCAAAACTCGGTGAGAAACGCAACTGGATTTACTCCTTTTCAATTGGTGTATGGTCTAGAAGCTATCTTACCAATCCAATGCGAAATATCATTGTTAAAACTCGCGATAGACTTGTTACCTGGCAACTCAGAAGAAGAAGTGTGTCTCCTTAACCTCATCCATCTTGATGAAACACGTCGTGAAGCCCAATTTTCCAACAAAGAGCATAAGAGACATATAAAGGTGCAATACGAAAAAAATGTCCAGCCTCGCATCTACTCAGAAGGTGACTTGGTCCTTCTTTACGACCAAGAAGCTGATGTAATAGGTACAGGGAAATTCGAGCCATTATGGCGTGACCCCTATATTGTCAAAAGAGTTCTTGGCAAGGGTGCCTACGAGTTAGTTGATTACGATGGGATTCCATTGGCACAGCCTAGAAATGGGTTGTATTTGAAACGTTACTCTGCTTAATCATGAGCGTAGTAATTTTTTGTATTATATTGTTTATATGTTGTTGATTTGCATTCACTATCTTAATTTGTTTTTTAGAGTTTTCTTGACGTTAGTAATCCGCTTTACATTTTATGGCAGATGTCTGAATCTTTGGAACCATTTGTTGGATATGCTGATGGTGCTAGTCATAGTATGCAGAATCTATCCTCTGCGGCATGGACCATTTTCGCTCCGAACGACGATTTAGTGAGTTTTCAAGGGATTTGTATTAGTAGATCGACGAAAAATATCGCTGAGTATAGTGCGTCGATCGAACTTCTCTCTATGCCATTTCATTTTATATTAACTGCATAATCATAAGGTTAGACTCACAACTCATGGTATTACAACATACTAGTATTTATACTGTTAGAAATTCAACACTTCTTAGATTGTTCCTAAGAGTTTGACTTTTGGAAAGACATTTTGATTTTTTTCAATATCAACACATTTCTATAAATTTTAACACTTTACCTAATTCATTAGCTAATCAAGTTTTAGACAGACATTTGCGACATAGGTAAAGAAAACATTCACATCATTGAATAGGATTGTGCATTAAACATAGGAAAAACTCTGAAAACATTTAGATATATAGTTATAGGTTTTTTACAAAATTTGTGCCTAAGACACATTGGCCATCTGACCTCAAAATGTATGCAAAATTTCACAAGTAAACTAGTGGTGCTCGTGGTAACATGCTATAGATCTAGCAATCCTATGAAGCAACCGCATCCAATAGTTAGGAACATCAATTGTGTGTCGCTGCAGTCGCATGGGACGCTGTTCAATCTGGAAATCTAGAATTCCGAAGGTCAATCCCTCTATGTGCTACTAGAGCTCAGCGAGAATCTCAGCCATATCAAGGTCCTGAAGGACTGCTCTCCCGATAGCCCTCTCTGCTGGCGCATCTGCTTCGCACTCTGGTTCCTCTACTGGTTGAACGCGACCAATATCTGCAATACATCAAACATTTAGTTTAGTCTTGGAAAGAAATAAAAACACAAAAACATTGTATAAACCTTATAAAAATAAAAAAACATGGTCAAATCATTCTTACCTATTGCACCCCACTGAGCACCTTCTGGTAATACTAGATCTGGATCTCCTCGGAAGTTAACACCTGCGTATGCGTACTCATCGATGGCAAAAATTTTCCGCCGGAACCAAGCGAAGAATGGAGTCGAGAACACAACGGTCGACTGGTCTGCATGCCGACCCATGAGTTCTACCCATCTCTACATTCGAGGATCTCTAGGACTAAATATATCCAATGTTACATGTTGTGGATGCATCAATGGAATCCGTTTGAAAGCGAAGGAGATAAGGATTGAACCATAACTAAAAATTTTCTTCCTTCCTCCCTTTCCTTTATTCAGTTGTTCCTTTATCTAAGATAGAACAGATTCAAACCAGTTGAAGACTGTTGGCTCTAAGCACTCTAACGAATACTGAATATACGATCTGTTTTCTACATGGAGTGTAATGGTGCCAGTAAGTTTAGCGATCGTGAAAAGGATGGTTCTCAAAGGAAAATCCCTGACATCCCGAATGTTTATTTTTCCATCTTTGCTAGGTTCTGGCCCTGGATAGCAATACTGCATAACATAATCCCTCATTGTTTCTCCTCCAACAGTAGCTCCTGTGAGTGAAATGGAAACACCTCTCCTCGACAAACCTGTGAGAAAATACAAATCCTCAAATGTTATGGACAACACTTGATTTTTTATGTGAAATTCCTCTATTGCCGGATCCCATGCTCAAACAAGGAACTCCAAGAGTTCTATTTGTTGCCTCATTCCTGACCATTTGAATTGCTTAAGTAATCCACAATCTCTTAAGGCTCTTACAGTACCCGGATCATTCAAGGCAAACATATCTTTTTCTTCATGTTCTCTTTCTCTCCATGTAATCGTCATTATTATATGATGGAAACCTGAAATATAACCATAAGATCCTTTAGATACCATTCATTTCAAAAAACTAGGCAAATTTTGAGCACATCATGAAAATCAAATACTTAAATTGCGCCCAACGCACTCTCTGGGTTGAGACAGTGCATTTCATATGTAGGTACCCTTCACTGTACCTGCTATGCAACGCAGGTTTCGATGTTCAAGGGTTTGTTGCCCTCAATTTGGGCAGAATTTACCCTAGGGGCCTTAAAAACCTAAAATTTTTGCAAGGAATGGGAATGAATTGAATAATTAAAGGAAGAGGAGGTTTATGCTACTAACCTGGATCAAACGGCGATGAAATCCATCCACAGAAATGACCGCAATCAACGACTGAAGTTCGGGGGAAAAATCAGGTTCAGAGCTCCAAAATGCAAATGGTAACTATGGAATGGTAAAAATGAATAGTGAAACTACTTTATATAGTCATTTAATTGTTTGCAAGTTAAATTTATTGCTATGACTATAGTTTTATTATGTTTTTATCATGAGACGGGTACTTTTAATCCATTTGATGTTGTTCTAAACAGGAAATACAACTGATGAACAGATTAGTCGTGCAGATTTATTTCAAAGAAAGATTTGACCACAAAGCATACTTTTTCTTCTTATTTTTTGAGCTTTGATAAAAATGAAAAAAGGATTTGAAGCGCACTTTTATCTCTTTTTTGAGCTTAGATAACAGTGAAAAGGAACCTCTGGAGTCTTCTTTCAGCTCTTTTCAAACTCCGATAATGTAAAAATATTGCCAAGCATTTGTCATTTCAAGCTAGTTAAAGTAAATGAATTGATATCTACTCAGTATAGGTTTAACCCTTTTCTGGACTGAGATGGATTATTTACGAAAAAGGAATACCTTGGTTAAACATGACCAAAAAGGTTCTTTCAGATATTATTTTACACTATTTCGGATCTGAGAAAAAATTTTATGAAAAATTATTGTTGGATTTCTCTTTCATCCTCTTTTTCAGACACTCTCAACATGAAAAAGGACCAGGCTATCACTGTCGTTAAGCTCGTTAAAACATAAAATAGCGACGGGCTTGTCGATCATGGCGAGAATCGAGTTTCATTCATCACTAGACTCATCAAATTATTAAATAGTGATACTTTATTCGCTCAAAGGGTTGAATTATATATGAAGCAAATGTTATCCTCCTCATGCTTGTTAAAAAATAAAGAGGTACTGGTCGACAAATGACTGGAGAAAATTTGGGAAAAGTAAGCAAAGTTTCTTTTTGGTAGTAAGCCGCTCTTGAACATGACACTTCTTTCACTCCATGTCCATGACTATTTGGGTTGGGTAATCATCTAGATGGTTCATTCACACCTATGGTTCATCATACCTTCACTTCGGTTTTGGGTCAATGTTTCCAACTCATCATAGTGTCACCGATATGTTCAAGAGAAGTCATCCAGTGATTAAGAACTCATCCTTCTGCAATACTCGTAAACCTTCATTTTCATGACCATCATCCCTGAAAATTGCTATATCAAGTCATACCCTTGTCTCCGAAATCATTAAGTCCAGTTTTGCAATAAGGTGACTTCCAGTCAACAACAAATAAATATCCAGGAAGCTCACCTAGAAACATCAGATTCTAGTACCATGAGGCTTGTTACAGCATCGACAAGATCCTCGCTTCCAGAATTTTGACCGAAAGATTTTGTTTGGCGTTCAACATCAAATCATCTATTCACGCCTTACGAAATGTATTGCAGAACCTTGAGGGCCATTGACATTAATGGTGGTTCTCTTGCATTTGTTAACATCTCACATTATTGGCTGGTAATCAAACGATGTCTTTCCATGTTCGACTACAAATCATACATTCGCAGGGCTAGACTTGTACCTGAATGATCGAGTGAATGAGATAAGAAGACCCCGGATCTAGTTTCAGCCATCTGGGCTGCGATTTCAGGATTTTTGTACACATCATCTATACGATGACCTTACATACAGATTATCATCAAAACATGGGCCTATATATGTAGGCATGTCTACATCTAGGCAACATTCCAATGTAGATGAATTTCTGAATTATGTACATGTTATTAGATTGTTTTATGTGCTGACTATGTGTTGAAGCCTAGAAAATCTCTGCTTCAAACATTGGGGGAAAACCACCCGGTCGGGACCTTAAGACAGCTCCTTTTCCGTTTGGGATGGTGGCTCCGACTGGATTTAAAGGACCAGTTTCCTTATAACTAACTTAGCAATTCAGCAATTGTGGTCAATAGAGGATATATCATGATAAAATGTATTGTAAGATTGATGCAAGTGACCATTCCGCTTCGTTTCCAGGCTCATCACAGCATAAATCATCTCAATCAAATGTTCTTATTATTTGGATCTCATGCTTTAGGGGGAGATTGTTATAGGTCAATTTGGGCACCATTCCCAATGACTTGGTTAACTGGGCATCATCTCCAGGACCAATGATCAAGGGTCTATCATTCCCTATCATTTCAGTTGCAACATGCCCTAAGACAAGAAACAAGAAAAATCAAGCAAGGTTTTCCATGGTTTGAACCTTATTATATAGTATATGAGATCTCACCAATTTAGGCTCTAAGGGGCCTGAGTGTGTTTCATATGTAGGTAGCCCCATGCAAGGCTACTCTGCAATGTACTTCCTGACATTCACAGGTGCATTGGTCACATTGGGAGCGAAATTCTCATTGTTCTGGAATCTCCACTTGGCCAGTGCCTTCTAGAAGAGTTCACATGTGTCAAGCTGCGGATCCAAGTGTCCATTTGACATCTACATGAATGGAAACATGTCTTGCCTATTTTTGGAAAGTTATTGATTGCAAAACAACCTATAGTTCATCTATAAATTGAACACAAATCTAAGTGTTTGAGAAGGAAGAATTTGAGTAGAGAAATGTTGGAGAATTTTCAATTGAGAGCTTGGTTTGTGAAGCTACTGATGGAGAGATTTATTTTGTGATGAGACTTGGAAACTTTTTTGGAAGGTCACTTCAAATCAATCACTAGGTTGTAACCTCTCCTTCTATCATCAATACAGAGTACTACTTGTTTTTCCCTACATGCATCTATGTTAACTTTGATTTTCCATATTGTAAGATCTTCGTTGATGAATGTAGTTTATGCTTTACTGATTTAGCTAACTAGCTTGAATAGATATCTATATTATTGCATCTTTTTTTGTTTCAATGTTCTTTCTTGCAGGAAGCATTAACCTCACAAACCGCTTGAATTTGAAGCTGCAACAGAAGCGCCAGAAGGAGCCATTTGGAAGCGACTGAAAAATTAAGCCTCTAATCCTCTCTGTGTATATGTTCTGAGTTAGGAGAAACGGTAGTATAGTATTTCACCTGTTGTTCTATACTAAAACCTATCTAGGGAAGCGTAATTTATCCATAGATTACAATTCTAGCCCAACAATAAGGCAAATATAACTTGGTCAATGGATCTTCAAGTTTGAAGGGTAATGAGATGGACATCAATTGTAAGAATGAAAAGTAGGGTAAAGGGAAATTAAGAATCATTTATCATATTTACTTCTCAACAAATGGACTTAAATATCACAAAACATGAAGAGGCAATCAATAGACAGGGAAATCCATAAATTCTATAATCCACACTTCAGCAAATAATAATTCAAGACAAACTTTTCCAATGAAATATAGAAGGCGAGAAACTCATTTAACTTCTAGTGATTTCAACTTCAAGGATAGAAAAAACTTAAGACACACATATAACTGTAATCAGAGAAGAGGGAACTCCTAAAAATCCTTGATTATAGTTATGAAGATCTCTAAAAAAATTAGTTAAGCAAGTACAAAGGGTATGATCGAAAAAAAACTTCTTTGGAAGACTTTAAAGAATGGTACTTTAGAGGGAGACTTCAAAAACAGTGTTTAAGTGGCAGCAAGTAAGCAGGGAAAACCATAAATCATGCTTGATACCAAATGTATTCAACTATTTATGAAATGAACAATATTAGGGGGTTTATAGAGCAATTAAGAATTCTCTAAAATGTCCTAGCAGAAGAAAACATTAAGGAAGTGAAGAAAAAACAGAACTAAGGTGCTTTCAAAATACATTTCTTAGTCTAAAACTTTTATTCTACTGCAACATAGAAAGGTGGGAACATAATGAAAACAGGAAATAAAAATAACAAATTAGAAGCACTTCACCAACAACCAAGCTCAGGGATCTAGTGATCTATCCTCCTCCATCAACAAACAAATCAGGACATCCACAAGTTCCAAGACATCAATTTCTTTTCAACTTCCAAGAGACTATGTATTACTTCAAATAACCATCAAATGCCAACAAGCTAATGAGTTCAGATGCAGTATTTATGCTGCAAATGAGGATTTGAAGCTAATCTATGTTTGAGTGTCATTTATTATAGAGTTAATGAATTCCTAACCTTGAATACCATGCAAGGCTCAAGGCAGGAATATATACAACTACTTCTTTGTTTTAATAACTTCTATCTTAACTTGTAAGGAAAAATAGGTGAAATGTTTGACTTTAAGGCTTATTCATAACTTTTACAATACCTTTCTGGTAGATATAAATATCTATGACTCAGCTTAATAACTGCCTAATGCTTTATTGAAGGAAACAAAGCACTAGGTGGAAAAAAATATCTTTTGAGGGGAGTAACTGCCATAGGGTGAGTCATTCGAATTTGTTTGAGTAAATCTTCCCTTTGTTTCATCTTTAGTCTTTGTCATTCAAGCTTCAAAACTCTGTCTTTATCCTTTAATGTCTGTTTTCATCATATTTTTCTTCAATCTGTTTTGATCTTTCTATTTTGTTCCTTTGATCTTTTGATTTGTTTTTTTTTTGTTTTTTTTCCATTGTCTTCTTTCTTTCTTTGATTTCTTCTTTTCGGGCTAATCCTCTGTTAATTTGGCTTTTACCTTTAATCTTCTACTCTTTTCCTTCTTGTCTTTATTTGTCTTTAATATCTGCTATGTGGCCGATCCTTATAATTTGTCTTTGATACTTGATTAGCCCTTTAATCCTTGTTGCTTTATCACAGTCTTATGATTGTCTCTCCTTCCATTGGGCTTACTGTCTATGTTTTTTCTTTGTGCAGGGACGCATTTTTGGTGTGCTGGAGGGTTTATGATCTCCAGTGATCATGATTCACTGGTGTTGGAGTTTAAATTTTGGCACTTGGCCCTTCGATTAATAAAATCAACCTCTAGATCGTCATCCAGATTTTAATTCAAATGATCTTGGGCCGGTGGGAAGTCTTGGTGGGCCTTTTTGCCATTAAACCTGCACAAAACACAAATTATTAGTAAAAACCCTGCGGGAGAGAGTTTCATTGCGTTTTTCAATGTTTGAAGCTTTCAGGAGGTGATTGCAGAGGAGGAGAGGGTGTAGGAGGCAAGGTTCCGAAGGCAGAACCAAGCAGAAATTCGAATGCAGGAGGGGAATTTGAATTTTGGCATGGAGGTGAAAAGTGGTTTTAAAAACCCACCAGTGGTTTATTGCGCGGGTAGAAGGCTGTAAGCTTTTTTGGGAGAGACGAACGCGATATGCCCTAGCGTGTGACGTGTGGCCGACAGAAACTGCCTATTTCGCGTGGGTTAAAAACTTTAAACCCATCGCAAATAAAAATAAAATATGCGTTTTTGGCCGTTGGATTTTGGGTTTGGAGATCAATGGCACGAAATGGCTCAAGGGAGTGGCGAGAAAGTTTCAAGAGTGGAGCCCGGGGACAGGTGGCGTAATATGAATGGAGTCAGGGTATAGTGGAAGGCTGGGCCCAGGGTTTTAATAAATAAAGGGTGGAGGCAGATTTTTATAAGGTTGGAAGGGGGAATTCATATTAACATGGCAGGGAGTGATAGTCGTTAGATCAGGTTCCAAGGCTTTAGATTGACGGTGCAGATGAGTCGATCAAGGGTGCAGGTGTAAATAAAATAAAAGGGGCAAAGGTATGGTTTATACGGGGAGGGGCTAAAAGATATCAGAAGGTCGGGGTTTTATGGGTGTGAGGAGATGGGGCTTTAAGCGAAGAGGGGCTTAAGGCCTGATTTATATAAAGAGTGGGTTTTTTAACATAGAGAGGGCTTTATGATAAAATTTAAAGGACCCGATAGATAAGAACTTGGTTTTAAAGAATGTAAAAAGAGGATTTTTATATTGTTTAATATGTTTAAAGGAAAAATTATGAATGAAGGGGTATGATGAGGGTCTTGAGGAATGGAAAAAAGTGGACTTTTCAAATGAAGAAGGTTATGAATGAGAGTGAAAGTGAGGTGATGAGATGAGGCAAACAGGCCCAATGAGAAAAATCCCTTTTTGCAGCAGTGGGATAAACTTTAGGAGGTAGAGAGAAGAGAAAATTAGTGAAGCATTTTGATAGGATAATGAAGGCAGTGAGATTTCTAGAATTCACAATATTTTTCGAATCTTGTTTCTAGAAATCCGGGATCATAATTTAGTCATCTTTTGATATTAGCAAAAAATTACTGATGACTAACAATTTTATCGTTGTCCCATTGATAGTGGCGCGGATCCGTTGGATTAACGGTTAGTGATGAATTAAATTCATCAATGGTTGTATTACCGTGGGAAAGCATTTAATTGGAAATGGTATGATCTAGGTGGCGTGATATTACGGGCACTCAACGGGAAGTTTAATGGTTTTTGACATAGCGGGGAAACTACTTTTCAGAGGGGGTCCAAAGTAGTAAGCGGTTTAAGCAGGGGGTGTGTGAAATGACGCAGGGTGGGGGGGTGAAAAGTGATAAGGGTTGTCGAATGGAAAAGCCAGAGATCAGATGATGGGACAGATGGAGGTAAGTTAACATGCAGGGATGGGATTTGATGAGATGTTTTGTTGGGTAATGGGGTTAAATGAAAGTGAAAACTTTGGATAAATATTATATGTCCAAACTTGATATTGATATGCTCAATCCTTTTAAACTTAGGATAAAAATTTCATGTTTTTCAAAGCTATAACCCAACTTCTACCTACCCTTTCATTTTCAATTATTTTTCTACACTAACATTGTTTCATCTTCTTTGCTTAGGGTGAATTTAAGCTAGCAAACCGACATTATCCTTTTTTTTTATAAGAATCTAACCTACTCTATCACTTATTTCTTCTGTTGATTCAGATTAGACTCTTGAATCAATCTCATTTTCTACCTAACTACTGATTTTTCAAGATTAAACTATTTGACAAATCGTTTCCCACTAACCTATTTGACATGAAATTCAAAATTGTTCCATCATGATTAAGTTATATGATTGGAACTGAAATTTAGTCATTGTGGCATTTTAAGACAAGCTACACACAATCTTATTGGATTTTTAACATAAAGGAAACTAATTTAATAGTAGTGGAATTTAATTTTGCAGCACTTTCAGTATTTTTATTTTTTTTTGTGGGGTTTTATTCTCTTTTTATTCTTTTTGTCTTTTTTCTTCATATTCATTCTCTTTTTGGCATGCCCTCTTTTGATTTTATTTTATATATACTTTATTTTGGAAATCATTTGCAAAATTGAAAATTATTTACAATGTAAAATAGCAAATATGAAATACTCCATCACCTTCAGATCCTATAAAATATAGGACCCTAATAGTGGCTCCAGTTGGGGATGGCTCTTATCCATGTGAAGTTTCAAGAACATATGATCAGTAGCCTTGAGTATCCAATGTTTGTAGTGTCTACATATAATTTCTTTTGTTGTTAAGGTACCTATGATAGCTTGTCAATTAGGGCTTAGGTTATTCTCTGTGGGCTTCAACTCCAATCAGCAAGTTATCCAATCAAATCAATATAGAATGTGAAATTTAAAATGATGTGAGAAAAATATTTATGCTAAGAAAAGTATTGTTTCAGCATCCTACCACTGACAGTGTTATCTCAAAATCAGACCCTGATAGGCTGCTAGTCAAGGAGACCCTGAGTAACTATTTCAAACCAAACTTTTAGTTGAGGCTTAGCCTCCTCAACCTAAGAGGGCTCTCTCAATAGGTTAATGATTTGCAAATAAAGATCGGATGGATAAATCTGTGAATAAAATGAATAAAGTGAATAATTGGTTGTACTACTAATCAACAAACATCTATTGGGTAAATGGAGTTAAATTTGCTTTCGCAAAACATAAAGATCAGTTTCATATCGAAGTCAGGCCATTTCAGGGTTTAGATGCATCAATAGAACAGTAGGACAGAGGATAAACACAGTTCATGAACATATGAAGGAAGTTAGAGCACCTTAAGTGAATTCTAAGTAACATACATTCATGCCACTGCAAGTCATTTAAAGAGAAACATCATGAGACAATCAAACATCCATAACCCTTTCTGAATCCTGAGTGATGAAAAAAAAAATATCTGTATTAAGATCAAAACACAGTTCTCTGATATCACAAAAAGTATGCTTGTTCAATGAAAATTCCAACCCTATTCAATTCGATTTCTTCCCTCTTATAGAGTGGTCATTACATCCTTGGATTCCTTCCAAATATTTGAGAATAAATTCGAATTTTACACATATCAACCTTTCAACAAACTTTATTTACAAACTGACAGTTAAACTGTCTGTCTTACAGTCCTAATACAACTAGGACTTAAACACTATTTATTAAATTTTAATCAACCTTTAACAACCTTATCTAATCATTAAAAACTATGCTTGACAGCTAGACTTCGACCATGACGTTGTTCATCTTCTTCTTGTTAGACCCCATCAACCTGCTTCTTATCCATTCCTGCAAAATATGAGCATGTTTCCTGTAAAATAGCTGAATGCTTCATTTCTGTC
The DNA here is from genome assembly GCA_034641835.2 of Pinus albicaulis. NCBI lineage: Eukaryota > Viridiplantae > Streptophyta > Pinopsida > Pinales > Pinaceae > Pinus > Pinus albicaulis. The sequence continues at coordinate 1,772,542,339 of CM076580.1, forward strand.
CATTCGAATCAATTGCTGAAGAAATGGTGCTCAAAACATGTGGCAAATGCCTTATGACTTTCACTTGAATTCGACCTTCCAGCTATGCAAATCCCAACCTCCAAAATGGTGCAACAACTGTCAATACTACTGCACTATGAAACTGTTGAGTCTGTTGTTTTCGTAGTGCATACCTTTTATTTTTAAATCATACTTCAAACCCCCATTTTATATGTGCCAACCCTCTGGATCTTCATTTGTATTCTCCATATACCTCCCACCAGCATCAAAGCCCAACACAAAACCCTTTTCACCTTTGAAAATTTGCAAAAATCTTTCAAACTGCATCCTACAGCAGTTTCGTAATGCGCTACGAAACTATTGAGTCTTCAATTTTCACAGCTTCTTTCCAAAAATTTGGTTTTCAACCCCTTTAATACTATATTTTTAGGTGTATATCAACCTTAATAACCCATAACATCATCTTTAAACACCTCCAAAAATGAGATATATTCATATAACCTCAAAAATTTGTTAAAGGATGACACTTACTGTTTGCAATTATTTTAGCTGTGGCTGATTTTCAAATTGTGCTAGCTATATTTCCAAGTCTTCTACTCTCCTATTAAGCTTTCTATTGTTTTCCCTTAGCTTTTTATTGACCATCCTAATGAATTTTTCTTCTTTGATTGCAAGTAGGGTCCATATGAAGAATTGAGCTTGACTATCAATTAATTCAGGGTTTGGATTTTTCTCCAACTCCCACAGTCCTTTCATCCTTTCAAAGTTTTCCCTTTCTTCTGCATGCACTCTCACCTTTTTCTTCAACGTATCAATCTCATTATTTTCCAATATGAGTTTTTATTTGACATCTTCATAGCTGCTCTTTTCCTTCTGAATATTGAAAACCCTGTTTCTGTCTTCTTCAGGCATTGAAAAAGATATATTTGTGGTTTCTTCAAAAACATTAGCACTTTCACCTCTTGTTTGATCTTTCTCTATGTCTGACTGCTTCAACTTCTTGGAGTGTATAGTTGAGGGTTTTTTGGGTTTAAATATAAACTCTGCCATATCATCCTGAAAATCTAACCTTTTGGATGTCTTCAATTTCTTTGATTTGTTGCCACCTGTATCCAGTTTGATGAAGTCTGCTTGCACTAGGGGAGACTCTACAATGTCAATAGCTTGAAGTATATCATTCAAATTACCTTTTGACCCCTTTGTAACTTCAGCCTTACCTTTTTCCTTTAACCTTTGACTCCTAGTCAACCTCATTTGATCTGTTTTACTAGTTGACTGCTCTAGAATTTTCTCCTTAACTAGAGTTTTCTTCTTCTGTGTGGATTTAGAAGTATCTTGGATTTTCAATGTTGTTCCTATCATTGGTTCTAGGTAAATTTATGAATCCAATCCTTGAGTTTTAACCTGTGAAGTTTGTGGCAAATTCTTTGGTGACTTGAGTGTGCCCTCCTTGAATTTTTTCACAAAACCTCCAGTAACCTACTTTCTTAAAAGCTTCTTCAACAAAATTGTCTTTTGTAAGGGCTTCTACACCTTCAAGTTCTGTTCTTAGGCAATGACCAGACCTATGAATCCTTCTTTCTTCAGCCATTATCTTCTTGAAAACCTTGTATCTTCATAAATCTATGAGAATCCCTTTGAAAACCCCGTATCTTCAGTAAATTAGAAAATTAGCAATAAAACTATTGAATGAACTGGCTCGCTTGATAAATGAGTTCAACCTCGCTTGATAAGAATTCTGCCTCGCTCGAATAAAAATCTTGCTTCCACCAGCAATGAATTTCAAATTCACTTGATAGAAAATTTTGAAAATACTGTTGAATGAGCAGCCTCTCTTGATAAATGAGTTTCAGTTCTGCCTCACTTGAAATATAGTTTCAGTGAACTCTGGTCTTTCACCACTAATTGCTTCTCCAAAATGTTGGGAAAAAATACTGAGAGGGGGGGGGGGGGTGAATCAGTATTTAGGGCTAAAAATTTTTACTTTTTCTTTCTCTTAAAACCATATACTATTCTACAGAATCCAATATGTATGTCCAGAGATCTTATTATGTCTTTACTTAGATCATTGCATCATTCATTCATCAGATGTTTAGTAGGCAGTAAGTATGAACAGAAATAACAGAACAAACCATAAAAAATAAGTCACACATATGAACACCAATTTTTTTAAGGTGGAAACCCAATTTGGGAGAAAACCGTCGTTGTTGTTATCTCAGTCTTCAATATTTATTATAAGGAAAACTTCTTACAATTTATGCTGGCACAGACTTATACCAGCATATAGGCACCTACCTGCAGAAAGGCTACAACCTTCTCTCGTTTACCAGCTACTACTGGAAGGGAGCTACAACCCACTCACTGAAGGCTTCGACCCTCAGCACTACTACGAACCACGTTCCATCAATTTTCATACAGGATCCACCAGTTTCCACACATCATACCTTGCAGGCCACCAGATTTATTCATTTTCTTTAGTACATCCGCACCAATTCTTCATGATGTCGTCAGTCGATCAAACCAGAGATTTATCATCTTCAGATCATTATATCCATGGGTGCATCGTAGATTCAGATTTATCAATTAAGAACAGAGTCTGTCCATGCAAATATTCCTTAGAGAAATTTTATTCATTCACCACCCTTACACATGCACACCTTGAACAATAATCGTCTTCTCCTTATATATTTTAACCTTTATCAATACCATGAGTAAAAACCATTCAACCGCTAATGGTATTCCTTTGACAGTATTTCCTTTAGTTTACGCCACGTGCCTCCTTGATTTATTTTTAATTTATTTATCAATTCAAATAAATATATTTACAACTTTTAACTGAACTTTAGGATTAAAGTTACAACCCTTCGCACTTTAGAGAAATATCCAACGCTTTCAAACAATTAACCTTATGATAAACCTTTGACCCCGGGCCCACATATATAGTCAATAGCCAATCAAATACGCGCATGGTACCATAAGTAAACTTCGTGCAAGTCCAGCGTCTGATCACCGTTAGATAGCAAGCTTGCAGATCAACGGCATATATGCATATCGCTCGACCTCCAATGCCGAATGTTAACGTGCGATGGCCCGCCGTAATTTGGTTAATCTTTGTGCAACTTCCTCACATGACCACCATCCAATGGCTTCCCTCCAGATCAACGGCGCACAACAATATTGCTAGTCATCCTGGTTCGAACAATAACGTGCGATGGCACGCATTAACAAGCGGTTTTGCATAGTCGTACAGGGACGCGTGTCAAGCACACTATGGAATCGCTCCCCAATCAGGAAATACCTCTTTCTCCGCATAGGTGGTGCGATGAAAACCATAAACCTCCTTCACTATTTACTCGGTCATGGTTCTGATCTTCCACGCAGGGTTCCGTTGCACTTCCTTTTGTTACGATCTACCTCTTTCCTTCCAGGTTCCATTCATGATTCCAAAGGGTTTGCGCTATCCTTCTTACTTAGTTAACTCTGGTCTATCTTCGGCAAGATTTCGAATAATCAACGAACAAATGTAGTTCTCTTCCGATGGTATTTTCACTACCATAGAGTTAGTTATACACAGGCTTCCTTTATGAGGGGAATGAATTCAACAGAGTTTCAGGGCATTCCATACGAGAATTGAACCAATCAATACCCAAATACACTCGGTATTCTCCACCCATCAGAATATCACCAGAACACAATCATACACAGAATTTTCTCCATCAGAATGCATACATACACCGAATAAAACTTCTCATATGATTTAATTTCACAGGGACACAAATATCCTTCCTACGGAATTTAAGTTGCTCCTTGACTGATACTGATCTCTGTAGATGCACTCGTTCTCTATTCTTCTTTGCTGACCTTTGTCCTATGATATGTTTCTTTTCTCTGTTCCTGGTTACTGTGTCAGATTCCAATTCCTGTGCCACTTATTTTTCCATCAATGACAATATTTCCAACAATATCCCCCTTTGGCATTGATGGCAACACTCTTCCTCTGATTGTTTTATAGAAGCCCTTTGTTGCTTTTCCTCCCCCTTTGACATCAATGGCAAAGAGTTGATCAAGATCCTTTGAACCGACAATACCATGCTCCCCCTGAGATCATGTTGCATCTTCAATTATAACAAAATGACTTATAAATTCCAACAGTGCATCCTCTTCATATGACCAATGCTCCCCCTTAGCCTGTGCAATCAGAGATGCCCAACAGCACCTCACAACCAATTTAATCTTCTATATTTAAGTAGATCTGATCTTCTACATGGCAGAGACTACTCCCAGTTTCTGTCTGAGATATTCGAACGCTTCCCTGGGTAGAGGTTTGGTAAATATATCAGAAACTTGTTCTTTGGAGGGAACATACTCCAATTTCACTTTTTGTTCAAGCACTTGTTCACGTAAGAAGTGATATTTGATGGGAATGTGCTTGGTCTTGGAATGCATAACAGGATTATTTGAGATACTGATGGCACTTGTGTTATCACACATAATGGATATAGGAGGTGAAAATTTGATTTGAAAGTCTTGTAAGGTTTGCATCATCCAGAGAAGTTGAGTGAAACATGGTGCGACAGCCACATATTCTGCTTCTGTTGTAGATAAGGCAATAGAGATTTGCTTCTTGTTGAACCAAGATACTAACCGGGGCCCCATATAGAATGCACCACCACTAGTGCTTTTCGATCATCAATAGTTCCAGCCCAATCTGCATCAGTGTATGCATGAGGAGTAAGATCAACATTCTTTGGATACCATAGTCCAAAGTCTTGAGTTCCTTGTAGATATTTGAATATTATTTTCACAGCCTGAAGGTGAGACTCTTTTGGATTAGCTTGGAATCGCCCAACAATCCCAACTACATGCATAATGTCAGGTCTTTTCCCAGTGAGATAAAGTAGAATTCCTATCATAGATCTGTATTCTAGTTGATTTACCGTGGGGGAATCATCATTAGAACTGAGATTACATCCGGTTATCATTGGTGTACTTACAGGTTTGAAATCTTCCATGCCATACTTCTTCAATATTTGCTTAAGATATTTTTCTTGTGATAAGAATATGCCATTTGTTGCTTGTTGCACTTGCAAGCCAAGAAATAATGTTAGTTCCCCAAGTAAAGACATTTCAAATTCTTGCTGCATATCAGAAGCAAATTTCTGACTCATAGACTCTTCATTACTTCCAAAAATGATATCATCAACATATACAACCACAATCAGTAGTTTATCATTTTCAGTTTTTGTGTATAAGTTGCTATCAGCAGATCCCTTAGAAAATTTTTGTTGATGAAGATATTTGTCAAGACGATAGTACCATGCCCTTGGAGCTTGTTTAAGACCATATAGAGCCTTTTTAAGTCTACAAACAAGTTTTTCATCATTTCCCAAAATGAATCCTTTTGGTTGTTCTATATAAACTTCTTCTTCTAGATCACCATTGAGAAAAGTAGATTTAACATCCATTTGATAAACTCTGATTTGTTGGAAGCTTGAAAAAGCAAGAAACATTCTTATGGCTTCAAGTCTGGCTACAGGAGCAAAGGTTTCTTCAAAGTCTATACCTTCTTGTTGAGCATACCCCTTGCAAACAAGTATAGCTTTATTTCTTATAACATCCCCATTCTCATTTAACTTGTTTTTGAATATCCATTTAGTTCCAATGACATTTTTGTCATGAGGTCTTGGTACTAATTCCAAAGTGTGATTCTTTTCAATTTGATCAAGTTCTTCATTCATGGCTTGAATCCAACATTCATCTTTGCTAGATTGACTGACATTGTGAGGTTTAATAGTGGACAGAAATGCCAGATTTCTAGAAGATCCCACAAGAGTCCTTCTTGTTTGTACACCTGATCCCTTTTCTCCCAAAATTTGAGATTCTGGATGATTCTTTTGAACATATCTGGATGGAGCCTTTTCAGACAAATCATCTTTGGGTTCTTCATTGGGTTCACTGTTTGTATCATTACTATTTGATGTAGAAGGATATATGTCATCATCATCATCTTCAATTGTTGTTTGTTTTTCTTCTTTTGGAGCTGCTGGAGACTCATCAATAACAACATCTATACATTCAACAATCTTCCGAAGTCTTTTATTGTAACATTTATATGCCCTACTCCTAGAGGAGTAACCAAGAAATATTCCTTCATCTGCTCTGGGTTCAAACTTGCCAAGTTTTTCATCATTATTTTTGATAAAACATTTTCTTCCAAAAATTCTAAAATGCTTTACAGTGGGAGAATTACCATACCAGAGTTCATATGGAGTTTTATCACTATTTACACGAACATGTGCCTTGTTAAGAATATTTACTGCTGTATGTGCTGCTTCTCCCCAAAATGTGCCAGGTGTTCCGGAATCATCAAGCATGGCTCTAGCCATTTGTTGAACTATTTTGTTCATTCTCTATGCTACGCCATTCTGTTGTGGAGTGCCAGCTACAGAAAATTGTCTTTTTATGCCATGTTGTTCACAAAATTCAAGGAATTCATTGGATGTATATTCTCCTCCTCGATCAGATCTAAGACACTTGATTTTTAGATCTAATTCATTTTCAACCAGTGCTTTGAAGATCTAAAATTTCTCAAATGCTTCATCTTTGTGTTTAATCAACCCAATCCAACACATTCTAGAGAAATCATCAATGAATAAGATATAGTATTCTTCACCACGTGGTGAATTTTTCCTCATAGGTCCATATATGTCAGTATGAATGAGTTCAAGAGGCTTACTTGATGATCCTTCCTTGGCATTAAATTTTACTCTGGTTTGCTTACCGAATTGGCAAGATTTGCATATGATATTTTCAGGTAGAGAAATATTGGGAAGATCACGAACAACTTTAAGTCTGCTTGATTTGTTGATTTGAGAGAAGCTCAGATGCCCCAACCTTCTATGCCATAGCCAGTTTTCTGAAGATTTACTCAAGTAACATTGTTCTTTGCAGTTCTTCAATACATACAGGTTGCTTGGAGTCCTTTTTCCTTTTATAATTGTTTTACCTGTATCAAGATCACGTACCACACATTCTTTTGAACTAAAGACAACTTCAGTTCCTTGATCACACATTTGACTTACACTTAAAAATTTATGCTTTAATCCATCCACATACATGACTTCATTAGCTTTCACCTTTTCTTTTAGAAAAACAGACCCTTTTCCCTTAATGACCACAGGAGTATCATTTCCAAATGTAACATTATTTTCCTTTTCTAGAGCACTATATGCAAGAAGTTTGTTTTTGTCACCTGTCATGTGTCTTGAGCATCCACTATCAATGTACCATTGATTTTCTTCACCTTCTGCAAATAACGCTATGCCACAATTTTCAACCTATAATTCCTTCTTTTTCCATACTTTGGAGCTTGAAGGAACATGTTCTTTTGGCTGAACTTTGCTCCTGCATTCAGATTCTTCATGGCCAAATTTATTGCAATAAGCACTTTCAACTTCATTTTGAAGAGGAGAAAAGTTGTTATAGGTATTCTTCTTTGTTTCAATATCAATCCTTTTCTTTCTTGCTTCTCTTGTCATGATGGTTTTATATGCTACACATTGAACAAATTTATGACCAAAATTGTGACATGAGAAACATTGTCCATTGAAGAAGAAATTTCTACGATCATAAAATCTCCTTCTTGAATTTACCTGTTGATTGGTGTTTCTTTGAAAGTTAGTGTTCTTTGAATTGAGATGATCATGCTTTATCTGCAAAGATTCTTTATTCCTTTGCTAAGTGGCAGCATGTTGTAAACCAGCAGTAGCTACTTTTAGATAATTTGGTGTTGAAGCCTGAGAAGATTCTCCGATATATCCAAGACCTATCTTTATAAGGGGAGAATGTTGTACCTTGATAATCTCATCTAAGGTTTCAGATCCTTTAGCAAATCTAGGATTCGGAGTCTTTACTTTCTCAAGTTCTTTTCTTAGAGTTACTATTTCACACTCTAATTTCTCATCGTGTTTCTCTTTTTCTTCAAGCTAATTTTTCAGAGTTTCTATGATTATTTTACTCTCTTCTAAGAAAATTTTGAGTTGATTGTTTTCATCAAGAAAATCATTGTCTTCTAGAGCATCCACAAAAGTATCCTTTTCTTCACTAGATTCCTTTTCAAATTCCATGAGAAGTCTAAGATCTTGTTCACATTCTTCCTCACTATCAGATAACCCATCACTGTCTTCATGAGTATAGTAACTTTTTCTAGTGCTATAATGATTCTTATTCCTTCTTACTACTTCCTTCCCCTTTTTATGTGTTTCTTTATGAGGACACTTAGCAGCATAATGAACAACTCTTCCACAATCAAAACATTTGAAAGGAAGCTTACCTCTGAACCGTCCTGTGCCAAGTTGAAGTTTCTTTACAAAGTTTATCTCTTCTTCTTCTGAGATATATCTTGATCCTTCTATTTTTTGTACTTCCTTCCCTTTTGTAGAAGTTCTAAAGACTGCTTCTTTGACTTCAGATGGTCCTCCTCTTCTCATTTCATATGCAGTTAGTATGCCATGAAGTTGCACCACAGTAAGATTTTGAAGATCCTGCTTTTCTTCAAGAGCAGAAACTTTTGACTCAAATTTTTCCGTTAGTGATCTTAAAATTTTCTCAACCAGAGTAGATTCGGTTATTGTTTCTCCCAGATTTCTCATACGATTTACAATATCATCAAGACGTAAAAATAAACTTGCAATTCTTTCCTCATTATTCATTTTTAGATTCTCATATTGAATTCTGAGAGTTTTGTGTTTAGCACTTTTTACCTTTGCATCACCTTCATAAATTAGAATGATTTTGTCCCATATTGCCTTTGTTGTATTCAGCTGCATGAATTTGAAAAATTCTGATTCAATTAGACTTACAAATAGACCATTGACCATATTTGCATTGGTTTCATAATTATTTATTTCCGTCGAATCTGTTGGTATTACAGCTGGATATTGATATCATCCTTCAACAATTTCCCATACATCTACTCCCAGAGACTGAAGATAGGATCTCATCCTTGTTTTCCAGAAGATTAAATTGTTTCCGTTAAAGAGAGAAGGCCTGATAGATGTTGTTCCATCTTGATTACTCATCTTTCTTGATCTTCCTTCTAGCGGCTAAGCTTTTTCAAAAGGACCTGCTCTGATACCAATTGTTGGGAAAAATACTGAGAGGGGGGGGGGTGAATCAGTATTTAGGGCTGAAAATTTTTTCTTTTTCTTTCTCTTAAAACCATATAATATTTTACAGAATCCAACATGTATGTCCAGAGATCTTTTTATGTCTTTACTTAGATCATTGCATCATTCATTCATCAGATGTTTAGTAGGTAGTAAGTATGAACATAAACATCAGAAAAAACCATTAAACATAAGTCACACATATGAACACCAGGATTTTTTAAGGTGGAAACCCAATTTGGGAGAAAACCACTACTACTGTTATCTCAGTCTTCAATATTTATTATAAGGAAAACTTCTTACAATTTATGTTGGCGCAGACTTATACCAGCCTGCAGGCACCTACCTGCAGAAAGGCTACAACCTTCTCTCGTTTACCAGCTACCACTGGAAGGGAGCTACAACCCCCCTCACTAAAGGCTTCAATCCTCAGCACTACTGTGGACCACGTTCCATCAATTTTCATACAGGATCCACCAGTTTTCACACAGCATACCTTGCAAGCCACCAGATTTATTCATTTTCTTCAGTACATCCACACCAGTTCTTTATGATGTCGTCATTTGATCAAACCAGAGATTTATCATCGTCAGATCATTATATCCATGGGTGCATCATAGATTCGGATTTATCAATTAAGAACAGAGTCCGTCCATGCAGATATTCCTTAGAGAAATTTTATTCATTCACCACCCTTATGCATGCCCCACTTGAACAATAATCGTCTTTTCCTTATATAGTTTAACCTTTATCAATACCATGAGTAAAAACCATTCAACCGCTAATGGTATTCCTTTGACAATATTTCCTTTAGTTTACCCCACGTGCCTCTTTGATTTCTTTTTAATTTATTTATCAATTTGAAGAAATTGACAAATAAATATATTTACAACTTTGAACTGAACTTTAGGATTAAAGTTACAACCCTTTGTACTTTAGATAAATATCCAACGCTTTCAAACAATTAACCTTATGATAACCCTTTGACCCTGGGCCCACATATATATTCAATAGCCAATCAAATACGCGCATGGTACCATAAGTAAACTTCACACAAGTCCAACGTCTGATCACCGTTAGATAGCAAGCTTCCAGATCAACGGCATATATGCATATCGCTCGACCTCCGATGCCGAACGTTAACGTGCGATGGCACACTTATACTTTTGGTTAATCTTAGTGCGCTTCCTCACATGATAGTGGTGGCTTCCCTCGATCAGCGGCTTTTCAACAATGCTCGTTGTTCAACCTGGGTCCAACAATAGCGATGGCATGCATTGACAAAGCGGTTTCGCGAGTCATGCGAGGGGCGTGTGCTCGAGCACACTGAATGCTCTGTCGAGGAAATACCGCTTAACAACGATGATGCAGTGACCATAAACCACACCAACATTTTCAGTCATGGATTCTGCTCTTCCGCGGGGTTATCGCACTTCCTTTTATTGATCTACCTCTTTCCTTCAAGTTCCATTCATGATTCCAAGGGTTTGCGCTATCCTTCTTGCATAGTTAACTCTGGTCTATCTTCGGCGGGATTTCCAATAATCGTGAAAAAATGTAGTTTTTTCTTAAATAGTTTCCTCTATAGAGTTAGTTATACGCGGAGCTTCCTTGAATGATTCAAGTTCGTACGGGGTGGGCAAGCAATACCCAAATACAGTCGGTATTCTCGCCCATCGAATATCACGAACCACGATCATACAATTTCCTCCAATGGATGTACATACCTTTGAATAAAACTTCTCATATGATTTAATTTCACAGGGACACCAATATCCTTCCTACTGAATTTAAGTTGCTCCTTGACTGATACTTCTCTTTGTAGATGCACTCTTTCTCTGTTCTTCTCTGCTAACCTTTGTCCTCTACTAAGTTTCTTTTCTCTGTTCCTAGTTACTGTGTCAGATGCCAATTCCTTTGCCACTTCCTTTGTCATCAATGACAATATTTCCAACACAAAAACATAAACATGCATGCACTATTTGTCTTGCATGAGACAAATGAAGTCAAAAACGACCAACTATTTTCAAATTTGAAAGTACTAATGACAATCTGGCCCCTAATCGATGACTAATGACCCCTAATAATTATAATAAATGGTTGCATGCATGAACAAGAACTTGTGAATGACACCTAATGATGAAAAATTTAACTATATTTGATAGATGTGACAGCTCAAACACAAAACTGAGAATCCTCGATTTCGTAGCGCATGATTTGCAAATTTGGTTTTTTGCGCTACGAAATCACCAGCGTTTTCGTAGTGCAGAATCAATTTTATACACTGAGCGCGCTACGAAAACATGGTTTCGTGGCTTATTCATCAAATCTTCGGAAAAAACTTTAAAGATGGGTTTCAAAACATGGCATAAGATCTTTTAAGAATGAAAAAAGGCTGATGAAAATTGTTTGGTGATGGAATGAGACCTTTAACTCATGATTTAGACCTTAAAAAATATAAAAATGACTCTAACCCTATCTTAGCATTATGACTTAGGAACAAGTGTAACTGACCAAGTTTCAGAAATTTTTTATAGTGATAACAGAAAGGACCACTAGGTAAATCTACTCCATCCATGTCCCTAAGGAAGAATGCATTATTTCCCCTGAAATCATAAATGATGTATGACCCTTTCCAAATGTTATCAAATTTACCATGTTTACCTTTGTCTTCTCTCCTACAATCCCACCTTAGAACTTTGTCTCTAATGTTGAAGTCATCTAATTTAGCCCTTCTGTCAAAAATATTTTTGACATTTTCCTGAATTACTTGAGTTTTGTTGTAGACCTCCTCCCCTGACTGTTGCAACTGAATGGTTTGATTGATTCTTCTCTACATGTCATTTGGCTCAACCTGTAATTCTTGTATTATCTTCATGACTGGTACTCCTAAAGATAATGGAAATAGAGCATCCATTCCATAGAACAATTGGTATGGTGAAATACCAAATGACTTCTTTGTAGTAAGTCTGGTAGCCCAAAGTGCATTAACCAACTTGTTGTGCAAAGATATCTTATTATCTTCCAACAAATTTTTAATGATATTTACCAGAACATTATTTGATGACTCAGCCAACCCATTACCCTGAGGGTAATAAGTTGTTGAATGTCCCAAAGTAATGTGGTATTTATTAAAGAATTCAATCATTTTCTTAGATTTAAAAGCTGTTGCATTATCAGTAATGATTTTTCTAGGAAAACCAAATCTAGAAAGGATATTGGTCTCAAGATATTTAATAATGACATCATCAGTAGCAGATATGGAAGGGGTGGCCTCTATCCATTTAGTGAAGTAATCTGTGGCTGTGAGAATCCACTTATGTTGGCCAGAAGAAGGAGGATGAATTTCACCAATGAAATCCATTCCTCACTACTAAAAAGGGCTCTCAACTGAAATAGGTTTAATGGCATGGGTAAGAGCTTTCTTTTTCCTTTAAAAATCTGGCATTTATGGCATGAACTTACCTTCTTATGAATGTCAGGGAAGAGAGTATGCTAGTAAAAACCAGCCTTGAGGATTTTATTGGCAGTGGTGTTCCAATAAATATGGCCACCACAGTCACATTCATGGAACTCCTGCATGATTTTCTCTGCATCACCCTTCAACAAGCATTTAAGTAAAATGCCACCAACATATTTCCAATATAAATCATTTTCTACGATGCAAAACTTAAAAGCTTTTAATTTTATAAATATTTCCTTTGTTTTTGTTATACCAAGAGGAGAATTTAAATTGAATAAAAAATACAACAAATCTGCATACCAGGGTGAGTTCAGAAATGCTTCATCGATCTATGGATTCACCTATTCCTCTTGATCATCCAGTGTAGCAAAAAATTTGATGTCTAATGCATGGAAATTAGACTCTGCCATTAGTTTTTCTATACCTTGTCTTTTGAAAAACTTGGTGGGTTTTATTTCTAAGTCATACTCAAGGATGACAGCAATACATTTTCCTCGTTTTCCATCTGGTCCATTCTATGTCAAAATATATTTGACAACTGAATTAGGTACATATGAAATGATATGTGAATGCAAAATATATACTCTAAAATCATGTATTTCTTTAACCAATGAAAAGGCCTGTTTTTCCATGATATTACATCTCAAAGATGCATCTCTTAAATCCTTACTGAAAAATGCAATAGGCTGTTCAAATCCTTCCTCATTTTTCTGCAACAAAAAAACTACAACTGTGTGTTCAGAAGCAAAAGAAAATATAATAAAATCTTAGGTAAAATATGGACTAATCAACACTGGTGCTTTTTTTAATTCCCATTCAACTAAATCAAAGGAGTGTCTAGTCTCAATACTCCATCTAATTTCTTAATCCTTTTTAAGCATATTTGTTATATTTCTAAGAAGCTCCGCAAGGTTAGGAATGAATATCCTTAGGAAATTAATTTTTCCAATAAAAGACTGAAGCTCTTTGATGTTTCTAGGATGACTAATTTTAATATTTCTTAAATATTGTTGGGATCAATCCTAATTCCATCCTTTGAAATAGTATGACCAAGAAACTTACCTTCCTCAAGGACAAACAATGTTTTCTTAGGATTTAATGAGATACCAAACCTTCTACATTTTTCAAACACTCTTCTTATATGCCTCAAATGTTCCTCATCAGTATTTGAATATACAACAATGTCATCAAGATAAATCACAATAAAATGGCCAATCTCATCAGAAAAGGCAATATCCATTTCTCTTTAAAATGTGGCCCCAACATTCATTAAGCTAAAGGGCATCTTCACATACATGAAGGTCGCCCATGGAGTGGTGAAATTTCTTTAATCATGATCATCAGGATGTAATAGGACCTGATTATAATCTGAGAAACCATCTAACAAGGATATCCTACTAGAACCTACTACCTTTTTTAATATATGGTCCATTTTCGTCAAAGGGTAGTTGTCTTTTAGGGAGACCTTGTTAAGGTTTCTAAAATCAATACATAACCGTATTTCTCTAGTTTTCTTTCTAGTAGGAACTATATTATATGCCTATTTAGAGTATCTGGGAGGGACAATGATTTTAGCATCGTACATATTTTTGACCTCTTTCTGAACCAAAGGCATCAGAACAAGATTTATTATATAGAGCTTTTGTTTGAATAGTTTCTGATCTTCTTTGACTAGGATTTTCTGTTGTATGATACTAGTGTCATATGCTTTAAGATCCTCATAGCTCGAAGAAAAGACATCAACAAAATCTTTGAATAAAGCTATGTATTCTTGTTTTCTGACAGTAGGCAATGATTTTAAAAGTTTTTCCATTTTAGGATTTTTTTCACTACTGATATTACATTCTTCTACATCTACCCATATGGGCTCTATTTTTTGCTTTTTTTCTACATCATTGAAATCAAAAATATATTCTAATGGAACTAGAACTCTAGGAAAAATATTATCTTTAAGATGAAGTACTTCAAATTCTTCTTTTTCTGGATCAATTCATGCAATTCTAATTTACGGACAACTTCATCTACATGGATATTTACATTTATTTCATCAAAATTTTCTTCTACATTAGTATGTACAGCTAACTAATTTTCTCCTTGAAAATCTAAATCTATGTTATTTTCCTCATAGTCATCTTTGGACTGCAATTTTTTTTCTATATGTTTACCACTTCCAAATACTTTCCAATACCTCATGTTGTCTAGTACATTTGGACGATGTTTAACCTCCATTGTATATTTTTTGTTGGGATGAGGAATTTTTCATGTGTTAGCTGAGAAAGACCATTAGCAAGGAAATTCTGATTTCTGAGTATACCAACAAGATCATATTCTACAACAGTGTGTAAATAATCAAGCACAACATTTTTGTATTCTCTCAATCTAGGATGTTTTGCAACATACTCTCCTTTAATCTGTTTTATAATCAATTCAGAATCCCCATGAACAAAAATTCTTTTTGCACCTAATTTCTTCAATAATTGAAAGCCTAAAAGAATTTCTTCATATTCTACTATGTTATTCGTACATTGAAAATTCAGTTTATATGAATGACCTTCTGCATGATTATTTCCTGAATTTGAGACCCACACACCTGCTCCTAACCCCTTCTCTACTACAAGAACCATCAAAACTCATGTTCCAAAAATGTTTAGTTTCACTATTTTTTTGTACACTTTGTGTTTTATTTTCGTGTGTTTCACAAATGTCATTTTCAGCACTGGTAGCCTGAGCATCAATATCTCCATCATTACACATAATGAAGGAGTCTAAATCAGAATGAATAGAGTAAAGGGGGTAGCTATGTGGCTTCTCTTGACTACTCACCATGTATTTCATCAAATTTTCCCTATACAGTCTTCTCTGTTGACCAAACACTGGGATAGTTGCATAAGTCATATCCATTTGTAGGGTACCTTGCAATTTTTCTCCCCAAGATTGTGACAACAACATACCATACTTTGGGGGAATATCAGCAACCACTATGTCCATGACTAGTCTCTTAGCTAGGATTTGGGCTAAAGTGACACATAGATCCTTAATTAGACATAAACATCTTACTTTGCTTGAATTAAATGAATACAAATATTTGTAGGGCCTAGTAATGTCAAGAGCAAGTTTCTCCATAACAACTTTTGGCATCAAATTGTGTGAGGCATCTGAATATAACATAGCATTATGGATGATTTTGTCTTGAATGTTAAGACTGACATAAAATGGAGGAACTCCTCCTTCTTGTGGTTTACCATATACCTCTAGAAGAAACAATCATTCAAGCTGATCATCATTCATATTGGCATTATCATTGTTTTCCCCTATGTTAAAATCTTTCATAACTTGAGTTCTGTACAATTTTTTATTCATTAACTCAGTTAAAGAGATAGGTATTTTCATCTTTGCTAGTTCATTTTCAATATTGAATGTTGTTTGAAATTTATTTGAGTTTAGAAAGTCAGATTTATCAGAAATTTCTTTTGACACATGTTCGTTTTGGTGACTGGTGGTGGGAACGTCTATTTGAGTAGTTTTGGAGGTACTCTCAGCAATATTTTTAGCAGGAATGTCAACTGTATTTTTTCTATAACTATCAACAGTTTTCTTGGTAACATTTTCTGGAGTTTTCTTTGAAGTGGTATCTGAATTTTTCTTGACAGGTTTTTCATTAGTCTTTTTGTTTAGAGCATATAATGTTTTCTTACTCCTAAGATTATGTTGTCTATGAACTTCCATGATATCATTTTCAGATCCCTTCTTATAGTGATCCAATTCCTCATAATCAAGTTCATTTTGGGATAATTAGAACAACTCTTGTTCTTCCTAAGTAAGAAACACAATTTCATCATCATTGATACCCATTAGATTTATATGGTTGTCTTCTACTTCTTCCACTATCTCTCCATCATCATCAAAATAATTCTCTTGAAAAAGAGGTCTAATTTTCTGATCAGGACCCCTTTGCTCCCTTTGTTTGATTTGGGGAGGATTTCTCCTAATATTTTGATTTTGATTTTGTAGTGCAGGTTTATTTTCCCTAGGAGCATCCCTCTCATTCAAATTATTCCTCTCCATCATTCTTTATATTGTTCTACTAAGGAATCAATTTTAGCATCAGCAGAAGAAGTAGAGGGTTCCTTTTTTATGGTTACTCTCCTTTCATTCCTAAGTCTAGCTCTCTTTGCTAACAAATTTTCTTCTACACTTATTGCATTCCTTTGCATTTCTTCTAGTGTGGATAAATGTCTTTCCCTAAGCTAGTAAGTCATGTCTGCCTCAAAACCATCTAGGAATTTGATTAAGGCTAATCCTTGTGGTGGTTTAATGTTGGCAGGAATTGCGTTGTATAAACTGTTGAATCTTGTGCAATAGTCCTAAACACTTTCTGTTGGTCCCCTCCTAATGTTTTCATATTCAGATAAAATTGGAAGAGAGTTCTTCTTAATTTCCCACCTAGTAAGAAATGTTTGATGGAATCTGGGTAGATCATTAACACTAGCAGCATGTAATGTTTTAAACCATTTTCTCACCTCTCCAGTGAGACTTTGTGCACAAAACCTAACTTTTACACTCTCCTCATCTACCTCTAGAAGGTCAAAACTGTCATTCATCCTATCTACATGTTGTTGGGAAGTGATAGGTCCAGTTGCATCAAATTGAGGGATTCGTGTTTGATAATCCTGTGGCGTGTTTGCCAAAGGATCTTGAAGGACAAGGGGGGCATATCTAGCTCCCATTATAGGGGTATGAGGATGAAAAATATGATGTGGTTTTTGGGTGAAAGGTGGAGGTTGAATGGAACATAAAGGTTGAGCTGAAACTTGGGGTTTTGGTGGAGATGAAGGTTGGATTGTAGTTGAGGATTAGGAAGAAGAAGGAGTTTGATTTTCTTGGTGAGAAAGTACCAGAGTAGTTGTGGAAACTATAGAAGGAGTAGGACTTGCTGATCTAGGATGTACAAATTGTGATGAGGTGGATGATTATGCATAAGAAGTCAAAGTAGAAAGTTCTCCAGATTGTTGGACATAAGCTTCACGAACATAAAGGTCTAAAATTGAGACTAAACCCTAAAATTTATCAAAGTATTCAAGGATTTTAAGGTCGATATCAATAGGATCAGACTGGGCTTCAGATGAATTTCTTCGTAATGTAGCTTTATATACTAATTTTTGGTCTGCCCAATTGGCTGATTTAGTTCTAAATAGGCTTTGTTCGAAGGGTAAGTCAAACTCAATGTCTTGTAAAGTTACAAAATATTTTGGGAGTGAATCTGCTCTATGAGGAGGGCTAATACTTCATTGGCTTTCTAATATGCTCTTTCTTTTTAGTGTTTTCTCAATGTCATCTACAATCTCTGTAGGATTTGGATCAGGATGAGCTCTAGTACAGGCTCTTTTAGCAGCCAAAGTTATGATCTAAATGCACACACACACTTATTTTTTACACTATTGAAAAGAAAACCAATCTTAAAATATTCTTATCAAACAATGTTTTAACTAGGGTTATGAATTTGAAATAAATTACATTTTTTTCAATTTTCCCCAGTATGGCCGCCACTATGTTATCATTCTGTAATTTTTAATATTGGTAGAATAAACACAGAGGACAACATCAAAACCACTTTGGAAGTTGGGATCTAGCCCTGCCAGCTGCAGAGAGGGATCTCTCTTTATGATATAACTTTGTTTTGAATAAATATTAGGCTATTTATGACTGTACTTGGTTTTTGTTTGATTTTGATTTGATTTGGTTGATTAAATATTTATATTCCCATTGGGAAATGGAGTCAAAAAACAAAACTAGATTTTTCATCAATTTTTAAAAGAGTTGTAACAGGGCAAGCTAGGTTGCATTTACTGGATTCTTTTAGATTTTAAATGAATAATGAATATGGAAAAAAAGTGAATTTCAGATGAGACTGAAAAGCAATTAAGTATTTTTCAATATGACTTCAAGTAGAAAACATTTAAATTGTAAAAGCATCTAGAATATCGTGTTTTAAATAACATGTCCCGTTCATCACACTTTCTATTTTACAATTTAGAATTATGATAAACAGAGAAAGGAAAAATAGTGGAAAACGCAGAAATAGTAGAAAGACTTCACCAGTAATTACACCACATGAATCCTGAAAAAATTCTTTTTATTATTGATGCTCCAACAAAAACTTGGAATTTACAATTGCATAATAGGTAAAATATGTTCAAAAATCAACCTCTAATACTTCAAAAAATGAAGTATTTATACTAAATATTACAAAATTCGTTACAATTAACATTGTCTCAACATACAGTGTATTGTTAGCCTAAATCCAATAGTAAGCTGTAACTGTGACAAAATATAGGCTCGATATAAGTGATCTGGCATGCTAACACTACTTTCAAGGAATTAGTTCCTGATTAGGCCTATTTGTAGGCTGTGTTGGCTGTAATGTTGGCTAATGCGTTTTCCCATGTGTTGGATGAAGATGATTGTTCTTTTTTACTTTTTACTCTTGAAACTCAGTTACCTTATCCCATCGATCTTAATCTGGGATAGTTAATTTTATGACCTTCCTGTATATTTCATCCACTTCGGTATACTAAGAAAAATTTGGTTTTACCACAAAAACATGTTTTACCTCATGCTAGATGAAAAGGTCTGAGCCAATGCCTCCAAGAACGCTTTCCCTGTCATAGTGCCTTTTATATTTTAAAATTTTGTTGTGTCCATGGAAATTTCATTCAGCTTATTTACATAATCCTCTATGTTCATTAATTTATCATTGATTACAAAAAAGGAAGGAAGATATTTCTAAGTTAAAGGTTCCATCCTACTAAAAAATATCTTTACAGTTATCTCTAAGCTGTGACATTTTTCTTCCAACTGCATAATCAAGTTTCTCTTTGTAATAACCTTCTTTACCTCAAAAATTGTTTATGTCATGTCCTCCACTCCTAATTCATCCAGTTCATACCTGTTCTTGGAATTTAAGAACTTGATAATGTTGTTAGCAATAGTTGGCATGTCTCCATGATCCTCTTTGATGTTTTGAATGGCATCATTTGGATTTTTCTATCAAGTGTTTTTGCTCAAATATAATCTAGATGTAGGCCAAATTTCATTAACGAACTCAATGATATATGTCTAGATTATCTCTTTGAGTTGGCCTAAGGTATTTCTAATAGATGAATCCATCCCAGACTTTCACAACCTTTCTATTAGCTTCTGCACTCTCTGGGCTTTAGCTGCATGTGAGCTATCATTCCTGGACTTCTAATCCTGCAACAATTTCACTTGATCCTGAAGCTGATTTATCTCTTCTGTCTCAATTGACAGATTTTGCACTTCTTTGGTGAGATGTTCAGCTCCATCTGTTTTACTTGTTGTAGAAGGTGTGGTTGTGGGAATGACAATAAGGGGTACATCCTCTAAAGGAACTAATGAAAACTTGGTAGCCTGTTCTTTTTCTTTTATCATATTTTCCATCTCTGATTCCATCTATCTCAGTTGAGCATTCTGCTCCATGATGAGATTCATCATGTCTGATTTCTGGGACTTTGTCTCTTCAATTTCTTTGGCCAAGGGGTCCTTTGTAGCTCGCATTTTTAGTTTCTTCATTAATGTCGATATGTCACCATTTTTCTTTTTAATCACCTATTCTGCGGCTCTGATATTGGAGGGATCATATCCAACTCTGATTACTAAGTCTTCCAAAGACTCAATCCTTGAATCCTTGGGAAAAGAAGATATTTTCTCCATCTTGAGCTGTGACTGGATGTTGGCTAAGGAAACCTACAACTAAGACAAACTCATAGCATTTTTAGTGAGGGTAGATGAAATAATTTCACCTATCTTCTTGTGCATCTCCATTTGATCAATGGGATGTATGTATTTAATATCAAATTCAAATGCAGTCTTTTTATAATCTGCTGCTATCTTGGGCTATGGAATCTGCGCTTAGAGAAAAGCCATCTGCATTTTTCCTTTCTTAGCATCAAAGGCTAATAACAGTCTACTCTAAGAGCTGGAAGTCTGTTTCCAAAACTGATTATAAGTATTGGTCTTCAAAACTTCATTCTTCAATTTAATCTCTCTCAATGTATCAAATATTCTCTTCTCTTTCTCCCCTGTAACAATTGTACTTGTCTGAATGGCTTGTTGTTGATCCTATGAAGTTTTCAAGGCGGTAGGAGATAGTGTGGTTTGACCACCTACTTGTTAGGAAGGAGGTGTTTCTTTGGTGATGATAATTACTTCCTTCTCTGAGTCTTTTCTTGGGTTCACCTTGGGATTGAGCTTAGTCCCCTTCCTATACATGATTTTGAATTCTTTGCTGGAAGTTTGAGTCACTGAAGGTGATTCTTCCTCCTCATCATTATTCCTACTTTCTCTTGTGGAACATGCGTCTGTGATGTTGAAGTTCAAACAAATTGTTCCTCAGCCTCTTGTAGAGTGTTATCAATCCACTCTAACTGGTTCATATATTTCTCAATCTCTGGTCTGTGGGTATGGATATAAGGTGTAGGTTTGTTCTCTACCCTTAGCTTAGAAATAATACCCATTGGATCATATGACCATGTAAAACTAAGGCTGAATTGCATTTCCTTTAGAAATTTATCTGCTTCCTCCCATGTTGTTTTGTTGTTACAAATGAAGGGTCTCATATGTGTTTTGATTCTAAATTGAGATTTATTCTTTGCAAACACAAAATATACCTCATAAGCATTAAGAAATTTCCTGATGTATTATAGAGAAAAATCATCATTGGGAGGAATTTTGGGAGCTTATATGGGGAAAGCTCACATCCATAGATTCTCAGTTCTGTGTAATTCTGGTAAAGATACCAGTCTCCTGTTTTGGTTTGGTCTGATAACTGCAAAATTTTCCTGATGTCTTCATTGATTCTTGGCTCTGAATTACTCTTAGAAGACTAAGTGCTGGATGTACAAACAGTTCTATGAGTTGTTTTGTATCAATATTTTTTTTCTCCTTCATTACCATTTTAGTCCAAAATATGACAGATTGTTGATTTCCATCATCATCCAACTTCTGCATTGCAAACTTGAACTCGTCTCCCTAAAAATATAAAAACATATATACAAAAATAGAGGCATATTTAAATACCTCTTCAATTTGAAATCGAACCAACTGGTCATGGATGGCATCTGTAAGGAATTGGATATAGTTGAACAAGATGGAAGGCTTAGAATCTATGCAGAAAATGGAAAGGAATCCTATAATGGCCTCATCTACCCACTAATCTGAGTAATATCCTAGGAGGTAGGAGATAACTGTAATTATTTGTTTGGCTGTCTTAGGGAAAATGGAGGATGAATATGGAGGATTATTCTTAGGTGGTTGGGCATCTTCAGCCAGAAAAAGATCAATGGTTTTAGCCCTTTTTTAAAAATCCATATTTTGATATAATTCTGTGAGTGATTCTTGAGAGAAAGGCATCACATTTTTTGTGATAGGGGCCTACATCATTTGGTCTTTGGATTGGGAATTTATGTTAAATAAAATATCTCCTGTAGGGGCAATTATATCTCTCTGAATGGGTACATAACAAGCTTGACATTTCCTAATGAATTCAGGGGCACTGTGGGTGTGGGGAAAGATGTAATGGGAAAAATTGGACTCCCACAGTCCAACATCATCAGACTTATCAATGAATTTGTCTTCAGTCCAACAATACATTTCAAATAACTCTAACTCACACAGGGTTTCACTGATATTATAATCCCTATTAGCCAAAGGTAGGTGATCAAGGCCAACTGGGGAATGGAGCAGTGGATTTATATGCTCCTCCTGTCCCTTCTTCTTAGGAGGCATGATTGGATTAGGTTTTTATGGTGAATGAGGGTTTCTGATAGACAAATGGGGGTCGGGACTATGTAAAAGCTCTGAGATTAGGAAGAAGTCACAACAATTGCAGAGAGTACTTTGACAGTGATTAGACTAGTTTCTTTGGTGTTCTGTCAACCTGCAGGAAACATGTACAGAGTAGAGAAAATGGTAAGGTAAAGGATTAAAAGTTGACTAGGCATGGATTTATACGTAATTTGATCATTTTACCTTGATAGTGTTGTGGATCCGTTGGATTAACGGTTAGTGATGAATTAAATTCATCCCCAATTGTATTACCATGGGAAAGAATTTAATTGGAAATAGTATGATCTAGGTGGCGTGATATGATGGGAACTCAACTGGTAGTTTAATGGTTTTTGAAATAGTCGGGAAACTTTTTTTTGGAGGGGGTCCAAAGCAGTAAGCAGTATAAGCAGGGGGGTGTGAAATGACAGGAGGGCACCACGTTACCATGTGCCCAAAACACAAAACAACATTTTTCAGTTACCCCAACCCCCCCACCCCCCGCGACGTTAAAGATCAGATGGAGAGGGGGAGGCGAAAAGTGATAAGGGTCATCGGATGACAGAGAAGGAGATCAGATGATGGGACAGATGGAGGTAAGTTAACATGCAGCAATGGGATTTGATAAGATGTTTTTTCAAGTAGCGGGGTTAAATGAAAGTGAAAACTTTGGATAAATATTATATGTCCAAACTTGATATTGATATGTCTGATCCTTTTAATCTTAGGATAAACATTTCATGCTTTTCAAAGCTATAACTCAACTTCTACCTACCCTTTCATTTTCAATTCTTTTTCTAAGCTAAGATTTTTTCATCTTCTTTTCTTAGGCTGCATTTAAGCTAGAAAACCCACATTATCCTTTTTTTTTATAAGAATATAACCTACTCTATCACTTATTTCTCCTATCGATTAAGATTAGACTATTGAATCAATCTCATTTTCTACCTAACTATTGATTTTTCAATATTAAATTGTTTGAAAAATATTTTTGCACTAACCTATTTGACATGAAATTCACAATTGTTCCATCATGATTAAGTTGTATGATTGTGTTACACAACATTTTTCCACTGTCCCTGCAATCCCCAACTCACACATTGGAGGGTCATTTCTATGACTAATAAGAAGTCTCATGCCGTGCAAATACCATCATTGCATCCCTTTACATGAGAGCAATATTCCTCCTGATGACAATTCCCTGAGTAGGACTATAAAAACCCTTGTTTTTGCCTTGGCGCGAGTAGCCAGTTACACTCCCGCGCCAAGCTGGAAAATTAACACTGAGCCCGCCAGTTGGCACTCTGTCCCAGTTAAGCACCCGCGCCAAGATGTTTATGGAATGTTTTTTAAAAATAGAGGCGGAGGCTCCATTCCAACCACCTCGAGGATGAGTCATTGGGAGTGGTTGAACTGAAACAACCACAGAGTCCCTCCATTAGTTAGTAGTTTCCACCTCCCTTGGAACTCTCCTAAAGGATATGACTCCCTCCCACCTTTGTAGGGATCCCAACCTCCTCCTTTTCCTCTATAAAAGAAACTATATCTCTTCTCATCAACTAGCTGAACTTGGAGGATTGATACTATAGCTGAATAATTGAGCATAGATTGAAGAGTTGCATTGAGAAAGAGATAGAGTAAGGAGGAACTTTGTTGAGAGAGCTCGAGTCCATGCCCTCATCCCATCTGAATCTCTCGACAAGTACTGATATGTGCTTTGGCTGATCCCCAGTGGAGTCACTAGTTTGTTATGTAGGTAAATCCTCTCTACGGACAGGGATGATCCCTCTAGCCCTAGGGTGGGTCTAGAAACAAGGAGCTATAGTATCAATCCTTGATCGAGTGATTTTGCGGGTGTTCGACGTCATATCACTATTAAAATTTCGTAGATTTTACCTTTTGTACCTTGAGGGCCATCGTCATCATTGATGGGTTCTCTCCCATTTGTTGACAGCTTTTATCATTGGATGGTAATCAGACAATTTTCTTGCATGTTTGACTTCAGCTCATATATTTGCATGCTTGAAATTGTACTTGTTCAGGTCGAGATGGAGCACAAGACCTTGGGTTTTGTCTGATAAAATCCAGGCTGCGGATTTTTGTGGATTATCATGACTTATTACATGACTCTTTTGATTGGATGGCTGCGACCATACCTGATTCTATTTGTTGATCATTACTGCTGGATGGCTACGTCCATATCTCGGATCTTAGTTTTATTGTACTCTTTTATGGATGGTTGTGTCCATGCCACATTTTCATGTATCACAAATATCAGTTTTATTTGTAATTGCATGTTTTCTGACATCGGTGTTTGGTTCGAATGCGTTCTGATAAATCATTTTTCCCCTCCCTCTCCCTCAGACCTCATGCTTTATGGGGCATTTGTTACACAACATTTTTTCACTGTCCCTGCAATCCCCAAATCACAAATTGGAGGGTCATTTCTATGAATAATAAGAAGTGGCATGCCCTACAAAGACCATCATTGCATCCCTTTACATGACAGCAATATTCCTCCTGTTGACAATTCCCTGAGCAAGACTATAAAAACCCTTATTTTTGCCTTGGCGCGAGTAGCAAGTTACACTCCTGTGCCGAGCTGGAAAATTAACACTGAGCTCACGCAAATTGGCGCTCTGTCCCAATTAAGCCCCCACGCCAAGCTATTTATGGAATGTTTTTTAAAAATAGAGGCGGAGGTTCCATTCCAACCACCTCGAGGATGAGTCATTGGGAGTGGTTAAACTGAAACAACCATGGACTCCCTCCTTTAGTTAGTAGTTTCCACCTCCCTTGGAACTCTCATAAACGATAGGAATCCCTCCCACCTTTTTAGGGATCCCAACCTCCTCCTTTTCCTCTATAAAATGAACTATCTCTCTTCTCATCAACTAGCTGAACTTGGAGGATTGATACTAAAGCTGAATAATTAAGCATAGAATGAAGAGTTGCATTGAGAAAGAAATAGTGCAAGGAGGAACTTCGTTGAGAGAGCTCGATTCCATGCCCTCATCCCATCCGAATCCCTTGACAAGTACTGAGACACGCTTCGGCTGAACCCCGTTGGACGAGACTATGACGTCAAAGCATCGATTGTACCTCTTCCTTCTACATATATATACATGAATAGCATTTGGGTTCCCGTTTTGTGTTATATTAGTTTGATTTAATACAAAATTCAATCCCTCTTTGACTGGTTAGTGATTTCCAATGAAATTATTATGTTGTATCTTTCTCTTGTGCACTGTGTTATGTGCAGGTATCCGAAAGTGACTACGAGCGAATTGTGACTTGCCAAGGCAGGAGCGAGAGGTCACCACCATCACAACTGCAACAACAGCATTGGACCACAAGTAGGTCAATCTACCGTGTCTTATTTCATTTTGTAGTTAGGAACCTACATTCTAGCATGTCTCCTTATTTCTAGACCCACCATAGGGCTAGAGGGATCGTCTCTGTCCGCAGAGAGGATTTACTTGCATAACAGATTGGAACAAAAATTTAGTCATTGTGGCATTTTAAGACAAGTTGCACAGAATCTTATTGATTTTTTAACATAAAGGAAACTAATTTAACAGTAATGGCATTTAAATTTGCAACACTTTCAGTATTATTTATATTTTTCTTTTGTAGGGTTTTATTCTCTTTTCATTATTTTTTCATTTTTCTTTCTTTTTGTCTTTTTTATTCATATTCATTTTCTTTTTGGCATACCCTCGTTTGATTTTTTTTATATATACTTTTTTTGGAAATTATTTACAATGGAAAATAAAAAATATGAAATACTCCATCACCTTCAGATCCTATAATATATAGGACCCTAACAGCGGCTCCAGCTCGGGATGGAACTTCTCCATGTGAAGTGTCAAGAACATATGATCAGTAGCCTTTAGTATCCAATGTTTGTAGTATCTACATCTGATTTCTTTTGTTGCTAAGGTACTTATGATAGCTTGTCAATCAAGGCTTATGGCCTTCTCTGCGGGCTTCAACTCCAATCAGCAAGTTATCCAATCAAATCAGTATAGACTGTGATATTTACAATGATGTAAGAAAATTATTTATTCTAAGAAAAGTAGTGTTTCAACATCCTACCATTTATAGGACCACCAGGTAACTCTACTCTATCAAGGTCCTTGAGGAAGAATGCATTATTTCCCCTGAAATAATAAATGATGTATGACCCTTTCTCAAGGTTATCAAATTTACCATGTTTGCCTTTCTCTTCTCTCCTAGAATCCCACCTTAGAACTTTGTATCCAATGTTGAATTCATATGCTTTAGTCCTTCTGTCTCGCTATTTCACTGTATTCTGTTTATGACTGTAATTGGATTTTCTTCATTTCATTATTGTCACAATATATTTCGGAAAAATATAAATATATTTTTCCAAAATATTTTGAGTAAACTTTTTAATGAAATTCATAATTGAAATTCAACACATTTATTTATAAACCATCATGTATTTCAAATCCATGTGTTGTTTTCCCTTTCTCAAATCTTGTTTTTACTTTTCCTTATATCTATAAAATAGTTTACATGTTTTTCCTCACCTGTACATAAACATATGATTGCAAAATCTTCATTGTATTTTCTCTTGTAATTTCCCTGCATCTGTGAATTCTATTTCACCTATAGCAATAAAATCATTTTAGCTTGTGAATTAAATTTTACATGTAGCTGTAAAATAATTTTAGCTTATGAATTCCATTTTACCTGTAGCTGTAAAATCACCTTAGCTTGTGATTTCATTTCACTCATTTAGCCTTCCATTTGTGAATTATTTTAAAATATCGTTTCACCCTGCTCTCCATCATAGCATTTTGAAACTCCATTCCTACCACATTTTATAAAAGTCAACAATATATTTAATGGTTTTTCATAGGGGGGTAGGTAGTAAGAGGCATTGTGAGGGGGGGTGCTAAATGATAGGAGGGTGACAACTGGTAAAAGGTAGTAACATTTAAAACAGATTTTTGGACCCACCCCTTTAGTTAAATTTCAGAGGGGTTGGGGGTCCGAATCATATTCATAACTCTTGATTATTTATTTACAGATCTCGAGGCATGGTAGAAAAAGGGGAGTTTAACCTTTACTACGCGATGGGCCATAGGGTTTGAATTTTTTATTTATGACTCTTGACTTATGATAAATATGTTTCCAATGTTTTAGAATTTGTATTTATTTATTTATTTTTTAATTAAATTTAATAATTCAAAATAAATAATTTCTCTTGTTCTGATGTTCTAAGGAGCAGACTTCAAATTTTTGGATATTAAGATCTAGAATTCGGTTTGATGCACTAGATATGCCATTGGAAAGATGCCTCTGAGCACTTCGTGGTGGGAACACCTGCAACATGCTCTGGTCTAACCATTCCTATAAAAAATATATCTCACCTTCATACTTGGATTCTCCTTGGAAAAAATTTGAAGGATGAAATATTTATTTACAACATCTCAAACATAATAATCATCAGTGATCCTATAAAAATTATAGGACCCTAACAGAGCCTCAAGACTGTCTTTATTTTGACATATATTTCACCACTTCTTCCCTTTTGACATAATTCACAAACCCAATCAGTGTTAATTGATATATTTTCACTCTGAAAGGGAATTTAAATGATCTCTCTTTTATATTCTAATGTTTCTTATTATTTGAATGAATTTTGTATTTAGCTACAGAATTATTGCAATTCTGTAGCTAATCTTCATTTCTGCAGCTACCGACATTGTTTGATAGGTTCTAAAGATGAAGGAGAGGAGTGAAGCATATGGGGAGTTTTCAAATCATCCATACATCGATTTTTTCCTACTCACCTGTCCAAAATTGAGAGAAATCACGCCTAAAATCACGGTCAAAGGATTAGTCAAATGGATGGCCGAGACAACGGATGAGAAGTTGGAAGCTTCACAATTTTTTCTCCACATAGAAAATCGTGAAAGCCATGAAGACCACAGTCCTGTTTAGAATTTTACTTCTTAGTTTCGTTAATATCTTTAGGCGTGATCATCTCAAAACTATTGAATTTAATTTATTATAAATACCGGGTTATTTTGAACTGGAAACAAGTTCAATTTCTATAATATTGTGACACAATGAAACTCTGTTTTATTAATGTAAGGAGAAGGCAAAGTTCAATACCATTAATGGATTATTAGTCTTACGTAATTCTTCAAGTTTTTCTATTGCAGTGGGCTCCTACACAGAAAAAGGTTTTGTATTATAATTTTTGTTGATTTCTAGTTAAATTTTCATTACCGCATAGATTAATTTCTGAGTTTTTCATTAGTTAAATGTTAAGTCTTAATAAAATGAATGTTGTGTTTTTTGCATAATTTTAATGCTTTAATGTTTCAATTTCCTGAATTGTATTGATTCCGCAATCGTGTTAACATATGGAATGAATCTCTGTTTTACATTTGTTTACACAGTCAGCATACATCTAAAAAAAAAACGCATTTTTACCTTTGCGCAGTGGGCAAAATACTCTGTTTTCATTATTAGTTCAATTAGCCTTTTCAATTTCCATATCACAATAATTTAGATCGGATCTTTAGAGGTTTAAAATTTTTCATTTCATAGAATATTTCGTTTTAATAGTGAATAGAATTAGAGATTAGTTTAATACTCTGTTTTCCATAGGATTAATGTGATAAGTTTTCATTTGAAAAGTAGAGAAAAGTTTTCAATTACATGATAGGATTTGATCATAGTTTGTATTGATGCTTTGTTTAGATTTAGAAGAAATTTAAGTAGATAATATCCTTCTTTAATTAAGATAATTTCTTGCATAGGATAACCTAAGATAGAGTTAAACATGGTTTCTTCTTATGCAATTTAGACTTGTTTTAGATCAGTTTTCTCTCTTAATTTTACTTTTCCTTTTCTTCCTTCTTGTAATTTTCATTTTCTAGTAATTAGAATATTTTATTTAGAATAATTAGTAAATCACTTTCCTTATTATATTAAAATTAAACATTTCCTTTTCTTCCTTCTTAATTTTATCTTTTAAGCATTAAAATTCTTCTAGATTCAGTTACTTTCTTGCTTTTAGATTTCATTCATATAAAATCTCTAAAAAATACAAACAGATAGAAGCTTCTTTTCTAGTTATTTAAAAATCAATTGTTCTTCTTTCTTAATTTTCATCATAGACTCTTAATTAGGTTTATATTTCATTCCTTAGATCAATTCTTAGTTTTCCTATTTCTAAACATTAAAGATAAAACCTCCCAAAACAACATATAAAATCTACAAAATGAAGTAAGAAAGATAGGCTTATAGGATATATAGTGCACCTACACTTCACAAGATTACTAACTCTGATCGATAATTTATGATAGCAATTTAAGACATTAAATTGACTAAACATTTTGGCGTCGTTGTCGGGGAAGTGTAGTTAGGAGCCTTATTTCTTAGATTTAACAACAAACAAAAAAACACAAAAAACATGATATGCGTAGGGAAAGAGATTCTAGGGGTAGATTTATAGCTAGAGGTATAATTTTGAAACCAACCACACCACTCACCCCACCAAGACCTCATAGTGCCACACCACCATCTCAAACTCATATTTTGTTCCTAAAACATAGAATCCATGAAGTCTTAAAGTCATAAGTTCAGCCTAGAGACTCTCCAAGTTCATTAACTGAAGCAGTTATAAATCAGAAGGGCATCAAGGGAAATTTTAAGGATGGAAGTTTATCTTAAAGTTTAGCATCCTTAGTGAATCTTACTAGTCCCTAATATCTAAATTTTAAAATGTTTGATGATAATTTTATAATATATATATATATATATATATATATATATATATATATATATGTATATAACTATTTTATATTAGATAATATATAATATTGGTGATTTTTAAGGTAAAATAATTTTATACTCTAAAATTTGGGCGAATTCATTTTTATAAAAATGGAAATTGGAAAATGTTTTTTTGGGAAAAATCATCGAATATTAGCCCATCTACGAATTTTAGCCCCTAAAATTTTCCCTAAAGGGCATTCATATAAATTAAATTTTCAATGTACCAACAACATAGCTGAGGATGAAGCCTTGATCCTTGGATTGTAGCTTTTGAAAAGGTTGGGGGCTAAAATAATTTCAGTTCATGGAGATTCTAAACTTATAATCAAACAAATCAAAGGGTAATACTCAGTGAAACATCCAAGATTAGGGGCTTACAGGAATGTTGTTCTAGATTTCCTTAAATGTTTTGTTGAGTATGACTTATCTGTAATTCCAATAGGTCAAAATATCCTAGTTTATGGTTTGGTCGTTTCAGCTAGTACTTGCAAAATTCCATATCGTCCAAGTCACAAATACATAATTGAAGTAAAAAACGGGCTAGTTGTCCTAGATAACATTAGGTATTGGCAAGTTTTTGGGAATAATCAACATATTGAAAAGTTTTTACACTCAAAAGATGAATTTGAGTGTGCCAATATAGATATGGGTTGTGATATAGAAAATAATTTATATAAGGGTGTGAATAGCATAAATTTGAATGAAATAGATCAAGATCAAGAAGATTTAGAAATTCCATAATTGAAGGATAATGTTTTTCCCAGAGGGTTAGTTCCATTAGAAGAGTTATTTGATTTTAATGATGTGCCTAAAAACCCCAAAATTGAATCTACTGGAGCCGAGGTTGAATATTGGAATATATGAACTGAGCAAGAACCAAAAATGGTTAAACTATCTAAATCTTTACCTAATGCTAAAAAGCATAAATACATAGACTTTTTCAAATAATTCATAGATGTATTTGCCTGGAGCTATGAGGATTTAAAATCTTATGACACTATCATTATACAACATAAAATTCCTATTAAAGAAGACCAAAAGCCTTTCAAACAGAAGCTTGGGAGAATCAACCCAATGTTGATGCCCCTAATTGAAAAGGAAGTCAAAAATATGTATGATTCCAAGATTATCATACCATTGAGGTATTCTAAATGGGTATCAAACTTAGTTCCAACTAGGAAAAAGACTAGAGAAATTAAACTGTGTTGATTTTAGGAATCTCAATAAATTTTCTCTTAAAGACAACTACCCTCTGCACAAAATGGATCACATTTTGTAGAAGGTGGTTGGATCTAGTAGAATTTATTTATTAGATGGGTTTTTTGGTTACAATCAAGTTCTAGTGCATCATGAAGACAAAGAAAAAACAGAATTTACTACACCTTGGGGCACTTTCTTGTATGATAATATGCCTTTTGACTTAATGAATGTCAGTGCTAAATTCCAAAGAGCAATGGAAATTACCTTTGCATATGAGAGAGGTAGATTTATATTCGTTTATCTCGATGACATCACTGTCTTTTCAAAGAAAGATGAGGAACATTTGCTTCACCTAAGAATATTCTTTGAAAAATGCATAAAATTTGGTATTTCCTTAAACCCAAAGAAAAAATTGTTCGGTTTGGAAGAAGGAAAAATTCTAGGTCACATCATTTCACAATATGGAATCAGAATTGATCTTAGTATAATTGGAGCTGTTTTGAAGTAGGTCCTCCTAGAAATGTAAAATAACTCCAATATTTCATTGGAAAAATAAATTTTCTAAGACGAGTTGTTCCCAATTTGCAAAACTTCTAAGGAATATAAAAAGCATGTTGAGAAAATGCATTGGGGTAATCTGGAGTATAGAAGCAAAACAATCATTTGATTAGGTAAAAGAGGCCTTAACTCAAGCTCAGGTGTTGATTATTCCTGATTTCGCCAAATATTTTCTGATCTTTTCATTTGCATCTGAACATACTATTGTAGCAGTTCTATTGCGTAAGAATAATGAGGGACATGAACAACCTATTGCATTCTTTAGCAAATCCTTAAGAGACGTTGCATTGAAAATCATGGAAAAGAAAGCCTTTGCTTTAGTGAAATAAATTAAAGACTTTAGATTTTATATTCTTCATACACATATAATTTCTTTTGTTCCAAACATTGTGGTAAAAGACATAGTGACCCAAAATGGTCTTGATGGTAAAATAGGTAAATGGATTGCTATCATTTTAGAATATGACATTGAAATCAAGCCTACCAAACTTATTAAGGTTCAAGGATTAGCTAAATTAATGGATGAATAATATTTTCATGCTTTGGATATAAATTTTATAGATTCACTTGATGAAGAAGGAGAGCAGGCGACTCCAAAAGTAATAGAGGCATTTGCAACCTCTCCCTGGTATGCCGACCCTTTTTTTGGCTTACATCATTTACAAGCTCCTCCTGGTTTAACCAATACTAAGGCTAGGATTCTTAAACTAAAATCTATAAAATTTTGTATTCTAGATAATAATTTGTATTGGAAGGATGCTGGAGGGATTTTACTAAACTATTTATTGAAGGATGAAGCAGATGGAGTAATGCAATAATTTCATGAAGGAGATTGTGGAGGACACCTGTACTAGAAATATACTACCAAAAATATTTTAAGAGTTGGTTTTTACTGTCCAACCTTATTTCCATATGTCCATAAGAAAGTCACCTCATGTCACCAATGTCACATCTTTGAAGGCAAAATAAAATCAATGCCCCTACCATTGAAGCCCATATCAGTTGAAACTCCTTTTCAACAATGGTGTTTGAATTTCATTGGAGAAATTCATCCTTCTTCCTCAGCAACACAAGTGGATCCTAACATCCACTGATGGAATGATTATAAATTCTTAATAAAAAACATTCTTTCAACATTTGGATGCCTCATGAAAATCATTATTGATAATGCAGCAACATTCAAATTAAAGAAGATGGCGGAATTTTTTAGAAAATATCAAATCACATTGGGACACTCTACTGCCTATTACCCACATGGGAATGGATTAGAAGAGTCTTCCAATACGATTCAAGTTAATATCATCAAAAAAAATTTGCAGGATAAAAAGAAAGCATGGCATAACAAATTAATCAATGTGTTATGGGTTGATAGACTCACAACCAAAAAATAAATTGGAATGTCCCCATACAAACTGGTTTAGGGGATGGACATTGTTTTTCCTACTTCCCTTGGTGTCCCTGTTTTAAAAATGTTGTAGGAGTTGCAAGTAGGGCCTAACGACCTTCAAAGGAGAATAAATCAGACCATACAACTTCAAAAATCAAGAGAGGAAGTTTGCAACAAAAATCAAGTTATCCAGGAAAACATCAAGAAGATCTATGATAGAAGAACTAAATATGATGATTTTCAGATAGGATACAATGTTTTAAAATTGAATTCCATAAATGAAGATAAATGTAAGCATGGAAAAATTGATAATTTTTGGAAGGGGCCTTAGAAAATTGATGCTTACAGAGGTAACAATGCATTTTTCCTAAAGGACCTGACTGGAGCAGAATTTACTGGTGGACCTATCAATGGTAGAATGATCAAACATTATTTCTCTTAAGCACAAAAGCGCTTCTCATTCAAAACATTGGAAATATAATTTTTTTATTGTCATGAGTGGGTGGCTTATATCAGAAGTTGAAGCTCGAAGGGAAGGCCCTAAGCTGCTAATGAATTTGCAACTATAACTACAACAAAAACAAAACAAAAAATCAAATGCAAAATAAATACTGAAGAAAAAGATTCAAGGCTATTGATCTACAACATTTTTGACACCTCACAGGGAGACTTCCATCCCCAACTAGAGCCATTGTTAGGGTCCTATGATTCATAGGATCAAATGGTGATTGAACACTTTCTTTCAGTTTATTTCAAGTTGTAAATAATATTTCATTCTGAAAATAATTTTACTATATATATATATATATATATATATATATATATATATATATATATATATATATATATATATTAAAAAAAAAAATGAAACTTAGGGTATATAATAAAAAAAATGAAAAAAATGAATAAAAATAGAAAAAATGAGAAGGACCCCATGAAAAGAAAAATTGTAGGGGACGGTAAAAATATAGAATAAAGAAAAGAAAAGAAAATATATATATATATAAATGTCCCCCTAGGTGAGCAAGTCCAAATGCCACCACAAAAAGAAAAAAATTATCCATGAAGAGCTTCATTTAGGAGTGTTTATAAATAAGTGTGAAACTTGTTCAAATGCCACTTAGGAATATATTTTAGTTTAATCATATTGGCTAATCATGATTTTAATTTGATAAAATACGTTAGCCTTAAAAAAATAAATCAACCATCTAGCTTAATATTGGTTATGCTTAGTTAGATTAGAGGAAAGTTAACCAAACTATTTAAACTTGGCCAAAAAATATGTTATTAGCATTTTGTAATTAAGCACGATTGAATAAATGTAATTATGCACTAAAGTTCATGAATGTATCCTAAATTCATTACACGGAAAATTAGTTTGTCGTCTTTTGGTATGGTGAGCGCATCTTTCAACGGTCACAATCGTACCCACCTGGATCAACGACGGGGGATCAAATTTGCACCCCCCCTCTCCCATTTCTCATTAACGACCGGGGGGGGGTCCCAAAATCAGTATTACTTCACCTGAGCCCCAAAATATGTGGAAGTCACTCATGACATCGCACACCCACCCCCCCCCCCCCCCCACTCAAAACCACATACCACCACCCCTGCCCCTCTGAAAACTGCCTCTCTCTCCTCTGCTCCCGCCAATGGAAGACCACGTCAACCGCTACATAATTTCCCATGTTTTATCCACCGCCAACCATGCTACACCACTTGTCTTTCCTCCATTTTCTCATTACCATTGTCGTTTTTAAGCCACCCATTACAATATGTCTCTTGTCGATTAACCATTTTGTCATTAATTCCTCTAAAGTCTGTTCTGTAATGAGTCTAACCACAATGGTAATAAATCCATTGTTATAAAATAACCCAGTATTACCCCACGTGACTCTCCTAACTACATTATTACTGTTTTTTATTACAGTTATTGACCTTAGCTCTTGTGATCTCACACTACTGCCAACGTCTGTCATCTCCAACAAATTCAGTGCTCACCACCTATTGATAGAGATCAACTTATCCCTTCAGGTACCATCCACACCGAGGCTCTGTCACCTCCTATTTTCCCCAAACTCTTCAAACATGGCACCCAAGGGAAAGGTTAAATTAACCAATGGAAAAAAAGACACCGATGATAACCCTAAGAGTTTTTCCACCCCAGACCTCGACCATATGCCCCTAGCATACCAGTATTACAATATTACTGATACCGAGTGTGAATTTGACTTGTTTGAATTACACCAATGGTTAAAACAAACTTATCTAGACTAGGTGGATTAGATCATCCTTTGGGAATCCTTGATACATATGTTTGCATTTCCACATACTCACCATTTCCCTAGCTTTTTCATGTGGTTTCAATCTAGATATAATTATATTTAGAGAACGATTGTGGCCCATAATGGAGAAATTCCGTTCACAATTTCACCTGAAACCATCAATCAAATGTTACTCATTCCTAAAAATGAGTCCCTCGGCCATTTTTCTGCAACTTCCCTTATGGATTTGTACCATAAACTCACTTTCCCTCAGAGAGCCCAGATTTTCAAGATTTTCCTCCCTGAAGATGCTCAGCTCCCCAAGAAAACCCCCCCCTATCTAGCTTCCATGTTCCTAGAGAAATCTAAACATATTAATTCTTGAGTTTCTTTCTTTTTAGGATACCCGTCACACCAGTGGGTGGATGGGCCTATTGTAGGCTTTCTATCCAATTTTTCCAAAGAGCATAAGGCAACATTCATGTTTAATTTTAGTCACTTTTTGGCTGATAATATGCATGAACAAATGATGAAGATAACTACACAATAAATGTTTAAATATGCATTTTTATTAGTCTACATGTTTATTTTTCAACAGGGGGACAAATTTCGAATAAAACTGCACAGACAAGATGATCAAGGAATCAACCAATCAGTGATACATTGGACCTCATTAGTAATAATGCATTGAGCAGAGTTTAGTTTTGCAAACTTCATAGACAATTTTATTCATACAGCTACAGGGCTTCTCAACACTCAAAGTGAGCCCAGAATTATTTCAAAGATCAAAATAATTTCACGCTTAAGTGAACAGATGAAAATTGGAGATTGGTACCTATTCTATAATTATACGTAAATAAGAGTGTAATGGTGTGAACTGGCTCCTTACAAGCTGCCCAAATGTGTTCCAGTGGGTATTTTTTCTCTATAATATATAAGGCAGATGATTAATATGGATTGAATCCACTTTGTTTGAGGTAAAAAGAAGTCATAGTTTAAAATCAAGACACAAGAGGGATATTTTATATGCAATACCAAAGCAGCAGGAAATGAGGAAGATTTAGTCCTCAAACAGATGAAATTCTAGCCAAGTTTCACCTGGTCATATGAACCATTCAACATAGTATCTAATTTAAGGGTGGAGCACAAATCCACACCTTAAAAGCATACTCCTAGACTAGAGATAGCGGAATTTATGAACCAAGACCAATGGGAGGAGGATACAGGAAGCAAAGGAGAAGATTTTATCAACAGCCACCTCCCAAATTCCAGTGCCTCAAGAGAAGCAAGAAAAAATACCAAAAGAAGAAACATCTTTAGCAGAGACAGAAATTAGTGCCAAAGAATTCATCATTTATCAGAAAAGGTAGAAGACATACCCTAAAGATGTCATCGTTCAGAACGAAGAAGGACAGGACACCATTGCCATGGTTGGTTCACAAGTTTCGATAGGGTCAAAGGATCTTTTCCTTGATACTCTATCCTCCTCAACCTAATAGGATCATTCAAAAATAGTGCAGTCGATAGAATTGGCTGACAACCAAGATGAGTCCAAAATCTTCAATAATGTTTTGGAAATTAAACAAAAAAATGAAGTACTCAAGGTAAATAAATGTGAAAATTTTTGGAAGCAGGCCTCTACTTCCCAGCATAGATTATTAACATCATTTGATAGTGATAAAGGAATAATGCATATGGCATTCCTGCAAGCTCAAGTGCCATTTCCAAAAACCCCTTTAGATTACAAGAAAATTATTTTCTCATTTGATGCAAAACAGATACATCCTATAGATCAAATGGATATGCATAGAGAGTCTGGAGAAATGATTTTATCCACCATAACCAATAATGCTATGGAAGCTTCAAAACTAAGGACATCACTCAGTAATTTCCAGGCAGAGTTAAAGTTGGAGAAAACCTCATCATTGGAAAAAGACAACAAAATTAAATCATTGGACTACTTGGTGATGAAACTGGGGTACGATCCCAGTGATGTCAAAGAAGTGGAATAAATTCTAAAGAGGAAGAATGCAGAGATAGAATCACTTAGGAAACAACTTAAGTTGCCATCTACAGAGGATCCACAAGCAAAGGATATAGAATAAAATGTGAAACACAAAGAAGACATGCTAAAATTGATTATTGAGAAAAATGTACAGATTAAGGAGATGGAGGATCAAATTGAAAAATTACTGAAGGAAAAATAACAGGTTGCACAATCAACCCTAGCTCCAGTGATATCCATACCAATTGCAGTTGTAGGAACAGTCAGAGATTCAACATCAGCATCAAGTGATTTGAGCAAATATATATAGGAATTGACTATCCAGAGACAAGATAATGACAAACTACAGGATAAAATAAATAATTTGGAAGGAAAAAAAATAAAAAATTACACCCTATATGTAGTTGAGATGTAGAAATCTCACCAAATTGCCAAGAAAGTTGAAAAACTAGAAAATGAATCACTAATGGCTCAAAATTTGGCAGAGAAAAGGAGAATGTTTGGTTGGAAATAAATCAATCCATAACTAAAATTTTGACATCCATTCAGATAATGGTTGACCAAGAAGATTTAATTGACATGTGCAAGACAACAATAGAACAAGTTAGAACAGCACTAGGACAAAAACGAGGTGAGGCCTCAGTCATGATTAAAGTATTGAATTCAAATACCAAATCAAAATTAGAACATATCCAGATTACAAACAGGACAGAGACTATCTTAGATATTAAAAATGTATTGCAAAAGAGGAATTTGATGACCGAATTGGAAACTAAGTGTCAGACTCTAGAAACTGTTTTCCAGAGATTTCATATTAAGTTCAATTTGCTGAACCAGAGAGGATTTCCAGGGTTAGTAGAAATAAATGACAGATTAATTAGCCTGGAATATTAATGTCAAAATCTCTACACTATTGCAACAGACAAATCCAAATTTTCAAGCATCAAAGGGAATATCACAGGGAAAGCTTTCTTAGAAGCTTTGGAGTTTAATTTAACTATCAAACAAGAAATTAAACACATTTTCATCAACAAGCCAACTTTTGAAAAATATACTGAAGTAGATGAAGTCTATAGAAAGTTAATTAATATTTTTATACCTAGTGATGAAATATGGGATCAATTGTGTGACACCATTGAGTAAAAATTTTTCATCTCCAACAAACAGATAGCAAGGCAACACATTTTGTGGCCAAGTCATCAAAAAATTTCCTCGAAGTTAGTGACAGTAGTCAGAATAGTTTTAGCGTTCCTATATTTGTGTATTAATTGATGTAATTAGTTGTTAGAGATTTATAAGCTTTATCTTGATCTTTGGATCAAGATATTTTTTGCACAAAGCTTATAAATACTTCTTAGTTCGAAGTAGTAGAGGTTGATTTTTTGCATCAAGGAAGACTATTGTAAAGTTGTTCCATGAAGTTTCAATGGACATTTCAGTAATAAAGACAAATATTTCACAGGATTCTTGTGTCACATTACTGGTGAAGTGATTCTCTTTTGTGTTTATGTATTTCCAAATTTATTCATCAATGTTTTCTATTCTATTTTATTGAAAAGAAAATTAAAATAGATTTTTTTTAATGCACACTCTGATTCTGGCTTTGAATAATTTCGATGTTTTCAACAGAAGTTAAGTGAATGAAATCTTAATTACTCTTTACTTAATGAATTCTCTACATATTCTTATTTTCCATCTCATTTAGGTTACAATATCCAACTGAGTTGGCTAGCTTTCCATGTGAAATCTACCTTTAAAGACTAAAACATATCCATATTTAAGTAATTGTCTCCATAGCCCAATGGTAAATTCAGGCATTAATCCACCAAAAAATCTCAAAACAAACAAAAAACGAACTAGATAGCTAGCCTAATATGTTAAACAAAAAAATATAAATCTGATGGAGAGATCCCTCTATGAAGTTGGCAGGGCTAGATCCTAGCTTTTAAAGTGGTTTTGTGGTTACCTCTCTGATTTTTCTCCAACATCAAAAATTATGGAGTGATAACATAGGGAAAGGTTTAATTCAATTATCTTACTTGATAACTACTTGTGTTATACTTGTTATACTTCTATTACTTAGATATTATCTTCATTTGCTTATTATGTCTTTCATCAAGTCAATTATCAAAACATAAGAGACACAGAATTTTGGCTCTTCAAGCCATGGCCAAAACCTCTCCCTCTCGGAGAGAAAAACCCAAAAGTAATTCTTCTTCTAGATCTTCAATTAACAAGTACCATGACCATGACACAAACCCTTGACACTAGTATGCCTCCAAGACCTTGTCACGACTCTTTCTTGGCTCCTTATGTTGATTTCCTTTTCTGTACTCCTTTGCACTGGCCCTAGGAAATCTTAGCTCTGAGTGAACTCCTTTCATTCTAGCCTCATCCTCCTCTTCAATAGTCTTCTTACTATACCCAAAATTACTATCCCAATATGTAACTCTCCTTATCCTTACCTACTTTTCTTTCATCTACACACTATTCCACACACTTTATTACGGTCCTATCTCCTCAGCCTTCCTGAATTTACCACAGAGATGTGAGGTAGGTATATACTCCAAAATAGAGAGACCTTATTACTGTGTTATATTGTGATTCTTATTCGTTGAATTACCTCCTCTTTTCGCACCCAAACACACGCTATTTCTCGCATTGTAATCTCAAAATATGACGTGGAAGAATGGACCCAAAATAGAGGTAAATCATCCTTCCTTTCCTTCATTATTATGTATTCTTTTCAACTCACCAGCTCTACCCTTTCTTCATTGTCTTGTATCCTTCTTACGCACTCAGAAATCACAGAATCTATCTAAAAATCTCAGACGGATCTAAATTGTTCTATCTGTCTTTCATGTGAATTCCACATGGGTATATATAGTGGTTTTCCACTGAGCATGAGCCGACATGACCTATAGCTAGTATGTCAACTTCATGGAGCATCCTTTAACCATAATTTGATTTGACTTCAAGGAGTAATTTGACAAGGTCTTGAGGCATACATTCACATCAATAATGTGTCTTTACAAGTGTAACAACACTTCATAGACATGACTCCAAATTATACATTTATGATGAGATGAAAAATCCCTAAAGACATAAAAAATAAGTCTTTTACCTATAATAAAAACTCCTTGCTCATGAAACCCATGATTCAAGCATTTACAAAAATAAATTTATTATCTTTGTCTTATTCATTACATAAATTCATAATTACAAGTCATTATGAAGACTAAACCTAGTTACATTTTTCAACACATTATGCTTGTTGTTGGTTTCGCTATCATTTAAGCCCATGATGAAATATCCATTTCCTTTACTCTATCAAGAAACCATTGAGATTAATGTTTTTGTGGAATCAAGTGTTGTATAAATCTTGGTGGAAGGAAGCATTGATACTGATCTACTATAGTTTAAAGCAACAGACCAATGAACTTGTTACCATCTACATTAAAAACCATTGAAAATAAAATTTGTAGTGCCACAAGGGTAAGAATGTTGATTAGTGGTTGTCATTGATGTCAACCCAAGAAGAACCAGGGGCTACCCCAATATTGCATGGGAATTTTGACTTGACAACTTGCTCTATTCTGAATCAAGGATATTTTTGATGGATTTTACTGGTCAAGATGTTTCCGTTGATATATGGCACGCCACTTAATTCTTCACAGTTTGAGAGATATTCGTGTTTGAAGTTAGTAACCCCAGCTTGTGGGCTAAAACCCCATGGGGTTGTGGCATGGAACTCATCATTGGTTGTGGTCATTGAATAGCCAATAATTAATAATCTTTTAAGCTCCTAAAATCCCTCCAATTTTCACTTGTTTAAGACCCTCTCAACCTAATCATTTCTATAAATTGTGACCCTCATATCCTCCTCATGCATGGATTTCGCTACTTAAAACACGTCATCGTGGAATTTTAGCTATAATTTTTTTCTACGAAGCTTTAGATGCTGAAAAAAAACCCCATTTTCACTGAAATCATGATGAAGCACATGACCAAATTGCATATCATGGTTCACTATATTTTCGATGATATCATCTAAGGAAGTTAGGGTTTTTGTAGGCTCCCAAATTTCATGTCAAACAGGTGACCTTGGGAAAATCATCATAATTTTCTCTCTAAGCATTGTATTCAAATTTTGTAAGAAGTTACAGAAAGAGGACGAACTGTAGTTTATTGGATATCTTTTTTAGGACCGAAGGTTGAAATAGTGACACGTGGCACTTCGTACAAGTTCACTCTATTGAACCAGTCTATAATAAGGTCATCGTGGGAGATTGGGCATAAAATTTTCTTAAGGAATCCAATTATGATAAGAACTATGGGGTTGGAAAGAGGATGCATCCGGATACCACTAGACACAATTTCAGACCTTGGAGATTTGAAATTATATAGATACAAAAGATTCAATATTGAGCTTCTAGAAGGCAAGAAAAAGTATGCATTCAAGGATCACTACAGTAAGGACCACACATCAACACTTAAGGGTAAGTCTACTACAAAAAGGTATGTATGATTAGTGCTTGAATTTGAATTTGAGGGTGAAAATGTGAAGTTGGGAAACACTTTTTGCCCTTTTTTGACGTTGAAAATTGTAATTTTCTATGTTTTTCAACTTCAACTCCACTAAACTCATATTTTTATCGCAAATTATGCTTTGACATAAAAACAAGAATTGTAGAGAACTGTCTTACCTCCATACCGATATTTAAAAAAAAAAAAAATATTGACATATAGAGGGGTAAATTTGTTGTTTACTAACTGCATATACTTGAAATTTTCAGGCAAACATAAATAGTCACTTTTTTATCCTTTACTTTTTTTAGGGAAGGTTATTCATTTTTTGGAAAAAAACCATAGCATCATAATCTACATATATTGCACTAGTGCACAGACTATTTTTTGGTAATTTTCGGATCAAATCACTATTTTTATTATTTTTTGAAATGGACAAAGACAAAAAAACAGTGATGTTTCAGTACATTTTATTATCCTTTGATTTTCTTTTCAATGTGATCGTCAATAAGAAAAATGAGAGTACCCTTTTGAAGTAGACAGGGAGAGGAAGTGCACTATGATTTTTTTAAATTTTTTGGTGTCTTCGTTTGAAAGTTATTGAATTTTCATTCAGTGCAATTTTTCGAACAATGAAATTCCATAGTGACATAGTTTAGTAAAAAATTAATAAAAAATTGAATTTATTATTGAAACTCCATAAATCTCACATCATCAAAAACTAGATTTAGAGACGAATCTAATGGTACTTGGTCCGACATATAAAATTTTGTTTTTGTAGGTGTTCTGTCCCTCCAAAGTTGCAGGTTTCTCAAAACTGCAGAGTTTTCTGAGTTTTTTGTTGACCAGAAACTCTCGACCGAGAAAAACTCTCGGCCGAGAAATTTTTAAAACTCTCGGCCGAGAGTTTTAAACCAATTTATGCGCAGGAAAACTCCCGGGCAAAAGTTTTAAAACTCTCGGCCGAGAAAGCTATGCCGAGATTTTATGCGCACAAAACTCTCGTCGAGAAAGCTTAACTCTCGCAGAGGAGTTTTATTTGCGTTGTTCCCGCTTTTAAAACTCTCACGAGAGTTTTTAAAACCCCATCGAGGGTTATGTCGAGAGTTTTGTGACACAACTCTCGGCCGAGAAATTTAGTTGACTTTTTTTCTCGGCCGAGAGATTAAAAAATTCTCCCGAATTCTATCTGATGCCAAAAAGTGTTTCCCAACTTCGCGTTTTCGCCCTTGAACATCATGTCTGACACGTGATTTTGCAGGACAGTGTAAGTATTTTGTATGTATGTTTGATTGGTTTCTGTTCATAAATGTTGAGCGCATTTACATTTGAATTTTGAATATTTCTCTAACATATGTTTTGCAGGACTGTGTAAGTATTTTTTTTTAATATTGGTTTGGGTCTTGTTCATTAATGCAAGTGCAGGAAGGAGGACACAATAGGACAACTCAGACACATACTAGAAGGATGTGCAGCACCAAAGAAACATTACTTGAAGCAAGAAAAACAATACC
The DNA here is from genome assembly GCA_034641835.2 of Pinus albicaulis. Classification (NCBI taxonomy): domain Eukaryota; kingdom Viridiplantae; phylum Streptophyta; class Pinopsida; order Pinales; family Pinaceae; genus Pinus; species Pinus albicaulis. The sequence goes on from CM076580.1 coordinate 1,772,586,091, forward strand.
TCAGCAGATGTTAGTGATCCAAGATGCAGTATCAAGTCAAGTATCAAGTCATGCCAAAAGTCAGTATTGTAAAAACAATCATTGTAAATTTGTAAAAGAGTCATTATTGTAAAAGATTCAATCTACCTAGAGTTGAAGAGACATTGTTGGGAGGTATAAGTGTCATTATTAGATAATCTTATGGTTGGGTTGCAGGTCATAGTGTGATTAGCTGATTGGTCTACTTCAAGAAAGTCATTGCGAATCATATTGTATCATGGATAATTTTCCCTGGTACGAGATTCCACACTCTTGTCTTATTTTTGATCATTATAGGGTGGCAGGGAGGTGTTAGATTGGTGCATGAAGTCACCTACAGGTTGGATCCTATGAACACTTCAGGGTGGTAGTTCGGTCTAGGATGTCGGGGCATCCATTCAGTTGACTAATGAAGAAACCATGGCATTGGGGTGTCCTTCCAATGGGATCTGGAAGAGAATTATTTTCTAGAAATCTAGGAAGTTGTAACTTTCATTTCAGTTGGGGCTAAGGATTATAGAATTTATTAGAAAATCTTTCAGTGGTTTTTGACCTGGAGGGGATTTTCCACCAAAAAATCGTGTGCCTATTGTTTCCTATTTTTTTTATCATTGTTAATGGATAAACATTAAGAATAATTGAATATTAAATAATTCTTTGAAAATATTTAAAAGTACTAATTTCTAAGAAATATTGATTCACCCACCCTCTCTGTATTTTCAACAATTGGTATCAAATTTTGGTTCCTTCAATATAAGTTTAACAACTGGAAGGATATCATGGAGTATACTAAGAGCAGAGTTTCTTTGTTCAATGGAAATAACTATGGACTTTAGAGTGAAAGAATGCAGGTTCATTTGTTGGTGCAAGGATATGAATTATGGGAAATCGTTGAAAAAGGCTTTATAGTGACCCAGGATGAAAAAGGTAAGAAAAATATGGTATATGATGCAAAGGCTAAACATGTCATTATCTCTGGGCTTACCGAATATGTCTATCTTAAGGTACTAAGTTGCAAAACTACTAAAGAAGTATAGGGCAAGCTTGAGAATATATATGCAGGTGACTAAAACGTGAAAGAAGAAAAGCTTCAAATTTACAGGGAAAGTTTTGAGAAACTCAAAATGAAGGAAGAAAAAAATATTGCTTCATACTTTTAGCGTGTTGATGAAATAAAAAATGCATCAGAAGGTTTGGGAGAACCTGTAGACACGAAAATTGTTTCCTAAAATATCTTTAGAACCTTGCCGGAAAGATTCAACCCAAACATATATCTCTTGGAATATATTTTGAATCTAACCAATCTTAGCAAAGATGAATTGCATGGATTCTTTACAGCATATGAAATGAGGATTGAAGAAGAGAATGACACATCTAACCTAGAAATAGCATTCACTGCGTCCAAGAAGACTAGTAAGGACAAGCATACTCCGAAAGAAAAAACTTGTAGTTGTAAGGAAGAAGAAAAGGAAGAAGATGAAGAAGAATTTTCAGATAAATAATTTTCCTACTTCACGCAAAAAATGAGAATAGGTATGGGGAAATTCAAAGGTAAACTTCCATTGATATGTTTTGATTGTGGTAATGTTGGGCATTTTGCAACCAAGTGTCCTCACAAAAATGACGTTGTTACAAAAGTAAAGAAATGTATGAGGAATTTCAACAATAAAGGAAATAAGAAATGGTTTAAGAATATTTTCTTCTCCAAATAATATATCTCTTCATTTGATGAAGATAGTTATAACGAAGAAGAAATCAACGGAATAGTATTTTTTATGGCCAAGCACAATAAGCAATAAGCATCTGAAGAAGAAGTAGACGAAGAAGAAGAGATGAGTAAGGTTGAATTTCAAAACAAAGTGATCATGGTTATCAAATATATCAAGGCCAATAAGAAGCATTTCAACACTCTTGAAGACGTAAAAAATATAGATATGGAATAGGTCCTAAATCTTAAAATCAAGGTTCAATAATACAAATGAGTTGAAGAATCTCTCAGGGAAGAATTAAAGGAAAGCAACAAGGAAAGAGAATCATTGGAACCTGAAATAGTTTCTCTAATAAAGCAAGTAAAAAATGGAAAAACCCTTCAAACCTACAAAAAGAGCTCAAAGGAATTGGAAGAAATCATCAACAATCAACGATCAAACAGTGACAAGACTAGTCTTGGTTACAAATAAAAATCTGAAAAGGAGCCAAGTCCTTCTATGACAACAAAAGAAGATGGATATGAAAAATCTAACAAGCAGGCAGACATCCTAGCCAACTCAAGAGATCGGGACTCCTAGGAAGAACCATGGAATAAAATTCCTTGAATAATATTTCCTCCCAAGTATCAACCTATATTTAATGGTCATTTTTATTCATGTGGAAGATTTGGAGTTAGAGCTATAAAATTTCGCACGTATGTTTGGAATAAATATAGTTTCGGGAGATCTTTTAGAAATGGATATTCTAAAACTCAACAGAATAATAACATATTTGATCATTTGAGAGATGACGTTGAATGTTACAAATGTAACAATTTTGGACACCTCGCTAAATATTGAAGACTTGGAAGTTTTTCAAAGGAATTCTCTCAAAATCAAAATGAACAAATATGGAAAAAGAAGACTGAAAAATGTGTTATTTCTTTCAAGGCTCAAAGCAATAGAAACGTTTGGGATGTTGATAATGGTTTCTCAACTCATATGACTAGAGATAGGAATAATTTTATATCCTTGAAGGAAAATAAGGATGGAACAATGTCTTTTGGAAATGATGGGTCTTCAAACATCATAGGAGTAGGTACGGTCAGACTTGGAAGCAAGAATGCATTAGCGAAGGATGTGTTGTTGGTTGAAAATATGAATCACAATCTTCTCATTGTTGGACATATGTAATATTCCCAATTAGACCTAAGCTAATTGGAATATTAATTTTTTTTTTATTTCTTTGTTTTAAGAATAAAAGTGTAAAGGAGGTCCATAATACTCCTAAATTGTGAATAAATCAATGCCAAATGTAAAAAGGTTGAATCTTGGCTGTTAAAAAAAGCACCCTTAGGAGTGAAAGGGGCTAGACATTTTGACTGGGTCAACCTTGACCAAATCTATAGTGTTGTCTTGGAGGAGTGGCCATCAATGAGGCACAATGCAATTTTAGATGGAGATGCTTTGTGTGAAAGGAGTGATCTCATTGGAAGTGGTTTAGGGTTTGAAAGCTCTCAACTTATAAAAGGAAGAGGATGGCAGCATGACACTTTTTTTGATGATATTGTATTTTTCTGAGTATATGGTTTGTTTAGACATATCTCATTCTCTTATTGTTTAGCTGAGAATAATGTTGTTTAGCATTGGGTGTTCCTGATCGGGAATCCCACCTCTTTCCTTGAGAGGCTTCTTGGAAGAGTTTGTGTTGCATAGTCCACTATCTGGCTGAAGGCCAAGCTTCTTCTTTCAACTACAACACATATCTTGTTGAGGGTTTGGTTGTATTTGCAAGCTGCAACAAGTGGAGCTTAGATCTATTCAGATCTAAACCATTTCAGTGCTCCTTTTCAGTGGAGGAGGCTTCTATTCCATTGGGAGGAGAGTATTGGACATCTTGAGCTTCATTTTTTGATCTTGGCATGTGGAAAAACATATTCTAAACCTTACACAGTATTTTTGCTTCCAGATCTACGTTATTCCCGTAGGTGTTGTTGCAGGGTCTTTTTGTACATCATTTGGAGGATTGTTTTTCAAGTGTTGGGGATCTTCCCTTCACTCTGGAGATCCATTGGAGGAGATCTATTTCTTGTTAATATCATATCAGATATAAATACTTCTGAATCTCTAAATATTTATGCATATCTGCAACTTAGATCTTATATCTACTTCATGTACATGGTGTAATGTTGAAAACCCCGAGGGGATCTTGAAGAGGAGCCTATATAGTATATGGATCTATTATAGATCTGACTTTTCATGCACGTATTTTCTCTAGATATGAAGTGTAATTAACAGCTGTTGCAGCCTAATAAAATAATGTTGTAAAGCCCTTTCAGTCTTAATGCATGGTTGCAACACCTCTTTTTGAGGTCTTTCTTATATTGGAGACTTATATTTCCTGTTATGCATCTCATGGGCCATCATGTACATCTATTTTTCTGCTGTAAATACATTTGAAAGGTCTCTATATTGTCCTCTTGCTTTGTCTTTGATGAACTACGTTATTTTCCTGCAAATCTATTTTCTATTGTTTCATTCCCCATTTGGAAATATTACAGTGGTATCGGAGCATCATCTTGGCACAGCCTGTGCTTCCTACGAAGCCAATATGTCTTCTAAAGAAGAAGGGCCTCTTACTGATAGAGAGAAGAGGTATCTAAACAGAAGGTAGAAGAAGAAATTTGATTACACCAATGACAATGAAGACAAGGGTAAAGCCCCTATATCTGGAAGTGAAGAAGAAGAAAAGGATTTTCCAAAGATCCTTCTTAGAGCCATGCAAGATCTTGCTAGAGAGATCAAAGAGATGAGAATGGATAGAATCAAAGAATCCCCTAAAGGGTTCCATATTGGAGAAGGCGATGGCATATCTCATCACTGGAATGATCAACCAGTGCATCAACCACAAGTTTCCCAATGCTCTATCATGCCTACCTTTTTGGCTATGGGAAATGAAGGGTTTCAAGAGCATGAATCCCTTGAAGACTATTTTGAAGAATATGAGTCTCAAAATAAGATATTCAAAGATAACTTGAGTTTTTAGGTTTTTTTTCACATCAAGGACAATAGAAGAACAAGGCATCATCATAGAGGTGGTGGATTCATTTAGAATCATGATCAACACCACACTATGGCCAGATTCTTTTTACCCAATTTTGATGGGTCATCCAAGTGTTCTGCCAAATCTTGGGTAGAAAAAATTAACATCTACTTTCAGTTGAACAAGGTTCCATAGATGGAGGCCATCAATATTGCATCGCTACACCTTGAAGGTGAAGCACATGACTAGTGGTTCCATGGATTGTCTACGTTGGGTCATGCCAATGTGACTTCTTATTCAGATTTCACTAGAAGGCTGGTGGAAAGATTTTATAGAAGAGATCCAAAGGCACCATTCATGAGCCTTGAAAAATTAAAACAATCAGGTATTACAGAAAATTACATTTCTGAATTTTTAAGATTGTCTATTATGGTTCCTGATTTGTCTGCAGCAAGAAAGGTGTACATGTTCATTGATGGTTTAGATGAACCTCTTCATGGGTTGGTTAAATCTACCAAGCCCACTACCCTTCATGATGCTATTGAAAGGGCTAGAGACCTTCAAGATTCCTTGCCAAAATCAAAGGCAAATTTTCAGCATAAGCCCTCTTTTCCTTCAAAGGGAAAGGAAGAAAAAGCTACTCCTTCAAAGAAGAGCTCATACAAGAAGCCTCTTGATGATGAAGTCCGGAGAGATCTAAGAAGAAGGAAGATTTTCTTCACTTGCCAAGAATAATGGGAACCTCAACATAGATGTGCTACTGGAAAAGCACATTACATAGAGGTCTTCTCATATGATGAGGAGGGAGAAGAAGATGAACCAAGAAGAGGTCACAACACTGACACTGCAGGAGGTGAGCCAACACCATCAGGAGATGAGAATGGAGCATTTTCTCCTATTGGAGGGGCTCTTGCATCTTTGAGAGGAGTACCTAAGTACTTGAAATTAAGAGTTTAAGGTTCCATCTTGAATTATAGGGTTTTTTTTTATTGATAGTGGGGCTACCCACAATTTCATTGATGCCCATCTAGTGCAAAGGAGGGAAATACCCACTGATACTTTTGAGGGATTATCTGTTTTGGGCCTAGGAGATAGAAAAATGCAATGCATGCATTATGTTCCATAACTTTCAGTCACCATTGTCACATATACATTGGTTGATCACTTCTTTGTGGTTGACATACCTGACACCAATGTGATTTTGGGTGTTTAATGGTTGATTACATTGGGAAAAGTCACCACTGATTGAGAGGCTTTGCAAATGGAATGGGTGGACAAGAATAGTGATGAAGCTCAAATGATCAAAGGAATGCATACATACCCCTCACATACCACTTCCACACAAAAAAAAGAGATGGATTTGCACAGTGGAAGCAAGGACCTTACAGTCCCATCTATCATGCTCATGAGATTTCTGCATGGGACATTGTTATCTAGTGGCAAACCACCTGGGAGGCCACCTGATTCAAATTTTGTGACATATGTATCAAAACATGATGCTCCAAGCATAGATCCAGGAGGGATAGGATCATTGGAAGATAATGATACAATGCTGGGAGTCTTGGGTAGGTTCAAGGAGGAGGGAGATCTTCTCCCAACGTCATCATTACCCACTCTCATTCCAAATTCTGCGCTGTGGGACGAGAAGAATGGAAGGAATGACCTTCCAACATATACCTTTGGCATGGGAGATTTCAAGGAGGAGATCAACCACATGATAGAAATTTCAGTTGATACATCATCAACGTTGTCATTGTTGGGGAGTTTAGATCCATATTGGAAATCCCAACTGTTGGTGGATTATTCCAAGGATCTGCACACTTGCAGGATACTTGATGAATAGTTGCATGAAGAGGGCTATTTAGTCCAAGAAGGAGTCATCTATAATCATGGTAGGATATTCCTGTCTAGAGCCTCCAAGCTCAAGGAGAAGTTGCTACAAAAATCCTATGGAGAGTTCTGTTTCAGCCACACATATTCCATGAAGATCTACAACATCATCATGAGGAGCTTTGATTGGGAAGACTTTGAAGGAGAAATACATCAGAATTTTCAAGAATTCATAAGCCATGTGGAGTTGGAATAGCAATATGACTCTATGAAATAGTTATTTCAGCCATCTCTTCCTTCTTTTGAGAGAGGATAAAGAACTATGCACCACTCCATTTGTATGAGGATTTTTTGTGAAGAACATACTCATGTAAATCATGTTTTATTTTTTGAATGTATGTATTATTTTACCATGTATATGTAGGCCATGACTCCAAGGAGTATTATTGTACCTTATACACTTCATGGCCAAATTTGGGCCACAAAAATTTCTGAACATGGCCACTCCCTTGGAGGACAAAGGGAGATTTTATTTCATGATGGGTGCATTCCTAAGGCACCAAACATATCTAACACTTTCATCCATGGTGAGATGACTTGAAAAGTAAGCAAGTGGTGTGGAAACCACTTACCACATCTTGATCTGATGCAGGCAAGTGATGCACTACGTTGGTTCCACATGTGGGACTATGACCCACCCCCATATGCACAAATTTATGTTTGTTTATATGTAATTTTGCTCCCATACATTGATGATGTACTTGTACTTTTTATGGGAATGTATGGAGGGTGGATGGGAGGTATATATGTGCCCTATGGGATGGATACTCTCTATGTGTCTTATGCTACATGTTTTAGGGAGAGCATTGGGCAAGCCATGTTTGTTTCATTTGAGCTATTGTCTCCTTATGGGATGGATTATTTACATCTCATGAGAACTTTAGAGGAAAAATTCATGGAGGGCTGGATTGGTGAACACTTGGCTTATGGAGGAAGCTTATCACATGTTGGTGTCACCAATGGAGGAAGAGAAGAGTTACATCACTCACCTTATCAGTTTCTTAAGGATAAGTAACATTTGGGAGGGGACGACTGTAATATTTGTAGGAATTTATAGGGTAAGTCCTAAGCTAATTGGAATATTCATTTTTGTTTTGTTTCTTTTTTTTAAGAATAAAAGTGTAAAGGAGGTCCATAATACTCCTAAATTGTGAATAAGTCAATGCCAAATCTAAAAAGGCTGAATCTTGGCTGTTAAAACAAGCACCCTTAGGTGTGAAAGGGGTTGGACATTTTGACTAGGTCAACCATGACCAAATCTACAACGATGTCTTGGAGGAGTTGCCATCAATGAGGCACAATGCAGTTTTAGATGGAGATGCTTTGTGTGAAAGGAGTGATCTCATTGGAAGTGGTTTAGGGTTTGCAAGCTCTCAACTTATAAAAGGAAGAGGATGGAAGCATGAGAAGGTTGTTGATGATATTATATATTTCTGAGTATATGGTCTATTTAGACATATCTCATTATCTTGTTGTTTAGCTAAGAATAATGTTGTTTAGCATTGGGTGTTCCTGATAAGGAATCCCACCTCTTTCCTTGAGAGGCCTCTTGGAAGAGTTTGTGTTGCATAGTCCACTATCTAGCTGAAGGCCAAGCTTCTTCTTTCAACTGTAACGCAGATCATGTTGAAGGTTTGGTTTTCTTTGCAAGCTGCAGCAAGTGGAGCTTAGATCTATTCAGATCTAAGCCATTTCAGTGCTCCTTTTTAGTGGAGGAGGCTTATATTCAATTGGGAGGAGAGTATTGGAAATCTTGAGCTTCATTTTCTGATCTTGGCATGTGGCCAAACATATTCTAAACCCTACAGTGCATTTTTGCTTCCAGATCTGGATTATTCCTGTAGGTGTTGTTGCAGGGTATTTTGGTACATTATTTGGAGAATTGGTTTTCAAGTGTTGGGGATCTACCCTTCACTCTAGAGATCCATTGGAGGAGATCTATTTCTTTTTAATATCATATCAGATCTTAATACTTCTAAATCTCTAAATATTTCTGCAGATCTGCAACTTAGATCTCAAATCTACTTCATGTACATGGTGTAATGCTGAAATCCCCAAGGGGATCTTGAAGAGGAGCCTATATAGTGTATGGATATGTTATAGATCTTGTTAGTGTTAGTCTAGTCATACTGCCATCAATGATCAAAATTTCTCTTTTGCATTTGCATATTAGGAGTCCCATACCAATAAATTTCACCATTCCGCTAGGTCATGGATTCATTGATGGTAGTGATTTCTCATCAGCTTTCCCTCATGTGAAACTTGCTAATTCTCCTCTCTATGGTCTTTATTAATGACTTATTTTCATGTTACTAGGTCATAGGATGGGTCTCATTAAGTTCTAGGGTCTCACCATGGTCAAATTAATGAGTCAAGTGTCAATAAATATCAGCACGGTCATGAGGAAGTCAATAAAATCAAAGTCACAGCACCTAGAAGATCAAAGAGCATATGTAATAAGTCACATTTCAAGAGCTGTTATCTCCACAAAGTCATCACCCTGCCTTTAAAAGAAGTTTTCCATAGCATTTTTAGCGTCAAATCATGTTCTAAGTAGATCCATCAGAAAGAGCCCGGAAAGAGCTTTCCAATAGTATATTACACTCTCAAAACTGATTCCTGGATTGAAATTTATGCCTAAGTGAATAAATTCCCCTATATCCTAACCCTTCCCCTTTTTCCCTCCTTCCCCTTAAACTTTATTTTATTAAAATTTTTATATTTTCCTTTATAAAAACCCTTTCTTCCCCCACCCAATGGAAAATCGCATTATTAAACCTTTGATACATAAATCCAATGCGATTAAACCACTTCCCCTCCATATCCCTTTAAAAACTTTATAATAACGTTTTAAACTTTGTTATTATAAAATCTCGTTCCAAACCACTTCCCCTCCATTCTCCTTTAAAACTTTATAATAAACATTTTTATTATAAAGTCCCGTGATGCAAATTTCAATATATAACCACTTCCCCCTCATGACCCTTTTAAACTTTATATGAAAATTTAAAGTTTTATATTGTAAATTCCCCCGTCGATCCTTTCATTTCCCCGATCGCATCGCAACATTCGAGATGTGCGCTTCGATTGGCCCTCCTCTTAACAAAAACTCTGATGCGATTGAAAGTCCCAATTTCCATGTCCCTCGATTGACTCCACCCGATGTTGTATTGGCCGTTGATCTGCCCATCCGATCGGACGGCCCATACTTGATCGGCGTTTTCAAATACCTCCTCCCGATTGCAAACCCCCGACCACTCCTCTGCCGTCGATCTCGTCATCGAATCCGACGGCCCACAGCCAATCAGACCATCCCAATCGGCGTAGTTAAATAAAAATTTTCCTCCACCCTCCTCCAATCTCCGATGCCAATTGACCCTCGGGCCCACCACATTATGTTCCACCCCATTCATAATAAAATGGCCGCCTCCCTTTGTAAAACTTAAAATTTTATTTTATTTTGTTATACAAAGGAACTCCCGCCTTCATCGCGTAAACCCATCGCATCGGGAAAATCTTGTGGTATAATACACTTGGCCCCACTCCCAAGCCCGATTCTGATTGCGATTATATCTCCCGATCCCACCTTTAACTCTCCGCCCTTTCAATAAAAATCTTTCTTCCCTTTTATATAAGGTGAAAAATCATTTTTTGCTTATTCTAAAGGGATTTCCCCACTCGCTCATTACACTACCCATCATGCCTTTCCAATCACATCGGAAGATTTTTACCCTTGTTCAAATGCATCCTCCCCATTCCTCCAATCCCGATTGCGATGATACCATCGAAACATGCATTCTTCGAATGTTTTATTATATTATATCCCCTCTGCCCCTCGATTCCGATTACGATTGCGATGCAGACCCCACCTCCTTTCCCTTCCCTTTTCTCATTCAAAAATTAATTTTTCCCCTCACTAAGGCATAATTTCATTTTATTTTATCTCAAAATCATTTTATTAAAAAAGGTCAGTTTTCTCAAACGAATAATGGAAGGCAACAGTCAAAGGCCAAGAATTAAATTTGTAACAGTCTCATCTTCAGCTATGATGTAAAAGGGATCTACGCTACAAGTTTCTTCTTCTCATTGGTTATCAACAAATTTCAAGTGGTCAAATGTAACGCTGCTCTTTCTTTTAGGCAGATTTTTGGTTCTCTTTTCTATCTTCAGATTTCAGTTCTGAGTTGTTAAACAACTCCCTCTTTTCTGGATCTATGTTCCCACAAATCTGGTCTATTTAATGTAATTGTAAATCATTTGTAAAGCAGTTTGTAACTCGGAAGTAGGGGAATAGTGTGGAAAGAACGCTTTGTGCTCCATTGTAACAGTTTTGGACAGGGAATTAATAAGAGACGCAACTCTGATTTGTGGGATCCATGTGGTATGAGTTTTAGCTTTTTTTCTCTCCTTTGTGTTCATATGTAAATTGTTATGTTCCATCATTCATTCATAAACATTTCTGGTTGAATGCTTTCAATATAGAAAGGTAAAATCCATGTTTATGCTCTGCCTTGGGAAATCATTCAATACTCTATGTTTTTCTTGTTGGGAAAAATACTGAGAGGGGGGGTGAATCAGTATTTAGAGCTGACTGGAATTTTTTTTACTTTTTATGCATTTAATTCTCTACATAGATTATTGCATCATTCATTCATCAGATGTTTAGTAAGCAGTAAGCATGAGCAGTAATAATAGAATCAACCATCACACACAAGCAACACACATGAACACCAGTATTTAAGGTGGAAACCCAATTCGGGAGAAAACCACCGTTGTTGTCGTCTTTGTCTTCAATATTTATTATAAAGAAAACTTCTTACAATTTTGTAATGGCACAGACTTATACCAGCACGCAGGCACCAACCTGTAGAAGGCTACAACCTTCTCTCGTTCTCCAGTCAATACTGGAAGGGAGCACCAACCCCTTGATTTAACACCAGCTTCTACTGGCAGAAAACTTCCACTCTCATACTGAAGGTTTCAACCCTCAGATTCACCAAATTTCTTCAATTTGTACATTAGAATTGCAGCATGTTTGCATCATTTCTTTTGCAGATCTTCCTAGAGATTCATCATTTCTAGATCTAGAGATCTTGAGCCTTCATAAAATCCACAGGTGCATCATAGATTCAGATCTATTAGAGTTCAATCATGCATATATCTCTTAAAGAGATTTATTCGTTATCAACCCCTCTGCATGCACACCTTGTACTATAATTCTCCTCTCCTTATATAGTTTTTGCCTTTATTAAAACCATGAGTCAAAACCAACAAACCGCTGATGGTATTCCTAGACAGGATCAATTAGATAATCCAGTGGGGTCTACCCAAACCCCAAACAACTTATCATTGTTCTATTTTCTTGGTCGGGAAATTAATTAAACTAAGGCTTTTTAATATCTCAATCTGAGATTGAGATATTAATCCAATTCCCCCTTTAGTTTTTACAAACATTAACGTGCCGCTGACTTATATAACAACCCAGCATTAATATATATCCATATAACCTTTTGGGCCCTTCAATAATATTTAATCTTCGACTTGGGGATCTGCGCTGATAATTAAAGTTCCTATCAAAAGACCCAACCCGCGGACACAACTAGCGCACCAGATATCGAGACAAGTGCCTTCGCAGTTGACTGAGTTGACTGCGGGGACAATAGAGATGAATGGCAGAGATTAAGTGCGGGGGCACCAACCAAAATTTGCATCCGTACCTCGAGAGCCCCCGTAGTGACGCAAGACGTTGAGTTGGTCATAGTTGTCTTCCACGTCGGGTGAAGATCTCGGCATAACACAACAACGTATATTGAACCAATAATGTGAAGGGAAATCGGGTCCCACACCCTTAATACACGACATAATACTTTGGGTTAAACCCGCAAACCTCAATACATGCGTATGGGCCCCAACGTTAACGGTCGTCTCCATTCGACGGTTGTTATTGCGTCGTGCCGCCTCATTTGATCGGACGGATATCGCTCGGCGAAGACGCGTGAAAAATAATGCACGATGGCTGCCGTAATTTGGTTAATATTCGCGTATCTTCCTCATATGACCACCGTCTGATGGCTTCCCTCCAGATCGACGGTGCTCAACAATATCGCGCGGCATCCTTGGTCAAACGTTAACATGCGATGGCACGCGGTGATGGCGATTTTGTAAATACGCTCAGGGACACGTGTCGCTCATTCTATGGAATCACTCCCAACCTCTTGAATATCACTTGCCCGTCAAGAGCGGTGCGATGAAAACTGGAAACCCCCTTCTCTGTTTATTCTGCTCGTGGTTCCTCTCCTTCGCTCAAGTTTCCGTCCATCTTTATTCCGTCATTGCTACGTTTCTCCATGAAAGCATAACTTTGTTTTAATTGTTCTTCCTCCGCGTTATCAGTTCATATAACCATAAAACTGTTATACAGCTCCGATGAAATCCTTATGGACTATTCGACTTGGTTCTTTTGCATTCAACAGGAACACCTTTCTTTGTATTGTCTAACACATGTGGAACGCACTATTACTTTGACCGATAGAGCTTATGTTCCCTGCACACACAGAGCACGTCTGTGGCTCACTCTCCCAACAGGACTTCACACAGAGTTTCAGGGCATTCTGTACGAGAATTGAACCAATCAATACCCAAATACTCTTGGTATTCTCCACCCATCAGAGTATCACCAGAACTCAATCATATACAAGATTTCCTTTATCCACCATCAGGATGCATACATACACCGAACTTATTCAAGAAAATCTTCACACATGATTTAACTCGTCCTTATTTACATCGAATTTCCCATTAAATACAGAACTTCGTTCAATTCACATTCAGTCGTATATTCTGCTTGTATAGAATTGCTGATGGTTTTCTAAGTTCTTTATACAGTCTGCATCCTTTTTCAAAGAGTTTCCATCAAGGACAATCAATTCAATATACTAGGATACCAGAAATGCCAACATTTCTTCTGTTTGAAAAGGATCCATCTTCTATGCCATTTTCAGCTCCTCACTAGTCTTTCCATTCCATCCTTATTTAAACTTTATTGCTAAATTTTCTTTCCTACCTTGCCCCATGAGATACCCTGTATCTTGATTTAATTCCCGAGTTTCAAGCTGTCCCATTTTGTCCCATACATCCCTAAAAAATTCATTTATTCATTAAAAAAATTTCCCATTATTATACATAGCCTAAAATCAGTCCCTTATTATATTTTTTTGAATATCTTTCACAGAGAGAGCCCTTTCCTGTCCTTGTAGGGCTAGCTACAAGGCTGAGCATGGTTTATATGTTACCCTGTTTTTCCCTTTTTCAGCCTGGGGTTCAGATCAGGTGATAACATCTCTGGCGACCATACTGGGGAAGTTTCGATCTGACTGTCTTCGAGCTTATGTTCTCGGTGCTCAAAATTGAATGTGTAATTTATGTTTTCAAAGAAAAGTCAACAGAGGCTCTGTAAGAGGAGAAAAGTCATATTCAGGCTGTGTGAAATAAAAAGTATTAAGAACTATGCCTGAGGTTAAACTCAGGTTATATTAAACTCGACTATTCTTTGGAAAATCTCTGTTATTAAAGTAAAGAGCTTTATTCATTACCGGCGGAGTAATATCAGTGGGACCCAACAGTAATTTAACGCGAGGAGTTAAGCGATAAACCACAATGAAAGCCTAAGTTAAAGCGCGGTTTAATTACCACCAGCGGGTTTCAAGAAACCAAACCACCTTCATCACGCCGCTTTTGGCCTGGAGAAAAACCACTCCCAAAAAACGCGATCTAGTAATATAAGGGCACGTCATCTCCCCAATACCACCCATATCGTGAAACTTTTAGATGTTAAAATTCAGCCTTTGAAAAAACACGAAATCGAAAATGATCCTCCGATCTAGGGAGCCTTAGATCTGACGACAATCATGCAGTGAAGTGCTCAAGTGATAATCAAGGTATGACCCGATGGTTTTATGTTATTTAATGTTTATTTTATACATAAAAAGCCGAAAATGGATGCGTGGGGCCCCTGCTGAATGAAGTATATGTCGCGCTGGTAGAATAAATGTGTTTTATGGTATAAGTTCGAAGGTTGATGTTTTTAAAGGAAATCACGCCATTGTTATATCATTTTGATATTACGACCAGAGTAAGGTTCGCTAAAGTATTTTTAAGTGTATTCCCCTATGTCACATTAAACTGTAAGATTTGCTTGAGAGCTTTGAATATTATTTCACAGTGAACATTGTTAAAGTGCTTCAGAAGGGAATATAATTATAGCCACTTATTCCACAGTCATAGTATATTTATGCTATCAGAGCATAAATTCAAATCACCCCAATAAATATTCTTCTTGTAAACTCCTGGATTCTAGAAAATGATGTTCAGAGTCTGTTAGGCTGAAATAGAATTTTGTACAGTAGAAATTTAACCACACTGGCTTCAAGAAGATACACAAGGGCTAATCCAGATCTAGATCCTCCCCCTGTGTTTGAAAATCCAAATCTGATTCCAAGAATTGTCAGAAGACAAGAGGGATCACTAAGTCCCAGACCTATCTTCAGATCCCACACTTGGCCCAGTGAGTGGTTCTTTGTAGAAGATCTTTATTTTGATGAGATTTTTGAGCTTTCTTTGTCTATAAATAAGTATGAAACTGCACTTGATGACACAGTTTTAGATCCAGAATTCCTTGTAGATATTGAAGTTCAAAGAGAAAATTCCTCAATTAATGATTATATTCTGAATTCTCCTCAGTCATCTATCAGTGTAACTAATATCCCTGAGCCTTCAGAGTCATCAGGAACATCCTTTCTTCCTCCTAATTCATCAGCATTCCCATCAGTCAATTCTCAGTTATCATCTCCCCCATCAACACCTCCCTTGAATTCTTACACTACAAACACTATTGTAAATCCTCCTAGAGTCATGGCTACCCAGTATGCACCCCTGGTTTTACCCCAGGTTCTCAATGATATGCCTACTAATTATCAAAGTAAAATTCCTATCTTTGATGCCACACAAAGCACCACAACCTAGCAGCATGTTGATAAGATGAATGACTTTTTTGATCTACATGAGGTAGAGGCAGAAAATGTAATTACAAGGTTGTTTGTCCAAAGCTTCGGAGGTGAAGTTAGAAAATGGTTCAGAGCCTTACCAACAGGCTCTATTCACACTTTACAGGAGTTACACACACAGTTTTTGGACCAGTGGGAGGTAAAGAAAAACCCACTCCAAATTTTGTCTGAGTATGAGAATATTAAAAGAAATGTGGGTGAAACTATATAGGATTATTGTTTAAGATTAAATATTGTATATAATACTATTCCAACCAACCTAAAACCTTCTGTGGGATTAGCCTTGCTTAAATTTCCAGATGGTTTCGATGCTGATATGGCATATCAGCTGCGAGAAAGAGATCCCACTATGCTTGAAGACATGCAGAAGATAGTTGTAAGTGTAGAAGCTAATCTGCTAGCTAAAAGAGCATGAACCAGAGCTGAAAAGAGAGTCACAGTGAAAGAAGAAACCTCTCCTTCAGATATAAATATGGACACTTTAATTAGGAAAGTTGAAAAAATGGTTGATCGATTAACCATTTCAGATAGACCTGAACCTCAAATCAGGAATCTGAATTTCATAGGATAGTAGCCACAATTTAGAATTAAGAAAAGAGAATAGAGAGCATAGGACCAAGTGGCACCATAGCAGCAGATCAAAAATCCATTGCAGCAGAACTACGTTCAAGGAACAGAAAAATATGATGATGATGACCCACTGATTAAAGCCAATCACTTTTTCACAGCTGATGGTGCACCCATATTTCTTACAGAAGATGAAGAATACACAGCGACTGCAGACATTCAAAAGAACGAAAATTTTATTTTGGCTAATGACACAGTGATAGAAGAAGAGTTCGATGATTACCAAAGAGGATACATGAACGCTTTATCGGCCCAACAAAGACAGTATTCTTTGAGGAACAGAGATGTTCCGATCAGTCCCATTCAAAAAATAAAGGAGCTCCAAATGAAGAATGATTCTCAAAAGAAAGCGAAAGAGCTAGCCGACCCTTCCTCTAGCAAAGCACCTTCAACGATTAACACAGCAAATGAAAAGAACCAGTAGATCACAGCAAAGGAGCAAGCAGAGAAGAAAGACCCTCCCATCAAAGAGGTAGAAAAAGCTCCTTCTTTTAATTTGGAGAATGAAATTTCTAAGCTGAAATTATCTATGCCTTTGACTAAGCTGGTAAAAAATAGTGCTTATAAAAATCGGGTTTCTAGAATTTTGCAAATAGACTCTGTTTCTGATATGGTTAATGTTGAAGATGACTATTCGGAACTCATTTTTGGTCTAGCAACTGAAGATCAGTCAGAAGAAAGTGAATTTCCTCCCTTTTACCCGAGTCTTAGAGTACATGAGTTCATCTTGCATAATGCTATGTTGGACTCTGGAGCCTCACATAATTTGATGCCCAAAGCCATCATGGAGAATTTAGGACTTGATATTACCTGAAAATACCATGATTTGTATTCCTTTGACTCAAGTAGGGTCCATTGTATTGGTATTATTAAATAATTGGTAGTGTCTTTATATCAAATCCCAACCAAAAATGTTTTGATGGATGTAGTTATTGCCGATGTCCCACCATGGTTTGGAATGCTCCTATTTAGGTCTTGGGGTGCAAAACTTAAAGGAACCATGCAGCTTGAATTATCTTATGCCACTATCCTTGTGTTTGGCCAATTGAGAAAACTATATAGGGAGAAGAAAATGAAATTTGTGATCACTAGCAAAGAGAAGCCAGTCAATCATCCTATTAATGCAGTCCACATAGATTTAGAGTCCTTTGTATTATATTCAGATGGTGGTTTGAATGATGAAAATGTTCAGTTGGTACAAATAGATGAAATACCTGAGATTTCAGAGAATTTTAGGGAAGTCCTCAAACAGGAAAAGGATAAAGCAGCAAGCACTTTTGAGCCTCCTGCCTGCCAGCAGCAAAAAGAAAGTGAACAGCAGAAAGATGTAGAAATCAGTCAGGATAAAGTGGAAAAAGAAACAAATTTTCAGCATCTACAAGAAGAAGAAGAAGGCCTTTGGAGTATGGACTTTGATGGAGTTGTTGGTAAGGATGGAGCTGGTATAGGAATATGGATTCAGAGCCTTGTTTTCCAGCCTAAAAAGGTTCCTAGTAATGTTAGAGTATGTGCTTATAAGTTAGCTTTTGATTGCTCTAACAATGAGGCAGAGTATGAAGCTTTGATTGCAGGTCTAAAAATTTTGAAGAAGTTAAATGCAAAGAGGATTTCTGTATATGGAGATTCAGAGCTGATAATAAAACAGGATACAGGAGAGTACCAAGAAAAACATCCACGGTTGAGGGCATACAGAAATGCAGTCCTGGACATCTTAAAGACATTTCCTGAGTACACTTTGACAGTAGTACCCAAAATGCAGAACATCATTGCTAATTCTCTGGCCACTACTGCAAGCAACTTGAAGATTCTGATGAACTCCATCAATAAGTTTGAGATTTATGTCAAACATAGGCCTGTTGTTCCGGACAATTTAAGGTATTGGAAAGTGTTTTGGGATGACAATGAGATCAATTCTTTTTTGCAGAGTGATGGAAAATTCAAAGATACCCCAATATAAGGTGATTATGAGGTTGATGATCAAGAAATGGAAGCCAATCAAATGGACATATTGCAGCTAAAGGATAATGTAATTCCTAGAGGTCTCATACCTTTAGAGTAGTTGTTTGATTAGGATGATGTTGCCAAGAAACCAAGCTTGGTACCTACTGAAAAAGAAGTTGAAGATGTGAATATTGGAACACCTGACAAACCCAAGTTTGTGAAGTTGTCAAAGGCATTTTCCCCTGAGGTAAAGGAAAAGTATGTTAAATTTCTTTCTGAATTTTCTGATGTGTTTGCATGGGATTATTCATATTTGAAGGTGTATGACAAGAACATAATCCAGCATACTATTCCCATCAAGCCAGATTAGAAGCCATTTAGGCAAAAGCTGAGAAAAATCAATCTGAAGCTGCTTCCATCCATTGAAAAAGAGGTAAACAAGTTGTACAAAGCTGGTATCATAGTCCCTATTATATTTTCTGACTGGATTTAAAATTTGGTCCCGATACGTAAGAAGACAGGAGAGATAAGATTGTGCATAGATTTTCGAAATTTTAATAAAGCATCCTTAAAGGATAATTATCCACTTCTGAATATGGACCATATTCTGCAGAGAGTATTTGGAGCATCCAGGATGTCACTACTTGATGGCTACTCAGGCTACAGTATGCGAAAATGCCATTCGGACTGAAGAATGCTGGAGCTACTTTCCAGTGAGCAATGGACATTGCTTTTGCCAATGAAAAAGATGTTTTTCTTTTTGTTTATTTGGATGATCTCACAGTGTTTTCTGGTTCTTATGATGAGCATTTGCACCATTTGAGGGTTGTGTTTCAACGATGCAGAAATTTTGGGATTTCTCTTAATCCAAATAAGATTCTCTTTGCCATGGATGAAGGCAAGTTGTTGGGGCATATCATCTCTAAGGATGGTATCCGCATTGATCCATCTAGAGTGGAGGAAATTCAGCACATAGATCTTCCACGAAACAAAAAGGAGATTCAGGCATTTAATGGTAAGATGAATTTCTTGCACAGATTTATACCCAATTTGGTTGAACATCTAAGAGAAATGAATAATATGTTGAAGAAGGATAGCACTGTCAAATGGATTGAGGAGGCTATCAAGTCATTTATTCTAGTAAATTTTGCCTTGTCCAATGCCCCAGTCTTGATCAGTCCTGACTATACTCAAGATTTTATTATTTTTTCATTCACTTCAGAGCATACTATGGCTGTTGTTTTGATGCAAAAGAGAGATCAGATTGAAAATCCAATTGCCTTCTTCAGTAGGACTATTAGAGATGCTAATTTGAGGTATAACATTATTGAAAAACAAGCATTGGCTCTTATAAAGGCATTGAAGGATTTTAGGGTCTATATTCTGCATTCACATACTATAGCATATGTCCCTAATGCATCAGTGAAAGATGTGTTGATGCAAACTGATCCAGAGGGTCGAAGAGGTAAGTGGATAGCAGCTATGTTGGAGTACGATTTGGAGATCAAACCCACGAAGTTGATCAAAGGACAAGTATTGGCGAAATTAATGGCCCAATCAAATTTGTGTGCCCTGGATATAAACCTTATAACAGCAATGTCAGAAGAGGAAGATGAAGGTTTTCTTGTTCCAGTTTCAGATATTTTTATACAATCCCCATGGTATTCAGATATTTTTTATGTCCTTCAGCACCTTTCACCAACTCCAGCCATGTCTAAGAGTAAAGGTAGATCTCTGAAACTTAAATCTGCTAAATATTGTATTTTAAACAGTGCTCTTTATTGGAAAGATCCAGGAGGTGTTCTGCTCAATTTTTTGGTTGAAGAAGAGGCTCAGAAGGTAATGCGTGATTTTCATAAAGGTGATTGTGGTGGTAATTTGTTTTGGAAGACTACAGCTAATAAAGTGTTGAGAGCAGGATATTATTGGCCCACTTTATTTTCAGATTTATATAAAACAGTGATGAATTGTCATGAAAGTCAAATTTTCCAAGGGAAGAAGAAATTGCTCCCTCTTCCTTTGAAACCAGTTTCAGTAAACGCTCCCTTTCAGCAGTGGGGACTTGATTTCATAGGAGAAATTCATCCTGCATCATCTACATAGCATCGATGGATATTGATAAGAATATATTACTTCACTAAATGGATCGAGGCCATCCTAGCAAGGCAGGCAACTGATACGGTAATTATTCAATTCCTAGAATCGAATATCTTATCTCGTTTTGTCTGCCCTCACAAAATTATAACAGACAACACAGCAGCGTTCAGATCTAAGAAGATGATGTATTTCTGCAAAAAATATAATATCGTGTTGGGCCATTCAAAAACGTATTACCTACAAGGCAACGGCCTGGAAGAATCATCGAACAAATTGATAATAAATATAATTAAGAAAATGCTGGAGGCAAACAAAAGAAATTGGCAGTGAAAGCTCATCAATGCACTGTGGGCAGACAGAGTTAGCAGTAGAAATCCATAGGTATGTCACCTTTTGAATTGGTTTATGGTAATGAAGTTGTTTTTCGTACATCTCTTACAGTTCCAATTATGATATTATTGCAAGAAGTTGGCAGCGAATACGATGACAATCAACGAAGGATCAATCATATGATCCACCTTCAGCAAGCAAGAGAGGAAGTGTCACAGAATGCTATTCAGTTGTAGGAGAAGATAAAAAAAGATCTATGACCGAAAGACCAAAGTAGAAAAGTTTCAGTTGGATGATGTGGTGTTGAGATGGGATGCAAGAAATGAGGACAAAGGGAAGCATGGTAAGTTTGACAACCTATGGAAAGGACCATACAGGATTTCAGCATACAGGGGACAGAATGATTTCTTTCTTTCAGAAATGGATGGCCAATATTGCCCTGGAGGAGCAGTGAATGGTAGGCTTTTGAAGCACTACCATTGTTGAAGATAAATGGATCAGAAGCATGTCATAATCATTGTATATACCATGTTATTTTTGGTCAGAATTCAAGTGCACATTCATTGAATTTTGGGGCCTGAAGTGAAGGCTATAAAACTTAAATGATATGTGTATGGTTTGGTTTTATTTCAGTTTTCATTTTTAGTCTTGAGTCAGATTTAGTCTGCATAGTGTCAGTTTTCAGTATTTTTTGACTCCATGCCCAATGGATAAGGCTACTTGGTCTACGGTGTTCTTGGCACCTCCAAGGAGATGCCATCCCCATTGGAGCCAATTTTAGTGTCAGTCTATTCATACTACCATCAGTGATCAAAATTGCTCTTTTTCATTTGCATATTAGGAGTCCCATACCAATAAATTTCACCATTCCACTAGGTCATGGATTCATTGATGGTAGTGATTTCTCATCAACTTTCCCTCATGTGAAACTTGCTGATTCTCCTCTCTATGGTCTTTATTCATGAGTTAATTTCATGTTAGTAGGTCATATGATGGGTCTCATTAAGTTATAGGGTCTCACCATGGTCAAATTAATGAGTCAAGTGTCAATAAATATCAGCAAGGTCATGAGGAAGTTAATAAACTCAAAGTCACAGCACCTAGAAGATCAAAGAGATGTTTTATTCAGTTTGATGTAATTTTCACCTCAAAACCATGTTTTGAGGTGAAAAAATGATACTTTTCCTTTATTATCATTATATTATGTAATTTTATGTCAGCATATGTAATAAGTCACATTTCAAGAGTTGTTATCTCCACAAAGTCATCACCTTGCCTTTCAAAGAAGTTTTCCACAACATGTTCAGCATCAAATCATGTTAAAATTAGATCCATCAGAAAGAGCCCGGAAACATCTTTCCAACAATATATTGCACTCTCAAAACTGACTCCTGGATTGAAATTTATGCCTAAGTGAATAAATTCCCCTATATCCTAACCCTTCCCCTTTTTCCCTCCTTCCCCTTAAACTTTATTTTATTAAAAGTTTTATATTTTCCTTTATAAAAACCATTTTTTCCCCCACCCGATGGAAAATCGCATTATTAAACCTTTGATACATAAATCCGATGTGATTAAACCACTTCCCCTCCATATCCCTTTAAAAACTTTATAATAACGTTTTAAACTTTGTTATTATCAAATCTCGTTCCAAACCACTTCCCCTCCATACTCATTTAAAACTTTATAATAAACATTTTTATTATAAAGTCTTGTGACGCAAATCGAAATATATAACCACTTCCCCCTCATGACCCTTTTAAAATTTATATCAAAATTTAAAGTTTTATATTGTAAAGTCCCCCGCCGATCCTTTCATTTCCCCGATCGCATCGCAACATTCGAACTATGCGCTCCGATTGGCCCTCCTCTTAACAAAAACTCTGATGAGATTTAAAGTCCCGATTGCCATGTCCCTTGATTGACTCCGCCTAATGTTGTATTGGCCATCGATCTGCCCATCCGATCAGATGACCCATACTTGATCGGAGCTTTCAAATACCTCCTCCTGATTGCAAACCCTCAACCACTCCTCCTCCGTCGATCTCTTCATCCGATCCGACGGCCCACAACCAATCGGACCATGCCAATCGGCGTAGTTAAATAAAATATTTCCTCCACCCTCCTCCAATCTTCGATGCCGATTGAACCTCGGGCCCACCACATTATGTTCCACCCCATTCATAATAAAATGGTTGCCCCCCTTTTTTCAACTTAAAATTTTATTTTATTTTGTTATACAAAGGAACTCCCACCTTCATTGCTTAAACCCATCGCATCGGGAAAATATTGTGGTATAATACACTTGGTCCCGCTCCCAAGCCAGATTCCGATTGCAATTATATCTCCCGGTCCCACATTTAACTCTCCGCCCTTTCAATAAAAATCTTTCTTCCCTTTTATATAAGGTGAAAAATCATTTTTCGCTCATTCTAAAGGGATTTCCCCGCTCGCTCATTACAATACCCATTGGGCCTTTCCAATCGCATCAGAAGATTTTTACCCTCGTTCAAAGGCATCCTCCCCATTCCTTCGATCCCGATTGCGATGACACCATCGCAACATGAATTCTTCAAATGTTTTATTATATTACATCCCCTCTGCCCCTCAATTCCGATTCTGATTCCGATTGCAGACCCCACCTCCTTTCCCTTCCCTTTTCTCATTCAAAAATTAATTTTTCCCCTCACTAAGGCATAATTTCATTTTAGTTTATCTCAAAAGCATTTTATTTAAAAAGTCAGTTTTCTCAAACGAATAATGGAAAGCAACAGTTAGAGGCCGAGAACTAAATTTGTAACAGTCTCATATTCATCTGCGATTTAAAAGGGATCTACGCTACAAGTTTCTTCTTCTCATTGGTTATCAGCAAATTTCAAGTGGTCAAATGTAACGCTGCTCTTTCTTTTAGGAAGATTGTTGGTTCTCTTTTCTATCTTCAGATTTCAGTTCTGAGTTGTTAAATAGCTCCCTCTTTTGTGGATCTATGTTCCCACAAATCTGGTCTATTTAATGTAATTGTAAATCATTTGTAAAGGAGTCTGTAACTCAGAAGTAGGGGAATAGTGTGGAAAGAATGCTTTGCGCTCCATTGTAACAGTTTTGGACAGGGAATTAATAAGAGATGCAACTCTGATTTGTGGGATCCATGTGGTATAAGTTTTAGCATTTGTTCTCTCCTTTGTGTTCATATGTAAATTGTTATATTCCATCATTCATTCATAAACATTTCTGGTTGAATGCTTTAAAGATAGAAAGGTAGAATCCATGTTTATGCTCTGCCTTGGGAAATCATTCAATACTCTGTGTTTTTCTTCTGTTTGAAAAGGATCCATCTTCTATACCCTTTTCAGCTCCTCACCAGTCTTTCCATTCCATTCTTATTTAAAATTTATTGCTAAATTTTCTTGCCTACCTTGCCCCATGAGATACCCTGTATCCTAATTTAATTCCCTGGTTTCAAATTGTCGCATTTTGTCCCATACATCCCTGAAAAATTCATTTATTCATTAAAACATTTTCCCAATATTATACCTAGCCTAAAATCAGTCCATTATTGTATTTTTTTTAATATCTTTCATGGAGAGAGCCCTCTCCTGTCCTTGTAGGGCTAGCTACAAGGCTGAGCGTGGTTTAGATGTTACCCTGTTTTGCCCTTTTTTAGCCTGGGGTTCAGATCAGGTGATAACAGATCTTACTTTTCATGCACTTATTTTCTCTAGATCTGAAGTGTAATCAACAGTTATTGCAGCCTAATAAAATAATGTTGTAAAGCCCTTTCAGTCTTAATGCATGGTTGTCGCACCTCTTTTAGAGGACTTTCTTCTATTGGAGACTTGTATTTCTTGTTATGAATCTCATGGGCCATCTTGCACATCTATTTTGTTGCTGTAAATACATTTGAAAGGTCTCTATATTGGCCTCCTGCTTTGTCTTTGATTAACTGCGTTATTTTCCAGCAAATCTGCTTTCTATTATTGCATTCCCCATTTGGGAATATTACAAAATATGTGCGATCAAGGACACGCGATGTTATTTAACTCTAAGAAATGTTAAATCAGGAAAGTCAAGCTCGGTAAAATTGTGGTTACAACAAGTAGAGCCCCAAATGAAATATATATTTTGGATGAGACACCTAAAGGGTGATTTTTGGCAAAAGAAGACGAAAGTTGGTTATGGCACAAACGAATGGGACATATAAATTTCGACAATTTGGTTAGGATTAGCAAGAAGGAAATAGTAAGATAAATGCCTAAAATTTCAAAACCTATCAATATGATATGTGAATCTTTTAAACATGGAAAGTAGACAAAAGTTGAGTTCAAGACAAAATAACACTTTGCATCATGTCCATTGGAATTAATACATATTGATCTGTGCGGTCCTATGAGAACAAAATGTTTATATGGAGAATTATATTTTATGCTAGTGATAGATGATTACACCAAAATGGCAGTCGTCAACTTCTTAAAGAAAAAGACTAAGGAATTTGAGTGTTTTAGAATCTACAAGGAATTGGTCAAAAATGAAACTGATTTGAATATCAAATGTCTGAGATCAGATAATGGCATAGAATTGAATTACAAGGTATTTAAGAAATAATGTGATCAAAATGGAATAAAAAGGCAATTCTCAACAGCCAGAACACCATCGCAAAATGGAATTCTGAAAGATAAAACAAAATCGTACAGGAAATGGTCAGATCAATTTTAAATGAATCAAAATTAGATGATAAATTTTGGGTTCAAGAAATTGATACGGTTGTATTCATTATAAACATAGGTATTCTAAGGATCAATTGTAACATGACTGCATATGAACTATGGAAAGGAAGACCGGCTAATGTCAAATACTTCAAAATATTTGGAAACAAATGCTACATCAAAAGAGAAGATAAAAAATTGGGCAAGTTCAATTTCCGTGTTGATGAAGGTATTTTCATTGGTTATTCACGCAAAAGGAAGGCTTATAGATGCTACAATATAAGGTGAAAACAAATAGTGGAAAGCATACATGTTACTTTTGATTAAGATTGTGTTACAAATGGTAACGATGAGATTGTCTTTTCAAGAAAATCTGAGGGATCTGAGGGAGAATCTATGAAGGATGAAGAATAATATCTAGAACAAGACCAATAAAATAAGGAAAAAACAATCAACTAAGAGGAAATAGAAATGATCAGCAAGATGTACAAGAAAATTCTCCAAAATCTTTAAAAGGATGGTGTCAAAAGAATCATCCTTCAAATCAAATCATCAAAAACATAAATGAAGGAATTGGAACCAAAATAAGTTGATAGCTTCGTTCATCACAACAAGCCTACCTTCCTTTTTTAGCAACTTTTGAGACTAGAAATTCTGAGGAAGCTAGTCAATATGAATACTAGGTAGCAATTATGAATGAAGAACTAAATCAAATTGAGAAGAACAAAACATGGGAATTGGTTCCATGACTGTTGGAACAAGGTCCCCTAAAAGCTGTGAATTTTGTATAGTTTTATATATTTTTGATATTATTTAGTCTAGCACAGGGATTTTGGGGTGGGTCAAAGCCCCGAATGCATTGTAATGGGTCAAGGGTAGACCAAGAGTCTGGAAAACACAGTTTTTAGACCATTGGAAGCATAGGCTAAGTTTATATAAATAGATGAACATTTTTTAGTCTTAAGGTAGAAAAGATTAAGGTCGGATGCTAAGTGCGAATTGCTAGATCTTTAGTTGGGTCGTTTGGGTAAGGACTCCTGCTAGTTGTGTACGCAGAGATCCTCAGTCCTGTTGTGTGCAGACCCTACTAGCTGTTTGCATAGGTTGTGTCGGATTGTATTGGGTTTTGGATACTAATATATGCAGATATGGTTAAGTATTTCTGTGTCATCTAATCTGATGTATTACTGTTGATGCAAACTTTCGGGATCTGTTACAATACTATTGTGTTTCCTGCTTATGCTATGAATCTGGCTATGTTATGGTATAACTTTAATCTATTGATGATGTTTTATGGTACTATATGATAATAACTGTTGATACGCACATGGATGCGAAATATTAACTAGATTGGTGCATAATATTAGACCTGCATATTGTGATTATACTATTAATAGTCTTGTGAATAAATCTGTTGGGTGTGAACCCATTAGGTTGCGAATGCAAATCTATGTGACTTATATACTCTCTCTCAGGGTGCAGAAACCTAGTTCTAGCACCCTCCCATATTGCTTCGGGTGATACTTTGGCCTGCGCAAGTAGGTCACTGCTAAAAGGGCCAGTAGTATAGGGATTTGTTGGCAAACCTTAACCTCCGAACCTAGGTCAGGACCCCTTGAGCCAACAAAAGGTTTCGTTGCTGGGACCTGGAGAATTTTGAGAGAGAAATAGGGTAATGCCAAGAAAACATTGGAGACCTGAGAAAAAATAAATCGAAGAGTGGTTTGAAAAGCAAGTTCAGGAATTCGCAGTGACAGAGAATCGCAGTGCAAAGTTAACCGCAAATAAGTGGAAGAACAAGTAAATTTTCACGGAGATCTACGAAATTTTCTTCAGGACATTCGCAACCGAGCTCCATGAGTGGCTGGCAAGGCTCGTAGATTTCCATACATGTTGGAAGGACGAACGGATCACACAGTGGACTCCAGATCTAATCTAGCAGTTAGAAAAAACTAATAATACCATCATGCGTACGGTATATCATTGGGTAGATAGTGTGCTGGGAGGATTTGTGACAAAATTTTCAATTGACCACTTCATGTCCTATTCTAAGGCTAAACGAAGGTTCTTCAAGGGCTTCCAGGCTAAGTTTCTGAAAAATTTTCCATTACTGATTAAGATCTTATTGTGCGAAAAGAGCATTTTGTGCAGCCATACAGAGTGAATGAGCGTCGATCAGAGAAAGGGTACAACATGCAGTGGTAAGTAATATATAACTAACCAATAAGGAGATAGATATGTCTATAGTCTAATAAGGGATTTGGCTTCGCAAGAACCTCCAACTACACCACCGTCGAGCCAGCACAGGGGTAAGAACTCACCCATACCTCCACCCCCACCAGAAGACGATATGGCCTCGCACATGAAGTTACCTACCTTCAAGGGCGTATGGGATGAAGATATGGATTGGTTCTAGTTTGTCGCAGGATCGGTATGGACTGCGCCGAACGTGGCCAGCGATGCTATGAAGAGGGCACAGTTATCTCTTGCCTTTGAAGGAAGAGCCTTGGACTGGTATATGGGATGCATATCTCAGAATGCGAATGTGACCATTGAAGAGATTAAGAATACCTTGAAACAACAGTTCAAGAAGCCTAAGTCCTACTCTCAGATAGTGAACGATCTAAAAGATTTCAAGCAAGGACCCGCTGAGTCTTTATGGGAAGCTGACCAGCGGTTAAAGAAGGTAATCAGAGAAGGCAAATTTCATTATGATGACAGGCAGCACAATGAATGGTTCACTGCTATGTTATTGCCTCATCTGCGCGTACCCATGGGTCATCAAGCCATTGAATCACAGGAAAAATACTTGGAGATTTCCATGAAATTGGAAGTTTTTCCAAGAGATGATACCCAGCTGGGAGTGTTGGAAATATGATGCAATGTGTTGTCCTTGATGGCAACCTAGTTGATAAAGTTGATGGCAATATATTTGATGAAGTTGTGCTTGATAGAATCCTACTTATTAATGAAGTAAATCCACAATGGTGCAGTGTGTTGTTTAAGGAGGAGATTGTTGGCAAAGGCTAACAGAGGAAGATCAGAAGGAGCAGAGACAGAATGGGAGAAAAGAGTAAAAAGGCGTAGTATAGTTTTGGTGAACAGAAACTCGCATTCAATAAGAATGGGAGAAATGTAAGGATGAATGAATTTTCATGGGCCGCAGCTAAGTATTGCAGAGGAGAAATTTTTGTTATGGGCAAAGTCTTTTTGCAGAAGGAATGAAGACATTCGTAGTTCCAGACTACGGAGGAGCAGAGTTTATTTTAAGATAGTCATTTCGAGCTTTCAAAGCCTTCAAAAACCAAGTATGAAGAAAATTGATTAAAACAGCGAAAATACTTAAAGTTTCTGAAAAGGGAGGACAAGTGGTCCCCACCACTTTAGCACAAATCGTAAAATCGCAAGGTTCAATCGGCGGAGTTTTGTTATGTGCTCCGATCAAAGGCCATACCCGATCGAGTTATATGCCACAGCTTATTACTAATTGCATCTGAGTTCCCAATTGCAATCGGAAGTTCTTAAGTGTTGGGCCCGATTGCATCTTGAAATTGGCGGACCCGATGGCATTATACGATGGATTTAATAGGTTCAATCGCGTTCGGGATCTTAATCGCAATCGGAACTTTCCGATTGATCGCACGCCTTTTGTAATACACTGCGATTTAAGTGGCGGACCCAATCCTGTTATATGCCGGAGTTAATATGTGCCAATCGCATCCGTGTCCTAATCACAATCGAAACTTTTCTATTGTGTGCCCCGATTGCATTTGTTCAATGTTCGGAGCCGATTGCGCTATGAGCCATGTTTTATGTGGTCATCGCATCCGGTTGATCAATCACAATCACAAGTTCTGTTTGACACCGCCGATCCGTCGACTGCGATGTGGGCCCAGGGTCAGAGAATGAAATCTGGTTTCTTTGAAGATTGAAGTTCAGGTTAAAATTTTATTGAAATATGATTAAAATTAATGTTACGGGGGGCAGTGTAAAGTTTTAAAATAACCATTGGGGTTATAGTTATAATATTATATGGCAGAGATAAAAGACTATTTTGGGACAATTCATGCATGGAAGAATGAAGGTTGGGGTTTGCAATTTAAATTGGCTCGATTTTTAATATGCTGGATTATCTATTGTGACCCCGTCCAAGAATACCATTAGCGGTTCGTGGTTTTGACTCATGGTTTTACTAAAGGAAACATCTATATAAAGTGATGAGAATTATGAAGAATAAGTGTGCGGGTGAAAGGGTCGATAATAAACGAATCTCTTTTAGAGATATCTGTATGAATAAACTCTGATATATCTGAATCTATGGTGCACCTGTGAATATGATGATTGATCAAGATCTTTAGATCAGATGACGATTAATTCTTGGTTCAATCATGAAGAACATATAAGGGTTGTGAATGAATACTTCACTCTGAAGTATATCTATTTGGAAAAGGTAACAATTTGATGATAGATCTGAATCTATGATGCACCTAAGAAGAAAATGATAAAGAGGGATCTCTTGATCTGAAATGTATATGTATCTTCTGGATCTGTTTATGGAATGATTAAATCTATGATCTGGTGAAGCTGTGCTGAAGTAAAGAATGAAGATCTGAGCTATTTATCTGTTCTAGAGAGCTGCACTGCCCTAAAATGTCTGAATATCTATACGTAGGTTCGTCGAGGAGAAAGCACGTATATACGCGGCTTGTATTCAGCGAAATTATGGGAATTGAAGTCAGCTTTGAAATGTGTGAAAATGTATACGTGGGTTTGTATTTGTGAAAGCGCGTATATACATAGGATCAGTGAATAAAAAGCGTGTATGTAATCTAGGGTTTGCTGAAGTGTGTGGAAAGAAATGTCTGATCAGTTCTGCTATTTTACTGTTATTTGTCAATGATGATCTGGGTTGTTCGAATATTGATTATGTTAATATAGAGCAAGTTTTTGGTTTGATGAATGTTCCTTGAGCTTAATTGTGTGGGTTGGATCCAGTGTGAAAATTGATGAAACGTGGTCCACAAAGGTGCTGAAGGTTGAAGCCATCAGTCAGGGGGTTGTGGCTCCCTTCCAGGAGAGGCTGGTAAACGAGAGCAGGGGGTTGTAGCTCCCTTCCAGGAGAGGCTGGTAAATGAGAGAAGGTTGTAGCCTTCTGCAGGTGGGTGCCTGCGTGCTGGTATGAGTCTACACTAGTACATGGTTGTAAGATGTTTTCTCTATAATAAAATATTGAAGGCTGAGACAACGGCAGCGGTGGTTTTCTCCCGACTTGGGTTTCCACCTAAAATCCTGGTGTTCATGTGTGTTGCTTATGTGTGATGGTTTATTCTGTTATTACTGCTCATGCTTACTATTTATTGAACATCTAATGAATGAATTATGGAATGATATAAGTGAAGAATTATCTGCATAATAAGATTGCTGGACATACGCATGTTTTATTAAGTATATCCGCGTGTATACGCGAGTTGGCTTCAGGAAAGTCGCGTATGTGTTTTGAAGTAAGAAAAAGTAAAAAGTTTTGAGTAAGTCCTAAATACTGATTCACCCCCCCCTCTCAGTATTTTTCCCAACAATTGGTATCAGAGCAGGTCCTTCTGCAGAAGCTTGATCGCTTGAAGGAGATCCGTCGCAATGGGAAGTCATGAAGGCATAATGTCTATAAGGCCACCGCTATTCAATGGAAATAATCTGTTATTCTGGAAGATACGAACAAAAGCATATCTGCAAAGTCTTGGTGCAGAAGTATGGGCAATCGTGGAAGGAGGTTATCAGTATCCGGCAAGTATTCCTACTGATGCAGCAGAAAGGAAGAAATATGAAATCAATGCGAAAGCATTCAATGTCTTATTAGGAATCATGTCTGAACCAAAATTTGCTAAAGTGATGCAGCTAAATTCAGCAAAAGAAATATGGGACAAAATCATTCTGAGCTATGAAGGAGATACAAAGGTAAAAAGTGCAAAACTCCAAACTCTCATAATTGAATATGAAAATTTAAGGATGCATAGTGATGAGAGTATTGCCAGTTTCTTTTTACGTCTAGATGATATTGTAAATCGTATGAGAAGTTTGGGTGAAACCATAACCAATACTACTCTGGTGGAAAAAGTCTTAAGATCTTTGACTTCAAAATTTCAGTCAAAAGTATCAGCTATTGAAGAAAGGCAAGATCTGCAAACTCTTACTATTGTTCAACTACATGGTGTTCTGACTGCTTATGAAATGAGACAAGGAAGTCCCCCTCAAATCAAAGAAGCTTCTTTTAAGGCGTGTTCAAAAGGAAAATAAAAGGAAGATGTCAAGGAATCAAGTTATATATCAGAAGAAGAAGAAGCAAATTTTGTAAGGAGACTCCGACCAGGTACTGGAAGATTCAAAGGTAAGCTACCCTTCAAGTGTTTTACTTGTGGGAGAGTTGGTCATTATGCTGCTAAATGTCCTTATGAAGAAAATCATGAAAAAGAGAAACAATTTGAAAAGAGAAAGAGTTATTATACAAATTAAGAGAATGATGAGGATGAAGAAGATTCTGACCAAGATCTACAAGTGCTCATGGCAAAGAA
This sequence comes from Pinus albicaulis, assembly GCA_034641835.2. Classification (NCBI taxonomy): domain Eukaryota; kingdom Viridiplantae; phylum Streptophyta; class Pinopsida; order Pinales; family Pinaceae; genus Pinus; species Pinus albicaulis. The sequence goes on from CM076580.1 coordinate 1,772,618,056, forward strand.
GCAAAATAAGAAGGCTACTCAAGGAAAGGAGATACCTCAAAAAACATGTGTAGCAGAAAATGGAGAAGATGAAACAGGTACTGATTATTGTTCTTGTGATTCACTTTCTTGTGCATGCAATGGTGAAGATAGTGAAAGTAACAGTATAAGTCTAGAAGCAAATCTCAAGATTAATGATGAAAGCAATGATTGGAATCAATTTCATAAGAGAGAATATATCTACAAAGATATGATCTCTAAAATGAATGAACAAAAAGAAATACTGAATGGACAGATAGACAAGTATCAAAATTTGTATGTTAATGCAACCAATCAAAGTGAAAGACTTGAAGCAGAAATCATCTCTCTCAAAGAAGATCTGGAAAAATCAAATAAGAAGAATGAAGAACTACTACAAACATGTGAAGATCAAGAAAATTGGTTGAAGGAAGAAATATTAAAATTAAATGATCAAGTAGAAGAAGGAAAAAGGGTCGAAGAAAACATGAAGAAGCAATGCGAAAAATTGGAGGTTGAGGTAAACATTCTCAAAAGTAAATTAGAAGAAAAGGATAAACTCTTGAGGTTTCAAGATAGTACTAAGATTCTGAACAATATTCTTAGTAATCAAAGGTCTCCTACTATTAAACTTGGTCTTGGTTTTCATGAAACTGTTAAAGGAGAATCTAGTTCACAAGGAAGTGCTAAAGATTCAAAGGATGTCAATGCAAAACCAAAAGAGTTGAAAGAAACAAGAAGTCAACCGAAAATCATGAACACTCAAAAGAAATCATTCAATAATGTTGAATGCTTTAAATGTCATAATTATGGGCATGTTGCAGCCAATTGCAGAAGCAAATTGTTTCAATCACAAACAAACAGATTCTACACAGAAAGGTACTCTGGTTTCTTCAAGGGATATTGTTTTTCATGCAGCAAGTATGGTCATAAAGCAGTTGATTGCAATAGAAGGAAGAATAGAACAACACATTATGATCCTTATGCTTACTTTTATGGTCACATAAGATGCTATACTTGTAACAAGTATGGACATGTAGAAAAAGAATGCAGGATGAATAGATCTGAAAAATTGGATAACTTTCAGCACACAATAAGAAAGTTCAAGAAAAGTTGGAAAAAGAAGGAGGACCAGTCAGAAACGTAGGGAATATTGACCCTACTGCAGTCATCCACTTCTAAAGCTTACTTCTCTTAATGACTGCAGGAGTGATGTGAGATACATTATAGGGATTAGTAATGTATCATCACAGGGGGAGCGATGCATGGTGATTCCCATGATGGTTTTGGTTATTCTGGTTATGTTTATTTCTGACAGAGCATCTGATGTGAATAAGACAGGTACAGGTGGTACAAATTCAGGGGGAGATGAAGGAATGTGAATTTTTCAATGTTTCACTTTCCATACGCGGGTTCTGTGAACTAAAGCTGTGTATACACGCGAGTTACAATGGAGTTATATATATAGTCGTTGAATATATGATATGAACCTCGGTGACTAAGAGTATGGAAGGTCTAAAGATGCAGTGGTAAGAACGGATAGATTCGTGCTGTTGTATACGATATCGGGTTGACGGTACAGTGTGCCTCGGACGCGCTCTGTATATAAAGGACGCATTATATATATATAACTGGAGGAAGAATACTTAAATCAAAGTTTTGCTTTAGATATGGAGCAGTTGGTTAATTACACATAAAGGGTAGAATTCACATATATACACGCAAATGGAACCTAGAATGGAGAACGGAACCGTGACCAAGAGGAACAATGATGGCGGGTTGAAGCGAAACCATGGGTTTCTTCGCACCACCTTTCGTTGATACGTGGTATTTCGTGGATTGGCAGCGAATCCATAGAGGTTTTGACACGTGTCCCTGTAAAACTGCCAAGCGCACAATAACGATAGTCCTTCGCACGTTAACAATCGACCCAGGACGGCCAGCGAAATTTCTTTTGCGCCGTTGATCTAAAAAGAATCCATCGGACGACGATCGCTTGATGAAGAGGCACGGACGATAATGAAAAGGCGCGAAGATTAATCAAGGTACGAGCGAAAATATGATTGGGTCACTGATCATATATGTGGGCCCAGTTCGAATTATTTTAATTGGTCCTTTTCACTTATATGTTTGCGGGCTCAACCAATATGGTTTAAATTACATATGGCTAAAAGCGATATATACCGTCGATCTGGAAAGCGGACTTGATTATATTTATGGGCCCCCGGATCAAAGGTTAATTTGTTTAAAAGCGTTGGATATTTTATAAAGTCCGAAGGGCTAAACATTAGTTGGAAGGCTTGGTTACTGACGTGCTTATGCTACAATTATTGGATGACATCTAAAAACACAGCTGCAGTGTTGTTTGGTATCTCTGGTGATGTTTCAGCTCTCATATTTCTGTTTCATTCTCTGATATTGGATAAAGATTCCTTAACGATTTGCTGTTGAAATTGTTCAGGATGCACAAGCTAAGGGTGAGCTTTGGTCATAAGGAAAGGATGCATTCTTGGCATTCTAATTATTTGTTGTGGCCTGATCTCATGCTTGAGATTCTTTGGTCTTGATTGTATAAGAAATTTCTGTATTTTGATGAAAAGGGTCATGATGAGACCTATGATGTAAATTGTTATATTCAGTCTTGTAAGAGCTTGTTAAAATTTGTAAACCCACTTGGTTGGGTAGGTGAGTCATATATGTAAATCCACTTGGTTGGATCCTTGATGTAAGTATAAGTCCTTGGTGATAGGAAAGGTCATAGAGTCATGTACTTCATTGAATATTATGCTTGAAAATTCAGCATGAACTCAGGGGGAGCATGGTACCTTCAGTACACATCATATCTACAAGAGCTCTTCTTTCTACATGTGAAGAAAAACCTTGTTTTGGTTTTGATCCGCCCTTTTCCCTTGATGTCAAAGGTGGAGATTATCATGGTGTTTGAATAGGGGGAGAGTATCATGGTATTTGATGTATCTATCTGTTGTGGTGATCCAACACCATCATGGTTGCCATCAAGTCCAAAGGGGAAGATTGTTGGCAATATGATGCAATGTGTTGTCCTTGATGGCAACCTACTTGATAAAGTTGATGGCAATCTATTTGATGAAGTTGTTCTTGATATAATCCTACTTATTAATGAAGTAAATCCACAATGGTGCAGTGTGTTGTTTAAGGAGGATATTGTTGGCAAAGGGTAACAGAGGAAGACCAGAAGGAGCAGAGAAAGAATGGGAGAAAAGAGTAAAAAGGCGCAACAGATTTTTGGTGAACAGCAACTCGCATTCAAGAAGGATGGGAGAAATGTAAGGATGAATGAATTGTCATGGGCCGCAGCTAAGTATTGCAGAGGAGAAATTTTTGTTATGGGCGAAGTCTTTTTGCAGAAGGAATGAAGACATTCGTAGTTCCAGACTACGGAGGAGCAGAGTTTATTTAAAGATAGTCATTTCGAGCTTTCAAAGCCTTCAACACCCAAGTATGAAGAAAATTGATTAAAACAGCAGAAAGACTTAAAGTTTCTGAAAAGGGAGGACAAGTGGTCCCCACCACTTTAGCGCAAATCGCAAAATCGCAAGTCTTGAATCGCAAGGTTCAATCGGCGGAGTTTTGTTATGTGCTCCGATCAAAGGCCGGACCTGATCGATTTATATGCCACAGCTTATTACTAATCGCATCCGAGTTCCCAATCACAATCGGAAGATCTTAAGTGTTGGGCCCGATTGCATCTTGAAATTGGCGGACCCGATGGCGTTATACGATGGAGTTAATAGGTTCAATCGCATCCAGGATCTTAATCGCAATCGGAACTTTCTGATTGATCGCACGCCTTTTGTAATACGCTGCGATTTAAGTGGTGGACCCGATCCTGTTATATGCCAGAGTTAATATGTGCCAATCGCATCCGTGTCCTAATCACAATCGGAACTTTTCTATTGTGTGCCCCGATTGCATTTGTTCAAAGTTCGGACCCGATTGCGCTATGAGCCATGTTTTATGTGGTCATCGCATCCGGTTGATCAATCGCAATCGTAAGTTCTGTTTGACACCGCTGATCCTCCGACTGCGATGTGGGCCTAGGGTCAGAGAATGAAATCCGGTTTGTTTGAAGATTGAAGTTCGGGTTAAAATTTTATTGAAATATGATTAAAATTAATGTTACAGGGGGCAATGTAAATTTTTAAAATAACCATTGGGGTTATAGTTATAATATTATATGGCGGAGATAAAAGACTATATTTAGGATGATTCATGCATGGAAGAACGAAGGTTGGGGTTTGCAATTTAAATTGGCTCGATTTTTAATATGTTGGATTATCTATTGTGACCCCGTCCAGGAATACCATTAGCGGTTCGTGGTTTTGACTCATGGTTTTACTAAAGGCAACATCTATATAAAGTGATGAGAATTATGAAGAATGGGTGCGAGTGAAAGGGTTGATAATAAACGAATCTCTTTTAGAGATATCTGTATGAATAAACTCTGATATATCTGAATCTATGGCGCACCTGTGAATATGATGATTGATCAAGATCTTTAGATCAGATGACGATTAATTCCTAGTTCAATCATGAAGAACATATAAGGGTTGTGAATGAATACTTCACTCTGAAGCATATATGTTTGGAAAAGGTAACAATTTGATGATAGATCTGAATCTATGATGCACCTAAGAAGAAAATGATAAAGAGGGATCTCTAGATCTGAAATGTATATGTATCTTCTGGATCTGTTTATGGAATGATTAGATCTGTGAACTGGTGAATCTGTGCTGAAGTAAAGAATGAAGATCTGAGTTGTTTATCTATTCTGGAGAGCTGCATTGCCCTAAAATGTCTGAAGATCTATACGCAGGTTCGTCGAGGAGAAAGCACATATATACGTGGCTTGTATTCAGTGAAAGTATGGGAATTGAAGTCAGCTTTGAAATGTGTGCAGATGTATACGCAGGTTTGTATTTGTGAAAGCGCGTATATACGCAGGATCAATGAATAAAAAGCGCGTATGTAATCTAGGGTTTGCTGAAGTGTGTGGAAAGAAATGTCTGATCAGTTCTGCTATTTTACTGCTATCTGTCAATGATGATCTGGGTTGTTCGAATATTGATTATGCTACTATAGAGAAAGTTGTTGGTTTGATGAATGTTCCTTGAGCTTAATTGTGTGGGTTGGATCCAGTGTGAAAATTGATGAAACGTGGTCCACAAAGGTGCTGAAGGTTGAAGCCATCAGTCAGGGGGTTGTGGCTCCCTTCCAGGAGAGGCTGGTAAACGAGAGCAGGGGGTTGTAGCTCCCTTCCAGGAGAGGCTGGTAAATGAGAGAAGGTTGTAGCCTTCTGCAGGTGGGTGCCTGCGTGCTGGTATGAGTCTATGCCAGTACATGGTTGTAAGAGGTTTTCTCTATAATAAAATATTGAAGGTTGAGACAACGGCAGCGGTGGTTTTCTCCCGACTTGGGTTTCCACCTAAAATCCTGGTGTTCATGTGTGTTTCTTATGTGTGATGGTTTATTCTGTTATTACTGCACATGCTTACTGTTTATTGAACATCTAATGAATGAAAATTGGAATGATATAAGTGAATAATTATTTACACAATAAGATTCTTGGACATACGCATGCACATGGAGATCCAGAACCTGCGAAAGGACCGGGGGAAAGAAGCTAGTGCAGACCTATGGTGTATACGATGTAGGGTATCAGGGCATACCAAGGATCAGTGCCCACTATTGGTAGACTACATACAAGTGGGGGGGCCCAGTCCGTTATGTCCAGGACCAAGTGGACTAGCATTATGGTGTGATTACTGGCGTATAGCCGGTCTACATGATACTAACCACTTCCCTCGCCTACGTGCGTATGTCCTAGAAGTGAAGCAACAATGGTGCTAGTTTTTTAGATCTGTAGGACATGAAGAATAGAACTGCTGGACCTATGATCTAGTGATAGACAGAGGAAACCTATACAGGGTAAAATCAGACCCTTCTTCACCAAGATCCCCCTCAAGCATAGGTGGCTCCCCAGCTAGAGGCAGGGGAGGGGGAAAAGGTGGAAGTGCAGTTAGAGGAAGAGGACAGTTGATCTACTATAACTGTAGAGAGGTATGGCACTTTGCAGAGGACTACACGAACCCGGCAAGGCAATCCTGTAGATACTGCAGACAGCTGGACCATGTGATTGAAGACTACCCGATTTTGATAGCCAAAATAAAGGAAAAGCAACAAACACCTACACAAAATGTGAAAAGGGTTAAGGCAGAACCTTGAGACGAAGAACCGAGCGTTGATGTTATAACACGCAGTGTCATGACTACTGGGGGTGTTGAGGAGAAAGCTACGGTGGAGCCTCTAATCCGAAAATCCATCATCAAACAGGAAGGGTTGGACCTCCAGAAGGAAAAGGAAACCTTTGTCGCAGCTCGACAAGACTTTGCTAAGGCTTAAGCACCTACTTCTCAGACCCCCACAAACCTCAAAGAAGAGGAAGAGGTCAAACCATTCTTGCAGGCATGTATGAAGTTGTTTCGCAACCAGCGGGCTGTGGAAAAACTCCAAGCACTAATAGACAGATGCACAGAAATAACTGATCCACCCCTGGAAGTTAAGGATGTGCACAAACTATAAAAACAAAAGAAATGCACTGGTACGGAAATGCAGCTAATAGCGCAGATTCATGATTATGAAATGACTTAGGTTATTTTGGACTTGGGATCGGATGCAAACGTACTAACCAAGAAAATGTGGCAGTGAATGGGGGAACCTAAGTTGGAATGGTCCACTATCCAGCTACACATGGCCAATCAGCAGAAGATCATACTATTGGGAAGGTTGTCAAAAATCATGGTAGATATCGCAGGAGTTAAGGTCTAGGATGATTTTGAAGTTATTCAGATTGTAGAAGATGCGGACCCCTATCCTGTGCTCTTAGGACTAGACTGGGCCATAGATATGGGTGGCATTATCAACTTGAAGAAGAGAAGAATGGTGTTTGAAAATGAAGGTATGCGGGTAATAGTACCATTGGACCCGGCAGAAGGAGAATGGTATATGGAACCAATGGGCGAATGAGAGGATGTGGATCACATCTATAAGTTAATTGCACAGGATGAAGATTGGATCAATCCCACGGCCAATGGAGTACTTTGTTGGAAAAATGAAAGCGAATTTTTCTCTGACTCTAACGGAGAAATGGAAAAGTGGCAGAACCGATTACATGATGTATCTGCACCGCGATGCCTTAGGATCACAAATGACTTCTGATGCATCTCCTTAGAGGTAAGAGAATTTCCCTACTTTGATGGTTCTAGTGGTAATAAGGAGTTCCTGCGAGCATTTGAAGCTGAGGTTCAAAGAGAGTGAAGGATATGGGCCCTTGATCTAGCCATGCGTGCAACACCTGCGAGGTGGTGGGACATGCATAAGGGGGTGTTCCAGGACTAGGAGGAATGTCGAGATATGATGATCCTGTGATTTGAGCCTCTAGTTGACATGCGCGTCAAGATGTTCCTTGGCCCAGGGGATCCACGCGAACATTTGTTCACTTGGATGTAGAAATAGTGGGACCGCACTACAGAAGAATGGGTTCACTTGTTTATTCATGCCTTGGGACCAATTCCCAGTGCATGGTACTTAGATGCAGAGCTACATCAGTGCACCCGCCACTAGGAAACCTTAAAGGATGAATTCGTGAGGAAATTTTGATTAACATGAGGAACGAAGGTGCTTGATGAAGCTCTGCAGGATACAGACACCTTTGTATTTCGCGAATCCAACCCCTACGCAGCATTTGTGGTACCAACATGGGAAACACAGATGCAAGATATTGCCAACTATCGCAATATAACCATAGAAGAATGTGATGAAGATCTGTGCAATGTCTCTATCCCAGAGTCAGAGGGAGAATGCGCAGTTGTAGGACCCCCACTCTACGCTGTGGATGTTACGAAGCCTCTGAAGCTGTGAGAAATTAACATTGGCACGAAATAGCAGCCCAAGTTGGCTTAAATTGGGGATTACTGGGATGATGAGACAGTAGCAAAAGTTGCGGAATTTATTACAGAATATCAAGACTTATTCCTGATGAATTTTTCGTAGCTCAAGGGGATCACGGGGGACTTAGGGATTATGTGCATCATGCTAAAAGTAGATGCGCGCCCTGTGAAGCAGCGCCCTTATTGGCTGAATCCTAAGTATAAGCAGAAATTTAAGGAAGAAATCAATAAAATGCTCACTGCAGGTATCATCGAACCGGTCAATAGTCGGATTGGGTAAGTCCAATGGTGGTTTAGGAGAAGAAGCTGAAGGGGGGAATCTGAATCTGTGTGGACTTGTGAAAAGTAAATGATTCCTGCGTACATGATCCTTTTCCAACACCGTTCTCAGATGAAATCCTGGATAGCATAGGCAGCCAAGAAGCATACTTATTCACTGATGGGTTCTCAGGCTACCATCAGATCAAAATCGCACCTGAAGATCACAGAAAAACTACGTTTTCCACTGAATGGGGATCCTTCCAGTATACTTTCATACCGTTTGGACTCAAGAATTCCCCTACCATTTTCTCGTGAGTAGTAGTCGCAGTGTTCAAAGGGTTCATCCACAAATTTCTAGAGGTTTATTTCGATGATTGGACTGTCTTCGGCTTAGTAAAAACACACGTGTCAAACCTGCACATGATGTTGGATGCTTGTAGGAAGCACCAGATTTCCCTAAATATCAAGAAGTGTATCTTCTGCGTACCTTTTGGAATCTTGCTCGAACATATAGTTTTCTGACAAGGGTTGATGGTTGACCCTGCGAAAGTTGCAGTTATCATAAATCTGGCAGTCCCTACCACTGAGAAATAACTGCATTCGATCCTCGGACACACAGGCTACTACAGAAAGTTCATTCAGGGGTATGCATTGATCACATCCCCTATGGAAAAGCTTCTTAAGAAGGATGTTTCATTTTTCTGGGATGACGAGTGTCAAAAGAGCTTTGAGTTGCTCAAGGAGAGGATGGTCTCTGCACCTATCCTCATTTTTCCCAATTGGGAAAAGGTCTTCCATATTCACGTCAATGCATCAGGAATCACCCTGGGAGCGGTCCTGATGAAACCTGGATACAGAGATATTGATCACCCAGTTGCATTTTCTAGTTGAAAACTCTCTGGTGCAAAGCATAACTATTCCACCACGGAGCAGGAGGGATTGGCCATGGTCTATGCATTACAGAAGTATCGGCCCTATCTGTTATGGGGACACTTCAAAATGTTTATAAACCATTTGGCTTTGAAGTACCTAGTGAATAAGCTTGTGTTGGGGGGGGAATCTATCGATGGCTTCTGTTGTTCCATGAATACGACTTTGAGATCATTGTCAAGCAAGGGAAGTTGAATGTTGGGCCAGATCACTTGTCCCGAATTGAGAATGGAGAGGAACCGACCAACCTGGAAGAAGAAATGCCTAACGAGTAGCTGTTTTCTATTAAGGTAGTTGATGCGCACTTCGCTAACATCATTCAGTTCCTGACTACAGCCATGGCGCTTGTGTAGTATTCGGTGCAACAAAAGAAAGAGCAGGTAGGCCACACTACAGATTTTACCATCATCGCAGGACATATATATAAGATGGGAGTAGATGAAGTGTTGCGCACATAGATCCTATAGCATGAACAACATGATATCTTAGCAAAAGCTCGCGACGGGGTGGCAGGAGGTCACTACGCAGGGAAAGCAACGACGCAAAAGATCTTAAGAGTTGGACTAGGTGGCCTACCCTGCATATTAACTCTCATGACTATTGTAAAGCCTGTGATACATGCCAACAAACAGGAGGGCCATCATGTAGAGATGAGATGCCCCTTCAACTGCAAATGGCCCTGTAAGAATTTGACAAATGGGCCATCGATTTTGTGGGACCTATCAGCCCACCCGGAAAGAAGACAGGTGTACATTACATTATAACTACCACTGACTATGTAACCAGGTGGGCTGAAGAACAAGCGATGAAGGATTTCACTATAGATACTGTTGTGCCCTTCATCTTTGAGAAGATTCTGACCAGATTTGGATGCCCAAAAAACTTGATGAGCGATAAAGGTACGCACTTTATTAATGAAACAATATAGGCCTTGACTGAATAATTTTGGATCCATCATGCGAAAAGCACTCCTTATCATCCTTAGGAAAACAGAGTGGTTGAATCATTCAATAAAGTCTTGGAGCACGCACTGAATAAGATCGGCAATGCCGATCACAGTGACTAGGATATGCGCATCTCGTCTGTTCTATGGGCCTACCGCACCACCTGCAAGAAGTTGACAAGTAAAACACCGGTTAGGATGGTCTATGGAAATGAGGCCATCATGCCCATGGAATACATTGTTCCTAGTCTGCGCATCGCAGCCTTTACAAATATGGCGGAGCCGAATATCATGGAGGAGCATTTAGCACAGTTTGTGGCTCTAGAAGAAGACCGGTTCATTGCCAATTTCCATCAGCAAGTTCAGAAGGCACAGGATAAGGCATGGCCTGATCGGAATATTCATCAAAAGACCTTTGTGGAGGGTGAATTAGTCCTGCTCTATGATAGCTAGTTTGAGAAACAGCCAGGTAAGTTCCGAAAACACTGGCTTGGGCCCTATATAGTTAATAAAATCACGGATGGCGAAGCTGTTCGGTTAGCCACCCTGCGCAGCGATATGTTACCCAGCTATATCAATGCTAGTCGACTCAAACTGTATCGGGTAAAATGACTATATGGCCAGAGTATCTGTATAACGTGGGGCATACCCACCAAGGAAGGTAAGCATGGCAGGTACCATGATATGCATAGGAAGAAACCGCAGGATTGGAAGCCCGGAGGGGTGCGCCAGAGGCACAGGAATAAACTTGGAACGCAGCAGGTGCGCTGGCTGCACAAATGTACGTTGGGCATACAAGAGGTCCTCTGGGAGTGCAGGGGTGCGCTGAGTGCATAGGTGGTGTGAAAGCTAGCCATTGGAATAGTAAAATTAGGTAAAAGGAAAAAGTTACCGTTGAAGGGAGTGGGTGGCCGGCATTTAATGAGGCAATTTTGGAATATTTTTTATCGTTTACTTGATGGTAAGTTTTGGATAAGGTTTACCCAACCATTGGTCGATCATCAGGGCTATAAAAGTAGGGGGATAACTAAGAAGGGGGTTCCATATAGCTTGAATAGTTTTTGCTCTGTACGACTCTGTGCTTTTTGTATTTTGTTGATGTCTGAGCACGCTTCCCCCTCAGACAATAGCCATCTCGAGTTTGTTTTTCGTGCCAGAATGATGGCCACTAATCCTATTGAACCCTCAAAACCAGTGACCTCGGCGGGACAAGAAACCAAGGAAGTGGTGGAGATTGAATCCGAGGATGAAGAGGTCATCTCCACGCCGAGCCCAACCATGAGGAAAGGAAAGGAAAAAGCCCAAGGCTCAGGAAAACCCGCGAAATGGGTTGGGGTGAAGCCCCGTACTTCCCCAAGAAATGTAAAATCCCTGCGAGCGATGCCCCGGGCACGCTTTGCTCAGGAAGATGCCCATACCGTCGAACCGATCAACTCATTACCTCCCTTCATTCAGCCGCGCAGGGCCTCAACGCGCACGCCGAATAACCTCGATGGCCTGATCACCGACCTGCAGATGCCACTGACCCCGGGAGAGGACACCATCATTGGCAAACCTTTTGGAACGCTCCATGAGATAAAATTTGATGATCACAACTTGGCCAATTTGAAGTCCTTCCCTGAGCTAGCACCCATGTTATACCTTGGCAAAGTTCAGTAAGACGATGGATAAAGATTGTCCCCATGCACTGGGTGCGTGGATTGGCTAGGTCCAGGCTCCTGAACCTGCTAAGGCCACACTTCGTCCACTACAACATCACAGACCGTCTGGCATGTCAATTGCTCACCCTAGTTCATGATGGCTACCTGTCGATCCAGGATCGAATCCTCATCGATGTTGCGCTCATTCATCGAATTACTAGTCTTCCAATGAAAGGACCAAGCCCCCTGGAGCACGTTGGCAAGAAGTATGAAGGGGATACTGTTGAATACATACATTAAACCTACCACGTGGAGCGGAATACTCGAGGTTTCATAATCAAGTCCATCAGTGACCCTGGTACGTAGTTGGGTACCATGTTTTTGGCATGAAAGATGATGCGAAAATGCTAAGTCACCACCTTCCCCACATTTGTAATTCAGTTGGCAAGCCACCAAACTAGTCACCACCAAACTAGTTTAACTTGCCTCTGCAAAAAGTGAATTATCACCTTCTGAACCTGAAATTTTTGTGCCAAAAACCAAATCTGCTACGTCTGAACCTACTTTAGAGTTCACCACTCCAACTCCCAGTCATCCTGATTCACCCAGAGTGAGGGATCGGATTACAGAAGATCTTCCTTTTGGTCTCGTTAGTATTGAAGAAGTTACTGGCACAGAGGAAGAAGTTGTTCTTCCTTCAACTCATGAAACTTTAGAACTTAGAGAATTTGAATCAAATTTTTACAGTCCTTTTAGACAAGACGCTTGGTATTCTTCACTAACAGACTTTCTACAAAACGTTGGTCTGAATTATTCGCCACCCTGAATTCCTTATTACCCTACGCCAATAGGTTATATACCTCTATTAAACATGTCTAGTGAGTCATCTATGTTTTCTGAATCTCCAGAAACATTTTTGGATGGTGGTCTGTCTGTTCCTGTAGGATATCAGTCGCTCTCTGGTACTTTCTCAGGAGCATCTCCTTTTCCCAACAAACAAATATCATCATCTAGCCCGAATGAATCAAATACTGGAACTTTGAACAACGAGCAAGTTTATATGATGTTTGGAAATATTCCAAACCTCGGACCAGCTAGTAATTTACCACCTAGGGGTCAACCTCAAAATAGTCAAATACAGCCTGGGGGGCAACCTCAAGGACAGTACATACCTCAGGTTTAGTATCAACCCTAGAGACAGTACATACCTCAGGGTCAATATCAACCCTAAGGACAGTATATGCCTCAAGGTCAGTACATGCCTCAAGGTCACTATCCACCTCAAGGGCAGTACCTAGCTCAAGGTTTGCAACCTCCTTTAGGACAATAGTTCTACCCGGAATAGTGAATGTTTCAAGGAGGTGGAAATTATCCAGCTAATTATCAGCCATATGTTCAACCTTGTTATGGTCCTTCTTATGTAAAACCTTCACTGGGACCCTCATATCCCAGAATAAATATGATGTGGGATCCATCCCAAGTCCAACAGAATTTACAGCCAAATTTGCAAGTACCTTATTATCAAGATGGACAACAACCAGTCTAGCCTACAATTCAAATACCTGCATCTGGTCCTGTTCAACAGCCTGGTCCGAGTACACCTAGAAATCCACCTCAAAATACTACTCCAACATCTGTTCAACCTACCACGCCTATTCCTGGAGTGTCTACAGCTCCTATTACTTCTGATCTCGGATCAGATATTGGCAGAATGGTTTATAAAATCATTACTACCAAAAATCACTAAAGATGTAGCTAAAGGAGGAGTTTTTATAGAAGAACAAGTCATCACTTAAGCTCAGTATCTTAACTTGGTATATACCCAGTCAGGAAATTTGTACGAGAAAATTCCCGATTTACCCCATCCTGGTCAAATAATAGTAACTCCTGCAGGGTCTCATGTCGATGATGGTGTAATCGCTTCAGTTAGTACGACTAAGAGTAAGAATAAATATTCAAAGGTTACTTCTCCTATAATAACTTTACCCGATTCACCAAAAGGAGATTCTTCCCTGGAAACTTCTACTGATATTCACATTGTAGCTTAGTCTACCACACAGTCAAAATCTGGCAACAAGAAGAAAGGGAAGAATAAAAATAAATAGACTTCATCTCCCAAGGAAAAAACTGAGAAAAATGAACGGACTGATGATAACTAAAAACATCGTTATCCTTGTCTTATCTGTGACGAGGATCATTTCACCAAGGAATGTCCGCATAGGGCTAAGGTATCTAATTTCATCAAAGGTTCACCCACCCCTGCTATCTTGAAGGATACTTTTTCTGTTCAAGATAGAAAAATGATTGGATCTTCTTCTAATACATCAGCTGATATTTTGATGATGTCTCAAGTAATGGTTGCGACTCGATCGCAAGATTATGGTAGTAATAATCTTGTTACTGGTAAAGAAGTAGAAAATTCTAATTCAGCACCAGCTACATCTCCTTTGTTTTCTGATCCATTTCATATCGAGAAACCCAATCCTGATCTAGTAATCAAAACGCATGCTAAAGGTGTACTTTGTAAATCAGTTTTCAATCCGCATGCGAGAGCTACTCAGAACTACAACATTGTTGAAGATTTAGCAATATCTCCTTCAGCAATGTCGACCTTAGAGGTGCTGCAATCATGCCCAGAACAAAGGAAAATACTCTTATCAGCAATTGGAGCTATAGATATTCAGGATTCGAACCTTATGGTCTTTGATTTAGAAAATTTTACACCACAACTCCCTCATCAAATGGCTTTTCAGATTCCAGTACTAGTCAAAAACAGATGTTGCTTTCGTACTATTATTGATGAAGGAGCATCTATGTGTATTATGTCATTAAACTATTGGAAATCACTCGGTTCTTTGACACTTAACCAATCCCCGACAATCTTCAAAGTTTTTGACGGAAGAGGATTCCATACATTCGGAATTTTGCAGGATCTACCTATAGAGGTCAAAGGTAAAACCGTTAATTTAGATGTGGAAGTAGTTGATGCCCCTCTAGATTACAACCTTATTCTAGGTCGGAGTTGGTCTTATGCTATGACTGTTGTCATGTCATCCATATTTCGATTAATCATGTTTCCTCATCAAGGAAATATTGTGAAAATCGATCAACTCTCATATTATTCGTCACACCCAGCTTCTACGGATAGTATTCAGCACATTGGAATATCGACTATCCCTTACGAGGATGTTGGAGCAGGTTTAATCAAAGATTCCGCTTTAATGGGAAATTTTTCTATGCCTCCACCTAACGTACCGCATACTATTGCTAATATCAATATGATTACATCAAGCACTATTCCATTTGATGATCCTTGGGTAGTGCCTTTAGAGTCGGAACTGGATTCATTCAATGGCGTGATGCCTTTGAGTCCTTTTGAGATAGCATATCAAAACGTACAGTCATTTTCCAATCCACCATCAACTGATTCTGATCAAATGAATGTGATCAATGAAGAATCATTTCTACCATCAAACCCAACTATAACATCAATTCTGGATCCTTTTAAATAAGTGTTTTATACTGATGAGAGCATTCGTGAATTTTTTTCCATGGATGATTTACCATGGGTTGATCTCCATCATAGGTCATGATTTTTACCTGAGCTTGATAAATTAGAAAATATTTTTCATACATTTTTACAATTGAGTATGTCAAGCAAACCCAGAGTCCAATATCGATCACAAATTCGGATTCTGAAGTTAATTTTGGAAATATTTCTTCGACGATTCCCATTGACATATCAGTTAAACCAGGAATTATTGAAAACATTCATATAGGTTCTTCTAGTACGTTAGATGAAATTTCTACATATAAAGCCCTATTTCAAGAATTCTGCGACATATTTGCCTGTTCATATGAAGAAATTCCAGGAATTGATCCCAAAATTTTCGTTCATGAAATCAAAACTTACCTAGATGATAAACCTATCAGGAAAAAATTACGTCTGATACATCCAAGAAAAGTTGCTGCTATCAAAGCCGAAATTGAGAAATTACTCAGAGCATGTTTTATTTATCCAATCCAGTTAACAGATTAGGTATCTAATATCATTCCTGTTACTAAAAAAGAAGGAACAATACAAGTATGTGTCGATTATAGGGATCTTAACAAAGCTTTTCCTAAGGACAATTATCCGACTCCTTATATCGACCAAATCATTGACGAATGTGCCAGAAATGAAATGTATTCATTTATGGATGGATTTTCCTGATACAATAAAATAAACATACTCCCTGTCGATCAACGAAAAATAACATTCATTTGTCCTTGGGGAACATTCGCTTATTGTAAACTACCTTTCAGATTAAATAATGTTGGGGAAAATTTTCAAAGGGAAATGTCTTTTGCTTTTCATGACATTAAACACATTGTGCAACCTTATCTCGATGATTTACCTGCTCATTCATTACACAAGGAAGATCATCCTAATCATTTACGAACGATTTTTATGAGATGTAGGCATTATAAGATTCGCTTGAATCCCCACAAATGTGGTTTTTGTGTACAATCTGGTAGATTACTGGGATTTGTTGTTTCCAAAGAAGGCATTCATGTCGACCCTTCGAAGGTTTGTTGAAGATTGCAACAAGAAACAGTGAAGGAGGCATCCTGAAACATCATTCCTGATCCTAGTTGGAAAGTGATCACCTAAACTAGGTGGCGCCCACACAGGTGATTTTTGGCGCAAAGTCTATTTTTAGACATGGTGAGCATATTCTATGAGTTGCAGGATGCTATTTGTGGATGGTTGGTCAAGTTGGAAAAATAGATGGGATTCTATTTTTAGACATATTGGGCGGAATCTATTTTTAGATTTCCAGTCTAAAAATAGATATGTCGAATATTATTAGCTCTTAATAATATTTGGACTCTAAACATTATCTTATTCTCTTGGAGCACTTCAGTTAAGTGCACAGATGTGGCACAGGAGCTGACAGAAGGAATTACGCTATTCCTATGGGTTAAGTGGAGCTATTGCATGGATACTTCAGTTAGAACTCATGTGACAGAGTTTGGTGGAGTTGATTGAGGAGTTAATGGAGTTGTGTTCAGTTTAACTAATCTAAACATAGTTGAACTAGTTGTATTTAGTCTAACTGATTTATACACTAGTGAAGAGTGGTGTGAATTAATTATTAATTAATTCACTAATTATAAACTCATTAATCAACTAAAGAATACATCAGTTAACTTCAGTGCATGGACAGTTTCAGTGGAGATCAGTGCAAAGATAGGTGAAAGGGCAAGTGTGACTATCAGTTGTGACTATAAGTGATGCATGTTTTTCATCCAACACTTAGTAGAGATGCCTATAAAGGCTGCGTGAGAAAGGCTGGGGTAATTCATTCTCATCAAGAGTGGCATTTCTGCCAGGATCGTTAAGAGAGTGTTAAGGGTCAAAAGATCAGCATGGGATTTGCAAGATCGGGCCTGATTAGTGTGTAGAAAGTGGAGATTATAATGAGAGCTTGTGAGGAGATTTTGTAATATGATTGTTACATGATCTCCATGACATATAATATACATATATTTGGGGTTTTCAGCTTTAAGCTTTCCCATGAAATACTGTGTTCATATGTGTGATTGTTTATGGTTTTAATGTGCGCATGCAATTGATTTTATTTCCGCATGTAATGATCAATGGTAGAAGAGATTTTGTATTGTGCATGAAGCTAAAATAGTGTGTGATCAGGAGAATCTCGGTGAATAATATATCCGTTATTCAAATTTCTACATGGTATCGAGGTTGCATATAGTTCTACACGGAATGAGAGTAGGAATTAAAAGTAGGCTCATAGAGAATATCTGAATTTTTTCAGAAATATTTAAACTAATAGAATATTTGGATTCCTTGTGGAAAAAGGCCCAAAATTGAAAAAACAAATTTGATTGAATCAGGTTCTAATGAAGGAGATATCATCAGATTAAAATCACTTTGTTAGAAAATTTTGCGACTTGCTGGAGAATCAGAATGTGTGTGAGCTGGGTTGGCATCATGGACCGAGGTACAAGATGTCTGCAAAGCAGAGGAGCAAAGCAGAGGTTAGTGACTTGGTGGTTGAGAGGGAGCCTCTCAACATGCAGTGTGAGAAGCAGTCTCAGAAGGTTGTGGAGCAACCACAACTCGAGATGCAGAAGAATCTTTATAGATTTGAAGTAGATGGGATTTCTACGGAGCTTCCTACTGTTGGGAAGTGCAAAAAAGCCATGAAATTGAAGCTTGAGAGGGAGCAGGATTTGTATGCAGGTAAGAGTGAACTTCGGGATGTGGAGCAACCACAAGATGAGGATCATGGAGGCAGCAGTCCATCATGTGAGAAATTTAGTGCTGGGAGGAAAGAGGGAGGCAGTATAAAAATATACCACCAGGTGAGAGGTGGGGCGACATGCATGAGTAATCCCAAGAAGATATTTTTGGGCAGGATTCATGGAGATGGTGTGGATCTCATGAATTGAACCTGGCTAAGAGGTGCCCAGAGCGCAGCAGTAGCATGATCAGTTGGATTGATGCAGACAGATCAAAGTGACAATGTCGGATACTAGAACGCGAATCAGAGTTGACAGCAAGTGCAGAGTGCATGGGTGCAAGAGTTCAACAACGCAGTGGTTCCCGATGACATGTGCAGTTGGGCCCAGCAGAAGTCGAAGACTTTGATGATATATGCATCAGACTTATTGAGTTGTTTAGAGCCTGTCTTACCAGAGTTAAAGCATATGCATATCGCATGGTGCATTGTGGAAGGTCATAGGCGAATGCATGGAGTTGCATGTCGGATGCAAAGACAGTCCTTTCTTGTTGAGAGGGAGTGTTGAAAATGGAAACAAGAAACAGTGAAGGAGGCCTCCTGAAACATCTTTCCTGATCCTAGTTGGAAAGTGATCACCTAAACTAGGTGGGGACCACACATGTGATTTTTGTCAAAAAAATCTATTTTTAGACTATGTCTATTTCTAGACATGTCGATCATATTTTATGAGTTGCAGGATGCTATTTGTGGATGGTTGGTCAAGTTGGAAAAATAGATGGACTTATATTTTTAGACATATTGGGCGGAATCTATTTTTATATTGCTAGTCTAAAAATAGATATGTCAAATATTATTAGCTCTTAATAATATTTTGACTCTAAACATTATCTTACTCTCTTGGAGCACTTGAGTTAAGTGCACAGATGTATGAAGAGCTAAATTAAGTGATTACTATTCCTGTGGGTTATGGAGCGCTGAGACTTTAGTTAGAACTCATGTGAGAGAGTTTGGTGGAGTTGATTTAGGAAGTTAGTGGAGTTGTATTCAGTTTAACTAATCTAAACATAGTTGAGCTAGTTGTATCTAGTATAACTGATTGATACACTAGTGAGAGCGGTGTGAATTAATTATTAATTAATTCACTAATTATAAATGCATTAATCAACTAAAGAATACATCAGTTAACTTCAGTGTATGGACAGTTTCAGTGGAGACCAGTGCAAAGATAGGTGAAAGGGCAAGTGTGACTATGAATTGTGACTATAAGTGATGCATGGTTTGCATCCAACACTTAGTAGAGATGCCTATAAATACTGCGTGAGTAAGGCTGGGGTAATTCAATTCTCATCAAGAGGAATTCTTCAACAAGGATTGCGTAGTAGAGGCAGGCTAAGGGCTGGCAAAGATCGGTGCATGGGATTTACAAGATCGAGCATGATTAGTGTGTAGCAAGTGGAGATTATAATGAGAGCTTGTGAGGAGCTTTTGTACTATGATTGTTACATGATCTCCATGACATATAATATATAGATAGTTGGCGTTTTCAGCTTTAAGCTTTCCCATTAAGTACTGTGTTCATATGTGTGATTGTTTGTGGTTTTAATGTATGCATTCAATTGATTTTATTTCCGCATGTGATGATCAATGGTAGAAGAGATTATGTATTATGCATGAAGCTAAAATAGTGTGTGATTAGGAGAATATCGGTGAATAATATATCAATTATTCAAATTTATACAAGGTTAAGGCTATTATCAATTTACCTCCTCCTTCCACACTCCGCCAACTCCAAAGTTTGCAAGGGAAAGAAAACTTTCTACGTAGATCTATCCAAAACTATGCCAAGTTAACTAAAGGTTTTACCAGGCTGTTGAAACAGAATGTTCCTTTTATTTGGGATGAGATCGTTGATCAATCTTTTGATGATTAAAACACACGTGCACTGTTATTTCATCCACCAAATTACAACCAATATTAATTTTTATACTTAGCAGCCTCTGATTCCACCATTAGAATGGTATTAGTTCAGGAGGATGAATTCCACAACAGCACGTGATTCACTATCTCAGTCAGAATCTCAACCCAACAGAGATTAAATATTCGCATGTAGAGAAATTAGCCTTGGCAGCAGTTCAATTTTTCCAACGATTTCGTCATTACATTTTATTACGAAAAAAAACTGTGATTTCTAATTGCATCCCTATGATGTATATTCTGACTAAAAAATTTCCCGGGGGAAAATACTCTAAATGGATAGTTATCCTTCAAGAATTTGATTTAGAATTTTAAAAATCCAAATCAAAGAAATAATTGGTGTTCGTCGAACTTATTTGTGACTTCCCAAATACTGAGACAGAAACTGTGGTAGAGCATCTGATCGCTGATGAATCTCTGTTTCTTATCAGTACGTTAGACCCTTGGTATGGGGTTATCATCATTTATCTCCAAACCCAAACTTTTCTGCCTGAAATTTCACGTTCACATCGATGGAAGATCCATTACCAATCTCAGCAATACAATATTGTTGGAGACACGCTTTATCATCGCGGTGTGGATTCTGTATTTCGACGATGTTTAACTCATGAATAGGCTAAAAACGTTTTGAATGAATGCCATTTTGGAGCATGTGGCGGTCATATTTCTAGGTATGCCACAGCCCAAAATATATTGCACGCTGGTTATTTTTTGTTGTCATTATTCAAAGATTGCATTCTCGCAGTCTGAAAATGCCATAATTGTCATATTTTTTATTGAAAGATGTGTGCACCACCAGCTCCTCTTCACCCCATAATTGTTGTCGGTCCTTTTGAAAAATGGGGCATTGATTTCATTACATGTAACCATCACTCTGCCAGGGGGCATGGGTATATTATTCTCACAGTTGATTATCTTACCAAATGGGCCGAGGCGATGCCTACATTTGCGAAAAATGGAAAAACTACAGCTACATTTGTATTCAATCACGTGATTGCTCGATTCAGTGTACCCCAAGCTATCATTACTGACCATGGGAGTCATTTTCAAAACATCATGATGACCGAACTTTCCAACCAACTTGGCCTGTGCCATGATAACTCTACTCCACATTACCCACAGGCTAATGGTCAGGTTGAAGCCATTAATAAAGTTTTAACCACTATGATTAAAAGGATAATCAGAATTCGTAAATCGAATTGGTATACTATGTTTTTCTCAGCACTTTGGGCATACCAAACCTTAGCAAAAACTGCAACAGGGTTCACTCCTTTTCAACTGGTCTACGGTTTAGAAGTTGTGTTACCGATTGAATGCGAAATACCGTCACTCCAATTAGCCATAGAGTTACTACTAGCTACTTTTGAAGAGGAAAAATGCTTTTTGTACCTAGCATAGTTAGATGAGACTTGGCGCACCACTGAATTAGCAGTCGAAGCTCATAAAAAATGCGTTAAAGCTTAGTACAACCGAAGTGTTACACCTCGTGTTTTTTCATAAGGTGACCTAGTATTGGTATATGAACAAGCTAATGATAAACTAGGAGCTGGGAAATTCGAACCAATGTGGCATGGTCCTTATATTTTCAAGCGAGTTCTTGCAAAAGGGGCTTATGAATTGATTGATTATGACGGGGTATCTTTAGATAAACCAAAAATGGACTTTATCTAAAGAGATATCATGCTTGATTTTTTGTGTGAAGATCTCACCTGTACATTAGTTATTTTTCTGAGTTTGCTGCTTTAGATTAGATGAGTGTGTATAGTTTAAGTTTGCATTGACTACTATCACTGCTTATCTTAATTACTCTTGATATTGTAGATGTCGAAATCCCTTCTAGCGTACATTGGTTTTGCTGATGGTGCCTATCGTAGTACACAGAATATCTCTTCCGCAACATGGGTTATCTATTCACCCATTGATGAGTTAGTTTCTATGCATGGGGTAAGCCTTGGTCAAACAACAAATAATTTTGTAGAATATAGCGTCGTGATTGAGTTATTATCTGAAGCCATTTTATTTGGCATTCAGCGTTTGATCGTTAGACTAGATTCAGAACTCATTGTATTGCATTTAAATAGAGTATACGCAATTAAAAATCCAGTGTTGCTGAGATTATTTTTGAAGGTTCGTCTCTTGGAAAGAAAATTTGACTACATTTAATATCAAAAAATTCCAAGAATTTTAAATACATTGGCTGATGCATTAGCTAATAATGTTATAAATATACATGTATGACATTAAAATAGTAAATTAAAACAACATTCGATATGTGTTGAACAAGATAGCCGGTGAAAGTAGTCATATCATAGATAGAGTTTGTGTTTCAAAAAATATTACATCGTCTGTGACCATAGGTTTAAAACACCTTATGATCGGAAAGATACTGATACAAAAAACAAAAATAAAATAGTATGCGATAATCATCCACTATCCGTGGTGATGATCATGATAATAAACTATCGCCTGCACCACCCTACGCAGGTATCTCCGAAACTAGCCAGGAACACCAGCGACATGCCTCTGGAGATGAAGAGGAATATCATCCATCGTTGTCTCTGAGAAATATCTAGTCAACCTTTCCAGGTTGTGCTCTAAGTCAGTAAGAATCTCTGCTGCCTGGTTTTGTGGCGGTGCAACAGGTTCTGTTGGCTTCCTTTCGAAGTGATGGAGAGTGGCTGGTCTTCGCGGACCAACATCTACGTTTGAAATTTTTGTTATTAGTATCAAACAATTAAAAAAAAAAATTAGAGTTAAAACATATCAAAACAATTCATTTACCTGATTCATCCCATTGTGTCCCTGGAGGTAATGACATCTCGGGATCTCCTCAAAATTCTATGCCTGCATACGGGAAATCCTCAATAGAAAAAATTTGGTTCTGTAACCAATGAAAGTATGCTAGAGTGAATCAGACTACCGTGCAGTCATCGCCACCATGGCGAGCCATCAATGCCACCCATCATACCATGCGAGGCTCTCTAGGTTCACCATTTTCAACAGAGATCAACTAAGGGGCAAGAGACGGAATCCTCTCCAAAGCGAAAGATACTAAGATAGCACCCTACCCAAAGTTTTTCAACTTTGAGTTCTTCGCTCTGGTCAATTGACCCTTCATATTGGTCAACACCCCTTCACACCAATTGAAGATTGTAGCTCTGTAGCATTCGACAACTGTCTACATTTGTGACTTGATAGCCACATGTGGAGCTGCGCTCCCACATAATCTGGTCATGGTGAATGCAATGAAATTTAGATCAAGACGTATGATAGTTTTTATGTCTATCCGGTTGTCTTTGGGATCATCTTCTTCATTACAGAACTCTTGTTTGTAGCTAGCGATAGGCAAGCCACCTTGCCTAGCCCCAAACAAAGAGATAGGTTCACCTCTTTTTGATAAGTCAATGAGGAAGTAGATGTCTTCAAGCTCAATTTATAGCTTGTGATCTCCAATGATAAAACATTGTTCCTGAACGTCCCATTTATTCACCAACCAAGTCATTAGCTCTACTTATGCCCTCATGCCTTGAATGGCCCAGAATTTGTATAATCCGAAATTTCTCAAAACATGCATTGTGTTTGGATTGTTCATTGCCGCATCACCTACCTCTTCATGCTCGCGTTCTCGCCACTCCAACATTGTGCAATGATCTGCAAATGGAAGCATTTAAAGGTTAGAATCTATCAGAGTGAAAAAATTTATCCATTTTTGAGACAATTGATCAAATTTCATTTTCTTTAGGCACCTCCACTGTTTTTGTATAGGAACAGTGCGGACCCCCACACGTGCCCTTCATAAACACCGAGGTAGCCTGATAATTTTCCTCTAGGAAAATTATCACGGTCCGCAGGTCACCAATGGTTGACCCGCGGACCCCCATGAGCGAAATTTTGAACCATTTCCCCCCCCCAAAAAAATGAATTTAAAAACCAAAAAGGAGAATGCAAATGGATGAAAATGAAGAGAAGAGTGTTCTGGATTACCTGGATTCAACGGTTTTCGATTTGAGCGGTTAGTTCTCCCATTATCACCTCTAGAATGTTTTTTGCCCAGAGTTATCAACTTTCAAATCTGAACACAAAAGGTGAAAATGACTTCGTTGAATTACTTTTCATAAGATTTTTTGAATAAATAAAATATTATTTTATTTGTTTTCCACTTTAAAAATTTGTTTTTTTAAATTTTTTAGTTATTGGAAACAGATATGTTTAATTTTTCGAGTTTATGTGCAGAAAACAGGTTTATCTTGAAGAAAGGATTATTTTGATGATGAGTATACTTTTATCACTTTTTCGGGCTCTTGAAAATTACGAAAAAGAGAAACCATGGAGTTCTCTTTTCAGCCCTTTTCAGACTCTCTAAACATGAAAATATTGCCTAGTACTTGACTATTCGAACTCGTTAAAGGAAATGAACAGTCATCCCTTCAGTATAAGTTTACCCCTTTTTCGGACTGAAATGGACTATTTACGAAAAAGGTATACGTTGACTAATCATGGTCAATAGAGTTCTCTCCTACATTATTTTATCCTCTTTCGGGCTTGAGAGACTAAATTTATGAAAAAGTACACCCACAGAGTTTTCTTAAGTTTTTCTTCTGACTCCCTAAAACTGAAAAACACTAAGTTTCACCTATACCGAACTCGTTAAAACTTAACAGTAAAGGACCTGTCAATTATAAACAAGAATGAAACCACTCCTTCTTAGGGTTCAATTTTAATACTAAGTTGGACTCATCCAAAGGATGAGCTTATATAACAAGAAAATGTTATCCTTATCAAGCTTTTCAAAAATAAAGAGGTAATTGTCAGAAATGGTGGGGGAAAAGAGAGAAAATGAATCCAGTTGTCACATTCATATTTTGGTTGGGAAAATCCTTTGGCCAAATAGTTAATCGAACCACATTGAAAGTCTTCAGCCAGTTTCTGGGTATTAGCTTTAGGTAAATTTCCACCAAACCATCTGCAGTGTCTTTATGTGTTCAAGAGATTAGTTTAATAAACCATTCATTGCAAACATTTTTCTCCTTTCATGTTGACCATCCCTGAGTGAGTCCTTGAAAAAATTTCTTCAAAACTTGATCTAATGGTTTTTTTTCGTGGGCTTTCCTACGATGGGTCACTTTCTATCGACAACAGCTCATCATCTAGAAATTTGATCTAGAATCCTATCAGTACCTTGGGATATGCATGCCCTAATGGCAGGTTTCTCGCCTTCGACAACAGGTTGCATCATTGACCTTCGATCAAATGATTCTATGAAATGTTCGACTTCAGATCACAAATTCACATTTCATAGATTGTACTAAGTATTTTGAGAGCCATTTTCATTATTGGTGGTTTCTCTCACACTTGTTAACAGTTCACATCATTGACTGGTAATCAAGTGGTTTCTACCATGTTCGACTTTGACACAATCAATCGCATGGATAGAATCGCACTAGTTCGAGAAATGGAAATCAAGACCCTGGATCTAGTCTCCACCATCCAGGCTGTGAGGATTTTTATTATTCATCATACAGTAGATTATTCATAACAGATGGTTGTGTCCATGCTGTGTCTACTACTTCATGTAATTCTAAAATCATTTCTGTATCAGAACATGTAGTTAGTTTTGATCTGAGTATGGGAATTCCTACCTCAGCGATGATATACATATATATATGCTTGAATTGAATTTTTTTTCCAGGTTTCAATCGGTGTGCCTGCAGCCCAATCCTTAGAATGATAAAGCACTTCACTCTTCATAATTCTTCAAAACTCTTCAGAGTTCGCACTTTAGGGGGAAATTTGTTACACTGAAATTTGTCACCATGAAATTTAGCTGTCTATATGGGTTCATCATTACCTATTTATTTCTACCTTAGAGGTCTAAAATCATAAAGTTCTTGAATCAAGTCTTGGAATTGGAGAAAATCTCATTAAAACCCTAAAACGCCTAACTCCGCACTTTTCCTAGTCATTTCCTATGATACCGCAGTTTATTGCTATAAAACCTGTGGCACATCCCGCACGTTTTGCTCATTAAAACTGTGGACCCCGATAAAATGTAAAATAAAATGAAAAGTAAGTTCTAGAAGCCCAGCTGGTCGAATATTCTCCCAGCTGGAGCCTTCTAGAAGCGCTATCTAGTTGAGCTTCGCCCCTTCCATTCATGAACCTTTATCCCTTCATAAATGGAGTTATCCCTTGATTTTGGGAGCTAAAATCCCATGATGAGAGGGCTTTATCCCTTCCTTATTGGAACTGAAACTACCTCCCTTCTGCTATAAATTGAGACCATGTTTTAGTCTCAAGGGTACTTAGAACTTGGTAGTTTGGAGGTGAATTGCTGAAGAAATTATACTCTCCGCATTTGGCATCATTGGCATGAGAAAGATTACATACTCATTGCCATAGTTTCATGCTAATTCAGAGAGTCGGAGTCTTGTCAAACTGAGGAAAATGGTTGTACGGGACCCCGGAAGAACCTGTACAAACATCAAGGCATCAAGGTTGTAAGGTTTCTTCTTTTTATTCAAAGTTAATACAAATGGATTCTATTTTCTCATTGAGTTGTTCATCTATCTTTTGAATAATTTAATTCTTGGCTTCCTTGATCACCAAGAAATATTATTTCTTTTGAATTATCATATCTTGCAGATGCTTTTGATCTCATTTTCTTATCTTTGATTGCAGATCTTATATGCTGGATCGATATCTTCTGGAGCGACTTGATTGAATATCGAGAAAGCGTTGGACTTCAGGTAGGAGCATATTCCTATAGTTAATTAGTAATTCTTAAGCATAATGGTATAGAGAAAATGGTATACATTTTTCTTTTTGTTTCTAGATATCCTTAGGATACTAGGGATATCGCTCTTGTCCGCAAGAGGGATTTTTCCGTCGAACAAAATGGTGACTCCGCTGGGGAAAATCTTAACTTATTTTTCTTTTTTATTTTCAGTTTGATTTGGAGATTTCTTTGAGATTTCTTTGACTTTGATTAGCTCAAAACTAGGTTGGGTAGAAGACTCAATAGGATCCCTCATTGTAAATCTGTATTTTTATTTTTTCTCTAATTTTCCTGCCTTTCGCACTTTTTGTTTAAAAATAGAGTGGTAGACTCCACAGCTTTTAGTGCAATATAGTGCGGTACCACACCTTGTTCCATTAAAAACTACGAACTTCTGGAAATTTTTTGAAAAAGTAAGAATTATGTTTTCTGGAATCCAATTACTTGATTCTTTGTTGTTATCCCAATTTGTCTTGACTGTCAAAGACCTATGTGAAATTTTCTTTCAAAAATTCAATGTTTAAAGTGATATATTCAGTTAGTTTGATTTTATGAGTAAATGTTGCCTTGTCCTCTCATAGCTATGAATCAGAAACTTCTGTATACCTCAGTTACTTGGTATGTCATTGTTCTGTTGAGCCATTAAACTTGATGCAATTATTACTCTTATGAAAATTTGATTTTGTTTTCATTAGCAAACTTAGAAAACCTTTTGGATAGATAAGGTCTGTATTTCATTTTAAAACTGTTATCGGATGCTTTATCTTCTTGCTGAAATAAGCAGAAAGATCTTGGTTAGATTACAAACTGAGCTAAGACATCCTTCAACTTTTAGATAGAGCTCAAGATTAGAGATTTCTTTTAGTTTTGAATTTTGTAGTTTTAAGACTTTTTAATTTTCTTTTGGAAGAAGTTTGTTTTTGTTTCTGATCTTAATGATATAGGGAATTTCATTTTGAGCAAAAGATCTTTTTGGAATTGAATTCTCTGAATTGTCTTCTTTTCAAAGTTTCTCATGTAGGAAAGGAAGAATTGATATTTTGAAAGTTATTGAAATCTCTCAACCCTTTCCTCTAGTTAGATTTCATTGAAAATAAATGAGTTGTTTATCATATAGATGCATTGTAGCGTATTTTGAGTCGGGTAATTAAAGCATCATCAAAGTTTCATTTCCGTACCCATTGTCCTAAGAAACTGCCAATTAAAAGTAACGCTTAATTAAAATCAATCTAGAAATTTTACTTTTTCTAGGGCTCTTTTCCACCAATATAGCTTAGGCTATTGTCTTGGAACAGGTTTTAGTTAACTTTACAAGACAAGAAAAACAAACAAGTAGTTGATCTTGTGGTAGGAAAATCCAATTGTAGCGTATATGTTCTAGGAAGCTCCTCCTAAAGGAGTCAAGCATGAGATCATATCCAAACCAGTGAGGTAATCATACATATCTCATTGGGAACGATAGAAGGTGTGCACGTATTAAAAACGGTAAACCTCGGATAGACCATTGTCGAGGATCTTGGGGTCAGTTGTCGGTAAACCTTGGATTATGTCAAGGAGCCTTCAAGGGGATTGAGCTTGTTACTCTACCCTTGCATGTATATCGGATCGTAGACTGTTCCCCCAGGTATATGTGTTCCTGTTTGTGACCTTAGTGGCCATAAAATTTAGGATTCTTTCCCAAGGTGATGGTGGAGGGGAGGTCCCACTGTACCTGGAGCAGACGTCGACTAGACTCACTTGGACTCTCCGGAGGGTTATCTTCACTCGAGATGGTTTAAGTGGAGAAACTTGCACCAGTCTATTTCATTAAGTAGGTTGTTGGGGTAACTGTTCCAACTGCCATTTCTGCATTAAAATTATATGATGTTGCATTTCATCACCAACTAGTGTTTTTAGTGCGGGAATCTATTGTTTGTGTGTGGATTGATCTCTTATATTTTTATAGGCATGTGATTCATTTGATTGTTTCCTTAGCGACTTTAGGGTTTTTATTGAAATTTTCTTTGATTGCGTGTCTTAAAAGTTTTAATCATGGCTGAATTACTGAGACAATCACGTAGAATATAGGGGAAACCCCTTGAATATACACTGAGCCAATTAGAAAAAATTAAAAATGAAAAAGGACAAACATCAGGAACTGGATCAACAAAAAAGGAAGAAAAATCCATTATTATTCATCTTGATTACGAAGTAGATAAATCGCAAGCAGAAGATACTCCTCAGAAAATTTCTATTTCCAAACTAGTTGAACTTGCCTCTACAACAAGTGAATTATCACCTTCTGAACTTGAAATTTCTGAGCCAGAAACCGAATCTGCTACGTCTGAACCTACTTTAGAGTTCGCCACTCCAACTCCTGGTCATCCTGATTCACCCAGAGTGAGGGATCGGATTACATAAGATCTTCCTCCTGGTCTCGTTACTATTGAAGAAGTTACTAACACAGAGGAAGAAGTTGTTCTTACTTCAACTCATGAAACTTTAGAACTTAGAGAAAGTGAATCATTTTTTTATATTCCTTTTAGACAAGACATTTGGTATTCTTCACTGACAGACTTTCTAAAAAATGTTGGTTTGAATTATTCGCCACCTCGAATTCCTTATTACCCTACACCAATAGGTTATAGACCTCCATTAAAAATGTCTAGTGAGTCATCTATGTTTTCTGAACCTCCAGAAACATTTTTGTATGGTGGTCCGTATGTTCCTGCAGGATATCAGTTGCTCTCTGGTACTTTCTCAGGAGCATATCCTTTTCCCAACAAAAAAAATCAACATCTAGCCCGAATGAATCAAATACTGGAACTTTGAACAATGAGCAAGTTTATATGATGTCTGGAAATATTCCAAACCCTGGACCAAGTAGTAATTTACCGCCTGGGGGGCAACCTCAAAATATTCAAATACAGCTTGGGGGGCAACCTCTAAGACAGTACATACCTCAGGGTCAATATCAACCCCAGGGACAGTACATACCTTAGGGTCAATATCAACCCCAGGGACAGTATATGCCTCAAGGTAAGTACATGCCTCAAGGTCAATATCCACCTCAAGGGCAGTACCCAGCTCAAGGTTTGCAACCTCCTTTAGGACAACAGTTCTACCCAGAACAACAAATTTTTCAAGGAGGTGGAAATTATCCAGCTAATTATCAGCCATATGTTCAACCTAGTTATGGTCCTTCTTATGTACAACCTTGAATGGGACCCTCTTATCTCGGAATAAATATGATGCGGGATCCATCCCAATTCCAACAGAATTTACAGCCAAATGTGCAAGTACCTTATTATCAAGCTGGACAATAACCAGTCCAACCTACAATTCAAATACCTGCATCTAGTCCTATTCAGCAGCCTGCTCCGAGTACACCTAGAACTCCACCTCAAACTGCTGCTCCAACTTCTGTTCAACCTACCACACCTATTCCTGGAGTGTCTACAGCTCCTATTACTTCTGCCCCGAAAATATCGATACAAATTCCTCAAGTTTCTGCTTCGCATTCTGGACCTACAATTTAGACTATTGTTCAGATGCCTACAGGACAACCTGGCACAAGTACAGTTATAACGATTCATCCTCAGTTTACTTATCAACCGTATCAAGGGAAAAATCCATATGGACATGTTCCACAAAATCCAATATACCTGCAACAACCGTATCCTGGGTATACATATCAAAGACCTGTTCAACCCCAGTATGGTCCGATTATTCCTAGTTATCCATGGGGCATTTTGATTCCAAATGCACAGGATATTCTAGGATATCCTAGATATCCTCCTCCTAGAACTAGTTTTGTTTCACAAGGTTATCAGCAAGACCCTAACCGTCGGTTTCCATTCATAGCAACTTTGGAATTACATGATTTTTCATGCCTTACGAATGATCCCATATATTATCATATGTATTGGCCGCCAATGCCAAATAAGTTGCCCCATGATATCCTGAAGTTTGAAGGAAAATCAAGAGAGGATCCTTCTAACCATGTCATGACTTACCACCTCTGGTGTGCATCCAACTCATTGATCGACGATTCCATTCGACTAAGAATTTTTCAGAGAATGTTAATAGGATTAGCTACCAAATGGTACATTAAACTACAATGAGGCTCTTTTAATAATTTCAATGCTCTAGCAACCACTTTCTTAACTCATTTTCAGTTGCTAGTCTGATATGAAAATGACAAGGAATTTCTAACTTCACTAAAACAATCTATGTCTACATATATATCAGATCATATAAATGAATGGAGACGTAGAAGACGTTTGATGAAATTTTTGATCCTGGATCAAATGTTGGCAGAATGGTTTATAAAATCATTACTACCAAAAATCACTGAAGATGTAGCTAAAGGAGGATTTGTTACAGAAGAACAAGGCATCACTCAAGCTCAGTATCTTGACTTGGTATATACCCAGTCAAGAACTTTGTATGAGAAAATTCCCTATTTACCGCGTCCTAGTCAGATAACAACAACTCCTGCAGGGTGTCATGCCGTTGATTGTGTAATCGGTTCAGTTGGTATGACTAAGAGTAAGAATAAATCTTCAAAGGTTACTTCTCCTATAATAACTTTACCTGATTCACCAAAAGGAGATTCTTCCCTGGAAACTTTTGGCGATATTCACATTGTAGATTCATCTACCACAAAGTCAAAATCCGGCAACAAGAAGAAAGGGAAGAATAAATATAAACAAACTTCATCTCCTAAGGAAAAAACTAAGAAAAATGAACCGACTGATGATAAATGAAAACCTCATTATCCTTGTCTTATCTGTGAAGAGGATCATTTCACCAAGGAATGTCCACATAGGGCTGAGGTATCTAAGTTTGTCAAAGGTTCACCCACCCCTGCTATCTTGAAGTATCCTTTTCCTGTTCAAGATAGAAAAATGATTGAATCTTCTTTTAATCTATGAGTTGATATTTTGATGATGTCTCAAGTAATGGTTGTGACTCGATCACAAGATTATGGTAGTAAAAATCCTGTTACTGGTAAAGAAGTAGAAAATTCTAATTCAGCACCAGCTACATATCCTTCGGTTTCTGATCCATTTCATATCGAGAAACCCAATCCTGATCTAGTAATAAAACCACCTACTAAAGGTATACTTCGTAAACCAGCTTTTAATCCACATGCGAGAGTTGCTGAGAACTACAACATTGTTGAAGATTTAGCAATATCGCCTTCAGCAATGTTGGCCTTAGAGGTGCTGCAATCATGCCCAGCACAAAGGAAATTACTCTTATCAGCAATTGGAGCTATAGATCTTCAGTATTCGAACCTTATGGTCTTCGATTTAGAAAATTTTACACCACGACTCCCTCATCAAATGGATTTTCAGATTCCAGTACTAGTCAAAAACAGACGTTGCTTTCGTACTTTTATTCATGAAGGAGCATCTACGTATATTATGTCATTAAATGTTGGAAATCACTTGGTTGTCCGACACTTAACCAATCCCCAAAAATCCTCAAAGCTTTTGACAGAAGAGGATTCCATCTATTCGGAATTTTGCAAGATCTACCTATAGAGGTCGAAGGTAAAACCGTTAATTTAGATGTGGAAGTAGTTGATGCCCCTCTAGATTACAACCTTCTTCTGGGTCAGAGTTGGTCTTATTCTATGACTGTTGTCGTGTCATCCATCTTTCGATTAATCATGTTTCCTCATCAAGGAAATATTGTGAAAATCGATCAGCTCTCATATTATTCGTCACATATATTGAAAACATTCATATAGGTGCTTCTTGTACGTTAGATGAAATTGCTAAATATAAAGCCCTATTTCAAGAATTCCACGACATATTTGCCTGGTCTTATGAAGAAATGCCAGCAATTGATCCCAAAATTTTCGTTCATGAAATCAAAATTTACCCGGATGCTAAACCTATCAGGAAAAAACTACGTCCGATACATCCAAGAAAAGTTGCTACTATCAAAGCTGAAGTTGAGAAATTACTCAGAGTAGGTTTTATTTATCCTATCTCGTTAATGGATTGGATATTTAATATCGTTCCTGTTACTAAAAGACAAGAAACAATACGAGTATGTGTCGACTATAGGGATATTAACAAATCTTGTCCTAAGGATAATTATCTAACTCCTTACATCAACCAAATCATTGACGATTGTGCTGGAAATGAAATTTATTCATTTATGGATGGACTTTACAGATACAATCAAATAAACATACTCCCTGCCGATCAACCAAAAACAAAATTCATTTTCCTTGGGGAACATTTTCTTATTGTAAACTACCTTTCGGATTAAATAATGTTGGGGCAACTTTTCAAGGGGCAATGTCTTATGCTTTTCATGACATTAAACACATTGTGTAGCCTTATCTCGATGATTTACCCACTCATTCATTACACAAGGAAGATCATCCTACTCATTTACGAGTGATTTTTATGAGATGTAGGCATTATAAGGCTCGCTTGAATCCCCACAAATGTGTTTTTTGTGTACAGTCTAGTAGATTACTGGGATTTGTTGTTTCCAAAGAAGGCATTCATGTCGACCTTGTGAAGGTTGAGGCTATTATCAATTTACCTCCTCCTTCCACACTCCGCCAACTCCAAAGTTTGCAAGGGAAAGAAAACTTTCTACATAGATTTATCCAGAAATATGTTGAGTTAACTAAAGGTTTTACCAGGTTGTTGAAATAGAATGTTCCTTTTATTTGGGATGAGATCATTGATTGATATTTTGATGCTTTAAAACATGTGTTGACCCTTGCACCGTTATTGCATCCACCAAATTACAACCAGGATTAATTTTTATACTTAGCAACCTATGATTCCATGATTGGAATGGTATTAGTTCAGGAGGATGAATTCCACAATGAGCATGTGATTTACTATCTCAGTCGGAATCTCAATCCGACAGAGATTAAATATTTGCATGTGGAGAAATTGGCCTTAGCAATAGTTCAAGCTGTCCAACGATTTCATCATTACATTTTGTTATGAAAAACAACTATGATCTCTAATTGCAAACTGTTGATGTATATTCTGACTAAACAATTGCTCGGGGGAAAATACTCTAAATGGATAGTTATTCTTCAAGAGTTTGATTTAGAATTTGAAAAATCCAAATCAAAGAAATCACTGGTGTTCGCCGAACTTATGTGTGACTTCCCAAATACTGAGACAGAAACTGTGGTAGAGCATATGATCGCTAATGAATCTCTATTTCTTATCATTATGTTAGACCCTTGGTATGGGGATATCATCATTTCTCTCAAAACCCAAAATTTTCAACCTGAAATTTCATGTTCACATTGCTGGAAGATCCATTACCAATCTCAACAATACAATATTGTTGGAGACACTCTTTATCGTCGTCGTACGGATTCTTTATTTCGACGATGTTTAACTCATGAAGAGGCTAAAAAAGTATTGAATGAATGCCATTCTGGAGCATGTGGTGGTCATATGTCTGGGTATGCCACAACCCAAAAGATATTGCGTGCTGGTTATTTTTGGTTGTCATTATTCAAATATTTCATTCTCACGGTCTGAAAATGCCACAACTGTCAGATTTTTGATCAAAATATGCGTGCACCACCAGCTCCTCTTCACCCCATAATTGTTGTCGGTCCTTTTGCAAAATGGGGCACTGATTTCATTACATGTAACCCTCACTCGGTCGGGGGGCATGGGTATATTATTATCGGAGTAGATTATTTTACCAAATGGGCTGAGGCGATGCTTACATTTGCGGCATATGGAAAAACTGCAGCTACATTTGTATTCAATCACGTGATTTCTCAATTCGGTGTACCCCAAGCTATCATTACTAACCATGGGATTCATTTTTGAAACATCATGATGACTGAACTTTCCGACCAACTTGGACTACGCCATGATAACTCTACTCCATATTACTCGTAGGCTAATGGCCAGGTTGAAGCCGTTAATAAATTTTTAACCACTATGATTAAAAGGATAATTGGAATTCATAAATAGAATTGGCATACTATGCTTTTCTCAGCACTTTGGGCATACCGAACCTTAGCAAAAACTGCAACAGGGTTCACTCCTTTTCAACTGGTCTACATTTTAGAAGTTGTGTTACCGGTTGAATGCGAAATACCGTCACTCCAATTAGCCATAGAGTTACTACCAACTACTTCTAAAGAGGAATTTTTTTTTTTGTATCTAGCATAGTTAGATGAGACTCGGCGCATCGGTGCATTAGCACCCGAAGCTCATAAAAAACGTGTTAAAGCTCAACTTCGCACTTTTCCTAGTCATTTCCTATGGTACCACGGTTTATTGCTATAAAACCTGTGGCACATCCCGCACGTTTTTCTCATTAAAACTGCGGACCCCCGTAAAAGGTAAAATAAAAAGAAAAGTAAGTTCTAGAAGCCCAGCTGGTCGAATATTCTCCTAGCTGGAGCCTTCTAGAATCACTATCTCGTCGAGCTTCGCCCCTTCCATTCATGAACCTTTATCCCTTCATAAATGGAGCTATCCCTTGGTTTTTGGAGCTAAAATCCCATGATGAGAGGGCTTTATCCCTTCCTTATTGGAACTGAAACTACCTCCCTTCTATAAATTGAGACCATGTTTCAATCTCAAGGGTACTTAGAACTTGGTAGTTTGGAGGTGAATTGTTGAAGAAATTATACTCTCCACATTTGGCATCATTGGCATGAGAAATATTACATACTAATCGCCATAGTTTCATGCTAATTTAGAGAGTCAGAGTCTTGTAAAACTGAGGAAAATGGTTGTTCGGGACCCCAGAAGAACCTATACAAACATCAAGGCGTCAAGGTTGTAAGGTTTCTTCTTTTTATTCAAAGTTAATACAAATGGATTCTATTTTCTCATTGAGTTGTTCATCTATCTTTTGAATAATTTAATTCTTGGATTCTTTGATCACTAAGATAGATTATTTTTTTTTAATTATCATATCTTGTAGATGCTTTTGATCTCATTTGCTTGTCTTTGATTGTAGATATTATATGTTGGATCGATATCTTCTGGAGCGACTGGATTGAATATCGAGCAAGAATTGGACTTTAGATAGGAGCATATTCCTATAGTTAATTAGTAATTATTAAGCATAATGGTCTAGAGAAAATGGTCTACATTTGTCTGTTTGTTTCTGGATATCCTTAGGATACTAGGGAGATCTTTCTTGTCCGCAAGAGGGATTTGTCCATCTAACATGTCCGAGAATCCCAGGAGTAGGGGCGAGCCTTTTGCTAATCCTGGTTTATGTTTCTTATTGCGTTGGTCGCCCGAGAAGCACCTGAGGAATCAGTCCTCCCTGAGCTCACCCAATACATGTGCGAAGGGGCTCATTATACGAACCTGTGGGATTCTAAGGATGCGTAGCGCATCAAGGACAACCAAGTCTTCTGGGTCCTCTTCAAGAGCAGCTTTGAAGCAGCCATCAATTCCCAACCACTCTTGTCTCCCGCAGTATATGACAAGTACAAGAGCATTGCGACATTCCAGGTGACTATGCACAATGTCCAAATTCGAGGTCGCAATGATTCTGCATGGGTTTCGCTCCCTTATATGGTTGCGGATGAAGACATTGACAATGTAATTGCACTATGGCCTCCTCTTTCAAAGCTTGGCTTCAAAACAGATGTGAAGGGCACCAAAGGCACAAGCACAATGAAAGTAATCCCTCCTATCATCACCAAGGATACCGGAGGACTGAGCAAGGGCACGAGGAAGGGCGCTGGAGCTACATCACAGAAGGGTTCGCAACGCGGTAAGAGTACATGGAAAGACACGGATGTCATAGTACAGAAATATGCGCAGCAAAATCTCAATACTGAAGGAAAGGAGGTGGGAGGTGTTGACTCCCCTCGAGGAACAAAGCGAACAGGTGACCTTGCTAAGGGGCCACGAAGGAAGCAGTGCTCCCAATGACCCGAACGTGACGAAGCAATTACACTCACTGAAGGGGACCTCGAGCAAATCACAGGTCCAGTTACATTGGCTACGGAGGAAAAATGGTTGGCTCTAGAAGAGCAGCAGCGAGTTGCGGTCGAAACACTTCAGGCCAAGCTCCAAGCTCTGCAGCTGAAGACAGAAACACTACAAACTAGTATGATTCAGGTAGGAACACCCTCGGCAACTAGCAGCGCAACACTTGCTACAGTGGAAATATTCCTCTGTTCCTTGCCTGGTGCAACCCTCGCAATAAGTCCACCCGACTTAGGAGCGCAAGTCCAGGCATACGCAGAGGTACAACTAAATCTGGCCAGGTTGCCTCATGAAGCATTGCAAGTTATCCACACCTCCTTGTTTGAGGAAACTCAACACCAGGACCATCAAGTACACTAGTGGCTCAGTGTAGCTGAGTAGAAAATCGAAGAGAAGAACGTTGAATTTTCCCAAGTACAGGCTGCCTGTACCCTTGCCACCGCATAGCAAACAGAGCTGGAACACTTAATTAGCATACTCTACGTGGATGTTACAGGAGAAATCCCAGCCACAGCCACCCCCCAGGCCAAGGTTGAGGGGTTTTTCATAGCCTTGAAGGCCTCCAGGATGGAGATTCAGGTGGTAAAAACACAGATGGAACAACAGATTGCTGATTTTTAGGCTAAGCTGCAACTAGAGACACTGCCAAAGGTACGGGCCCAGCGAGCTGCGCTGGTTACTGCAACTACAATTGTAATTATAGGACAGATTTCTCAGGGCACCCAATTGCTAGATACAACCATGCAGTTATGGACCAAGGTATAGCGCAACCCCATCCTGCGTGAAATCAACCAGGACCTACAGCAGAAGGAAGAAGTGTTAGAGCAGCTAGAAGCCACCATGCCTACTTTGATTCCTGCTAAGCACTTAGCATGACTGCGAGCTAACCATGTTGTTCGGGATGATATCAACAACCTCCACCAGAAGCAGAAGACCCTTAGTGATTGTCTTAGGCCATGGGCTGATGAAGCCCTCAAGCTCGCCCAGGATATCAAAGTTGTTGTCAAATAGCTAAACCAGACTCTGGAGAGTGTCACCACTACAAAAAAAATCCCAACTTCACAGAAGTTGGTGGATATTGCGCAGAATGTTGCTGCTCAGAGTGAAGGTGTGCTACCTCCACTGGTGGAGGTGATCAGGCTACTGCAGGTGTAGGTGGAGACCCCACCATCATAATGACTGGGGACGAGTCACAAGATTTTGTTGTGGGATTGTTGGAACAGGGTCCCCTAAAAGCTACGAATTTTGTATATTTTTGTATATTTTTGATATTATTTAGTCTAACGCAGGGGTTTTGGGGTGGGTCAAACCCCTGAATGCATTGTAATGGGTCAAGGGTAGACCAAGAGTTCGCAAACCACGGTTTGTGAACCATTGGAAGTGTAGGCTAAGTCGATATAAATAGATGAACATTTTTGAGTCTTAAGGTAGAAAAGATTAAGTTCGGATGCTAACTGAAAATTGCTAGATCTGTAGTTGGGTTGTTTGGGTAAGGACTCCTGCTGGTTGTGTGCGCAGAGATCCTCAATCCTGTTGTGTGTAGACCCTGCTAGCTGTGTGCGCAGGTTGTGTCAAATTGTATTGGGTTTTGGATGCTAATATATGCAGATATGGTTAAGGTATTTTTGTGTCATCTGATCTGATGTATTACTGTTGATGCGAACTGTTGGTATTTGTTACAATATTTTTGTGCTTCCTTCTTATGCTGTGAATATGGCTATGTTATGGTATAACTTTAATCTATTGATGATGCGTTATGGTACTATATGCTGATAATTGTTGATACGCACATGGATGCGAAGTATTAACTAGATCGGTGCATAATATTAGACCTATATATTATGATTATACTATTAACAGTTGATCAGGTGATCATGTCCAATTTGACAAAATGCTCAAAAATGGAACTGCTCAGAATTGGTTGCAATCTGAACAACCGAAAAGACCTTGTCATTGCGATTCTAGCGCCGTGAACTGGACTCAAATCCGATGTCGTATGTGAAAGTTATTAAGGTTTGAAAAGCCTAATAACCTCCAAAATTGAGTTTGACCAAAGTTGAATATTTTGGAAAATTTTTATAAAAAAAATTATTTGGCAAAATTTTTTATTATATAGTTTTGGGTGGCCCCAGGCCGAGGAGCAATGTAATGTAAAAGTTTTTATGTATTCCGGCAGATTGAACCTCGGACCTACCTCCCACAACAAATGCGACTTACCGTTACACCACGTGGTTGGTTCTTAACCTATGAGGGAGTCAGATTCCTTTTGAAGTTTATTGAAAGTTGGTTTGGCGACAAAGGGGGTGAGCCCCCACCATTACATGAATCCATATAACTCCTCGCTCGGAACCGAGGGCTAAGACCATTGAACCGGTGGAATAAATGGGTTAAGCCCCTTTAGGGTTAGCCCATCACCATAGGACCTCTGACCTGTGACCATGGGCGGGGGCTAAAACATTATCCGCTAGTGAGTTAACTATCCGCCTTTTATGCATGAGAACGCGCTAGAAAAATGACAATTAGCAATAAATTCTATCCCCATTTTTAGCGCAGCTCCACCTAATTCAGATTTTCCACCAATTTTTTTGAAGCTAACTGGAGTTCCTCCAGTTTTGGAGGAGGTTTTTTAGTGCCACTGGGAAAAAAAAAATTAGGTCATAAATTTCTCAATTTTCGACCAAACAAGATGAAATTTTAGTCAATTTTGGGCTTTTTGAGAATTTTGGAGATTTTGGGATAGGTTGCAGAGTGAAAAAAGGTGTTCTACAACCATTTTTGCTTCAGGGAAGAGGAAATAGCCACTAGGGCCATCAGGGAGATGGAGCTGTATTGGGTTGTACTTCACTGTTTAAGGTGAAACAAAATCCATTTTTAGCTTATTTCTATCTTCTGAAGTCAAATTCACAGCTTGTTTTTCCTTTTTAGGCATATATTTCACCGTGTAACCATTTTTTAGAAAATTAATAGAGCAAGGACATGCCATTGGGGAGCCTTGGACCGGCAGATGTAGCCCAGGAGGGGTGAACTGCCTCATCAGTTTGTTTTGTTATGCTATGGTGAATTTTTCTTGCTATGTATTTTTTTTATATTTATTAAACAGTAAATTTAAATAACAAATTCTCACACATAAACTCATAAAAAATTACCAAAAACACTTTGTTTAACCTACAAGACATGGAGAATACTTTGCACACTTAATTAAATGGAAATGGATACTTTTCACAGCATTTACAAATAGTTCAATTTTCAAATCATTTGGTATCAAAGCTATAGTTTTACTATGAAATTGTTCTTGTGCAAAGATATAATTGATTGTTTGCAAGTTTTGATGCTTACTAGGCTTAAACTCAAAAGAGGGGAAGGAGAATTGGTTAGAGCACAAGTTAATCCTCAACCAAGGAGGGCCAGAGAGCCATTATCTCCACCATATATTACACCCCCAAGAGCTACTGTAGAATCTTTAAGCATGTCTTCAAGATAATGAGAAGCTTCTGAAGACATTGATCCCAAAGAAGAAGAACGGGTATTCCGAAAGGCTTTCCTAGACATGACAGAGATGGTGAGGATACTCTACCAAGGAAGGAATGATAGGCTTGTTGGAGAAGGGTCTAAACATCAGAAATAAGGAGAGGGTTCTTCAAGAGAAAAGAAAAGTGATGACAAGTCAAAGAAAGGACAGGGAGGAAATGGTGATCCACCATCCCCATCTTCATCCTCTACTTCGGTGAATCAATATCACAAGTCTAAAACCACTGGTAAAAGTCCATTTTTAAAGGTTGATGTTAAATTTGAGTTGCCTATGTTTAATGGTGAAGTAAATGGAGAGAAACTTGACAATTGGATAAGATAGTTGGAAGTTTATTTGAGGATACAAAACCTTCATGAAGCTGACACCAAGATTCAGTTAGCCTCTTTGAGAATGGAAGGAGTAGCATTGGTATGGTGGGAGACCAAGACCAAGGATGAAATTAAAAAACATGGTAAGATCACTTTATCATGGGCTGAATTTATTTCCGCAATTAAGCAGCAATTTTATCCATTAGCTCATTTACAAAAGGCTATCACAAATTGGCAAAGTTTTAGACAACTTATGGGACAAAGTGTTCAAGATTACACTGAAGAGTTTAGACGAAGGGCTTTATTACATAGAATTTATTTTCATAGTCAAGATAATTTTCTGAAATATATAGATGGTTTACACAACTATCTTATACATACTATCCTTATGTTCAATTCTACTAGTCTAGACAAGGTTTTTGTCCAAGCCACGCATTTAGAGGCTAGAGGGAAACAATATTTTGATGGGAATGTGGATAGTGAATTTAAAGGAAAAGGGAGGAAAAGAAATGCAAACTCTAGGAAATAAAAAGGAAAGTTATTTTGTAAAAAAATTTCCAAAACAAGCCACGATGAAGACCATTGCTGTAAACTTCATCTAGAGTTGAAGCTAGAAAAATTTAAAAGCAAAGATAAGGCCAAAGAAAATGGCAAAATGGTTGCAATAACTAAACAAGACTTACGGTCTGAATTAGGAGATGAAACTAAAAGCATAGCCATGGTACTAAAGAAGATAAAGGGGAAAGAGATTGTAAAGGAAACAAATCCTAGTTCTAGCACTTTAAACTCTCACATAGAAGCTCAAAATGAAGAGAGGAGGATAGAGTTGTTTCACGTGAGGATAATTTCAAAACACACAAAGATAGACACACTATTTGAAAATGGGTCACAAGCGAATCTCATCTCAAAAGACTTAGTCAAGAAGATGAAACTTGAGACCATTCCACATCCAAAGCCATATCCACTTGGATGGATTTGCAAGGATCTTAATTTAAAAGTCTCAAGAAAGTGCATGTTGTGCTTCGCCATAACATCTCATTATGTTGATTTCGGAATCCAAGAAAGGGAAAATCATGCAAGAAAATAGGACACAAATTTCAACATGGATCAATGCTGGTTTTAAGAATGGCAGATTGGTATGGCAAGAAAACTTGGTCGGGAATCGACTCAAGTATATTTCTCATTCAGCAAAAATTCGCCATGAGGACAGTTGGCAAGGTGAATCTTATTTTCAGTTTCCTTTGAAGTTAGACCATTGTAGAAATAGTATGTATTATACAAATTTTAGTTGCTATTCTGCAAGTTTCAAAAATTTGCATCATGACACAGTCAAAGTTAGCAACAGTCGGTCAATAGATTCAAGGAAGAATTTGTCTTTTTATGAGAAGCTCAATTTGATGAAGTCAGGAAGATTTCAGTGGTTCAAGGTTGGAAGAGTGGAGAATCAGTCTCCTCATCTTCAGTTTCTGTAATTCAGAGAGCTTTTGGGGTCCAAAAGCTTCCCATTTGGGAGGTGTGATCAAGTGCTCATGTCCAAGTTGAAAAAATGCTCAAAAATGAAACTACTCAGAATTGGTTGCAATCTGAATGACCGGAAAGACCTCATCATTGTGATTCTAGCGCCGCAAACAAGACTCAAGTAAAATGTTGTATGTGAAAGTTATTAAGGTTTGAAAAGCCTTGTAAACTCCAAAATTGAGTTTGACCAAAGTTGACTTTTTTGGAAAAATTTTATAAAAAAAATTATTTAGCAAAAATTTTTATTATATAGTTTTGGGTGGCCCCATGCCGAGGAGCAATGTAATGTAAAAAATTTTATGTAGTCCGATGGAGTGAACCTCGGACCTACTGCCCACAATAAACACAACTTACCATTACACCATGTGGTTGGTTCTTAACCTATGGGGGAGTCGGATTCCTTTTGAAGTTTATTGAATGTTGGTTTGGCGCCAAAGGGGGCCAACCCCTTAGGGCCAGCCCCCACCATTACATGAATCCATATAACTCCTCGCTCGGAACCGAGGGCTAAGACCATTGAACTGGTGGAATAAATGGGTTAAGCCCCTCTGGGGTTAGCCCCTCACCATAGGACCTCCGACCCGTGACCATGGGCGGGGGCTAAAACATTATCTGCCAGCAAGTTAACCATCCGCCTTTTCTGCATGAGAACGCGCCAGCAAACTGACAGTTAGCATTAAATGCTATCCCCATTTTTAGTGTGGTTCTGCCTAATTCAGATTTTCTGCCAATTTTGTCAAAGCTAACTGGATTTCCTCCAATTTTGGAGGAGGTTTTTTAGTGCCACTGGGAAAAAATTTGTTTTGGTCATAACTTTCTCAATTTTTGACCAAAAAAGATGAAATTTTAGTCAATTTTGGGTTTTTTGAGCATTCTGGAGAGTTTTGGACAAGTTGGAGAGTGAACAGAGGTGTTCTATAGCCATTTTTTCTTTATGGAAGAGGAAAGAGCCACTAGGGCCATCAGGGAGATGGAGATGTGTTGGGTTGTACTTCATTGTTTGAGGTGAAACAAAAGCCACTTTTAGCTTATTTCTATCTTCTGAAGTCAAATTCACGGCTTTTTTTTCCTGTTTAGGCATATATTTCACTGTGTAACCATTTTTTAGAAAATTAATAGAGCAAGGACATGCCATTAGGGAGCCTTGGACCGGCAGATGTAGCCTAGGAGGGGTGAACTGCCTCATCAGTTTATTGTGTTATGCTATGGTGAATTTTTCTTGCTATGTATTTCTACTGCTATGTATTAAACAGTGAATTTAAATAACAAATTCTCACACATAAACTCATAAACAATTACCAAAAACACTTTGTTTAACCTACAAGACATGGAGAATACTTTGCAGACTTAATTAAATGGAAATGGATACTTTGCACAGCATTTAGAAATAGTTCCATTTTCAGATCAACAGTCTTGTGAATAAATCTGTTGGGTGGGAACCCATTAGGCTACGAACATAGATCTTTGTGACTTACCTACTCTCTCTCAGGGTGCAGAAACCTGGTTCCATCACCCTCCCATACTTCTTCGGGTGAGACTTTGGCCTGCGCAAGCAGGTCACTTCCGAAAGGGCCAGTCGTATAGGGGTTTGTTGGCAAACCTTAACCTATGAACCTGGGTTAGGACCCCTCGAGCCAAAAATGACCAAAGGATAAAAATTTTATTGGAACTAAATGGGTCTTTAGAAACAAATTGAATGAGGATGGACAATTTACCACGAATAAGGCAAGATTAATCGGCAAAGGATATGCACATGTTGAAGGAATTGATTTTGAAGAAACATTTTCTCCCATTGCCAGAATGGAAGCTATCAGAATTTTTCTTGCTTATGCATGATCGAGAAAAATCAAGGTCTACCAAATGGATGTTAAGTCAGCCTTTCTAAATGGCAAATTGGAAGAAGAAGTTTACATTGAACAACCTAAAGGTTTTCTTCTCTCTAGAAAGGAAGACTATGTATGCAGATTAAAGAAGGCACTATATGGTCTCAAGCAAGCGCATCTTCATGGATATATACATCAAAAAGGATTCAAGAAAGGAAGAATCGAAAACAATCTCTATGTGAAATTGGATCAAGATAACCTAACAATTATCGAGGTATATGTGGAAGATATAATATTTGGAAGCAATGATGACAGATTAAGTAAAAACTTTGCCACAAATATGCAAAGTGAGTTTGAAATGTCTCTACTTGGAAAGCTAACATACTTTTTAGGGCTTCAGATATCTCAACAGGATAAAGGAATATTTATATACCAAACCAAGTACATCAAGTAAATGCTCAAGAAATTCAAGATGGAAGATTGCAAGTCTGTCCTTACCCCAATGGTAACAGGTTGCAAGTAAATTTTAGATGATTCATCAAAGGCTGTGGACCAAAATTTGTATAGATCTATGATTGGCATTCTTCTATATGTGGCAACTTCTTGGCCAGACGTAATGCAGGCAGTTGGACAAGTAGCAATATTCCAAGTAGCACCAAAATAATCTCATATTATTGTCATCAAAATAATTA
This sequence comes from Pinus albicaulis, assembly GCA_034641835.2. Taxonomy (NCBI): domain Eukaryota; kingdom Viridiplantae; phylum Streptophyta; class Pinopsida; order Pinales; family Pinaceae; genus Pinus; species Pinus albicaulis. The sequence goes on from CM076580.1 coordinate 1,772,662,644, forward strand.
TTTGATATCTTAAGGGAACAACAGAATATGGTTTATGGTATCCCAAATGAAATGTTATAGTTATCCAAGATTATACAGATGCAGATTGGGCAGGAAGTGTTGATGATCGAAAGAATACCAGTGGAGAAGCATTCTATCTAGGTGGTTGCCTTGTTTCATGGTTAAGTAAAAAGTATTCTTCAATCTCGTTATCCATAGCAGAAGTAGAATATATCGCAACAACATCTTGTTGTACTAAAGTTCTCTGGATGAAGCAAACTCTGCAAGATCTCCAAGTCAATTTTGATGAGCCTATTCCCATATTTTGAGATAACACCAGTGCCATCATTATCTCCGGGAATATTTTGATTCATTCCAAAACAAAGCACATTCTGATCAAATATCATTTTGTTAGAGAGTAGGTCACCAAAAATAATATCAAGCTTGAATATGTTGGCACAAAGGAACAAATTGCTGACATCTTTACCAAACCATTTCCTCTTGAATAATTTTAGCATCTTCACCAAAATCTTGGGATTCTCCCAAGTTCTCATTATACTCTTTCTCTTATCTAACTAAGTAGAAAAGGGGAGTGGAGGTGTGTACAGGTCTGTAGGATGACAATTTATTAGGGGGAGTTACCCTTTGCCATTGATGACAAAGGAGGAGAGAATACAGTAGGAATAAGTGTCATGATCGCAAGGGGAGTACTTGTGTTGCCATCAATGCCGAAGGGGGAGATTTTTTTATCAATGGTTGTCATTGATTTCAACCCAACTAGCACCAGGGGATACCCCAATGTTGCATAGAAATTTTGACTTGAAAATTTTCTCTATTATGAGTCAAGGATATTTTGGATGGATTCTACACGTCAATATGTTTCTGTTGATATATTACACGCCACTTAATTCTTCACGGTTTGAGAGATATTTCTGTTTGAAGTTAGTAACCCCAGTTAGTGGGCTAAAACCCCATGGGGTTATGGCATGGCACTCATCAATGATTATGGTCATTGAATAGTCAATAATTAATAATTTTTTAAGCTCCTCAAATCCCTCCAATGTTCGCTTGATGAAGACCTTCTCAACCTAAGCATTTATATAAGTTGTGACCCTCATATCCTCCTCATGCAAAAATTTTGCTACTTAAAACATGCCATCATGGAATTTTCACTATAATTTTTTTTACGAAGCTTTAGATGTTGAATGAAAAACCCATTTGTTCTTAAATATTGATGATGCTTGTGACCAAATTTCAGATCATGGTTCACTATATTTATGGAGATATGATATGAGGAAGTTAGGGTTTTTGCAAGCTCTCGAATTTCATGTTAACCAGGTGACCTTGGGAAAAGCGTCATAAATTTCTCTCTGAGCATTGGATTCAAATTTCATAAAAATTGACAGAAAAAGGACGGATTGTAGTTTGTTGGATATCGTTTTCAGGACTAAAGGTTGAAATAGTGACACGTGTCACTTTGTACAAGTTAGATCTACTAAACCAATCTATAATCAGGTCATCGTTGGAGCTTGGGAATAACTCTTTCTTGAAGAATCCAATATTGATCATGCCTGTGGGGTTGGAAATAGAACTGAGAGGGCCACCACAAGACACAATTTTAGACCTTTGAGATCCAAAATTACATAGATACAACAAATTCAATATCTATCTTTTATAAGGAAAGAAAAAGTATGCATTCAACGATCACTGCAATAAGGACCACACATCAACAATCAAGGGTAATTCTGCTACAACAAGGTATGTATGATTAGTGTTTGAATTTGAATTTGAATATCATCTCTCACATGTGTTTTTGCAGGATAGTGTAAGTATTTTTTATGTATGTTTGATTGGTTTTTGTTCATAAATGTTGAACGTATTTACATTTGAATTTTGAATATTTCTCTTGCATATGTTTTGTGGGACAGTGTAAGTATTTTGTTTGTATATTGGTTTGGGTCTTGTTAATTAATGCATGTGCATGAAGGAGGAAATAATAGGACAACTTAGACACATATTATAAGGATGTGCACTGCCAAAGTACCATTACTTTAAGCAATCACAACAATACCTTAGCAATTGCTAGTGATCCAAGAAGTAGTGTCAAGTGAAGTATCAAGTTGTGTCAAAAGTCAATATTGTAAAAACCATCATTGTAAAATTGTAAAAGAGTCATTATTTTAAAATATTCAATCTTCCTAGAGTTGAAGACACATTTTTGGAAGGTTTAAGTGTCATTATTGGATAATATTGTGGTTAGTTTGCAGGTCATAGTGTGATTGGGTGATTGGTCTAGTTATAGAAAATCATTGTGAATCATATTATATCATGGATCATTGTCCCTGGTACAGGATTCCACACTCTTGTCTTATTTATGATTATTATAGGGTGGCAGGGAGGTGCTAGGTTGGTGCATGAAGTCACCTACAGGTTGAAGCCTGTGAACACTTCAGGGTGGTTGGTCGGTCTAGGATATCAAGGCATCCATTCAGTTGAATAATGAATAAGCCAGGGTGTTGGGGTGTCCTTCCAGTGGGAGCTGGAGAATAATGCTTTTCTAGAATTCTAGGAAGTTTTAACTTTCATTTTAGTTGGGCTAAAGATTAAATAATTTATTAGAAAAGCATTCAGTGGTTTTTGACCTGGAGGGGGTTTTCCACCTAAAATGCGTGTTCATATTATGTTCTATTGTTTACTTTTGTTACTTGATAAACATTAAGAATAATTGAATATTTACTAATGCTCAAAAAATATTTAAAAGTGCTAGTTGCTAAGAAATACTGATTCACACTCGCTCTCAATATTTTCAACAAAGAATGCATGGAAAACACACCATTATCATCTTAGTGCAATCTCCTATTCACTTTATGCCATCTCCTTAACATCACAAAGGGTATCCCACTATGTAGAAAGAACTTCTAAATCATATTGGTGTATGCACAATATAAGTCACTTCAAGATACATACACCTCAATATGTAGTTAGATAAACCAATGTCTATCAAATGATAAGATGTCTTAAAAATATTCAACAAAAATATAGATCATAAATGACTACTTATAAAGAGGGTTAGGGGTTAATTAACAAGTAGATGGAATTTAAAATAGATGTTAGTTATTGATAAATCAACGGGCAGATAAAAGTGATGATTTCTCTTACTTGATAATTACGTGTGAAATTATAGTTGGCTTATTATTGTTATATTTGTATTCTTCTTTTCATGAATAAATTACCAAAATGAAAACTATGAAGATCACAGAGAACAAGAGACGCAAGAGATAGGCTCCAAGCTAGGGAAAAACCCCACAAGGGGGGAAACCCAATGAATTCCCTTATTATAGAATCAGGTCAAAGTGAGATATCTAAGACCCAATAATTCAACCTCCAAGATGCCAAGTCAAGCTCTCTATTATTATCTCAGGGACAACCTCTAGCTGAAAGGAGGCCAATGCCTAGGACATCTATGCATAATAAGTGAAAATTCCTTGTTTTATCATTTTATGCATGATTTCCCAAAGATATTTCTTTAAAATGTAATGTTTTATAGCTCTTGGAGAAAATGAAAAACACTCCCAAGATGGCCAAGCTATCTGTGAAATAACTTACTGAAGTTGTAGTAAGGTTAGTTAGAAAATAAAGAAAAAGATTCAATGTACAAGATTATAGGAACATAATATTTTACACTAAATCTTAGTATAAATCATGGCAGACTGCATAAATTAAGTGATGGAAAATGTGGAGCGTAGTTTAAGGTTACTTCTAATAAATATGCACTGATACTATCAATACACATTTTTCAAAGACGAATTACACATTGATTACTTATATAAAGATAGATAAAATCATGTCATCATAAAAAACAGTTGGAATCATCTTGAAATTTCATTACTTCTCCAAGAAAATATTATACATTACACAGGAAAAAAATTCTCTGAAGCCAAAATTCGGAACCCCAAAACTGGTCCCTTGATGTACTTTTAAAGAAATTATTACATTGAAAATATTTACAAAACTGTTAACTGTCAAAACTAATTATTTCCTATTTTCTGATTCTTGAAATTACAAAAATTATACTTTTTCCATAGATTGAAAATAAATAAACATAGGCATTCAATAACTTGGGACTCTGGTGCAACTCCAGGCTCACTTGATGAAACTCTAGGCTGCACCACTCGAACCCTCGTTGGTGTAATCAAACTCTTGCATTTTTCCAAAAAACTAAGTCAGGAACTGGGAACTTTATCATTTTATTGTAATCCATTCTTAAATTGGCTACCTTGATGTACGTTGGCTTCTCAATGAACAATGTATTAACTATCCATAGCAACTGGAAATCCCTCTACAATTAGTTTATGATTGTTTCTCCTTTTAAAATTTCGCTTCTCTCATGAGAAGCATTAATTTTACTCTTTGCCTCCACCAACATTGTTTCATATCTTTCCCAAGGAAGGAGGTTTCCTTTCTGATACCAACATTAAGTAAACCCTACTCGAAGTCTCTTGTTAGAATAAGAATTAAATGATGCCATTGATTCTCTAAATTACAACATATTGCTCTCTGCTTGCTTCTGATGCATGATTTTTTGCACAATCTTCGTGATCTCTGACACCATGATAGTTTTTTCTATAATATCCACTCCCTAGGTTCTTGTGAAGATATAGCATTAAGATAATCAATCATCTTCTTGGCCAACTGTGCACTTTCCTGAGATACACTTTTATTAGTATAAATATGGGATTCATTGGCCCTAATCATTTCCTTTTCTTCATCCATGACCACCATATGATCCCATACTTCTTTGACCTATTGAATAATGTCATTCCAGGTGATCTCTCTTTCTTGAATAAGAGACATATTCCATTTTAGATTTTCTTTTAACTCCTTAACTTCATCACATGCTGACTGATAATTCTTGTGATGATGAGTTGAATTCTCTTTGGCCATATTTAGTTATATTTTCTTTTGTTTCAATTACTCCTTTGTATCATATAGATTTTTTTGTAGCTTCTTCAACTCATCCTAAAAAATATTCAACTCTGTTATGACTCTAGTGAGTTTTTCAGTAGGGTCTTTTGAGTCTGGTTGCACCACAATTATGCATACATGTTTGTCTATTTTATGGTTTAAATCTGCATTGATATATTTGAGGTCTACTACCTCCTTATTTATTTCCACTAGCTCATGAGTTAAAATTTCCTTCTCTTTCTCAACTTGAGCCAACTCTGGAGCTTGAACGTGTTTCATGGCATGAAACTTAAATTTCCTCCTTGAAGAATGAATCTTTGACTTTGCACTATGGATCAAGGCTTTGATAGTTGCCTAATCCTCTGGATTCACTCCAATATTAATTATCAAATTTTTAAATTATTCATTTTGAGTATGAAGAGCTCGAGAATTATCCCTTTCCAATTTCAACTGATCTATTACTTTTCCGAATAAATCCTTTGTTTTTCTTGCTGCAAATGATGATTTGATGACATCATTGTATATTAACTCCGCTATCTTCCTATGCAAGTTTATCTTTTCTGGAAAATAAATATATTTTCTGTTCACAGATAAACTGATTGTCGTAAAAACATCTCCAGAAGAAATTGATTCAGAAACAGGATAAGTAAATGGAAATCTCAATTGGTTCCTTTCCAGATCCATTGCTAAAAGAAGTTTGATTTCATAACCAGAAATGATTTGAGCTTCCAATTAGGTCATATCATTAGCCTTCATCTTCTTGTTTTTCTCTTCAATGTATTCATAAGTATCCTTTAAAACATTCAATGAAGTGTGATCTTCTTCACCTGGAATTATAGATGATGGTTCACATTTAATTCCTCCCAGATGCAACTAAAAACCAACTTCATTGGAAGTTATTTCTATGATTTGTTCAAATTTTGGTTCACTCCCTTTGTTTTTCCTTTTCACTACTTTGAGAAATTTCTCCCTCAAGATAAATGACATCATAAGAACTTCTTTTCAATCCTTTTCTAGTGGGGAGAGGATTATCTACTTCCATGATTTCTTATGTCTCAACCAGGCCATGCTTTTCTAACTTCTCAAGTTCAGGATTTGGTTAATGGATATAAGGGGCATTAGATATCTCTAATCTCCTTTTGGAAATGATCTAATGTGGATCATAGCACCATTTTTCTCCCTGTTGAAAACTTGTTACTTGGAGAATTTTATTAGCCTCCAATGTTTATTGTCTATTATTTACAATAAATGGGCCAACAATCCTCGGTAACTTGAATAAAAATCCTTTTCTAGCTGGGTAAAAGTGTATTCAATCCACGTTCAAGCTTTCCATGATGAAGTCTAATGAAAATATCCTCATAGGCACAAAATAAGGAATCCTATATGGTGGAATTTATACTCCATACAATCTAATCTCCACATATCCATCAAATAAGAACTAGTCTTCAACTTTCAAATATCTACTCATTTTTAATAAAGATTGAGCCTTTAGTAAAATTATGGGAGGGGAAAAATTATTGATAATTGTATGCATAATTGACATGAAGGGGGAAATGTAATAATAAAATCCCTCATTATTTTGTTTGAATCTTACTAGATTAGTCCAAATTAACATTGTTTTCTTTAGTATATTGAAGTCCATAAGATTCGGACTCGGGTCCATAAATTGATCAACATGAACATACAGGAAGAGGTGTACTAATAAGGAAGGAAACCAAAAACACCCAATAATACTAAAATTGAGGAGTTGTGAGTTAATTGAATGTTCCCAAAAGGTAGGAATATCCAGTACAACATTAAGTTGCATAATTAAGTGAAACAGCCCTAAATTTGGACAATATATTACTGAAGTTTCATCTCTTCCCAAAGTTGTGACAATTATTTGTAAAAAAAACCTCACACTCTCAGAAAAACAAGTTATGGGAAATTGTGTTGAATCTAAAGGAAGAAGTGCATTTGGAGGAAAAATATGACTATACAATTTGTTTGTTTCCTCTGCTGACAAATTTTGAGAAACATACAAGAGGGTTTTATCATAGAAAGAAATATAGTTTTATGGTTGAGGAAAATCCAAGGCTTGTCGAATTAAAAATTAGGAGACTTGCAGATTTTTTTCTCCCAAAGATTTTGTTACATAACATCTTTATGGGTACAAGGATGAATTCAACGAGCTAATAAATTCTGGGAAAAAGTATGCTTGATAAATAATTACATAGACCAAACCCAACTTGACCATTCTCGATAATATTTATGACTCAACCTGGTTGGAGAGGATACTCTGATGAATTTCCATTAGATTAGTTGGACACACAGGGTCAAATATATTGTGCTCCATGTCCATGAGAGGAATATGGGTCGAAAAACAAGATAAGGAAGTTTTTTTACACATTTTATATTTTCATCTAAGCAACATAAAGTGGCCAAGGTCGTTTAAATACCTAGTTTATTTTGAGGTAATTGGAGACAGAATTATGATTTTTGAAAATGGAAATAATCAGTGTGAAAACATCAAAAAAAATGAATGAATTGGGAAAAAAATGGGGTTTTATAAACGGGAGAGCGGGAAAAAATGGAGTTATGATAATGAGGACAAAAGAGCATGGATGGATGATGTAGTGGTAAACATGGAAGGTGATGTGGAATAGGGTGGGCAAGGTGGAGTGAGGAGGAGTGATTTGATGATGACATGGAATTGTTGACATGGAGGCTCACTCGCCTAATCCTTCTCTCTTTTCATAGCATTGTGGTATAGGAATAAACAACTTATTGCCCCTGGGGGAACCCTAGGTGGTAAGCCATTTCATGGGGGAGTGCCATTGGGGCTAATCGCAGTTCTCGAACACCATAACGATGGATTTCCAAAATCTACCCTCAAGGGTACATGACCACATAATTGTTGAGCCATTTGTGATGTCGGTTTTTCTGTATGATAAGACTGTATTTTCGTGACGACATCACCCCACAAATTTGTGTGCCTTTTAACTCTTTTTCCAACACCAAGGCTAGCCTACTTTTAAAATATATATAATTTATATATTTTTCGCAATCCAGACTTTGGTCATGTACCATTTCTTATAGAAAGACATTATATTTTTCAAAATACATGCTCAAAGAGTCCCCTTGACTTCATTTTTCTTCTTTTTCTTTGTTTTTTTTTTCCTTTTCATATACATACTTTTTTTTTGCATATATATTTTTTAACTTTTTTTTTTCCAGGATATAATAAAATTGACTACATCACCATCCAAATTTATCATCTTAGTCATAGGAAATAGCTTCCATCAAGCTCAACCCATATGCCACATGGAACTCATATCAATCTCAGAATACAACCCATAGATACTTCACATCAATCTCACAATATAGGCTACAGAAACTTCACATCAATCTCAGAATATAAGATATAGAAACTAGTTACAATAACATATGTATCACTTCAATAAATTTGCATCAATTCCCACTGAAAAATCTCACATCATTTCATATCATATCCACACAAAAATCACATCATATCTAGATGTATAGCTTTAGAAACTTGCACTCTTTCACAAGAAAGTGTCTTTTTGATAGCAGGCTACCCTGCTATATACCCACAGTCATACTCTCAGATGCATATAAAATGCATTCCCACTTAAAACTCGAAATGGTCCTCAATTTCAAAACCTAGGCAACTCAACAATTTAATGCAGAAGCTTTACTTCTGCTTCAAGCTTATGGTTAAAAACCATATTTAAAACTTCCTTCTCAATATTCAATTTCGTTTAGAAACATATCTCATAATATTCGAATATTACAACTAAACCATTACATAAGTCTCACCCATAAATCATGGGAGTTCAACCCAACGATTGAACTTATAATAAAAACCCATTATATAATTTAAAATCACTATTTCAAATTTCTTTTGAAACTCAAATATCAACCATATTACCTATGGGCCATAACTTCATATTCGACCTTAATGTTAACAATCTTCAACATATCAACGTATTTCATATCTGGCCCCACATTTCAATCATGTGGACAATTCACAATTAAAAGTTCAAATTTTAATATAACTCAATGTGCCCACACAATAGTTACGACCTGCAACATGCCACTTTCATTAATCACCTTGCAACTTCGCTTGAGATCCGATGGTCAATCTGCTCTCACGCTCCAACAATGATTTGGGCGCACATCCGAGGGCTATCGCACGGTGATGGCTTACAAACTTTAACACCTCAACTTCATGCAATAAAAATGGTTTCACAATACTTCCTAACAACACGTGTCAAGAAGGACCGATACCACGTTCCAAATGGAGATACCACTTACCAGTTGAAGAGTCACGCAACAACCACGGTTTCTTGGTCCATCAAACCGCCTTCAGGTTCAAATTCTTCATAGTTCCACGCCTTCGAAACCCTCCTTGCTGCTCTCACTTCACAATTGCATTTCTAATTCAGCTTTAATGCACGCCACTCATATAATGAGTCATCGCCCTTCTCAATTCGACATAAAAACAGGCTTAAGGTAGAACCCCAATCATTCGGCCAACGCCTCGTACGTGATGTGGGAATTTCCCCTTCTCAGTTTATTGTTAATTAACAGTGCTGCATTTGTTTCAAGTTCAAGCAGTCCAGCGTTCAGATCAATTACCAAACCTGTGATTTGACTCCTGGAAATTACGTATTATTCAACGAACCATCAATTTCTTACCTGAAGAACTGCGTTCAAGACCGGCACTCTTGCTAATGTGTTCATAATAGACTATGAACTCCTCATTAAGTATTTTATAGGAAGCCAGTTCCCATTTCATTTAATCCTCGATATAAAGGGATATGGTGTGAGATCGATCCATTCTATGATCGACTCACATACCCATATTACCCAGAATTCAGTCACAACTGAATCTCCACACAGTACTTTAATAAAGAATTCTTCAAGTTTATTCGAATCAATCAAACATATGCTTCTATCACAACCATCCACAGATGTATTAAGACATCACGATTCATAGGAATTCATAAATTGAGTCTGTATTGCCAATCAAAACATTTACACATGTACTCAGTTCTTCAAGGATCTATAAACAAGTCCTTCAACTCAGAAATTCGAATTCAACATTAACATTGAGTTTTTCCATGATATACAGAACACCAATTAAAATCCCCATCATAAGGTCTATTCACGCAATTTTCAGTCAATCAAAGCACACAAAATTCTGAATCAATTCTTCTTATATAATAAAATCAAATTACATAACCTTCTCTAGTCCTAGCCTGATCTTCAATTCGATGGCCCTTCTACCTTCACTACTCTGCCCCTCAATAGCTCTATGCCCGTAGGCTTACATTTATACCAATTTAATGGTGAATCGATTTAGCTCCCAAAACTCTTAAAATTCCCAAATCCTAAATCTAGACTAAATCCCTAGATTTGTGGAAACCGACTCCAACTCATTCCAATTTTGCAGTCTTTTCGAATCTCTAATCTCTTCATATGCCCAACTAATCATTCAGGAGCAGTTACAATTCTCTCCACATTTAATTAAAATTAATTAAAACCCACTAAATTCATTACATAAAATCTAACTCTCTTGAAAACTAAAAACCCCTAAGTCTAACAAAAATGCATGGAATTTGTTTTAGCCTAATGCCCATGCATCACTTTTGAACTTTGTGTCTTTATACCTCATAACTTATCATAGAGAAGCATGGAATTACTTGACATTTGGTGGAGGACTCATGCCAATATATATTTGTTCTCATATTTGAGAATACACATCCTTTTAGTGAGTCGAATTGACATCCAAGAGGGTCAACTTGGCTTCTTGAGGCGAATTGACCAAAATTACATTTTTTAAAATTATTTTTCTTTTTCCTTACAAGAAGTCCAAATAGGAATTTGACTCAATGAATCCTGTAAACTTGAAGAACATGATTCTCTAATGAAAAATAATAATAATATAATTATTTTCTTCTTCTTCTTTCATTCACATAAAATACAAATTGATACAAGTACAAAGATAATTATGAATACCAAACCTAGTTATACTTTTCAACACTCCCTCTTAACTAGGGAGGTATTCATAATTACACAATGGGATACAAGGATACTCTCAAATTGAAATATTCACATAAGAAGAGGTTGGATTGATAAGCCATCATAAATCATCAACATTATAACCAGCATTTTCAATTACAAAATAGAAATTCCTTGACTGAAAAACTCTAACTCTCCACTAGATTAGAGCACAATGTTGGGAGGAATGCATTTGGACACCACTAAACCGCCTCTCAAGGCACATACCACATCGTATGTTCACCAGGTATGTTCTTACAAAATTTTTCTTATCTTGGATTCCCATTCTCAAAGAATATCGGTCCTCTTCGACTAATCTTGTCATGGATACCCTACACTATCCTAAAAGGGTATTAGTCCTCGGGGCTACTCCTATTTTGGATTCCCAATGTTCAAGATGTATCGGTAATATATGCTTATCCAATCCTCCATTCTCCCTACAACTGACTTCACTTGACTTACAAATGTTAGTCCTGGCCTAGTTCATGACACATGGATAATATGGCGCCCACCATCACTCCCTCTCAACTAGGGAAGATATCCTTACTCCCTCTTAACTAGGGAGTTGTGATAGGCCCACTTAAGGTGCTCGCATAAGCCACATTGTGAATATGTTGTAAATATTATTCAATGTTTGAAATCAAAATAAAATGCGACTAAGTTAAAGGGACACGTATTCCATATTTGGGGAAGGAGGATTTTTGCTTGGGATGTTATGGTTTCTTGTACAAAGGAGAAACCTAAATTTCAAAGCAACCATTGAAATTTGATTGGTACATGAAGTTAATGAACTCGTTCTTGAAATTAAATGGGTTGAGAAAAATTACGTGGTCCCATTCTTGAGAGAACACAACAAGAAAATAGGACATAAAATTATGAAGGGAAACATACAGCAAGGACGCAATAGTAAATAACACTGACAGAAATTCATGTGAGGAGGTAGTATTCAAATAGCGGGGGCATAATAGAAAATAAGATAGACCCATTCGAACTCATGGCAGCAAGGAAAGAGAGACCTTATTTTTCGACACAAACATAGAATGGAACAAGAGTGGAGCCTCCAGTAGAAGCTTTCATTATAAAACGTTGAAAATAAGAGAAGAGAAGGGAATCAATTATCTATCTCTAGAGGTTGTGGATTGAGTGCTAGTCTCTGGAGCCCTACAACATCTTGGGTTCCCTGTAGGTTGTGGTTTGAGATAGGATCCTTTGATCCATATAACATCTTGGGTCCTTGGAGGTTTTGGGTTGAGACATAGGTCTTTGGAGCCTTGTAACAACTTGGATCCTTAGAGGTTGTGAGTTGGGATGGAATCTCTAGAGCCCTGTAACATCTTGGCTCCCCTGGAGGCTTTGGGTTGAGATAGTATATTATGCAGCCCTCTAACAACTTGAGAAGAGACCATCCTAAAGCAGAATTAGAGAAATAATGGATCAAAGACTTTGGTTACTGCCCATTTTGGTTAGTAGACTTTAGACACCCTAGAAGGGGGTGAGTTATTGTGTGTGAAATTGGGGTGAGGTGGGACACCTCTAGACTCCTTGTGATGACAAATAAAGAATCAAACCGCTGGTGGGATTGAGGAAGGGGGTCCTCTAGAATCCCTATTCAGTTGGTAGCTGGTGTGTAGTCCTAGAAGCAAGCATTTCTCCATAAGACTCTGGAATCTAGCTTGAGGCTAACAGCACCAAGTAAAAGTGGTTGTAGTTTTCCATGGTTGGGTGGAGATTCCTTATCCTAGAATCAGTTTCCTTGCAAACGTGAAATAAGTATATGTGTATGTTTTTTTACTCAGTTTAATGAATCATGTGCATTTTTTTGATAATGGTTCTAGATTCAAGTATTTTATTTGTGCTATTAATGCTTTTATATGTGGTGTATCTCAATGGGGATATTACATTGATATATGTGTTGAAGATACATGTGTGTTTGTGCTTGAATCTAGAAGTAAAATGAGTATAATAACTTGTTGATGGAAAACACAGTGTAATCGATGCATAATATGTGAAAAACACCACATGATAATAGCGTTCAAGCTACAAAATTGAGCCAAACCTGAATCAGAATGAAATATTGAATTTTAGTGTTATCACCAAAAACTAATCACCTCCTCATTTCTAACTAGGTGGATGTGTTGGCTTGATGGGGCCTAGAACCAGGTTCAAGTGTGGTTGTGCGAACCAAAAAAACCCACTATTACTAGCCCTTTTGGCAATGATCTGATTACGCAGACCGAATTCTCAACCGAGACAATATAGGGGGATACTAGAACCAGGTCTTTGCATCCAGAGGGATAATGGATTGTGTCTTTAGGGATTTTCTTCCTTAGCAGAGCTTCATGGAACATATCTATTAATTATACAAGGGTTGTTCAACACATTTGTTGAACTTACTACCAGACTATGCAATCTTGCTTAACCATGCATAAAATAACATAAATAATCATAAACCAGACTTCACTATGCAATTGCAGATCAAACCCTTACTTAGCATACATAATCATAAACAACAGTAAAGCAAGACACATCAACCAAAACTCAGATCTATCATCAAAGCTATTTCATTAATTGCTCAAATATTTCTCATACATTCAATTCCACCCTACGCACTCAGCTTCAAGGTTCTGCGCACACTACTACAGAATTCCTAAGGTCTTCGTGCACTCAGCTGCAGGATCCTTTCCTCTAACCCAAAACACACATTATGATTCAAAACAATTTTACATCCAAATGCATTTCATCAACTTCTAATTGAATTAGCCTGGCTATGACTTCTACTTAGACTCCTTATATATATTTTTCATTTACAATACCATGGGCGGAGTTCAACGTTCACAAACTATTCCCATTACATAACATAATAAGGGGCTTTGACCCACACCAAAGCCCTTAAGACTCAAAATGGACTTCGCACTCCACTCCTTGATCTACAGAGTCTTTCTTTACTTGTTTCTTCGAGGGGATCCTATGTCCAACATGCCCCCAGCCAAATATTGTGATTCGTCCCAAGTCACAAAGCTGGTGTGCCATCGATCTTCGCTTTGATACTAGACACCCATTTTATCAGCTCCAATCTGGTCACTCCTCCTGCATAGCTTCGTTGGCGCAAATATCGGCTGGGCTCAAACTATGGGTATTTACTACGATAATTGAAGTCCCAATCCTCCATCTACATCTGGCGAACCTTGGAAAATAACTATCCTTCGACTAGCATGTCATCCAGAGTAAAAGTTATAAATACCTTTATTTCAACATGTTTGGATCTTTCGTCGGCTTCTTAGCTTCCGGCTTCCAAGGCAGAATATACAGAGGAAACCTAGAGATAAGCGCGACCTCCTTGGCATCAATTTCCTTTGGTGCGACTTCATCTTCATTGGAGTCGATCTCCATAGCATCCTTCTGTCAGTTTTGGGCCCCCTTGCTCCGTTGTTCCTTAGGATGTTTCTTCTAAGGCGACGATCTTGTTACGAGCTTCTGTGGCTTTTTGGACGGCGCTGCACCCACATTCATATGCTTCTTGGGAGATCTCGACCTTGTAGTGGTTACTGGTGGTGTATTCATCATTATGAATCCTAAGCCTCTGCAGAGAAATTCCTAATCAATATTCTTGTAGTTATTCTCTGACATACAGCAGCTTGCTCAACGCTCTTGCAAATAATAATTCTCACTTATAAGTCTTAGCGTGCAAAGTGTTCGAATGGGGAGTGAGATCCCTAATTTATAGCGAAATTCGAATCCAAATTTCATCATCTCTCTTAGATCTTCCTCATAAATTCTTATTTGGCAGCATATATTCCCAGATATGCCCATTAATTTCATCCCTCCTACTACTTTTAACAGTCAATTCATTGTCCAATCAACTGCCACTGTTCCAAGGAAACACTACAACTCTTATACAACCTTCTAGTCCCTTATTAATTTCATACACATCTGTAAGAAGGATGGCAATATACACTAATCCGATTCCTTTACTTCAGTATCCTCCTTAGGCTTATTCTTCAATGGAAATAGTTGTCTCTGTGTGGTTGATGTTGAAGCTTTAGGAGTCATAAATGTCTTCATTGCTTCCATGAATGTCTCTTTCTCGCGCTACACATTAAAAAAATAGTTACCGATCAAATAGGTAACTAAACTGGTACCTACTTTTTTTAGGTAGCAAAAAAAACACCCCATCTTGAAAAGTGGTGATGTAGAATCACCCTTTTTTTTAGAGCATGTTTTTGGCACTTTATTTTTTATTTTTTATTTTTTTTTCTTATGTGATGATTTTCATGTCGATTTTGACACTGTACATTTTCTAATGTCTTCTTCTTCCCTAAGATGTTTATTTTTTAAGTGCATTTATGTACTTGTCTTTAAATAAATAAATTAAATTAAAATAAAAATTTGTAATGAACTCTTCATTTTTCACATAGATAATTTTTTTTTAAAAGGGTCAATATTTTAAAGTTTATATTTTCTATATGTTTATGCATTGTTAATTAATATTTCAATGCACATCAAATAATTGTCGCTAAAAAACCAATATTTTGAACCATATGACAAAAAAATACAAATTTTCAATATAAATAGAATGGAAAAAATACACTTTTAGAGACTTTTTGCTAAAAAAAACATGTTAAATAAACTATTTTTTTGGGAAAATTTTAACAAAAAATCTAAATAAAATAGCATTTTTTATGAATTTTATGTCAAAAAATCACGGGTTTTTTGCAAAAAATAAGGATTATTCTCATAAAATATCAAAGTCTAAGCATTACAAGTAAAATTGATTAATATCTCTCAAAACTGAGCTTTATTTGCAAGCATAACTTAAGTATCATCAACAATATCAACTAATCCATGTTCAACAACTTCTAGAACATCATTAATGTCTTCTTCCGCAACATTTTCATCTTCTAATGGATCTTTCATGTCTGCAAATCTTCCAAAGTGTCTTTTTCCAATCATTCCTTATAATGGTGGTTGAGGTTCCTTTGTTGTTTTTTCCACACCTGATTCATTAAAATCCCCTTTCCTCAAACCAACTTCTTGCTTCTCATCTGGAAGAAATTGAAGAGCGTTAATTCTTTGTTGAATAATTTTTCATTACACTAGGTCTTTCTCAATGGCAATGAAATTTCTTCCTCTTTGTAGGCAACATGCTAGTGTTGTACCTAATCATCAAGCACACAAGAAATAAATAAGAAAAATAGTATAAACAAATAAAAAGTGAAAAATAAAATATTTAAATTCAAACTTGTATAATAAAGCTTACATGAACCTAAGAATAAATCCAAAACCCAATCTCCTTCATTTGAGCATAGATATATAAGATAGTTAATCAATGCTTTCAGTTTCTAATAAATTTTAACTATATCTCCTTTTGCATCATTATCCTCATATGTTAGTTTTCTTACAACTGCATCATGAACCAATACTTGACTATGATTCTTCCCATCTACTTGATTCATAAGAATACGCTTATAGCTATTCTCTTTTGTCCAACATTCAACATGGATGAACTCACAATAATTCATAATAGGTTGATCTTTGGAAGAAACAAGATTTGACTTCTACCTACAACATAACATAGTAAAAGTTCAATTCAATTATACATAAATAAAAAAAATTAACAGTAATCGAACATACAATTTCAAAGTATTACCATGTAAGTTGCATCCTTGAGTTTGTTTTTCCCTTGAAACTTTTTAATAACATTGCAAACTATGTGTTTGAATGAAATGTCACAAATATCCAAAGTGGTGATGTTGTGACTTCTTAAAAACCCGTAACCATTGTACTAAAATCTTGATAAGTATATGGTTCACTATCATATTCAATGTCCAGGAAATTGAAACCATGAGGAATATATGCAATAACTAGGGCATATTCCCTTTTAGGTATTAGTTTTGCAATGTCTTCATAGTCACCTTGTATTATTTGATATTAGATACTATCGAACCCATTCCAAATGAAATGATTAAGAGCAGGATCAAGTTCAACATTCATAAGACACTTCCTTCTCATCTTTTCCAACTTAATTTTTTCAATAAATCTTTTGAAAGTATCTGGTACTCCATTTCCATCCTTCTTCGACATCTTTAATGACATAAATATATATGTATGTATAAGTAATAAAATAAAAATAGTTTACATATGAATAAAATGAATGTATAAATCGACATACCTTATTGAATGCAATATAAAAATCTTTAAGTGTTGTAATTCTGGGTAGTGACGCACAACATCATACCAACTGTCTTCATTCAACATTTTAACCACATGCTCTTGTATTTTCATATAAATATTTTGACTGAATGAATAAAGTTAAAACTGTTAATATAGTGACATGTATAACAAATTCTACCAACAACTTTATGTTTTATTTAAATGAAAATTATAATGAAAGGAAAATAAGAAATAATTCAAGAAACTTACTTTTGAAATTTTGTGCACATTTCATCCATTGATAATTCACCCAAATTAACATGGGATAGTACTGATTTGACTATTTTCTCATCCTTCACTCCTTGCATTATTCTCCAATGTGTGATAGTCATATCCTCCGGAAGTTGCTTCATTTCAGGACATGTCTTACTGTTGGTACATATTATGGGTTTACTCTTTTTAACCTTCTGATTTTTTATGGAAATATTCTACCACCACTCAAAAATCTCATCAATCAAATCCCATATCTCCCCAGTTCTAAATGCCAACTGAAAAATTCTATCCATGCTTCTGAATATATTTGAATGCATTTTTCCATCTTTTACTTTGATTTTTTCATCAATTTGATAACCTATTTCTGAGAGTGCAAGCTTCTGTGATCCATAACATATTAGATTATAAATCTTTCGGGAAATCACATGAGAATTTTAGGACCACGACAAAAATATGCGTTTCGAACTACCAAATGTAGTTCATCATCAGGATAATAAAGAATGGCTGATCAGACACACCTATTTATACCATGAGGAGAGAAGCAACGGTCAAAACCCAGAAACGGTTAAAATCAAAATTAACCGGTCAAAAATAAAAATAGAAATAAAAACAGAAAACATAACAAACCCACCCCTAAAAATGCTAGTCAAAACTAAAAATAATACAAAACCAAAACCAAAAACTAAAATGACCCCAAAAAATAAATAAATAAATAGATAAAAATAAAATAAAAACAAAAATCCAATAAAAGTCAAAGTCCACATAAACGAAATTAATCTATAAAAACAATAACGTTCAATTTAAAAGGGATAAAAGAAATAAGCAAAATAGATAAACAAACAGTAAATGTTTATTCTCATGTGATTTCCCGAAAGATTTATAATCTAACCTATTTCTATTAGACATTCGTTCCGAAATGTTAGACTAACTTGTGCCTTATCTCCCCACCACATTTTTCTATGAATTCATTATGAATAAATATGACCCTTTGGATGAAATTCATTTTCATTGTGTACTCATTATCAACATTATGATCCCATGCTAATAACTTTTTTTATGTTTCTGTCAAACCAATGTAAATTATGCATTCCACTGTTTGAAAAAGATAGTTATTGGGATATTCCTCAATCAATTGTGTTTTATCCTCTACCGAATGGTTCCCTCCAATTACATAATATTTATAATCAAAACTTTTTGTCTTGTCAAATGCCTATTTGTCGGGAACCTAACATGGATCAACAAGAACCACATAATCCACCACACATGCATATGGATTGAACCTGAACAATGTTTTCAGATTATGTACATGTAGGTTATGGGCCTTTCTAATTTGATATTGATATTTTCCTTCATCTAGCCTATAAAATTGGCTGACATTAAGCTCAAATGTTTGGCCACCATAAATTAATTTATTCTTCCTCAATTGATATCGAATGGAATTTTGTTTTGTTTAATAATTCCATCCTCTAACTCAGCACCTGGTGTTATGATTTCTCTGCTTCCTTTAGAGCTTTCATTTTGTTCTTCACTGTTTCTCATGACTTTTACAGGTTGACAGAGATTTTATTTCTTCTTCTTATTGGTAAACATATCAGGTTTTTTATAAACAAGCTCTTCATCATTAGGTAAAAGAGAGCCATTTTTATTTTTGGTGTCTGATTTGTTTTCTCTTTTTGCACAACAGTTCTAATCTCCTCCTCACTAATTCTATCTTAATTTTTAGTTTCATGTTCCACATCTTCAAAAGAAACATGTTTAGGTTTACTATATTGACCCACCTTAGTGACTCTTGGTTGATCCCATCTTTTTACTATCGCAATGTCACGAGCTATTGATTTTTGCTTCATTCTCCTTTCCTCTTCTTTGTCTGTGTGGAAAGTGTTGATCACAATCATATCATTTGGCTCCATATAATAAATACCTTCAAACATGTTTGAAAGAGGCACAACAAAATCCTATGAAACAAAATAAAAATTTAAGTATTAAGGGGTTTTCGCAGTGCATTATATTAGATATCATTTTTTGGGATTCAATTGTGTTAAGAAAGTCATTCAACTATGACCATTTCCATGAGAGGTAGTCGTAACTGACTAATTTCTCATGATTTTTGAATAGTCCACTTAGCACTCATTGCATCGGGTGATGCTCACAGGGGTGAAGAAGTGGGATTGAAACTAGTGAAATGAATCACATAGCGTCAATCTACACTTCCGGGGCTTTCACCTGGTAACCAGGACTTCCCAAGTGGTCAGCCATCCTAGAACTCCTCTGGCTCAAGTGTGCTTAACTATGGAGTTTTCCCCACAATCAAGCCCACTTAGCTTGATACCCCATTTGCAAAACCTTAGCAAGTATTGTGCCTCATGAAGCATTCAAGTAGATCTCCCTTTACTCTTTTGTATTTAAGTATTGAGGGGTTTCCGCAGTGCATTATATTAGATATCATTTTTGGGATTCAACTGCGTTAAGAAATTCATTCAACTATGACCATTTCCATGAGAGGTAGTCAATCACATAACGTCAATCATCACTTTTGGGGCTTTCACCCAGTAACTAGGACTTCTCGGGTGGTCACCCATCATAGTTGAATGAGTTTCCTAACACATTTGAATCCCAAAAAATGATATTTAAAATAAAACATGTCAATGATCAATAATTTATTAAAAAATGAATGATCCTTACAATATTGCATAGCAGAAATATAAATAAGCATACTTACAATGTTATTTTCAATGTTGCTTACGATTTCTGCAGACAAATTTGTAGATGTTTCATTTGTGTCATACTTGAACTTTGATAGACGATATCTAATCTTGTCACATTTATTAGCCATTCTTGCAAGAACATAAATAGTGTTTGTATTCGGCACCAAACATATGTCTCGTACTCTGCCCATCACCTAATATGATTCATCTAAGTCAATCATACCACAAATCAAATAGATATGTATATCATTCTCCATTTCATTGTCTTCAAGATACCATAAAGAATCAGTTTTATTTATTTCCTCTGCATTCTTCCATTCAGAAAAAAAACTTTAATGAACTTGTTGCGCCACTTGCTTGACTTTTATTACGTCTTTCAATTTTTGATTCTTCAACTATATGCATAGTGTGTGCAACAATGTCCTTATTACATCCAGGAGTATCGACAATGCGTCCAGTTGCAACTTTAGATTTGGTAGTTGCTGCCCTAGGTGCAAAAACATTCACATAAATCTTTTTTGATGTCATTTTCTTGATAAAAAGAAATATATATATTAGTTAATGAAAAAAGAAATAACTTAATTAATCATTTTTTTTTTAAGTTTACCAATATAAATTTAAAATTAATCGAAAATTAATTTCTATAAAATAAATTAAAAAAAACAAAGTTTATTTGTAAAACTATATAAATTAAAAATAAACAAATAAAATTAACCATATAATGTTTTCATTTAAAAACAATATATATATATATATATATATATATATATATATATATATAGTATATATATATATATATATATATATATATATATATATATAAAAAAATAAAGAATTAAAAAAAAAATTAAAGTTTTAAAATTTTTAATATTAAGTTTTTTTTTTAAGTTAAAAACAAAATTAAAAATAAAAATAAAAATTTAATATATATTTTTTTTTAATATTAATTGTTTTTTTAATATAAAATTAATAAATTAAAAATTTTATGTTATAATTTAAAATTTTATTTTTAAATTTTTAAAAATATATTTTTTTTTTATTTTATTTTATTATATTTTAAAATTATTAATATAAAATATATTTTAAAATTTTAAATTATATTAAAATTTTTGTTTTTTTTTTAATTTTTGCACATTTTATTTTCATAAGTTATTTTTAAAAATAAAAAATTGTTTTTCTAAACGACGAGGGCCAGAGGACGGCCGTACAGCACGGTGGAGGGCTGCCCAGTTGGCCTCCGGCCACTGGCGTTCGGCAAAGTTTAAATTTATTTTATTTTATTTTTTAAATAAAACAAACAAAAATAAGAACAATAAAAAAATAATATAAAATAAAAATATTTTAAATTTTAAAATTTTAAAATATTTTTTTTAAAAATATTAAAATAACATATAAAATAATAATAAAAAAAATCAATAAATTACAATTTTATAAAATAGAGAAAAAAAATTAAATAAAAAAATTATAAAAAAAAAAATAATTTAAATTTTTTTAAAAACAATAACAAAAACAAATTAATTAAATTTTTTTAAAATATTAAAAAAACAAATAAAATAATAAAAAAATTTAAATAAATTAAAAAATTTAAAATCAAAAACAAAAATAAAAACAATTTAAATAATAAAAGTACAAAAATTAATTTTTTTTATTTTTATTTTTTAAACAAAAATAAAATACTCAAACTATTTTACAGTTAAATGGTTATTTTAATTTACAAATATATTTATAATAAAAATTAAAAAAAAAATTAATATAAACTAAAAGAAATCTGTATTTTCCTTTAAATTAATTAAGAAAAAAAAAAAACACACACACATTAAAATATCTAATGGTATTTTAAAAAATAAAATTTCATGTTTTAAAATAAAAATTATTTTATTTTTTATTTTATTTTTTTTATTTTTTTATTTTTTTAAATTATTTTCTCGGTTGCGCTTTTAGAAAAAATAAAACTAAAATAAATATAACTGTTTTTTGATGTGCATGGCCATTTTTTGGTTTTTTTTTTTGTGGAGGAACCCAACATCCCTAAAAAAAACCTAAATTTTTGTCCTAATACCCTAAAAATTTGAGTCTTTTTTTCCATTTTCTTTGCTAAAAAAATATTAAAAAATTTGGCTTTCAAACCTAAAAGCCATAAAAAAATAGTTTTGGAACACAAAAATTATAAAAAAATATATTTTCCCCAAACTCATCTTTAAATGGACAAAATAGAAGGAAAACTAACCTTTGAAATGCGAAAAACTCCTATTACTAATGCCAACACAACACCTCGAATGCGAAAGCAAGGCATCCACAAAATTACCAATGCCAACGCAACACCTCCACAAAATTGCTCCAACAAAATCCATAAGACTTGATGTGATGTGAGGAATAGAAACAATGATTGTTATTATATAGCAAAGATTGTGTGATTGGTTTCCCGTTTCGCAAATGTGGGATTAAAATTTAAAATTTAAAATATTTACATTTAGTTAATATTATAGGTTTATATTAACTTTTATTCAATGTCAGAAAAAAAAAAGTAAAACATAAATTTTAAAAATTTGTTATAATACGTAATCAATGTTAAATCATTCAAATAAGAAATTTATTTTAGTTTGGAAGGCATGCATGAAAGGAATATTTTGTGGATATTTTGAATATAAAGTAGGGTGAAATATTTGAAGACTAGCAATTTATTAAAAAAATTTGAAATACATTTTAGACGAATATTTTATATGAAATATTATTTTGGAGGGAGAGTTTTTAGCGAAAATTTTTGGGGGAAAAATTTGGAGGGAAAACTTTTAGCGATAATTTTTGGGGGGGAATTTTAGAAGGAAATTTTTGGTCTAAAGCTATATATTGTAATTGGGAGAGAATTCATTTGTATCATTCAACATCCTCTTGTTGAAAGCCATGGGTTCTTCTGAGAGCGAAGTTTTTCTTTCTGCAACATCAACATCTTCGTCATGCAAAAACTCTATTCAGATTGATGAATATAATAGGAGTCCATTCACCTTGAATAGAGAATCAAAAACTAGACTTGGTTGTAATCCTAAGGATAATGACAACAAAATTGATGAAGGGCAGCAAAAAGAAATTTTTGTAAATCAAGAGTCAATTATTCCACTTACTCTTAATCCTAAGGATTATGAAAGCGCCAGTGATGAAGGGCATGATGAAGAATTTCCAGAGTAAAATTTTCACTTCGTCCTAATCCTAAGGATTATGAGGGCACCACTGATGAAGGGGGGATGAAGAATATCCACTTCATCCTGAGGATTATGTGAGCACCACGAATGAAGAGGGGAATGAAGAATTTGAAGAGTCAAAATATCCACTTCGTCCTAATCCTAAGGATTATGCGAACACCAATGATGAAGAGGGGAATGAAGAATTTCCAGAGTCAAAATATCCACTTCTTCCTAATCCTAAGGATTATGCGAGTGTTAGGGTCCTGTGATTTGGCTAATTGGCAAGCCAAGTGACAGGGCAACATCAAACCAATCTTTGGAGCCCAAGGACCTAGCCCTCCTGGACTCAGAGAGGGCTCTCTCTATTTGTGTAAGGGATACCTATGTGTTTTGCTTCTTATTTTTCTGATTTCAGGCTAGTTATGAAGTAGGTTTTTGGTTTTTCTTTTAGGTTTTTGAGGGAGGAACTGATCAAAGATTAAAATAGATAAAAAATATTGTTAGAACAACTGGGCTATGGGGTTGAAAAGGTTGAGAAAGCTTCATATGGTGATACAAGGAATGTTGAAGGGTCGATTTGATCAAGGTAAAATGGATCTTAAGGTAAAATGAGGTGAGATGGACACTAAATTTGTGAAGAAAAAAGGCTTTCAAACATAAATAGTTCAATAGCTGACATAAACATGGTAGGGCTAACCATTAATCATGATGAATGTAACTACAAAATGATAAATGCATAGAAATAAACATTCAAGCAATACATAGAGATATATGACTCTCTAACTTTAGGAAATTGCTATCAGACTTTGGGGAAAGACAATTAAGACAAACAAATAACTCAAATTACTATGAGGAAATGCCTAGAGATAGTATTTCAAGCTATTGAGCACTTTGAAGTAATATTTCAGAGTTTTAGGCAAAGGGCAAGATCAGTACAAGACTTCCTTGGTTTAACTAGGACAATCAAACAATCAAAGAAATGTTTTAGAGGTGGAGCTATGACTAGCCATGAGTAAGCAGGGCATACTGTGAATCATACTTAGCATGCATAAAACCATAAATGAAACAAGAAAACAATTTCTTCAGTGATCAAAGAGCAATCAAGATTTCTTTGATATGACTAAGAAGGAGGAAAACATAGAAGCTATAATGAAACAGGAAATCTGAGGTGCCTCCAAGGGCATGTCTCAAATCTATTCTCTATTGTCTTATAGCAAGCAAGAACATGAAATATGTATGAAAACTAAGAAGCATAACAGAGAGGGACACTATACCATTTTACCAAGTCAAGGAATCCAACAGCAGTCCTCTTTCATCATCCAAAACATTCAAGAAACTATCTAATGCATGAGACAAGTATTTCTTCAAAGCTTGCATAACCATATATTGCTTTATATCATCAAGTTCAACCTTGTTTACAATGAAGTCTCTTGGAATATATAGGCCAAGATGAAGGAGAACCTCCTAGTGCAACTAGCAAGCTCATTGGCCCATCAAAAATATCTGATTTTATCCTTGAAGCTTTGTAAAGCCCGAGGCACAAATATCTATAAAAGTATCTTAAAAATGCTAGAAAAGGAAATTAAATTGACTTTTCCTAACTAACCATGGCCAAAAAAGGCTAAACGCACATTAGGAAAAGCCACTTCAGAAAAGTGCATTTTTCTCAAAAATACTTAAGAAATATATCAGCAGAAAAACCCTTGTGTTGTGGGCAACTTTTGGAGGCCTTCCCGATGTCGAAACGAGGCCCGTGATGGCTCGTCGGAAAACTATGAATGTCTAGTTTCTGAAAATGCTTTTATTTCTCCAAACTGATTATTGGAACCCTGTGAAAAAACGGACCTGTGTGGAAAAATCCAGAAAATAACATTTGCTGATATGCGGGGCAGAGTGTTGAAAAAATGATTGTTTTTCGCCATTTTGGGGGACCAAATCATCTTCAATTGATCTAAAAATTTCTAAGTAGATGCCCCTAAAATTATGGCATCCAATGATACCATTTTCATCCTTTGAGGATGTCTCAAACAAAAATGGTGATGCCCATGATTTTTAGCAAAAAGCCCAAAAATGTCAAAAAACCAAAACTTGTCGAATTTTGCCCAATTTTGGTGAGCATGACCCTCAAGGGTTTTCAGAAGAATGCTGAGAAGCAGAGGCAAAAATTTGGAGCCTTGATGTGTCTTTCTTCATTTTTGGTGCCGAGCGCCTCTTTTGAGCCTCTTTGAGCTTTTCTTGTGTGGCTTTCAATTTCCGATGGGCGAATTGATTAAGCTTCTTATAGTGCTCGCTCATCCTTCTTTGAAGGTCCAAATATCTATTGGCCTTTTCCAACTTCTTCTCCAAGTGGTCATTCACCCTTTCAAGAAATGTCTCTCTATTGTTTTCTATCTCTTGGGTGAATAAAGTAGTAAGAGGAAAAGATTAGAAAAGGGCGGCCTCTTCCTCTTTTTGTTTCTCCAAAGCTCTTCTGAGTCCCATGGTCCTTGGCCTCTTCCTCCTTGGCTATTCTTCTTCTTCACTATCATTGAACTCGCCCATGAGTTCTTCCAACTTAATTTGCGCTTTGGAGGCCTCTTTTTGATATTTGATAGCTCGTGTCTCATATACCGCCATGTGGACACTCATCTGATTGTTTTGTGTTTGCAGAAAGTGAATGAGGTTTCTAAACCTCTCTAGATATTCTCTTAGATCCTAAATTTGTTCTTTTCTATTTATCAAGAGAGACTCTAAGATCCAGGCCTCATTGTCGCTATCATCACTGTTTATATGAATTATGTCAAAGTCCCTCTCTTTCTCATGGCTACTCTCTTCCTTCTCCTTTCCCTTGCTTTCGGTGCCTTTCTTGGTCTTCCTCCTCTTTGGTAACTCAACAATGGATTGCTTGGGCAACTTCCCTTTGCTTCGGAGGGCTCTAGTAAGATTTGGAGTTACAGTTCGAGGCACTCTCTTTCTTGATGTTCGGGGCTTTTTCACCTTTGGAGAAGAAAGCATGGCCCCTTGCCTAGGAGAGGTAGCTAGCACATGCTCTATTTTCTCTTTGCCCTTGCTACTCCCCTCATCATCCTTGCCACTATTTTGACCTTCTTTATGAATGCTTTGACTGTCACCTTGCATGTCTTTTTGAAGGCTGCCCTTTTTACTCTTGTCCCTACTTTCTTCAGAACTTTTAGGCTATGTATCTTCAATGTTTTGTGATTCATCTTCATCATGTTTACTACTGTGAAGGCTACCAATATTCTCATCAAACTGTTCCATTTCTTCATCATTTCCCTCTTCACTGTTTTGCTCTTTCTCATGGCGCTCTTATTCACTTTGCTCCCTTTGACTTGGATCCTCTTCACTATTTTGTTCTTCATCACTATGTTGCTTTTCCTCACTGTGCTCCTCTTCATCATTATGTTGTTCTTCCTCACTGTGGTTTTCTTCTTCACTGTGTTGTTCTTCTTGACCAATCATGGGAGATTTTAGCTTCTTAGGAGTGGGCTTGCTAGAAGAAGGAGAAAGATGCTGAGTGGAAGGTGGAGGAGATGCATGGGATGAAGAAACAATGGTGAAATCGGGATGTGAGATGAAAGTGTCCCAAGAGATTCCATTCTTCTCAAGTTGATGAATAATGACAATCTTGATGAGGGAATGATGGAAAAGACAATCTGACTGCTGAGAAGAAGGTATCTTTTGAATAGTAGAAGACATATTTTCAATGCTTCTATGGAGGAAGAAGGGGAGGTTTAGCAATTGGGTTCTCGTGAAGTGCATAAGTAGCCTGACATGGTAAGCATAAACCCGAGAAAACCTTCGCTCGCACGTGAAATATTTCATGATTATCTTCATGAGGGGAGCATAACTGGTCAACAAATATGAAAAAGGAAAAATGGATGGGCATGCATCCCGATGCTCTGGTTTCAAAAAGGGTTTTTACTGTTCTTAAACCATTTTTCTCCGACATATGGAATTTTGGTAGCTCTGGAAATGGATCTAGGAGAAAACTTGAAATCTAAGCCTGCTAGCTGAACATGTTTCCCTTGCAATCTTAAAGCCAATAGATGTGTCAAGGGAAGATAACTTTTCACCTCCTGAACCCTTTGAAAAAAATCCAAACATCCAACTTCATGAAATTTAAAAAGAACTGAAGGATGGGCATTTACTTCCTCAGTTGAGAAAGGTTCATACCTTTTGTGAGGGCCACTTTTGTTGTCTTGCCTGGGAGGCATTTTGCTTTGGATACTCTTTACTGGCTAACCAACACAAGCTGTTTAAAATGGTCTTTGAAATAGTTTCCCAACACCACACCTTGTCCTCCTTGTAAGTCACTGTGCTTCTTTGATGCTGGCAAACAAATATTTGTCAAATGATAACCAAAAACACTTTATCACTGTGCTTCGGCAAAGATCTCGAAAATACGTGTTTGTGTTTCTTTGTTGAAGAAGGGTTTCTTGTGTTTTGGTACACAAAATCCTCCCCTCAAGCACTACCCTTTTGTTGTTTACTACCCTTTACAAAGTAAACAAGACACCTTTCAACTGACTTGAAGACCTTGAAAACAAACTCTGCCTTTTTTGAATTTTGGGGGTTGCACAAATTTCACTATCTCACAACACAGAAAGGAACTCTTTATATTGACCTAGCCTTCATCCCTTTTACCACTATCTAGATGATCATTAAAAAATGTTTTGAGACCTATGCAACCTCTGTTTATCTGTCTAGCAACTGTGTATAGTTTTATCTTTTTAATAACACAAACAGAGCTTTCAAATTGGCCTAATAGACCTCCCTTCTTTCACTGTTTTATCATTTACTAGCCATGACCAAAGAGATCCTTTTCAATTTTGACAAACCACCTATCTCCTTTAATCACTGTGTTTGAGAAAAATACTTAAACAAGGTATGTTTGTGGTTTTTTTTTGAAGTGGAATCTTCCTTTGTTTTGGCACAAACACTCTTTCCTTCATACACTTCTCTTTGTCATCACTGCTTTTGAAAGGAAATTAGGGCTCTTTACAACTGATAAAACACCTTTCCCCTATCACTATGTTAATGTTTGACACCCACAGCAACAAAACCTTTTGATTTTGACCAAAAACCCAATCTTCTAATCATTGTTCCTCTCTTTGTTTTTAGGTGATGAAGTGCCTTTAAAGCCATTGTTTCTTCTTGGAAAACACAGCAAAAACACCCTCTTTAAACTTCAAAATTTACCAAGAAGCAATGAAAATACCTTGAACAACGTTTATGGGTCTTGTTTGATCGTTGGAGCAGCGTAAAAGAGCTTTTTTGAAAGCCAATGGAGGAGCAAGCCGTTTGAAGCAGAGGGCGCCACGCATATGGAGGCGGTCAGGTCGTTTTCGGGCACCCAGTAACCGAAGACACAGGCACACCGCGTGTCGCGCTGTAGTTCAAATACTTTGTATGGGCGCTAACAAGTGAGCCGCGCACATCTACGGGCACACCACACAGACCTTGAGCCCCAAAAACTTGAAGAAATTCCCGAAATTGCCTTCTTTCTCCAGTGAGCAGCCAATGGATGTTCGCTTTGGTTTTTTGAATTTGCAAATGGGGCCTTTTAAACGGTCTCCTCCCTTATTTTTATTTGAAAAAAAATTAATGCTTTGGAAGTCATATTTGGAGGGTTTAGATGTTTTTGAGAAGGTTTATTTCATGTAAAAACATAAATCACCGCCCTTAGTATATGTCACTTTTTAAAATGTCATAAAGCCCTCTATTCGAACCTGTCCTCTTTGTATGCAATATGCACAGGCTGTTTGTTGAAGACTGAGGCTATTTTTTCCTTCAAAAGGAAAACTGCTTCAAGAACCATATCAAAGACTGTTGATGCATCCTCTGCCTATCTCTTTGGAAGGAGGTGATTGACAATTCTTAGAAATTACTTTGACAATTCAACTTGCTGGTGTTTGATGATTTGTTATGCCAATTGTTGGAGTTTTTCAAACACTGTTAGGCACTTTTTAAAATTTTCCTTTGACTATGGATGAACCTTTATTTGTACTCACCAAGGCTTGACTTACATCTGTTCATCAAGGAGATGGCCCTTAAAAACTCTCAATGCAATCATATACAACAACAGAGTTTGTTCTTATGTACATTTAACAGGTCTTGTCTATGATTGTGGTATGTTTTATTTCTTTGAATGGTGTATTGAACTTGAATCATTGTGTCATAGCCTTCCTTATCCATATTATCTCTGTGTATTCATTTGCAAAGGTCTTTTTAAGAAACAAGGCTAGTCTCCCTTCTTGTTATTTTGATGAGATTGTTCCAAGTTGTGGACATTTTAGCCTCAGATTGCCCTTTGAAGAAGATCTTTATGGATAGGAAAAAAAAATCTTTTTGAACATCATAATATCACTGCTTGGCCTATGTTTAACACCAGACTTTAACTCATAAACCTTCAACTGCTTCCCACTGAATTTCAATTTTGTCCTTTAAACAGTGAACTCTTTTAAACACTATTTGAAACACTACTGCTGTATCAGTTGTTTCATCTTTTGGAGGAAGTGGTGTAAACAAGTTTTTAGGTCATTTGAAACACTATTAGTCTTGTGCTCTTTGAATGAGGCTATACCTCTGTTCCTGACCCTCTTCTTTTAAATGAAGGAGGCCCTTATCATGTTCCTAACCATCTGCTTTTAAATGAAGGAGGTTAACATAATATTTCCAAACCATCTACTCTTCATACTGGAGGAGGTTTACAACAGGTGACCCAACCATCTGCTCATGTTTGGAGGAGGTTAATATAGTCATGACACTTCATCCCGTTCTCAAACTGTGTCATATTTCCTTGTAACACATATCTATGCTTGGTATATCACAATAATTAATAAAGTGAAATTTGACAATATGTTATAATAGGGATGTTCTGAGATATGTATCCTGTGGTTAGAATATCCTTGTGAATATTTTAAACCAGGAGCCACATGATTTGTACTTGTATAGTATTTGCTAGCTAGTCATTACTTACTAATCTTTCTTGACTGTGTTTGCAGAGGCTTATTGAATTTTCTCTCTGACTAGTATTCTTATCCCAGGCTCAATACAACATGAGAAGAAATTGTCTTCTTATGTTTTGTTTGATGATGTCTTCTGGAATACTTGTGCATCTCTGCTTCTAAAAGAGACACTGAATCATTGTAGATCAACATAATATCAGTTTGGCTTTTGACACATGTACTACTAAGACATCAAGACCCTTTAGTGGCGCGACCTATGGGTGTATCAAGCTTTGTTTTTCGCAAATTAAGCGCTAATTCAGGGTTGGCTAGTATTGAACAAAATATTTTGGCTCAGGATGTTTTTTCCAAAGAAGGGATTCCCTAAAGCGCCACTACCTAACTTAGGGGAGATCTTTGACAGATTTTGAGTATTCTCTTTGGTATGATTAGATCTCAAAATGGCATATGACCAAAGGTAGGGTGGCTGACATTCTTATCAACATTTGGTTAATGAATGACTTGGGCATGAGGGTAAATGACAGCAGATAACTTTAGCTTATGACATCTCATGGACAGGATTATATGACTGAAACTAGATAGGACTTCACAACTAGGTTTTTTCTCATCATAGGCTGACTGGAAAAGGTAGGAGGACAAAAAATTTTAGGGGTGTTTTCTAGATGACAGATTTGACAAATTTGGAGATCAGTTTCTAGAAAACTTGGCCTTAAAAACTAGTCATCGTCAACAGGTGAAAATTATTGATGCTTAACAGTGGTTCCATTTGGGGAGGGCAGCTCCTTTTCAAGAGGTGTCCAGAATTTCAGATCTCTAGCCTTTGAAGAACAGTGCCTTTATCCATTGGCGCAAATTTATTTCTTCTTTGATGCTATATCTGAAAAATGACAGCATGATTAGCATCAAATTCATTTCTACCTACCCAGCTACATTTCCTAACATATTTTCTTCATTCAGGCACATTTGGACTAGCAACCCTTTGACATAATATTTTTGAAAAATTACACTATCTAATTCTACACTTATATCAACCGGGAGTTCAGATTAAACTGATGAACTCCTTTGTTTCTCTACCTATGCTAGATCGACTGTCAAGATTAAGTTGTTTGACAGGATGTTATTCTCTAATCTAAAACATGAAATTTGAAAAATGACCAAATCAGGATTAGACAGTCTGATTTGTCATGTACTTGTGGCGTGAATAGACAAGCTGCACACAAATATTATTTTTCATAAAATGAAATCTCGAAAATCAAGGCTAGGATACACAGTTTGTTTATCATCCCTGTTTTCCTCTTTGGTTCTGTTTTGAGCATGTGTAACCAGTATCTTTTCCTAATCTATTTTCTTTGATAAGTCAATCTTACACAATATTGACTATCTCCTCTCTCACTAACTTATCAGCAAATAAATTTAAAACATGTTCAATTATGATTAGGCTAGATAACTGAACAAGACATTTTTGAGCACTAGTAGCGGCATTTAGACTTGCGCACTTTCAAAATGACTATTTTTTGAACACGGGGCTTTCTTTCTGTTTTTCAAACTGCCCTCTTTTTATACTTTTCTATTGTTTCTGATTTTTCTTCTTCTTTTTTATTTCTTCAAACAATGATATATACAATGATTTGAAACATATGGAACTAGAAATCCTGAAAGTGGTGAAACTTGAGCATCTTATCTTCATAAGGATCTCCCACCACTCTTGGTCCGCTCAGCTCTTGAAAAGAAAAGTTCAAAAAAATTTCTCTTTCAAGCATAATGTTGTGGAGGAAAATCCCCTCTACGGACATAGGCGATCCCTACTAGCCTAGGCCAGGTCTAGCAACAATCGTCACACGCTATAGTGCAGGTTCCTAATTGCAAATAAACCAACTAGCGATGAAGGCTTACTTGGAATCCAACGCTATCGCTTGTAGAGAAAGTAGTTCTCCCGTTCCTTAGCTCTGGAAGATCACGATCCCTCACGATCTCCATGACCGGATACCTGCACATGCAAGAAACACAACAAACGCAAGCTTAAAATCTAGTATATGCAACTATATGTCAGTCAAAGAAGACATAACTCATCATCATAATCAACAACAAGAGTGGAACCATAACAAATAGTCGCTTATTATTAATCAATCAAAGGAGGATACAACCTGGCTCTGACGCTGAATTCTCCTTCGGAAGGTTGCCAGCGGAACACGTCTCGAAAAATCCTGTCGGGGATGGGACAAGCCTCTCTCTTCGGATGTCTCGAAAATAATATCCTTGCTTGGATTTGGACTTAAGGGAATGAATCAAGGCTCTTGCAGCATAAGGCTCTGATGGCTCTTGGGAACTTAGAGATTAGCTATTCATCCATTCAGCCCCTTCATCAATGGATGAAGGCTATATTTACAGAGGAGAGGAGGAGGTTGGGATCCCTACAATAGTGGAAGGGAGGCCTTATCCCTTGGGAGGTTCCCCATAAGGTGGAAACAAAAGGCCAAAGGAGGAAGGCCACGGTTATTCAGTCGAAACCACTCTTGATGACTCATCCACGAAGTTGTTGTAACCGAAACTTCTCCTATTTTTTTTCAAAACTTTCCAAAAGAAGATTGGCATGGGTGCTTAACTGGGATAGAGTGCCAATTGGCGTGGGCTCAGTGTTAATTTTCCTCATTGGCGCGAGTACATAACAGGCTACCAGCACGAAGGAAAAAACAGGTGTTTTTAGGGGTCCGCTCAGGAAATGATCAACAGAAGGAATGTTGTCCTCATGGAAATGGATGCAATGATGGTATTTGCAAGGCATGACACTACATATTGGTCATAGAACTGACCCTCCAATGGGTGAGATGGGGATTGTAGGGACGGTGGCAAATTACTGTGTAACAGATGCCCCCTAAAGAATGAGGCCCGAAAGAGAGAGAGGGGTGAAATGCTTTATGAGAACGTGTCCAACTGAAAACACCGCCGTCGGAAAACCTACGTAGAGAAATAAAAATGATATCTCAAATACATGATATATATGTGGTATGGGCGCAGCCATCCATAACAGAGTATAAAATAATCTAGATCCAAGCTATGGCATAGCCATCCAGTGAGGATCGATAAATAGACTCAGGTATGGTCGCAGCCATCCAATCAGTGTGTCACGTAACTAATCATAAGAATCCACAAAATCACAGCCTGGATTATAACAGACAGGAATCTAGGGTCTTGCGCTCCATCTCGACCCGAACAAAGTACAAGTTCAAGTATGTGAATATGTGATCTCAAGTCGAACATGCAAGAACATCGCTTCATTACCAGCCAATGATGAAAAATGTTAACAGACAAGAGAGGTACCACCAATAATGACAATGGCCCTCAAGGTACTATAGGTACAATCTGGCATGTGAATCAATGAGTTGGCATTGAACACCCGTAGAATCACGCGATCGGAGCCCAATAATGAAAACCTCACGTTGAACGCGAAGAACCTGCCATTGAGGCATGTAGGCTTCAAGGTACCGGAAGGGAGTCTCTAGATCAGCTTCCTGGATAATGAGCTAAAGTCGACAGGAAGTGACCTTGATCGAAGGTGGGCCATAGTGTTTCCCACATCATCGACATAAGGCAGAGGAACATAATGTCTTTGTGAATCAAGATCAGATGAGAATCAGAGGAAGGTTGAAATTTGTAGAGGTCAACTTCTCTTGAACATATCGGCGGCACGACAGTGGATTTGGCAGTATTTGACATCAAAAGAGCAAGGGTCATGGTGACAAGGCAAGGAGCAGATGAGAGGTCAAAAAGGATCACCCAAACCCACAGAGGCAAGTGGAAAACAAGATGAGATATCCCCAACCCGACACGAATGCAGACAAGTGCCATGTTCAAGAGCGACATACTGCCGACACAACAATGATGTTGGTTCCATTTTCCCCACCATTTCTAGCGAGTACCTCTTTATTTTTACACAAGCTTGAAGAGGATACCATATGCTTGCTGTATAAGCCCATCCTAGTACATTTAACGAGCCCTAGGAAGGAGGAACTCGAATAATGTCATTACGACTGAATCCAATGTCATCAAGGTTTAACGAGTCTGACAAAGGAAGAACTCGATGTCTTTTCATGTTTAGAGAGTTTGAAAAGACAGCGGAAAAGTAAACTCCAAAGGTACCTTTTCGTAAATAGTTCCTCAAATCCGAAAAGGTAGAAAACAAAATCTGAGAAAACCTCCTAGTCGCGATAGGCTAGGGTATTCCTTTTTCGTAAATAATCTATCCTAGCCCAAAAAAGGGGTAAACGTATACTGGGTAGATGTCATTTCGTGGCCACTTTAATGAGATCGAAACGACAAGGGCCTCGGCAATCTTTTCATGTAACTTAGGGAGTCAGAAAAGAGCTGAAAGTTGACTCCTCCTGGAGGAACGAGTGGTATAAAGGGCAGCCACTGGTTCCGGTAATGGTGGAACTTCTCAGAACAATTAAAGGTTAAGATGCTGGCTAACAGGACCACTCATTGTAGCGGTTCTTCAGGAACGGGTAAAAAAACCAAGTGAAGGCATATGATCGGCCAAGCAGATAGTGATGATGGAGTAAGAAAACCAAGGCTCATATGGCAAAAATAGGCTGATAAAATGGCAATCACAAGAGGAAAAATGGGAATGGTTTCATTTTCACACAAGCTTGAAATCAGGAAACTCTGCTTGAAGTTGGTTTTATTTTTACACAATCTTGAAACAAAGATAAACTATGCTTGAAACCGGTTTCATTTTTACACAAGCTTGAAACGGAAACAAACTATGCTTGAAAAAAGTAAGCATGCCCCCAGCATGGTGACTCAATTCGAGGTACATGCCCCCCAAGCTTCAGTCCATGCACCTGAGTAAACAGATGGAGGGAGTGAAGGTTCAAGTTACGATATCTAAGAAAGACTCGACTGGGATTTTACGAGATCTGATCAAAGACTCAAATTGAACAAGAACATGTTTCATTATTTTAACTAGTTTGACACATTAAAAGAACTATCCTCAGGACACCTTGTTTCATGGTTTAAGGAGCTTGGCACAAGACAAGGAACTCTGCTTCGACAACCTTGTTTCATTTTTTAAGGAGCTTGACACCGGAAAAGAACCATGCTCCGATTGACCTCATCATAATGAACAAGAAGTCATCACTTCCAAGAGTTCCAATTCCGATGGAAGGAAAACATCCTGGAAATCAGGACCCAATTCCCCCAGCACCTGAAGCACAACGGCACTATCTCTGAGTATAGGCATGGGGTAGGTAGCCACATAGTTGACCTGCGGTGGGGCAGATACAACGGGTGGATAAAAACCAGGAAGGGATGATGGCGGGCCAGCTGCCACATCGGGACCAAAGAATGAAAGCTAATCAATGGTCATGATCTGCCCTTCATGTGGAAAACAGACCACACGAAAAAGGGAGGAGACAAGCGCGCCCATGGCATAGGTGTAATCGCGCCCCAAGAGAAGATTGAAATCCAAGGGGCCTGGAACAACCATCACATCCATATGGATGGTTTTACCTCCCAAAGTAATAGATAACCTTGGAAGGATCCCTAATGGTTGACTATTTCTTCTATTAAATTCCAACAGATTCTGCATAACAGGCGCAAGTGGCGGCGAGCCAAAAGCTTGCCAAGTAGTTGAGGATAGAACACTAATAGATGCACCTTCGTCTACAATGGTTCTGGGTACGACCAGACCAAAAGCCTGTACTGTGATCTCGAAAGGCACATAAGACAGAAGGCGGTATCCTGTAAATCGATTCCAATCAAAGGAAGCGACCATACTACTCGGAGGGGCTACCATCGAACTGAGATGGTCTTCCCTTGGTGTTACGAAGGAAGAAGAAACATCCTCCACAACCTCCATCTCGAAGGCGGGAGGAGTATCCTCTGGGACCTCCACCACGAGAGGCAGAGGAGTAGCTTCTTGAGATATAGGGACAGGAGAATCTTTCTCCAAATCTGAGGAATCTGAAGAAACAAGAAGAACCTGAGGGGGATGAGATCCACTCTCGACGGAAAAGACCTAGTGCACCGTAGAAGGGGCCAGCTCAACTGATCCCACGACCAATGGTTGGTCAGGAACAGATTCTTGAATTTGAATTTCCAAGGGAGCGGGATTGACCAAGGATGACTCTTGACCAACCGTAGGATCAGCTGGTGGAGGACTCAAAGAAAGTTGTTTATAACCAGCCGGGAGGCATGGTGTAGAAATAGTCGAGTTGTCCAAAACTCTCTTGGCTTCATCCATATATGGACAAAGGTGAATGGCTTGATGCCCTTAACACAACTTACAGGGATTGGTGAGCTTACCCTGCTTCTTAGGAGCCTTACCAGCACTAGCTGAAGATGTGCCCCCAACCTGACTCCCAGAAGCCAAAGGCAACGGCGGGCGACCATTGGACCATACTTCGAGCACCTTGGGAATGCCAGGGAAATCTCGAAGAATATGGTCTCTTGTGCACAACATTCAAGGGAACTTGACTTTCCGTGGAGGGTTGGGAGGTTTATCAAGAGATGACTTCTTAGGCGCAATAGCTGCAGAGCTAGCCTCTCCTTTATCGGACTTCTTCTTCTTTGTCTTCTTCTTTTTCTTCTTAGCCACCTGGTTACTCGAATCTAGTCTTTCACCAGGTGAAGTAGTAGAGGAGGACGCAGAAATAGGCGAAGAAGGGGAGAGGTCCACCTTGGAATCAACATGATGTTGTTCAGGCGGAGGAGACAATTGAACAGTAGCCGGGACATTCGGGACCACAGAGGTTGAAAAAAACCAAACAGGCAACCCAACAGTTAACCCAAGAAGGGACAATGTTTCCATATAAGGAGCACAAACATTTCCAAAAGGAGGAAAATGACGAGGATTCCCATCGGAGGGGATTCCTTGGTTGGTGAACTCTGGAAAATTTTCCATCAGAAACAATCCAAAACAACACCCTAAGGAAACTAACTTTAACCAGGAATATTTCGTGGGTAGTTAATTTTTAAAACATTGAAACAAAACTCTACCATTTCATCTTTTAAGAGTCGAGAAACAGGAAAAAGGTGACTCTATCGCTTTCAGATTGGAAACAAGCGTGAAAGGACAAGCACTTGATGATCCTTTCAAATTTAAGGAGTCGGAAAAGATCAAAATGACTACTCAGGAATGCTA
Organism: Pinus albicaulis; assembly: GCA_034641835.2. Classification (NCBI taxonomy): domain Eukaryota; kingdom Viridiplantae; phylum Streptophyta; class Pinopsida; order Pinales; family Pinaceae; genus Pinus; species Pinus albicaulis. The sequence continues at coordinate 1,772,700,070 of CM076580.1, forward strand.
GGCAAAGGGTGTACCAAATAACCGTGAACTAATATATACACCTTGGTTTCAAAATGAAGGAGAAATCAACCAAGGACTTAACATACGTGCAGGCAATCTCCCTGAATGCTGTGTCCAGTGTATCACGGGTATAGGGCGGCAGACTCGGCTTCCTATGGATAAAGGATAGAAACCTAGTGGGGTCTCCCTTTATATACGCGACAGTACTGGGAGCACAAGTCCGTACTAGTGTTGTCTAAAGCCAAGAGGCGAACGACAGCTACTAGGTTTAATGACACCGGAACACATCTCTAACCTAGACCTCTAAATATTTTGTTAATGTTTCAATGCTTCCTTAGGTTAATTGAATAAATTTTATGGTTGATCTTCAATTATGTCTCGGTTTCAAGACCCTACCGAATGTCATATGACAATCTCCTATATGCAGCTATATGATAAAAGAAATCTTTCAATTCGATGAATGCTATCTAGTAAAGGGAAGAGCTTCAAAAAATGATGCAACAAACAAAAACACTGCAAACAAATTTTTTTCCGAACTAGATGACTTTCACTATCCAAAAGTAATTTCAAACATTCAACGATGCGAATAATGCAATGTAATCTATGCAAAATCCTCTTTTCCGAAAACTATGCAATTGTAATCTATGCACAATTTCCTTTTTCTTTTCAAATGATAAGAATGCACTCAATGCATTTTCCAATGAAATGAGAATCTACTTAATTCATGCTTTTAATGAAAGAGAATGCACTCGATGCGATTTTTAGCTTTCAATCATTAAACAATGTGATCTAAGTTTAATGATAAATCTCAAAAATACTTTTCAATGCAATGTGATCTAATGCATGAAAAGAAAACTTTGAAACAAAAACTAAAAGAACGCAAAACTCCTTAATGAAGGATGAATGCAAAAGAGATGTAAACAAACACTAAGAATGCAATCGTTGTTTCAAACACTTTGTAACAAAATCCCTCAAAAGGCAACAAGACATATGAGGTCAAACACAAAAAGGACTTCCAAAGCATGAGATCAAAACAAGGCATTCATTCCCTTTTACATCAAGCAATCATGGAAAGAAGACATTTCAAACAATGAGCAATGTAATCTATGCTCATATAGAGAAAAAACCGGAAGGGAAAGACACACTGGTGAAGGATTCAGAGAAAAAATCTCAATTTTCACACACCCTAAAATTGGCACGACTTTGTCATTGACAACTAGCGCCAACTGGCGCAACTTGCTCACTAACAACTAGTGCCAATGCCTGAAAATGAAAAAACAAAGAATTTATCCCAACCAAGACCAGACTCACCACTTCAAGTAGAATCTCCAAGACTCAAATGAACCATGTAATCTAGGCTCAAAGCGAGACAAAGCGGAATTCGAATGGAGAAGAAGCCAATCACCGAAATAACGCAATAAAATGATAAACAACCATTAAATGAATGTAGGGTAGCAACCAAAAGGTTTACTAAACAAATAGAAACCAAAAACTCCCAAAGGAGGCTCGACACACAAGAGCACCTAGATGCCCCAGGGCTAGAATATGAAATCGATGGAGACGGGAAAACAACCAAAGGACGAAGGTCACAGCCAGTCAAACAAGGCTCCAAAACACTCAAGCAGTCGAAAAAACAAGACCAAACACACTGATCAAGCTCAGGAAGGTCAGAACAGAGAAAAACCTAGTACCTCACAGAATTGGCGTGACTGTGAGGCTGAAACTAGCGCCAGAAACGAATTGGCGCGGGTAATACACTAGCAACCTGCGCTAATGGGCGTGACTGTCAAGTTGTAAAGCGCGCCAGTCAAGTTTTCTATGGAAAAATAAAAATAGGCAACCCAACAAGAAAACCAGTGATGATCAAGCTAACCAAAATCCAAAATCACAAAAAGAGCCAGCCAAAAGAGCCGATCAAGCAAGCAGAATCGGGAAACAACCGAAAAGACAAGACAATACTCCAAGCGTTCAGTTCATAAACTAACCTGGAGATTGACTGAAGCAGCTTTGATCTACTTTGCTAATGCAAAGCAATAGCGTTTCGAAGGCTATCTGGCTAACTTCAGGCTCCATCTGTAGCTTACAAAGCAGAACAACAACAAGCTAGACGATCCCCAGTATGGTCGCCAATTTGTTGTGGAGGTAAATCCCCTCTACGAACAGAGGTGATCCCTACTAGCCCAGAACGGGTCTAGCAACAATCGTCACACACTATAGTGCAGGTTCCTAATTGCAAATAAACCAACTAGCGATGAAGGCTTACCTAGAATCCAATGTTGTCGCTTGTAGAGAAAGTAGCGCTCCCGTTCCTTAGCTCTGGCAGATCACGATCCCTCACGATCTCCATGACCGGATACCTGCACATGCGAGAAACACAACAAACGCAAGCATAAAATCTAGTATATGCAACTATATGTCATTCATAGAAGACATAACTCATCATCATAATCAACAACAGGAGTGGAACCATAACCAATATTCGCTTATTATTAATCAATCAAAGGAGGATACAACCTGGCTCTGACGCTGAATTCTCCTTCGGAAGGTCACCAGCGGAACACGTCTCGAAAAAGCTTGTCGGGGATGGGACAAGCCTCTATCTTCGGATGTCTCGACAATAATCTCCTTGCTTGGATTTGGCCTTGAGGGAATGAATCAAGGCTCTTGCAGCATAAGGCTCTGATGGCTCTTGGGAACTTGGAGATTAGCTATTCAGCCATTCAGCCCCTTCATCAATGGATGAAGGCTATATTTATAGAGGAGAGGAGGAGGTTGGGATCCCTAAAATAGTGGAAGGGAGGCCTTATCCCTTGGGAGGTTCCCCATAAGGTGGAAAAAAAAGGCCAAAGGAGGAAAGCCATGGTTATTCAGTCGAAACCACTCCTGATGACTCATCCACGAAGTTGTTGTAATCGAAACTTTGTCTCCTTTTTTTAAAAAAATTCCAAAAGAAGATTAGCGCAGGTGCTTAACTGGGACAGAGCACCAATTGGCACGGGCTTAGTGTTAATTTTCCTCATTGGTGCGAGTACATAACGGGCTACCAGCGCCAAGGCAAAAACAGGTGTTTTTAGGGGTCTGCTCAGGAAATTATCAACAGAATGAATGTTGTCCTCATGGAAAGGGATGCAATGATGGTATTTGCAAGGCATGACACTACTTATTGGTCACAGAAAGGACCCTCCAATGGGCGAGATGGGGATTGCAGGGACAGTGAAAAATTACTGTGTAACACATAACATAAGGATTCATGCATGAATCTCTAAAAAACCCCGTAACTTCTTGCTATACTTCTTTATACCTTTGATCTCCACTTCTCCTTTTGTTGTACATCCTTTTCAAATAATGCAGATATTCTTTGTCATTTTTGAAGTATATGATGACATCATCAAGGTACATCAGAACGCATAAATTTAGAACTGGAAACATGGCTTTTAGGAGCATTTTTTTGGTGTCTGGTGGTTTTGCAATTCTGGGTTTGAAGATGGAACTACTTCCTGCATACTTGAAAATTTCTTTGAGCTGTTGGCTTTGCAAAGGAATTATTTGGCGATACCCTGAAACATAATTTTGTAAAGACACCATCATTTTTATAGCATGGTCTTGAGCAGGAAGGATATAATTTCTATCCCAAGGGTGTGTATCTGTGTTTCTAAAATCAACACAGATCCTATGTCCAGTTGTCTTGTCTTTAATTATTATTGTTTGGTCAAGATTTTTGTATTTTCTTTTGTCAAAGCTGTTTCTTGGAGTGATGGCAGTGTCATAGTGCTTCTCACTATTTTCGCTACATGAAGTAATACCTTGAACAATCTTGTAAATTATAGCAGTTCTAAGTCTTTGGTGGAGTGGTAGAATGGTAGCTAGTTCAAACAACTCAGGTATATTTGGGCTGCAATCAACATATCCTCTCATAAGAAGTTTATCAGACATTTTTTCTGGATTTTTAGCTATTGTGGCTACAATCAAGGTTTAACTTGAGGGGGTAGAGTTATGAGATGGTAAATCTTTAAGGTATGGTAAGAACATTAAGCTTCCCTGCCCCTGATTTCCAAAGAGGTTTGTAATATGCAAGTCTTCTAATGCTTCTGTTCTGAAAAAGTATCTTGATGTTACTGCTGATGTTTGTCTATGGTTTGAGCAATTTGTTTGATGGTATAAAATGTTTTGTGCTTCTTGCTCTATTTCTGTTTCTAGGAAATCAAATTCTCTTTTCTCAAGACATAACTACTCAGGGTCATGATAATTTTGAGTGTCCAGTTCATCATAGATAACCTGGGGTGGCTGATGTGGTGCGCCTAAATTTTTTTCCAATTCTCCTAATTGTTCCTCCATGTCTTCATCAGTGTGTAAAATGAAGGAATTCATATCTGAATGCAAGGAGTACATCAAGATGTTATCTGGCCTTTCGTCGCTGCTGATCATATATTTCATGTGTGATTCCCGATAGAGTATTCTAGTTTGGTTAAATACAGGAATAGTGGCGTAGGACATATCAAGTTGAATATTTCCCTGAAGCTTGGCTCCCCAAGATCTGGATAAAAGCATTCCATACTTGGGAGGGATGTTTGCTACTACTATGTCCATGATCAGGTGTTTTGCAAGTACTTGGGTCAAACTGAAACAAAGATCTTTGATTAATCCTAGACACTTGACTCTACTTGAATCAAATGAATATAAGTATTTATAAGGTTTTTTCATTTCTAGGTCTAACCTTTCCATCATAACCTTTGGCATGAGATTATGCGAGGACCCGGAGTCTAGCATGGCATTGTGTAGGATTTGGTCATGTATATTCAGACTGATGTAAAAGGGAAGATGTTGGGCCGTAAATACGACCACTTTTAACACTTATTTCATCAATTTTTACTCTTTTTTATCATGTCATTTATTATAATTTATTATATAAATCCATTTTATAATAATTTATGCTCTTATGGATGAATATTATTTCTTCTCCTTTATTTTTAATAAATGGATGATTATTATGTATAATTTTATCAATGATGGTTTATTAATATATTTTGTAATAGCACTCACCATTTTAGCCTCAAATATATTTCCTAGATTGCATATTTGATCTCCAAATCATCATCAAATATTCCAACTCAGAAATTCGATGGAATAAGAAGTGACAGTTTTGCGGTTGAGATTCTGGGCAAATGAAGAAGAATCTGGAACATCTGGAACATGGGTTTTGTCCAGAACGGACCAAATTAACTTTATCAAAGGATGGTTTGCCCAAATTTAGCCTGTATTGAGAGAAACGTAGGTTTCTTTGAGCACGATTTTCTCAAATTTGTTGTTGCAGTCATCCACCAAATCTCAGCTACAAAGCCAAATTCGCCTTGCTCTTGTTGAAATATGGATGGAAATATATTTTCTTGTTGATCAATTGGTCAGAAACAATCCAACATTCTTATGAGAGATTATATTTGCTATTTAATTTCTCCTCTTTCTGATTATAAAAGGAGAGCATGTATTGTGTATGAGGACAATGATTTGATGATGAAACTCTCTTTTTGTAACTCTGTAATTTCTTAACTCTCATGATCAGAGAGTGACTGTTGTAAGCATTTTTTATGCATGATTAATACAAAGACGTGTTCTCATTCCATTTCTCAAGCTCTGAAATAAAACCCAGCGGAGTTTCACCGGTGGTTGAGGGCCCGACCCTGGTGGATCGACCCGTCGTTTGTATCTCTACCTTTTCATTATTTTTGTGAGATAGTTCATATTTGATTTTATTACAGTTTGCAAGTTAATCGGTTTGATGTTTAATTGCTTTGATATCAGTGTGTTATATTAATGAATCGCGTTGTTGTTCTTTTATTATTTAACAAGAATCTCAACACTGTATAATTTATCTTGTTAATACCTTAATAGAGTTCGTTGTTCTATTTCCATTATGGTTTCATTCCACTTGCTGTTCCGTTTGATTGATATTCATTACAGATTGTTGTTCAATAGGATTGGTTATTCGATTCCATTAATTAGAGTTTTCTTTTCAGATTTATTAATAGGATTCATTGTTTAATTCCTTTAATTACAGTTTTCTGTCCATTTACTTTGTTGTTCATTTCGATTGATTAATTGCAAAGATTTTGCTTTTAAAGAGTTTTCCTAGTTTACTTTCAATAGCAACTTTAGTTCAATTTCTATTTCCTTTTAATTACTTTAAAGCAGGACTGTCAATTGTAGAGAACATTGGTTATTGCTTCCTCGTTCCCAGATTGATTGTCTTGTTCCAGTTTTATTTCAATTGCATCAATTTCTAGAGGAATGATTTATTGCTACTATATCCTCGATTGATGTTTGTTGAGTGAATAGTTGGATTTCAGAGAATTTGAGTTTATGTTGTTGTAGTTAGATTTCTTTTTCAAGCATCCATTTACTCTTGCATTTAGAACACTCTACTACATATTGAAGAGCATTTCTCTTGGATAAATTGTTGCCTCAGACTGAGTACACTCTTGAAACAAAAATTCATTCCCAGATTGATAATTAATGTAGGATAAATAGGCGTTAAAAAGACACCTTTATACCTCAACAGAAGGGTGGTTACTTCTTGGAATTTCCCTTCTATTTTTGGACCAAACAACACTTTTGGGGTGTCATCAGCTATATTTAGGGTGTTTGAATCATTTCCTATATTCAGGACCTTTAGCACTTGGGATTTATAAGAGTTTTGGGCGATAAGTTCAGTGAGAGGCATGGTGATCTTTATTTTTGCGATTTCTCCTTCAAAACTAAAGGGTGCTTGTATTTTAGATACGTTTGCTTTAGTTTTTTTAGCCATGACTTTCTCTATGTTCTTAATTTGCTGACTTTGGTTCGGGATTTTGTTCAACACAGCCATCTCGGGAATCTTGGTAGAGGCACTAGGAAAATTTGAGCCAAGGCTTGTATGAATAGCTTTATCTTTGTTTTGGTCATTTTTCTTGACCACGATTTTGTTGCTATCCACTGCTCTTTTAAGGATGGTATCAGGAGTTTTAGTAACAGCAGTGTCTGAGATACCTTTCTTGGAGTTGTCTTGGTTTTTTCTACTTCTAAGATCATACTGCCTGTGGGCTTCTATTATGGCATTTTGAAATCCTATAGCAGGATCTTCGGGGTCCTCATAGTTGGTTTCATTTTGATTCGGGGAGAAGAAATTTTGTTCTTCTTATGTGAGGTAAACCTCACCCTCGTTATCAGAACCTATTAGGTTTAAATGAATTTCATCAATGGGTTCTGTATCCCTCTCTTCTTCATCAACATAGTTTTCATTGAAGGGTGGCCTGATTTGTTGGTCATTTTCCCTAGGTTTATTTTGAGACTGGTCTCTCCTAAAGTTTTGGTTCCAGTTCTTGTTTTGAGGGTTTGGCTGGTTGTCCCTAACAGGTGTCTTTTCACTTATCTTTTCCCACATTTTCGCCATGGATCTTACCAGGTCATCTATTCTAGGATATGAGGAAGATACTGAAGGGGAAACTTCATCATGGTATGTGACTTTCTTCTCTGATCTCAACGTAGCTCTCTTTTCAGCTAAGTTTGCTTTTGCACTCATGGCCACTTTTTTCATTTCCTCTAGGGTTGTGGGGTCCTTGTCTCTTAGTTGATAAGTCATGTCTAGGTCAAAGCCTTTAGGAAACTTTGCTAAGGCTGAGCCAAGTGGAGGTTTGAAGTGAGGCGAGAGGGCATTATAAACACTGTTGAACCTAGTGCAGTAGTCCCAGACACTTTCCCCATTATCCCTTTTTATATTTTTATACTCAGAAAGGATTTGAATGGGGTTTTTTCTGATTTGCCACCTATTTATGAAAGTTTGGTAGAGTTCTGGGAGATCGTGTATACTGTTTGGAGTTAAGCTCTTAAACCATTTTTTGGGTTCTCCACCCAGGCTTTGGGCGAACATCCTCATTCTTATGGTCTCGTCTTCTATTTCCATGTATTCAAAGGCATTGCTAATTCTATCTACATGTTGTTGGGCGGTAGTAGCCTCAACTCCGGTGAAGTGCGGGATTTTGGATTAGTAGTCATGTTGTAAAGGTGCCAAAGGTTGTGGCTGTTGGAAATGTTGTCATTGATGGAAAAGGAGCACAAAGGAGAATCACCTGAACTAGCATTAAGGCAAAGTAGAAGATAGGGAACAGAGGCAGAGGAGCAGCATCAGTCAGTCAAGGAGCAGAGGAAGCAAAGGAAGTGAATTGAGAGGTTCAATAAGAAATTGTATGATTTTGTGTGGGCATGTATGAATAAGACTCTGTGATAAGGTTTTTGGATGGTACTCTGGTTTTGAATGCATAAAGGGTTTGTAATTAAACCTGTATGTATAAATGAGGAATCTGTTCTGAAATATGTGTGAATGGGCTTTGACTGTCAAGAAGAAATGGTGAAAGAATGTTCAAAAAATCTCTGTAATTGGGGTGAATTGCGTTTTTTGGGTTATTGAAAGAATCGACATTTATGTCAATGTTGTATTCGGCAATGCATAATATGAGCCCTATTGTAGTTAAGGCATAGATGATTAAGAATCCGGAGTTGAAACCACTGAACTGTGGAAGTGTCGACTTAGTGTCAAAGTTGTTTGCCTATGGTGAAGGCAATCAGAAGTGGATGGCATTTAAAAAGGAACCACTGGAGAAGCCAACAAGATTGAATATGTTGTGCGTTAATTGTAATGTCGAACAGTCAGGGGTAAGTGGAATCATATAAAGAAACAGTGGAAGTGGTGTTTTTTAATTAACCTATGTTGAGGAATTGCACATGAAAGGCAGAGTTCATATATATATAAGCGCGACGGAACCTTGAGGGAGAAAGCAGCGGAACTGTGACTGGAGTGAACAGTAAAGGCGGGTTTCTGGTTTTGATCGCATCGCCTTCGTCGGGCAAGCGATAATTATAAAATCCATCGCTGGGTGACACGTGTCCCTGAGCAATTTTGGAAAATAACCATATCATCGCGAGTTAAAGTTCGTGCAGTTAACACGAGCGATATCCGTCGGATTGTATGGAGCAAGGCTAAGTGCTCTCGGCCGTCGGATGAGAAGGGCGACTTAAGCCAAGGTACGTTATATGGATACTGTGGGCCCGAGAGCTTTAAATATGAAGTTTGGTAGTCAAATTAATATATGTTGTGGAATAATATTATAACTTGGGTGTTTAATCCAAAGTTTCAAAAACACTCAGACTTCTACAAGTAAAGACCAAAAATTTCTATGTAACAAGGTATTTCAATGGTCTTATAACTATTGTTTCATTCATCGCATCGGTGGAGAATCCTTGGGTTATTGAACTATTAAGTGTTGACTAAAGATCTTATACATATAGTGTGGAACCCCTCCCCCTTCATAAATTCCGAGAATCATTACCCCAGCTGGAAGGTACACTAAAGCTAAAGCGGAAAGCCTATATGTATGTAGTTCATTACATACACAAATTTCCAAAACACACTATATACATATATGAAAGGCGCTCTATTTTTCGGCCTTAATACAACCAAAGTCTTATATGGTGGGACCCTTACCCAATCACATTGAAAAATTGACAGCGGAACAGGTTAACAACAGATTGCAATTGCGATTAGAGTTTCGGACCTGATAGGCATATAAACTGTGGCTTTTATATGTTTGAGTTCTAGCCTAATCGCATCAACACATTTAAATGAACAGTGGTCAATCGCATTGGAGCAAAAGCAGGACATCTGAACATACTACTGAGAGTTGCGATTGCGATTAATCGCAATTAGAGTAATCACATCGCATCGCATCAGAGTGATTGCATCGGGGCATCGGAGCATGATAATAGAAGTTTCGATTGCGATGAAGATGCGGACCTGATGGGTCTGTGAACTATGATTCATAAGTGCTTGAGTTCCGGCATAACAGTGTTTCATCGCATCGGCTGTTGAAGGCGTCGTATATGTTAACATATGTGAAAAGCGAAGATTTATTGTTAGTTTGTTATGTATATACCAACATATACTATGAAGAATTGTGATATATGAAGAATAACCCTGTGGGCCCGAGTTATTCAATTAAGTGATTTATTCAAATGTTAAATGGGTCGGAGTTCAATAGAGAAAAGAAATAACTAGACTGGTGCGCTCAATGATGGATATGTCGTAGAGCATTATATAAAAGGGTTGATTCTAAGGTTCGAATATCAAAATAATAATGCCGAGAAAGAATATTAACTTCTTGAAATAATAGAAGGAAAGAACCTTGCATAAAGGAAATATATTGGGTTTATAACCGTGGCGATATTAAAGCCTCCGCATTCAGTTATTTAAACTGCCAGTAAAGCAAACCAAAGCATTGGAATTTTCCCAGATTTAAAGTCAGTAGTTATATATATTGTAACGCAGCTATATGTATACAACAGATACACAATCACGGTGAACAGGAATATGCACAGGAATTAACTTGACAGGTGTACATGCGCAGGTGCACAGAGTAGCAGTAAATAGAGTATGCAGAACAGTTTCTTAACAGCAGCAGAAAAAGACAAAACCAACAAAGCCAAAGGCCAGAAAATGGGCTGAGTGAAATTTTTTTTATGTAACCGAAAAGGTGAAATGTAAATGTTTTAATTGATTTATATTGTTGTGATGCATTGGCAAGTCTCTGGAAGAGAACAAATATCCCACTGTAATGTTAAATTGGTACCTACAGTTATATTTTCTGAATGAGCAGATAAAAGAGATGAGAAGGAAGAAGGCAAAGAGACATGGCTGTCCATTTCGAATTCCCAGTAGAATACAAATAGCCATGAAGCTATTTTGTATAAAATAGGGTAATATCCAAGGGGAGAAGGTTACGAAAATAGAGTGAGAGAAGAAGAGAGTGTACAGCAGAATTGAAGAGAGTTGAAGAAAATAAGAAAGCTACAAGAGGTTAGAGAGAGAGAGGTTGGAGAATGCGGAATTGAGGCAGAGAAGATAAGAAGAAGGAGGAGCAGAACAAGATGATGTGAAAAGTTAGAGAATGCAGAAATGAAGCAGTGAGGCAGAGAGGAAGAAGGAGCTAATAGTGAATCTGAGAAGATGCAGAGATGATATAGGACAGATATGAGGACTGATAAATAGCTGAAGAGAAGGTACAAAACAGAGCTGATATCCAAGGTAAATCAGCAAGTGCTTTTCTTTTGAAAGAGTAAGGAAGTTGGAGCTTCCCTATCAAGTTGTAGCTTGATAGATGTCAGTTGTAGCTAACTGAGGTAGGAGCCTCCTGTAGGTTGGTGCCTGCAGAAAATAGATGGGAGTTGGTGCTTCCACATCAAGTTGTAGCTTGATAAAATGTTAGTTGTAGCTGACTGAGGTTGGAGCTTCCTGTAGGTTGGTGCCTACATAAAATTGATGGGAGTTTGAGCTTCCTTGCAAGTTGTAGCTTGAATAATTGAGGTAGGAGCCTCCTGTGGGTTGGAGCCTACAGAAAATCAGTGGTGAGAGGGAGTTGGAGCTTGCCTTTGCATCACAACAATAATAAGATGTGGTTTTCTCCCTTTATGGGTTTCCACTTATATCTAGTGTCTTTGTGCATGATGTCTATGTGTTGATGTGGTTTAGCTAATCTGATTAATACTTGTTGCTCACATATTAAGGCTGCTATTACATTAACAAATATACTTGATACTTGCTGCTCACAAATTAAGATTGCTCACAGATTAAGTTTATCATGAAATGAAGGTGTAAATAATTTTTAAGGGAAAAGTTTTAAAAATTCCATATATGTATTAAACTGATTCACCCACCCCCCCCCCCCCCTCTTAGTTTAACTAAGGGTTCAACAATTGGTATCAGATCCGGTTCCTTTGGTGTAAGCTTAATAGCTTGAAGGAGATCTGGTTGAGTCATGGACTATCAAAATGCACCTGTGTTAAATACAACAAAATTTCCTAAATGGAGAGATAAGGTTAAAAGAGGTTTAATGGCCTATGAACCTGAGGTATGGAAGCTTGTATGTGATGGTTACTGCAAAGACTCACCCACGGTGAAATAACAACAGAAGAATGCCAAGGCAAAATGTGTGATATATAAAAATCTTCATAACAAGGATATTGAGTTAATAATGGATTTAACTTCAGCAAAAGAAATCTGGAACAGACCGCATTTCATGCATGGAGTAGACACTGAGGATTTCATTGTCAATAAGGAGAAGAGAATTAAGAAAAAGAGAAATTCATGTCAAAAAGAAGATGTTCAATCAAATTAGGTACCTGCTAGTGTGAATGGTAGTAAGAGCCATGAAGAAATTGCAGCTGAAGAAAAATCCAAACTTGACACAGCTCTGACTGAAATAGAAAAATTGAAGAATGAAAACAAAGACCTTAAGAGATTGGTACAAATATGTGATGAGGAAGAATATGAAGATAGGAAATAAATTATTGGCCTGAAGACACAGCTTGAAGAGGCAAAGAAAGTAGAAGACACTCTGCTGCAACAAATGAGAAAGAAAAGTCAGGAATGTGAAATATTGGAAGAAGAAGTAGTGAGCCTAAGAAAGAACTTAGAAAAATCCCAAAGAGAACTATTAATGAATACACCTCTAATGAAAGGCTCTGGACAGTTGGACCAGATTCTAAATGCACAAAGGTCACCTCTCATAAAGACTGGGATAGGATATGAAGGAGAAACTAGTAAGTCCAAGGCATAAGATAACAAGAAAATCATCTTTGTAAAAGCTGTAAAGGAAAATGAAGTAGCTCAGAAGATTCCCACAGAAGAAGAAGCCAACAAGAACAAGATTTGTAAATAAACAAATAGAATCAAGCTGTAACATGGTAGGACATAGAATGAGAAGATGAAACAATCAGCTACTAAAGGATCACATGCTCCTGAATATGAATTGAATAAATTTGGAAGATGTCAAAGGAGGTTCTTTCCTCCTATGAAAGATATCACATGTTTTTCCTGCCACAAACAAGGACATACTGCAACATGTTGTAAGACAAAGCAAACCCAGTCCAACCAGCAAAATATGCAGCAAACAAGAAGAACACCTCAAGCAAGCAAAGGGAAAATACAATCTTCCACCATGTACACAAATCATTTCCATGGCTATTGTTATGCATGCAATAATTTTGGACATAAAATTGTTGATTGTAAAATGTATTCAATAAGAGGAACAAAATATTATACATCAACTCAAATGCACCTTGGTCAAATAAGATGTTATTTATGCCTTAAGCATGGTCACAAAGAAAAAGACGGTAAACTGCCATATATATTAAAGAACTCCAGACAGATGATGAAATCCAATCCAATCAAACAAAACTATGAATCGGAAAGGAGTGCAGACATTATGATGAACCCCAATAGAGTATGGAAAGAAAAGAGAAAAGGGGAGCCTATCATCTCAATAACATAATAAATCCTCCATAGTCTCAGGGGGAGCTGCTCTAGGAAGCGAAAGCAAAAATCCATCCAATGAAAAATATGAAGCAACATCCCAGGGGGAGAGCAGTTCATATATAGACCCCATGAAAGTAGTCTAAGAAGAGCACCTTAGAATGAGAACGGCTATAAGATCATGAAGGGAAAATAAAATTCCTCTAACAAAGAACTATAGAGGAAGAATATTATTTAGCTGACATATTGATGAAAGAAGAGAAGGCAGCAAGAAACCATGGTGGTAGAGAGGAAACATTAGTCATGATCATCTAAGTTAAGAAGACATCAGCACATTAAGTGATGATCACAGTGTGCAACATTCTGCTAGTATGAAAAATGATTCACCTTAAGAAAGATGAGTAAGAAAAGAGCCTCTCATCATTGTATAATTTCTTCTTCCATCTATGAAAGTGTCCCTTGGAGAAGTACAGCTAAGTAAGTGATAAATCTCTGAGTAATATACTCATGAATATTTCTAATAAACTAATTGAAGATGTCTTCCTGAAAATATTTATGTTAGAACAATTGAATTGAATATAAAGCAGCAATGATTCTAGAGCAGTCCTAGAAAGGAAAATGCAGTGACATTCCCTTGAACAGAATGACAAAATAATAAAATGGTTAAAGATGCCAAGATTAAATTTCAGGATATTGATGACTATTGGTGTGAACAGTGGAAAGCTCAATAGTAGAATTTATGAATGATGTCTTAATTATGGACTCATGTGTAAGCTAAAGTCAAATCTCTGCATATTTTATCAAGGTAATATCAATTGGTACTTATTACGAGTAGCACGCCTATCAAATGAATATCAGGTGTTATCAGTGGAGAAGCAGTATGGTACAGGTCCTCAAGATCAAAGGATTATGGCAAAAGAACCTCAACGTAATATTCCCAGTATTATCTGCATTCAGCATGAAAAGGTCAGTAGCAAAGGAAAAATAACATTATCTTGCTTACACTTGAAGTAGTATATTGAGCACTGAAGCAATATCTTCTTCTATATATAATTACATGCCTTCCTGAAGTTGGTACATGTATATCTTCAAGGTCTCTTTCTTAAGATCAGTTACAAAAATGTGTGAAGTCTGTTTGCTGAGTTTTCAATTAAACATCTTGAATATGCTCGTGTGGAAGTTCATCCTGATAGAACAGTCAAAGTATCTGAAGAATAAATGACTAGCTGTGATTACAATCTGAAGCTCAAAATTTTTTTTTTTTTAATCATCTAAATCCTACTTCAGCACAAAGGATTTGCTGGTAATCCACCTTTAAAGAGAGATTGATTATTGACATACATACCCCCCTTATGTCATAAAGAAAAGTGCATGGTTGATAAGTGAGATTGACCAATACATTGAATGCATCCTACCTCAAAGTTTTGTTGTGAAAGTACATTATGCAAGCAGTAAAGGAATTTGATCTCTTAGATCAAATTCTAGTTGATTCATTGATCATATCAGTAACAAGGACCTGCAGCTATTAAGTGTAATATTATTATCAGCGTCCTAGCTTAAATCATCACCAACAGGCAAGAAAAGTGAACCACGGCTATAAAAGACATATTGGCTTCATCACAATTGAACAAATGCTGTACTACAGATGAGTATTGCAGAAGAAGACATATTCCATCCACAATCTTCCTCAACAGAAATTTATTGGCGCACTACATCAGATAGAGACTGAAGTATAATTGAAGCATTCTCAGTATTTTAGGTTTAATCCAGTGATGCATCCCTAATTAGATAAAGTTGGTACAATGTGTTCTATGAAGTGTCATTATCCTACTAGAGGCTAGTGGAGTCGCCAGGTGTATTTTTAGTTGTTTTGAGGGTATATGTGTATGGTCTACCACCAATACTAATAAACACCAATCTAAGGATGTTTTGGAGTTTTCTGAGTTTTTATGCAGCCCTAAGGTTTGCAAGAGTGTTCTATAGCTAGGTCATCATTTTGTTAAGATGATGAGACAACCAGATTCTACTCTTTGGATAACACTTAATTTTTCTAGCTTTGACTGAGACTTTGAGAGTTACTAAGGTGTACTTAAATTGTCACTAACTCAGAAGGTCCCACTATGATCACCATTATGTTAGGGTCTCGTGATTTGGCTGATTGGCAAGCCAAGTGACAGGGTAACATCAAACCAATCTTTGGAGCCCAAGGACTTAGCCTTCCTGGACTCAGAGAGGGCTCTCTCTATTTGTGTAAGGGATATATATGTGTTTTGCTTCTTATGTTTCTGATTTCGGGCTAGTTATGAAGTAGGTTTTTGGTTTTTCTTTTAGGTTTTTGAGGGAGGAACTGATCAAAGATTAAAATAGATAAAAAAATTTGTTAGATCAACTGGGATATGGGGTCGAAAAGGTCGAGAAAGCTTCAGATGGTGATACAAGGAATGTTGAAGGGCCAATTTGATCAAGGTAAAATGAGGTGAGATGGACACTAAATTTGTGAAAAGCAAAGGCTTTCAAACATAAATAGTTCAATAGCTGACATAAACATGGTAGGGCTAACCATTAATTATGATGAATGTAACTACAAACTGATCAATGCATAGAAATAAACATTCAAGCAATACATAGAGATATATGACTCTCTAATTTTAGGAAATTGCTATCAGACTTTGGGGAAAGACAATTAAGACAAACAAATAACTCAAATTACTATGAGGAAATGCCTAGACATAGTATTTCAAGCTATTGAGCACTTTGAAGTAAGATTGGAGAGTTTTAGGCAAAGGGCAAGATCAGTACAAGACCTCCTTGGTTCAACTAGGACAATAAAACAATCAACGAAATGTTTTAGAGGTGGAGCTATGACTAGCCATGAGTAAGCAGGGCATACCGTGAATCATACTTAGGATGCATAAAATCATAAATGAAACAAGCAAACAATTTCTTCAATAATCAAAGAGAAATCAAGATTTCTTTGATATGACTAAGAAGGAGGAAAACATAGAAGCTATAATGAAATAGGAAATCTGAGGTGCCTCTCAGGGCATGTCTCAAATCTATTCTCTATTGTCTTATAGCAAGCAAGAACATGAAATATGTATGAAAACTAAGAAGGATAATAGAGAGGGACACTATACCATTTTACCAAGTCAAGGAATCCAACAACAGTCCTCTTTCATTATCCAAAACATTCAAGAAACTATCTAATGCATGAGACAAGTATTTCTTCCAAGCTTGTATAACCATATATTTCTCTATATCAGCAAGTTCAGCCTTGTTTACAATGAAGTATCTTGGAATATATAGGCCAAGATGAAGGAGAACCTCCTAGTGCAACTAGCAAGCTCACTGGCCCATCAAAAATATTTGATTTTGTCCTTGAAGCTTTGCAAAGCCCAATGCACAAAATATCTATAAAAATATCTTAAAAATGCTAAAAAAGGAAATTAAATTAACTTTTCCTAACTAACCATGGCCAAAAAAGGCTAAACGTACATTAGGAAAATCCACTTCAGAAAAGTGCATTTTTCTCAAAAATACTTAAGAAATATATCAGCAGAAAAAACCCTGTCTTGTGGGCAACTTTTGGAGGCCTTCCCGATGTCAAAATGAGGCCTGTGATGGTTCGTTGGAAAGCTCTGAATGTCTAGTTTCTTAAAATTCCTTTTTTTCTCTAAACGGATCAATGGAACCCTGTGAAAAACTGACCTGTGTGGAAAAACCTAGAAAATAGCATTTGCTGATATGCGGGGCAGAGTGTTGAAAAAGTGACTGTTTTTCGCCATTTTGGGGGACCAAATCATCTTCAATTGATCTGAAAATTGCTGAGTAGATGCCCCTGAAATTATCTCATCCAATGATACCATTTTCATCATTTTAGGATGTCTCAAACAGAAATGGCGATGCCCATGAGTTTTAGAAAAAAGCCCAAAAATGTCAAAAAACCAAAACTTGTTGAATTTTGCCCAATTTTGGTGAGCATGACCTTCAAGGGTTTTCAGAAGCATGCTTAGAAGTGGAGGCCAAAATTTGGAGCCTTTATGTGTCTTTCTTCATTTCTGGTGTCAAGCGCCTCTTTTGAGCCTCTTTGAGCTTTTCTTGTGTGCCTTTCAATTTCAGCCGGGTGAATTTATTAAGCTTCTTATAGTGCCTGGTCATCCTTATTTGAAGGTCCAAATCTCTATTGGCCTTTTCCAACTTCTTCTCCAGGTGGTCATTCACCCTTTCAAGCCATGCCTCTCTATTTTTTTCTATCTCTTGGGTGAATAAGGTAGTAAGAGAAAAATATTGGAAAAGGGCAGCCTCTTCCTCTTTTTGTTTCTCCAAAGCTCTTCTGAGTCCCATGGTCCTTGGCCTCTTCCTCCTTGGCTGATCTTCTTCTTCACTATCATTGAACTCGCCCATGAGTTCTTCCAACTTAATTTGCACTGTGGAGGCCTCTTTTTGATACTTGATAGCCCGTGTCTCATATACCTCCATGTGGACACTCATCTGACTTTTTTGTGTTTGCATAAAATGAATGAGGTTTCTAGACCTCTCTAGATCCGCTCTTAGATCATGAATTTGTTCTTTTCTATTTATAAAGAGAGACTCTAGGATCCAGGCCCCATTGTCGCTATCATCACTATTTATCTGAATTATGTCAAAGTCCCTCTCTTTCTCATGGCTACTCTCTTCCTTCTCCTTTCCCTTGCTTTGGGTGGCTTTCTTGGTCTTCCTCCTCTTTGGTAACTCAACAATGGATTGCTTGGGAAACTTCCCTTTGCTTCGGAGGGCTCTAGTAAAATTTTGAGTTACAATTAGAGGCACTCTCTTTCTTGATGTTCGAGGCTTTATCACCTTTGGATAATAAAGCATGACCCCTTGCCTAGGAGAGGCAGCTAGCACATCCTCTATTTGCTCTTTGCCCTTGCTACTCCCTTCATCATCCTTGCCACTATTTTGACCTTCTTTATGACTGCTTTGACTGTCACCTTGCATGTATTTTTGAAAGCTTCCCTTTTCACTCTTGTCCCTGCTTTCTTCAGGACTTTTAGGCTCTGTATCTTCAATGTTTTGTGATTCATCCTCATCATGTTTACTGCTGTGAAGGCTACCAATATCCTCATCAAACTGTTCCATTTCTTTATCATTTCCCTCTTCACTGTTTTTCTCTTTTTCATGGTGCTCTTCTTCATCACTGTGCTTCCTTTCATCACTATGTTTTTCTTCACTCTGCTCCCTTTGACTTGGATCCTCTTCACTATTTTTTTCTTTATCACTATGATGCCTTTCCTCACTATGCTCCTCTTCATCATTATGTTGTTCTTCCTCACTATGCTCCTCTTCATCATTATGTTGTTCTTCCTCACTATGTTTTTCTTTTACACTGTGTTGTTCTTCTTGACCAATCATGGGAGATTTTAGCTTCTTAGGAGTGGGCTTGCTAGAAGAAAGAGAAATATTCTGAGTGGAAGGTGGAGGAGATGCATGGGATGAAGAAACAGTGGCGAAATCGGGATGTGAAATGAAAGTGTCCCAAGAGATTCCCTTCTTCTCAAGTTGATGAATAATGACATTCTTGATGAGGAAATGATGGAAAAGACAAGCTGACTACTGAGAAGAAGGTCTCTTTTGAACAGTAGAAGACATATTTTCAATGCTTCTATGGAGGAAGAAGGGGAGGTTTAGCAATTGGGTTCTCGTGAAGTGTATGAGTAGCCTGACATGGTAAGCATAAACCCAGGAAAACCTTCCCTCTCACGTGAAATATTTCATGATTATCTTCATGAGGGGAGCATAGCCGGTCAACAAATATGAAAAAGGAAAAATGGATGGGCATGCATCCCGATGCTCTGGTTTCAAAAAGGGTTTGTACTGTTCTGAGTCTAGGTAGCCCTGCTTAAACCATTTTTCTCCAACGTATGGAATTTTGGTAGCTCTGGAAATGGATATAGGAGAAAACTTGAAATCTAAGCCTACTAGATGAACATGTTTCCCTTGCAATCTTAAAGCCAATAGATGTGTCAAGGGAAGATAACTTTTCACCTCCTGAACCCTTTGACAAAAATCCAAACATCCAACTTCATGAAAGTTAAAAAGAACTGAAGGATGGGCATTTACTTCCTCAGTTGAAAAAGGTTCATACCTTTTGTGAGGGCCACTTCTGTTGTCTTGCCTGGGAGGCATTTTGCTTTGGATACTCTTTGCTGGCTGACCAAGACAAGCTGTTTCAAATGCTCTTTGAAATGGTTTCCCAACACCACACCTTGTCCTCCTTGTAAGTCACTGTGCTTCTTTGATGCTGGCAAACAAATATTTGTCAAATGATAACCAAAAACACTTTATCACTGTGCTTCGGCAAAGATCTCGAAAAAATGTGTTTGTGTTTCTTTGTTGAAGAAGGGTTTCTTGTGTTTTGGTACACAAAATCCTCCCATCAAGCACTGCCCTTTTGTTGTTAACTGCCCTTTACAAAGTAAACAAGACACCTTTCAACTGACTTGAAGACCTTGAAAACAAACTCTGCCTTTTTTGAATTCTGGGGGTTGCACAAATTTCACTATCACACAACACAGAAAGGAACTCTTTATATTGACCAAGCCTTCTTCCCTTTTACCACTGTCTAGATGATCATTAAAAAATGTTTTGAGACCTCTGCAACCTTTGTTTATCTGTCTAGAAACTTTGTATAGTTTTATCTTTTTAATAACACAAACAGAGCTTTCAAATTGGCCTAACAGACCTCCCTTCTTTCACTGTTTTATTATTTACTAGCCATGACCAAAGAGATCCTTTTCAATTTTTACAAACCACCTATCTCCTTTAATCATTGTGTTTGAGCAAAAGACTTAAACAAGGTATGTTTGTGGTTTCTGTTTGAAGTGGATTCTCCCTTTTTTTGGCACAAACACTCTTTCCTTCATACACTGCTCTTTGTCATCACTGCTTTTGAAAGGTAATTAGGGCTCTTTAAAACTAATAAAACACCTTTCCCCTATCACTGTGTTAATTTTTGACACCCACAGCAACAAAACCTTTTGATTTTGACCAAAAACCCAATCTTCTAATCATTTTTCCTCTCTTTGTTTTAAGGTGATGAAGTGCCTTTAAAGCTATTGTTTCTTCTTGGAAAACATAGCAAAAGCACCCTCTTTAAACTTCAAAATTTACCAAGAAGCAAGGAAAATACCTTGAACAACATTTATGGGTCTTGTTTGATCGTTGAAGCAGCGTAAAAGGGCTTTTTTGAAAGCCAATGGAGGAGCGGGCCATTTGAAGTAGAGGGCGTCGCGCATATGGACGCAGTCGGGTCGTTTTTGGGCACCAGGTGACCGAAGACACAGGCGCGCCACACGCCACTACAGGTGCGCCACGCTGTAGTTCAAATGCTTTGTATGGGCACTCACAATCATGCCACACACATCTACAGGCGCACTGCGCAGACCTTGAGCCCCAAAAACTTGAAGAAATTCCCGAAATTGCCTTCTTTCTCCAGTGAGCAGCCAATGGATGTTCTCTTTAGTTTTTTGAATTTGCAAATGGGGCCTTTTAAACGGTCTCCTCCCTTATTTTTATTTGAAAAAACTTTAATGCTTTGGCAGTCAGCTTTGGAGGTTTTAGATGTTTTTGAGAAGGTTTGTGTCATGTAAAAACATAAATCACTGCCCTTAGTATATGTCACTTTTTAAAATGCCATAAAGCCCGCTATTCGAACCTGCCCTCTTTGTATGCAATATGCACAGGCTATTTGTTGAAGACTGAGGTTGTTTTGTCCTTTAAAAGGAAAACTACTTCAAGAACCATATCAAAGACTGCTAATGCATCCTCTGCCTATCTCTTTGGAAGGAGGTGATTGAAAATTCTTAGAAATTACTTTGACAATTCAACTTGCTGGTGTTTGATGATTTGTTATGCCCATTGTTGGAGTTTGTTAAACACTATTAGGCACTTTTTAACATTTTCCTTTGACTGTGTATGAACCTTTATTTGTACTCACCAAGGCTTGACTTACATCTGTTCATCAAGGAGATGGCCCTTAAAAACTCTCAATGCAATCATATACAACAGCAGAGTTTGTTCTTATGTACATTTAACAGGTCTTGTCTATGATTGTGGTATGTTTTATTTCTTTGAATGGTGTCTTGAACTTGAATCATTGTTTCATAGCCTTCCTTATCCATACTGTCTCTGTGTATTAATTTGCAAAGGTCTTTTTAAGAAACAAGGCTAGTCTCCCTTCTTATTATTTCGATGAGATTGTTCCAAGTTGTGGACATTCTAGCCTCATATTTCCCTTTGAAGAAGATCTTTATGGACAGGAAAAACAAAGCTTTTTGAACATCATAATATCACTGCTTGGCCTATGTTTAACACCAGACTTTAACTCATAAACCTTCAACTGCTTCCTGTTAGATTCGGTATAGTCTTACCTCCGTCAAAGATCAAAATCTCTTTTGTTGCATTTCTTTTTTTAGGTGTCTCATTCACTTCAGTCATGTGCATTCCATTAGCATCGGTCTTCTGATGGAAGGGTCTTGTCACTCATGTCCCTCATGTTTTGTACCTACTGGCTCAGGTTTGTTCATCGAAGTTCATCAAAATCATTTTCAGTCATTGACAGTCAAAGTTTGGTCTTTTGGTGAGCAAGAGTCTTATTAGGGTTTTAGGTCTCTTTAAGTTTAGGGTTTTGAAAATTTTGTCTTCAAAATGTCCAATAATGCCAGCAAGCCAGAGGGAGGCTCAAAATCAGTTTAAATTTGCAAATTTTTATTGTCTATATGCTTGATCGTGACTTTTCTTCAAAACTCTGTCTTGAATAAAATCGTCATTTTGTCCTTTGTAATAAATGCCATGTATATTTTTGAAGTGTTTTAGTTGTGAAGATGTGCAGGCGCAGCCCTGGTCGCCGTTGCCAAACACCATTCCATTCATCCCTACAAAGCAGACAAAGAAAATTCATCATCAGTCCAGAAATCCAAAGGAAACAAAACAGAGTTTCAAATTGAAGTGTCAAAGGTTTCAAACACTACAAAAGTAGGTTTTTCACATCAAAAATCAGGGTCCATGATATATAAGACAATTTGATGATTAAACAATCCATTTACACGTCAAATTTATCAAAGAAGTCGAAGAAATCATGGAGGAACCGGAGTTAGTGTTTGAAGGGCGAAATAGTGGTGAATTTCCGGTGCACGGCGCACTGGGCAACCTGCGTGGCGCACTGGGCAGGTGCGGCGCATTGAGCCAGCCTGTGCAGTGTAAAAATTACACTGGCGCAGTGCGTACAGCCTGCGTGGCGCATTGGGCTGACTGCGCGGCGCACAGGCCTGAAACGCAGATTTTTGATTGTTGCTTCCAAAAACCTCAATTGATTCGGTCCTTTCGCTCAAGTAAGCACATGTCATCCTTTTAGTGCACATGAACTCATGATTGATGAGGTTATATGGTTCAATATGAGAGTTGGGATGTCAAAATTTTAAACCCTATTCTCTTCTTTAAAATTGCTCCTTGGGGTTTGAAATTTGAGTTTTAAAGTTTGATCTTGGTGCCAAAATACTTCATTTCCCCCCACATTGTTCATTCCTTTCCCATCACCGTCATACCATCATTATAGCCCCCCTCCTATTCCCTTATATCCTACATCATATCCCACCATCTTTTCCTTCCCATTTCATTGGTGAAATGTCCCAAAGCCACTCTTATCACTTACTCCCATTTATCCCTATCATTCCCTATCACTTTCCCTCTCCCATATTATTTGCAAAGTTTCTAAATCCCCAAAAAGTCAAAGTACTATTGGCACACCGTAAATCCACTTGACAGAAACTCCACTTTCCCCCACTTTCTCATATTCCTCACAGTCCCTCATTTCCCTTTGGCACACATTTGGCACTTGGAGACAAAGACACCAAGTCCTCATTTATCATTTTCAACAAACCAAAAATTCACTTGACATATACCTTGCAACACCATGACAGACACCGACACATCCTATGAACAAGACAGTGATTCCGCCACTGAACTGCATGCACCAAGAGGGAACTGAAACATCGTAAAAGGGAGGATAGACTCTGAATCTTAGCTGAAGCTTCTTTGGCTAAGCATGGCACTTGATGAGGGACCTTCAGTCCAAATTTCAGAAAATTTGGAGAAAATCTTTTCATTTTTGAATTTTTGGTCACAAAACAGGTTTTCTTGCCCAACGCGTAGCGCCACCTTGCGCGCGCTTACGTTTGAGAGATCTTCTAGAGGGAAGCTTGACATTTTTGGATTTTTTATGAAAATTTATGAACGCTCAAGAATGGCCTAAGGATTTCATCAAGTTCTGGGTGGCCTAAAGGGTCAAAAACACCTTGAAAATGGCCTTTCTGCCACCTTTTACACACACAGGAACCAGTCTTGGGAGATTGAAGTTTTGGAGGGGAAAATGGACAGAAAATCTAGAAATTCCACTTGGGTTAGAAAGTAGACAGACAGGGATTTCCAACGAGCTATCATGAGCTCAATTGGGACTTCAGGAAGTGCCTCAAAATCAGCTCCAAACTTGTGTTATGCATAGAGATTTTGGGCACGGCGCATAGAGGAATTTGGCCTATTTTTCACTCTTCAACTCAGAATTTCGGCCAGTTTTGACTAGTTTTACTTTTTGATGTAACTCTTGATCTACCATGATGTAATTTCATAACCGTGATGTAATTTTGGCACATATTTACTTGTTCTAGAAGATTCATTCACCAAAAGGTGAAATGTGAGTGAATGGATCAATTTCCTAGCATATAGAGGCAAGTTGTTTCATGGCCTATTTTCTAGTTCCTAGTTTAGATATGGTTGAAACAGCTCCTAGAATGATGAGCTCGACCCCTAGAGGCATGGGAATGGGTTAGGCTTGTCTATATTATGTATTTTCTCAGACATTTTCAGGGTTGGATACTTAGGAATTGTTTGGCACTTCATTGTACATCACTTCTGCATTTTTGGCAAAGGAAAGACCAGGGTTTTGCAGCACTTGTTGGGATCCTTGTGGCTCTGAGTTTTGAAGATGTTTTTCTCCATGTAATTGTAAGTTCATTAATGTTTTATGTATGCCATTTCCCTTCTCTTTGCTTCTGAAAATTAAACAAATGAGTAACTAAGGTAGAATTCATTAGTTTGTTGGTGCTCTGCCTTAAACTTTTGTTTAGTTTTATGTGTTTTCATCTTTTTGAAGAGGATCCTTGCAACCTCTTGCCCTCTTCAGCTCCTCAACAGTCTTTTCTATCCATTAATTCAAGCTAACACATCAAATCCATTGCCTTCCCTGCCCCAACTCGAACTCTGCAAGAAATTGGCCTCATGCCTGGACCCAAAACTACCTTTCCCTTTGTTTCCGACAAAAACCTACGAAATCATCTCAAACTCCTTGATTTATATACCTAGCCTAAAATTAGCTTTTATTTCAGTCATCTCAAGCCCTATTGATACATTTTTCCTAACATTGACCCGGAGAGAGCCCTCTCATGTTCTGGTAGGGCTAGCTACCAGACTGAGCGTGGTATGATGTTACCCTGACTCTGCCTTCTTTTAGCCTGAGGTAGATTTAGGCTATAACATAGTGGCGACCATACTGGGGAGAAATAAAATGGTTTTCTTGTTGGTGTTATTCTTTTTATAAGCTACAGATGGAGCCTGAAGTTATGCCAGGTAGCCTTCGAAATGCTTTTTCTTTGCATTAGCGAAAGTAGATAAACGCTGCCTCAGTCAATCTTCGGTCTAGCTTGTGAACGTGACACTTGACTTGTAGATTGTCTTGCCCCAATACATGTATAAAATTCAGATCTGATGGTTGATGGTGGACAATGATCAGACATAAGAAGGCTGAAATCATTCACCTGGTGACTCCAAATCAATGTAGAGAATCCACTGGAGGACTAACTCTTTCTCTGAGAAAATGGAAGGATCTTACACAAATTTCAGGTATCCAAAGTGGAATGGTATTCAGGATCTAGTCTGATTTCTTGTAAATTACTTCTTTGATGTTATTGAAGCTATCCTGAAAGTTTTTCAGAATTTGTTGTATGAGAAAGGTGATCAAAATTTTCACTCGACCTATTCAAAAAGTGTAAATACTGAGTTTCCCTTTGATCCTGGCCTCTTTACTTTTTCTACATCTTATGATGACTCTCTTCAGAGTGATGAGCCTAAAGAAAACAAAACTGATCTCGTAGCTCTTGTATATACTCCTACAACTTTTATAGTCCCAGATAGGTATAAACCTCTTGTTTTACCTTCTGTTCTTCATGCTTTCCCTAAAAATTATGACCTATATCTACCAAGATTTGACGGTGAATGTGACAACGTCAACACTGAGCAACATGTGCAGGATGTTGAGACTTTTCTAGATCTTTTTGAAGTTGATGACGAAGATGTTAGTATTAGGCTTTTTGCTCTTTCTTTTCAAGGCCAAGTGAAGAATTGGTTCAAAGCCCTGCCTGATGCGAGCATCTCAGATTTCCAGCAGTTCATCGAAGTTTTCCTCGACAGGTGGGTGATCAGTCAAAACCTTTTCTTGATTATAGAAAAGTATAACCAGCTGAAAAGATAGCCAGGGGAGACAGTACAACAATTTTCTTCCAGATTTAACCAAGTATATTTTTCAATGCCATCTAATATAAGACCTTCTCCTAGATCTGCCCTCTTGCACTACCCGGGTGCCTTTGATCTGGAAATGGAGTTTCAGTTGAGAGAAAGGAATATTGCAACACTTGTAGAGATACCGAACAGTGCAGTAAATGTAGAGGCTCATTTGCTGATCCGAAGGGAAAGGTTGAAGGAAGAAGAGATGAAAAACATAGATCCGGAGAAATCGACATCTTTAGAGGTAAAGCTTGACATGTTGGTAAGTGCAGTAGAAGAGATGATGCAAAATAATACCACAAGGAATGAGTATAATGTTCAAACCCATGACTTGCTGATTGAATAAGAACAAGTGGCTGATCCAAAACATTTTGTTTCTTATCCCAGTTGTCATAGTGATGGTTTTATAGATCATTTTGGAGAAGAGAGCGCTGTTGATATGACATGTATGCTTGATGATGTGTTTTATACTGATGATTTGCCTCAGTTTGATCATTATGATGATGATTATGTTCTCCAAGAAGAAGCTAATCTTGCAGACAAATCAGCAGCTATTTTGTGGGAGGAGGAAGTTCACTTTCAGCAGCTCGAGTACAGTGATCAGCCGATGCATATCAGCTATGACAATGATGAGGAAAGTGCAGCAAATTTTGAAGTAAGTGAAGGATATTTGACTTTTTGTTTTGACTCGTTTCAGTTCATGAGAAATAACTTCCATGAAATCATAAATCAACTGCCAACAAGCCTTGATTTAGACCATCTTGAGGGCGATAAAAACCTTGTTCAAGACTTCCCATATTCAGATTTGCAACCCCTGAATGCCACTGATTTTCAAGTCGCAGATGAGGACATGGAAGCTGGTACATATGATCAAATGATACAAGATGATTCTGTACCATTTTGTTTTGAATCATTCCAGTTTTTGAAGGGTAAATTGCATAGTAAATTTTCAAATGAGCAGCATGTAGGAAATCAACAATCTCTTAGTTTTAATGTGGAGGATGAGACAGATAGCAAAATTTTTTAGCAAGTTGTTAATGAGAAATCTTCCCCTGGAACGACTAATGAAATCATTTTGGATACAAAACCCTCTTTAGCACCAGATTTGCAGCCACCAAACGAAATTGAAGGTCAGATTACAGATGAAGGCGTGGAAGTTGAAATACATGATTTAATGATGCAAGAGGATTCTGTACCCTTTTGTTTCGAAGAATTTCAGTTCATAAAGCAGAATCTTCATAATATCTCTAAAGAAAAAGATGAACAACTAGTAGGATGTCATACAGTTTCAATGGATACATCGCTACAGTCTTCTCAAGTTTTTGATGATCCTATTGCTCGTGTGTTGGATGATGTTTGCTGTAAAAATTCTTCTTCATTGGCTAACCATGTGCCAGAAAATAATGTTGATAATAATCTTATTCAAAATTCGCCTTCATTGTCTTGTTTAACAGAATTTTCATTACAAAGTCCATATCAAGGTTTGCATTCATATGAGGAGATTGATAAAGGAGACTTTTGTTTTGTTTGGAATCAGCTCCAGAGTTTGGTTATTCATGAATTTCAGGATCCTTTTGACAGCTTGCTGCTGTCACCAAATAAAGACAGCATAGATGTGAGAAAAATCTTAATATCCGGCTATGAAGATCAATTGGACCAGAGTAGTAATCTGTTAATGGAAATTAGTAGCTATGTTTATGAAGATCCTTTCGCAGTATTCTTGAAGTCATCCAGTCAATTCATGCTTTTCAAGTTTATCAGCAGTCAACTTGACTCCGAGTTTCCATGGGAGTTGCCTTTCGATTCTTCCCTTTTCCTGCGCATCAGAAAGCATTTGGGGAGAAATCAAATAGCAGCCAAGATGCTTACATGGTTGCATTGGCTGTTCCATTTCACTTGATTGGGTGGTGAAAAGAACAATTAGAGTAGGTTTGATGAATAAGCTCAGTTGTGAGCATCTTTCCAATTTGTTATTTATGTTTTAGTCATGTTTGGTTTTGTTATGGTTTTCAGTTTTAGCCTTGAGTCAGAGTCAGTCTGCATAATGTTAGTTTTCGTGTTTTGACTCCATTTCCCAATGGAAGAAGGCACTGTCTGCTCGCCCAAAGATCTGTAGTTCTTGGCACCTCCAAGGAGCTACCATCCCCATTGGAGTCAATGTTAGAGTCGGTATAGTCTTACCTCCGTCAGAGATAAAAATCTCTTTTGTTGCATTTCTTTTTTTAGGCGTCTCATTTACTTCAGTCATTTGCATTCCATTAGGAGCATCAGTCTTCTGATGGAAGGGTCTTTTTGCTCATGTCCCTCGTGTTTTGTACCTGCTGGCTCAGTTCTGCTCATCAAATTTCATCAAAATCATTTTCAGTCATTGACAGTCAAAGTTTGGTATTTTGGTGAGCAAGAGTCTTATTAGGGTTTCAGGTCTCTTTAAGTTTAGGGTTTTGCAAATTTTGTCTTCGAAATGTCCAATAACTCCAGCAGGCCAGAGGGAGGCTCAAAATCAGTTTTCATTTGCAATTTTTTATCGTCAATATGCTTGATCATGACTTTTCTTCAAAACTCTGTTTTGAAGAAGATCGTCATTTTTTCCTTTGTAATAAATTCCATGTATATTTTCGAAGTGTTTTAGTTGTGAAGATGTGCAGGCACAGCCCTGGTCGCCCAAACACCATGCCATTCATCCCTGCAAAGCAGACAAAGAAAATTCATCATCAGTCCAGAAAGCCAAAGGAAACAAAACAGAGTTTCAAATTGAAGTGTCAAAGGTTTCAAACACTACAAAAGTAGGTTTTTCACATCAAAAATCAAGGTCCATGATATATAAGACATTTTGATGATTAAACAATCCATTTACACGTAAAAGTTATCAAAGAAGCCGAAGAAATCGTGGAGGAAGCGGAGTTAGTGTTTGAAGGGCGAAATTGTGGTGAATTTCCGGTGCGCGGCGCACTGGGAAACCTGTGTGGCGCACTGGGCAGGCGCGGTGCATTGAGCCAGCTTGTGCAGTGTAAAAATTACACTGGCGCGGCGCGTACAACCTGCGCGGCGCATTGGGCTGACTGCGCGGCGCACAGGCCCGAAACACGGATTTTTGATTGTTGCTTCCAAAAACCTCAATTGACTCGGTCCTTTCGCTCAAGTAAGCACATGTCATCCTTTTAGTGCCCATGAACTCATGATTGATGAGGTTATATGGTTCAATATGAGAGTTGGGATGTCAAAATTTTAAACCCTATTCCCTTCTTTAAAATTGCTCCTTGGGGTTTGAAATTTGAGTTTTAAAGTTTGATCTTGGTGCCAAAATACTTCATTTCCCCCCACATTGTTCATTCCTTTCCCATCACCTTCATACCATCATTATAGCCCCCCTCCTATTCCCTTATATCCTACATCATATCCCATCATCTTCTCCTTCCCATTTCATTGGTGAAATGTCCCAAAGCCACTCTTATCACTTACTCCCATTTATCCCTATCATTCCCTATCACTTTCCCTCTCCCATATTATTTGCAGAGTTTATAAATCCCCAAATAGTCAAAGGACTGTTGGCACACCTTAAATCCACTTGACAGAAACTCCACTTTCCCCCACTTTCTCATATTCCTCACAATCCCTCATTTCCCTTTGGCACACATTTGGCACTTGGAGAAAAAGACACCAAGTCCTCATTTATCATTTTCAAAAAACCAAAAATTCACTTAATATATACCTTGCAACACCATGACGGACACCGACACATCCTATGAACAAGACAGTGATTCTGCCACTGAACTACATGCACCAAGAGGGCATTGAAACGTCGTAAAAGGGAGGATAGACTCCGAATCTTGGCTGAAGCTTCTTTGACTGAGAATGGCACTTGATGAGGGACCTTCAGTCCAAATTTCAGCAAATTTGGAGAAAATTTTGTCATTTTTGAATTTTTGGTCACAAAACAGGTTTTCTTGCCCAACGCGTAGCGCCACCTTGCGCGCGCTTACGTTTGAGAGATCTTCTAGAGGAAAAATTGACATTTTTGGATTTTTTATGAAAATTTATGCATGCTCAGGAATGGCCTAAGGATTTCATCAAGTTCTGGGTGGCCTAAAGGGTCAAAAACACCTTGAAAATGGCCTTTCTGCCACCTTTTACAAACACAGGAACAAGTCCTGGGAGATTGAAGTTTTGGAGGGGCAAATGGACACAAAATCCAAGAATTCCACTTGGGTTGGAAAGTAGACAGGCAGGGCTTTCCAACAAGCTATCATGAGATAAATTGGGACTTCAGGAAGTGCCTCAAAATCAGCTCCAAACTTGTGTTATGCATAGATATTTTGGGCGCGGCGCATAGAGGAATTTGGCCTATTTTTCACTCTTCAGCTTAGAATTTCGGCCAGTTTTGACTAGCTTTACTTTTTGATGTAACTCTTGATCTACCATGATGTAATTTTGGCACATATTTACTTGTTCTAGAAGATTCATTCACCAAAAGGTGAAATGTGAGTGAATGGATCAGTTTCCTAGCATATAGAGGCAAGTTGTTTCATGGCCTATTTTCTAGTTCCTAGTTTAGATATGGTTGAAACAAATCCTAGAATGATGAGCTCAACCCCTAGAGGCATGGGAATGGGTTAGGCTTTTCTATATTATGTATTTTCTTAGACATTTTCAGGGTTGGAAATTTGGGATTGCATAGCACTTCATTGTACATTCATTCTGCAATTTTGGCAAAGGAATAAACCAGGGTTTTGTAGCACTTGTTGGGATCCTTGTGGCTCCGAGTTTTGATGAAGTTTTTCTCCATGTAATTGTAATTTCATTAATTTTTTATGTATGCCATTTCCCATCTTCTTTCCGAAAATTAAACAAATGAGTAACTAAGGTAGAATTCATTAGTTTGTTGGTGCCCTCCTTAAAATTTTGTTTAGTTTTATATGTTTTCATCTCGTTTGAAGAGGATCCTTGCAACTCCTTTTCCCTCTGCATCTCTCTTCGCCGCATTTTCTATCCATTCATTCAATCTAAGACATCAAATCCATTGCCTTCCCCCGCCCCAACCTCGAACTCGCAAAGAAATTGGAGCTTCCTTATCCTCGACCCAAAACCTGCCTTTCCCTTTGTTTCCGACAAAAACCTACAAAATCATCTCAAACTCCTTGATTTATATACCTAGCCTAAAATTAGCTTTTATTTCAGTCATATCAAGCCCTATTGATACATTTTTCCTGAGATTGACCCCGAGAGAGCCCTCTCCTGTTCTGGTAGGGCTAGCTACCAGACTGAGCATGGCCGTATGATGTTACCCTGACTCTGCCTTCTTTCAGCCTGAGGTAGATTTAGGCTATAACACTTCCCACTAAATTTCAATTCTATACTTTAAACAATGAACTTTTTAAACACTATTTGAAACACTACTACTGTATTAGTTGTTTCATCTTTTGGAGGAAGTGATGTAAACAATTTTTTAGGTCATTTGAAACACTATTAGTCCTGTGCTCTTTGAATGAGGCTATACCTCTGTTCCTGACCCTCTGCTTTTAAATGAAGGAGGGCCTTATCATGTTCCTAACCATCTTCTTTTAAATGAAGGAGGTTAACATAATATTTCCAAACCATCTGCTCTTCATACTAGAGGAGGTTTGCAACAAGTGACCCAACCATCTACTCATGTTTGGAGGAGGTTAACACAGTCATGTTTCTTATTACAACACTTCATCCCTTTCTCAAACTGTTTCATCTTTCCTTGTAACATATACCTATGCTTGGTATATCACAATAATTAATAAAGTGAAATTTTACAATATGTTATAATAGGCATGTTCTGAGATATGTATCCTATGGTCATAATATCCTTGTGAATCTTTTAAACTAGGAGCCACATGATTTGTATTTGTATAGTATTTTTTGGCTAGTCATTACTTACTAACCTTTCTTGACTATGTTTGCAGAGGCTTATTGAATTTTCTCTCTGACTAGTATTCTTATCCTAGGCTCAATACAACATGAGAAGCAGCTGTCTTCTTAAGTTTAGTTTGATGGTGTCTTCTGGAATACTTGTGCATCTCTGCTTCTAAAAGAGACACTGAATCACTATAGATCAACATAATATCAGTTTGGATTTTGACACATGTAATACTGAGACATCAAGACCCTTTAGTGGCGTGACCTATGGGTGTATCAAGCTTTGTTTTTCGCAGATTAAGCACTAATTCAGGGTTGGCTGGTATTGAACAAAATATTTTGGCTCAGGATGTTTTTGCCAAGGAAGGGATTCCCTAAAGCGCCACTACCTAAATTAAGGGAGATCTTTGACAGATTTTGAGTATTCTCTTTGGTATTATTAGATCTCAAAATGGCATATGACCAGAGGTAGGGTGGCTGACATTATTATCAACATTTGGTTAATGAATGACCTGGGGATGAGGGTAAATGACAGCAGATAAATTTAGCTTATGTCAGCTCATGGACAGGATTATATGACTGAAACTAGATAGGACTTGACAACTAGGTTTTTTTCTCATCATAAGCTGACTGGAAAAGGTAGGAGGACAAAAAAATTTAGGGGTGTTTTCTAGATGACAGATTTAACAAACTTGGAGATCAGCTTCTAGAAAACTTGGCTTTAAAAACTAGTCATCATCAACAAGTGAAAAATACTAATGACTAACAGTGAGCACCACTGATGAAGAGGGGAATGAAAAAATTCCAGAGTCAAAATATCCACTCCATCCTAATCCTAAGGATTATGCCAACACCAATGATGAAGAGGGGAATGAAAAATTTCTAGAGTCAAAATATCCACTTCGTCTTAATCCTAAGGATTATGCCAGCGCCACTAATGAAGAGGGTAATGAAAAATTTCTAGAGTCAAAATATCCACTTCCTCCTAATCCTAAGGATTATGCGAGCACCACTGATGAAGTGAGGAATGAAAAATTTCCAGAGTCAAAATATCCACTTTGTCCTAATCCTAAGGATTATGCCAGCACCACTAATGAAGAGGGGAATGACGAATTTTCAAAGTCAAAATATCCACTTCGTCCTAATCCTAAGGATTATGTGAGCACCACTGATGAAGAGGGGAATGAATTTCTGGAGTCAAAAATTCCAATTCATCCTAATCCTAATGATTATAAGAGCACCATTGATGAAGGGGGGGATGAATAATTTGCAATAAATAGAGATTCAAGGCATCCAATTATTCCTAATCCTAAGGATTATGAGAGCACGAGTGAGGAAGGGGAGGGGCGAGATGAAGAAATTCTAGTGAATATAGATTCAAAGCTTCCACTTAGGCCTAATCCCAAGGATTATGAGAGCACCATTGAGGAAGGGGAGGATGAAGAGTTTCGTTAAAATGATAATTTTAGAGGCATGGATTTGAATAATGCATTTTCTCTAAGCGATCATTTAAAAGACACTCATGGTGATGAAGAATTGAATCCTTCGAGGGAAGAATTCGAAAGCATGGATCAAGATGGTGAATAATTTCGTCTAAGTCAGGGTTACAAAAGCACATATGATTCTTGTGAAATGTTTTCTTCAAGTGAGGATGGTAATGAATATTTTCCAGGCAATGATGTTGATGAATTTCTTAACTATGTTGAGAATGATGATAGTGGGGATAATATTCCTTGTAATGGTGATAAAACTGCTTCTACAAAGGATAATGGAATGATGAAGCCGTTGCAAGAAAATATTGTAACTAGGAGTAGGAGTAGACCTTTTCATATCAATACAAAACATTCCAGATATACAAGGGTGAGGATAACATATCTCACAAAAATAAGTTTTGTCATTCATTTGATTTCATGTGAATGTTGTCGAATGGATTGCTTGAAACATATGGATTTAAAATTTTCTTTGGAGAAAAGAAAAAGATATTTTTCAATGAATAAAAGCATGCAAAATTCATATTTAGTAGGTTGCATGCAATCTACACTAGCAGGTTATGATTATCATATTGGGAATGTATTGCTCTGTAGAAAGGCTTTCAAAATGTTGCATTCAATTGGTAATTGTCGTTTGTCAAGAATCCAAGAAAATATAGAAAAGGATCCCACATATTATTCAGAAGTATGTTATAAATGGGAGGTTGGGCTGTTAGCAAATACTGTTATTTCATGGATAAAAGACTTATTTTCAAAGCATGGAGAGTGTATTCCAAATAAAGACAT
Source organism: Pinus albicaulis (assembly GCA_034641835.2). NCBI lineage: Eukaryota > Viridiplantae > Streptophyta > Pinopsida > Pinales > Pinaceae > Pinus > Pinus albicaulis. The sequence goes on from CM076580.1 coordinate 1,772,734,153, forward strand.
AATGCATATTCCAGATAATTTCTCGAGACGAGAAATATTCAACTTATACAAATATTATAGAGAATATTCTAAAGGAGTTAGTAATTTCATTACATACTCATATTTTACAAGGGTATGGAAGAATGAATTCAACAATGTATATATTCCTAAGAAGACAAGGATGGTGGTTTGTAGCACATATGCTTCTCTTAAAGAAAAAAGAGATAAATGTCAAGAGGCAGAAAGAGGTATGTGTTCAAAACATTATTTTTAAAAATTGGATAGTTATCAACTATGAAAATATATTTATTCATATGTTTCTTTTATTTATGTACATATTTCGTTGTCAAAGAACTTCAAGAGCAACGCAATTAGCAAACAAAGTGAAAGGAAAAAATTGTATAAACATTGAAAGAAGTGTTATGATAATCCAAATAAATATTTAGGTTTGATAATTGATGGTATGGACCAAAAGAAAATACTTCTGCCACATTTTGTCTGCACACCAAAAAAATTACAGTAGGAAAATTTCATTCAATTTCACTTGGTTGGTTGTATGGTCTTTAATGAGAATATGTTTCCAAGGGTTTTCTTCAAAGCTCCTAATATTGATAATGATGAAAATTTGACCATAAATATAATCCATGATGTGGTTACTCATTGGTATGGTATTCTTCCTAAAGTTTTGTATGTATAATTAGATAACACAAGCGGTGAAAACAAAAATCAAGTTCCTTTTGAGTTTCTAAACATGCCCGTTGAATTGGGAATTTTTAAAAAGATAAAGGTTGGTTTCCTTCTTTTTGGGCATACTCATGACCATATTGATCAAATGTTCAGTGATTTTTCAATAACATTGAGGAGGAAAGGTGTTGGGAGTCTACCATCATTAATTGAATGTATTAATAAATCCTACATTCCAGAGCTTGTTTTTCATGTGTTGGAAGAAACCATTGACATGCAAAGATTTATTTTGGGATCGCTTGGTGAGGAAAAATGCATTGAACAACTTAACGACATTAGCTTCCAGCATCAATTTCGTATCAAAAAAATTGATGGGATAAAACTTATATGGGGCAAGAAGTACTCAATTGTTGTAAAATGGGGGCCATCATCAGGTTTAGAATTTTTGAAGTTCATTCCAGAACGTCCAATATTTTCATCAAAGATATTGTTATTACAGTCAATTATTGAACTCCATAATACACGAAGGCATAAGAGAGACATAAATTATTCTGAATGTCTGGAGGAAATTAAAAGATGTATTAGAGATACATATGAGTACTTTGATGTTGTTGATTCAGTTTGGTGGGAGTCTTTTTTCAATAATCAAAGTGATTTGATTTCAAGATCAATAAATGAGGATACGCTTTTGAAGACTCCATTTTTTTTGCCACAAAATATGCCAAATGAACATGAGGAAACACATATTTTTGAACAACAACAGGCTCAAGCTATTATTAATTCTCCACAGGTAGAGGAAAGATAAATCTATACTAGTTCTAGAAGATCATGTGCACAACGTGAAGCCATGGAAGACCTTTATAGGGGTTCTGTGTAGGATGTTAAAGAGGGTTGCATGATAGCATTGTTAGCAGATGAAGATCCACTTGGCTATCCATTCTGGATTGCCAAGGTTATAAAGGTCATTAATGAAAATGAATATATTACAATTGTTGATGTACATTGGTATGCCACAAGTACCCACCCTTTCAATGGCGTGTACAAGCCAGAGATGGTAGTTGAAAAAACAATTGGTAGAAATAGAAAAAGAAATGGCACAAACATAAATAATCATCGCATAGATGTCTTAAAATTGGAGGATGTTGACATACTTGTGTATGACTCTGTTGAATGTATTCATAGATCTAGAAGACTTTTTAACTCTGAAATGGTGGGCATGCACGTTGACTCAGATGGAGCACTAGTTTATGAAAGAGAAGAATATGGATCATCTTCATATGCATCGAGTCATTAATCTAAATATGTAGGTTCTGATGGTGTGCCAGAACCTATGGTTGATTTTGAATAATTGTCTAAGACATTTTTATGTAATTGATGTTTGCATGGTAACTTGAAATAAATATTTTTACTTCCATATGATCTTTCATGAAGTTATGAGGCATTTCTATGTTTCTTGGATTATATTTTTTAATTATGAAGGATTCATCTCTTTAGAATATCCACATCGCAACAATGAATTACAAAAATAATTTATGTTATATTCGATACCAATGTTGATATTTTGATTAAAGGTAAAAAATAAAATAGAAAATAATGTTGAATTTTTAGATTATGCAGTGATATTGCCATGATATTATGTATTTTTACCATTTGGTATAAGATACTTTTAAATTTTTTTAAAAATGTATGCCTCATTGAAAGGGGACGCTTTGTTTTGATGGTTGATTTTTTGGTTTTGGTTGCAATTAGATTTAAATTTTTCTTAGGCTAAGATTTGAAAAGAGATATATTTTTATCCTTTAAAATAAAACTACTCTTGGAATAATAAATATTTCATTTACTTGTTCATTTTTAAAAATTGTTTAAGTCATATAATTTCTCCATAATTTCATAGTTCAAGTATGTTGAAAACTTAAGATTTAAAACTTGTCATTAAGGTTTTTATGCGCTACGATATTTTATCTTTATTGTTATGGTTGAAAACAATTACAATTTTAGGGTTTTTTAGAGTCATTTTTGGGGTTTTTTTTCATATTTTTTTAGTCTTTTTGGGCTAGAGTTCCCGTTTTATCGGTAACTTTGTTTAAACCCAAAATTCTTATCTTCAGTTTTCCTTACCCATGTATCTGTCATAGTTCTCTTTTCTTTCGCGCAGTCTCCTTTGGTATTCACACCACTGCGCATTATTATGTTAATGCTTGGATCTTCCTAGCGCGGTTTAACCCTCATCATTTTTATATTCTTAGTCGGTTGCTGGTTGCGCTTATCCTACATTTTAGCTAACAAAATGGGACAATATTTGATTTCATGACCAAATTCTCGACAATACTTACAGGAAGCTACATCAAGATTCTGACAATCCCTGGCAAAATGTCCTGGTTTTCCTCAGTTGTAACATATGATCTGCCTTCACCCATGACCAGCGCCTCCTCCTCGGCTACGCCCTCAGCCTAGGAAACCTCCTCGCACAGTCGATGAACCCGAAGTTTCGCAACCTTCTACCTACATTATGTATGCACCAGTACTATTCTGCATCATTAGATTGTAGCATGTTAGGGGAAATTTTAGCCTAAAAATGCCCATGAAATTTTCACATAATTTACATGTCATAATATGTAAATCAATCAAAATCCTTTAAATTTAAAAAGAGTTACATGTAAATATTTTGGAGGGAAAAGAAGAAAAACTACTTTTTTTAATTGTATTTTTTTCTTATCTCCTTACAGGTTTACTTAAAAATTTCAAGTGTAGACACACGTTGGATGTGGAATTACATTTTGCATCCAATGAGTACCCATCATACATACTTTTGAGAAGACTCACAATGATAAAAAATGAAGATACATTAAAAAAATGTGTTCAACATGTTCTTTTAATGTATCTTCAATTTTTATCAATGTGGGTGCTCTCAAAAGTATGCATGATATGTACTCGTTGGATTCCGAACTTAATTATGCATCCAACAAGTTTCTACACTTGAAATTTAAGTAAAATTGTAAGGATACTGAGACAAAAATACAATTAAAAATGTAATTTCTTTTTTTCCCTCCAAAATTCATAACTCTTATTTTATTATTTGAACTATTATTTTATTATTTTTCCTTAGGAGGCCACTTTTAGGTTGAAATTTCCTCTAATGCTTACAATGTTTTTCAACCTGTCCCACCGAGCTGCAAAAGTTGTAGAACAATTCCTTCGGAGATATGACAAACTTTTGTAGTAGGTGACAATAGTCCATGGAATGTTCGCGTGCAACTTCGCATATGCTACACCATACATGGGGCCCTATACTTGGCCTAGCACTCAATCCAGGCTTCAATGGACTCGACATCCCAACACCCAAATAGTATTTATAAGCAGGGCATTGCTCTTTATAGTGACCTTCTGCTTTGCACTTAATACACCAGACTTCTGACCTTATATCAAATCTAAAGTCATTTCCCTTCTTTAGATCTTGGAGCTCCATGTGCAACCCACCAACTAAGTCTGAATCTGTTGCACTCATATGCTTATATTAGCTACTGGAAAAGCTTCAAGCTTAATCGCGATCTCCAGCGATTCAACCTGATTTGAAATATTTTGTTGTGATAATGGAAATATGAGATGAGGCAACAACATAGCAATGAACCATTCTCTATGTTGTTCATCTGGGATCTTGAAGCTAATTTGGCTCAACAGTGTCTTAAATATCTGATATACCTCCCACACAATCTCAGTAGCCAGTTGCTTAATCTCTTTGATTTCTGTGATACACTGGGATTGCATCTTTGGTTTCTTGAATTCATTGTTTAGCGTGGTCTTCATCTCAACCGATGTATCATTTTCATTCGTCACAACATATTTCATGTACCAATACAATGATCGATATTTTAGTGTGGTAACCAACTGTGCTTTCATCGTATTTTCATCTATAATATTCTGCGAAGTCCATTTCACTTCTACAACAAACCGAAATTTTTCTGGATCATTCGATCCATTGAACACAGGAATCTTTAGGGGTTGGGCCATGGTGAATGGGGGAGGTGGAGGTGGAGGTGGAGGAACAGAATGAAATGGGGTGATGATGGGGTGGAACATTGGGGAATCTCCGTAGTGCTTTGCTGACTTTTAGATCTCATCCATAGACTTCTCAGTTTAGCTGGGTTTCTTTCTCTTCCTTCAGACCCAAACAATGAACGATATTCAATTTCAACGTAAGTACCCCAATTTGTTTTGAATATTTTACTGCTCTACATAGCATCAGGTTCTCTTTCTTTGAACATCAATTTGAGAAAATCTGTAATATTCCCTTTTCACATAATAGCATTCTAATCCATAACTTCAGTGAATTCGGGTACTTACCTCTAGCGCCTTTGAAGAAATTGTTCTTTGATTCACTATAAGACACAGAAGTCTCAATCATGAACTCAGTAATAAACCCTCCAAGGATACTATCGATCCAATAATCATGTAATATTCCAAAATTAGCATGCAACTAATTGGAATATTGATTTTTGTTTTCATCACCTAGCAGTTGAATAAATGGGTTAGGAGGCCCATGCATATTAAAAATATGAATAAAATCCCTCATAATGTGAAAAGGGATCATCATAGGAGCTGGATTTCACACCCTCATGTGTGAAAGGGGACATTTGCATGTGGACAAGGTCAAGTTTGATCAAGTCAACAGCGCTGGGATAAGAGGTGGAGATCATCTTGTGAGACAATGCAGAGATAGTGGGAGGAAGATTCCTTGGTGGAGGAAACCCTAATGAGTGGGACCCAAGGTGAGAGGGCTTCCATTTTTATAAAAGGAGGGCAAGGCAGCCATATGAGGATATGTTATTGATTATTAATTTTATGGTCTGTATGACTTTGTGATTTCTCCAACTGTTTAGTTAAGATGGTTGTGCTGCTTAGCACAAGTTATTCTTGTTTAGGAATTCCTTATCCTTTCTTGAGAGGCCTCTTGAAGGAGCTTGTACTTCATTTCTCCACATCCAGGCTTCAGGCCAAGCTACCTCCTTCAGCTACATCGTTATTTCTGTAGCAGTATAACGTTGTGTTGCATGGTGTTGCATTAGAGGTTTCACAACACCACTTCTGGAGCTTATTTTTCAGAGGCGGAAGCTTTATTTCCTTTGGGAGATCAGTGAGGAAGCCCTTGGAGCATATTTCAGATCTTGGCACTTGGCCAACCCATTTTCTATCTCCTACAGTGCAGTTCCTCTCCTTGACTACGTTATTTTTAGTGAGTATTTGTAGTGAGGGTTTGCAGATTGTTTGGAGGGTGATATATTCAGTGTTAGGATCAGCCTTTCATTTGGATGATCCATTGGAGGAGGTTTGTTCAGCTTGTGCATCATCTTGAGCCATCTCCATCCATTTCTTGAGTTGCAGCTGCTATTCATTCCTCAGGACTACAACTCCGAAATTTTTGCAGTTTTGCATATTTCAGCCAATCCTTCCAGGATTGTCTTGAAATTGAGTTTGGGAGCTTAGATCTTCACTCCCAACATTTTATGAGCCATATATTTTCATAATTATGTTATTTTACATTCCCGTGTAGTAGTGTACCATCTATGACTGTGATATACATGTTCATGAACATTCTACAACATAGCAACATTTCACTTTTTGCATATGTATTCATGGGAGGCTTGTTTGCCTTGATTATTTGAGTTGTATTGCAATTATTTGCTGCTAATTTACATAATAAAATGGCTCCCTGGTTTCCATCCATTTTGGTATGACATTATTCTCTGCTATTTCTAGTTTTGTGTTCATGTATTGCTGCATCCCCATTTTGGGATATTACAGTGGTATCAGAGCATAATGTTGGCTCAACCTATGGAATCTCAGCCAATATGCTAACAAGAAGAAAATACGAAGAATATATGAATAGAAAATACAAAAAGAAGACTCCAATCTTTGGAGGAATAAAGGAGGAGAAACTTTCAAAGTTTTTCTCTCAAACTTTGCAGAGCATTTAGGGAGATCTCAAGAAGTTGAGGAGGGAGATGAATAGAGAATCTCCAAGAGAGTTCGAATATGAAGCAAACTCTATATTTTCATATGATGAGTGTGGCATATAGCCACACACTATGATGCATAGCGCAGTCATATGCCCAGATTTTCTATGAGAGAGATAGAAGAAGAAGGAATGACTAGGAGGGAAACTCTTAGTGATTTTCTACAGGAGTATGAATCTCAAACTTAGAAGTTTAGAGATCACATCACTTTTCTAGATTTTTGCAAGATTAAGGTGAAGAGAATCAAGTAGCATGATATGGATAGATTTCTTCTATCTACTTTTGATGGTTCACCTACATGTTCAACCAGAGCTTGGGTGGAATATCTAGACACCTATTTGCAGCACCACCAAATTTCTGAAGATGAAGCCATCAAAGTTGCAACACTGCATTTTGGAGGTAAGGCCTATGCATGGTGGATATTTGAGTCTTTTTATTTTAAAAATTCAAATACTTCTTCTTATGCAAGGCTCACTAAGACACTAGAGGAAATATTTGATGGAAAACTTTTTGAAACACATGTGGTGGAGCTAAACAAATCTAAACAAACAAAAACCTTGCATGTGATGGAGGAAACTATAAACTCAAATCCACTTCAGAAAACCATGGAGGAGGCTGACATCTTGCATCATACCTTGTTAGAGGCAATACCTCTATCTCATATTCCTGAACATGAGGGCATGGAGATCTTCGTTCCAAAAGTGGATCCAATTCTTAGGAGGTTGCCCATACATATTGATGAGAATGAGGGCAACAACGCTATCATGTCTAGATTTTATCTAGCACTTCATGCAGAGGAAGAGGGAGCTCTTTCTCCAACTAGAGGGATTATTGTATCATTGCAAGGAATTCCCCAGGATCTCACATATGGAGATCAAGGCACAACTCATGATCTACATGTGCCATTGATGATAAGGTGTGAAACTATGAAGATAAAAGGAGGAGATAGGGAGGATGACCAGCATCGTGTGATGAGGAGCACACACCACTATTTATTTTAGGAGGTTGATGCACCTAAGAGAGAGACTGGATTGCGCAGTGAGGTTAGGGACAAATATGTCCATTCATATATGCAGTCTACTCTTGATCTTGACTTCTCATTGTATGGAGGCATTTCATCGGGGAGACCACTAGATCAGCAGAGGAGGATGGATGCTTCACATTTTGAGGCACCACTCATTGATTTCAGAGGAGTGGAGACCTTGGGAGAGCTTGGTACAGTGCTGGGAATCTTGGGTAGACTCAAGGAGGAGATAAGCATTCTCTCAACATCATCATTACCCACTCTCATTTCAGATTCTGCACTGTGGCAGGAGCAGCATGGGAAGGATAACATCCTTCCAACTTGCATCTTTGTCATGGGAGATGTCAAAGAAGAGGACAACCATATGACAGATGTTCTTCATGATATATCATTAGCACTATCACTATGGAGGATAGATCCATATTGGAATTCCCAGCTATTGGTGGAATATTCCAAGGATCTTTTCACTTTTATGATATTGGATGACCAGTTGCATGAGGAAGGATATTCAGTTAGAGATGGGATCATCTACTATCATGGTAGGATATTCTTATCTAGAGCATCCAAGCTCAAGGAGAAGTTTCTACAAGCAGCTCATAAAGATTTCCTTTTCAGCCACATTTATTCTATGAGAGAATACCACACCATCATGAAGGGTTATTTTTGGGAAGGCTTGGAGGAGGAGATATATCATCATATGAGGAGATGCATGGATCATGTAGAGATGGAGGAGATACATAACTCTTTGGAGGAGTTATCACAGCCACCTCTTTTCTCTTTGAGGATGAGAGGGGATTCATCTATGAGTCACTCCATTTGCATGAGAAAAACATATGGTAAGGGTAATGTTTGGTTTCATAATGATTTGTATAATGAATATGTGCATTCCTTAACCATATATGTGCAGGATGTTTCTCCAAGGAGGAGCATTATTTTTTCTATACTTCATGGTCTACTTGAGGCCATAAGCAGTATTGGTGATGGCCACTCCCTAGGAGGACTTGGGGAGATTGTATCTTTTTCAGAGCATGCTCATTTGGCACCATACACCATACACTGTATTCAAACTTGTGAAGAGATTGGGGCAGCAAGCAAGTGGTTTAGGAGCCACACCTTATGTCATTTTTTGTTGCAGTTGAGAGTCAAACTGCATTGGTTGCATTTGAGGGACCATTTTCCTTCTCCCTTGCTTCATATGGCAGCTAGTATGATTATCATTGTAGTTCCCTATGTTGTTGTTGTTCTTATCTTTATTGGGAGCATGATTGGGAGAGAGACACATTGGTTGGATTTGTCCTTTGGGGAAGAGGATTCCCACACTTTTTGCATTACATGTTCTGAGGGGAGGATGGGAGGTGATATGGCCACCACAAAAAAACACTTGTTTCTTTATGAGGTGGGCCATGAGATTGATTGGAGCACTTGGGCTATGACTCTCATAAATCATTGGGAGAAACATTTATATAAGTTGCCATGTCATGTTGTGCAATAGCAGTTAGGAAAACGGTGCTGTGACCACTTGGGAAAATGTTGGTACCTTTCAGCTCTACATGAAACCTTAATTATTCCCCTCGCTTGGATACCATATGATGGTGATTTCCAATTCATCATATATGGGATGGTTTGGGCCAGCATGATTCACAACATTGGAGGAAAGATTTTTGAAGATCCAATTTCCTTCTTGCCACTTGGAGGCAACATTTTTGCAGCCTAAGAGTAGCAGATACTCTACACTTATGATAAGTGGAGAGGAGGATAGCGTGGGGTAGGCTATTTTGTCTACCATGATCAGATTTTTTGCCCACCTACATTGCAGGAGCCAAAGGTGGAGGATAATTTTTAGGAGTTTCCATGTTGGGAGGTAACTCATTTTGTATGGATGATTGCTTGGGGATGGAGGATCCACATTGGAATGATATTTCCAAACACATTTCAGTTCCCATTCCTCAAGGGAACCTCTAGAAAACACCTTATTGCCTTCTTGAGTACTCTACTTGTTCATGATGATAGCTATTTAGCTAACTTACATGCTCGGAAGGGGAAATATGGAGATTTCTTGATGAGACATCATCTCATTCCTTCGAGGATTTTATCATATGTGGATGCTATAGCAAGAGGAGGGGAGCCTTCTTAGTTCTATCCTTACAGTTTCTTGAGGACAAGCAACATTTGGGAGGGGAGGACTGCAATATTCCAAAATTAGCATGCAGCTAATTGTAATATTGATTTTTGTTTTCATCACCTAGCAGTTGAATAAATGGGTTAGGAGGCCCATGCATATTAAAAATATGAATAAAATCCCTCATAATGTGAAAATAGATCATCATAGGAGCTGGCTTTCACATCCTCATGTGTGAAAAGAGACATTTTCATGTGGACAAGGTCAAGTTTGACCAAGTCAATAGTGCTGGGATAGGAGGTAGAGATCACTTTGAGAGGCAGCGCAGTGTGAATGTGAGGAAAATTCCTTGATGGAGAAAAACCTAATGAGTGGGACCCAAGGTGAGAGGGCTTCCATTTTTTTAAAATGAGGGCAAGGCAGCCATAGCAATACATGTTATTGATTATTGATTTTGTGTTCTGTATGACTTTGTGCCTTGTGCTTTCTCCAAACATTTAGTTGAGATTGCTTTGTGTTTAGCAACACAAGGCACGACTATTGTTTAGAATTATACTCCAACACAGAGGGTCTCTTGAAGGAGCTTATACTTCATTTCTCCACATACATATTAAAATTGGAGAAGCGAGAAACGCACCAGAATCACACACAAAAGTTAGTTTTCTATATTGCAATAATTAGATACATCAAATATATAGGTGAACTCATACTAATCTTAGAGAGAGAAGTTGAGAGATTCTCTCAACTTCCTCAACAAACCCAATCCATGATCAATCTAAAGTAAGCGTGATCCTAACTAAATCTAATACCCTCCCTTAATGCTTACTTTACAAAACATATAATTAATCACAATTACAACACTTTAAACTTTTTGTGTCTTTGTCTGATCTGGTCTTCATTAACATCTGTACCCACTCTGAGATCTCATAGGAAACGCTCTTTTCTCCACCATTTTTGAGCTACCATTCAACCCATTTAAAATACATTGTTTCTGACCAGCAATAATGAACTGTTGCAAGATCAACAGTATTGACAACTCGGCTCGTCGGGGCTTCCGCGATAGAGCTGACAAGTGATGAACCATCCTATGGACCAATCACCATCTGACTTCGCTTTCGGCTCTTCATCAGTGGCTAGGCAAATGGTCTGAATACTGAATGTGTTCAAGAGCTAATCTAACAACTTGACCTGCTAACCTGTAACTAATGCTCCTTGGCCCGTAGCACAACAAGACCAGCATATAACAAATTCGCACAGTCAAATTAGTCAATTGTTCTCTCGTCCCTGTAGGACGTCAAGAACGACTAATTTAAATAATGCTCATTTGTTCAATAATTGGTTCTGTTCTACACAACTCTCATAGAGATAAATATAAGGCACTCCACACTATATTTCACACACTACTCAATATCAAAATTAACAAACTTAATAACCATTCTATTACATTAACCACAGTAAAATCTGAGCATCAATCCAGTTCTGCAGCGTGGTGGCAGACCACTAGGCTAGGGGACTGGTTCTCGAGAAGTCACGCTTAATTGTTCTGCGCCGTATCAAATCCCGCTGCTTACCTTATTTTTCACCTGCCACAACCAAAATATGGGCAGTTTGCCGGATCCTCACAGATCACATGAAAGCCGTAGACATAGTAATAGCCGTGGTGGGATACATTGTATGCCATTATTTCCTGCAGAGGAACGTGAAAGGTCCACGAAACTGGCCTCGAATGTTGTCAACGGTGGCAGGGCACTGTTGTACACTACGTACATATATATATACCCTCCAGGCTCCTCGACGACTCGGAAACTGCCAGATTTCAACGAGTTGCAATATTTGTGGGAGTATATCATCGTGGGGCAACATGAATCCAACGCTGCCTCATCGATCCCAAACACAACGCCATCTGGGCGGTGGCACCAGGACTGTTAGCCGCGCTTTGAACAGCAACAACATTACAACACACATCAACCCAACAAGATTGTGAATTGTTAGATTGTCCTCCATTATAGCAAAGAATCAATGCAATAACATTCATATCGATTCCCAAATCGTTCAATAAATTCTGCATTCTGTAGATCCGTGATTCTTGCCAGAGAGCAGCATAATCCGTGAGCTTAGTAATTAGAGCCTCTGCTTTTTATCTGAAACTGAGCGAATCTATTAAATTTTTGTTGCAGAAAATAAGAAGTTTTGCAGACATTACCAATGGCTGAATACAGGTCTGAGATCCGGTCTTGTCCAATGCAAACGGCGGCCGGAGATGACGCCAGAGGTGGCGAGAATGCAGAAATGAGCGTCCGACTTGATATGAAAACTCCTACTGCATTCTATGGTGACGGCAATAGTAAACGAGTTGCTCCATTTGCAGAGACAACAGAAACGCAAAAGCGTGAAGATATATGACGCAGATCCTCAAGTCCTCACGGCCCTCGCAAACACGAGCCTCCCTCTGGTGATTACAGTGGCGCTTTATACACGAATTCGACCCTCCAATCTGCAAGGGAAACCTCTCTTCTCGCCTGCTCAGCTCGTATAGTTTTTAATAAATGCAGCAACAGTGATAAACTGGGCAACGAAAAACAAATTTGTACAAAACAAAATAACAAACACACAAAACTTCACACTACAAACATTCCAAACCAGCGACACAGCTCTCACATCTTCCTGGGTATTCCCGTGAGGGATTAAGCCCAGCCAGGCTTTGATACCATATTAATAATTGGAGAGAGCAGAAACGCACAACAATTCACACACAAATAATTATTTCTATATTGCAATAATTAGATACATCAAATATATAGGTGAACTCATACTAATCTTAGAGAGAGAAGTTGAGAGATTCTCTCAACTTCCTCAACAAACCCAATCCATGATCAATCTAAAGTAAGCATGATCCTAACTAAATCTAATCTGGAAGCAGGGCCAAGCCACCTCCTTCAGCTACAACGTTATTTCTACAGCAGTATAACGTTGTGTAGCAGTGGAGGTTTCACAACACCACTTCCGGAGCTTATTTTTCAGAGGAGGAAGCTTTCTTTCCTTTGGGAGATCAGTGAGGAAGCCCTTGAAGCATATTTTAGATCTTGGCAATTGGCCAACCCATTATCTATCTCCTACAGCATAGTCCCTCTCCTTGACTACGTTATTTTTAGTGAGTATTTGTAGTGAGGGTTTGCAGATTGTTTGGAGGGTGAGATCTTCAATGTTAGGATCAGCCTTTCACTTGGAAGATCCATTGGAGGAGGTTTGTTCAAATTTTTCATCATCTTCAGCAATCTCCATCTAGTTCTTGAGTTTTTGCTGCTATTCAGAACTAGGACTGCAACTCCAGCATTTTTGCATTTTTGCATATTTCAGCCAATCCTTCCAAGATTGTCTTGAAATTGTGTTTGGGAGCTTAGATATTCACTCCAAACATTGTATGAGCCATCTATTTGCATATTTATGTTATTTTACATTCCCATGTAGCAGTGTACCATCTATGACTGTGATGTACATGTTTATGAACATGCTGCAACATAGCAACATTTCACTTTTTGCGTATGTATTCATGGGAGGCTTGTTTGCCTTGATTATTTGAGTTGTATTGCATTTATTTGCTGCTAATTTACACAATAAAATGGCTCCATGGTTTCCATCCATTTTGGTATGACATTATTCACTTCTATTTCCAGTTTTGTGTTCATGTATTGTTGCATCCCCATTTTGGGATATTACAAATCAATAGCTCGCGTGATCTCGTTATTAGTCTTTTTCAGCTTCTCAATCAGATCTGGGGTCCATACAGTTGACTTATTATTGAAATGACCTGTCTGCGCAACTATTCTTGATATGCACTCATACATATCACTAGAAAATGATTCAAAAAAGATCTCGTACTGATCTCTATAAATATACTTTTGTAACCAATGTTCACTAGAGATGCACGGATTTTTTTTCTTGCACAACAAACTCACATACTTTTAGATATTCTACCCAATCTTCAATCTCTTGCTTAAACGAATTCCACATCCAACTATCCCTCAGTCAGATCCCAGTCCTCGCAATGAAACCATTTGTTGGCTTGATGGGGCCTAGACCTAGGTTCAAGTGTGGCTTCGCGAACCAACAAAATTGACTATTACCGGCCCTTTCGACAACGATATGCTTGTGTAGACCAAAGTCTCACCTGAGCCAATATAGGGGGATGCTAGAACCAGGTTTCTTCATCCAGAGGGATAATGTACTATGGGTTTAGGGATTTTTTTCCTTAGCAAAGCTTCGCAAAATAGATCTATTAATTATACAAGTGTTTTTCAACACATTTGTTGAACTTACTACCAAACTATGTGATCTTGCTTAATCATGCATAAAATAACATAAATAATCATAAACCAAACTTCATTATGAAATTTTAGATCAAACCCTTAATTATCACAGATAAGCATAAACAATAGTAATGAAAAACACATGAACAGAACATCATATATATATATTCAAATTTCTTTCATTAATTTCTCAGATCTTTGTCATATATTCAATTCTACCCTACACACTCAGATGTAGGGGTCTGCGCACACAGCTGCAGACTTCCTAAGGTATCCATGCACTCAACTGGAGGAGCCTTTCCTCTAACCCAAATCACAAACTCTGACTCAAAATAGTCTCACATCCAAATGCATTTCATCAACTTCTACTTGACATAGCCTTCCTATGACTTCTACTTAGACCCCTTATATAGATTCTGCATTTACAATACAATGGTCCAAAACCATGGGCAGAGTTCAAAGTTCATAAAATATTCCCATTACATTACATAATAATGGGCTTTGACCCATGCCAAAGCCCTTAAGACTCAAAATGGACTCTGTGTTGCACGCTCCGCTCCTCATATGGTGGAGTCTTTCTCTACTGCTTTCTTCGAGGGGATCCTATGTCCAACATGATTGAAATACACCATGCAGGTTTAATTTTACCATAGTAAAATGACTTTTGCTATATAAAATAATTTAGTAAACCATTTTTATTAAATTATTTTTGATTAAAATTAAAAATCCCCACGAAAATAATTGAATAAATCATTATTTATTTAATTTTATCTAGGAATAATTATTAAATCATTATTTGATAAGTATTCCTTGTCACATTTGACTAAATCACCTAGGAATAATTAAATAAATCATTATTTATTTATTATTCCTTAACTCTATTTATATTGTTAAATAACTATTTAATAAGTATTTCATTTTCACACCTTTCTTAATCTTCACAAAATAATTAATAAATCATTTTATTTTTTAATTATTTCTAAATAAATATATTTGAGCATTTTGAATATATTTTCCCTCTACCAAAATATAATAAAATATTCCTAGCAGTTATATCTTGCTTTGCTCATTAATATCTTATTATTTCCCAATTTCAAGATCAAGCAATTTTGTTATAAATAAGAGAGTTTTCCATTCATTCTTCACCATGATCACTATCATCGTCACCATTAGCATCTTCTTGCATTCGATCTCCCACTAGAATTATACATATTTTTTTGGGTTTTTCACATATTAAGAAAGAGAATCGATCATTGAAGCATAAAGGACATCTAAAGGACCCATATCATGGAGGGGGATTGCAAACCCTTTTGTATATCTCCTTCACCAGGTGTTATCAATAAATATTATTATTCATTTTTAAAATTCTTTCCATTTTGGGTTATTACATTGGATGTATATCATTGTTTGTTGTTTTGGATCACATACATATTTTTACTGTAGGTTTTTCTCATTTTACTATTGCACATCTGAGGAACAAACATCCACTTATTGTGCTCATATATATGATCTGTTGAAGGTGGTTTTTGATGAGTATCCAATTTCTGCTCAGAAATAAAGCCCTCTCTTGTTGAAGCTTGATCAAAGTGCCAACATCTGATTTTGACATAATAACATAAATTTAGAGAGTTTTGTGGAGGAATAAAAGAGAATATATGATAATTGAACATTTGTATTGAATACTTAATAAACCATATATAGTAGATCCGTGTAGAATAATTCTACATCCAAACAAATATACATTCGAGAGATGACATAAGGAAACAATTAGATGATGTAGAGGAGTTGTTTTCAACAGACTGTTCAATTAGTTAGTCTCCATAATGATGATAACTTTGCAGTGGGTTGTCAGGGAGGTTGATACTCAAACATAGCCTTTCCCTAGCTCATATGTTACCTTGAATAGATGAAGAAACAGATTATGAAATAATATGGAAAGACACACATGAGAAATAAATTATGTCATGAAACTAAAGCCAGAAGACTTCAATTAAAAATTATGCAATAGAAGTCTTTGAAAAAATGGCAGGGTTTTGGCATCAAAATCCAACCCTTTTACATCCAAAATCAAACAATATATAGAAAATTACACCCAGCTAACTCTCTCTAGCTTTCTGGAATAAAAATCTAAACAATTAAGTAAAAATAAAAATAATCTCTAAATAATTGCAGGAAATCTGGAGTTGTTTGAAAGTCTTTAGAAATTTATCGATATTCCACCGAAAAAATTTTGATTTGGTCCTTCAATCAGTGAAAATTTTCTCCATGATGAGTTAATGTCAAAACCACTGCCTCAAGACTTGGGACTAGCTTGTTGGACTGCTAGAAATCTGAATTTGATTGATTGTTGATTTTATGCCTCAAATATATCTTTAAATCAGGGAAAAACTGAACAATCAACAAAATATCTAGACTTGAGAGAGATAAAATGAAGTAGTTTTACTTCTATTCTAATTTGAGGAATGTTTGAATTGTCATCTTATAGTCTAACCACTAATTCTCTTGCTAATCATCGAATACATTTTTAATGGAAAGAAGGAAAATATTTTTTTGAAAATGCACAAGTTACATTATGAGTTTCTTCTAATTTTTCCATCTAGATATCATTTGGGCTAAGTATATCTCTTGGAAGAATGACCAATCCATTTGTTTTATAGGGTGTCGTGATTTTTCCAAGACTTTGTAATACAAATATGTTTGTAAAAGTGCTATGTTATACTTCATGTTGGAAGCACTCCATAAACTTGCACTCTTAGACTGAAAACATGTCAAACCTCGAAATCATAGGCGCAAGTCAATATCCTTGTTGATGTTGACTACTACAAAATCTTCTGTCAAATACCAAAATTGAAACCCCCATAACTATGTCCACCACATTGGAGTTAATGTATCAAAATACATTTTATTATTATGAAAAATCAAGGAACAAGTTTTTTGCATATAAAAGCTTGTATGCTATGATTTCCATCAAAACGTACTAAGTAGTGTATTTTCACAAATTCTTCTTCAGAATAAAAACGAAAAAAACAAATAGTGTGCCCATAAAATGGTGATAAATATATTGAGATGTAGGTATTCTCTCTCTGAGAATTATGATTCATGAAATTATCACAAGATAATGAAAGAAACTCCACCTTATGATATGAATACAATGTAGAAGTCTCATTTATTCTGATTGTGTTAACTATTGGTAGCAATTCTGATTTCCAAAGAAAACCCATTTCAATCTAATCTCCACCATTTCAAGCATCTCAATAGCCTATCATTCCTCTCAAAATTATATCTAAATGGATGTTAGATGACCAAAATATATGGCCCAAACCCCTCAACTAGAAAAACATAAATCTAAAGACTTTGCTAGAAATTAGTGTAGGCCATATGGCATGGTTAGGTGTGAATATTGAAAATCCACTCAACTAAAATAATGGCATTTTTCTTAGTGGCCAAAAGGAACACCATTTTAATGATTTGGGAAAGAAAAAATTATGGTCTCTTCCCATGACTACGTGCTACCGATCTTTATGTAGTGAATATCCTTAAAGATGACCCACGAAACCTCTTTCAAAATCATAGAACCTATGGAAAGAATCCCAAATCAACTTCTTGAATATTTACTCGACACCATCCATTCTTCAAAGAGGGAATTTTGGTTCCAATTTGGCCTAAAAAATTGAGTAATTCTCTTTTTTATTTTGGAGACTGATAAATATGATCTCACCTTGTCACTTTGATAAAATCCTACTGGATCGATAAGGTAGGATTACACTGATCCTTCTGAAGGGACAATCTATGGTCCTTCATGTTGGAGGAATCATCACTGCCCAAAATATTTGTTCTCAAATTTTGTACTACATATGGAAACTAGATCACTCAAAGACATTTTGACTAGCAAAACCACTAAAGGAATTGTGGAGGGTGTCTTGACTGGTGTGTGGTTTTTATTTCGGGGGGTGTCGCAATCCTTCTATGTGTGCCACATAATTAAATGTTTTTTTTTAAAGCCACCCATTGTAGAACCCTCCCCCCCCCCCCCTACTTGTTAAACGTCGAACAACCTGGGGGGCCTACAATCAAATAACAGTCATCAATTTCTGATATCCAGTAATAACCATTGAAAACTACCATTGTTTTATTCACACATTATTCAATTCCTTTGTGTGTAATTCATTCTCCATAGAAAATTGAAACTTTGATGATTTAAAGAAAAACAACATGAATTCGATAACAAATGATACAACCTCTTAAATTAGTCATTTTATTGACTATTTTTCATCGCCATTTTTTCCTTTTGTTTCAACCTAACAAAATCGGGCCTGTGTTAATTTCATTTTGATGGCCATTTTATCCATAAAAACTGAACCTTTTGGTTTATCAATTCCCCATAAATAATTTGTATTCTATTTCTAGACATTGTGATTCATCCTATTTTCCCAATGGGAGAATGTTGTGAAACCAGCTCCAAAAATAGAAGAAAAGAGAGATCGACGCCTTAGAAATAAGCCACTTCGAGGGGGAAACCTCCTTTACATTACATAAATGAACAATTGTTGGATGATGCAAATGACAAAAACTCCTTCTATATATAGGAGTCCATGTGATCACAATATAATCCTAGCCTAACTAAAAATAATAATGTAAGGGCACAATAATAACAATATGGGGGTTACAGGGGTACAACAATAAAAATAAGGGGGCTACACTAACAACAATAAGGGACTACACTAGTAATATAGGGAACTAACATGCCCCTCTCCTTCAAAAAATTGTTTTCCTCAATGCTTGAGTAGCTATGGATGCTTTTGTATAAGATTCTCATCCTCCCATGCAGAATATTCAGTGGATAAGTTCTTCCACTTGATGAGATAATCTAGAATTGATCAATTTCGTAGTTTTTGATTTCTTGTTTCCGTGACTGCTTCAGGTTCCAATATAATTTTTCCTTCCTCATCAATTTCTGGAAATATTGTTTGAATTGGAATTTTGTCACCTATAACCTTCTTTAAGCATGAAACATGGAAAACTGGATGCACTCGTGAAGAAGCAGGAAGCTCCAATTTGTATGCCATAGTACCAATCTTTTGCAACACCTTGTAAGGACCATAGTACTTTGGTGATAATTTATTATCCTTCTTAGCTTGCTTGAGGGAAAAAAAAATTTATGGTTGTAGTAAAACTACCTAGTCTCCTACATCAAAACTTATCTTGCTGCGATGTTGATCTGCCTGTTGTTTCATTCGATTTTTTGCGAAATTTAGGGTATCCTTTAAGAGTTGGAGAAATTTTTGTTGATGCTCGATGTGATCTTCCACTGCTTAAACCTTAGAATTTTCTCTTAAAGATGATGTGATGGAAAGTGGATGATATCCATAAAGTGCCATGAATGGGGTCATTTTTGCTACAATATGGAAGGAAGTGTTATACCACCATTCAGCCAAAGGTAACAACTTTACCCATTGTGTTTGTTTATCAGATACAAAACAATGAAGATATCCTTCCAAACATTTGTTCACTATCTCAGTTTTACCATCGGATTGAGGATGATAAGATGGGTTATGAGCTAGTTGAGTACCCAAACAAGAAAATAATTTCGTCCAAAACTTTCCAGTAAAAATGTTATCTCTCTCGCGTGCCATAATCTTTGGGTTTCCATGTAGATTTTGAATTGTTTCCATAAATGCAGTGGCAACTGTACTTGCTTTAAATGGATGAGATAATGCACAAAAGTGTGCATACTTGGTAAGTCTATCAACTTCCACCATGATGACACTCTTCCTTCGGACTTAGGTAAACCTATGATAAAATCCATTGAAATCTCCTCCCAACGTTGACTTGGAATGGATGAAGGTTATAGAAGACCCGAGGTCTTAATTGTCTCAACTTTATTTTGCTGGCAAATAAAACATTCCACCACAAACTTTTGCATATCAGATTTAAGGCCATCCCAAAAAATTTCTTTCTTCACCCTGTGGTAAGTTTTTAAAAATCATGAGTGTCCTCCTAAAGGAGAAGTGTGCAATTCCAAAAGAATTTGTTGTTTTAGTTGGGAATTATTACAAAGATATAACAAATCTTTGTACCATTAGGAATCATTTTTCCAACCAAATGAATTAGATGTACTAGGATCTTGCTGCAACTTTTGAATGAGTGTCCACACTTGTTCTTCCTTCCTCCATTCATCCCTTGCTTCAGTTATCCAATCTGGTTGGATAATAGAAATGGCACAAAGCAATGCTTGCACCTCTTCATCCTTTCTTGACAGTGCATTTGCAACAACATTTAGCTTCCCTTTTTTGTATATGATTTCAAAGTCATAACCCAACATCTTTGTGACCCATTTTTGTTGCTCTTCTGAAGATATTCTTTGTTCCAAAAAGTGCTTAAGACTATCATGATAAATTTTTATCTTGAAGTGTCTTCCCATTAGGTAAGGTCGCCATTTCTTTAGTGCATGTAGTATTGCCAACATTTCCTTCTCATAAATAGCTTTCTGTAAATATTTTCCTTGATTAGACGACTTTCAAAAGAAATGGGTCTTCCTTCTTGCATTAAAACAGCACCAAATCCATTTCCTGAGGCATCACATTCCACAGTAAGGTTTCTTTGTAAGTCTAGCGTAGCTAAGACCAGTGCTAGGCACATTGCCTCTTTAAGATGTTCAAAGGCCTAAGTTGCTTCAGGATTCCATGAAAATGCATATTTCTTTAATAATTTTGTTAGAGGTGCTGCTATTCTCCCATAATTCTTAACAAACTTGCGATAATACCTTGTTAACCCGAGAAATCCTTGCAACTGCTTTATGGTTGAGGGGAATTTCGATTCCTTAACGGATTTAATTATTTAGGGTCCACCTTAACACCCTCGTGAGATACAATATGACCCAGATATTCCACCTGTTGTACTCCAAAGAAACATTTTAAGGTTTTTTCATATAATTGTTTCTCCTCCAATAGTTTGAGCACCTTGTCAACATGTTCAACATGATCCTTACAAGACCTGTTGTAGATTAGTATATCATCAAAAAATGCTAACACAAATTTTCTAAGGGAGGGTTTGAAAATGGAATTCATCAACCCTTGAAATGTAGAAGGTGCATTGGTAAGGCCAAAAGGCATGACCAAAAATTCATAGTGAACCTCATGAGTTCGAAATGTTATTTTCAGAATATCTTTAGTCTTCATTCTAATTTGATGATATCCTGAACGAAGATCCAACTTGGTAAAATAAATTGGTCCATGTAATTCACCCAGTAATTCATCAATCACAGGAATGGGAAATTTATCTTAAATAGTGAGCTTATTAAGCTCCCTATAATCCAGACACATGTGCCATGACCCATCCTTCTTATGTACCAATACTACTAGAGTAGAGACAGAAATTTGACTAGGTTGAATTATACCAGCCTCTAACATTTCTGCAATCATATGTTCAATTTCGTTCTTTTGGACATAAGGATATATGTAAGGCCTAATTTTTAGAGGACACTTCCTGGAATCAAATGAATAGCATGATCATGATCATGAATAGGTGGGAGTCCTTTGGGAGTTTCAAACACCTTGGAATGATTTTCCAAGACTTTTTGGAGATCTAGAGAAATAGATTATTTTGATGTTGGAACTTCTAGTGAGAATAATTGTGAAATTACGCCCCGTTTTTCTTTATTCAAAAGCTTTGTCATGACATTAGAACTTATTATCTTACTCGTCTTCCCTGCAATACCCCATAATTCGACTCCCTTTCCTTCTGAAAAAAATTCAAGAAAAGTTCTTGAAAATTAAAAGCTACTATCCCCAAAGATTGTAACCATTGTACTCCTAGTACAACATCAACACCTCCCATTGGAATGGAAAGCATTGGAATATTCAATACATATCCCCCCATGGTTAGCTTGATATTATGGCATTTTCCAGAGAAATTTATAGTTCCTCCATTTGCAACCATCACTTGACATTCTGGTGCTGGGTATAGGAAACAATTTAATTCCTTGGCTACCTTACAATGAATAAAATTATGGGTGCTACCTGAATCAATCAACACTATTGCCTTTTTCTTCTTGATATGTCCTTCTATCTTGAGAGTTTGAGGAGTGGTAATTCCTACCAGTGCATTACACTATATGGTCGGATTCATTTCTTCCTCTTCTAGGGCTGGTTCCTGGTGTATATCCTCTTCTTGTTCATTTTCTTCTTCCTCTTCACAATCTATGTAAAATAATTTTTTCTCAGCACACTTATGACCTTTAGTGTATTTTCTATCACAACTGTAGCAAAGCCCTTTTGCTCTTTTTTCTTCCAATTGTTGTGGTGTCAACCTTTTAGGTTGTGGAAATCTAGGCGTAGCAACACTTCCTTCTTTATAGAATTGAGTGGTAGGCTTCCTTGTCGCCATAATTTTACATTCAACTTTTCTTGCCAACCTAAATGCCTTCTCCAATGAATCAGGTTCCAAAACACGAACTTCATGTTGGATGTTATACTTTAGAGTACATATGAAGAGATCAATCATGTGTTCCTCTGGAATATCAGTTACCCTTATATTCAATTTTTCGAAGTCCTCAATGTGCTGCCCCACTAAACCCTTTTGTTTGAGATTTATCAATTGGCTAAAGAAGGTGTTTCTCTTTGTATCCTCATAATGTGCTATCATTTCCTCCATAAAAATTGACCAAGTGACAATTTGTTTTACGAGAGCAAAGTCGCCGATACCATACAAATGTATTTTGTTCTAAATATAAATTTCCAATGCGTACCTTTTGTGGGTTTTTCACATTATTGAGATCAAAATATTTCTCCATCTGTAGCATCCATGTTACAGGATCCTTGCCATCAAACCATTAGGGGAATTTTGACATCTGAAATGGGCCTCCTAAGAAAAATGTACAGCTAAAATAAACTTTATAAGAACCAATAGAATTTAAGATGATGATGTCAACCATGGGGGATGATTCACCATTTTTGGAGTAAAAAAGTACAAAGATTAAAAAATAATAAAATATTAAAACTACTTTTTCAACTAGTATTTTCAACTTATCTCCCTAAGTTTTTACTCCAATTTCGAGTAGGAATGCTCTTTGGATGCAAAATTTAATTCCTCATCCAAGGAGTATCCATGTTGCATACTTTCGATGGACCCTCGTATATGAAAAGTGAGAAATACATGAAAAAACCTGATTACAATCATGTTTTTCATGTATTTCTCATTTTTCATGTAGTAGGGTCCATCGAAAGTATGCAACATGGGTACTCCTTAGATGAGTAATCAAATTTTGCATCCAATGAGTGTTTTCTCTCGAAATTTGAGTAAACCCATAGGGAGATAAGTTGAAAATACAAGTTGAACAAACAATTTTTCCTTTTTTCCCTCTAAAATTTGATTATGTAATCTAATATTATTTTATTTTTTCCACTATCATTTTATAATTTCCTTAGGACACCCATTTTAGACCTCAAAATTCCCCTAATGCTTCCTCATATCGATCTTTGGAATATGGTGGGTCTTCCATCCAACATTCGAGTTTAGGAAATCACGATTAACATTTATTTTGTTCTCATCATAAGTTTCTTCTACTATTTTTTCGCCATTAGGAATCATTTCTTGTATAAACTTTGTCAAGTCTTCCATGTCTGCTTTTATATCATTCTTCATGTCTTCCATTTTTTCTTCCATGTCTTCCATGTGATTCTTCATACTATCAATCTTAGCTTCCACGTCTTTCTTCAAACCCTCCATATTATCTTCCATGCCTTTCTTCAAACCATCCATCTTCGCTTCCATACCTTTCTTCAAAATTTCCATTTCATTTTTTGTTTCTCTTTGTGAGAGCAAAATTTGGTGCACTTTCTCTTGTAATTTTGATATATCATGTTGCACTTCTTCATCTTCATGAGTCATAGTAGAGTATTCTAAGGGCTTAATGGGCCTTGAATTCTTTTTAGGGGGAATTTTAGAACCCAATACTAATATATATGCTTCAATATGCCCTTGGAATCACTTCAAACTGCTTTTTAAAACAATACTTATGCAATTTGAAACAAATACACACTTTTTTCTTGATTTTGAGGAGCTCGATATTGAAACTGAATTATCTATATGATTTAGGATCTTCAATATCTGAAATTCGGTCCTATAGTACCCCTCTGAATCTTATTTCGAATGCCACAGATCTGACCAGATTTGGATACTTCAATATAACATTATGCCCAATCTCCCACAATGACATAATTATGGATTGGTTCAGTAGAGCGAACTTGTAAGGCATGCCACATGTCACTGTTTCCTCCTTCGGCTCTGAAATTGATACAAATGAAACTAAATTTTATTTGATTTCAGCTACTTTTTACAGAATTTCACTCTGATGCTCAGAGAACGAGTTATGTTAATTTTCCCAAGGTCACCTCTTTTAGATGAAATTTAGGATCATGCAAAAACCCTAACTTCCACATATCATATCTCTGAAAATATTACAAACCAAGATTTGAAATTTTTACACGAAGTTCCTCAGGATTTTTTCTTCGCGTGGTAAAAATTTCAGTTTCTAAACCTTTGTAGAAAAAAATTTATAGCGACAATGCCATGATGACCTGTTTGGAGCAGCAAAACCCTAGAATCCAAAGCTCTAATACCAAATGTTATGAAACTAGCTCCAAAAATAGAAAAAAAGAGAGATCAACGCCTTAGAAATAAGCCACTTCGAGGGGGAAACCTCCTTTATATTACATAAATGAACAATTCTTGGATGATACAAATGACAAAACCTCCTTTCTATATATAGGAGTCCATGGGGTCACAATATAATCCTAGCCGACCTAACAATAATAATGTAAGGGCACAATAATAACAATATGGGGGTTACAGGGATACAACAATAACAATAAGGGACTACACTAGTAATATAGGGAGTTAATAGAGAACACTATTGTGAACAATGCATTGTGCATCAAAAACTTTGAATTTCTCATTTGTAGGCTATACACACCTTCCAATAGCAAGGTATAAACCTCATCTATGAACCAAATAATTCCAAATCATATACCAGACTCGCTGCTAGCCTTTTTATTTTATCCATAAACCTTGCAAGAAAATAATGTTGCACTTTCATGAATGAGAAACACCGTTTCAAATAAAAACCAACAAAAATTATAACATAAAAGAGCCTTTGTAGTGGTGTTCGCCATATGATAATCAAATTCCCATTTCCAAAATCAATAAAAATATACAATCTGCAACTGATATGTCTTCCTGTAAATTATTTTGATGAACTCGAACTAGAGAAACTTTCTTTATCTAATTCTCATAAGCTTCTAATTTTGGATTCTCGCGTCAATTAATGATAACAATTACACAAACTGCATGTAGGTCTCAATTTTGACATCTGTCACTTGGAATTGTGGCAATTTTTCTGTAGGGGTTGAGAAAATTTTCTTTGGTGTTGAAAGTTTTCCCTTATTGGACAGTTGGATGATTGCATGGATTTTATTCCACTCCGTAGAAAATAATTGTGTATAATCCATTCTATATAGTCAGTCACCCATAGGTTACTTCGACAGGTAGTGCAAATATGAATGCCCCTTGTTGTTTCTCGCTTGGCACATCACCGCATGTGTTGGCTTGTTATTGTAACTTGTAATTAATAAACAAGCTTGATGGATGACTTGGAGAGTGAACCTTAAAACCCATAGTTTTTATTTTCCTATAGTGGGAATTATCCCATATCGACCAATAAGAAATAGGTCAAAGATATTTTTATATTTCAACACTTCCCACTTGTCTTGATGTGTTGTAAAAAAATAATTTCATTATCCCATGGCGTAGTGTCGTTTATTGGATTGGTCTCGGCTTGTGTAGTGTGATGCTTGGTGAATAATTCCCTTAGACCTAGAGTTGGTGTTGACCAAAAAAAATTTGAAATTTTAATAATCATTTTATATTATAAATAAATCATTTTATAAAGATATATAATCATATTTTTATAAAATTTAAATTATTAAAAATTACCCTTAAGAACCATTTTTGCCCAAAAAATTGCATATGCCTGATGATTTAACAAGGAAATGAACTACCATTTTTTTAAATTTCGTAACATATTCCTTGATAACAAAAAGTTACAACATTAGCTCCAACTGGGGACTACTTCCCCCTATGGGATTCAGAGAACTTGTAGACCCATGCCTTGAATATTTTGGGCATGGATTAAATTCATCAACCTGTAATTTTTGGCTTCATATACAAACTAAAAGCATACTACATGTACTATTTCAAAGACTAACTCATACTGAAATTTGAAACTAACAGTGAAACTGCAACTAAAACCAAACTGAAAAATTTTGAAAAACATTGCACATCAAATGCTCTGAAAAAAAAAAACTTATCTATCCACACACCACTACTTAGTGGATCTTAAATTGCACATTTTAAAGTGTAATCGTGCTTCCAGTGCCACCATGTGAGCATTGGATTAATTGACATGCCACCTTGCATTCAGTTGAAAATCTGATAAGAATGTACACTATAAACATTAAATTTCATGTTGATACTTACCGGTGAATATCAGTAAGCTGCTGAGGCATAAAATATTGAATAACTTTGAATAATAGATAGTTGTTTTCCTCATGAGGAAGAAAAATATATTGTTGAATAAAATCATCACTGAGCTATGCACAAGCATAGCAGTAAAAGAATCTAACACCTAGAACCAGTGAAATTGATAACCTAGTGGAATCGTATAAACAAAGTGGAGCCTCCACGTGAAGGAATTGAAACCAATATCGAATGCCTACTCCTTGTTCACCAGTAAGGAATACATCTACTCTTGATCATTCTCCAGGGAAATATTTCTTCATTACTTCTCTCCCCGACACAATGCCAAATGTTGTATATGTTTCTTGGAGGCAGTTCTTGCCTGCAAAACTGCGCCAAGAAACCAACTCAGCCAAAATTTAGGTTCAAGTTGGCCCTCAAACTAGAGGATACTCCATCAAGTGTTAAGAGGATTTTTTTAATTTTTTTCACAATCACTGGACAATAGCCTATGAAGCATAATGTCCATATCTATGATTTGTTGTAGGTTGGATTTTGATGAGTATCCAATATCTGCTCAGAAATAAATCCCTCTCTTGTTGTGATCCAAACTTAAACAGGAATGCAACAAAATAGAGATATAACCATAAATACAAAGATTCATCATAAATAACACTTCATTTCATTAAAATCAAAGAACTGAAATATTCTTATAGATACAATGGAAATAAACTAACTCGGGCAATGGTAGCTTATCTCTGAGAATATATGTGACGGCTACATGCCTCTGAACTATGTTAAATTGAGGCTCAAGGGCCTTCTTATTATTGAACAATAAGATAAAACCCTAACCCCGGGAGATGGAACGCCAAGAGTTTGTGGGCCTCGTTGGGATTAGTTGGTTAGCCAACTTCTCGGGGTCGTAACTAGGTCATATTATATTTGTTTTCCACATACGATGCCTCATTGGAAACATCTCTCTGAGTACCTCAAAAAAAAATTCTTTAGGGGGGTCAAAACTGCTTCAGAAGTTCACGACCCAAAAAAATTCTAAAAATAGTAAATGCTACTATAACCAGGAAAATGATGAAACCAGCGGGATGTATATGTGGAACAGGAAGGTGGCCACCAATATCCACATGGATCAATCCTCCCTACATAGGAATAAATGGTCACCATAGCATGTGGAGCCTCCATGAGGTGAGGAAATTCCTTTTGAACCTAGTCCATGGTGAACCACCTTCCCTAGTGAAGGAGTTGGCATGCTTTGACAACTCAATATAGTTGGATCCTATGTTTGTGAGTTTTATTGTTATGCATGTCCATGATCTGATTAGTTGTGGCATGTTCCATGTTGTCTGGGTTTAAATTTTTTGGTGTGATTTTTTGTGTAATGTTGGATGTGTGTAGTAATGGTGGAAAGTATGGCCAAAGATGGTCCACATTAAACACTGGGTGCAGGCCAAGGAACGGTGGAATTTTTCTCTTGAAGGAATTTTTCCCTATATCCTTGGTGATGGTGTATGGCCCATATAGGAGTGGGTGAAGCTTGTAGTGGGGCCCAACGATGCGCTCCTTTTGAAAATGTAGCCAACCTTTGTCACCCGCGTGGAACTTGTGTGGTACCCGATGTTGATCATGTCGTTGCTTGTACTTATCATTGGCTCTGCCCAATATGTCATGGACCTACTATTAGATGTGTTGAATGTTCTCAAGGAATTTTTTAGCCCTGTCATCTTCAAACTAGACATGTGTTGAATCTACCTGAGTAGCTACAAATGGTATGGCAACATCAATGGGACGTAGTGGTTGTAATCCAAACCCCACCTGAAATGGGTTTTGTCCAATTGAGATATGGATATCTTTGTTGTAGTTGTGATGTACATAGGGGAGGCTTTCATCCCACATGCATGGGTGCTTCAAGTTGTACATGCACAAAACTTGTACAATCATCCTGTTAAGGACCTTTGTTTGGTCATCAGTTTGAGGGTGGAAATTCGTGGACTCGGTGATTTTGGTATCCATCACCGACCAAAGACTTGACCAAAATGTACCTAGGAACCTACTATCTCGATCAGAGATAATGGACTATGGGATCCCAAAGTGTAACCACACTCATTTAAAGAAGAGCTTAACAGTGGCTTCTACTATGATACTCTTCTTGCAAGCCACCAAAATGGCCATCCTAGAGAATCTGTCGATGACCATGAAAAAAAAGTCGTTGCCATGCTTAATAGAAGGAAGGCTTGACATGTAATCCATGGAGATGAATTCTCGAGGTTGAATAAGAGTAGGAAGAGGAGTATATAGGTATTTATTCTTGATGGTCAGTTTGGAAATGGCGCAATAAGTGAAGGATCTGATGTACCTCCCAACATCATGTCAAAGGTTCGGCCAATAAAAATATTTTTGCAATACTGCAATTTTTTTCTCTACCCTAAAATTTCCAGTGACCCAACTGTAGTGTGCCTCCCAAATCATCTTGGAATGCTCACTTAAAGGAACACATAGGTGTCCCAGGTGGCATAACAATGCAATTTGGAGGTGATAATTTGGAACTTTCTTTCCTTCTAGGATATTTTGACATGTGTTTCCGAATTATGAACTTCTCTTATAGAGATTCGGCCACCCCAAATTCTCGTGCCCACAAGAGTCAAGCACAGTGGTTAGTGCCATGACCGGTGGTCAGCTGAGGCAGTCTACAACATTATTGGTGTTGTCCTTCTTATAATTATTGTTCAAATGGAATTTTTGTAGGTATGTGGACCATTTATTATGGAAATTGTTCTACAAATTCCCTTATGTTTGTATGAACTACAGGGGACAATGGTATGTGTGCATGACTTTTTCCTTCCCCAAAATGTAATGCTTCCATTTTCAGCAGGCTTGCATGATGGAATACATCTCCTTGCCACAGGTGGGATATTTTTAGACTATGTCTAAAAGTGTCTCACTGTGATATGCCATTGGATGCGTTTTTTGAGTAAGAACTTCACCAATCACATAGTCGGAGGCATATGTCTCGATCTTGAATGGTTGTTGCAGGTATGGTACTATAAGCACTTATGCAGAGCAAGGGAGATGCTTCAACTCAGAAAATGCCTTCTGTTGGGATTTAGACCCAAATAACTTTGTTTTCACTCCTCCCTTGGTGACTTGACTCAAAGGCCAAGTGATATGAGAGAATCCCAACACAAACCTATGGTAGAAGTTGGAAAGACCGAGAAAGTTGCAGAGCTATGTTAGAGTGGTTGGGGTTGGCCAGTCCCGAATGACTTATATCTTGGTTGGGTCCACATGTATGCCCCACTCATTAATGATGTACTCCAGATATTGAACTTGGGTCATACGAAAAGTGAATTTCTCCAAATTGGCACATAACTTGTGTTTTCGCAAGGTTTGGAGGACCTGTCGAATATGGTGGAGGTTATCTTGCCAACTCTGGCTGAAATTCAGTATGTCATCCAAATACACCACCACGAATGAGTTGGTGAGGGGTTGAAATATATCGTCCATTAGCCTCATGAAGGTTATGGGGGAATTTTTCAACTTGAAAGGCATGTCCAGCCATTCAAAAATGCCCTCCTTGGATTTGAAGGCAGTCTTCCACATATCGGAGGGTTCGATTGGTACCTGGTGATATCTGGAGTTCAAGTCAATCTTGCTGAAATATTTGGCCCCCTTGATCTAGTCGAGAAGGTCATCAATTTGTTGGATCAGATACCTATTCTGGATAGTGATCTTGTTCAAGACCTAAAAGTCAATACAGAGTCTCCAGGTGGCATCATTCTTCTATACCAACACGATTGGGCTCCCACGGGGTGGTAAACTTGGTATGATGTGCCATTTATGCAAAAACTCTTTAATCTGCCTCTTGATTTCATCGTCTGTACCGCATTAATAGTCAATTTAGAATATTTCATTGTACTCCTCCATGAACTTGTCCATTTGTTGTTGTCACGTGGGGGAGCCCTTTTTGGAGGCCATGGCCATAATATTATCCTTTATCTAAGGTAAAATCATAAGTAAAAAAAATCGGTTTGGGAAATGATCTTACTGCACTGCTTCATAGTAATCAAAGAGATGGAAATAGGCAATGCTACCTTTGGTATCTTGTACAATTTATTACCCAAAATAATAATAACAGTGTGAGTCCTAGAGTCATACACAACATGTCGCTTCCACAAGTATGGTTAGTCTAATAGTACATCACAAACTTCAAGAGGAGCAACATCACACAGTACCTCATATGTGAAGGGCTTGATGTTGTAGGGAAGGTGGCATTGTTGGATGACGTAGAGATATCGTCCTTGGTGAAGCCACCCGATGGTGTATGTTTGCATGTTTTTTGTCTTTGGTAGGCCTATCCACTTCATAACCTCTACTGAAATGAGGTTCTTTTGGCTCCAGCTATTGATAATTAACTGCAGCGGAGAACCCTTCATCCACATCTGGGAATGGAATAGGTTCTCCCCCTCCTCTAGATCTTCGGGATCATCCTTCTGGATCTTGGTGGTGGAAACAGTGGCACTAGGCTCCACGTCAATAATATGCTTCCATTTTTCATTCCCCTTGTTGATTTTTGCCTCAGAGTCGAAACATGCATCTAATTTGGAAGCCTTCAGCTTGGCCACCAGTGACTGCTTGGCCCGACACTCACTTGTGTTGTGGGTGGGGCTCTAATGGAATTCACACCACTTTCCCGTGTCCTTCTTTGTCTTCATGGTGTTTTTCTTTGCCTGCAAATTCAGTGGGTTTTCCTCGGTTGCCTCGCCTTGGCTTTGTCCTTTTTTCTGCAATTTGGGGGTACCTTTCCCTTGCTTCGAATTCGCAAATCCAAAGTCTCGTGTATTTTGTTTAAATTTTTTCTCGATATTTGCAGCATATTGGTATGTTGCACCAAGTGAATAGATGTTGAGGAACTCCATTTCCTCCTAAATGTATTCGTGTAAACAATTGCGATTCTTGAGCACCAAATGTTTCTCTAAATATTTTATACCCAACTTTTTGCGCAGAGTATGGAATAGATTTGTCAGCTTATGCACATCTTGATCCATTTTTTGCCGCAGGGTATTCCATTGTATGTACTTGTCCTCATAGCTCCCCATGGGGTAATATTGTTCCTTGATGGAATCTCGAAAATAATTCCAAGTGTGTGTGGCTGAAAAAAATGAAGGTTCTCTCTCATCCCTTTGTTCATAGTAGGTTTCCCACCAGTCCTTGACATGGGGGGTAGATTTGAGGAGTGCGAAAGTGATATTTTCCCTCTTGGAAAAATCATCAACTGAAAAATATCCCTCCAACAAATTTAACCATCTATCTACGATGTATGCATCTATCTGGCCTTCAAATATGCAAATGTCAAAGTTTACTTGTACCTTGAAGGGAGTGGCATCTCTAAAGTGACTGTCAGATGAATATGTATCGCCTGTGGGCTTTCGCTGAAGGATTTGGGAAAAGTTGTCCATCATCACGTTCCTTTTTCATTAGAGGGCTTCTTCAAGCAATATTTTGAAAGGATCCCATGGTCCCTCATCTTTCTTTTCTTCCACCATGGGAGGTCGTCGGAGTTTGCGAGGTTTTTCTTGCAAAGTTTCAAACAGTTCGATCCCTAACTCCTTATACCCTTACCTCATTGGGGACATGCAAAGAAAAATAGAGAAAGAGCATAAATTTATGATACCATTGATCCAAACTTAAATAGGAACACAACTTAATACAAATATAACCATAAAAACATAGATGCAGCAGAAATAACACTTCATTTCATTTATATCAAAGAACTGAAATATGCTTACAAATAGAATGGAAATAAACTAGCTTGATCGATGGTAACTTATCTTTGAGAATAGATGTGGTAGCTACAGGCCTTTGAACTATGTTACAATGAAGCTCAAGGGAATTTTTATTATTTAACACTAAGAGAAAACCATAAACAACCAAAACCATAACCCTAGGAGATGGAACATTAAGAGTTTGTGGGCCCTGTTGGAGTTAGTTGGGTAGCCAAATTCCCGAGGTCGTAATTTGGTCATATTATCTACGTTTGGCGCATACGATAACTCATTGGAAATATCTCTCCAAGTATTATAGGATTTTCCATAGGCTCGTGCTGCAAACCTCAAAACAACACTGTTTAGGGTATCAAAATTGCTTTGAAAGTTCAGGACCCGAAAAACTACTAAAAATAGTAAATGTTGTTATAAATAAGGAAACTGATGAAACCAACTGGAGGTCTAGGTGTAATAAGAGGGTGGCCACCAATTTCCACCTCGATCATGTTGAAGCTTGATCAAAGTTCAAACATCAATATTTGACAGAATAGCATAACTTTAGAGATTTTGGTGGAGGAATAGAAGAGAATATATGATAATTAAAAATTCATATTGAATAATTATCAACCACATATAATAGATCATGAATGTAGAATAATTCTACATCCAAAAAAATATACATTCAACAGATGACAAAAGGCAACAATTAAATGATGAAGAGGAGTTGTTTTAAACAGACTGGTCAATTATCTAGTCTCCATAATGACAATAAATTTGCAGTGGGATGTCATGGAGGTTCATACTAAAACCTAGTCTTGCCACAACTCCTATGTTACCTTGAACATATGCAGAAAAAAATTATGAAATCACAGCTAAATACATACATGAGAAACAAATTTTTTCATGAAAAAAAAACTAGAATACTTCAATTAAAAATTCTACAATAGAAGTCTTTACAAACGTGGAAAATTTTTGGCATCAAAATCCAACCCTTTTACATCCAAAATCAATAAATATATAGAAAATTACACACAGCTCACTATGTCTATATTTTTAGAATAAAAATCTAAACAATTGAGTAAAAATTTAAAAAAAAAATCTAACTAATTGCGGGAAATCTAGAGTTGATTGCAAGTCTTTAGAAACTGATCGAGAGTCCTTTGCCTCCAAATCTAGAAATTGTTTTACTAGAGTTTATTTTTCCTTTGAAAAAATATCGATATGGTCCTTTGATCAGCGAAACTTTTCTACATGATGAATGAATTTCAAAACCAATGCCTCAAGACTTGGGACTAGAATGTTGGACTGTTAGAAAACTGAAGTTGACTGATTGTTGATTTTATGCCTCAAATTTGTCTTTAAATAAAGGATAACCTGAACAATCGGAAAAATATATGGACTTTATAGAGGTATTTTTACTTCTTTTCTAATTTTATGGAATATTTGAATTCTCATCTTATCTTATGACCATTGATTCTCTTTTTGATCATCGAATATTTTTTAATGGAAGGAAGGAAAACTGTCTTGACAATGCACAAGTGACATTATGAGTTTATTATCATTTTTACATCTAGATATCTGATATGGGCCCAAGTATATCTCTTGGAAGAATTCCCAATCCATTTGTTTTATAAGGTGAAAATATTTTTCCAAGACTTTGTAATCCAAATATGTGTGTAAAAGCGCTCATGTTATATTATACTTCATGTTGGAAGCACTTCGTAAACTTGCACTCTTCAACTGAAAACATGTTGAACCTTGAAATTATAGGCACAAGTTAGCATCCTTGTTGATGTAGACTGCTACAAAATCTTCTATCAAATCCCAAAATTGAAATACTGATCATTGTGTCCACCATGTTGGATTTAATGTATCAAAACACATTTTTATTATGTTGAAAAATAAAGGAACATTTTTTTTGCATATGAATACTTGTATATCGGTATTTCCATCAAAATGTACTAAGAAGTATATTTTCTCAACTTCTTATTCATAATAAAAAAAAAAACAAATAGTGTGCCTATAAAATGGTGATAAATGTATTGAGATGTAGGGCCTCTCTCTTTGATAATTATGATTGATAGAATTCTCAGAAGATAATGAAATAAACTCCACCTTATGATTTGAATACAATGTGGAAGTTTCCTTAATTCTGATTGTGTTACCTATTGGTAAAAATTCTAATTTCCAAATAAAAACCCATTTCAACCTTATCTCTAACATTTCAGGAATATTTTTTTCCTATCATTCCTCTCAAAATTATGTTTAAATGGATGTTCGATGACCAAGAGATATATCCCAAAACCCTCAACCAGAAAAATATAAATCTAAAGCAGAGTTTGCTAGAAATTAGTGTATACCATATGGCAAGGCTAGGTGTAAAGCTTGCAAATCCACTTAGTGAATACCATGGAATTTGAATTAGTGGCCAATAGAAACACCATTTTGATTATTTGGGAAAGAAAAAATTATGTTCTCTTTCCACGACTCCATGCATCTGATATTTATGTAGTGAATATTTTTAAATATAACCCAAAAAACCTCTTTCAAAATCGCAAAACCTATGGAAAGAATCTCAAATCGTCACCTTGAATGTTTACTCGACATAATCCATTTCTGCAAAGAGGGGATTGTGGTTCCAATTCGGCCTATAAAACTGAGTATTTCTCTTTTTTATTCTAGAGACTGATAAAGGTGATCTCACCTTGTCACTTTGATAAAATCCTACTAGATCGATAAGGTAGGATTACACTAATGCTTCTCAAGGAACAATCTCTCATCCTTCATATTGGAGGAATTAGCACTGTCCAAAATCTTTACTCTCAAGTTCTGGACTACATCTGGTAACTAGATCACTCGAAGAAATTTTGACTAGCAAAACCACTAAAGGAATTTCACAGGGGATATTGAAGGGTAAGTGGTGTTTTTCTGGGGGAGTTATGCAATCCTTTTGTATTTTCCATGTAATTAAAGGTTTTTTTGTAAAACAACCCATTGAGGAAGCCTTCGTACTTGTTAAATGTCGAACGACCTGGGGGGTTTGAAATCAAATAACAATCGTTAATTTCTGAGAGCCAGTACTAACCATTGAAATCTAACATTGTTTTATTGACATATTATTCAATTCCTTTGCATGTAATTGGTTCTCCATGGACAATTGAAAATTGGATGATTTTTTTAAAAACAACATGCATTCGGCAACAAATGACACAACATATTAAATTAGTCATTTTATTGACTATTTGCCATCACCAGTTTTTCCTTTTGTTTAATTCTAACAAAATCATGCCTTTGTTAAGTGCATTTTGGTGGCTAATTTATCCATCAAAAATAAACCTCTTGGTCTATCAAATCCTCATAAATCATTTGTTGATTTTGTATCTGGACTTGTTGCGATTCATCTTGTTTTCCCAATGGAAGAACATTGTTGTGAACAATGCATTGTGCATCAACAACTTTGACTTTGTCATTTGTAGGCTATACACACCTTCCAATAGCAAGGTCTAAACCTCATCTATGAACCAAAGCATTTCGAATTATATACCATACTCGGCCCCATGATTTTTATTGTATCCATAAACCTTGCAAGCAAATAATGTTTCACTTTCATGAATAGGCAACACAATGTCAAATAAAAACTAGTAAACATTATAATAGA
Source organism: Pinus albicaulis (assembly GCA_034641835.2). NCBI lineage: Eukaryota > Viridiplantae > Streptophyta > Pinopsida > Pinales > Pinaceae > Pinus > Pinus albicaulis. The sequence continues at coordinate 1,772,770,222 of CM076580.1, forward strand.
AAAGAGCCTTTGTAGTGATGTTCACCATATGATAATCAAACTCCCATTTCTAAAATCAATAAAAGTAGACAATATGCAACTAATGTGTCTTCGTGTAAATGATTTTCATGAATTGGAATCAGAGAAACTTTCTTTATCTAATTCTCATAAGCTTTTAATTTATGGATTCTTGTGTCAATTAATGATAACAATTACACAAACTACATATAGGTATCTATTTCGACATCTATCACTTGGAAGCATGGAGATTTTTCTATAGGATTTGAACAAATTTGATTTGGCATTGAACGTTTTCCCTTATTGGGAAGCTGGCTGATTGCATGGATTTTATTCCACTCTGTTGCAAAGAATTATGTATATACATTCTATATAGTCGGTCACCCCAGGGTACTTCAACGTGTAGTGCAAACATGCATGCCCCTTGTGGCTTCTCACTTGCCACATCACCTGATGTGTTGGCTTGTTATTGTAACTTGTCGCTGACAAACAAGCTTGATGGATTAATCAGAGAGTGAACCTTCAATCCCACAGTTTTTATTTTCCTGTAGTGGGAATTATCCCACATTGGCCAGTAACAAATAGGTCAAATATATTTATATATTTCAACACTTCCCATTTGTCTTGATGTGTTGTGAACAAATAATTTCTTTTTCCCATGGCTTAGCATTGTGTGTTGGTTCAGTCTCAGCTTGTGTGGTGTGATGCTTGCTAAATAATTCCCTTAGACTTGGAGTTGGTGTTGACCTAAAAAAAATTTAAAATTTTAATAATAAATTTATATTATAAATAAATCATTTTATAAAAATATATAATCATATTTTTATAAAACTAAAATTATTTAAAAGTAAAATTATTATTAAAAATTACCCATAAGAACCATTTTTTCCCAAAAATTTGCATATGCTTTTAAATTTCGCAACATTTTCCTTGACAAGAAAAAATTACAATATCGGGTCCAACTAGGGACTGATTCCCCCTGTGGGATGCAGAGAACTTGTATACATGTGCCTTGAATCTATTGGGCATCGAGTTAGTTCATAAACTTATAATACGCAGTTGCATTTGCAAAATGAATCCATATTGTCTATACTATTTCAGAGACTGACTCATACTAAAATCTAAAACTGACACTGAAACTACAACTAAAACCAAACTAAAAAATTTTGAAGAAAAAATGCACACCAAATGGTCTGAAAAAATCTTATTTATTCACAGACCACTACTTAGTTCCCTGGCAACGACACCATATGTTGTATATGTTTCTCGAAGGCAGTTATAGGCTGTGAAACTACATTGAGAAACTAACTCAAACAAAATTTAGGTTCAAGATGGCCCTCGAACCATAGGGGGCTCCCTCAAGTGTTACAAGGATTTTTTTAACAGTGTTCACTGTCACTGGACTGCAACCTATGAAGAATAATGAACATAACTATGATTTTTTGTAGGTGGTTGCTAATGAGTATCCAATAATGAACATAACTATGATTTTTTGTAGGTGGTCAGAAATAAATCCCTCTCTTGTTAAATCATGATCAAAGCTCCAATGTCGAGCTTTTAAAGAATAATATAACTTTAGAGATTTTGGTGGAAAATTAGAAGAGAATATATGATAATTAAAAATTCATACTGAATACTTAATCAACAAGATATAGTAGACGTGTGTAGAAGAATTCTACAACCAAACAAATATACATTCAATAGATGACAAAGGGAAACAATTAAATGGTGCATAGGAGTTGTTTTAAACAGACTGTTCAATTATCTAGTCTCCATAATGATGATAACTTTGCAGTGGGTTGTCAGGGATGTTGATACTCAAACATAGCCTTGCCCTAGCTCCTATGTCACCTTGAACAGGTGCAGAAACAGATTATGAAATCACAGGGAAAGACATACGTGAGAAACAAATTATGTCATCAAACTAAAGCCAAAATACTTCAATTAGAAATTCTACAATAACATCCTTTACAAAAATGGCATGGTTTTCGCATAGAAAGGCAACCCTTTTATATTCAAAGTCAAAAAATATATAGAAAATTACACCCAGTTGACAGTGTCTAGATTTCTAGAATAAAAATCTAAACAATTAAGTAAAAATAAAAATAATCTCTAAATAATTGCAGGAAATATGGAGTTGTTTTCCAGTCTTTGGAAACTGATTAAGAGTCCTCTGCCTCCAAATATGGAAATTATTTTACTAGTTTTGATTTTCCTCCGAAAAAATATGTATCTGGTCCTTTGATCAGAGAAAATTTTCTACATGATGAATGAATGTCAAAACCACTGCCTCGAGACTTAGGACTATCTTTTTGGACTGCTAGAAATCTGAAGTTATCTGATTGTTGATTTTATGCCTCAAACTTGTCTTTAAATCAAGGATAACATGAAAAATAGGCAAAATACCTAGACTTGATAGAGATAAAAATGAAGTGGTTTTACCTCTTTTCTAATTTTATGGTATATTTCAATTGTCATCTTATCTTCTGACCATTGATTCTCTTGCTGATCATCAAATATTTTTTTAATGGAAGAAAGGAAAATATTGCCTTGACAATACACAAGTGACATTATGAGTTTCTTCTCATTTTTCCATCTAGATATCATATGGGCCAAAATATATCTCTTGGAGGAATGCCCAATCCATTTATTTTATAGGGTGCAGAGCTTTTTCCAAGACTTTGTTATCCAAATTTGGACTACATCTGGCAACTGGATCACTCAAAGAAATTTTGACTAGAAAAACCACTAAAGGAATTTCATAGGGGATCTTAAGTGGTAAGTAGATTTTCCTTGGGGGGGCTTCATAATATTTATGTGTTTTCCATGTAATTAAATGTTGTTTTGTAAAACAACCAATTGCAGAAACCCCCGTACTTTTTAAATGTCAAATGACCTCGGGGGTCTAAAATAAAATAACTGTCGTCGATTTTTGAGAGCCAATACAAACCATTGAAAGCTACCATTGTTTTATTGACATACTATATTCCTTTACGTGTAATTGGAAAATTTAAACTTGGATGATTTTTTAAAAAACAACATAAATTTGACAACAAATTATATATCCTATTAAATTAGTCATTTTCTTGACGATTTGTCATCGCCAGTTTTTACTTTTGTTTCAGTCTAACAAAATCGTGCCTTTGTTAAGTTCATTTCGGTGGCTAATTTATCCATAAAAAACAAACCTCTTGGTCTATCGAATCCCCAAAAATAATTTGTTTCTTTTGTGTCTGGACATGTTATGATTAATCATGTTTTCCCAAAGGAAGAACACTCTTATGAACAATGCATTGTGCATCAACAACTTTCACTTTATCATTTGTAGGCTATACACACCTTCCAATAGCAAGGTCTAAACCTCATCTATGAACCAAAGCATTTGACTCGGTGCTAGGATTTTTATTTTATCCATAAACCTTGCAGGAAAATAATGTTTCACTTTCATGAATGAGCAACACGTCGTCAAATAAAAACTAGTAGACATTATAACAAAAAAGATCCTTTTTAGTGATGTTCGCCATATGATAATTAAATTCCCATTTCCAAAATCAATAAAAATAGAAAATATGCAACTAATATGTCTTCCTGTAAATGATTTTCATGAATTGGAATGAGAGACTTTCTTTATCTAATTCTCATAAGCTTCTAATTTTTGGATTCTCATGTCGATTAATGATAACAATTACACAAGCTGCATATAAGTATCGATTTCGACATCTATCACTTGGAATCATGGCGATTTTGCTATAGGATTTGAACAAACTTGCTTTTGGCGCTGAATGATTTCCCTTATTGGGCAGCTGGGCAATTGCATGGATTTTATTCCACTATGTAGCAAAGAAATGTGTATAATACATTCTATATAGTCGGTCACCCACAGGGTACTTCGACGCATAGTGAAAACATGCATGCCCCTCATGGCTTCTCGCTTGGCACATCACCTGATGTGTTGGCTTGTTATTATAACTTGTCGTTGATAAACAAGCTTGATGGATGAACCAGAGAGTGAACCTTCAATCACACAATTTTTATTTTCTTGTAGTGGGAATTATCCCACATTGACCAGTAAGAAATAGGTCAAAGATATTTATATATTTCAACACTCCCCACTGGTCTTGATGTGTTGTGCACAAATAATTTCTTTGTCCCATGGCTTAGCGTCGTGTCTAGGGTCGGTCTCAGCTTGTGTGGTGTAATGCTTGGTGAATAATTCCCTTAGCCCTGAAGTTGGTGATGACCCAAAAAAAAAATATATATATATTTAATAATAAATTTATATTATAAATAAATCATTTCATAAAAATATATAATCATATTTTTATAAAATTAAAATTATTATTAAAAATTACCCATAAGAACCATTTTTGCCCAAAAATTTGCATATGCCTAAGGATTTGACAACGAAATGAACTGCCATTTTTTTAAAATTTCGTAACATTTTCCTTGACAAGAAAAAGTTACAACATCGAGTCCAACTAGGGACTGCAATAATTAAATGACACGGAGGATTTGCTTTAAACAGATTGTTCAATTAGCTAGTCTCCATAACGATGATAACTTTGCAGTGCATTGTCAGTGACGTTGATACACAAAACTAGCCTTGCCCTAGCTCCTAGGTTACCCTGAAAAGATGTAGAAACATATTATGAAATAACAAGGAAATACATACATGAGAAACAATTTTTTTCATGAAACTAAAGCCAGAATACTTCAATTAAAAATTCTACAATAGAAGTCTTTACAAAATTGGCAGGGTTTTACCATCAAAGGGCAACCCTTTTACATCCAAAATCAAACAATATATAGAAAATTACACCCGACTGATTGTGTCTAGATTTCTGGAATAAAAATATAAAAAATTCAATAAAATAAAAATAATCAAGAAATCTGGAGTTGTTTGCAAGTCTTTAAAAACTGATCGAGAGTCCTATGCCTCCAAATCTGGAAATTATTTTACTAGTGTTGATTTTCCTTCGAAAAAATATGGATATAATCCTTTTATCAGTAAAAAATTTCTACATGATGAATGAATTTCAAAACCACTGCCTCGAGACTTGGGACTAGCTTGTTGGACTGCTAGAAATCAGAAGTTGATTGATTGTTGATTTTATGCCTCAAATGTCTCTTTAAAACAATGATAACCTAAACAATCAGAAAAATATCTAGGCTTGATAGAGATAAAAATGAATTAGTTTTACTTATTTGCTAATTTGACAGAATCTTTGAACTGTCATCTTATCTTCTGACCATTAATTCTCTTAATTCTCTTGTTGATCATCAAATACTTTTTTAATGGAAAGAAGGAAAATATTGTCTTGACAATGCACAAGTGACATTATGAGTTTCTTCTTATTTTTCCATCTAGATATCATCACGCCCCAAGTATTTCTCTTGTAATAATACCCAATCCATCTATTTTATATGGTGCATAGCTTTTTCCAAGACATTGTAATCCAAATATGTTTGTAAAAGTGCTCATGTTATCTTATACTTCATGTTGGAAGCACTCCATAAACTTGCACACTTAAACTGAAAACATGTCAAACCTCAAAATCATAGGCACAGGTCAACAGCCTTGTTGATGTTGACTGTTACAAATATGCCTCTGTAACTGCCGCCATTGAAAACATGTCAAACCTCAAAATCATAGGCACAGGTCAACAGCCTTGTTGATGTTGACTGTTACAAAATATTTTGTCAAATCCCGAAATTGAAATCCCAATAATTGTGTCCACCATGTTGGAGTTAATTTATCAAAACATATTTTTATTATGCTGAAAAAGAAAGGAACAAAATGTTTACATATGAATGCTTGTATGCTGCGATTTCCATCAAAATGTACTAAGCAATATATTTTTACAACTTCTTCTTCTTAATAAAAAAAAGTGGTGATAAATGTATACAGATGTATGGCCTTTCTCTTTGAGAATTTTGATTCATAAATTTCTCAAAAGATAATGAAATAAAATCCAGCTTATGGTTTGAATACAATGTGGAAGTCTCCTTAATTTTTCTTGTGTTGCCGATTCAAGGTAGCAACTCTGATTTCCAAAGAAAAACCCATTCCAACCTGATCTCCACCATTTCAAGAATCTTGTTGGGCTATCATTCCTCTCAAAATTATGTCTAAATGGATGTTCGATGACCAAGAGATATATCCCAAAACCTTCAACCAGAAAAACATATATCTAAAGCTGAGTTTTCTATAAATTAGTGTAGACCATATGGCAGGGCTGGGTCTGAAGCTTGCAAATCCATTGAGCTAATAGCATGGCATTCGACTTAGTGGCCAATAGAAACACCATTTTGATGATTTGGGAAAGAAAAAATTATGTTCTCTTTCCACGACTCCATACTATTGATCTTTATGTAGTGAATCTCCTTAAAGAATCTAATGGTTAATAACAATTACACAAACTAGATATAGGAATGATTTTGACATCTACCACTTGGAATCATGGCGATTTTGCTATAGGGTTTGAATAAACTTGCTTTGGCACTGAATGTTTTCCCTTATTGGGCAGTTGGGCGATTGCTTTGATTTTATTCCACTTTGTAGCAAGGAATTGTGTATAATATTTTATATATAGTCGATCACCCACAAGGTACTTCAACACGTAGTGCAAACATGCATTCCCCTTGTGGCTTCTCGCTTGGCACATCACTTGTTGTGTTGGCTTGTTATTATAACTTGTCATTGATAAACAAGCTTCATGGATGACTCGGAGAGTGAACCTTCAAACCCACACTTTTTATTTCCCTATAGTGGGAATTATCCCACATCGACCAGTAAGAAATAGGTCAAAGATATTTATATATTTCAACACTTCCCACTTGTCTTTACGCATTGTGCACAAATAATTTCTCCGTCCCATGGCTTAGTGTGTGTATTGGGCCGGTCTCGAGTTGTGTGGTGTGATGCTGGTGAATAATGTCCTTAGAACTAGAGTTGGTGTTGACCCAAACAAACAAAAATAATAATACTTCTATATATTATAAAAAGAAATAATAATAATACTTCTATATTATAAAATTTGTATATGCCCGAGGATTTGACAAGGAAATGAACTGTCATTTTTTTTTTATAAATTTCGAAACATTTTCCTTAACAAGTAAAAGTTACAATAGACCATTCCACGTATGCGGAGGGAGTTTGGCATTTAATGATATGATAAGTTTGGTATATTATAAATTTGCATATGCTTGAGGATTTGACAAGGAAATGAACTGCCATTTTTTTTTATAAATTTCGAAACATTTTCCTTAACAAGTAAAAGTTACAATAGACCATTCCACATATCCGAAGGGAGTTTGGTATTTAATGATATGATAAGGTTGGTATATTCTAAATTTGCATATGCCCGAGGATTTGACAAGGAAATAAAATGCCATTTTTTTTTATAAATTTCAAAACATTTTCTTTAACAAGTAAAAGCTACAATAGACCATTCCACACATGCGGAAGGAGTTTGGAATTTAATGATATGATAAGGTTGGTGTAGGTATGGCATATAATTTTCAATGCATAAGTTTCGGGATCGAATCCTGTCCGGTCTGTGGGTTTTCTAACAATATTTTTGACCAATCTGTAAAGGTCACGTGTCAACTTGTGGTCGGTCTATATTCAACGAGCCAAAATACTACCACTTGTCAACATCACATTGGTCTTCCTAATCTAGCCATAAATTGCCACTTGTCGCCCTTTTCTGGTGCCACGTGGCAGCGAAAACCTTGATCCTTCACTTCTTGGAACCATGAGTTTACCATTGACTTTGACCTTCCTTAACCATAAATTTGACCCTTAATAACTTCTCCACACGGAGTTGGTTTTTAGTCGTTCAAATTGCGTTGGAATCATTTTTTTGAGCTCTACGAAATGGCAAGGTTTGCTCGGATCTAATGACTTTGAATTTTTCGCCATTAATCCCTTTTGGATTATTGGAATCATTTTTTCAAGCTCTACGCGATGGCATGGTTTCGCTCGAATCTAATGACTTTGAATTTTTGGCCATTAATCCCTTTTGGATCAATCTAGATCATTTCAGGTCATTTTGTATCAATTAGGGTTTATAAATCCTAGATTCCAAATTCTTAAAGCGCTGCTACTTAAAAATTGCAAAGTTTTATACAAACCCTAGATCCTTCATATTGATCAAGACTTGCCATCCAAGCATTGCAAAATTATACTAGCATGTTGCAAAACCCTAATGATATTGTTTCAATTACATTTTATCCATTTCATTTGATTACAAGACCTAGTCTTCATATGCAACATCATTGTATCTAATCTATATTTATGGATACCCTTTGTATGAACATCACCATGACCTAAAGGAATTAACATTATAAGCAATTGGCATAGGTCAAGGAATGCACAAAAATTATGTGTACCTCTTTAAATTTTACTTGTCCTTATTTGCAGAGATCTAGACTTGTTCTTTGAGTTGACAGTTATCAACTTCATTCAAAAGACATATGTTCTTATATTTGGAGCGCAGACATGGGATTCATTAATCTTCATATATAGTACTTCCATAATTTACAAGTCTCGGTATTTTGATGATTTATATGGTTATTCTTTCTCTTTCTCAAGTTGTGTTCCATGGAAAGGTAACCTTTGTACATATCCCAAACTTTTGTTTGTATATAGGATAACATTCTTCAAGTCTGTGAATTCCAACTTCATTTTTAACCCTTTAAATCATTTTGTCCAAACTTCATATCAGCTTCATTGATGTTACTCTTTCTTCTATTATGTATAGGGAGGAGATTAGAATAGTGTAACTACCTCAAGCACTGATGTTGTAGGGATAAGCTAATCCATCCATAGAGCTCCAATGCTTGAGTCTTCAAGCTAGGATACAAACCAGGTCATCATACTTATTTCATCTAGATATTTTGTCCACTATGATAACAATGATTTCATATCAAACTCAGATGTGTTGTCAAGAACGACACGGAAAATATGTTTCTTTATACATGCCTTAGAGATGATCCACACTTTTTTCCATCGGCCCTTAGGTATATAAAGTAGGTATTGAACTTCAGGTATTTGCATATAGTTATAGTGTTGAAAATATGCACTGCTTACAAGTATGTTTCCATAGCAAGAACTTGTCCATAGAGATGAGCCACACATCATTGTCAATCGTTGCCAAGACAGACATCATTGTTTGTAATACTATTAATTCATACAACACTATCACATGAAGTCTACTTCCATATCAGGGTCATTGCCACATCTGGTCATTCAGGGTAGTTTTCGGATTACTGTGGATAGTATCTCGGGTTATTTTTTGAAATCATCTTGGATAAATATCTTTAGATCATGGTCATGGGAAACTTCGGATAGGCACCTTTGGATCTCTCATAAGGAAACTCGCATTACTGTATAGTTTTGTTGTCATAATTAGGACCACTTGGAAGTAACTCAGATCATTTTTTGTAACTCATATCATACTGCATAGAATAAGAAGAATTGTCATACACTTGAAGTGATCCGACAATAAATAAATGAATAAATAAATAAGTAAAATGACATCCACCCGCGATATCTACCCATGGTATTTACCGATGGTTCCACAACTCAAGAAGGTTATAAGTAAAGAGCCTCAATTTGTAATAGAATGAATTCGTCCACACAATGCAGTTTTAACAACATTTTCTCTCTTAATAAAGAAATGGGATTTTATGGTGCATTTTGTCCTCGCTTTTCATTTTGTGGGATTTATTACATTCACGTTTTCTTTAGCAATGTTCTTGTGTTGGTTCTCTGCTTCTCTCTTTGTTCCGGATATTAGCCTCCAAGATCCAGATCAGTGGTATCAGAGTTAGGTTTTCATGGGGCAAACATCAAGGTGAAGGCTCCCAGGCCATCTCTGTGTGTTCACTCACATACCATCTCTGTGTGTTCCTCCTCCGGAAATGCAAGGGATTCTGGAAACTGTAACCCCATTCCCCATGACTCTGAAGTCTGATGATCGACCTTCTTGTTAATGACATAGGGTTGACGTTTATTTATTTGTTTTTGCGTGAAAAAAATTCACAATAGTGGGCCTGATACAATCCTCCAGTACATTTGAAAGGGGAATGGTGTCATTTCCCCCTTTAGCGACTTTGCTATCTACATCTCGAGGCCAAAGGACGAGCAACTTCTATTAATTCTTGTTACTGTTAATGGAGGCGTGTAAAATTACTAGAGCACAAATACAGATCTAGCTGAAGAATAATTGAACAAACTTGCGAGACTTGAAAAGGAAAAATTGGAATTGAGAATGAATTTGATTCATCAATATTAGTTTGAGAATCAAAATATAAAGAAACTAAGTTAATCTTAGTTCTACATGTAATATCTATGGATAATTAAAGCTCACTTAAGCTAAGTTTGCTTTATATTTTGTGAATGTGCACATGCACCACATGCAAGCACTAAAGTTAACTAACTAAAACCAAGTGCACACCACATGTAAGCACTTGAGTTAACTAGCTAAAGACAAGTGCACATCGCATGCAATAACTAGAGTTGAACTAAAGCTAATTAAGGCTAACTATGTGCATGTACACCAACACCCCCCCTTAAGCATAACTTAGGTGATTGTGATGCAAAATGAATGAGTCCTGACAACAAGGACATTTTAGGTACCGATATACAATGCATGAAAAGAGGAAAGAGGGAAAACCCAATGCATGAAAAAAAAACTGCTAGGAAGTCATGTCCTTCATCCCGAGACAATCTCACAAAAATTGAAACTTCTACTCATTGAAAGTCTTGGTGAAGATATCAGCAATCTACTCAGAACTCGGAAAATACTGAAGATCGATGATCCCATCATGGATTCGGAGGAATAAGCTTCATTTTTGGAAGTAAGTATCAACTCCCATGTTTGGATCAAGGATTGAATTTCCTTATACATGGTTGCATGCCAATATGGATTCCCTGCAACTTCATCATGCATTTGATGATCAAATTCATGTACCCTATATGCATGTATGGGAATGGTTGTCTCTAGGGATGCATGCATGTGAATGTGTGGCTTTAGAGATTCCTTTGTGGATGCATACATGCACATACATGGTGTTATAAATGCCTCCTTAGATGCATGCATGGGCATGCATGGATCTGCGACTAAGAGTGCATGTGGGGCATCATTAAATTGAGACCTCGTCAAACATGCATCATCAATAGTAGAGGAATCAAAGTCATCTTCTATGTTTTTGAAAGTAGTGTCTTCATCACTAGCAGAGGAATATATTTCCTCATGTGCGATGTCTTCATTATTGAACAAGATAAAATTCTCATTTGCAACAGGTTCATTAACAATAGAAGAATCAAAGTCTTCTTGTTCAACACTATCTTGAAAATATTTCTCCACATTATTGGAGTCTTCACCAGTTTCATGACTGTTATAATAACTCAAACTCTTTGTGGCCAAATGGTGTTCTTCTAGATCATTTTCATCACCCTATAATCCTTTCAATGTAGTCTAGATTTCATATTGTGATTCAATATTTCTGATCTAATAAAGAATATCACGAGACACAGATAGACACAATCTTCCATAAGTCATGTAAAATCTGTTAAGCCAATCCGACTTCTCATCCTCTGACATTGGTTCTATCTCAATTCCCATGACTATTTGGTACAAGCCTTTGCTCCTAAGATGAAGCAAAATCATTGGCTTCCATTCATAGTAATTGTATGTAGTCAAAATGGTGAAAGTTGAGAATTCCATTCTTTCACTTTGTGGTTGTAGCAACAATTGCGACAATTCTTTAATATTCTAATCCACAATTCAAATCTCTCAATAATTTCCAATGCTCTAATCTTCAAACCTGCAAAAAATTATTCATGAAATTTCTCCAAGCCCTTGTACCTCTGATACCATGTAAAATTATTAAAGCACAAATATGGATTTAGTTGAAGAATAATTGCACAAACTTGCGAGAATTGAAAAAGAAAATTTGGAATCGAGAATGAATTTGATTGACCAATATTAGTTTGAGAATCAATATATATAAAGCAAATAAGTTAAACTTAGTTCTACACGCAATAATTATGGACAATTAAAGCTAATTGAAGTTAAATGTGCTTTATGTTCTGTTAATGTGCACATGCACCACATGCAAACACTAGAATTAACTAACTAAAATCAAGTGCACACCATATGTAAGCACTTGAGTTAACTAGTGAAAGACAAGTGCACATGGCTAGAGTTGAACTAAAACTAATTAAGAATAGATAAAAACATGGTCCAACCAGAAAAGCAAAACGATGATTTTTTTATTAAGAAACGTTCCCTCCTCCTTCACCCTCTACGAGACTCCCATGTAAAACCAGTTGGACTTTATCGAATAGTGGATGATCGAAATTCTTCCCACTGTGGGATACATTTTTCAGACAATTTTTTCGCCAATTTTGGTCTCGTTCTGCATATAATTTGACCAGATTCAGATTGGGAATGAATCTATTTATAGAAATTTCATTTTTTCGATCACCATGTCCAACGGAATCAAAAAGGTTGAGCATTTGTACAGATTGAAGCTTCCTGATATTGGTATCTCTAACCGTCTGCCTCTTCATTCGTATTTTTTTGTGAGAGTGGCGTATTACACAGACAGGACCTATCTAATCGCTGGGGCGACTGACAGAACTTATTGCTTTGGAGAGGTGGAATTTATTTCCTGCAAGGTCATTGTCGGTCTGGTGAAGTTGGGGTTGCAGCAAGGGAAGGTTTTCATGATTCTCCTTCTGAATTGCATCGAATTTTTGTTTGTGTTCATGGGGACCTCTGTCTATGGCGCCATTGTGACCACAACCAATCCTTTCTACAACCCAAACGATATTTCCAAGCAGGCCAAGGCTGCAGGCGCGCACATCATAGCTACCCAAGTGGCTTATGCTGAGAAATTAGCCGATCTGCAGAGCCGCGATGTGCTTTTCATCACAATCGACTATGTTCCTAAGGAAGGTTGCAAGCATATTTCCGTTCTAACCGAAGCCGACAAAACCCAGTGTCCAGGCCTGAAAATCCACCCAGACGATGTCGTGGCATTTCCCTATTCTTCTAGAACCACAGGGATCCCCACGGGTGTGATGCTAATGCACAAGGTCTTGATGTCTAGCGTTCCTCAACAGGTTTACGGGGAAAATCCCAATATTTATTTCCATTCTGAGGATGTGACACTCTGTGTTTGGCCACTCTTCCGCATCTATTATCTTAATTTCATTCTCCTATGCGCGCTGAGAGAAGGTGCTACGACTCTGATTATGCATAAATTCAACCTCACGACCTGCCTGGAGTTTATCCAGAGATACAAGGTCATTGTTGGCTCGATTGTTCCGGTGATTGTCCTGAAAATTACAAAGAGCCCCATAGAACCCCATTGTTTCCGAGTATAATGTTTCTTCCATCCATATAATCTTAGTCCATTTTGAAACCATTCTTATCACATGAATAGGCATCAACCTTGCCATGGGATTTGGGCCAGCTGCGATTTTTGACCATCATAAATCTTGGCACAATCAATGGATATGTTGGGTTGATTTGTTTATTGGAGCAATGATCGCTGCTGTTGGAATTTTTGAAGTATTTCAAACAACGGAGGAATAAAAAATTCTCCAATTTCAAACACAAAGATTAAGAAAAAATTCTGAATAGAGATGACATAAAAAGAAACTTATTTAATTAAACTTATAAAACACTTTTACAAAATGAATGCTTTCCTCAGAACTGCTGATGTTCTGGTTTTACAAAAAAAAATCTCAGCCGCTACACAACACAGCGTTACAAAAAAAAAATCCATACTATTTTTTTAACAAAAACACAGTGCACTCTTTTTGTTTTTGCTCACAACACATATAACTATTTTTTTCATACCAAACTATTACAAAAAAATATATATGTATTAAAACCATTATTACATGTTTTTAATACATATGACAAAATATATAAACCAACGTATGTTGCCGCAAATAAGGATATACAAAACATTAAAACACTTAAAAACATTAAAGCATTAAAATCTTAGTCCTAATGTTTAAGACATGTGCGAATGATTTTTCGCGGATTTCAAAAACTTAAACAATTTTTTTTTTATAATTCATCGCATCCAATTTTGGCTGGTGGTAGACCCCACACAAACTTCAAATAGGTTTTCAAGCATATTTGACAAAGCCTTATCGCATCGCAATCTATATGGTTTGGTCTGCGGGTGGTTCGGGTAATAAACTTAACATCTTGCGGATGCGATATGCAATATGCAATATCGGCAATATCGCATCGCAAATGAAACAATAAAACTTGTGATGGTGTGGAAAGATAATGCGATAGTTGCAAAATTGCGATGTTGCGAAGTGTGAGTTTGGCATTCTGTGGTTGGTGGCATTTAATGGCAATTGGTGCTGCGACTTAAATAGAGGGATGGCATACGATTCTCAATGCATGAGCAGGGCTACGACCTTTGTCAAATAAAATGGATTTGTAGGTGGCTTGAAGATGAAATTCAATGCGTGGGTTGAGTGCGAACAAATCCAAGAGATTTCTGTGTTGCGTCCTTTTGCTGCGTTGTTGCAGGTGAATTTAATATTTCAAAACTCCCCCTTAAATTCAACTCTTGGGTTCTCTTGCATACCCAGACAATTTCTCAAATAATTAAAACTCTTTTGCCTCAATGGTTTTGTCAAAATGTAAGCAAACTGCTCCTCTGTTCTGCAATGTTTCAAAACAATTTCCCCATTGTTCACTAGCTCTTTGATGTAGTGATACTTGGCATCAATGTGTTTTGTTCTCTTATGAAACATTGAATTCTTTGACAATGCTATTGTTGAGCTATTATCACAATAAATTGTTGTGCCTTTTACTTGTTCATGACACAAACTCCTCAACATTCTTCTCATTGAAACTGTTTGACATGCTGCTGTTGTAGCTGCCACATACTCTGACTCTGTTGTAGATAAAGCCACAATTCGTTGTTTCTTAGAAGCCCATGAAATGGCTCCTGAACCCATATGAAAAACATATCCAGAGTTATTTTTCCTGTCATCTATACTTCCAGCCCAATCACTGTCACTATATCCAATCAATTCAGAATTTTCTGAAGTGGTATATAAAATTCCATACCTCTTTGTTCCTTTCACATACCTCAGAATTTGTTTTGACGCTTGTCAATGTGTCTCCTTTAGCATTTCCATAAATCGGAAATTAAACTCATAGCATGCATAATATCCGGCCTAGTTGTAGTCAAATACATGAGGCTGCCAACTATGCTCGTGTACAAACTTGGATCAAAATCCTTGCTGTCGTCCTCTTTGCTTAACTTCAATCCCATCACTGTAGGAGTAATTGCTGCCTTGCAATCCTGCATATTAAATCTTTCCAAAACTTCATTTACATATTTAGCTTGAGAGATAAAAATTTTATTTTCCTTTTTCTCTACTTCTATTCCTAAGAAGTATTTTAGCAATCCCATATCAGTCATCTCAAATTCATCATTCATGACTGATTTAAAATTCTAAATGAGGTAAGCATCATTACCTGTAAAGATCACATCATCAACATACAAAACAACAATGAGCATCTTATTATCTTTCTCCTTGATGTATAATGTGGGTTCTCCTTCACATTTCTCAAACCCATTTTCTAGTAGATAGACATCTATCCTACTATACTATGTTCTTGGTGCTTGTTTCAGCCCATAAAGAGTTTTCTTCAATCTGCATACTTTATGCTCTTGGCCTTTTTTCTCATAGCCTAGAGGTTGTTCAACATAAACTTCTTCCATCAATACTCCATTTAGGAATGCTGATTTCACATCCATTTGGTAAACCTTTCACTTGTGTTGTACTGCTATGGACAATACTGCTCTCATTGTTTCCATTCTTGCAACCGGTGCAAATGTTTCTTCATAATCTCTTCCTTGTTGCTGCTTGTAGCCTTTGACGACAAGTCTGGCCTTATGCCTTTCAATCTTACCTTCAGCATTTCTTTTGGTCTTGTAGACCCATTTCACTCCAATTACTTCTTTGCCTTTTGGGAGATCACCTAATTCCCATGTCTTATTTTTCTCTATGGCATTCATTTCTTCATCCATAGCATCTTTCCATTTCGTATCTTTTATAGCTTCTTCAAAATGAATAGGATCTTCTACATGACAATATAATGCAAATAAAGAGTTCATACCTTCATTTGCTGCCTCTTGCTCATAAATCTCATTCAGGCTTCTGAATCTGGTTCCTCTTTCACTTGGTGTGCTTGTGCTTGTAGAAGCACTCAAATCTGCTCCTTGTGGTGTGATTGGAGAAACACTGTCATCACTTCTCAAGGGTGTTCTTATACATGTTTGTGGTGTTCCTTGTTGTCCTTGTGTTGGTGGAGGTGGTGCTGCTAATGAGGGATGTATTTCAGCCATTTCTTCCTCATTATCATCATGAGACAAACAACTTTTAACATTCATTGTTTTCTCAATGCTTCCATCGCAAGCTTCTTCTTCAATGAACTGCACATCTCTATTTATAACAAACTTCTTGGTGGATGGGTTATACAACCTGTATGCCTTGGATTCTTCACTATATCCAATAAATATGCACTTCTCCCCCTTACTGTCCAACTTCTTCCTTAGCTGATCTGGAATGTGTGCATAAGCCACACAACCAAAAACTCTCATGTGGGTGACACCTTGTTTTATGCCACTACATGATTCTTCAGGAACTCTGTTCATTACAACTTTGGTTGGGCATCTATTCAATATGTATATTGCACAATGTATAGCTTCAGCCCAATATTCATTTGGCAAATGTTTTTCCTTCAGCATACTTCTTACCATGTCCATGATGGTTCTATTTTTCCATTCAACAACTCCATTTTTCTGCGATGTGTACCTTGCTGTAAATTGCTTATGTATGCCATTTTATCTGCAAAAACACAGAAATTATTTTGAGATATAATCTCCTCCTCTATCAGTTCTTAATACCTTAATATGTTTCCCACTTTGTTTCTCAATAAGAGCTTTAAAGTGGCAGAATTTCTCAAACACTTCACTCTTATAGTTTAATAAATAAACCCATGTTTTTCTTGTGTAATCATCAATAAAAGTCAACATATAATGGCTGCTTGCTAGTGATGGTGTTTGAATTGGTCCACACAAATCTGAATGGACAATTTCTGAGTGTGCCTTTGCGCTTATGCTCTTTCCTGATGGAAAGTTTTCTCTGTGTTGTTTTCCCAAGATGTAGCGTTCACAAAGGTTGTCCGGTTTTTCAATCAATGGTAATCCTTTTACCATTCCTTTCCTATGCAACAAATTTAGACCTCCAAAGTTGAGATGTCCAAATCTCAAATTCCATAACAAATTTTCATCTTTTGCTTTTCTTTGAAATGTCTCTTGTGTCATTGCTACCATTTCAACTCATTTCTTCAAATTTTCTCTCATCTTGAGAGGGAACATTATGTTCCTTGTCATCTTCACTTGTGCAATGCATTGTTTGCTTGGTGGTTTATCCATGATGGTGCATACATCATCTTCAAAAAAAATAGTGTACCCCTTTTGAATGAGTTGTCCAATGCTCAAGAGGTTACACTTCATACCAGGCACATAATATACGTCTGATATGGATCTACCTTCTCCTTTCTTTGTCAAAACATTCACTATGTCTTTTCCCATGACAAAGACTTTACTGCATGTCCCCAATGTTACTTGAGACTTCACATTCTCATCAATCATGGAAAACATAGAAATGTTTCCAGTCATATGGTTTCTACATCCTGAATCTAGAAACCATATATCTTCACTCTTTTCTTCGGCCAAATTACATGCTAAAAATATTTTTTCTTGACTGATATTTTCTTTAGTAAAATTAGCACTGGGTCTATTACCAATGTCACTCTGTTTCTTTCTACATTCATTGGCATAATGGCCATACTTCTTACAGTAATGACATTGGACTTTGGATTTATCATACCTTTGTCCATGTGCTTGATTTTGTCCATCTTGCTGGCTGCTGCCTTAACTTTGATTCTGACTTTGACTGCTGCCCCTTCCATTTGTATTTGCAGGGTTGTTTCTTCCTCCTCTATTTTGGCTTATGCCTCTTCCTTTTCCTCTGAAGTTTCCTTTTCCTTGACCTCTTCCTCTTCCAAAGGACATTTGGGTCTTGAAGGCATGCTCCAAAGATGAGTTTGTTTTTCTACCCAATCTTTGTTCATGTGTCATTAGTGATGCATGTAGCTCATCAACTGTAAACTTTGAGAGATCATTTGTCTCTTCAATGGTTGTGACTATCACATCAAACCTTAAGGGTTAGCTCCTCAATACTTTCTCCACAATTCTTTTTTTTTCTACTGTCTCTCCATTAGATCTCATTTGGGTAACCAACCTAATCAGTAGAGTAAAGAATGAGTCTATTGTATCAAACTCCTTCATGCAAATAACTTCAAAATCTCTTCTCATTAATTGAAGCTTTGCAGTCTTTACCTTCTCCATACCTTGGTAGGTTGTCTAGAGGGTATCCCATGCATCTTTAGACCCCTTTGCTGCTGCTATCCTTGGAAACACACTTTCATGCACTGTTTGATAGAGATAGAAGAGGGCTTTTGAGTCCTTCTTCCTATTGCTCTTCAACAAATCCTTCTCTGCCTGTGTTAAGGCATTAAATGCATTTTCATTTGTTGTTTCTTATAAACCATCTTCAACTAGCTCCCATAAATCTTGAGTGGAAAACATGGCTCTCATTGTGATTGTCCAATAGTCATAATTCTTCCCATTGAACTGTGGGAGTTGAGTATTTTCTATACTCGTGCTTGTGTTGGCTCCTGCCATGGCTAGTTTACTGAACTATGCTTTTAAAACTTGACCGTGTTTTTAAATAAAACTATCTTTTCTTGAGAGATAAAACTATGTCTTCAAAAGACTTCTTTGGACTACACTTTTTAAACACAAAACAAAACTTTGTTTTTGAGAAATACCTGGACTTTGCTGAGCCTTCACACTACTGGAGAATTTCTTCAACAACTCTTTCTTCTTCCTTCAACTTCTTTGACAAAATTCAAAGAGCCTGGACTAGCTCTGATACCATGTTGGAATTTCTGAAGTATTCCAAACAACAGAGGAATAAAAAATTCCCCAAATTCAAACACAAAGATTAAGGAAAAATTATGGACAGAGATGGCACAAAAAAAAATTATTTCATTAAACTTAAAAAAAATTGTTACAAAATGAAGGCTTTCCTCGAAACTGATGTTCTAGTTTTACAAAAAAAATCCCAGCTGCTACACAACACAACGTTACAAATAAAAATTCTTTTCGTCTTCAAACTCTATTTTTTTAACACAATGTGCTCACACTCTCTGTCCCTTCTTTTTATATAGAGTCATTCATTGTTTTTACTCACACTGCCTTTTTTTAAAACACTTAAAAACATTAAATCATTAAAATCTTAGTCCTAATGTTTAATACATGTGCGAATGATTTTTCGCGGATTTCAAAAACTTAAACAAAATCCTTTTTTTTTATAATTCATCACATCCAATTATGGCTGGCGGTAGACCCCACGCGGACTTCAAACAAGTCTTCAAGCATATTTGACAAAGCCTTATCGCATCGCAATCTATCTGGTTTGGTCTGCTGGTGGTTCGGGTAATAAAATTAACATCTTGCGCATGCGATATGGAATATGCAATATCGGCAATATCACATCGGAAATGAAACAATAAAAATTGTGATGGTGTGGAAAGATAATGCGATAGTTTCGAAATTGCAATGTTGAGAAGTGTGAGTTTGGCATTTTGTGGTTGGTGGTATTTAATGGCAGTTGGTGCTACAACTTAAATAGAGGGATGGCGCATGGTTCTCACTGCATGAGCAAGGCTACGACCTTTGTCAAATAAAATGGATTTGCAAGTGGCTTGAATATGAAATTCAATGCGTGGGTTGAGTGCGAATAGATCCAAGAGATTTATGTGTTGCGTCCTTTTGCTACATTGTTGCAGGTGAATTTAACATTTCAACAGCTGCTACATACCACAAGCACAATTCCAAGGGACGAGACTGCCAAACGGTGGTCGCAAAACTTAATGGAAACATGCCTAAATCCAAGAACCCACTTGGGGTCATGGAGGGCGAGAGCCTATTGCATGGCATGGTGTTCCTCACTTGTGCTCCTATGAAATGGTTTCTCCACAACTTCCTTTTAGAGAAAAATAACAATGCCAAAATTTCAGAATCCAAATCACTTATCCTCGTTCAATCCACGACCAGCAACTTGGAAAGGTCGAACCCATCAAACAATGGCAGACGCTTGAATTCCAGGTTCCATGCATGAGAACCAGCGAACCATAGTGCTCTTGGGGCGATAGTACGTAAAGGACCATAGTGCTCACGGGACCCAATCTGGTGTAATCACAGGTACGTAGTCGCGAAGACAGCGAACCAGATTCAACAAAGACAACAAACGAGACCAGCAAACCAGTGAATCAGATTCAGCGAAGACAGCGAAAGATAGTGAACGATACCAGCGGACCAGCGAAGCAGAGGATTTTCTTATCTTAAAATGGAAAGAAAATTAACAGCAACTGTTGAAAATGGCAACGAAATCTCAGGTGATGTGGAAACCAATCATTTATTTGGGAAATGCAAAGCAATATCGAGGCATTTTAAGCATAAGATTACTCGCCTCAAATGGGAACAAGGAAAAAGAGAAAGAAAAAAGAAAACAATGCCAGAGAAAGAAAATGCTGGAGATTTTGGAAGCCAAAGAATAGGAAAGGGACCGCAAAATTTCAGAGATCACATTTGCAAATCAGTGTTTAATGGAAGGTAATAGAATTTTAAAAGAATAGGTAACAATGTTACAAGAGACTCTAGAGACAGGAAAACAAGAATGGAAAACCATGAAGACAGCATGACAAACCATGACAGGATCAAGGGCAGCAAACAAGGATGTGATAATTTCTAAAGCAACTCAGGTAGATACACAAGTATCTCAACAAACAGATCTTTCAAAAGAGAAGACAAAAGAGAACAATATGGATGACATTCCAAAAGAAATCAAAGATAGAGTTGAAGGCACTAATGGTTACATAAGGACAGGGGAAGAAGAAGACGCAAGTGCTCATAGAGCACAAGAAAGAGAATACAAAGAAATAAAAGACAAGGTAACAAACTTTATTCTTAGGGGAATAAGAGATTATGGGAGGAATAAAAGTACTCTCAATTTGACAAGGGACTTTATGAAAGGGAAACTACATTGGAAAGGGAAAATTTGCCAAGCAAGGAGGATGGGGAAGATATATGAAGAGAGGTCTCGTCCCATAAAATTCACCATGGAAACCGTGAAATACAAACACCATCTCTTGAGCAAAAAGAAACTCTTGATAGACTCACACTTCTTCCTAGATGAATATTTAACCACCAAACAACAGGAGAGAAGGGAAGAAGTGAAGAAAATTAGGGCAGCAAGAAATGAAGGGAAAGTGGCATGGTTGTACAATGGTAAATAAAAAATAGAGAATTCAATAATAGGGAGGAAAACAACAAGAGCAACATGGATGGAAAAGGGCGAAGACTCAAAGTTGAGTCTTATGTGTCAAACTACGTAGCAGTCAAATCCTACCCAGGTCTACCTAATTTTAGTTTGTTGGAATTGTAGAGGCTACCCTTGGAGGAGGGGACCTGGGTTAGGGCCTATTGCGGAAGGTAGAGACATAGTTTGTCTCACGGAAACTCATGAACGTGATGGTTGAAAAACTCTTGTGTTTGATGGTTATCTAAAGTTAGCAGTTTGAAACAAGGTAGCAGAAAATTCCAGAGGGTATGGGGGAATACTAGTTTTAGTGAAAGAAAAGGAAGGTCGTCACATTCAGTTGATGAAAGAATATGAAAATAAACAATATTTGTGGTTAAAAATATCAAAGAATGAGAATCACATAAGAATTGAAACATGCTATTTTTCCCCTCAAGTCTCAAAAAATTACAAAAATAAGGGGCTAGACAGTGAGGATATGTATGCAGCTTTAAAGCAAGATATTTATGTGTACTATCAGTGGGGAGAAGTGCTTTTAGTGGGTGATTTTAATGCTAGAACAACAAATCAACAAGCTAGTATTCTATGTTGCAAAGAGGATCAAAATCCTATTTGGCTCACTGAAGAGGAGAATCCCCAATGGGTGAGATGTTCAGAAGATGACAAAGTTAGCAATCATTTTGGAGAGGAATTGCTTACACTATGTGGGGCTTTCAACGTAATTATTTGCAATGGTTTGGACAGATGGAAAAGGTATGGGAACTTCACTTGCAACACATACAATGGGGCAAGTGTCTTTGATTATGTGATTTGTTCACAAAGCTTGATAGAAAAGATAGATGAAGTTAATATTGCAGAGCATAATTGGGACTTAAAATCATACCATAACCCAATTTATATGAATTTATCATGGGTAGAAGAAATGCAACATAAGAGAAAAACCCAATGCTCTCGGAAATCACTACCAAGGAGAAAAACTCTTCTAACACAAGAAAGTTGTACTATCTTCAAGACAATGCTGGAGAGATTAATTCAGAAAGAGAAAATTAGTTTCCAAAGCTTCAACAGTCATGAGTTAACAAATATAATTCAAAGGGCACTTGAGAAATGTAAGAGAGAAAAAAATAGGAAATCAGAATCAAATTGTTTTCCTGTAAATGTTTTTTTTGATGAGGAATGCAAAATGGCAAGGAGAACCTTGAAAAATACAAGGAAGGAGAAGATGAATGTAAAGTTATATAAGAAGATACTAAAAAGGAAAAAAGATGAGTTCATGCAAACAAGGCGAGAAGAGTTAATATATCTAAGCAAGAATAACCCAATAAATTTATGGCTTATCCTTGCTTATCCAAATAATCTGGCTTATTCTACTCATGAATGAAAAAATCTGGATGTGACAAAAATACACATGGATGCAAAAATGGAATATCTACCTCAATGCTTGTCCCACAAATAGCAAGGAGCTAAAGAATTTTGTTATGGAGAAGTTCTGTAAACAGGTATGGGGAAAAGAGTTGGTTAGAAAGAAGTACTACATTGAAGAATTCGACCCTACGTATGATCTCCAACAAAAATAGTACATTGGAATTAACATTCCGTGGAGGGAAAAGGTTTTTATTGCTCAATTAAGAACTAAGTCGCATCATATTCGGTGTGAAACGGGACAGTGAAAAGTCCTAAAGAAGCTTGGGAAGAACGAATTTGTACATTTTGCACCTCTGAGGCAGTGGAATTGAAAAAAAAAATCATTTTGGAATGTGATGCGTTCAAAGACATCAGAGAAAGTTATGGGAATATGTTAGCATCGGTTTCTTGGCATTTTTTTTTAGTGATGATATTGTTGGAAGGTTGGGCCAGCTCATCATCAATTTGAATAAGAAAAGAACTGAAATGAAAAAGGTGAAAAACAGGGAACGCATAGTCCCATAAACTATTTTTAGTCTCATGGACGTTAAAATTTCATTTCATTTCATTTTTGAAGCTGCCGACATTCAACTCCTTACATTTAATTCCTGTGTTGGGCTCAAGATCCGAGAGATCAAGATCATTTCCCCTGTCGTGCTTCCAAGTATCAATGTTGAGGACATGCTCTCAAAGTCATTCAGAGCCTTCAGTGCCTTCGAGAAGCAGTACATCGTGGCTACAAATCCAAGCATCATAGTGGAGCCCTTCGTGATGGGCTATCTTGGGGCGGACAAAGTTCTGGGAACAAAACTGCAAGTTTCTAGGAACTAGCAGGCCACTAGTTTCATGAAGAAGCTTGGTATTATCATTGGGGATTTGAAGATGACAGCCATGGAAGAAAATTTTGGTGATAAACTACCAGATTTTGGCCATGGAGAGTGAGAGACAAATCATCTTTTCATGAGCCTCTACACATGGTCTACGCAAATTATGACAAACACCATCCAGAAAAGATTCAAAGTTTCTTCAACACAACGTTTTGTAACAATCATGCCTATATCAAGCAATGCATTTGTTCATTACTGGTCCATTTTTTTTTGGGTTTTTACAAACGAAAATGTACTTACAGTTAAATATATGCCCCATGTTCTAATTTTCATTATTTTATCTTGATTGATCTTGGTGGTTGTCCACTTCACTACATTTCTTATGGTTGGAAATACATCTCCAATTGCATATCAAGATCTCAAAAAATTGAAGACTTTCTTGGTTCTGGAATTTGGCTACATTTTACTTCATGATCCGTTTAGTTGGCTAAATATTCTAAGGATATTAATTTTTGTAGTTGGCACGAGCTCGTATTCTTATTAATGTGACATTTAGTCAAAACAAAGTGAGAAACTTGTACGACTGCCTCAATTCATGCCTCTCGTCATCCCAAAGAATGGATCTAAGAAGGGAAATGATAACATATATATTAATTGTTCCATTGCCTCTTCTATTGAGGGTAACTTCAACTCGCCCTTAGGGCTATCTTTGCTAACTATCTTGAAGCATGCTTCTCGCTACTACAAAATACCGCCCCTCATGCCAAAGCAATGAAATGACATGGTGGTACTATCAAGTCACAACAATAGGAATAAAAAATGTGAAATTTGAGTACTTGGAGGAAAATTTTACGTCTCATTGGATGGTGAGAATTTACAAAGATAAGGCACCAGACTTCAACTAGTCAAGCCTACAAGCAAACTATTTCATCATGGTAATGGTTCAACCACGCAAAACCCTTTGCCAACGAATTCCATTTTCTAGGTCTCACATTGTCAGCATCACAGTTGGCCCACAAGCATTACAGGGTATCTCTATCCTCAGATCTTCGTTCATCATGGTTATGGGTTAACCATAGGAAACCCTTACCATTGAAGTCTATTTGCTAGGTTGCACACTATCAGAATCATAGTTGACTCACAAGCAATACAATAGTATCTCTATCATCGGATCTTTGTGCATCATGGTTATGAGTCAACCACATAAAACCCTTTTCTTCGACAACACTTGGATTTGGGTCATCCAAAAACCCCCAACTCATCTTCAACATCAGCTTCTTCGGAGGGAACTTCATGCAATGGGGACCATTTCTTCCTAAGGGGGAAGGATTGATCCGACAATGAATAAATAAATAAGTAAAATGACATCCACCCATGATATCTACCCATGGTATTTTCCCATCGTATTTACCCATTGTTTCACAACTCTAGAAGGTTATAAATAAGGAACCTCAATTTGTAATTGGATGAATTCGTCCACACAATGTAGTTGTAACAACATTTTCTCTCTTAATAAAGAAATGGGGGTTTATGGTTCATTTTTTCCTTGCTTTTCATTTTGTGGGATCTATTACGTTCATGTTTTATTTAGCAATGTTCTCATGCGAGGTTCTCTGCTTCTCTCTCTTGGTTCCAAATATTAAGTCTGCAAGATACAAATCATGTAGGCAACTTTCATCTTAGTTATGTCAAGCAAGAACATTTTTTTTGTTGTTTGCATCAGTTTGCATCATTATAAGGATTTTTTAGATTACTGTAAAAGGCATAGAGGCATCACAGATCAAAAGGGAAAAGGATAAATTCGGATCATAATCACCTCGAGGTGTGACCTTGGATGATCCATAGAAAGAAGCTCGAAAAAATTCGTATTAACCAGCAAAAGAGACTAAGCTTAGTTGGACCACAGAAACCTTCATATCACAGAACCTTCGAATTAATCACAGGCTCAGATTATGTATCAATGTTTTTCAAGCATAAACTCACATTATGCATAGTCATGCCAAGAAGATTAACTCGTAGAAACTCACATTAGAGAAAGGTATCTTGGATCAAGAGCTCCACAGTAACTTCACAGATAAAGTGACCTAAGTCCTTCATTTTAGTGCCAACGAATTTCAATAGGGGAAATATTCAAACTGTGTTGCCATTACCTTAGCTTTGATACCATGTTGAGAAATAAATAGGGAGATAAAAGTGATGATATCTCCTACTTGATAATTACTTGTGAAATTATTGTTTCCTTATTATTATTATATTTTTATTATTCTTTTCATCAATAAATTACCAAAATGAAAAAATATGAAGATCACAGAGAAAAAGAGACAATATATAGGCTCTAAGCCCAGGAAAAACCCCACGAGGGGGAAAAATCAACAAATTCTCTTCTTATAGAATCAAATCAAAGTGAGATATCCAAGACCCAAGAATTCAACCTCCAAGATGCCAATTCAAACCCTCCAAATTCATCATCTTAGTCACAAGAAATAGCTTGCATCAACCTCAACTCATATGCCACATGGAACTCATATCAATCTCAGAATATAGGCCATGGAGACTTCGCATCAATATCATAATATAGGCTACAAAAACTTCACATCAATCTCATAATATAGGCTAAAAATACTCACTCTAATAATAGGTGTATCACTTCAAGAAATTCACATCAATTCCCATAGAAAAATCTTGCATCATTTCATATCATCTCCACAAAACAACTCGCACCATATCCAGATGTATAGCTTAAAAAAATCACTCTCTTTCACAATAAATTATCCTCTGAACTTTTCATATTTCTACCTCAGAACTTATCACAAAGAAGCACTAAATTTCTTGCCATTTGGTGGAGGAGACATGCCAATATATAGTTGTTCTCATATGTGAAAAGGCACATCCTTTCAATGAGCCGACTTGACATCCAGGACGGCCTACTTGCCTTCTTGAGGTGAATTGACCAAAATTACATTTTAAAAATTATTTTTATTTTTCTTCACAAGATGTCCAAATAGGACTTTGACCCAATGAATCCTAGAAGCATGAAGAACATGCTTGACTAATTAAAAATAATAATAATAATATAATTTTTTTCATCTTTTTTCTTTTACATAAAATATAAATTGATACAAGTACAAAGATAATTATGAATACCAAACCTAGTTACACTTTTCAACATTAGTTATAATAGAAATAAAAATCAACGATATGAAATAACCCTTCACGCTAGAGAATAATAACATACCAAAGTGATATCATTTTCATACATCAATGAAAAATGATATACTTTAGTTACCTCTTGATAATATGTTGTAAAATGGGCAAGCCACCATCCATAAATTTCAAAGTGTGATTCATAAATTAAAAATCACATAAAATGCAAATTTCAAGGAAAAGTCATCCAAGAATGCCTAAAACCACTTAAAGCTATATCTTGTATGCCTTTTGTAAATGAAAATACATGTAAAATCAATCCAACAATGATAAAATACAGGCTCAAATCATATCTACATTTGAAATTATCATTAACTTGTATGATTTTGTTGAATCCCCCTAAAGTTTCACCAAAAATTTCTAAAATGGAATTTAACAAAACGAAACCATTTATCCACCAAATTTTCTTAAATAAATTTGATAAAAAATTCAAGAGTGAAACACAAGATAGGATAGAATTACAATTCATCTTTTAGGGTTAAATCTAGTTTTAGGGTTTGACCAAAAATGATTTTTTTTGCCATAAAATAAATTTCAAAATTGATCAAAACCTCAATTCAATCCACAATATGTTAAATAAATCTTTCAAGCACAAATCTATGGGGTCATTTTTTCCAATTAGAGTTGAAAATCAGCAATTTACCATAAACCTTTAGACAAATATATCTAAAAACTTAAAATCATCCATTGACTTTGCATAAGACAACGAAAAAAAAAAAATCACCATATATCTGTTATAGTTTTCATATTTTATTTAACATAAAAGAAAACTATTTGAATTTTAGGGTTTTTTAGGTATTTGTTGGAGGTTAGCTTGGAGGTTAGCTTAATGTAACGAACAAAGTTCATATAAGTGACATAATATTTAGAATATTTAAATATCCATAATGTGACAACTAGCATATTTATATAAGAGTATTGAATATACAAGAGATATGATATGATTACAAATGAGGGTCCTTCTTATATATACTATGCAAGGTGCCCCTTCACTAACATTCATGTCCTTTAAGACATGTCCCTTCAATAATGCTTATTATTTATTAATTATTAATTATATACTTTTTTCATAACAAAACCTAAAATCAATCCACAATGTGTTAAATAAATCTTTTAAACACAAACCTATAGGGTCATTTTTCAAGTTAGAGTTACAAATAAACTATTTACCATAAATCTTTAGACAAAAATATCTAAATATATTTATTATCATCCTTTAACTTTGCACTAGACAACAAAATATTTTTTTGACCATATATCTATTATATTTTATCGTAGTTTTTATATTTTATATAACATAAAAGAAAACTATTTGAATTAGGATTTTTTTAGTTGGTTGTTGGAAGTAAGTTTAATGTCTTATCTCCATTTAGGACTTGTGGGATCAAATATTATGTGTCTCTAAGATTTTGTTATTCTATGTTAGATTTGATTATTTATATGTTTATGGATTATAATTAGAGACTCGAGCCTACAAACCAAATAATACCTTGTCTAATCAAGTCAGGTCATGAAAACCAAGACCCTACAAAAAGAGTCACTCAAAGGAATAACCTTCATCAACAAAATCAATAATGGAATGAGAAAAAATAATTAAAATGGTTATCGACGTGCATAAAGATAAATAAAAGAAGAGACTAAGCACTTACCACACCGAGGATAATATGGGAGAAACAAACCCTAGATATCTTCTTTCCAAGTGACAAAAGTTTTCCCTTCGACAGATTGATCTTGCTAGCTAAAGTCCTAAATTATTCACAACAATATATTCAATGAACCAAGTAAAATGACCAAACAAGAGAGCCAAAATTGTTGACACCAAAACACCAAGAAAATATCTTGTATTAATGGCTTAAAAAAATGTTCCCAACAATTCTCAAAGATTTGAAATGAAATGAGAGCATTTATTTATAAATAAGACTCATGACTCATTATTTATTCCTCAATTTTAGCCTAAGGTATCACACAAAAATGATTTTTCATCCACACATCTTGGAAACAAAGTCAAAATACAATTAAAAATTTATTTTTCATGCTTAAAACCCTCTCAAAGAGGTGACGTCAGTCATAAGAGGAGGATGGATTTGTCTTAGAAGTACAACATTTCATCAAAAATTCATTTGGGAGACCTCAAAACATGGCAATGAATAAGTATTTCCCAGTTAATCTCCAACATCTTGCTTGAAAAAGTAGAACAACCCTTCAAAGAGCCAAATAGAAGCCCCTTCAAGTGGAAGACACGTTTCTTTGGGCTATAGTCTTCACATTATGATTATAAGTCATCTCCACATCATCCAAAAGGCCTCAAGTGAGTTTGATTTGATATACTTAAGCTAATACATCACTTAAGTGACATCCACAGCATCAATACAAGCTCCAAATAACCACCCATTGTCATAAAAGGGGCACACATGTGGGTCAACTCTCTTAGAAAATAAAAATTAGCTCAAAATTGCCAAGAAAAAAAAATGTTCTCTAACATTTTCAATATGGCATGTGTAGATTGTATCCATGTGGATGCAAATAGACCATTTTTACCTTGAAGAAAGTGATCAATGCCTCAATATGTGTGATATGCCTTGAAAACCATGAAACTACCTTGATAATCGTTAAACTAAATAAGCATGAGTGGAATCACCTCTTAAGGCTCATGTACAAACTATGATACATATGTAATCAAAAGAGGATGCATGTGGGGAAAAATAGATGTGTTAAACCATGGGTGTAACAACCCTTAGAAAGCAAAATCACCTTTACATGGAAAACATAATAAGCGAGTAGGTAAGGCTCTCATTAATCATGTGTCCTAAGAGATTCATCTCAAGATGTTCAAATTCCCTACTTAATGATGGGATTTACCACCATTAAGTGGCAGTCAATCAAAGAAATAAGACTAAACAACATGAAAATGGGGACCAAAAGGACTAGCCATAACCATCCACCTAAGAAAATTTGGCTTACCAACCAACACATGTACATCAATCATCCCATTATAACCCCATACAACAAAATCATTATATTTTTGGTTCATCGTAAAGGTCACATCTTGTGAAAAAATGTAAAGAAAAATACTATGTTTACCAACAACTCTCATGGTTATCTCTACAAATTGGCAGTTCTCAAACATAATAATAATAATAATAATACTTTTTGTTTCCTGACTTGCAATTCTATCCTTCTTTTATTGTCTTCTTCATCTTATTTGCATGAAACCAACCCCACACAATTCTATCGTGTCTTGTAAATTGCTTTGCAGACCTCAAACTAATGTCAATTTAAATTTTATTTGAAATATCTAATTCACCTCCCTTTTATGTATTTTTTAAGGTGGTTAGCCTTTCAACTTTTATTTTCCCAAAAACCCAACAAATTTCAGCCATTTGTTTTCCTAAAACCCCAAAAAATTCAACCTTATTTTGGCATTTTGGGAGACCAAACAGTCCATTTTTTTTGTTGAAATTTAGTGGGCACATGGAGATTGTTAGAAAATCAGAAAGGCATAAATATTTTCTTTTGTTGATAATTAATTTTGATAAGTTTTAGATCTTATTAAATTTCTTATGATCTTCTTTTATCTTTGTTTCATCAAGCAATCATCAAATCAAAACATAAAGATCAGGGACACCAAATATAGGCACTCAACTAGGGCTAAAACCC
This sequence comes from Pinus albicaulis, assembly GCA_034641835.2. NCBI lineage: Eukaryota > Viridiplantae > Streptophyta > Pinopsida > Pinales > Pinaceae > Pinus > Pinus albicaulis. The sequence continues at coordinate 1,772,800,828 of CM076580.1, forward strand.
CTTTATAGGGGAAAACCCAATCCAATTCTTCCGCTAGCAAATTCAAGTTGAGAAAGAAAAATACCCTAGACCAAAATACCTTCCTCCTCCACCAATTCAACCTTCCAATATGATCCAACAACCTTCATTAGTCTCTTCGTATCGAACATTTACATCCCAGTAACAACCTGAAATTTCGTCCCCCAACAACTCGGAATTTTGGCCCAGATTTCGGAATGTAGTTTCGGCCCTTCCATCAGCTCATCAACTTCACACATGTGAGAGAGAGAGAGATAATTTAAACTTCTTGTGCTTGATAGAGACCTTCTCCTTCGTTAGCCTTTTCCTCCTTGTCCCTTGAATTTCACACATTTTCTTGCTCCAAAAGTTGCAGATCGAAATTGTGTGAGTTCTCAAAATGAGGTCAAGCTTTTTCCTTTATATAGGTTATTTTTCCCCTCAATTAGGCCAAGTTGTCAAATTTGAGGCCAACATGGTGGAGGAGGCATAGAAGACCTAACTTACATAGAAATAAATTCATTTCTTGACAAATGAATCCCAAGAAGGGCATTTTACATTATGAAATGGACAAAAGCACTTCACATAAACCCTAGAAGCCTACAATGGAGGATTTGACCTATAAAAAATTGACCCAAGCATGAAACTCATGCTTTAATAATTTAATTTCTTTAATAATAAAGATTATTTTTCTTTCTTTTGACAAATACACTACACCATGACTCAAATACAATTATGAAGACCGAAACTAGATGCATTATTCAACACTCCCTCTTAAAAAGGGAGGTATTAATAATTACATATATACAAAGGCACATGGATTATCTCAAAATGATATGCTCTATGAAGAGCCACAACACACAAAGTGCTACAGATTAGATACTTGACCAGGGTACTCTAATCGGGTGGGACTAAGATGGACTAAAACTTTAGCCACTCTAGGTACCATCAGGCTTTTGAGCTCTACCACCAACCCAAGGATCTAAGTGTGTATCCAAGGTTAGAGCTCCATGACCAGCACCACCCGCCCTACTTTAGGATCCGGAAATCAACACATAGGTCGTCTAGATGTCCTCCCAAGCATATTGCCATAAGATGCTCCATCTCTCCAAATCAACTAAATTAGATATATCTACCAATCCAAGCATGCTTCAAACATTCAATATTTTATGGAGAGATATTATACAATCACAACCCAAATCAGTGATAAACTTTCAAATGTATATATATAAGTAAACACAAACGTTTGAGGTTTTTAATCATTCTGATGTTTCTTATATCATCTTCATTTTATTCAAATACATCTTATCATAAGTTTTCCTTTTCCATATTTTCAGCAACACCAAATACAGTCTTAGTACTTTTCAAGTATTTTGTTTATAACTTCATGAATCACGAACATTCTTCTACGATACTTTAATTTATTCAGTTTTTATTCTTTCTTCAGGTTATTCATTATGATTGTCATAATATTCCCTCTCTCTCAACTAGAGAGATATATGTTGAAGAATATAACTAGGTTTGGTCTTCATTAATGTATTTGAGTCACAATGTAATGTACTTATCAAAAGAATAAAGAAAATAATTGTTATTGTTGTTACAATGACTTATTAAAGCATGGATTTCATGCTTGGGTCATTATGTTTTAGTTCAAAGTCCCCATTGAGGACTTATCGGATATATTCTGATTTTATAGAGTCATTGTATATTTAAAAATACCCTTCTTAGGCTTTCGAATCATGTAAAAAGGTCTAGTATTGAGTCAAATATGATTTATGGTACCTCCACACCAAGTTGGCCTTAAAGAGATCAAATTCGCCTCAAGTCAAGTAATTTGACCTCAGCCCAAGCCTATATATACAAGGAGATCGAATTCATTTGGAGCATCATCTCTCACTCACAGAAGTTTGATATCCACTGTTGCTTAGGAAAAAGAGTGAAGTCAAGGAAGAGGGATAAAGGAGTGCAATTTTGGTCAAGGTGAAGGAGAAAAGGAAAATTGAAATTTCTCTCTCTCTCTCTCTCTCTCTCTCTCTCTCTCTCTCTCTCTCTCTCTCTCTCATGCTCTAGATTGGAAGACTGAAGTACCTCATTGTATTGTTGCTGCCAGTTTCTGCATGTTGTAGCTACCAAGACAAGAATAGGTCGAAGTTTTTTTTTTGGGTGTTATTTCCTTGAGAAGGTGTATTGGGTCAAATGGAACTCCCTAAGTCAAGACCGAAGTCTTTCCCTCAAGATAGAATTCTCTAAGGCAAGGTCAAATTTTATGGGTCGCAAAAAGTGTTGCATAGTGTTGTTGGTGTTGTTGTTGCTTCCAGGTCGAAAGTAGGATCAAGAAGAAGGCTGACTTAGTGTGGAGGAATTGTGAGTCAAGGTCTATAGTCTTGTATTATCTCAAGAAAACTATTGAAGGAATAATTACTAACTGGGTTTTCCTATAGAGTGGGCTTTTTCCCTGGTTGTTCGCCTATATCTAGTGTCCTTGATCTATGTGTTATTTATTTGGTACTTTCTTGATGAACTAAAAGAGAATAAGATAATAAGAAACTAATAATAATACATAAACATCAAAAATAAATTATCGAGAACAAGAAAATATTTCTTCCTTTCTAATGTTCTAACATGGAATCAGAGCTTTGGTGAAGAAAGAAGAAAAAGGTTGTTTTTAAGGACTTGATCAAGGACTCATAAAAGGAAGATATTTAAGGAAATAACCTCACTATATTCAATAAATATTTATAACTCAATCAAGGGAGATAACAAGCTTGAAGGAGGATCAAAATATAGGTCTTGGAAGAAGAGGATTGACCTCATTCTTGAAAATAATAAATTGTTAGATGTGGTAAGAGGAAAAGTAAAGAAGCCTACAGAAGACTTTAGTGATTCAGATGAGGTGAAATTTAGGGAATAAGAATTGGTAGTCATGACTCTAATGGTATAAGACATAAAGGTCAACCTTTTCCCATAAATAGCTAACATTGATCATGCTCAATAAATTTATGAAGCCTTGTCAAAACTATTCACTATCAAGAACACTGGTCAAGTAGCAAGTTTGAAGAATGAACTAAGGTCCACCAAGATGACTAAAGAGGATATTGTGGCTACTTTATTTGTGAATATAGCAATAATAAGAGATGATATTCTTACTGTTGATGAACTTGTACCATGAAAGCAACTTGTGATCACTGCCTTATTATGCTTCCACCTTCTTGGAGTGTTTTTGCTTCAAGACTCAATTGTTGGAAAGAAGCTCCCACTTTTGAAGAATTATGGGATGCCTGCAGCCAAGAGGAATTATGAATCTCATTAGTAGCCAACAATGAAGAAGTTTCAAATTCCTACACCACTCAACACAAGAAAGGAAACTTCAATAAATCAAAGGGGCAAATTAGGAAGGTTGACATGTCCAAGGTGGAATGTTATCAATGTCATAAAATGGGTCACTATAAAAGTGATTTCCCCGATAATCCTAAAAATAAGAAAAGAAATAGAGATAATCCAAATGTTGTTAAAGAAGGATCTCCTAAGAAATTTAAACCCGAATAATCTGGCATAAGGGAATTACACCACTAAGCCCTTTTCTCTTGACCTTAGACATTTCGTTCGTATATTTTTTATTTTTAGTATTTGTAAGTTTAACATATTCTTTGAAAAAGACATTTTTGTTCTTATAAGTTTTTAGGTATCCCTCAAGTTTTGGAGGGAGCCCTCAACAAATCCCAAAGATAAGTATCTCATTTCTTTTCAGTTTTGGTTTCATATACTTATTTAAGTTTTGATTATTTTAAATACTAATCACCTTTCTACCTATATTTCCTTGTCTAGAAAATGATTTGTTGAATGCTCAATGATTATGAAAGAAAGCCTCACAAGAAAAAGCATTGGAATTAAAAGGTTTGTTAAGAAACAAAGGTATATATTAGATTATAAGCCTTCTTCTCTTCATAATCATTCTCTTTTGAATTTCATTCTACATTACTAACAATGGTTCTTTCTAGCTCTCTTGAATCATAAAGATTCTTGTTTGGGATGATTCATCATCTAATAAAAATACCCTCCTCGTATCTTTGATTGTTTGTATAAAATAACCCTAGAAATGTTCTCTGGAAAACCCTAGCCTAAGGGTATGCTAATAATGTTTGAAACCCTAACCTACTTAGGGTTATTGATGGAGTCTAAGAAAATTTCTATTATGTTTTGATATATTGATGATGTCATGTTTGGGGTTTTGATATGATCATGAAAACCCTAACTTGTTAGGATTGAAATGGTGTTGTATTAAATCCCAAACCTTTGAAGTTTTGGTATAGTAGGGTTTTCTTCGTTGTGAATTAAAACCCTATATCCTTAGGGTTTGGTTGGGTCTATAAGAAAAAACCTTGTTATAAGTCCTAGGAATGAATCCCTAGGTATGTGTCCATTTGGTTGAAACACTAGCCTAGTCTAGGTCGGTATATGTCTAATGTATTAATATTGTCTAACATGTGATATGCTTATGTGTAATGATGAATTCCTACATATATGTGTTAACCAAATTATTAATGGTCATAAGTACTAGGGTTTGGAAAAAATATCTAGTAAAAGCTTGATGGTCTATGATGATGTTTTGAAAATCTAGGGTTCTGTAGCTAAACCCTAGTAGTAGTTAAATTCTCTAGTATGTATATGTAATATCCCAAAAGGGGGAATGCAGTTATACTGAAACACAATATAAGAAATACAACTAAGTAAACAATAAATATAGAGACAACATCATAATATACAGAGAAGCTGAGCCATTTTGTTATATGGAGATGAATCAGTTACACAATGTATAGAAAATGAGTAGATATAGCCCAAGAGATGGTCTAGAATCACCCTGCAATGATGCTACAAATAGCATTGCGTAACTGGTGAGCTTACAGAAGAAATACTGCGCTGTCCCTTCTACTGCTGATATAAATGAAAATGCTACAAAATGAAATGTAGATATAGGGATATTATGAGCTCTGATGATGCCAAGATTCAAGATCTGGCCAATGTGATGGGAACCCAAGATAACCCAGAAAGGATTTTCCAAATCTACAACTTTGGAAAATCACCCTCCTAGGGTTTGATCCTTTGATTGCTGGGTTATATAGATCTGCAGCTAGATCTGATCCAAATATTATTGCAATATGTTCTACAAATAGATCTGAGCTTTGAGGGCCGATCCCTCCTTCAAATCTACAAGCTAGGAGCTTTGAGATCTTGTCTCCTCGTCTTCCTCCTTCAAGTTGCAGTAGCTGAATATGCAGCTACTACAGAAAATACATTGTACAAGAGGGAGAGGCTCTATGCCTACTGAAATATGCTGCAATATACTCCAGGCTGATGGAAATACTGATGGCAAGGTGAGGGGATGATCCCTCACAGGATTACTAGTTGAAATGATAGCAACTTCCTTCCTCCTTTGGATCTGCAATGAGGGACAGTGTAATTCTGGATGGAATTACTAGTATTAGGAGGTCAATAACTCTTGGTCTGATTCCAGATCTGAAATTAAGCCTTGGGAATGTTGATCTTCAAGCCCAAGGTGATAGGTATAATCCTACACCAGTTCTCCAGCTAAAATACTGAAGACAACCTCCACCCTCCAATTGATCTTCAAAAATTGTGTAATTCCTGAATATAGATGTTCTGCAGATGATGGAAATATAAGTGGCACCAATTTTTGATGTAGAATGAAGTACAACCCTCTTCCAAGAGATCACTCAATGAAAGAGGAGGGATTCCCGACCATGAACACCCTGTGCTAAACAACACTTGCAATCTTTGCTAAAAAACCCAAGAAAGCATGGAATGTCACATGACAATTTCAGATCTAAACAGACCTTAAAATCTATAATCAATAGCCTTCCTTCATTGTTTCCTTCATCTCCTTTATATAGTTTATGAGCCTTCCCATGCCTTGGCCCTCATCTAAATTGCAATGTGCATGTGGACATGATCCTCCATGTTTTACTGTTGTCTCTCCAAGCCATCCATAATGTCTAGGTGCAATGTACACCCTCTCCATCATGTGCGCACTAATTGCACAACTTTCTCCATCATTTCATCATTAACGCTCTATGATCTTTCATTAGATGCCTTCCATGATCTTAGTTGACTGCTCAACCTCCATGATCTATCTCATTAATGAGACATGATCTCCAATTCCATTCACATTAGTAGTGGCTCCACTACCTCATTATGTAGATCTAGATCTAAAATATCCACATACACACATCAAAAGTGTATTTTATTCATCTTTGAGGATTATGGGTCCCTCCACCCTTTTATTTAATTAATTAAGTAAGTTTATTAAGAACTCTAATATTCCAAATATCATGTGAAAATATGGGAATATTAAAGTATAACAATCTGGAATCTATGAATTTATATAGTAATTATTGAGAATTTCTATATGGAAAATCCAAGGTTTACATAAACCCTAGTAGAAGTTATTCATGTTGTTGATTAAGTTGTGATTGATTTTTGGAGCTCATGTATGAAATCTAGGGTTTACATGAAATCCTAGTAGGTAGTCTAACATATGAATTCTAAAATTTGTTAGATGCATTACTTATTTGGATTGTTTCTAGGGTTTTCTATATTAAAGAACTTATCATATTGTTGAGAATAATGTTAAGGCCCTAGATGTAATGAGACTGATATCTTGGTTAAGTTTTTGATGTGATTTAGGATTTGTAAGAAAACCTGGGCAAGAAGTTGAAGTATTGAAGTATAGTCTCTTGTTGATTATGTTTATAAAGTCGAATGCTCCCATTATTATAAAATTTTGTTGTGACTAACTTCATGCTTCTATAGATCTTGTTGTACTTGCTACAGGTACATCATCTTCAAGATAGTGAAGATCTTCGCAAGAGAAGTTGATATGATAACCATGATGAGAAATATGGAATCCATGAAAGATTATCAAATATGGAAAGAATAATTCGATCTCCGTACGTTAAGCGGGATCCTAGATAGAATAAAACTCCCTGGTTGAGAAGGAGGGCATATCATAGTTCTGATTGGATAATGCATTTTAAAGAGTATGTTGTTGCATGTGAAGTAAGAAAGGAAAGTGTATTATTGAAGAATCCTCTATCAAATATTCATAGTCCTACTGAGATAAGTTGAGAAGAAACGTCGAGTTTTTTGAAAGACCCCGGAGGTTTTTATTTGATTACTTACTTTTGAAAGTGTATTACTGATTGGGGTTGTGTTTGTATAGGTAAATCTCCCGAAGGTTTGATAAGCATGCTGGTTGTCGATCAGTTTGATCGGGGGAGATTTTTGTTGTTAAGGCTTTGTAAGTGAAGCATTACCTGGGAGACATCGGGTCGACACTTTTTATTGATGGCTGGTAGGGAGGGGGGAATTGGTTGGATGTGCACCTGGATCCCTGGGTTGTTGGTTAGTAAGTAAGCCTGATGGTACCTAGAGAGGATGAAAGCTTTAGTCCATCTTATTCCCACTCAAATAGACTTCCCTGGTCATGAATCTAGTTTGTGGCATTACGGTGCCTAAATTTTTGAGAGACCTTGGATAGATTCCCCTGGTCAGGAATCTAGTCCATGGCATTGAGGTGCCTAACAATTCATCATACTTCACATAGTTGGAGATCTTCCTTGTACTTGTATATTATGAATACTTACCTACTTAAGAGGGATCTTTAAAGAATGTAACTATTTTCGGTCTTCATTAATGTATTTGAGTCACTATGTCATGTAATTAAATTAATTCAACCTCACCCCAAGCCTATATATACAAGGATATCAAATTCATTTGGAGCATCATCTCTCACTCACAAAAGTTTGATATCTACTGTTTCTTAGGAAAAAGTGTGAAGTGAAGGAAGAGGGCTAAACGACTGCAAGCTTGGTCACAGTGAAGGAGAAAAGGTGTTAATTTTTCATAGGGCTACATTTTTCTTTGCTTTGATAGTTTAATTTCTTCAATACCATGATAAGTTCACCCCATATCATTATATCATTATTCATATCTACATTATTAGCCATCATCATATGCAATTATGTAGAAATAACAATAACATCATCATCTATGCAACGGAACATAAAGAAACAAATGGAAGAAAAACATGCACACATATAAACACAAGGAAAGGTCCAAAACCATGGAAAAACCCACTATGGGGAAAACCCTTGCAAATTCTTTTTCTTAGATCGTCATCAAATGATTTAGCAAACAAGAGTACAATGATCCATTGATCCATATCTTCATAATGTAGTAAAACAACTAGCAAGTGTAATATGACCATAAACATACTTCTGTTGAAGGATTTTGATTCTGAGAATAGTAATGCATTGCCATTTCCTATAGCATACCGATGAACATTGTTGTCACTGAGTGAAAACTTCAAAGAAATGTAGATGCATATTTGAGGGCTTGATCAACAGCAGAAATATACTGAACAAATCTACATATATGCAGATCTACAACATCAAGAAACATGAAACCAATAGATCACTGAACCAATTGATATCAACTGTCAAATCCTAGATCTGAATCGAGGATGCTGTCAAATATTTATCACAAACATCTCTCAATGATCGAATGCGATATGGAAGAACTATGAAAGAAACTTAATATGACCTAACCCATATCTGCTCAGGAAAAAAAAAAACCTTAGCTGTGACCTCAAGACGTTGTGCCCGTGGCTATATCTCTTTGGTCGTTGATATGACATATTGTGTTGCGACTTTGGCCTGGATTGGCCCAGTCTAGCCTAAGAACCCTGCCTGCGACCTTATCACGCTCTACCTGTGGTTATGGAAGTTTGGTCACTACCTTGCCACGTGTGCCCGCAACTCTGTCTCGATTTCATTATTTATTTGCATGTGGCTATGGCCCAGAAGCCCTAGTTCAGTGTGAGAATATCTCATGTGATTCAGTACCCTGCACAAGATTCTTTAGTCGAACCTGTACGAACCAAAACAGAATAGACGAACCAAGAAAAAGAGTGCAAGAAGAAAATCTCATGAGTGAATATGTGAGAATGAGCTTGATGTCACTTCTATTTATAGCTTTTGTGAGGGAATTTTGATGCTTTGAATAAATCCACATGTGTTGAGGCCGACCCATTCCATTTCATTAATAAATAAAATAACTCATAATTTAACTTCCTCTTATCCGATTTGGGCGATCTATAGGTTGATTTCTATCCTCTTGAAAAGAGGAATCTAACACAATTATAATCTTGACCAATTGAATTGTAAAAAGTGGTATTTGACTGAAATTTCATAATTTTAACACTCCCTCTCAACCAGGGAGAATTCCACCTGCCAATATATGTTCATCAATCAATATGCCATTTTTTTTTATCTTCGTGCATCATCAGTATCGTCATTGATTATCTATGTCATGTAGTCATTATGTTGTGATCCTTCATAATTACAAATCATCAATGAACTTCTCATTATTATTCCAGCTTATCTCTTGATTTTTGTTTCTCATGTCTGAACATTCTCGGAACTAGAAGTAGAAGAATTTGTCACTAGAGGGGAGAATAGGCTACCACCCTTCATCCCTCAGGCTACAACCTGGATTCTCTGACAGTGGGCTTCTACTCAGAGTATCATCATCAGTGGAGAGCATATCATCGAGGAGCACATATCGACGTCTAACTGCATCGGAGAGCACATATCAACCTGCAATATCATTGGGGAGATATACCTCTACAACCCCATGTCTAGCTACAGGATATCCATCCATACAAGGGATCCCATCTCGACCCTGGTATCACATCAGGGAGCTCAATCTCAACCTAGAACTGCATAGGGTTATCTCAACCCATCATATTTCCTACTAATCTTCCCATCGATGACCCCAGATAGTCATGTGGTAGAACACCTACATTATAATCGACTTCAGTTTTACACCCCAAGTACACTCTCAACTCGTTATCCAAATGAGGATCAGTATTCCCAACAAGCCTTGATTGAGGGTATGATGCCAACTGGGGTATACTTTGCATAGACCACATAGGGGAGCAACATCTCTAACCCTATGAAGATATGGGAGCAGCATCTCAACCCTGGGTAAAAGATAGGGAAGTGCCCTATTTTCTAGAGATCCCTCAACCCCAAAATCCCTCCATATCAATTCCTCATCCTGGGAGCTCAGATAGGGAGGAATATTTTGCTCAGTGTCCTCGATCAATGTTGCACTCATCATACTCATATTTGGTATTTTCTTATCTCAATATCAGTTGATTCTTCTTCATACAGGACATCAAATCAAATCTTATGCTAAAACATCCATAATCTTGTAAATCACAACAAGATACCATAATTATCCTCCCTCTCACAGAGGTCTCAATCACAACCCTAAGCTTGTCTCGAACAACTGCACTATCTTAATGTAAGAATTTGTGTTCCAACTATGTATATACATGGGATTCTATGTCATCACAATGTATCCATGTCATATCTAGATTATGCTCATACATATATCTAAGGAGTTTCTTCCTCCTGCCTCACAGCTAGCCATGCTAGCAGCATTGTACCCGACCTCGGTCGTGCTATGGACCTCTCATCCAAGATATCAAGGCATATCTCATATTAAGGTAACATCCAAATGTGCTCATCAATACTAATCCCAAACATCATTAGTTCATTCATGCAACTATATATCATGGAAGAAATATCTCAACCTTTAAAAGTAGAACGCTTCATGCAGATATTTCAAAAGATGTGTGGTGGAAAATCTGAATGAAGAAGCTCAATCATGAATATAATCATGTTCTATACACATCCTATATAGATGAAAAATGGAATATCAATGCTTCAATCAACTATCTGATACCATGTCAATCTCAGCAACATTTGAACTTTAACCTAGAGAGTCCAAGGATTAACATTTCCATTACACAAATACATTTTTCAATAGCTTTGCAACATGGGATTTCTTTCCGGAATTCTATAAATTGATTCATTATGCCATGATACCTCATTACGAGATTCAGAATTCATCTCCCTCTTACTTAGATTGTCAGAGGCTTATCACCTGTCAAGGGTAGACTGTAACGACCAACAGTCGTATACGTAGCGGAAATATTTAAAATACTCCATAGACAAAGACATCCATAGTAGGAAAGTAATTGTAATTGTGTATTGTATAAATAATTGATGTAGGATCATTACAAATTAGAATGAGTGCCCGCTTATATACCCTATGCAGGCACCCTTTCACGAATGACCATGCCTCTAATACATGCCTCTTAATTACTAACTAACTAATCATTAGTTAATTAATTATCATTACTTATTATTTTATTTACATTTACATTTATTATTTTTATATGAATTATATTCATAACATATCCTTCCCCTTCGAAAATCTTGGTCCTTAAAGCTTACCGATGAAAGACTTGATCTTCTTTTATGTTTCAGAATGTCTTCTTGTCTTGGCATTGTCATCTTCATTGATACAAGTTGATATGATCCTCTAAGTGACAAAAAAAATTGTCGCACTGCGAAGGGATGAGACCATCCTAGATTGATCTTCTGTGGAATCAAACTTTGTGAAGAATAGTTATCATATGATTGGATTCTGAAAACTTCAGTATCCTTGGGAACGTAATCTTTTGTTTATTTTATGAGTAATACTAGTACGTAGCTTGACTGGAAAGTCTTCTCTTATGATTCAGATGTCGATACATAGCTCCTTTGGTTTGGATTTCCTTTATCATAATAGTGGTTGATCCCTGATTTTCTTCAGGCGTTGTTGTTGTTGTGTTGGTGACTGAATCATCATTTAGAATGCCCATCATTTGAATTCCAACTTCTGCAAATGCTTTAACTTCTCTAGATTCCTCTTCTTCCTTACTTGTAATATTGAATGGATCAGTATTTATTCCCTTATCTTCAACTTCGACTGAAACAACTAACGACTTCAATACTTCATTTTGAAGTTTTTATAACTTGTCATTCAGTTATTTCTTGTCATTTTTTGTTGATCAATAATTGTCATTTATGGAATATAAGCTCTCTTGATGAGCTCTCTTAATGGAATATTGATAGATGTTGCACTATGACATATGATGACATGGAAGACACACCATGATGAAGAAGCTCTAATGATCTCTTCCTGTCCCAATCACCTTCTGCACTAAAATTTTATGAACAGTCATAAAGAAAAATAAATTTAGACACCTTGGAGGTATCCTTTCACAATGAATCCTAGACCATATTAAAGAGGATTTTTCCATCTTTCCAACAAGCTTTTACTTGCCCCAAAACTCCCATTAGTTTGTGAGAAACTGAATTTTTAAGATAAAAAATATATATTTACAGTCAAGCTGACCTATGCAGTTATATAATGTCGGCCCTTCTTCCAATGGATGTGTCTCTTCATAGGGACAAACTACTATATATATAAATCTGCGTTCATCCATTTTAGAGTCATCATTTTTGGTGAAGATAATTCAATGTAGATCACAACAAGTGTAGTTCACACCTCGTGAACTAAAGGAGGACGAGGAAGGATTTTTTAAGGTTATAACTGTTTGACCATCCTGAAAACCGTGGAACTGAAGTTATCAAGCACAATTCCTCAGATTAGTTAACACTTGGACCTATTGCAGCCCTATATTCAGGCTTGATCTGTTGAGTGAAGATATCATACTTCGGAACTCTTGCAGTCCTTGGATCAGTTAACAGTAAGACCTGTTGCAGCCCTGTATTGAGGCTTGATCTATTGAGTGAAGACATCATACTTTGTAACTCTTGCAATCCTTGGATCAGTTAACATTCGGACTTGTTGCAACCCTGTATTGAGGTTTTATCTGTTGAGTGAAGCCACCATACTTCAAAAATCTTACAGTCCTTAGATCAATTAACACTCGGACTTGTTGCAGCCCTGTATTGAGGCTTGATCTGTTAAGTGAAGACACCATACTTCACACATATGTGGGTAAACCAGTGCTTCCATAAAGCTCAGATAAGACTGATATATGGAGGATTACAGATACAACTGTGGAGGGCTCGATGCTACTGGAGGGATGAACAATCAACAGTCAAGTAAGTACATGACACAGTTTCTATTAAAAAGAAGACTGAGTGATTGGTGTCCTTGGGGTAGGTGCGCCTAAACACAAGGTTGGTGCCTTGAGAAGATAGGGTCGGAGCCTCATCAAAGTCCAAGTTGGTGCTTGGAAAACAGGTTGGTGCCTGTTTCATTAAAAGGGTTGGTTCCCTTCTCTCATCTGTTGTATACTATTATTAAAAGGAGATTGAACTTCTCTTTTTATTTATTAATATAATTATTATATATATATCTCTGTCTTTAATTATGAAGAATCTAACTGGCAATAATTAACAATTGAAAAGAAATATTGATTCACCCCCTCTTAGTATTTCTAACAATTGGTATCAAAGCCAGCTTCTTCATTATCAGCCTAACAGTTGGAAGAAGGATTCTTAGGTAAAATGAAGAACATGGAAGCAATAGGGAAACTACCTATCTTTGATGGAACAAATTTCAGTTTCTGGAAAAAGAGGATGTCCTACTATCTAATGTCTCTTGGCCCTGAAGTATGGCACTCTGTTTTGAATGGATACAAAGCTCCCAACGGTCTTCCAACTGATCCAGATGAAAGAAAAGCCTACATTGCTAATTTCAAAGCTTTAAATTCCATCACTAGTGGAATCACTGATTCTGAATTTATGAAAGTCATGAACTGTGACTCAGCCAAAGAAGTATGGGATAACTTGGTTTCGCTATATGATGGGGACTCCAAAGTTAAGAAGGAAAAGCTTCAAACCTATAGAAGACAATTTGAGAGTCTGAAAATGGATGGTGAAGACAATATTGCATCATACTTCCTCAGAGTAGCTGAAGTGGTTAACTCTCTTAAAGGACTAGGGAAAAATATTGAAGAAAACACCATAGTTCAAAAAATCCTGATATCACTTCCTGACATATTCGACTCCAAAGTAAGTGCCATAGAAGAAATGAAGTTCCTAGATACTAAAGATGGATGAACTTCATGGAATCCTTATTGCATATGAGATGAGGAAAGGGATCCCAAATTTGAAAGAAGAAACTTTCAAAGCCTCAAAGTTTACAAAAGAAGGAAAAATATGGAATTACAACAGCGATGAATCAGATATTGAAAACGAGTTAGCTCAATTTGTACAAAGACTAAAAAGGGGATCTAAGATAAAAGGTAAGTAACCTCTTATTTGTTTCAATTATGGAAGAATAGGTCATTACATTGTAAAATTTCCTCATGAACATGATAGTGATGATGAAAAATACTCTAAACGAATGATGTACAAGAAGAAGGGTTTAATAATAAGAACTTCTCTAAACAATATGAGTCTGATGAAGATGAATTCATAGTGATAAAGAGGAAATCAAATAGAAATGTGCATCAGTACAAAGAAAGCGATGATGAATCAGATGAGGAAAGTAATTATGTTGAAAGCAAAGAAACACTATTCATGGCATCTACAAATGATGATGACTCAGAAATAGAAGATGAAAGAAACATGGATAGTTTGCTAATGAGTGCCATTGAAGAAAATGACAATATACAAAAGAATATAATTTCTCTCAAAATAGAAAGAGAGGGAGCAAAAAGAAGGGAAGTATTCTTGAAAATCAAGATAAAAGAGAAGGATGATATCTATGGGCCTAAAGAGCAAGAACAAATCAAAACTTACAATTCCTTTGATACTTTGGCTAAGTTTTATCCATCTTGCTAATTATGTGATGATTATGATCATAATGAACAAAATTTCCCTCTCAAAAGGGAAAAAGCTAAAAACGTAAATCTCAAAACTGACAAATGTGGCCTAGCTCTATGTGCTCATAGTGAATAAAATCATTGGTTCGTGGATAGTGGATGCACGAGACATATGACAGGTGACCAAAATAATTTTATCTCATTGAACAAGAAAACTGGAAATGTATCCTTTGGAAGTGGATCTACTAAAATCACTGGAAAAGGGAATGCTACCCTTGTTAATGGACTAGGAAAGGCTCAAAATACCTTGCTGGTAGAAGGGCTCAAACACAATCTCTTAAGTGTCAGCCAGATTTGTGACCAAGGACATAATATTGTCTTTTGTGCAAAAAATTGTGAAATAAGAGACTCGTCCTCAGGAGAGCTTGTGGAAAAATGAGTAAGAACACCAGATAATGTTTTCATTCTCAGTAGAATCCAAGAAGATAAATGTTACTTAAGTCAAATAGAAGAAATTTGGTTATGGCACAAGAGATTGGGGCATACAAGTTTTGATAACCTAGTCAACATCAGCAAAATTAATGCAGTAAGGGAAATTCCAAAAATTTGCAAACCAAATCAAGTTGTATGTGGCCCATGCCAACATGGAAAGTAAACCAGAACTAGCCACAAAACTAAGGAGTTCTCAACAACAAAACCTTTGGAAATTATTCATGCAGATTTGTGTGGGCCAACTAGAACTCTAGCTCTTCAGGGTGAAAGGTTATTTTGCTCTATTTTTGGATGACTATACTAGAATGATGTGGATATATTTCATAAAATATAAATCCGAAGCATTTGAATGTTTTAAAAATCTTAAGGCTCTCATTGAGAATGAGAAAGATTCTAAGATTAAATGTCTTAGAACGGATAGAGGAGGAGAATTCACCTCAAAAGAGTTCGATATATTCTGTAAAGAGCATGGAATCGAAAGAGAACTCTCTACTGCTAGAAGACCTCAGAAAAATGGAGTAGTTGAAAGAAGGAACCGAACCATTCAAGAAATGGCAAGGACAATGCTACTAGCAGCCGATTTGCAACCAAAATTTTGGAGAGAAGCAGTTGGCACCGCAGTTTACACCTTAAATCGAACTCAACTAAGACCAAATAATGAAAAGACTCCTTATGAATTATGGAAAGGAAGACTTGCTTCAGTAAAATATTTCAAGGTTTTTGGAAGCAAATGTTTCATAAAAATAACTGATGACTCACCAGGTAAATTCGATTCAAGAGTTGACGAAGGAATATTTCTTGGATACTCCACTAGGTTCAAAGCTTACAAGTTTTACAACTATCATCTACGAATAATAGTGGAAAACATTGATGTAAATATTGATGAAGGCCTTCCAGAAAAAGGAATTGAAAATCATGAAGTTGAGCCTTTCTTTGAACAAAGTGAAGAAGAAGAACTTGAAAAAGAAGAGGAGAATGAAGAACCTCAAAGAGAACCTCAAAATGAATCTTCACAAACTCCCTCCAAGATCAAGTTTGTTCAAAGATATCAACCAGAAGAATAGGTCATCGGAAATATAGATGAAGGAATCCAAACTCGAAGAAGGATGATAAGCACCCCTAGAAAATATGATGTGGCTCTATTATCTTTAATAGAACCTGAAATATGTTCTCAAGCAAGCAAAGATCCTCATTGGATAAAGGCCATAAAAAAAGAAATGTCTCAAATCGAAAAAAATGAGACTTGGGAACTGGTACCTCGCCCAAAAGATAAAAATATACTTGGAACAAAATGGGTATTCAAAAACAAGATGAATGAAGATGGACAAATCATCAGAAATAAAGCCAGACTTGTCTGCAAAGGATACTCGCAAATCGAAGGAATTGACTTCGAAGAAACCTTTGCACCAGTAGCTCGAATGGAAGCCATAAGAATGTTTCTAGCATTTACTTTCTCAAAAGGATTCAAGGTTTATCAAATGGATGTAAAATCAGCATTCCTGAATGGAGATCTCAAGGAGGAAGTTTACATGGAGCAACCAGAAGGATTTGATCTTGCTGAAGGAAAAGACCTTGTATGCAAACTAAAAAAGGCCTTGTATGGATTGAAACAAGCCCCTAGAGCATGGTATGCAAAGTTGGATCACTATCTGCAACAAGAAGGTTTCAAAAAGGGAGTGGCAGGTAGAAATCTCTACATGAAGATGGACAAGGAAAAACTTTTGATCACTCTTGTTTACGTCGATGATCTAATATTTGCTAGCAATGATGAAGAAATGAGCCATGAATTTTCTCCAAATATGTCAAAAAAATTCGAGATGTCAATGATTGGTGAATTGTCGTACTTTCTTGGGCTACAAATATCTCAAACCTCTGCAGGCATGTTTATATCTCAAGAAAAATATCTTAAAGATATGGGATGGAAGATTTTGCAACTATGAGCACACCAATGACCACAGATTGTAAATTAAGCAAATATGATGATACCCCTCAAATAGATTCAACTCTTTACAGGTCAATAATTGGAGCTCTCCTATACTTAACTGCTACAAGACCAGATATTATGCAAGCAGTAGGAATGGTAGCGAGATTTCAGTCAAGTCCTAAAAAATCCCATCTAGCAGCTGTGAAAAGAATTCACAGATATCTGAAAGGAACGACTGATTTCGGTCTTTGGTATCTTAAGAGTTCAACTCTTATTGTGACAGCTTATTCTAATGCTGATTGGGCCAGAAGTGTGGATGATCAAAAAAGTACCAGTGGAAATGCATTCTTTATGGGAGATTGTCTTGTATCTTGGCTCAGCAAAAAGAAATCATCTATATCCCTTTCTACAGCTGAAGCCGAATATATAGCTGCTGCTGATTGTTGTACACAAATTCTATGGATGAAGGAAGCCTTGAAGGATGTCAACATAGAAACTAAGCAACCAATTACTATTTTTTGTGACAATACTAGCGCCATCAGTCTTTCAAAGAATCCGGTGATGCACTCAAGAACCAAACATATTTCAATCAAATACCACTTTCAACGTGAACAAGTTGCTGAACACAATATCAGGTTGGAATACGTCAATACAAAAGAGCAAATTGTGGATATCTTTACAAAACCCCTTCCACAAGAAGCATTTGAGTATCTTCGCCAAAAGATGGGGGTCATTGCTCTTGCATCACATTAAATCAAGCAGCATGTCAGGGGGAGCAGCATGACAAGGGGAGTACTTGGGCACCCCATTTGCCATTGATGTCAAAGGGGGAGAGAATTCTATAACATTTCCATCAATGACAAAGGGGGAGATTGTTGGTCAATAATTGTCATTTGATGGAATATAAGCTCTCTTGATGAGCTCTCTTAATGGAAGATTGATAGATGCTACACTATGACATATGATGACATGTAAGACACACCATAATGAAGAAGCTCTAATGATCTCTTACTGTCCCAATCACCTTCTGCACTAAAATTTTATGAACAGTCACAAAGAAAAATAAATTTAGACACCTTGGAGGCATCCTTTCACAATGAATCCTAGACCATATTAAAGAGGATTTTTCCCTCTTTCCAACAAGTTCTTACTTGCCCCGAAACTCCCATTAGTTTGTGAGAAACTGAATTTTTAAGATAAAAAAATATATTTACAGTCAAGCCGACCTATGCAGTCATATAATGTCGACCCTCCTTCCAATGGATGTGTCTCTTCATAGGGACAAACTACTATATGTATAAATCTGCGTTCATCCATTTCAGAGTCATCATTTTCGGTGAAGATAATTCAGTGTAGATCGCAGCAAGTGTAGTTTACACTTCGTGAACTAAAGGAGGCCGAGGAAGGATTGTTTAAGGTTATAACTTTTTGATCATCATGAAAACCATGGAACTGAAGTTATCAAGCACAAGTCCTCAAATTAGTTAACACTCGGACCTGTTACAGCCCTGTATTCAGGCTTGATCTGTTGAGTGAAGATATCATACTTCGGAACTCTTGCAGTCCTTGGATCAGTTAACAGTCGGACCTGTTGCATTCTTATATTTAGGCTTGATCTGTTGAGTGAAGACATCATACTTCGTAACTCTTGTAGTCCTTGGATCAGTTAACAGTCGGACTTGTTGCAACCCTGTATTGAGGTTTTATCTGTTGAGTGAAGCCACCATACTTTGAAACTCTTATATTCCTTCGATCAGTTAACACTCATACCTATTGTAGCCCTGTATTGAGGCTTGATCTATTAAGTGAAGACACCATACTTACACATCTGTGGGTAAACCGGTGCTTCCATAAAGCTCAGATAATACTGATCTATGGAGTATTAGAGATACAACTTTGGAGGGCTCGATGCTAGTGGAGGGATGAACAATCAACAGTCAAGTAAGTACATGACACAGTTTCTATTAAAAAGAAGACCGAGGGATTGGTGTCCTTGGGGTAGGTGCCCCTAAACACAAGGTTGGTGCCTTGATAAGATAGGGTCAGAGCCTCATCAAAGTCAAAGTTGGTGCTTGGAAAGCAAGTTGGTGCCTGTTTCATTAAAAGGGTTGGTTCCCTTCTCTCATCTATTGTATATTATTATTAAAAGGAGATTGAAGTTCTCTTTTTATTTCTTAATATTATTATTATATATATCTCTCTATCTTTAATTATGAAGAATCTAACCGGAAATAATTAACAATTGAAAATAAATACTGATTCACTCCCCTCTCAGTATTTCCAACAATTTTTAAGTTTTTTTATATGCGTAAGTAAGGTTTGGTTATGATTCCTTAAACGTACAAGTTCATCCTTTTCTGAATTTTTTACTTTATTCTTATTAGCTTCATCAGCTTTTAGATTTTTTATTTGTTCTAATAATGTTTGGTTAAGGCTCTTTAAATTTAAATTTTATTCTTCTTGTTCTAATAAACGCTTCTTGAGTTCCTTCTTTGTGGCTTTAGCTTTCTTGACTTGTTCGATTATTTTGTCTTGGTGATCTCTGAGGCGCGAAATTTCTTTTCCTTTGTTGCAGATGACTTCTTCAAGCTCTTTTTGCTTCCATGATATAGTTTTTTTGTTATCTTGAAACATCAAGTCTATGATATCCTTAAAGTATTCTATTGAAGATGTTGTTGATTTTGATTTACTAGTCATGTCTAAAAATGTGACCATCTTCCCCTTATAATGAAACATCAAAACTTCTTTCTTTATGTTTAACGTGAATGTACCCAAACCCTTAAAACAAAGTTGACCGAGTATGATGTCAATCTCTCTATTATCCATCTTTACAACATGAAATTGAGATATGTACTCATAATGACATAATGTCACTTTTAAATCACTAATTTTATACCCTTTTTGGTCAAAATTGTTTTTTCTTACACCAATGCTTGGCTCTCGAATTAATAGTTGATTTTCCAAGTTGATGTTGATATAATTTTTATCGTTGCTTGTGTTGATAATGATATTAATTTCCCTTCCTTGGATACTTCCTTTTAATGTAAATACTCTGTGATCCTTAACTAAAAGACCACTATAGGTAAATCGTCCTTCCTTCATCTTTTTCTTTTTATTATTTTATTTTTTATTTATTTTTTTTTCCAGAAATAGACTTTCTTTTTGTAGTCGATGAGCTTAACGTTTAATGATAAACCCTTTAATACTTAGACCAAGGGATTTATATTTTTCTGTAATGTCCTAAAAGGGAGAATGCAGTGGTATCAGAGCATGATCTTTGGCTCAGCTTGTGGGCACTTCATATTTTTCATCAAAAGAAGAAGCAGATAGTAGAGATCTATCATGAAGGAGGATTGTAGTTTTGGAACTCTTCTCTTTAGATCCATGCAATATCTCTCCAAGGAGGTCAATCAAATGAATAGAGAAAGGCAAAGGAAGGATCCACGAATATTTCAAGAAGTGGAAGTTCCAAACACTTCCTATCAGCATGAGAAGCAACTGGAGAAGCAAAGAGCTTCACATCATTCTACTAGATCCACTTTCTTTGATAAGAGAGAGGACTGGTGTGAATATGAAGGAGACTTGGGGCATGAGACCCTAAGTAATTATATGTCCGAGTACAAAGCACAACCTAGAGCTCTCAAGGAGAATCTAACTCTCCAACAGTTTTTGCAACTCAAAGAGGAGAGGAGATCTCGAAGCAGCAATAGAAGAAAGAGGCATAGATTCTTCTTGCCTACATTTGATGGATATCCCACAATCACATTGAGGGCTTGGAGGGAAGAGTTAGCTACATTATTTCTGCAATATCCTGTAGTAGAAAGAGAGGTTGTGGAGATTGCAACGCTGCATCTAGAAGGTGAAGCAAAAGATCGGTGGTTCAGTCACTTGTCACACATGAAAGTGTCTGCTTATGTAGATTTCATTCTAAGACTGAAGAAGAATTTTGGTAGAAAGAAACCAAAGACATCTCACATAGTTAGATCTCCCATAATTAAGGAGATATTACATGACGATCCCAAGGAATATGTCCTCATTATCACTCAGGAGGAGGAGCCTCTACCACCACCACTAGTTGCAGATGTACTTACATCAAGAGGAGGATCACTTTCACCGTTGCAAGATGGTCTTGAGTTCTTCACATTTGGATCCCCATGCATGATTCATGAGATGCATGAGGAAGAGGAAGATACTAGTGCTCGTACAGTTGAATAGATGCAACCACCATCATTACCAGCAGTTGGAGAGATTATTGCATAGGTTGGAGGAACTCTTGTATATGTGCGAGATGTTCCCAAGATTCAGCTTATCCAAGGTTTGCATATAATTTCATCTCATATTATTTCAGTACCTCATATTGAGATATGTGATACCATGCCATCAAGACAAGTGCATGACCAAGGATTAGAGCACCTTGCTGATTTGGAGCAGCAAATTATCACTGCAAAAAGGACCCTTGATTTAATCAAGGAGAAGATGTATTGCTATCCCAGTTTGTCATGATTGAGCTACACCCAACACTTTGTGTTGAAGTGTGGATTTGTAGAAGATGGGAGGATCACATTACTATTTAGGACAGTGCCAGACTATGAGTTTAGCATTATATGCATCTATGAGAAAACACATTTATCACCATGCAGATCTACATCGTTGTCAGTTAGCAGTAGTGATGATGAGAGGGCCCCATTATTCTTGGAGCATTCTGAAGGTAGCTTCACTCATGAAGCACTGGAGGGACATATGATATATGGTAGGCATCTTGTGATGGAGAGCACTTTCCATTTTCAAGATGAAGTTTTCTTGATAAGCTCCTCACAAATCAAAGAGGAGATTCTACGTACAACATGTATGGAGCCTTATGGGTTCCAATGGGCCATTGATGAGAGGATCTCATGGAGATTCCTCAATGGGGGTGCACTTCAACATCTCATGAAGTGAAAATATATTCATATGGAGGATGTTGGTATTATACATTGGGAGGATACCAAGATTTAGCTTGGCATGATTAATCATCCACATTGGGATGAATGGATCCATATGAGGAGCAGGAGGTTTCCTACCTTCTTGCAGATCTATGATATCGGGCAGCAAGAAGCATGGTTTTGTTGGTTGCTTTTTGGTGAGTATGGATACTACCCAACATCTCACACTTGTGTAGTCCATGCCAGGTATATCACTGATGACATGCAGCAGCAAGAGGCATGGTTGCGCTAGTTATTGATGAGAGAGTTTGGACACCTCATGTTGTATCTTATGTCCATCTATTTTATTTTGTTTGGGATATGTCTCATGTCTTTACATGTACTTATATTTTGGATATATATTATGTTCATGTATGTACTTGGGTTTGGGACAAATAATAACTCTCACATGATGTGGCAGAAGGGATATTATTTGTATTTTTCTGATGAGACATTCCACATGTCCATTAGTACGCTGTTGCTCCATGACTTGAATCATGATGATGTAAGGAGGCAACAAGAATCCTTGTTGCTTTGGTTACTATTGGGAGAGTATGGGTTGATTTCTTCCCATACATTTCATGCCATCGATGGAGGATAACAACAGGAGGCCTTACTGTGTTGGATTATGTTGGGGGATTATGGTCATTGTACTTGGTATAATGATGATGTGATGGGGCAGCAAGATGCATTGTTTTAGTGGCTTCTCTTGAGAGAATATGGCCACTATTTTTGGTACAATGATGATGTGGTGTGGCAACAAGAGCCATTGATGCGGTGGCTTCTTTTGAGAGAGTATGGCTCTCAAATTTATATTGATGCTGATTTGGCATGGTAGCAATAAGCATTGTTGCGGTGGCTTCTATTGAGAGAGTATGGCTCTCTTACTTGTTTTCATGATGATATAGCATGGCAGCCGAAGGCTTTTCTGCGATGGTTATTATTGGGATAATATGGTTTGACATTGTTCATGTTCATCCATATGTCTCTACCTCTTGTTTTTCACTATGTTGATGTTATGTTTGGATCCTACATGGCCAACAGGGCTAATGATGAGATCATTGATAGATGCAATCTACTCTATGTAACATGGGTTGGAGAGATAGTTCATGAGTTAGGGCTTTCCACTTTGGGAAGAAACTAATTCATTTCATGTATCTCATGTATTAAGGAGATATTTGGACATCATATGGTTGCCACTTGGAGATTCATTGATGAGGAAGGGTATCTAACTTTTCAGTTGGAGGCCATTCTAGTCATTCTAGAGAGGCAGCTTTGGAGTTGGGCATGCATGATACATTGTGACATATGGGGAGGCCTTCCATATGAGGATGTCATTTGGAGGGATGATGTTTGTTGTAGCATCCAATTTTGCATTTGCTTGAGGACAAGCAACATTTTGGCGGGGAGGACTGTAATATTCCCAATGTTCCATCACTTAATTGGAATATTAGATTTCTTAATTTTCATAATTAATTAAGTAAATAAGAGGGTGGAGGGACCCACAAACCCCATAGATGAATAAAATCCACTTTTTATGTGTTTATGTGGATATTTCATATCAAGATCCACATTATGGAGTAGAGGAGCAACTTCTTAAAACAAGGAAGAGTGGAGATCATGGATCATTAATGTAAAATCATGGAGATCTTAGAGGAGGTCAACTGAGATCATGGTTCATTTAAAGTAAGATCATAGAGAACTAATGATGAGATAGTGGAGGAAGTAGTGCATCTAATGCACACATGATGGAGAGAGTGGGAATTAAATGCAGAGATGGTGGAGAACATGGAGAGACAACACACTCTTCATGGAGGTTAGTGGCCACATGTGCAGCGTAGTTATGAGGTTGGCCAGGGCTATGGAAGGCTCACAAATTATATAAGGAGGATGAAGGAAAAATAGAAGGAGGCTTTACATTATATATTATTGATATGTTTAGATCTATATTTGTCATGTTAAATTTCTATGCACGCTTATGTTGTTTAGCTAAGTCTGTAGTGCTATTTAGCACAGGGTGTTCCCGTGTGGGAATCCCACCCTTACCCACAGGGGACTTCGAGTGCCTACTCTGGGAAGGTTTCTATTTAGCTTTGTTCATCATCAGGAATTGGTGCCATATTCATACCACTCTCATATGCTCATTCAGCCACAAGAATAACACATTTAACCTAGGAAACCGGTGGAGGATTCATCCTTTCACCTTGTTCTTCATGTTTAACCTTTCAGGAGCAACATATATATATGCGTCATTCAGGCCATTTTATTTTAACTCCATGCAGCAGTAGTCCCCTCAAGGATTGCGCAGTTCAGTCTTGTAGATCCAAAGGAGGAAGGAAATTTCCAGTATTTCAGCTGGAAATCTTGTGAGGGACCATCTCCTCAATTTTCATTCACTGTTTCCACCATTTTTGAGCTGATTTGACAAATTTAGCAGTAGGCTAGAGAGCCTCCCTCCTTGATAGCACAGTTTTTGTCAAGAAGTTGTGTAGCAGCAACTGCAAGCAGTGGAGAAGGTTGGTGGAGCTAGATCTTGAGCTTCTAGCTTGAGGATCTAGTGAAGGGATTAACCCTTCAAGCATAGATCTGATTACAACACATTGCAGCAATCTTATGATCAGTTCTTGCTTCATATATGCATGCCTAGTAGTCATATGTGCAAGCCATAAGAGGGTTATTTTCCTAGATTTCCAGATCTGTAAATCCCTTTCTGGGTTATCCTGGGTATCCATTATAGAGCCCAGATCTACATTTTCAGCATCATCGAAGCTCGAGAATTGCCTAGATCTATATTTATATTTTACCTGCAGTTGCAGTCCCAAAAATTGTAGCAGGGACAACACAGTTTTCCTTCCAACAGTATAGCAATTACGTAGTCCCTCTTGTGGGGTCATTTAAGGGTCATTATAGGCATTCTCTTTGGCTTGAGTGCCTCATATTTTGATCATTGTTGTACTTTTATTTCACTTCCATATTAATAAAATGGCTCAGCTATTATGTTCATTTGTATGGTGTCTTTAGATTAATTGTTTATGTTGTTGCAATTCTTATATTGTGCCTTTTTATTACTGCATTCTCCCCTTTTAGGATATTATGGTGGTATTAGATTCTTATTCTAGGTGCAGCGCTGCAATATCCACATCCTATCTTTATTCTACAGGATATTGCAGAAAAAATGTAGCTAACTCTTCCCTCCAAGCCCTCAATGTGCTTGTGGAAAATCCATCCAATGCAGGCAAGAAGATTCTATGCCTCTTTCTTCTATTGTTGCTTCGGGATCTCCTTTCTTCTTTGAGTTGCAAAAACTATTGGAGAGAGAGATTCTCCTTCAGTGCTCTAGGTTGTGCTTTGTACTCGGATAGATATTTACTTAGGGTCTCATGCCCCAAGTCTCCTTCATATTCACACCATTCCCCTCTCTTATCAAAGAAAGTGGATCTAGTAGAATGGTGTGAATCTATTTGCTTCTATGGTTGCTTCTCATGCTGATAGGAAGTGCTTGGTCCTTCCTCATCCAATCTTCTCGGATCCTTCCTTTGCCTTTCTCTCTTCATTTGATTGACCTCCTTGGAGAGATATTGCATGGATCTAAGGAGAAGAGTGGAAAAACTGCAACCCTCCTTCATGATAGATCTCTACTATCTGCTTCTTCTTTTGATGCAAAATATGAAGTGCCCAGAAGCTGAGCCAAAGATCTTGGATTAGATCATTGTTTGTGTGAGAGGTTTGAAACCTTGGATTCTCTACTTGAGTAGTAGCCCTAGGATAGAAACCCTCGGGTGATTTAGTGAGAGTGGGCGAGCACCCATCTCTTCCCTTGGTGGATCCATTTAGGATTCACAAGTTGTAGTTATTTCCAGTTTGTTTTGGGAGGCCAGTTGTGGCATTGTTGTAGATCTATTTGCGGCCATTGCTTCAGTTATCTCTAGTTTTTTAACTAGCATTTTATATTAATAAAATAAGGTTGACATCTTCTGCATGATTAAAATTTCTATTATTCAGTTGCATGTTCTATTTTCCATTTTCCATAAATATTGGGGTTAATTGTTTATAATGTTGACGAATTGTATTTCTGAAGGTATTTTTACATGGAAATCTTCTGGTGATTTATGGTTGAATTAATTTCCGTCAAAATTCATTAAATATCCCATTTGGGATATTACAGTCTTAGAATAATAATATGATACCACCGTAATATCCCAAAAGGGGAGAATGCAGTAATACAAAAACACAATATAAGAAATGCAGCAATGTAAACAATTAATCTAAAGACCCCATACAAATGTACAGAATAGTTGAGCCATTTTATTAATGTGGAGGTGGAATACAAGTACAACAGTGCTCAAAATATGAGACACTCAAGCTAAAGAGATGGCCTAGAATGACCCTGAAATGACCCCACAAGAGGGATTGCGTAACTTCTGGACTGCTGGAAGGAAAACTACGTTTTCCCTACTACAATTGTTGGGACTGCAACTACCGGTAAAATATAAATGTAGATCAAGGCAGTTTTGGAGCTCTGATGATGCTGAAAATGTAGATCTGGGCTCTATGATGGATACCCAAGATAACCCAAAAATGGATTTCCAGATCTAGCAATCTATAAAATCACCCTCTTAGGGCTTGCACATATGATTGTTGTGTATTAATATCTTAAGCAAGAACTGATCATAATATGGCTGTAATGTGTTTTAATCAGACCTATGCTTGAAAGTGTTAGCCACCTATGAGATTTTTGACAAGAAAACAGGTGGCTAAAATGTTTTTGAGCCTTCAAGAAATAAATTTCCTATGAAAACATATCATTCTTGAAGCCTCCTGTGTCTTTTTCCCTTTGAAGAATCCTCACTGCTATTTCCAGTTAAAAAGCCTCACTGTCCGTGAAAGAATTTTGCTCAAAAGGCCTCCATCTGTCCATTTTGTCCCCTCTAAACCCCACTTTTCATTCCCTTTTCCCCTCACAAATTTCCTCTCAAATTCCCTCATTAACCCTCCAAATCTACCTAAATCCCCTTTAAAACCTCATGATATCCTTTCTTTGGTCTTAAAGCCCCTTATTCCCTCTACTGAATCCCTCTTTTGCCCTTAAAAATGCACTAAAATTAAGCCAAAAACCCCCACTTTACACTATAGGCTTAAGCCTCTTTTCGGCCAGCCCTAAACCACTTCCCCACCATGCGACCAGGAGCCGGAACCTAGTGCTAAGGCTCTGGACGCTTATCGCAATCGAAGATTTATGCGAGCGCGTTTTCGTTTGCTATTTGAAATTCTCCGATGCGATGGAGTTTTGGTCTATAGACCCATGCCGCGATCTCGGCCGTTGATCTTTTAAGATCTGACGGCCAGCGCCCATCCCGCAGTGCACCCATCCCCTCTCCATTTACCCCTCCAATCATATATGAGCCGTTGATATTCCCACTAGATCCGACGGCTGGCGCGTAACTGCAAATCGCCAATCGGAGATTTCTTAAGGCGCCATTTCCTGTTGCCCCGATTTCCGATCTCCGATTCGATCTCTGTTTTCCATCCATTCTAATCCAATGGCCCAAATTCCCTCGCTACCCGCTCATTTTCCTCTGTTCTTCTCCCTGCTGATTTAATATCCACCGTTGATCCCCTCCGCGATCCAACAGCTGGCGCTTTATCGCTCATCACCAATCGGAAGATCTAAGTATGTCACCCTCTGTCTCCCCCGATCTAATCGTGACCGTCCCATCTGATCTAGATCAACGGTTCCCATTCCATCGCACCTCCACCATATTTCTTCATCAGAGCCTCTATTAACTTCATCATTCAATCTCTGTCGTTGATCTCCTCCTGAGATCCAACGGCCCATGTTTAATCGCCCTCCGCCCGCCAGGTCCCACCATCAATGGCCCCGCTTTCATTCGTTTTTTATCATTTCTCTTTGTAATTTTCCAAAGTATTAAACTTTGGGTTTTTACACTATAACTTATTTTTCTCCGCCTAACTCCTCTGAACAATTTCGTCAGCCTATCCTGACCGTTGATCACCATTGTTTTATCTAATCGGATGGCCCGAGAGCATTTTCACACCTGGCTTTCATCTACTCAGTTTATCACCATTCCGCCATGTTTTTTCCCATTTTATTCACTACATACACCTATTCTATCGTTGAACCTCCATCTTCTACAGGCCTCCACAACATCCTTCCCTCGCTCCCCTGGATTTATTAACTATTTTATTTCATTGTGCAAGGATTACAGAGCGAAGAAATTCACTCTGTCTCCACAGTCATAGTCATTCTGACTCAGAGCGCAGAGAGTCCAGTCAGTGAAGCGGAAAAGTGTATCGGCAGAGATGGATTGAAGGGATTACCGCTTATTATTGAAGATTAACGATTGTAATCCTGTATTCAAAGGATAAAGGTGCAGTTCGAAGACTCAACACACTAACAAGTCATATCAATGCTTCCCGCATCAACAAAACATAGTTTCTACAGAAGGACACCTGCTTACAACATTCCCCATGCCTCCTCGAGCCCTTAACAGTTAGTACACCAACAAAAGCTTCTTAAAGAATACCAGGGTCACAGTAATGGAAGTATGGGAGACCTGAAGACTTTCAGTCACTTTATTTATTTTAGAAGGCAATTACAGAGTACCTTACAGTCAAAGAAGTATTTCACAGAACACATCTGAGGTTGTTGTCAACCTGACAAAGACTTCGAACCAGACTACAAAGTACAGTGCAGATTCATTAAGCATAGTGGGCACAAACACTTCCTCCACTCTGTCTTAATGAATCAATTTAATTTACATCTACTTCCACAGTTACTGCTTCTCCTATAAGAACCCCTGAAGAACATATTGTAAAGGTTGTTGTTGTTGTTAGTTATATGGATTCATTCAACTATTAGAACATTTATTGGGGGATATTAGCTGAGTATTTTGTAATTTAGTAGGTTGGGAGGAGAAAATTGGGACTGTATCAGCCACTAAGCTCAGTGTATGTGACTGGTTTTTCACATCAATTAAACAAGAAAACTTCACAGTATCCTGGTCTATATTACAGGTGATGTTTCTCTTATTGCATTATCCTTTTTCATTTTAATCATAATGTCCATTTATTCTCTAATAAGAATTAGTAAATCAGGCTTAGGATATACCCCTGCTTGGTACCCTAATGCCCACTGCTCTTCTTGTCTTTGATGTTTTCTGCTGATAGTGAATCTAAGTGAAAATTCATGTAATTTAACCATTTAAATATGTTGGTCTGGCCCATGCTTACTAATGTGTGAATTCGGGGTTTGTTGCTTAGATGTTCTTGTTGGGTTTAAGCTGGAAGAACTGGGATACCGAGGATTTAGAAAAAGCCCTATCCACTAGGGTCCTTTTCCAATAGATCGGCCTTTCTAAGATCCCTTGAGCTAGTGTCAAAGCATTAAAGGTTAAAAGTCCTTCTCTGATCTCAAGCCTTGCTCTGTGGTAAGTCTTAACCCTGTTTATCCTTTGAGAGTATGTTGAAGCAAGCCTGGAGTTAGATGACCTCTGACCTGATCTTAAGCTACCTTTTTTGTCTTCATTGAGAGTTGCCTTTGAGTATGTCAAAGCAGGTCTGGATTTAAATGATATCTGGTCTGATCTCCAGACTGCAATTGGGTTTCTTTCCTTCTTTCACCCTTCACTCCTTAATGTTCCATTCCACCACCTATCTAAGAAGATCCTTTAGTATAGATGACTTGCCCTATGAAAGCCTTGGTTAGTTGTTATGCAAGTAATATCCTTTCATAACTCCATAGCCCAATGGATGACACTTTCTTGACCTATCTTCTTTTGTCGAAACATCCTCCTGCTTTGTTCCTTTCATTCCATAACCTTCTCAGTTAATGATCTCTGACCAACCCAACAACCAAATCATTTTAAAACAACCTTTGTTCTTCATAACTAGCCTAATACCTCATCTTGAGCCTTCAAAGATATATCATTCTTTGAATTTATGGAGAGATCCCTCTCTAGGTCCAGGAAGGCTAGATCTTAGGGCCCCAAAGTGGTTGTGATGTTGTCTAGTCTTTTGGTCTTGCCAATCTGGCCAAAACACTGGAACCCCAACATAATGGCGACTCCACTGGGGAAAAGCTCAGACCAGTGCCTTTAGATTGGTATCTCATTGCTGATGGTGGACAGTAGCTTGCTTCAAACAGTCAAATTCATCCACCTAGCGACTCCACACTCCATAACTCCTAACAGAATAAATGACTCCACTGGTATAAGACTCTGAACTGGTTGAGAAGATACAGTGACCTCTTCTTACAAACATGGATCCAAGCATGGACAAAGATGCAAAGCTAGATGCTTTGTGGGATAGATTAGTGAGAGTGGTAAACATATTTGGTGAAGTAGTAGTAAAGATGCATGAGGCCAATCTAAATGCAAGTGTTGATTACTTAGAGCAGCCCATGATTTTTCCAGAACAAGAACAAACTCAAGACCTAGATAATGAGAAAGACATGTATGATGCTCAAGAGTATATAGAAGGCGAAGAGGAAGGTGATCAAGAACTACCTGATTTCCTACCTATGTCTTGTACTATGCTGACTAGAGAATATCACGACCTGGTGGTGAAAGCCAATAGGGAATGCTGCTTTGAGGAAACAAAGACCACATAGAAGATGAATAATTTGATGTGGAAGGAGAAAGAGATCAAGAAACATCAGAAGATCCTCAAGGTTGCTCTGTTATCACAACTGAAGATATTCCAGAAGAGGCTCAAGAAGACATCTGGCCTCCAGATCAGTTAATACAAGAAACAGAGGATTGTTATTCTTCTGTCTATGTCAAAAAAGAAATTCCTCCGTTGACAGAAGAAGAAATGGACCGAATATTAAACACGCAGTCCACCTCTGAAATATTTTATAGAACAGACACTCTTGCTCATTCACCTAATGAGTTTGATGATACAGATTTAGAAGAATCCTCTGTAAATCAGAATGAAGAAAGACTTGCTAAGAATCCAGCAGGTTGGATTGGTAACATTACTTACAGTTATGATTTTCCTATTTATGATTTTTTTGATGATGATTGTTTCCAGAGGAAAGCTAAGCTTGTGGGACCATCATCAGTAGATTCATGGGAGGAAGATCAGGGCCAGCAACTTCAGAGAAGTAATGAGCCAAGTCAGCCTATCTATGATACTTATGGGGAAAGTTATGAAAGCATAGTAATAGATGAGGACTCATCGAATCTTCACTCTGTTACACCCCAGATCATCAGTCATAACTTCCCTGTGATTGGAGACCAACAGCCTTCCATTTCAGAGGAGGAAAAGGAAAGCAAGGAAGAGATTTTTGAGCATGATGAAAACAAGGAGCCTTCTCTTGAAAAAGAGGAAGTAATGGAACACACCCCTACTCAAAAATACATGGATATTTTCACAGAGCTCAGCCCACTAGAACATAATATCTCAGAGCTCCAAGAGGACAGCACTACAATATATGATGAGTCCTCCAGTTCAGATGATGAAGAAGATGAGGGAGATTATATTTCTCAAGAGAGTCTTGTTCTTGATCCAGTGGAAGAGGGAGAAATCTTGGTTGAAGCCTGCCTGCCAAATATTCTTAACCAAGTATCATTTCATGATCCTTATGTTCATTTCCTGCAAACATTTGAAGAAGGATCAAAGTTCTTTTTGAGGAGCATGTTGCAGAAAAAAAAAAAAATAATAATAATAATAATAATAATAATAATAATAATAATTTAAAAGCTGTGATTAAGGAACAAAGAGAATGGGAGTGGCCCTGCCTATCCAGCCTGCTCAAGAAGATGAGCAGAAAATACCAGTCATGGGATCACTTGATGGACTGGATGTATTGGAAAAGAAGGTTTATAAGCTATACTTTTAAATATTTCAAGTTAGAGCAAGGTAGGTAGGAAAATCTCAAATAAAGCTCAGTCTGTGAGAATTTAGTTAGTAGTTTTGAATTTCTGCAAATTTCAGTCCATGAGCAGTTTTGTCTTTATGCCATGGCCCACAGCATGCCAGATAGTCTAATCCTGGCTTGTCTGTTTTTCAATTTCTATCTTATAATGTAGAGAAGAAATCTGCTAGACAGTTTAATCCTAGTAGATATTAGTGTAGGTAGAGAAGCTATGAGGCCAACTATTTAATATGGTCTCATGGAGTAATAAGGGTAGAAATAGAATGGGTTTATTTTCTTTTTTGTAAAAATTGATGATGTAAAGGGTCTGCAAGTCCAAATGCACCCATAAAAAAAAAATGTTAGGAAAATAGTGTGGGTAGGTAGTTGTTTGGGAGAATATTACTGCTGATATAATGTCTTCATGATTTGTGGTAGTTGATCAAAGAGAAAAGGATGTGTAAAGTACCAGGCATCTGGCCTACTCCAAAGATTATTTTCTGAATTCTTGACACCTTCAAGAAGATGCCATCCCCATGTGGAGCCACTGTTAGCCACCTATGAAATTTTTGACAAGCAAACAGGTGGCTAAATGTTTTTGAGCCTTCAAGAAATAAATTTCCTCTAAAAAAATATCATTCTTGAAGCCTCCTATGTCTTTTTTCCTTTGAAGAATCCTCACTGCTATTTCCAGTTAAAAATCCTCACTATCCGTGAAATAATTTTGCTCAAAAGGCCTCCATCTGCCCATTTTGTCCCCTCTAAACCCCACTTTTCATTCCCTTTTCCCCTCACAAATTTCCTCTCAAAATCCCTCATTAACCCTCCAAATCTCCCTAAATCCCCTTCAAAACCTCATGATATCCTTTATTTGGTCTTAAATCCCCTTATTCCCTCTACCGAATCACTCTTTTGGCCTTAAAAATGCACTAAAATTAAGCCAAAAACCCCCACTTTTCACTATAGGCTTAAGCCCCTTTTCGGCCAGCCCTAAACCACTTCCCCACCATACGACCGGGAGCCGGAACCTAGCGCTAAGGCCCTAGGCGCTTATCGCAAATGGAGATTTGTGCGAGCGCGTTTTCGTTTTCTATTTGAAATTCTCCAATGCGATAGAGTTTTGGTTTGTAGACCCACGCCGCGATCTCGACCGTTGATCTTTTAAGATCTGACGGCCAGCGCCCTTCCCGCAGTGCGCCCATCCCCTCTCCATTTACCCCTCCGATCATATATGAGCCATTGATCTTCCCGCTAGATCCGACAGCTAGCGCGTAATCGCACATCGCCAATCGAAGATTTCTTAAGGTGCCATTTCCTGTTGCTTCGATTGTCGATCCCTGATCCGATCTCTGTCGTCCATCCATTCTGATCCAACGGCCCAGATTCCCCCGCTACCTGCTCATTTTCCCCCATTCTTCTCCCCACCGATTTAATCTCCATTGTTGATCCCCTCCACGACCCAACGGTTGGTGCTTTATCACTCATCGCCAATCGGAAGATCTAAGTATGTCACCCTCTGTCTCCCCCGATTGTGATCCCCCGATCCAATCGTGACCGTCCGATCTGATCTAGATCGACGGTTCCCATTCCATCGCACTTCCACCATATTTATTCATCAGAGCCTCTATTAACTTCATCATTCAATCTCCACCGTTGATCTCCTCCTAAGAGCCAACAGCCCACATTTAATTTCCCTCTGCCCACCGGGTCCCACCATCAATGGCCCCGCTTTCATTTGTTTTTTATCATTTCTCTTTGTAATTTTCCCAAGAATTAAACTTTGGGTTTTTACACTATAACTTATTTTTCTCCACCTAACTCCTCTAAACAACTCCGTCAGCCTGTCCTGACCGTTGATCACCATTTTTTTATCTAATCGGACGGCCCGGGATCATTTTCACACCTAGCTTTCATCTGCTCAATTTATCACCGTTCCACCATGTTTTTTCCCTTTTTCTTCACTACATACACCTATTCTATCGCTGAACCTCCATCTTCTATAGGCCTCCATAGCATCCTTCCCTCGCTCCCCTGGATTTCTTAACTAGTTTATTTCATTGTGCAGGGATTACAGAGTGAATAAATTCACTTTGTCTCCACAGTCATACTCATTGTGACTCAGAGCGCAGAGAGTCCAGCCAGTGAAGAGGAAAAGTGTATCGGCAGAGATGGATTGAAGGGATTACTGCTTATTATTGAAGATTAACGATTTTAATCTTGTATTCAAAGAATAAAGGCGCAGTTCGAAGACTCAGCACACTAACAGGTCATATCAGTGCTTCCCGCATCAACAGAACGTAGTTTCTCCAGAAGGACACCTGCTTACAGCATTCCCCATGCCTCCTCGAGCCCTTACCAGTTAGTACACCGATAGAAGCTTCTTAAAGACTGCCAGGGTCACAGTAATGGAAGTGTGGGAGACCTGAAGACTTTCAATCACTTTATTTATTTCAGAAGGAAATTACAGAGTACCTTACAGTCAAATAAGTATTTCACAGAACATATCTGAGGTTGTTGTCAACCTGACAAATACTTTGAACCAGACTACAGAGTACAGTGCAGAGTCATTAAGCAGAGTGGGCACAAACACTTCCTCCACTCTGTCTTAATGAATCAATTTAATTTACATCTACTTCCACAGTTACTGCTTCTCCTATAAGAACCCCTGAAGAACATATTGTAAAGGTTGTTGTTGTTGTTAGTTATAGGGATTCATTCGACTATTAGAATAGTTATTGGGGGAGAGTAGCTGAGTAGTTTGTAATTTAGTAGGCTGGGAGGAGAAAATTGGGACTGTATCAGCCATTGAGCTCAGTGTATGTGACTGGTTTTGCACATCAATTAAACAAGAAAACTTCACAGGATCCTGGTCTATATTACGGGTAATGTTTCTCTTATTGCATTATCCTTTTTCATTTTAATCATACTATCCATTTATTCTCTAATAAGAATCAGTAAATCAAGCTTAGGATATACCCCTGCATGGTACCCTAATTCCCACTACTCTTCTTGTCTTTGATGTTTTCTGTTGATAGTGAATCTAAGAGAAAATTCATGTAATTTAACCATTTAAAGATGTTGGTCTGGCCCATGCTTACTGATGTGTGAATTTGGGGTTTGTTTCTTAGATTTTCTTGTTAGGTTTAAGCTGGAAGAATTGGGATACCGGGGATTTAGTGTAAGCCCTGTCCACTGGGGTCCTTTTCCAACAAATTGGCCTTTCTAAGATCCCTTAAGCTGGTGTCAAAGCATTGAAGGTTAAAAGTCCTTCTCTGATCTCAGGCCTTGCTATGTGTTAAATCTTAACCCTGTTTATCCTTTGAGAGTATGCTAAAGCAGGCCTGGAGTTAGATGACCTCTGACCTGATCTTAAGCTACCTTTTATGTCTTCATTGAGAGTTGCCTTTGAGTATGTCAAAGCAGGTCTGGTTTTAAATGATATCTGGCCTGATCTCCAGACTGCAATTGGGTTTCTTTCCTTCTTTCACCCTTCACTTCTTAATGTTCCATTCCACCACCTATCTAAGAAGATCCTTTAGTATAGATGACTTTCCCTATGAAAGCCTTGGTTATTTGTTATGCAAGTAATCTCCTTTCATGACTCCATAGCCCAATGGATGACACTTTCTTGACCTATCTTCTTTTGCCGAAACATCCTGCTGCTTTGTTCCTTTCATTCCATAACCTTCTCAGTTAATGATCTTCAACCAACCCAGCAACCAAATCATTTTAAAACAACCTTTGTGCTTCATAACTAACCTAATACCTCATCTTGAGCCTTCAAAGATATATCATTCTTTGCATTTATGGAGAGATCCCTCTCTGAGTCCAGGACAGCTAGATCCTAGGGCCCCAAAGTGGTTGTGATGTTTTCTAGTCTTTTGGTCTTTCCAATCTGGCCAAAACACTGGAACCCCAACAGAAGGGATGATCCCTTCACTAGATCCTCATGCTAGAAGCTCAAGATCTAGCCCATCCAACCTTCTCCACTGATTGCAGTTGTTGCTACACAACTGCTTAACAAAAATTTCCCTATCAAGGAGGGAGGATCTCTAGCCTACTGCTAAATATGTCAAATCAGCTCAAAAATTGTGGAAACAATGAATGCAAAGTGAGGAGATGGTCCCTCACAGGATTTCTAGCTGAAATACTAGAAATTTCCTTCCTCCTTTGGATCTGCAAGACTGAACTGCACAATCCTTGAGGGGACTACTGCTACATGGAGGTAAAATACAATGGCTTGAATGCCAGATATAGATATGCTACTCCTAAAAGTCTTAACATGAAGAACAAGGTGAAAGGATGAATCCTCCACCAGTTTCCTAGCTTGAAGGCTAGAAACAAACTCCACCTCTCAAACCATAATGCAGGAATGTGTTATTCCCATGGCTGAATGAGCATATGAGAGTGGTATGAATATGAAACCAATTCCTGATGATGAATAGAGCTCAACAGAAACCTTCCCAGAGTAGGCACTCGAAGTCCCCTGTGGGTAAGGGTTGGATTCCCACTCGAGAACACCCTGTGCTAAACAACACTGCAGACTTATCTAAACAACATAAGTGTGCATAGAAATTTCACATGACAAATCTAGATCTAAACATATCAATAATCAATAATCTGAAGCCTCCTTCTATTGTTCCTTCATCTTCCTTATATAATTTGTGAGCCTTTCATAGCCCTGACCCACCTCATAACTACACTGCACATGTGGCCACTAGCCTCCATGAAGAATGTGTTGTCTCTCCATGTTCTCCACTATCTCTGCATTTAATTCCCACTCTCTCCATCATGTGTACATTAGATGCACTACTTCCTCCACTATCTCATCATTAGTGCTCTATGATATTACTTTAAATGCACCATGATCTGAGTTGACCTCCTCCAAGATCTCCATGATTTTACATTTATGATCCATGATCTCCACTCTTCTTTCATCTAAGAAGCTACTCCACTACTCCATAATGTAGATCTTGATTCGAAATATTCACATACACACATCAAAAGTGGATTTTATTCATCTATGGGGTTTGTGGGTCCCTCCACCCTCTCATTTACTTAATTAATTATAAAAATTAAGAACTCTAATATTCCAATTAACTAATGGAAAATTGGGAATATTACATTTTCTTATGATAAATCTACTTCTTCCAAATATGATAAGTCCCTTTTAAATATTAACACTTTTAGTTACTTTTTTTTCCTTTTTTTTCTAGAAACCTTGTTCTTTATTTGCTTCTCCTTTTTTGTGCTTCAAACCGTGTATATATATATATGATTTTAATTAACTATATAGATATAATCAACTTCTAAGTTAATTTATTATATAATTAATTAATTAAATGTGTAATACTTTTTTACCAACGAAATGGAATATCGAAATGATAATCGAGAAAGCACAAATGGGGATACGATGGTGGCTGATGAGGGTGTGTCAGTCCAAAGAGAATTTGGTTGGATTAAGAAGAAAAATGTGTCAAGAGTGCTGAGAGTTGTGGGAATTTGGTTGAGTCGGGACAGCGAGAAGAAGTAATGACGATCGATTGGAAGTTTACAGGTGGAACCAGCAGACATGGAATGATAGATGTTTGGGTTGAAAACAAAGAAGTGGAGATTCGGCAATTGCTGAGAGGGTAGACAGAGACAGTGGCATGGAATTTGTTGTCGGGCTGAAGGTAAATAGATAAGGTTCGTGGTTTTGTTCTGTGGACAATGTTTGATCAGACAGAGACAGGGGCGACAAGGATGGCGGTAGTTAACAGGGTTTTCCGATATGGCAAGGATGCGAGGTTGGAGCAGCAGTGGGTTCTGGCAGCGTTGGAGTAGGGAGTCGAACAGTGAGTCGATCAGGGAGCAGGAAGTCGAGTAGCGACAGTCGAAATTGCAGCAAGAGCAGGCTAGTGGTTGTGGTGGCCCTAGCTGGTGACTTCTTGTGGTTTTGGCTAGCTATCGAAAAGTAGTGGCCTACGGTGGTTGTGGAATCCTGTAACGACTGTACATCGGTAAGAGAATCGGCCCTGAATGATGGTTGGTTTGTTGGAGTCATAGGTTTTTTTCACAATTTATATCTTCTTATTTTTTTATATATGTAAATATATTTGATTATTTTCTTTTTCTAATATTTATTTTTGTTATTTTTGTTTTTTTTTTTGTATTTTTTTTTTTTTTAATTTCGATTTTCTTTTTTAGATTTTTTTTCTATGGCAAAAGGCTTGACGGTGAATCTAGTGGAGTGGAGAATCTCCAAAATTGGTGTAGAAAAACTCCTAAATCATGGAAATTACAAGGATGACGACAGGTTGATGGCCAAACGTCAGATCAGACGTAACTCTGATACCAATGTAACGAATAACAGTTGTATACGCAACGAAAATATTTAAAATACTTCATAGATAAAGACATCCATTGGAGGACAGTAATTGTAATTGTATATTGTATAAAATAATTGATGTAGGATGATTACAAATGAGAATGAGGGCCCTCTTATATACCCTAGAAAGGTGCCCTTTCATAGTATAAATAAAATAAGTCATTAAATAAATAAACAAATTAAAAAAGAAGAATATATAAATAATTAAAAATACAAAAAATAAAATATAAATAAATATTTTTTGCTTTTAATTCGGTAAGGCTAACTTATCTTAATACTTTTTATTTCTATTTATAAAAAAAAAATTTAAAATAAATTAAAATAAATTAATTAATTAATTAATTTAATTAAATTTAATTAAACAAATTACTGCCAATATAAAGGCCCTAAACATTTACAAAATTTTACTATTTCATTTTATTTTAATTTAATAAATTTTAATTTTATTTTATTAAATTAAATTAAATTAAATTTGTTTAATTTTATTTTAATAAATAAAAATAAAAATAAATTAAACAAATTAAAATAGTAGTTTAATTAATTATATAAATTAATTTTAAATAAAGACATAATTCTAATAATTAAATACATAATTCAATTAAATTATTTTTTACTAAATTAAAATAAAATAAAATAAATTTATCTTTCATCAAAACTGACCTTTATAACTCCTCTCCATTCACTATTTATTCCTCTATTCTTTTGCCCTATTCCTCCCAACATTTCAAAGAATATTTGGTGTCTACCCCTGATGATGGACTCACTTAGGAAGTCTGAAACGTTGGGTTATTAAAAAAACTCATAAATAGGTTATTCCTCTCTTCTATATAACTAATCATTAGTTTATTATTAATCATTACTTATTATTATATTTATATTCATATTTATTTTTGTATCCATGTCATATCCAGATCATGCTCAGACATCTCTCTAAGGAGTTTCTTCATCTTGCCTCATAGCTATCCATGCTAGCAGCATTGTACCCAACCTCATTGTACCCGACCTCGGTCGTGCTATGGACCTCACATCCAAGATATCATGGAAAATATCATAATAAGGCAACATCCAAATGTGGTAATCAATACTAATCCCAAACATCATCATTTAATTCATGCAACTACATCTCATGGGAGAAATATCACAACCTTTAAAAGTAGAATGCTTCATGCAGATATTTCAAAAGATGTCTGGTGGAAATTATGAATGAAACAACTCAATCATGAATTTAATCATGCTCTATACATGTCATATACAGATGGAAAAACGGAATATCAATGCTTCAATCAACTATTGGATACCATGTCAATTTCAACAACAATTGAACTTTAACCTAAAGAGTCCAAGGATTTACATTTCCATTACACAAAGACATTTTTCAATAGTTTTGCAACATGATATTTCTTTCCCAAATTCTAGAAATTGATTCATCATGCCATGATACATCATTACGAGATTCAGGAGTCATCTCCCTCTTACTTAGATTGTCAAAGGATCATCCCCTGTCAAGGGTAGACTATTAGTATGTAAAACCAAAGTCATAATCAAAATCAAGGTCGTACCTTGGAACTCATCATCCTGACTTCGTCAGATAACTGTCAAATATGGGAAAATATGAATCGGGGAGCTTTCATTATGCAGCGCTCTCTACAAGCATAATGTATTACCAAGCCAACATAATCAACCTTACATAAATCAATGTTGCGGCAATGAAGTCAGCTCATTATAGTTTAGGAACCAAACAATAACTATTATCAAAGACATTGATTTCATCATATCAATTCTTTCAACCAGGTAACAGGTAGAGCTCATATCAAGCCTTGATTTCAGTTACTATCAAGCCATCAAGTGTGACATTTAGCATTCCATTACAAGACATTTCCGTCACTAGATGCAAGTCCTTACATCAAGGTTAAGTCATGCAGGTTCCATCTGCATACTAAATCACAACAACCATTGTGCTAGGAACAAGGAGGCCAATACATAACCATAATTCTGAATACTCACATAAGACACTGAAGGTAACTATGCCCACATAGCATTGTCAACACAGAAAATAAAAAATCAATAGATAAAGTCCAAATAGATAGATCTATAATCCAAATACATGTCTCAATCATAAATTCAAAATTCCAAAACATCATATCAAAGTTCCAGACACTGCTCATATGTATCAATCAGCCAAAACATGTAGCACAAACTTCAAACATAATAACATATTCATATGAATGTCTTGATCACCTACAAACACAAGTTCGATTCAAACATACAAACTCTTCCTACTAACATATCTTACTACTATCTGCAACACATCTGCAGAAATGACATCTTCCAGGTGACCATATGAATTCATGCCTAATCCTTTATTTACTTTGATCAACAATTTAACTTGACATCTTCAGAAATAATTTTTCAATGGCAGGACATGTCATAGATCCCTTGATTCAGAGTACAGACTGATTTCATGTACAAAAATTCAATTTTGTGTCTATCAGGCATAGTCGCATTTATGGGTCTTCCTTTGTGCGAGTGAGGCTCAAACCTCTGTTGTAGATCAACAATGTCATATACCCATAAATCATATTAGAACATGTAATTTCATTTTCATTCATGTCATCAACCTGTCTTTATTGGCTTCATGCAACAAAAGATCATAAACACATCTATCATGATCATCAACATCATGTCATCAATCTTTCATCAAGGGTTGGACTTGAAAGATTAGGGCATCAGGTTGATGTGACAACACAATCTTATGAACCCAATAACAATACGTCAAGTTAGAGCATTTAATTTCACCATATGCCATAACCACAGGCATTAGGAGATCTAGAACATCAATCTCATAGATATGCCTCTATCATCATGGTCGTCAATACCATGCTTATCATGATTAATAGGATAAAGTTAGGTTATTCAATAAACCAACGGAATGTCAATCTCTTTTTCCATGATTTTTTATCATTCTTATCATAAGCATTATCAATACCATATCAATGAGGTAAAATTCTATAAGATATCAGCATGTCTTATGCATATCAAGAGTTAAGAGTATCATTTACTAGAGTCAGAATCAAGATCTCAAAAACAATAGATGTTAGCCACACATCAAGTTAAGCCACTATATAAGTAGCCTCGCGGAATCAAGAATATCATCATGATCAAAATATTCAATATCAGGTGCACCATTTCATCATAGGAAACATAAATCCCAATCACTTTCATATGCATGCATGAGTCATTTGTGAATGAGACATTATCAGCATAACATAGGGATAACCTAGATATCAATGTTACAACTGAAATACAATATACCATTCACACCTTGTGTTATTACCTGTGCACCTTCACATAGGCAGCTTGTCACATTTTTCATCAGGTGCCTCTTTTCCTCTTCTAGATCTAGCCATCTTTCCTGCACTTCAAAATATACTCAAGATGGATTCACTTATCACATGTTATCAAGAAAGTTAGAAACATCCAGGTACTCAAAATATACATTCAGGAGGTATAAGAAATGATCAAAACAACAATCATAATAGTCATATCCATACAAATAAACATCAAGAGTCTAGGAGTACTTATCATCAGTGAGATGTGATCCTCTTCCTCTTGATCCAGCCTTCAAGAGCCATCCATAGAACACATAGCAATGTTGTCTTCAATCAACCAGGTGATTTGTAAAATTGATCCCAAGTGCTTCATAGACCATGCTATGGTTTCATACACCAAATCTTAAGACTTCACCATAAACTAGGGTTTCTCTCAAAGCCTCACCATCAAACCCTTATGCACTATCTACCTAGAGTTTTCTTCTTACCCTAGAATTCTTTTAGGTATCTACCATCCTCTTCTTGCTTCAATAAAATGTTTCTCCATGGGGGTGATCTCCATGGATTTTCTTCAGCCTAGGTCTTATACCATGTAAAATTTTCATAAGGCTACATGGTTCTTTGATTTTATAGTTTAATTTCTTCAATGCCATGATAATTTCACTTTATATCATTATATCATTATTCATAGCTAAACTATTAACCATCAACATGAAACTGTGTAGAAAGAATAATAACATCATCATCGATGTAGTGGAACATAAAGAAACAAATGGAAGAAAATCATGCACACATATATGACCAGTATTGGTCGGAGACTAGGGAAAAACCTACTATGGGGAAAACCCTTGGAAATTATTTTTCTTAGATCGTCATCAAATGATTCAACAAACAAGAGTAAAAAGATCCATTGATCCATATCTTCATAATGCAGTAAAACAACTAGTGCATGCATAATATAACCATAAACATACTTCTATTGAGGGATATTGATTATGAGAATAGTAATGCATTGTATTTGCCTCTAGAATACTGATGAACATTGTTGTCACTAAGTGAAAACTTCGTAGA
The DNA here is from genome assembly GCA_034641835.2 of Pinus albicaulis. NCBI lineage: Eukaryota > Viridiplantae > Streptophyta > Pinopsida > Pinales > Pinaceae > Pinus > Pinus albicaulis. Next base: position 1,772,843,565 of record CM076580.1, read on the forward strand.
ACTGTAGATGCATCTTTGAGGGTTTGATCTGCAATGGAAATATACTGAACAGATCTACAAATCTGCATATCTACAACATCAAGAAACACAGAACCAATATATCACCAAAGCCAACTGATATCAACTGTCAAATCCTAGATCTGAATCTAGGATGTTATCAAATATTGATCGCAAACATTTGTGACTAAGCGGAAGAGGTTTAGAAGTAATGTGAAAGAAACTGAAGATCACCTAACCTAGATATGCTCAGAAAAAACCCTTAGCCGCGACCTCAAGACATTGTGCCTGCGGCTATATCTCTCTGGTCGCTGGCATGGCATAGTGTGCATGCGGCTCTGGCCGATATCAGCCCAATATAGCCTCAAAACCCTAGCCGTGACCTTGTCACACTCTTCCCATGGCTATGGTAGCTTGGCCGCTACCTTGCCACATTGTGCTCGCGGATCTGCCCTGATTTTAGTAGTTTTGTGCCTGTGGCTATTGCCCAGAAGCCCTAGTTCAGTGCAAGCCTCTCAAACCGTCAAACCTATGCGAACCAAAATAGAATAGACAAACCAAGACAAAGAGAGCAGGAAGAAAATCTCATGAGAGAATTTGTGAGAATGAGCTTGAGGTCACTTCTATTTATAGTGTTTGTGAGGGACTGTTGGGGCTTTTATTAAATCCACATGTGTTGAGGCCAACCCATTCCATTTCATTAATAAATAAAATAATTCATAATTTAACTTCCACTTAACCGATTAGGGTGATCTATAGATTGATGTTGGTCCTCTCAAAAAGAGGAATCTAATGCAATTATAATATTGACCAACTGATTTTTCCAAAGTGTAAGGGGACCTGAGTTGCATAATTTAAAAAAAAATCAAAATCAAAAATTTGGTCTCTCTCTCTCTCTCTCTCTCTCTCTCTCTCTCTCTCTCTCTCGCTCTAGATTGGAAGATCGAAGTCCTTCATTGTGTTGTTGTTTCCATTTGATGCATGTTGTTACTGCCAAGACAAGATTAGGTCGAATTTTTTGTTGATGGATGATATTTCCTTGAGAAGGTGTATTGGGTCAAAATCTAACTCCCTAAGTCAAGATCAAAGTATTTCCCTCAAGATCAAAGTATCTAAGGCAAGGTCGAATTTTTTGAGTCGAAGAAAGTTCTGCATAGTGTTGTTGGTATTTTTTTGTCTTCCAAGTCGAAATTAGGATCAAGAAGATTGACTTGGTGTGCAAGAAATGTGAGTCAAGGTATCGAGTCTTGGATTATCTCAAGAAAACTATTGAATGAAGAAATATTGATCGGTTTTTCCCCTAGAGTGGGGTTTTTCCCTGGTTTTCCGTCTATATCTAGTGTCCTTGATCTGTGCGTTATTTCTTTGGTAATTGCTTGATGAACTATAAGAGAAGATGATAATAAGAAACTAATAAAAATACAGAAACATCACAAGTAAATTATCAAGAACAAGAAGACATTTATGCCTTTCTAATTTTCTAACAATATACTCTTTCTTCTATCTAGTATCCCTCTCAACTTAGTGAGATAGCAGCTTTATAATATAGGAGAAAATTCATCATTTCAAGGCTTTATTTATTTCTTATGGGATCAAGGTCATATTGGTCATCGTTATTCTTATAGCTTCCTTCATTAGGAGAATCTTCAGTTGAAGATCATATACCTGCAAAACTTTAATAATAAGCACAACCAAAAGAAAATATATTGAAGCATGAAGTTAACTATATCAAAATCAAGTCATCAAAACATTCAAACTTTAGACATCATATACCTAAACCTAGTTAGGTTTAGAATCAACAAATGTTACATCATTTTACATACTAGACTTTAGCTTCTTGCTAGGGTTTTTGTCATAAACCCTACACTCCATCTTTTGAGACACATGGCCTTAGGTTTTAGAAAATCAAATAACAATTCAATCACAGTGCTATACATCTAAATTTTCAACAATATGTTATTCATAATTTACATGTCATACTCTACTAGGGTTTGCTGTAAACCCAAAACTTAAATCACATCAACAATATCATCATATATCCTAGAATATCAATCTCTACTAGGGTTTTGTTTCAAACCATGGATGAGCATCAAAAATTAAGTTATAATACTATCATATATCTAGGATGCATTTCACATCAATATCAAAGTTAGATATACAACAATTTTTTACCAAGCTAGGGTTTTGAACATGCAAACGAACATACACCTAGGGTTTCATTCCTAGGATATTACTATAAAGGTTTTGTTTATGAACCCTAAATCACCAAACCATAAAAATATAGGGTTTTGACTTATAACTTAGGCATTAACAACAAACCCTAACTTATCAAAACCTTATGGTTTTTGTTTATAACTTGGGCAATAACAATAAATCCCTAATAGACTAAGATTTTTTCTAAAACAATATCAAAACCCTAATCATCAAAAGAATAGATTTTTCATCATAGGTTCTAGATTTCATCAACCACCCTAAAAGTAGTGTTTCAACATTATTTTTAACACACCTTAAGCATCAAAAGTTTTACAGTGAACGTTAAAGTTGGGGTTTCACAATAATGATCAAATGATAGTATAATGAGGGTAGATTCAATATAATGATTAATCACCCTAATAAGAATATTTTGTGGTTAAAAACCCTATACATAACGATGTCAATAATGTAAAACAAATTTCAAAAGAGAATGAACATGCCTTTCTATGAAGAGAACCTTGTAACAAAACTTTTAGTTTAATACATACCTTGAATTTTTATTTAACAAGCCTTCTAGGACTTCAATTATTGAAGGGCTTCCTTTGTAACATAACTTCTTACATGCTTCAAGTTTATCCTTTAAAGTCTCCTATGTAAACTTTGTGCATTTTAAAATATTTCCTACCTATTGAGGACCCAAAAATCGGTGCAACAACATAAAGGAAAACCACCCGATCGGGGACTTAAAAATCGTCCCTTTTCCATTTGGAATGTTGACTCCGACTGGATTTATGGGACCAGTTTCCCAATTTGATATATTTGGGGTCAATGGATGATTTTATCACTAAGTGGAACTTGATATATGGAAATATAGGCAAGCTTGCAATAAACAATAAATCTATCTATTATGTATCCTGAGATGAAATATATTCTCTATGTGATCTACAAAAATAACCTTTCAGTGGATGAAAATAAAGATCATACATTCACTTAGAGATATGAAAACGCTTGAGATAATTGATTTAATTAAATCAATTGAATAAACCTTATATCACAACTTTAAAAATTCATGTATTGCATATATATAAAATGATAACAGTATAACATGTTCAAAAGTGAATTAAGGTAAAACTGTATTCAAACAAATATATAAAACAAAACATCATAAGATAAATAAACTATTTATCATTTGAAGCTCAAATACAACACATAGGATAAAAGTAACATGTATATGTTTACTCTTCTCATGTAAGAAATAATACTTGGTCCAACCTTTTCTATTCATAAAACTTTAAGAGTACGGAAGTGCAACATCAGTAAAGTCTTCTTTTCAAAATTTTAGAACCCCTTCTTCAAAGAAATGAAGGGGTTTAAATATAAAAACAATAAGTCTTAAAATAGTTATTACAATAAAAATTTGAGGATGTTTCAAAAAACCTTCCTTAAAGTAAGTAAAATTAAAACATAAATAGAAATTAAATGGATGATTTGTTGGAGGATTGTCCGGTTGTCCCCTCTTCCATTTGTTCCTTGAGCTAAAGAATATTAAGAATAGGCTTAACCTCTGGAGGTTGGCCTGGCCTAATGCATAGGTGTCCAGTGAAAACAACATCAGATAGTGGAGGTAGCAAGTATGAAGACGTATCTGTGAGACCGCGTAGCATAAGCCACTGGCTGTGAGGCTTCACTAAATATTTCCAATATTTTTCCCAATCCATCTTTTCAATCTTCATGATATGCTCCTATTTTACTTTTGATACTTCTTGCCATTTTCTTATTAAGTCTTTTACTAAAGGAAATGCACTAGGAGGACATATGTCAATAAGATTTGTTGTGATAATATTTTGGCAGACAGTTTCCACAATGTTAGTGGCAATGTCCTTTGCTATGCAAATTTATCTGCCTGCATTCTTCAATTCTATATCCCAGTCTCTGAATAATATTTCTTTCTTTGAATCCTCAATTTTGGGCAGGTTGTCCTTTCAGCCATCAACAGAATCCTGCCAAGTGGAAAACTAGGAGACCTTATCATCTATGTTATCAAAACTAATCCTCATATTTTCAATGTGATTTACAAGTGAATCACTATGTTCACATAATTCAAGGATACTTGTTAATTTCTGACAAAAGACAACCTATTTTTGTGCCAATAAAATGTTTAATTCCAGGGCCTCTTTCCTGAACTCATCAATCTTTGGGTTATCTTTTACTTGCTCGATAGAGAGCTGTAATTGATGAATTAGGGTATCCTTGGAAATAATCTCATTCGAATGTTGAATTTTTAGTTGATCCATACTCTTTTGGAGTTGTGCGATCTGTTCCTGTAATTGTTGACTGACACTTTGCTTCTCTGCTTGTATCTCTAGTTCAAGTTGGGTGATCTACTCATCATTTTGTTTCATCAATTGATGAACTTCTGATTCTTTTTCAATGGCTGCAGAATCATAAGCTCTTGTGAACTGTGATAAGCCAGTTAGATCCTATGAAGGATCTAACTACATGTCATTCCAAACAATGTCCATTGACATATCTTCTTGAATAAGAGTCTAGGATTTCTTTATTCTTCTTCTTTTCTTCTGCCTACTAACAAATGCCTTGTGTTTAAAACTATAAAAAAATGTCCAAAGGAGGAATCTCTTCAATATTAATAACGATCTCAGAGATTGGGAAGGCCATGATGAATTCTACTCTTTCTGTGCTCACTACTTTGTTAGAGTACCCAGCAGTAAACGAGTCCTGACTTGTAGTAGGAGGAATATGTGTTGGCCTTCATTTTTTATCCAATTTTGTTTAATTAAATACACTTTATTACCATGCTATCCATCCATATACCATCCATATTCACTATATTTTTACCAATTAATGCATATCTAGGTACATAAATAAATTTTTTCAATTTTTAGAATTTTTATAAAAATTGAATTTTAAGTGTATTTTTGGACTAGACCATAAATTCTCATAATGGCTTGATTGATGGCATACTGGCAGGACACCTGGGCTCGAGCTGAACACATTTCTAGAAATCTTGGGAACTAATATTGGATGTGCACCTATTGGTTCGGTCAAACTGAGCTTAAACAAGCCCCGTTACAGGTGGTCAAATAGGACCTATTTTTATGGAAATCCCTAGGAAATAGATCAAATTTAGCATTTTATGGGATTTTCCAGATTTTGAGAGATTAGATGGATAATATCGACTTGAATATATAGGATAAGGATAGACATGGCTATAGGAGACATTTTAGATTATTTTGTTTCATATTTCTCTATTTAAGCCTGACATTGAAGGCATTCATATGTAGAATTTGTATAACTTCACATTGATATTTCTAAAACTTTGAGAGATAATTGAATAACCTTTTCTATCTCCTTTTATGATGTTCTATTTGGTGAATTATTGATTTATTTTCAGTAGGTGAAAGTACTCACAATGTGTGAGGTAAGGGTGGAGGGCCCCCACACCGAGCTAAGTACACTTTCTGGTTAATTTAGTTGAAATTTCCTGAACTAGTTTTGTTTTACGCTTAATCATTTAATTAGATGTATGATGATATATTATGATTTTTGATGAATATAATTCTAATTTATTTTCTGCATATGAAGGGTCAAACCAGTTTTCAAGTTAAACATTCCTTCTATCTGATCAAGAACTAGAAACTAGAATTCATCTGTCTTGCTTTAAGTGATTTTCTGGATTTCCTGTCTTCTAACAATGGAATTAATGATGAATGAATTTTTAATGAAGGAAAAAAATTATCTCCTTAGTTAGGATCCTCTTCAATTATTCTTTCATACATCTTGATCTATTGTTCATTAGTGGTTTTTGGTTTTTGATTCATGAAGTAGTATTTTAGAGAAGGAAAAACAAGTTCTCCTAAGTTAGGAGCTTCTTCTTATGCTTATTACATAATTGAATTAGAAATTATTTAGTTAAGTTTTATATTTGTAATATGAATTTCCTTTAATATTATAATTCATCTTCTAAAATTGACTATAGTTGAAATCCATATATCTTGGAGATGCTTCTAAGTTCTACAAGCCCGGATTGATAATAAAATACTTGTGTTAGTTTACCCAGTAAACATACCCAACTTTTTTGGCATCGTTTGCAGGGAAACATATTTCAAAGTGGTGAAATAGGAAGATATACAACAACAACAACAACCACAAAAACATAGTTTTAAGTTATGTTTCCTTATGCCTAGAGATAGAGATCAAAAGGTTAGATTCGTTAAACAAAACCCCCCAACAATTCATCCACCCACAACACTAACACCAGTTGCTGGAAGACCTACTATAGAAGATTTAGAGGAAAAAAAAAGATCGCGACAAAGATTAACTCTAGTTGAAAGACAGATCATGTTATCCCTGGAGGTAAAAAGAAAGAAATCACTAAAAGAAACTCCGTACTTGGGAAAACAAAAGGAAACAAGAAAACCAGTTGTTGAACAATTAGAGCAACCTGTCCTTGAACAAATTAAGATAGTTGAAGAAACACCAAATCAACCTCATATTGAAACATTACATATATCTTAATAGGAAATTAATATGAGAGACAAGAAAGGGAATGGAAAAGGAAAAGAGAGGAAGAAAGGAAATTGGAAGCTGAAAGAAAGAGAGAGGAAGACAGAAGAATAGAAGCACTCAGAAGGATAGAGGAAGAAGCAAAAAGAGAAAATGAAAACAAAATACTACATGATAATGAACAAGAAAATAACAAAGATCATGAAGCTATTTTTGGCTTTCCAATATTAGATACAAGAGCAATATTAGGAGAAGAAGTGAAAATGAAAAAAATTCCACCTTCTGTATTGCCTAACTTTTATGGAATTTCAACAAAAGATCCAGATTCATTTATGTTCTAGTTTGATATCTTACGTAGAACTTATGGATACACGGATGATACACGCAAGCTTTGTCTCTTTCCTGCTACTTTGAAAGCAGCAACACTAAAATGGTTTATGGGTTTAGGAGAACATACAATTGCTTCTTGGGATGATATGAAGAATTTTTTTCTTAAAAAGTATAAAGCTTACTACAGGGCTAGAGACTCAAAAGAAGAAATTTTTAGAATTACACAACAAAAGGATGAAATTTTGGAGGAGTATTTAGAGATATTTCTTTACAATTTGCAAAAATCCAAACTGCATTCTCTGAATCTCGATACCATCTGCACAATATTTCTTAAGGGTATCAGAGATGAATATTTAGATATCCTTAATGTGATGGGAAAAGGAGATATCTCCAATCTACCATTTGATGAAATTGCTGAAATTTGTTAGAAATACTCTAGGGGAAGAGAAAAAAGTGGAAAAATAGATATTACATCAAGAGCTTCCAAATCTACAGCAAGTGTAGTAACAAGAGCATAAATAGGAATTTTACTAGAAAATTTCAAAACAGATCTCTTAAACACTTTGGGAACACAAGTAGATGTTTTAAAAGCCAAGAAGAAGAAGGAAGAACAAGATGAAATCTTAGCAATATTCTTTCCAAAGTGTAGGCACAAACATCCAGTTAGGAAATGTCATTTGCAAGATATACAAGTATGTAGAATTTGTACAGATAATAATGCAACTGAAAATTGTCCTAAATTGAAAGGGTTGCAAATGGAATAAGTATAAGGGGTAGATTCTCTCTACTATATGGCACCAAGGATACCTTGGCAACTAAGGAGGCATCAAAAATTCCATCAAAAAAACCCCCAGAATTTTCGATATCCTCCTCAAAATTCATGGAACACTCCAATGCCATGGCAGGCTTGGCCTCCATAGCAATATCAAAACCAACCTACACAAGGTTGGAGGGGATATGTTTATGGAAACCAACAACCTCGGCAAATGTATTGTCAACAATATCAATATCAATAGCCATACCCTGAATACCAAAAATTCTAGCAACATCAACCAATGCCATTTCCACCTCAAAATCATGCACCAATGCCAACCCAACCTCAGCAGCTTCAGTCGCCTTCTAACGAACCACCTCCTAGACCAACACAATTTCCATCTCAACCAGTAGCTAATCCAAGTAATAAAGTGGATAATCTAGCATACAATGTGGAAGAGGCAACATACTATCCTACATATTCCATTCTTTCTATACAAGATGTCCACTTAAGGTCTGGGAAGGTGTTACATAAAGATTATCCTCCAATAATAGAAGAAAAAACTGAACAAGGAGAACAAAATCAACAATCTCAACCAGAAACTCAAATTCAGAAGGGAAAAGCTATCATGACTCAAACACCACCTTATCCATAGAGGTTAGTACAGCAGAGAATTCCAATGTTTTTGCCTGAATTTGATATTATGGATGAATTGAAGAATACATATGTCAAAATTCCTTTGTTGCAGGCAATAAAAGATATTCAAATATACGCAAAAATAATAAAGGGGTTATGCATCAAGAAATCTGGCAAAACAAAAAGAGATCCACCCACAATCCAGTTCATTGGAAGATTAACTGTTCTCATGTCTACAAAGACAACCACTGAAAAATATGTTGATCTTGGGATCCCTATGGTTACCATCTTGATCAATAATTTTTTAGTGCCAAACACTTTAATAGATTTGGGAGCAGCTATAAATGTTATGACTACAAAGACTATGAAACATTTGAACTTGAACAACATTAGACCTACTACTATAGTTTTAGAACTTGCATATAGATCTAAAGTTGTACCAGAAAGAATATTGGAAGATATCAGTGTCTCACTGGATTCATGGGAGTATCCTGTAGACTTCCTCATTTTGCAACTAAAAAAAAAATTAGGAGGCCATCCATTAATTTTATGCAGACCATGGTTAGCCACTGCATATGCCTTCATTGGATGCAGGTCAGGAAGTATGATTATTGCACATGGGGATGAAAGAAAACATGTTACATTGTATCATCCAGCACAATCTCCTTCTTTATTATCATGGCTTGATGGAGAAGAACAGCAAGAACTTCAATATGTTCTTAGTATTAATCAAGTCTATAATTTTAGAGAAGAAGAAGGAAATGAGGATTTATTAGCTCTTTTCATCTCAGAAACAAATATTTTGGAGAAACTTAGAATAACACAATATGAAGTTGCAAGTCATCTTGTAAATCCGTGTTTCCAGGAAAACTGTACTATTCAATCACTGCAAAATTCATTTGAAAGTATTTTTCTTGTTAACTCAATTACCAATTCAAAGAGTAAAATCATCAAAATCAGTCTCAGAAGAAATTTGAATATTGATAATAACTTACAATCATCACAAGAACAAGAGATAATAGCATTTTTACAGAAATACTCAAAATCTTAAACAAGATTTATACGTATATGCAGGATCCATCAAAAGACATGTATACACCACATTTACATTGATGATCAAATCAAACCTGTAAGACAACCAAAAAGAAGAATGAATCTTATGATGAAGGAAATAGTGAAAGGGGAATTACAGAAACTGTTACAAGTCGTATTTATTTATCCTATTTCGGATAGTCAATGGGTTTCTCCCTTAGTTCTAGTGCCTAAGAAAAATGGAAAGTAGAGAATTTGTGTATATTACAGAGAGCTCAATAAGGCCACATTAAAAGATCATTTCCCTTTACCATTTATTGATCAAGTACTCGATTAATTAGCTAGGAAGAAATTCTTTTCATTTCTTGATGGATTTAGTGGATACAATCAGATAAAGATAGCATTGGAAGACCAAGATAAAACAACATTTACTTGTCCATGGGGAACATATTCATATAATGTTTTTTCCTTTGGTTTATGTAATGCACCTGCTACTTTTTAAAGAGAAGTCCTTGCAATATTTGTTGATCTGATCCATGAATGTGTAGATGTCTACATGGATGATTTCACTGTGTATGGCAGAACATTTGATGATTGTTTAAAAAATCTTGAAATTTTTTTGAAAATATGCATAGATACAAATCTATCACTCAGTAATGAAAAATGTTTTATGATGTTAACTGAGGGAATAGTGTTGAGACACCATATTTTTTCTTCAGGAATTAAGGTGGATCCAGCAAAAATACAAGTCATTGTGAATTTAATGCCACCCACAACACAAAAGGAAGTAAGAAGTTTCTTCGGTTATGCAGGATACTACATAAGATTTATTTTAAAAATTAGTAAAATAAATCTTCTTTTATTCAAGTTACTTACAAAATATGTGGAATTCCAATGGAAACATAATTTTCAAAATGCATTTGAGAAATTAAAAGAAAAATCGTCAGTTGCGCCCATTCTTCAAGGACCCAATTGGTCATTTCCATTTCATATATCAACTGATGCATTTGACACTGCTATAGGAACATCACTTGGGCAGAAAGAGAACCAGTTTAATTATGCCATATACTTCATAAGAAAACAATTACACCGGAAAAATTGAACTATATTGTTACAGAGAAAGGAATGGTAGTTGTAGTACATGCAGTTAATAAGTTTAGAAATTACATAACAGGTTCTCAAGTATTCATCCATACGGATCATTCAACCATAAGATATTTAATGAACAAAGAAATTACAAATGGAATAATTACTTGATGGTTGTTATTAATGCAAGAATATAACATAACTGTACAAGATCGACTAGGTAAGAATAATCAAGTAGCATAATTTCTATCAAGACTTCATTCACCTGGTTATTCAAATCTAGTTTCAAATAATTTCCCAGATGAACATCTATTTTCTATAACTGTCAAAACTCCATGGTTTGCAGATATAGCCAACTATTTATCATTTGGAATCCTACCATCCCTCTACACAAATAAAAAAAAAAAAAAGATAATTAGAGAAATTTTTAGATATAGTTGGGTCAATGGTAACCTCTTTTATACTAATTATGTTCTGATAATAAGAAAATGTGTTAGAGAAGATGAGATTATAGACATTTTGAAAGCATTTCATGAAGAACCATGTGGTGGTAATTTTGCAGACAAGCGGATGACATACAAAGTGCTCAAACTTGGTTACTACTGGCCAAAAATATTCAAAGACTCCAAGGCCTATGTAAAGAGATGTGACAGCTGCCAAAGAATTGGAATAACAGTGGCATCAAATGAAATTCCATTAAATCCACAAGTACTCATAGAACCATTTGAGAAACGAGCACTAGACTTTGTGGGACCAATCAACCCTCCATCAAATGGAAATAAGTACATCCTAGTATGTACAGATTATGTTACTAAGTGGGTGGAGGCAAAGGCAGTGGCGCGAGCAACAGAAGATACAGTGGTTTATTTTCTATTTGAAAAAATATTTGTAAGGTATGGATATCCGCGACAGATTGTAACTGACCAAGGCACATAGTTCACATCCAAGCTTATTTTAGATCTTACAGAGAATTACAAGATCAAACATAGAAAATCAACTCCGTACCATCCTCAAGCAAACGGACAAGTGGAGTCAACAAACAAAATTCTATAGAATATCATGACGAAAACTGTACAAATGAATAGAAAGGATTGGTTAGAGAAATTGAGAGATGGACTATGGGCATATAGGATAACATGGAAAAACACAATTGGGTTGAGTCCATATCTGTTGGTGTATGGAAAATAAGTCATGTTACTCATAGAGTTTCAAATACATACATTCAAACTAGCAGCAAAGTTGGGAATGGAATTATCTGAAGCACAACAACAACAACGATTTATGGAATTAAATCAACTGGATGAGATAAGACAACAAGCAGTAGAGTACACATCTTTGGTGCAAGAGCAAGGAATAAAATGGCATGATCGATTCATCAAGAATAAAGTGTTTCAAAATGGAGACTGGGCATTATTGTTCGATTCATCAAGAATAAAGTGTTTCAAAAGGGAGACTGCATTATTGTTCAACTCCAAGTTTAAAGATTTCAAGGAAAAGTTTATAACTCATTGGCTTGGGCCATATGAGATCGAAGAAATCTTTGACAATGGAGCTGTAAAAGTAAAAACAATTGATGAAGCATCTATTTCATTTGTAGTTAATGGACATAGGCTTAAATTCTATAATAAGTCTATAAATAAAGAGGATTTTATGAAAATAATTTCAACAGATATTGATCTGGAACTAATGGAACAACATAGTAATATGCCTTCCATAACTCCAGAAGAATAAAAATATAAAATAAATAAAATATTTTGGTTGTGCAAATCCAGGAGACTGGCACAATACAAACTTGAATTCATATTGGAAAACAAACTTGTTTGGCCAATATGAATTTTTTTTTTGTTTTTTTTAACTTCACTATGATTTTGCAGATTTAATCCTCCAAGGCATGCAAGACTTGAGGACAAGTCTTAACATCAGCAAGAGGGAAGATTGTAATAAAACTATGTAAATAGTTTGAGCAGCTGGATTGAAGAAGAAACCTGCATTACAAGTACAAAGGGACCTGATACATCATTGGGCATACTATGCAGAAGGGACCTGTATCATATGACAGAAGCAACTTGAAACATTGTTGAAAATTATATGTCAGAAGGAGCCTGAAAACATTATATCACTGCAGAAGGGACCTGAACTACATCAACATTCAAGTCTAAAGAACATGTCAGAAGGGACCTGAAACATCAAATTATAAATTTCAGAAGGGATCTAAACAACATCATCCTGAATCAATAATCAGATGCGAAAACATAAAGCAGAAATAAATTCTCTAGATATCCTGGAAGAGCCATTGTTATGATAATAAAGGAAATGTCGACCATCAGTTGACCGAAGGACGTCACTGACATCAAAAAATTTATGGGAGTACAAGTACAATAAGTGAAATATTTTTCTCTTAAAATTTCAATTTTTTAAAAATATTGTAGAGATTGTTAAGACTAATTTAGTGCTTGATATGCATATTTTACCTACATTTCATTACTTTCATTATTCTACTCATTATATTCCTATCTCTATTTTACCCATTATATCATTATCCATATCCATTATCCTACCCATTTAAGTATCATTCCATATACCATATCACATTAACCCTAATTTTCTTAAATATGAGGATAAAAAATGAAAGGCTCAAATATCAAATTCTTGTTGGATCTACAAAAGAAACAAAGGTTAGTGTCATGATAAAAATTTAATTTTAAAACATGACCATTCTAGGGTCATTTTTAAAATTAAATTAAACAATACAAAGATCAAAACCTTAGCTAAAAAATACAATATGCAAATATCATTTGATGGTGCAATAATATGTATATATGATAAAGCTAAGGAATAAAATGATTTATGGGTAGATAATGCAATTATGACACAAAAACAAAGTGAAAATGCAATGATCAATACGAAGGACATAACCTAAGTTGAAATGATGCAATGGAACGAATGAAAATATGATGCATTTCGATGGGTATGGAAAGCAATGAGGGCAGCCGAGAATGTGGTCTGCATATGTCATGAATGAGAAATGAGATATGCGCAGCGTAATGAGTAAAGAAGATAACATGAGTGATCGATGTATACACTGTGGAGCAAGTATGCAGAGCAAGTAATAAAGACTAAGCCACGAGGGCATCTTATTTTAGAGGTCGACGCATGAGAAAACAATCAAATAAATTTTAAAATGCAGTGATATAACATGAAAACATGAAAACAAACCCTGTGCAATTAAGTAAAAGCCTCCACCATTTTCAAACCCACAGACCTCTCTAAATCGTGTTTTCTTCACCATAATAGCCATTGCAAACTCAGAGAGAAATTTGAATGTTGTGCAAACCATCAGCACGCATTCGAAATACTTTGTGAAGAACAAATTGACACAAGAAACACAGAAAGGCCGTGAATAAAATAGAAGAACTCAAGATGAGAGAAGAAAGCAGGAGATATAGCAATGGAGGAACAAAGATATAAGAAGAGGAGCAGAGTTAAACATTAATGTTGATTGGGATTTAAGCCAAGAGATATGGCAACCGTGTTAATCAAACACACCATAAAGTGCAGAGATCTCGTGGAGCAAGAAGGTAAGAGAAAACCTTGGATTTTTCTCATTAGTGCAACGAATATTTAGATAAATAAAACTTGGGATTTTGTGTGAACACAAGTTAAACTTCAAGTTATAAATGAGTGCCTCTTCCACCGTTTAAACTTGTCTTTGCCACCGTTCACTTAACTCTTCCACCAATAAACACATATTTTCCATTGATTTAATGAACAAATCCTTGGAAATATTGAGGGAGATTTCTGATTGAATTGGCGTTGTCTAACACAGGAACTCAAGTTATCTTAGAGATTTCTCAAAAATCACTTCCATATCAAGTAATCCTGTAATTTCATCATGCATGGTTGTATGTGAACATACAGAGTTTTTTATTTCGATTTTGATACATACAGGAATAGAATGTTTCATATTTTTTAACACACAGTGGGCATAATTCGTTTCATTTATGTATGGTCTGTATGAGAAAATTCATTTCATCTATGTGCACAATGAGAATTTTCGAAACAAAGAAGGGATTTTTGATGAATTTTGGAAAAAACAAAGAGTTATGGAGCAATAAAAACATGGTCAAAATGTTTTTTTGTATACAGAGAGTAATGTTTTTATGGATTTTGAAAACACAATGAAGCCATTTCATGAGTTATTTGATGAATGTTGACATACATACAGTGAGCCATTCTTTGAAAAAAATTGCACACAGTGAGCTTAGATCATTTAGACTGAATGCATGGTGATTTTGTCTTAAGAGAGGAGGAATTATGTGTGAATTCGAAGAACAAAAAGATACTGTGGCACAATTTTTTTAATTTTTTCTACACAATCAATTCAAAGACAGAGAATTCTACATCAGAGACAGAGGAGTTTTTTTTTTTTAAATTGATGAAACAGAGGATAGAATATGAAAAATAGATTAATCAAAACATGTTTATTATGTTTTTATAATCTTTCTGTATCAAAATTTAGTGTTTTTGGAAGCAGTGAGTTCATTTTTTTCAAGAGAACAGAGGTTGAAGATGATCCAGGTGGATATTGGTGGCCACCCGCCTATTCCACTAGGGGCCCCACCATTGTCTCTTTCAGTTTTTCAGTTTCGGCACAACTTACTATTTTTAGCAGTTTTTCGAGTCCTGAACTTCTGGAGCCGTTTTGAGGCCCTAAACGACGTTTTTTGGGCATCGTTTGTTCGAAAAATAAGATTACATTTCAAAATTAATATTTTTGGCAACAACTATATTCCTCTGATAGATATTTTTAACGATGTATCATACACGTCAAATGGAGATTGTATGCCGAAATTACGTCCCCAAGAAGTTGAAACACCAATTTACCCAAACGGGGCCCATAGTTTTGGCGCTTCATCTCCTAGGGTTAGGTTTTGGACGTTTAGAGTTCTCCATTATTTCTCAATAATAAATAGGCCTTCGAGCCTCATTGTAACATAGTTCAGAGGTTTGTAGCTGCCACATTTCTTCTCAAAGATTCACTACCAGCACCCTAGCTAGTTTATTTCCATTTTGTTTGTAAGCAAATTTCAGTTCTTTGGTATTAATGAAATGAAGTGTTATTTCCACTGCATCTTTGTATTTATGGTTATATGTGTATTCGGTTGCGTTCCTTCATAAATACGGATCAGTGATATCAGAGCGGTCTGCTTTTTCTGGATCCTTCTTTGCATGTCCCCAACAAGGTCACGGTATAAGGAGTTAGGGCTCAATCTGGTGGAACCTTTGCAAGATCAGTCTCGCAAACCCCGACGGACGCCCATGGGGGATGAAAAGAAAGATGAGGGAGCAAGAGATCCTATCAAAATATTTCTCGAGGAGGCCCTCTAAAAACAAAGGAACGCGATGATGGATAACTTTGCCCAGATCCTTCAACGACTACCCACCAGCAGTGCATCTGCATCCAGCAGCCACTCTAGAGGCACGACTCCCTTTAAGGTACAAGTAAACTTTGAAATTCCCATATTTGAGGTTCAAATAGATGCAAATTCCATAGATAGATGGTTGAATCTATTATAAGGATATTTCTCGGTTCATGACTTTTCCGACCGAGAGAAGGTTATTTTTTCACTCCTCAAAGCTACCCTCCATGTCAAGGACTAGTGGGAAACCTACTCTGAGAAAAAGGATGAGACAGAACCCTCTCTGTTCTCAGTCGTACCCACTTGGAATTCTTTCTGAGATGCCATCAAGGAACAATACTATCTCGTGGGGAGCTATGAGGACCAGTACATACAATGGACCACGCTGCAGCAACAAATGGATCAAGATGTACATGAGCTGATGAATCTGTTCCATACCCTGCACACAAAGTTGGGAATCAAATATTTAGAGAAACATTTGGTGCTAAAGTATTGTGATTGTCTGCACAGATAGATTCAGGAGGAAATGGAGTTCCTTTACATCTCCTCACTTGGTACGGCATACCATTATGCTGCCAAGATTGAGCAGAAATTCAAACAGAAGAAGTGAGACTTTGGATTTGCGAATCAAAAGCAAGGGAAAAGTGCCCCCAAACCGCAAACCAAAGGACAGATCCAAAGCATGGCGGCCCAAGAACACCTGCCAAAGCCACAAGCAAATAACAACACCGCGAAGCCAAACAAGGACATGGGAAAGTGGTGTGAGTTCCATAAGAGCTCCACTCACAACACAAGTGAGTGTCGGGCCAAGCAGTCATTGGTGGCCGAGATGAGGGCTTCTGAATCAAATGCATGCTCTGACTCTGAATCAGAACCTGACAAGGGGAATGACAAAGGGAAGACAAAGGCAGAGCGTCTCTTCCACTCCCAGATGTGGGTAAAGGGTTCCCCGCTATAGTTCATTGTTGACAATGGGAGCCAAAAGAACCTCATTTCAGCAGATGTCATGAAGCGGTTGGGCTTGCCGACCACAACGCACCCACAACCATACACCATGGGGTGGCTTCACCAAGGACACGATCTTCGCGTCAGCCAGCAGTGTCGCCTTCCCTATAGCATCACGCCCTACACAGATGAGGTATTGTGTGGCATTTATCCTATTGATGTTTTTGATGTATTATTAGGCCAACCATACTTGTGGAAGTGACATGCTTTGTATGAGTCCCGGCCTCGCGGTGTTATTGTTACTTTGGGAAATAAGTTGTACAGGATATCAGAGGTACCACCGCCTCCCACTATCTCTTTGGTTACTGCAAAAAAATGCAATAAGCTCATTTCCCAAACTAGGAAATTTGTTTTCCTGATGATCCGCCCCCAGGGAAAAAAGAATATTGTGGCCACGACCTTTAGACATGACTCCTCTACATGAAAAAAAAAAATGGACAAGGTTGTGGAGGAGTACGGGGACATATTCACCTCGCCCACAGGGGTGCCTCTACACTGTCAGGTGAAGCACACCATTGACCTGACCCCAGGTGCGCTGCTACCCAATGGGATTATCTATAGGTGCTCTGTTCTGGAGAATGATGAAATCAAGAGGCGCATTCAGGAGCTACTGCAGAAAGGTCAAATCCGGCCAAGTTCATTGCCATGTGGGAGCCCGATCGTGTTGGTACAGAAGAAGGATGGAACTTGGAGACTCTATATTGACTATCGGGTGCTAAACAAGATCACTGTCTGGAATAGGTACCCGATCCCACGGATTGATGACCTTCTGGACCAACTCAAAGGGGAAAAATATTTCAGCAAGATCGACTTGAAATCTGGGTATCACCAGGTACCAATCGAACCCTCTGATGTGTGGAAGACTGCCTTCAAATCCAAAGAGAACCTTTTTAAATGGCTCATCATGCCTTTCGGGTTGACGAATGCTCCCGCAACCCTCATGAGGTTGATGGATGACATCTTGCATCCATTCACCAACTCATTTGTAGTGGTTTACTTGGATGGCATTCTGATCTTCAGCCAGACTTGGGAAGAGCACCTCCACCACATCCGAGAAGTCCTTCAAACACTACGGCAACACAAGTTGTGTGCCAATTTGGAGAAGTGCACTTTTGACATGACCCAGGTTCAATATCTGGGATACATTATTGATGAAAGGGGGGTGCATGTGGATCCAGCCAAGATCCAAGTCATTCGGGATTGGCCAGCCCCAACCACTATAACAGAGCTTCGCATCTTTCTGGGTCTTGCTAATTTCTATCGGAGGTTCGTGTTGGGATTCTCTCATATCACTTGGCCCTTGAATCAAGTCACCAAGTGGATAGTTGGAAGAAAAATTGTTGAATATCAATGGCATACAGCTAGAATTGAAACATCGCTTCTGCTCTCACTTCCCTAGTGTTTACATTACTAGACTTGTAACAACTATTTGAGATTTGTGACAGATGCCTCTCGTGTCTATTAGCGGCTTTCATCATTATAGCATCTAGCAGTATATCATAGTGAGACATTGTTCCACACAAGCTGCAGTATCCCACTTATGACAAAGAAATGTATTCCATTGTGCAGGCTTGTTGACAATGGAAGCATTACATTTTGGGGAAGGAAACAATCATCCACACAGACCACCCCCCTGCAGTTCATATAGACACAAGGGAAGTTGCAGAATGATCACCATCAGAAGTGTTCCACATATCTACAACAATTTCATTTGAACATCAACTACAAGAAGGGTAGCACCAATAATGTTGCCGACTGCCTCAGCCGACCACCGATCGTGGCCATAACCACAGTTCTCAACTCTTGTGGGCACAAGACTTCTGATTGGCTACTTCTCTACAAGAGCAATCCAAAATTCAGCCACACATACAAGGCACTCTTGGGGGGTACGTAAGTTCCAAATTTTCACCTCCAAGATGCACTGTTATGTCACCTGGGACACATTTGTGTTCCTTCAAGTGAGCGTGCTAAGATGATATGGGAAGTGCACTATAGTTGAGTCGTTGGGCATTTTTGGGTCAAGAAAATAGTGGTAGTACTGCAGAATTATTTCTATTGGTTGAACCTTCGATAGGATGTCGGGAAGTACACCAGATCCTGCACTGCTTACGCCATTGCCAAACCGATCATCAAGAAGAAAGGGATCTATACTCCGCTACCTACCCCTAGTTGACCTTGGGAATCCATATCCATGGATTACATGTCAGGCCTTCATTCTACTAAGCATGGAAACGACTGTGTTTTTGTGGTCATCGACAGATTCTCGAATATGGCCATTATGGCGACCTGCAAGAAGAATATCACAGCAGAAGCCACTACTAAACTCTTCTTTGAACGAGTGTGGGTTCACTTTGGGATTCCACATTCTATCATATCAGATCTCGACAGTGGATTCCTCAGCACATTTTGGTCCAGCCTCTGGTCAATGTTGGACACCAAGCTCACCAAGTCCACAACTTTCCATCCCCAAACTGATGGCCAGACAGAGGTCGTCAATAGGATGATTGTACACATTTTTCGCATGTACAATTCAAAGAATCCATGCACATGGGATGAGAGCCTTCCCTATGTACAACACAGTTATAACTAGACTCTCCACATCTCAATCGGCCATAGCCCCTTTTAGGTGGGCTTCGGATTCCACCCACTATGTCCCATTGACGTAGCCATGCCATTTGCGGCTACTCTGGCCGATTCGGCTCATGTCCAGTCTAAAGCTGACAAAGCAAAAAACTTCATCGAGTGCATTCAGTACATCCACCAACAATTTCATGACATATTGGATAGAGCCAATGCTAAGTACAAGCAACGACATGATCAACATCGGGTGCCACACAAC
Source organism: Pinus albicaulis (assembly GCA_034641835.2). NCBI lineage: Eukaryota > Viridiplantae > Streptophyta > Pinopsida > Pinales > Pinaceae > Pinus > Pinus albicaulis. The sequence goes on from CM076580.1 coordinate 1,772,863,381, forward strand.
TTCCAGGTGGGAGACAAAGTGTGGCTACATTTGCAAAAGGAGCGCCTCACTGGACCCCACCACAAGCTTCGCCCGCTCTGATATGGGTCGTACACCATCACTAAGGTTGTAGGGAATAATGCCTTTGAGCTCAGTATTCCACCATTCCTTGGTCTGCACCCAGTATTCAATGTAGACCGCCTTCCTCCCTACTTCCCACCTCTACTGGACACCTCTGACATTGCACAAGAACTCACACCAAAAGAGTTAAACCCAGACTGCATGGAACAGGCCACCACAAATTGTATCATGGACATGCAAATCAAGAACACTCGCCAACGAAAGATCCAACTATATCGGGTTGTCAAAGTTGGCCAACTCCTGCACCAAGGCAAGTGGTTCACCAGGGATCAAGTTCAGCAGAAGTTTCCTCATCTCATGGAGGAACTCAACGCAATGGAGATCATTTCTTCCTAAGGGGGGGGGAATGATCTAGGTGGATATTGGTGGCCACCTGCCTATTCCACTTGGGGCCCCACCATTGTCTCTTTCAATTTTTCAGTTTCGGCACAACTTACTATTTTTAGCATTTTTTCGGGTCCTGAACTTCCGGAGCCATTTTGAGGCCCTAAACGACGTTTTGTGGGCATCGTTTTTCCAGCGAATATGATTCTATTTGAAAATAAATATGCATGGCAACAGTTATAGTCCTTGGATAGATATTTCTAACGATGTATCATGCGCATCAAACAGAGATCGTATGCCGAAGTTATATCCCCGGGAAGTTAAAATACCAATTTACCCAAACGGGGCCCATAGTTTTGGCACTTCATCTCCTAGGATTAGGTTTTGGACGTTTAGAGTTCTCCATTAATTCTCAATAATAAATATGCCCTTGAGCCTCATTGTAACACAGTTCAGAGGTATGTAGCTGCCACATCTCTTCTCCGAGATTTGCTACCAGCACCCTAGCCAGTTTATTTCCATTTTGTCTATAAGAAAATTTTAGTTCTTTGATATTAATGAAATGAAGTGTTATTTCCACTGCATCTTTTTATTTATGGTTATATGTGTATTCTGTTGCATTCCTGCATAAATCCAGATCAGAAGAGGATTGGTTTCATTTCTTTGTCAAGGGCTTCAGAAAAGAGGTAAGCCTTACCACCATAATGCATATGTCAACAAAGATCTAGTGCATAAATTTGTATTTTTAAAAATGAGAATGATGACAGTGGGAGGATACATTAATTGGTTTTCAGAACACATGGCTACAAGGATAGAACCAAAAGACTTCCATACTAATCATTAGTAAAAAGACACAATAGGAAAACTTTACCAAGTTGGTCTAATAGGTTTCCTTCAAAAGTTTAATCGACATAATGAGAGCATTACAAGAGAATTCATAAATAATTACACACAGGAGAAAACTATGGTGGGAAACGTAGTCATCCCATTAAATCCAAATTCCATTTCTCAGGCCTTAGATTTTCCATTATCAGGGGAACAGTATCATAAGGGTTTTCACTTTAAAGATAAGGGATGGACTTTATTTCTAGAGAAAAATAGGAAGGGATCATTTGATAGAACCAAGGGGATTCCAAGGGAATGGTTTAATGAGCCTTGGGAAGAGTTAGTGTTAATAATTTAGAAATTCTTCACATGTAACAGTAGGCACAGTGTAGTTCACCTCTATCATATTAGACTTCTTGATCACATCAAGGGAGAGATGAAAAATAATTTTCCATACTTTTTCTCTAAAAATTTGATCAAAATGATAGAAAATGTGAAGAGTGAAACCAAACCAAAAGAGGAAAAAATCTACCATCAAGGACTCATCAAAATTATTTTTGAGTATCAGTTGAAAACCAAGGGTGTGATGTGGAGAGAGTTTCTAACTCAACATCATTTTTAAGAACAAATCATAGAAGAAAAATTCAAACCAATTCATGAAACGAAGAGTATAATGAACTCACCTCTTTATCCAAAGACAAGGTCCAAAAAGCAACAAGATACAATCATGATGGAAAGATAAGAATCCTTCCTATCCATTCTTAGGATACAAAGAAGAAATATTCCAACAGACATGAGCAGTAAAGAGAAAGAACCTGAGGTGCAAATTGTTGAGACATCTCTCATAACAAAACAAGTTGATGAAATTATTGAAAGATTGCAGAAGGAGGTCTATGAAAACACATTAGAAAGAGATTCATATTTTGATAATGATGAGATTGAAGCCACTTCATTTTCTAAAGACACCAAAGAAGAAGAAAATTAGCTAAACCTTAGAAAAATAAAAGAATTGACAAATCAATTGGAGGTAAGCAAGATACTAGAGAGACATTTGAAGAGAGAAAATAATACATACAGGTGTAGAAATTTGAATAACTGTTAAATTATTCACCGAGATTATCCTGATCACACACTATTTGAGCTTCATGCATAATACATAACCTATTCTACTATTGATCATTAATTGGGGAAATATAAACAATCGCATGCGCACATTAAAACCATAAACAATCACACATATAAACACAGTATTTATGGGAAAGCTTAAAGTTGAAAACCCCCAACTATCTATATATTATAATGATAGAGATCATGTAACAATCATTGTACAAACTCCTCACAAGCTCTCAGTACAATCTCCAATTGTTACACACTACACAAACTCAGATCTAACAAAACACATGCTCCAATCTGCTCCACTTGTTAGCCTGCCTCTATTGTGCAATCCAAGATGAATAATGGCTCAATCTGAGTTCGAATCCCTCTGGTATGCACTGCGCAATCCTCATTGGCATCTCCATCAATGTGTGGTGCAAACTCATGCACCAGTATAGTCACAACTGATAGTCACACTGCTCTTTCACCTACCTCTCCATTGGTCTCCACTGAAACTGTCCATGCACTGTAGTTAATTGATGTATTATTTAGTTGATTAATGAGTTAATAATTAGTGAATTAATTAATAATTAATTCACACCACTCTCACTAGTGTATCAATCAGTTAGACTAGATACAACTAGCTCAACTATGTTTAACTCAGTTAAATTGAACACAACTCCATCAACTTCCTCAATCAACTCCACCAAACTCTCTCACATGAGTTCTAACTGAAGTCTTCATGCAATAGCTCCACTTAACCCTCAGGAATAGCGTAATTCCTTCTGTCAGCTCCTGTGCCACATCTGTGCACTTAACTGAAGTGCTCCAAGAGGATAAGATAATGTTTAGAATCCAAATATTATTAAGAGCTAATAATATTCGACATATCTATTTTTAGACTGGCAATCTAAAAATAGATTCCGCCCAGTATGTCTAAAAATAGAAGTCCATCTATTTTTTCCGACTCGACCAACCATCCAAAAATAGCATCCTGCAACTCATAGAACATGATCCATATGTCTAAAAATAGACTTTGCGCCAAAAATAGCCTGCGGGCCCACTTAGTGAAGGGCATCTTTCCACGAAGCTCATCACCTTGTTGTAATTCCAAATCAACACTCCTCTCAACGAGAGATATGGATTATCTACAACCCTCATCTCCGTCATGGTATTCAAATTTTTCCCTGTGATGCGCTTCTCACAAGATATCAAAGATCCTCGATCCTCCACAGGAAATGTGCTTTGAAAGTAACATGACCTTCCGCTGCACACAATCTCTGATATGATGATACCGGATATCAATGTGTTTAGATCTATCATGAAATACTGGATTAACCGAGATTTTGATGCAACTCGGATTATCACAATAAATCACAGTAGGATCCAAGTGTGACCCGAACAACCCGACCAAGATCTTCCTCATCCATATAGCCTCGCATGCAGCCAAAATCACTGCCATATACTCAGCCTCCACTGAACTAAGTGCCATGGATCTCTGCTTCCTGATGTACCAAGAAACTGTTGTCGATCCGATACTGAATATCCCTCCAGATGTGCTCTTTCTGTCCGTTGGGCTCCCTGCCCAATCTGCATCTGTGAAGCCACATAGCTTCACCTCATCCGACTGTCTATACCACAATCCATATCCCGATGTGCCTCTAAGATATCTCAATACATGCTTTCCTGCCTTCCAGTAGAGCTTGGTTGGCTTAACCATATCTTGTGAAAGCTGGCTAACAGCATAGCATATGTCGGGTCGTGTATTGACCAGATACATAAGCGACCCCACCAACTGTCTATAAACAGTGGCATCCACTACCTCCGTTGAAGTAGCATCCTCCTTCCTCCAGACAGCAGGAAGAGGAGTATCAACAGGCTTGCAGCCATGCATGTTGAACTTCTCCAGTATCTCCCGGGCATACTTACCCTGAGAAACAAACAGTCCATCACTGCGCTGCCAAATTTCAAATCCTAGGAAATAATGAAGGAGGCCCAAGTCCTTCATCTCAAACTCTTTTGCAAGATCCTCCTTGCATGAGAGTATCAACAGCTCATCACCTGTCAAAATCAAATCATCTACATAAAGTACAATGATCAGCAACTTACCCTCCACCACAATCTGGTATAGGTTTGGATCCGCCTCACTCTTGGAGAATCCAAGTCCGGTGAAATAACTGTCTATCTGTGTGTACCAAGCACGAGGTGCTTGTTTCAACCCATACACCGCTCTTTTGAGCCTACACACATGTGACTCGCTGCTGAAGATCTCGAAACCTTCGGGCTACTCTATGTACACCTCCTCCTCAATCACCTCATTGAGGAATGCAGTATTCACATCCATCTGATGAATGTGCCACCCCATCTGTGCCGAGAGAGCAAGAATCGTCCATATGGAAGAATACCTTGCGACAGGTGCAAAGGTTTCCTCATAATCGATCCCCTCAATATGTGAGAATCCTCGGGAAAAAAATCTTTCCTTGTACTTCTCCACACTCCCGTCAGTTGCTTGCTTCACTTTGTAGATCCATCTCGAACCCACCACTGATTTCCCTTCTAGCCTTGGGACAATCTCCCATGCACTGTTTCTGACAATCGAATCATACTCTTCCACCATGGCATCTACCCATGCGGGATCCTCCATAGCTTCCTCAAAAGAGGATGGCTCCGTCACGACCTGCCCCGCCACAGGCCATTGGTGTCTTAGATCGGTGTTGTCTGTTTGCGGCGCTGTGGGTGCTCCACAACCTTCTCTGCATCTTGAACCAGGTGGCTAAAACCATGGTAGCTCGCCCTCGGTGGTTGGCGGCCGCAGGTGGTCTCTTCCACTCCATGAACCTCATCTTGTGGCTGATCCACATCCTGAAGCTCATCCTTAGGAACTAATAGCTCCTCCTCTGCATGCAAGTGTGGCTCCCTCTCAAGCGAACACTTCATGGCTTTCTCCTCCTGAAATTTGATACCCGTCGCACAACAGTCTTGCGACTGTCTGGAAAATACACACGATAGTTGTGGGGCGTATCAGTGTATCCCAAAAATATCACAACCTCTGTGGTCGGCTCCAGCTTCTTCCTGGCATCCTTCATCACATGAATGTAAACAGGGGAACCAAAAATCCTCAAATGGGAAATATCAGGCCTCTTACCAAAAAATGCCTCCTCGGGTGTACTCATGCCAAGTATCTTGTGAGGACAACGGTTCTGCACATATACTACAGTATTGCATGCCTCAGCCCACAAGTGTATGGGAAGGCCATGATCATGCAACATCGCCCGTGCAGCACCCACGATCTTTCTGTTCTTCCGCTCAGCAACCCCATTCTGTTGTGGACATGTTTGCTCTATAACTTCTATTAATTCCTTATATGCCATTATTATTGAGTTCACTGGAGGAATCACTTACCACCATTATCAACTCTAGAGCCTTCACCTGCTTCCCCGATTCTTTCTCAACCAGTGCCTTGAACTCACAGAACTTTTAGTATGTCTTGCTCTTCTTCTGCATGAAGAAGATCCAGCACTTCCGAGAAAAATCATCAACAAAGATCACATAGTACCTGTGCTTTGCTGTCGAAGCTACTGAGAAAGGTCCACACACGTCTGTGTGAATTCTCTCAAGTATCGTCGTGGCGCGACTATCCTTCTCGTGAAAGGTGGCTTTCACAAATTTTCCCAAGGTACATCCCTTGCACTGATCTGACTGCACAAGTGTACCTGTGGGAAGCCCAGTAGAAATCTGCTACAGTATCTTGAAAGCTCCATGGTGAAGGTGGCCCAATCTCCGGTGCCACAACTCGCCATCATCCCGGCTCACCACTCCTTCTGCCTTGCCTGCCATTGCTGCACAGCCATCTACTTGCAATTGATAAAGGTTCTTAACTCGAACCCCTATCCTCCAAGTCTCACCAGTTTCCTTACTGCGCAGGAAAGCCTTTCCCTCGCTAAAGAAAACATCATATCCCTTGTCTTCTAACATCGCCACAGAGATAAGATTATTCTTGAATCTTGGAACATGCATCACTTCCTTCAATATGAAGGGTTTACCAGACTCCCTCTCAAATGAAATGGTACCGATACCGGTCGCACTGTATCTATCATCATCGCCCATCTCGATGTGCACTCCAAGATCTTTCTCATCCAGATCAGTAAACAAATCTCGATCTCCTGTCATGTGAAAAGATGCACCACTGTCAAGAAACCACACTGAACCCATCACACTTGAGACCAAGCATGCGATCAAATAAAATCCAACTCAAACCTGCGAGGGTTGTTATCTTCTCCTGTACCGCGTATCTCAAATGTTCGATTTTATTTTTCTTCTTCTGCGGACAATTTGTGGCATAATGTCCGTGTTGGTGACAGTGAAAGCACTTCACCTTGGACATGTCCTGCTTCTTGCCTTTCGCACCGGATTGAGAAGATTTCTTGCTCTTCCCCTTATTTTCTTTGGCAACCAAAGTGCAATTCTCTTCATCATAGTTCCTTGATGAAGATCCGTCCCTGGTACTCCGCCTTATTTCCCCTTGCACAAGATCTGACCAAAGTCGCTCCCATCCGGGCAATTTCTCCCGACCATTGACAGAGTCCTGATAGGAATGCCAACTCTTCGGAAGCCCAAGGAGAGCCAAGCTCACCAATTTCAACAACAAATGCCCCCACACCTTCCCGAAATTTCACTCCTCGCATTGGATGAACCGTGAGGTATTTGGGGTACATCGGCTTCTTTCATCTATGTTTCGAGTCTCTAGCCAGACCTTGCGCTCAACTTCTCTCCCTTTTTGTTGAATAAATCAATAAGCGTTTTCCACATCAAGAATGGAGAAGCCTTACCATGAAGGTCGACACACTATGTGACCTTCACGCCCTCCACCGTAATCCTTTCGACACCTTGTTGTCTTCTTTGCCATGCGGCCAGCACGACAAAGATCACTAGAAGCAGGCTTTTGGAATTTCTCAAATTATGAACCTCAACCCATTGTCATCTAACACCGCCCATCCTCGTCCTTCCATGCAATATAATTTGAGCCTTCAAGGGCATACTTCCAGCATCCACATCCGTTGAAAGACATCTCAACTTCGACACTAAGAAAACACTGCTGCAAATTCGAATTCCACCAGCTCAAAACTCAACCGCTTCAGTGTTTTGCAATTGCTCCAATGATCAATATCGCTCTGATACCATGTAGAAATTTGAATAAATGTTAAATTATTCACCGAGATTATCCTGATCACACACTATTTGAGCTTCATTCATAATACATAACCTATTCTACTATTGATCATTAATTGCGGAAATATAAACAATCGCATGCGCACATTAAAACCATAAACAATCACACATATAAACACAGTATTTATGGGAAATATTAAAGCTGAAAACCCCCAAATATCTGTATATTATAATGATAGAGATCATGTAACAATCATTGTACAAAATCCTCACAAGCTCTCAGTACAATCTCCAATTGTTACACACTACACAAGCTCAGATCATACAAAACACATGCTCCAATCTGCTCCACCTGTTAGCCTGCCTCTACTGCGCAATCCAAGATGAATAATGGCTTGATCCAAGTTCGAATCCCACTAGTATGCACTGCGCAATCCTCATTGGCATCTCCATCAATGTGTGGTGCAAACTCATGCACCAATATAGTCACAACTGATAGTCACACTGCTCTTTCACCTACCTCTTCACTGGTCTCCACTGAAACTGTCCATGCACTGAAGTTAACTGATGTATTCTTTAGTTGATCTATGAGTTAATAATTAGTGAATTAATTAATAATTAATTCACACCACTCTCACTAGTGTATCAATCAGTTAGACTAGATACAACTAGCTCAACTATGTTTAACCGAGTTAAACTGAATACAACTCCACTAACTTCCTCAATCAACTCCACCAAACTCTGTCACCTGAGTTCTAACTGAAGTCTCCATGCAATAGCTCCACTTGACCCTCAGGAATAGCGTAATTCCTTCTGTCAGCTGCATGTGCCACTTCTGTGCACTTAACTGAAGTTCTCCAAGAGGATAAGATAATGTTTAGAGTCCAAATATTATTAAGAGCTAATAATATTCGACATATCTATTTTTAGACTGGCAATCTAAAAATAGATTCCGCCCAGTATGTCTAAAAATAGAAGTCCATCTATTTTTCTGACTTGACCAACCATCCACAAATAGCATCCTGCAACTCATAGAACATGATCCATATGTCTAAAAATAGACTTTGCGCCAAAAATAGCCTGTGGGCCCACTTAGTGAAGGCGACTCCTTTCCACTAAGCTCATCATCTTGTTGCAATCTCAACAACAGGAAAAACAACGAAAATTTTATCAAGGAGAATGAGAAAGTGGGAAAATTGAAAACATATAACAATCTTCTTTCCATGCAAGCATTCAGATGGCTCAAAGAGAAAAACTCATGGAAGATCAAATGATGAAAAACAGAAAGTCAAGGCTTCAATCTACAAAGAAGAATAGTATAAAGGGATAGATTCTCTTTTGCAAGCATCACAGCAAGAAGCATATGCATCAGGTACAGTATCGACATCAAAACTCAAAAGATCCAAGAGAAAGAGGCAAGCATGAGGACATGCTTGTACATCAGCATGGGGGACATGTTGGCCCTCATTTTTTATCCAATTTTGTTTAAGTAAATACACTTTATTACCATGATATCCATCCATAAACCATCCATATTCACTCTATTTTGGCCAATTAATGCATATCCAGGTATATAAATTAATTTTTGCATTTTTTAGAATTTTTTATAAAAAATGAATTTTAAGTGCATTTTTGGACTAGACCAGAAAAACTCGTAATGGCTTCATTGATGTCATACTTGCAGGACACCTAGGCTCGATATGAACACATTTATAGAAATATTTGGAACTAATATTGGATGTACACCTATTGGTTTGGTCAAACCGAGCTCAAACATGCCCGACTAAAGTTGGTCAAACAGGACCTGTTTTTATGGAAATCCCTAGGAAATAGGTCAAATTTAGCATTTTATGGGATTTTCCAGATTTTGAGAGATTAGATGGATGAGATCAACCTGAATATATAGGATAAGGATAAAAATGGTTGTAGGAGACATTTTATATGATTTTTTTTCATATTTCTCTATTTAAGCCTAATACATTGAAGGGATTCATATGTAGAATTTGTATAGCTTCACTTTGATATTTCTGAAACTTTGAGAGCTAATTGAAGAACCTATTCTATCTCCTTTTCTTTTTTTCTATATGGTGAATTCTTGATTGAGTTTCAGTAGCTTAAATTACTCACAGTGTGCGAGGAAAGGGTGGAGGGCCCCGACAACGAGCTAAGTGTACTTTCTGGTTAATTTAGTTGCAATTTCCTGAACTAGTTTTATTTTATGCTTAATCAGTTAATTAGATGTATGATGATATGTTATGATTGATGATGAATATAATTTTAATTTCTATTCTACATATGAAGGGTCAAACCAGTGTTTAAGATAAATATTCCTTCTATATGATCAAGAACTAGAAACTAGAATTCATTTGTCTTGCTTTTAAGTGATTTTCTAAATTTCATGTTTTCTAAAAATGGCATTAATGATGAATGAACTTGTAATGAAGGACAGCAAGGATATCCTTAGTTAGGAGCCTCTTCAATTATTCTTTCATGAATCTTGATCTATTTTCAGTAGTGGTTTTTGGTTTATGATTCATGAAGTAGTATTTTAGAGAAGGACAAACAAGTTCTCCTAAGTTAGGAGCTTCTTCTTCTACTTATTACATAATTGAATTAGAAATTAGTTAGTTAAGTTTTATATTTGTAATATGCATTTCCTTTAATATTAATAATTCATCTTCTAAACTTGACTACAGTTGAAATCCATATATCTTAGATATTCTTCTAAGTTCTACAAGCCCAGATTGATAATAAAATACTTGTGTTAGTTTACCCAGTAAACAGACCCAAAAATATGTACATTTTATTGTTGTTCAATAATCATATCTCTTTGTTATTCCGGGAGTTTTAGATCAAACTCCTTCCAAACATCCTTTAGATTGCTGGGGAAATCCAGATCTATTGTTTGAACTTCGGCTGATTTACCCTAGTATGTTGTATTAAGGACTTCAGTATCCTTAATTGCTGACTCACTTTCTTTCTGAGCTATTGGTTGAGAAACATCCAACATTTTGAGTGGAATTGTGTCCAGTCTCTTATTTATATATTTTTGAAACTTTAGTAATTGTTGTGGGTGGAGGCGTAAGGTTTTCAAATTATAACTGCAGCATAAATGTCGACAGACTCAAATAAGTCGTCAAAATCATCGTCTTCGTGCACAAAGGGTCTGATTTTCATTTGTGTAGTGAAATTATTAGCAACTTTAATTGGATCATACTACCTGTTTTGAATTGTAAATAACTTCAAATACTCAATCTGACCAATCTCTACAACAACATGTTTGTAATTATCCAGTCTATAAACTCTGCAGCTAATTGGAAAAGAAGGCCATAATTCTTTCTTGGCTTATTTCAGAAATCTGGTTAGGCCATCTCCAACAGTTTGATATGCAACTTCTCTCGCGAGAAGCTTGTCAGGAACATACAGGGGCAAGACATGTGGTCGAGATAAGCTCCCAAATACTCGGACGTAGGTGAATAACTCTTCACCAAACCATTTTCCTACAAAAGAAAAATCGGCTTGGGCCTCTTTCGAAAGTCTGGGGGCTTTCTCATTAAAAATAGCTTGAAATAGGGGGAGAATGACTCCATGAAAAATTTTGTAAAAATGATTCTCATACTTAGATTCCCACAAAATACTATGAAATATATGAATAGGTACAGGGTCTTGGGCAGGCCATTTCCAGCCCATGGCTAGAAAATATGAGGTAAAACATACAACATCCATAACATAACTGCTCAAATAGAATGGGGGGGGAATTTTAGAAGAGATGTAGCACTTATTTCTATATTCTAAATTTTGAGTGGAAATATTATTTGATAGAATATTACCCCAATCCATAACATAAGCATTTGTCACTGCTTCTATAAGGGGAACCCGTTCTATTGAAAATCGGGTTTTGTCTGGCTGACCAAAAATTTTGGACATCATAGCAGAGTCATAGCAATAGGAACTTGCAAGATATTCTGTAGAATACATACCCTTTTCGTCATATTTTTCCTTGTTAGTATTTATCCTCCATTGCTTTATTTACATTGATTAGAGTCCATTTTCTTTGGCGAACTGTATAAGGAATTCTTTATCATAAACCTTATCGGGGTCTGGAATATGGTACATCTGTTTCAGATCTTCAGCTTTAAAGGAACCAAACATTGTTCCTCTGCTGGTAAGTAATGCCTTATCCCCGATATTGAGATTGTCGATAATCCACCTTACCATATCAGTATATGGTAATATTTTGGGTCGTGTTGCAATTTGATGTAGAAAATAATTAGCTACGTCTCCAATTGTAGATTTGGAAGAATTTGGGGCATCATCAGTTTCCTTTATTTGGATTTTGCGAGGTTTTTCATCTTCAAGCAGCTTATACATGGATTCCCATAAAGAGGATCCAATTCATGTGTCCACAAGTTGTATATGTAAATAGAGGCAACATCTATGTTCTCTCAGATGTAGTAGGCGCAGGGTTAACGGGAGCCATATGCTTCTTTTCTTTCTTCAGAGATTTAGACATCTCTGGAGAACTATGCTTATTCGGGCTAGCCTGCAGATAAATGAGAAAGGATAAGTGGAAAGAGGGAACTTTTTAGTTCTACAATATGCACAAATACCATAGCAATAGAAACATTCAAATGGATGAGACTTCGCACGCTGATAGGATATGTCTTGAATGCCTGTTACAGGAGAATGATTATGGAGGTATGGGTGAGAAAACCATTAATTTATGACATGAATAGTTGATATGGGTTATCATGCACATGTAATCATTTTTGAATTAAAACTAGATTTGTCACATTGCAACATAGCTCATGTACAATATATTATTAAATATTGATCAGCTTGTCTTTTCTGTCGATTGTGATATCGCAATCGCCATATCAGTGAAATATGGTGGAGTGAAAAATGTGTGAGTTAACAAGAGTGCGATGTGTGATGTGCGATATGTTATATCGCATTGACGAATATGATAAGGAGTAATAGAATGATTAGTTTTGTGGGAGTGCGATGTGATATGCTACGTCGCATCGGGAAATATGAGGGGTAACAATAAGACCATCAAGATTGAAAATGCGATTTGCGAAATGCGATAGCTTACGTGGGAAAAGTAGGTCAGGCGGGAATTCCCTATAGAATTTACTTGAAAATATTTCCTTTTCCATTTTTTAAAAGCATTTTTGCTTATATACATCGAATCGCAAAATGCTTCGAGTGACTTTTAGGAATTATATATGCTTTGCTATGATTTTGTGAGTGCGATGAGGCAATTTACCTCCGCTTAAGTAATTTAAAAGGCAAACTTTAAGGTTTCATCCCTAAGTTTTCTATTTCTATCAAAATAAATACTCTAAGGGTTTTATTTGTTTTAACTCTAAAAATTAAAAAGGGTCCCCATTATTTTCTATGGTAACTATTGCTTAAAATAATGGGGGTTCTTGATTTATACAACAATTGGTGATTCACTAGAAGAACCAGTTATATCTGAACAAAAAAAAAGAAAAACAATTTCTTAGTATCTTTAAATAAGTAAAAATAATTTAAGGAAACAAGAACTATTTTTAAAAATATTTAAATGAATAAAATTACTCTGAATATAAAAACTCATCTCTATCGTTAATCTTTCAGAAACCTTTCATAAATAGATATATCCATTGCTCTATATCAATCAGTAAATGGTTTAAAAGATAAAGTAAGTGCCCTTTTGTAACTTAGCTTTTCTATTTGCTCCTTTTGTGATAGGTAAAGCCACTACTACTATTAAATATTAATAGTTCAAGCAAGGTTACCTTTTAACCATCAATGATTCAGTATTCCATCCATTTATTACAATTCTTTGAGATAAATCCTTTAAATCATAAACTTTATTTTTCTTTTTTTTCTTAAAAATTCAGTCCTAGCTTGATGATCAAAAAGTGACAATGCCATTCACTGGTTATAAATAAACTAAACAAGTTGGCTCGTGATGAGACCTCTTGTCTTATGATTTTAATAATCATGAGCCATTACCCTGATTTGGTATGCAAATGCGGTAATGTTAGTTAATAATTAACTTATGATCATGGTAATCAGGCTCGTAATGAGACCTCTTATCCTTTTAAGTTTTTTATATTTTTGAATTACACACTAAAAAGGTATTTTCAATGGATGGGGAGAATCATTGACTCCTTAAGAGTTTTGGATGACAATTTAGAGTTGAATATGCTTAGTTACAGAAAGTCTTTTCTTTGTAAAGATGAACCTTTTTTTTATTGATGCTAAAGTAAAACGACTTTACAAATTTCAAGTTTACAAAATTTACAATTTTGATGGAAAAAAGATTTCAGAGTTGTATAGTATTCATTCAATTTTTCTATTTTGGTAGTTATTTCCTCAAAAATTTCTATTCTTCAAAAATAAAAACAGAAAATAAGTCAGAGGTGTTGTGAACAACCAAAAGTATGCAATCAAACATTATTTTCCTAGAAATATATAAGTGCAAGTATAGTACATTTAGAAGATAATTTGCTTCTAAGAAAAGAATTTTTTCATAATTAGCCCATTAACAGGGAGTAAATCTTTTCTCCCTTGAAGGTCTTGTAACATAAAGGTTGATGGACCAATTTTTTCAATGATTTGGAATGGCCCAAGCCACATTCTTTGGAATTTGGTATGCTAATCTTTTTCCTCATGTGTCTTGTCCCATTTGAGTATGAGATCTCCAACTTGGAAGTTTTTAAGGGAAACAAAATTTGCATCAAAAGACTTTTTTACTATTTGGTGGTGATGAGCATGAGTTATCTTGGCCTTTTCTCTGTCCTCTTCCATTTTAAGGATCTGAGACATTCTTAATTTTAGGGAAGAAGAAGGTACTTTGTCAATGAATTGAACTAGGGTTAATGAGGGGAGAGCTAGATTTGAAGGAATAACAGCTTCTTTCCCATAAACCAGATTAAATGGAGAAGTTCCTATGGAGGCTTTTTTAGTAATCCTATCTTCACATAGTGAAAATTTTAAATACTTATGCCAATTTTTATGATTATGATCAATAGTTATTTTGATGATTCTTATGAGATTTTTGTTTGTTGATTCTTCCAGACCATTCCCCTGGGGATAGTAGTTAGCAGAGTATTTGAGCATAAAACCTATTTTAAGAGTGAAGATAGTCATACTATTTCCCGAAAAACAAGATGCATTATCAAACATAAATGCATTAGGTAGGCCAAATATGGTAATAATTAATTGATCAATAAATTCAATAATGGCTTCAGAGTTAGATACCTTTAGTGGAATTTCCTCCACCCACTTAGTAAAATAATATGTTGCAGTGAGAATATATTTATGTTGTTTGGATGAGTTAGGAATAATCTCACCTATGAAATTCATTCCCCATTGCTCGAAAGGTTGTTCAATGTTGACTGGTTTCAATGGTCAGGTTGGTTTTCTTTGTCTTCCAGCAGCAGTTTGGCATGTTTTTCATTTTCTCACATATGCATGAGCATCTTTAAACGGAGTGGGCCAGTAATAACTTGCATGAAGGATCTTATGCGCAATGTTGTCTCCACCAAAGTGTCCACCTGCAGGTCCATCATGGAGTTCCTGCAAAACCCTCTGTGCTTCATATTTCTCAAGGCATCTTAGTAGTACGGAGTCATAGTTTTTCCTAATCAAGACATTGTCTATGCATTGATATTGATTATATTTCAATCTTAAAGCTCTTTTTTCTTTTATGATTGAGTTCTATTGCAGCATATCCATTTTTCAAGTAAAATATTAAATCAGTATACTATGATTCTGAATCATTTAAGCTTAACTCAGCAATATGTACATTATTACCTTACTCTTAATAATTTGATATATTGGATGCTCCATATAGCAGTCTACAGAGACCTTGTCCTCTGATGATTTTGGCTGGTCTTATCTTAATGTCATATTCCTGCAAAGAAGTTACCCAATTTTCTCTCTTTTCTCCTAGTTCCTTCTGAATAAGTGGTTTCCTTACAACCAAAAATGGAACTATTACCGTAGTGTGCATTTTAAGGAGAAAAGGTCTAAAATGCTTCAAATATTTAAAGACAACAAATGCTTGTTTTTCCACTTCAGAATAATTTAATTCAGTACCTTGAAGGTTTGAAATAAAGAATGAAATGGGTACTTCGATCTTTTGATCATTAATGTGTGTCAACACAGCAGTGTAAGATGTTTCTGATGCAAAAGTCTATAAAATAAAATGTTTAGAAAAATCTGGGCAAGTTAGAGAAGATTTGTTAATGATAGATTCCTTGATCAAATAAAAAGCTTATCTTTCATCATTTCCCCATTTGAAAAGTGATTTTTTCTTAATTGTCACTTGTAAAGGTAAAACAATTAGAGAAAAAATTGGAACAAATCTCTTGACAAAATTTATCTGTCCTAAAAAGGACTGCATGGATTTCTTGTTATGGGGATGTGAAAGATCAAAAATTTCCTTAATTATTTCAAGATCAATAAAAACTCCCTATTTTGAAACGATAAATCCTAAAAAAATTCTTTCACTTAAAGTGAAATAAGACTTTTTGGGATTTAAAGAAATTCCATATTTCAAACAGCGTTCAAGGATTTTCTTAAGATCATGATAGTGGTCCTTCCTTTTCTTGGAGTAAATATTTATATCATCTAGATAAACAACCACATTTTTATTTATCAATCCCCTAAAAGCAATATCCATTGACCTCTGAAAGGTTGCTCATGCATTGATTAATCCGAAGGGGATTTTCTGATAAGCATAAGTGCCCCATTTTGTTCTAAATGTAGTCTTTAATCTATCTTCAGGATGAACCAAAACTTGATTATATCCTAAAAATACATCAAAAAAAGACATTAATTTAGAACTAGCAACTGATTGCAAATTTTTTTCCATCGGGGGTGATGGGAAATTGTCTTTCAAGCAAGATTTGTTTAAGTTTCTAAAATCAATACAAATATGAATATCACCATTCTTCTTCCTAATAGGAACTAAATTTGAGACCCACTTAGAATTCCTAATAGGAAAGATAATCTTGGCTTTAAGGAGTTTGTTGAGTTCACTTTTGATTTGACTTTCGATATCACAGTGAATTTTCCTTAGCTTTTGTTGTATAGGCTTTTCATTGGATATCATTGGGATAGTATGTTGGATGATTGAAGTATCATAAGTTTTTATATCTTCATATTTCCATGTGAAGACATTCTTGTTTTTTTTTAATAAATGTATGAAGGTTAATCTCTCATCAGAGGAAAGACCAAGTCCTAAGTTGATGTTCTGCAGGTTTAGATTTTTTCCAAGATTTACCAGTTCAAACCTCAAAGTTGAACTTTGGAGTTTAGAATTAGTAACATTTTTTAATATATATTTAAGATCATAAAGATCTTCAAGTTTGACCATAGACTTAGGTATGGCATTTTCTTCATACTTTTGTTGCAATTTCCTTTCGTGTTCATCTTCGTCAATTAATTGATCATCATATGATCCTTCTGATGTAATAAAAGTGATAACATCGTCATCATCGTTGAATACTCTCCAATTAGTAATATTATCAGGAATAGATGGGTGAAAAATCAAATTTATCGAAAATCTATCTGGGCTATAATATTCTAAAGGAATAATTCTAAATTCTTGGAACATACGAGATATTGAATGTTAAAAAATGAGAGATAAGAGACTGTACCAATGACTGGTAATGTTTAAGATGAGCAGAAATATAGTGTATGGTATTTCTCACCTTCTTAACAATTATTTTAGAATCACCATATACCTTGAGATACTTAACACCAGTATCAATTGCTTTAGTTAAGCCTTGGACCAGTGCCTCGTATTTTGTGGTGTTATTTGTGCATTCAAATTCAAGTCTGCATGTCAGCATTATATTTTTGCCTTCTGGATTGATTAATATACAACCAGCTCCTGCTTCTACACTAGCTTTTGACCCATCAAAATATAATGTCCAAAATAAAGTATTAATGCAAGGTTTATCTATGGTATTTACACACTTGGAAGAATCAAACTGAGAAAAAAAATTAATCTGAGAATTAACTAAATTGGTAAGAAATGGAGACTTTTGAGTATTGAAATTTTCTAAGAAGGATTCAACAAAGTAATTTCTAAGAATTTTATTAGTAAAGGCCATGGGTTCATTATTTTCTCTGAATTCAGATACTGATTATTTTAAATGTTTTTCATGGTATTCTTTGATTTGATTTGGCTTACCATTATGGAAAAGCCACATATGAGACCAACCAGTAGCAAAATAGCCATTACGATTTTCTGACCAATATCTACGTAGGATTAGACCATAAAAAATCAGGAATATCAACAACTAAGATATCAATTACTTGATGAAATTTTGGATTAATTTATAATCTGATAAGGACTGAATTCATTTCCCCTAACACCTTGAATTTTGTTCTCTCTAATTTCACAATATGTATTGCTGACTTCTGAGGAGATATATTCAATTTCAGACAAACATAATATGGAATAATGTTTGATGAGGCTCCAGAGTCAATTAAACAATTATGCATGTTTTTATTGAACACTTCAAAAGTTAACAGGAAAGGAGGAGTGTGTGAATTAGATCTGTCACTGATGAAAATAGTGTCACTTGCATCAATTTTCTCAGGTGAATCATTAGGAGGCTCACCTATTCCTTTAGCGGCTTTCGAAGTTACAGGAGCAGGCAAGGGTGCAACATGAATTGCATTCAATTATTTGAGAAAAAATTTATGTTGTTGTTCCAATTTTCTCAGCTCATGTAAGAAAATATTTTTTTTAATCTTCTTCATATCTTCCACTATATTATATTCAATAGTATCATAAACTACTAATGTTTTAATGGTAGATGGAAGAGTTGAATAAGTTGGATTTGACTGAGAAGAAGAAGTATTTTTATCAACTACTTTATCCTTAACAATAGCGGATGAAGATTTTTGCTTTTGGGGTGACTGAGGTAGGTCAGTAGGATTTTTACTTCTAGTATTTACCGGAAGTGCCTCATGTTCATTTTCATCATAAAAGGTTGGAATGATAAAGTCCCATAGTCCATGAAATTCAACTAACACTTCTTCTTGAGATTCTTCTGCATATGATATTGTTTCATCATGATCTTCATCTTGATCTGATTCATCATTTGAGATTACATTTGGAGGTTGGGAAGCTTGGTTCTTCTTAGAATATTTAAAAGGTTTCTTCAAAGAAGATTCAGCTACTTGTTTCTTTATCTCAACCATATCATTTGACATGGTTTTGAGGGCCTTTTGTAATCCTTCAAGATCATAAGGATCTTTAAATGATTTATTTTTAGGTTCATCCTTAAATGAAACTTTCTTAGTTTTCCTATCTTCTGGATGAATTGGGTAAGAAGCATGATATGAACATGATGAATTGGGTAAGAGCTTCTTTCATATTCTCTACCAATGTAGCCTTATTAGCTCTATCTACAAAAATAGCAATATTAGAAGGAAGAGAGGATATGTACCATTCTATTTTCACGTCTACTATAGGCTTAGATGTGGTTGGAATCTTGTTGAGCAATTTATTAAATCTGGAATTGAAGCCTTTGATATTTTCCCCTGTGTTTGCTTTCAGATTGGAAAGATCATTGATAAGGGTAGCAGTAGTACGATCATCCCAAAATTTAGTAAGGAATTCTTCTTCAAAAATATCCCAACAAGTAATTGTGCCTGATGTTAGTGAGAAATACTATGATCCAGTTGATCCTTGAAAAGTATAAGGAAATAATCTAACTACACAGTCTTCATCTGTAGCTTCATTAAGATTTATGGCAAGCATGAAATTATGGAGATGCTCCTCTGCAGGTAATCCATCATCTGGATTATACTTAGGCAGCCATATTTCAGGATGTTTAGGTAAAGGATGAAGAGGCCATACTAATTGGACAGCTCCAGGATTTTTCCATGTTAGAAAATTATATATTACAGAGCAATTAAATTCATAAAATATGCGGAAAAAAAAAGCACAAAAAACACATACAACTAGAGATCTCGAACAGTCAGTCCTTCCTTTCTATTATCCAGCAAAATGAAAAGTCACAACCTACAGCAAATCCGTTATAATATCCTATGTTCTCTCTCACAGTCTCCCTATCTTTTTCTCGCTCTGAGAATACACATATGATATACAGTCTCAATACAATACCCTCATACAAGAGATGGGTTACCTTTTAGGGCAAAAAAACCCTAAACTAAACATAACTTCTACCGTAAGATCATCCGCCTAATGAACGGCTCAGATTGACTAGAAATTACTATACTTTTACAAGGCAATTTTACATATGTTTTTAGCTTTAGGGGTGCTGCCCCCGAAAGCCCCCGCCAGGGGGGGGCTCCATAAAGTCGCAGTCGCCCCCGTTGGACCCCCTAGGAAGTTTTTAATTACGGGTGGCGTTGCCACACCATTAAGATACAGGGGTCCAACGCTGTGATACAAAATAAATAGGATAATCAAGCTCCACACCCAACAATCTCCCACTTGGAGACTGATTGTAGCAACTCCATCGCTGCTTCATTTGTTGGACAACTACTCCACTTTGGACCTGGTTGCTTCTCATCTTCATCGTCATTCTTGAATACCAATTGAAACTGAGCATATTCTTAGTTTCTCCTTGGTTACAACTTTTGTTAGCATATCTGCAGGATTCATGCTAGTGTATATCTTTTCCAGCTTCAACTGTCCATCTTCCAATACTGACCGTATGAAATGGTACTTGAGTTGTATGTGTTTAGTCTTGGAATGAAATGTTGAGTTCTTTGCAAGATGAATGGAACTTTGGCTATCACTGTATAACGTGCCCATATCATGATTCTTACTCAATTCATCCATAAACATTTGTAACCAAATCATTTCTTTACTAGCCTCTGTAGCAGCAACATACTCTACTTCTGTTGTTGAAAGCGCAAGAACACTTTAGATTTTTTAAACCCAACTGACAGTTGTTCCACCTACAGTAAATACATACCCTGTAATGCTCATCCTGTTATCTATGTCACCTGCCATATATGCATCAACATATTCCTATAGAGCAATGTTTGAACCACCAAAGCATAATGCTTGATTTGTAGTTCCTCACAAATATCTGAGAATCCATTTCACTACCATCCAATGTTCTTTTCCTGGATTGTTCATGTACCTTCTTACAACTCCCACTGCATGTGCAATACCAAGCCTTGTGCAGACCATTGCATACATTAAGCTTCCAACTATTGATGTGTATGGAACTTTAGACATATAATCCATTTCTTCTTGAGTCTTGGGGCACGTCTCCTTACTAATTTTGAAATGGCTAGCAAAAGGTGTACTAACTAGTTTTGCATTCTGAATATTAAATATTTTCAACACCTTTTGTATGTACTCATTCTGAGACAGTGTTAATTTGTGATTTTTCCTGTCTCTAGTTATTCTCATACCAAGGATTTGTTTTGCAACTCCCAACTCCTTCATTGCAAATGAATTTGCCAATTTTATTGTGAGCACATTAATTTCCTACATGTTAGACCTTGCAACAAGCATGTCATCTACATACAATAACAATATAATATAATTGCCATCATTTTGCCTTTTCAGATAAACAAAATGATCAGAGTGACATCTAGTATAACCTTGTTCAAACATAAACCTGTCAAATTTTAGATACCACTGTCTTGGACCCTGTTTTAAGCCATATAAACTCTTATTTAACCTGCACACTATTTTTTCTTTCCCTTTGACCTCATATCCTTTTGGTTGCTGCATATAGATCTCTTCCTCCAAATCTCCATGGAGAAATGTTGTCTTTACATCTAATTGTTCAAGATGAAAATCTTCCGCTGCTACAAGACTTAAAATAGTTCTGATTGAAGTCATCTTAACAACAGGAGAAAATATTTCATCAAAATCAATACCTTTCTTCTATGCAAACCCCTTCACCACTACTCTAACTTTGTACCTCTGTTTTCCTCCATCTTCTTCCTTCAGCCTATAAACCCATTTGTTTTGCAATGTAATTTTACCAGCAGGAAACATGACTAAGTCCCAAGTCTGGTTATGCATTAAGGAGTCCATCTCTTCTTCCATGGCTAGCTCCCACTTCTTCCTTCTTTCAACCTGCATTGCTTCTTCATAGCATTCGGGTTCACCAGAATCAGTCAACAATAAAAATATAATGAAGGAGAGTATCGTTCAAGGAGTGTACTTATCCTGGTAGATCTTCTAACACCACTTTCAGGTGTTTGAGGTGCTTGTTGTTGTTTTGGTTGTTGATTATTATTATTTTCAAGCACCTTTACTTTTTCAGTAATCTCATCAAGAAAAGTATATTCCTTGTTTTCTTTTTCTTGTTTCTTTTCCTACAACTAATTCTTATACAACACCTTTTCATTGAATATTACATCTCTGCTCCTAATGATTTTGTGATTTTCATAATCATATAAGCGATAACCAAAATCATTAACACCATATCCAATAAAGATACATTTCTTTTATTTTGCCTCAAGATTTGTTCTATTTTCTTTATTAATATGGACAAAGGCCTCACAACCAAAAGGCTTTAAAAAAAGAGTAGTTTACCTTTTTAACTGTCCATGCTTCCTCTGGAATACCACCATCCAAGGAACTTGAAGGGCCTCTGTTTGTTAGATAAACAATAGTATTTACAACATCTATCCAAAATTGTAAAGGAAATCCTGCATGCAATCTCTTGCAACTTGCATGCTCCATGATTATTTTGTTCATCCTTTCTGACACAACATTTTCCTGTGGTGTTCTTGGAATTGTCTTCTCTCTGCGAATTCCATGCTCTGAACAGTACCTATCAAACTCTTTTCTACAATATTCACTTTTATTTTCTCCTGTCTCAATCTCAACCAAAGCTTTCCATTTCTTGAAAGTATCAAATACATCAGATTTATTCCGAATACAATAAATCCAAGTTTTTCTAGTTGCATCATCAATAAAAGTAACATAATAATGAGAGCCACCGAGAGATGATACCTGAGAAGGTCCCCATACATCTGTATGCACAAACTCTAATTTTTCGCTCTTCTTTTCTTTCCAAACTCTGAGAAATCTGACTCTCTTCTATTTTCCATAAATGCAATTCTCACATAAATCCAAATCAATATTCTTCAAACCCGGCAACAAATTCCTTGAGTGATGAATCTTCATCCCTTCTCACTCATGTGTCTGAGCCTATGATGCCATAATGCTGCAAATGCTCCTTTGGAAGTTAAAGCATTAACAGAGTTAGAAATACCATTGCATAAATACAATGTACCAACCTTTTTTCCTTTTTCTATTACCAGGGCTCCTTTGGTGACCTTCCAAGTTTTATCTGTGAAAGTTGTCACATAACCTTCACCACCTAACTGCCCTGTTGAAATCAGATTTTTCTTCAGATCTGGAACATGTCTTACCTCCTTTAATAGCCATTAGTTTCCATTCTGCTATTTTACAATAACCTTACCCATTCCAAAAATTTACAGGGTTTATCATCACCCAAACGGACTTGTCCAAAATCTCCTTGAACATAGTCATGAAAATATTTCTTATCAGGTGTGGCATGGAATGAGGCCCCTGAATCTACTACCCAGGAATCAGTAACATTTTCGAAAGAAATAATCAAAGCATCTTGTAACACATCACCTATCACATTTTCTTCATAATTGTTTTCTTGTTGTGTGTCTCCTTATTTTCCTTTCTGAGATCTACAGTCTTTCTTTAGGTGTCCTTTCTTTCCACATTTCCAGCACACTATCCCCGATCTAGAATTGGATCTATCTTTCCTTGATTTAATGTGATATCCTGAGCTCTTTCCTCTTTCCATTCTTCTTCCCCTAGACTCTGCACTCAAAGCATTTCCCTATGTCTCACTGGACCTTTTCCGTCGCATTTCCTCGCTAAGGATAGCACCAACAACATCATCAAACTTTCATTAGGGGATTTTTGAGGTCTAAAATGGGCCTCCTAAGGAAATTATAAAATAATATTGGAAATAATAAAATAACATTTAATTACATCATCAAATTTTAGAGGGAAAAGAGAAAAAACTACTTTTTCAACTCGTATTTTGAACTTATCTCCCCAAGGGTTTACTCAAATTTCGAATAGGAATACTAGTTGGATGCAAAACTTAATTCCCCATGCAAGGAGTACCCATGTTGCATAATTTTGATATACTTTTCTAGATTAAAAATGAGAAAAACATAAAAATGTGATTGCAATCACATGTTTTTATGAATTTCTCACTTTGCGTGTAGAAGGGTCCATCAAAAGTATGCAACATGAGTACTCCTAGGATGAGGAATTAAATTTTTCATCCAATGAGTATTCCCGCGAAATTTGAGCAAAACCTTAGGGAGATAAGTTGAAAATACGAGTTGAAAAAGTAGTTTTATTATTTTATTATTTTTTTTAATATTTTTACTTTTTTACTCTAAAATAGTGAATCATCCCCCATGGTTGACATCGTCATCTTGAATCCTATTGGTTCTTATAAATTTTATTTTAGTTGTACATTTTTCTTAGGAGGCCCATTTTAGACCTCAAAATTCCCCTAATGAAAGTACTAGATCCAGAGACAGAGTTACTAATGGCCATAACTAAACCATTCCAAATTTCTGGCAATGAGCACAAAAATAATAGAGCTCTAACTTTATCATCAAAGTTTACCCCTACAGAACTTAACTGACTGGTAACTGTATTAAAATCATTTAAATGGTCTGCAACAAATCCACCTTCCGACATCTTCATATTAAATAAATGTTTCATAAGAAATACCTTGTTTGAGGCCGAGGTTTTTTCATATAGTTTCGCCAATGCCTTAATCAAACCCTCTGTTTTTGTTTCCTTCGAAATATTGAAGGCTACCGATGCCGCGAGGCACAACCGTACTGTTCTGATTGCCTTTCTGTCGAAAATCTCCCATTCTGACTCTGTCATAGCCGTCGGCTTCTTTGTTTTTCCGCTCAATGGTAGGTACAGATATTTCTGATACAAATTATATTCCATCTGCATCTTCCACGGCAGGAAGTTTTGGCCATTAAATTTCTCGACCCTAAACTTACCATCTTCCACCATTTCTCCCACTCGAAACTAGGAACCCTTCTTTCCTGCGAGTTTATCATCCAAATAAACCTTCGGCTTTAATACCAACTGTTAGAAAATTATATATTACAGAGCCATGCAATTCATAAAATATGCGGAAAACACAAGCACACAAAACACATAAAACCAAAGAGACACAAATATACGTGGTTCACCCAATTTGGGCTACGTTCACCCTGAACAGCCAGTCATTCCTTTCTATTATCCAGCAAAATGAAGAGACACAACCTACAGCAGATCTGTTGTAATATCCTCTGTTCTCTCTCACAGTCTCCCTATCTATTTCTCACTCCGAGAATACACATACGATACACAGCCGCAATACAATACCCTCATATAAGCGAGGGGTTGCCTTCTAGGGAAAAAAAATCATAAACTAAATATAACTTCTATCGTTAGATCATTCGCCTAATGAATGGCTAAGATTGACTAGAAATTACTATACTTTTACAAGGCAATTTTACATCTGTTTTTAGCTTTGGGGGCGCTGCCCCCGAAACCCCCGCCAGGGGGGGCTCCATAAAGTCGCAACTGCCCCCCCTGGTCCCCCCAAGTATCTTTTAATTATGGGCACCGCCCCATTAAGGTACAGGGGTCCAACATTGTGATACAAAATAAACAAGATAATCAAGCTCCACACCCAACATTCCAAGGTCTGGCTTCCATTATGTGACGTGGAGGATTGGATGGTCCTAAAGGAGGATTTGAAGTAGAAGAAGTAGTTCCAGTAGTGGTTGAAGGTGAAGAAGAAACGACTATGGAACTAATACTACTTGAAGTAGTATTTGTAGACTGAGAAGAAGAAGAAGGAATATTAATTAACGAAGAATTTGTTTGAGAATATGTGAAAGAGGGAAGAATAACTGATGTTGTTTGAGAGGTAGAAGAGGATTGAATCTCGCTAGTTGATGATTGTGTTTCAGAAATAGGAGTTTTCCTTCGATGAGAATGAAGAGGAAATTCAAAAGGGATTACTCCAAGTTTTTCACTCTTAGATTGAGTTAATACACCAGTGCCTTCAAAAATCGAACACTTCCTTCTGAGGCTTCAAAAAATATAGGTTTCTCTGCTGAAATTGAAATTTATTCTAATTTATTTATCAATGTTTGTACTTTAGGTGATTCTGGAGTATCTTATAAATAGATTTATTTATGAAGAGAACTAGGAGATTTTGGGGGAGAATGGACAACTTATGATTTATGAGTAGGAGATTTTGAACAAGGACTAGAAGTTGTGGATTTGGAGGGAGAATGACTCTTTTGATGGTCTTTGCTTTTTGGATTAAGCTTTGGTGCCATTCATAGTCAGATGACCCTCCTAGCACCAAAAATGTTGAGGCCCCGAATATCGATGCAACAACATCGAGGAAAACCACTCGATCGGGGACTTAAAAACCGTCCCTTTTTCCGTTTGGAATGGTGACTCCAACTGGATTTATGTGACCAGTTTCTGAATTTGATATAGTTGGGGTGAATAGATTATTTTATCACTAAGTTTCCAGTCTCTTATTTCTATATTTCTAAAACTTTAGTAATTGTTGTGGGTGGAGACGTGAGGTTTCCAATTTTTTAACTGCATCATAATTATCGACAAACTCAAATAAGTCGTCAAAATCATTGTCTTCGTACACAAAGAGTTTGATGTTCACTTGTGTGGTGAAATTATTAGCAACTATAATTGGATCATACTTCCTATTTAGAATTGCAAATAACGTCAAACATTCAATCCGACCAATATCTACAACAACATGTTTGTAATATCCAGTCCATAAACATTGCAACTAATTGGAAAAGAAGACCATAATGTTTTCTTGGCTTCTTTCAGAAATCTGGTTAGGCCATTTCCAACAGTTCGATATGCAACTTCTCTCGTGAGAAGCTTGTCAAGAACATATAGGGTCAAGACATGTAGTCGAGCTAAGATCCCAAATACTCAGGCGTAGGTGAATAACTCTTCACCAAACCATTTTCCTATAGAATAAAAATCAGCTTGGGCCTCTTTCGAAAGTTTAGGGGCTTTCTCATTAAAAACAACTTGAAATAGGGGGAGAATGACTCCATGAAAATTTTTGTAAAAATGATTCTCATAATTAGATTCCCACAAAATACTATGAAATATATGAATAGGTACAGGGTCTTGGGCAGTCCATTTCCAGCCCATGGCTGGAAAATATGAGGTAAAACATACAACATCCATAATATAGCCACTCATATAGAATGGGGGAAAAAAATTAGAAGAGATGGAGCAATTATTTATATATTCTAAAATCTGTGTGGAAATATTGATGGGCCTCTAAATTAGGCATAAAATAAGGCCCATCTAAGTTTTCTTAGGCCCATCTACCTTCCTCATTAGGGGAATTTTGAGGTCTAAAATGGGCCTCCTAAAGAAATTATAAAATAATAGTGGAAAAAATCAAATAAGATTTGATGACATCATCAAATTTTAGAGGGAAAAATGAAAAAACTACTTTTTCAACTTATCTCCAAAGTGTGTCACTTGAAGCAGGAGTACTTGGATGCGAACATCCAAATAGCACCATGTTGCATACTTTCGATGAGTCCTACTACATGAAAAATGAGAAATACATAAAAAAAAACGTGATTACAATCACGTTTTTTATGTATTTCTCATTTTTCGTGTAGTAGAGTTCATCGAAAGTATGCAACATGGGTACTCCTTGGATGAGGAATTTGTATCCAACGAAAATTCTACCTAAATTATAAAAATTGTGGGAGATAAGTTGAAAATACGAGTTGAAAAAGTAGTTTTATTATTTTATTATTTTTTAATAATTTTACCCTTTTATTTAAAAAATGGTAAATCATCCCCCATGGTTGACATCATCGTCTTGAATCCTATTGGTTGTTATAAAGTTTATTTTTGTTGTACATTTTTCTTAGGAGGCCCATTTTAGACCTCAAAATTCCCCTAATGGCACATAAAAAGATATATTAAATCTCTCCTTCTACACTTAATAATGTTTTCTTATGCTTGAATATGTTCTTAGGAAGGTTTAAAACTAATTGCATATTTGTGCCTAATATTGGTTATTCTTGTAGAATATTGTGAGAATATTAGGCAGATTATGCAGATTTGGAAAAAGAGATAATTTAGGGACTTGCTCCTTGCCACTGGAAGATCAAGATTGAAGAATAAATGAGAAAAATATCAGGAAATTATTGAGAAATCTTGGAGAGATTCAAGGAGTTTTTCCACCCTTCTTAGCTATCAAAGGCAACCAAGAAAACTGAAGACGAAGTGCTCTCAATCTATGGTTTACTTGGATTCAAAGCGGACTCAATCACTATTTTATAGGGAGTTGTTGGTAGCTACCCTTGAGGATAAATAAAGTTGATCAAGAGCTAATTAGGGTCGATTATGGCCCATTCGATGCCAATCCATTCCATTCCATTCTGTTGGAACAAGTTCCCCTAAAGCTGTGAATTTTGTACAATTTGGTATATTTTTGGTATTATTTAATCTAACATAGGGGTTTTGGGGTGGGTCAAAGCCCCGAATGCATTTTAATGGGTCAAGGGTAGACCAAGAGTTCGCAAACCACGGTTTGTGAACCATTGGAAGCGTAGGCTAAGTTGATATAAATAGATAAAAAAAAATTAGTCTTAAGGTAGAATAGAATTAAGTCTGATGCTAAGTGTGAATTGTTAGATCTGTTGTTGGGTCGTTTGGGTAAGGACTCTTGCTGGCTGTGTGTGCGGAGATCCTCAGTCATGTTGTGTGCAGACCCTACTGGTTGTGTGCGCAGGCTGTGTTTGGATTGTACTAGGTTTTGGATGCTAATATATCGGATATAGTTAAGGCATCTCTGTGTTATCTGATCTAATGTGTTACTGTTGATGCGAACCTTTGGGATATGTTATGTTACCTTCTTATTGTGCCGATCTGTTTGTGTTATGGTATATCTGTAATATGTTAATGATGTGTTATGATATTATGTGTTGATAATTGCTGATACGCACGTGGATGTGAAGGTATTGACTAGATCTGCACATGGTAATAGCTATGTATGTTGGGATTATAATGTTAACCAACCTGCGAATAGATCTTTCTAGTGCGAACCTGATAGGTGGCAAACGTGGATCTGCATGAATTACCTACTCTCTCTCAGGGTGCGAAAACCTGGTTCCAGCACCCTCCCATACTGCTTCGGGTGAGACTTTGGCCTGCGCAAACAGGTCACTACCGAAAGGGCCGGTACTATAAGGGTTTGTTGGAAAACCTTAACCTCTGAAGCTAGGTCAGGACCCCTCAAGTGAACAAATAGTACCATTTCTGGGACCAGGAGCATTTTGAAAGAGGGATTGGGTAATGCCAAGAGAACATTGGAGACCTGAGAAGAAAGAAATTGAAGAGTGTTTTGAAAAATAGGTTCAGGAATTTACAGTGAAAGAGAATCGCAGCACGAAGCTGACGGCGGAGAAGTGGAAGAATAAGTACATTTTCACTTAATTCTATGAAATCTTCTTTGTAACAATTGTGAATGAGCTTCAAGAGTGGTTGGCAAGGCTCGTAGATTTCCAAACGTGTTGGAAGGATGAGCGGGTCATGTAGTGGACTCCAGAGTTGATCCAACAGTTAGAAAGAACCGATAATACCATCACTCGTACGGTATATCATTGGGTGGATAGTGTGTTGGAAGGATTTGTGATGGAATTCACAGTCGATCAGTTCATGTCATATTTAGAATTAGAGCGGAGGTTCTTCAAAGGATTCCGAGGTAAGTTCCTGAAAACACTTCCCTTATTAATCAAAATTTTGTTGTGTGAAAAAATCATTTTGTGCAGCCACACAGAGTGAATGAGCTCCGATCAGAGCGAGGGAACAACACGAAGTGGTAAATACTACAAAACTAATCAGGAAGGAGATAGATCTATCTACAGCCCAGTAATGGATTCGAATACGCATAGCCCTACAACTACACCACCTTCAAACTAGCATAGGGGTAAAAACTCACCTGTACCTCCACCTCCATCAGAAGACGAAATGGCCTCGCACATGAAGCTACCTATCTTCAAGGGCATAGGGGATTCAGAGTCAGTATGGACTGCGCAGAATGTGGCTAGCGATGCGGTAAAGAGGGCGCAGTTATCCCTCGCCTTCGAAGGAAGAGCCCTGGAATGGTATATGGGATACACAGCGCAGCATGCGAATGCAACCATTCAAAATATTAAAGATTCCCTAAAACAACAATTCAAAAAGCCTAAATCCTACTCTTAGATAGTGAAGAACCTGAAAGATTTCAAGAAGGGGCCCTCTGATTCTGTATGGGAGGTCGACCAGCGACTAAAAAAACTAATCAGAGAAGGGGAATTTTTGTATGATGACAGACAGCACAAGGAATTTTTCATTGCTATGTTACTGCCTCACCTATGCAGACCTATGGGTTAGCAAGCCATCGAATCACAGGAAAAATCCTTGGAGATTGCTATGAAATTGGAAGTTGCGCCAAGAGCTGATACCCAGTTGGGAGTACAACAAATCCAAGGGCAACTGGAGGCGATGCACATGGAGATCCAGAACCTGCGAAAGGACCGAGGGAAAGAAGCTAGCCCAGACGTATCGTGCATATGATGTAGGGTATCTGACCATACCAAGGACCAGTGCCCACTGTTGGAAAACTACCTACAGGTAGGGGGACCCATTCCATTGCGCCCGGGACCAAGTGGACCAGCATTTTGGTGTGATGATTGTCGTGTAGTCGGCTTGCATGATATTAACCATTGCCCCCATATGGCTGCGTATGTCCCAAAACTGAAGCAACAATGGTACCGATTTTTCCGATCAGTAGGACACGATGAACAGAACTGTCGAACTTATGATCTAATGATCGACCAGGGAAACCTATATAGGGTACAATCGGATCCTTCTTCGCCAAGATCCCCCTTAGGCATAAGTGGCTCCCCAGCTAGGGGCAGGGGAGGGGGCCAAGGTGAAAGTGTAGGTAGGGGAAGAGGACAACTAAACTGCTATAACTGCGGAGTGGTAAGGCACTTTGCGAGGGACTGCCTGAACCCTGCAAGATAATCTTGCATATACTGTAGACAGTTGGACCATGTGATTGAGGACTATCCAATTCTGATAGCAAAAATGCCGGAAAAACAGTAGACACCTACGCAGAATGTACAAAGGGTTAAGGCAGAACCTCGAGATGACGGACCAAGTATTAATGTCATAACACACAGCAGCCTGGCCACTGGGGGAGCTAAGGAGAAAGCTGCGGATGAGTCTCTTCTTCGAAAAGTGACCATCAAACAAGAAGGTTTGGACCTACAAAAGGAAAAGGAAACCTTTGTCGCAGCTCGCCAAGACTTCGCTAAGACTGAGGCATCGACTTCTCAAGCCCCAAACCTCAAAGCAGAGGACGAAGTCAAACCATTTTTGTAGGCATGTATGAAGCTGCTATGCAACCAACGGGTCGTAGGAAACCTCCAAGCCTTAATAGACAGTTGCGCAGAAAGAATTAATCCACCCCTGGAAGTTAAGGATGTGCACAAACTCTACAAATATAAGAAACGCACTGGTAGGGAAATGCGGCTAACAGCGCAAATTGGTGATTATGAAATGGATCAGGTTATTTTGGACCTGGGATTAGATGCGAACGTACTTCCCAAGAAAACTTGGCAGCGAATGGGAGAACCTAAATTGGAATGGTCCACTATCCAAATACGCATGGCCAATGAGCAGAAGATCATAAAATTGGGGAGAACGTCAAAGATCATGGTAGATATCGCAGGAGTTAAGGTCCGGGCTGAATTTGCGGTCATTCAGATTGTAGAAGATGCGGACCCCTATCTTGTGCTCCTAGGATTGGACTAGGCCATAGATATGAGAGGTATCATCAACCTAAAGAAACGAAGCATGGTGTTTGAAAATGAAGGTACGCGGGTGATAGTACCATTAGACCCGACGGAAGGAGAAAGGTATACAAAGCCAGTGCGCGAAGGAGAGGATGTGGATCACATATATAAGTTAACTACGCGGGATGAATATTGGATCAATCCCACGGATGATGGTGTGATTTTCTAGGAAAAATATAGCGAATGTTTCTCTAACTCCGAAGGAGAGATGGAAAATTGGAAAAATCGGTTACACGATGTATCTGCGTTGCAATGTCTTAGAATCACAAATAACTTCCGATGCATATCCTCAGAGGTAAGAGAACTACCCTACTTTGATGGTTCTAGTAGTTTTAAGGAGTTTTTGCGAACATTTGAAGCTGAGGTTCCAAGAGAGCGAAGGTTATGGGCCCTTAATCTAGCCATGCGCGCAACACCTACCAGGTGGTGGAACACACAAAAGGGGATCACAGGGGACCTAGGGGTCATGCGCATTACACTAACACTAGATGCACGCCCTGTGAAGCAGCGCCCTTATCGGTTGAATCCTAAGTATAAGCTAAAGGTTAAGGAAGAAATCAATAAAATGCTTACCGCAGGTATCATCGAACCGGTCGAACAGTCGAACTGGGTAAGTCCGATGGTATTCCAGGAGAAAAAGACGCAAGTGGAAATACGAATCTGTGTAGACTTGCGCAAATTGAATGATGCCTGCGTGCATGATCCCTTTCCCACGTAGTTCTCAAATGAAATCCTTAATAGTGTAGGAGCACAGAAAGCGTACTCATTTACTAACAGATTCTCGGGCTACCATCAGATCAGAATTTCACTTGAAGATCGTAGAAAAACTACGTTTGCTACTGAATGGGGATCCTTTCAATATACGATCATGCCATTTGGACTCAAGAATTCCCCTTCCATATTTTCACGAGTAGTATTCACAGTGTTCAAAGAGTTCATACACAAATTTTGGGAGGTTTATTTTGATGATTGGACTGTCTTTGACTTAGTGAAGAATCAAGTTTTGAATCGACGCATGATGTTGGATGCCTATAGAAAACACCAGATTTCCCCGAATATCAAGAAGTGCATATTCTGCATACCCTTCGAAATCTTGCTCGGACATATAGTTTGCCGACAAGGGTTGATGGTTGACCCTGCGAAAGTCGCAGATATCATAAATCTGGCAGTACCTACAACTGAGAAACAGTTGCGTTCGATCCTAAGGCATACAGGCTACTACATAAAGTTCATTCAAGGGTACGCGCTGATCACAGAACCTATGGAAAAGTTGCTTAAGAAGGATGTTTCATTTTTTTTGGATGACGAGTGTCAGAAGAGCTTCGAGCTACTCAAGGATAAGATGGTCTCTGTGCCTATCCTCATCTTTCCTGATTGGGCGAAGGTATTCCATGTTCATGTCGATGCATGAGGGATCGCCCTTGGAGTGGTCCTTATGCAGCCTAGAGATGGATACATTGATCAGCCTATTGCATTTGCTAGTAGGAAACTCTCTGGTGTGGAGCGCAACTACTCCACTACAGAGCAGGAGGGCTTGGCTATGGTCTACGCATTACAGAAATATCAGCATTATTTGTTAGGAGGGCACTTCAAAATGTTTACAGATCATTCGGCTTTGAAGTACCTAGTGAATAAGCCTGTGTTGAGGGGGCGGAATCTGCCGATGGCTACTACTATTCTAGGAATAGGACTTTGATATCATTGTCAAGCCGAGAAACTTGAATGTTGGGCTGGATCACTTGACCCGAATTGAGAGTGGAGAGGAACCAACCAACATGGAAGAAGGATTTCCTAATGTGCAGTTGTTCTCTATTAAGGTAGTTGATGCACACTTCGACGACATCATTCAGTTCCTGACTACAGGCATGGCACTTGCAGAGTATTCGATACAACAGAAGACAGAGATGGTAATTTGCGTTGCAGATTTTACCATCATTGCAGGTCATTTATATAATATGGGAGTTGATGAAGTGCTGCGAAGGTACGTTTTGGAGCATGAATGGCACGCTATCTTGGCAGAAGCCCACGACAGTGTAGCAAGAGCTCACTACAAAGGGAAAGAAATAGCACAAAATATCTTGAGAGTTGTACTATGGTGGCCTACCCTACATAATGACTCTCACGACTATTGTAAAGCCTGTGATACATGCCAATGAACAGGGCAGCCATCACACAAAAATGAAATGCCCCTTCAACCACAAATGGCCCTACAAGAATTTGACAAATGGGCCATCAATTTTGTGGGACCTATCAACCCACCCAGAAAGAAGACAGGTGTGTGTTACATTATAACTGCCACTGATTATGTAACCAGGTGGGCCGAAGCCCAAGTGGTGAAGGATTTCACTACAGATACCGTTGCACACTTCATCTTTGAGTAGATTCTAACCAGATTTGGATGTCTGAAAATATTGATGAGCGATAGAGGTACGCATTTTTTTAATGAAACAATACAGGCCTTGACAGAAGAATTTCAGATCCACCATGCGAAAAGCACTCTGTATCATCCCTAGGCAAACGAAGCAATCGAAGCTTTTAATAAATTCTTGGAGCACGCACTGCCTAAGGTCTGTAACGTCGATCGCAACGACTGGGACGTGCGCATCCCATCTATTCTTTAGGCTTACCGAACCACCTATAAGAAATTAACAGGGAAAACACTGTTTAAGATGGTCTATGACAAGGAGGCCATTATGTCCATGTAATATATTGTTCCTAGCCTACGCATCGCAGCCTTTATGAATATGGAAGAGCCTAAGATCATGCAGGAGCATTTAGCATAGCTTGTGGCTCTAGAGGAAGATCGTTTCATTGCTAATTTCCATCAGCAGATTTAGAAGGCTAGGGATAAGGCATGGCATGATCGACATATTCGACAAAATACCTTTGCGGAGGATGAATTAGTCCTACTATATGATAGCCAGTTTTCGAAACACCTGGGGAAGTTCCGACAGCACTGGCTAGGGCCCTATACAGTTAAAGGAATCACAGATAGTGGAGTTGTTCGATTAGCTACCCTGCGCGGCGATATGCTACCCTACTATGTCAATGGCAGCGGACTCAAACCATATCGGATCAAATAACTATATGACCGAATTAGTTGTATCAATGGGGGTATGCCCACCAAGGAAGGTAAGCACAGAAGTTACCATGGTGCGCACATAAAGTGGCCGCAGAGTTGGAAGCTCAGAGGGGTGCGCTGGAGGTGCAGGTGTATGTTCAGAATGCAGCAGATGTGCAGAAGTGTTTTGGGAGCACAGGAGGTCTACTGGGAGCGCAGGGGTGCGTTGCCCACATAGGAGATGCGAAAACTAGCCATTTCAACAGTAAAATTGGGTAAAAGGCAAAAGTTACCATTGAAAGGAGCGGGCAGCCGGCATTTAATGAGGTGATTTTCGAATATTTTTTACCGTTTACTTGATGGTAAGTTTAAATTAAGGTTCACCCAACCGTTGATTGATCCCCGCGACTATAAAAGAAGAAGGATAGATTGGACAAGGGCTCTGTATCGCTTGAATAGTTTGTACTTGGCGTGTTTGTCCTTGACAAGTTTGTGCTGTAAGATTTTTTGTGCCTATTGCGTCCCTTTCATGTCTGAGCATCCTACACCCTCTGACAGTAGGAACCTGGAGTTCATTTTCCATGCCAGAATGAAGGCCACTAATCCCGTTGAAGCCTCAGAACCGGTGACCTTGACGGAACAAGAATCCAAGGAAGTAGTGGAAGTTGAACCAGAAGCCAAGGAAGCTATATCTACGCCGAGTCAAGAAAATAAGAAGGGAAAAGAAAAAGCGCAGGGGTCGGGGAAACCCGCGAAATGGGTTGGGGTGAAGCCCCATACTTCCCCATGAAATGTAAAATCCCTACGAACGGTGTCCCAGGCACGTTCGCCCAACCCGATAAAGCGACCTCCGACTTCTCAGGAAGAGGCCCAGGTAGCTGAGCCAATCAATTGGCTACCACCCTTTGTTCGGCCCCGCAGGCCCTCCACACACACGCTAAAGAATCTCGATGGCCTGCGTACCTACTTGCAGATGTCGCTGACCCCGAGTGAGGTCCCCGTCATCGACGAACCCTTTGGAAGGCTCCATGAGGTGAAATTTGACGATCATGACTTGGCCAATTTGGAGGCCTTCCCTGAGTTGGCACCTGAATTATATCTTGAAAGAATACAGGAATACAATGGGATCAAGATTGTCCCCATGCACTGGATAGGAGAATTGGTAGGGTCCAAGCTCTTGAATCTGCTAAGGATGCCACACTTCAGCCACTACAATATCACGGATCGTCTGGTGCGTCAGTTGCTCGTCCTAGTCCATGATGGCTACTTATGGATCTAGGATCAAGTCCCCATAAATGTTGTGCTCATTCATTGAATTACTGGTCTCATTATGGAAGGGTCGGACACTCTGCTGCATGTTGGTAAGAAGTACGAGGGAAATATTGCTGACCACGTGCGCGAAACCTACCATGTGGAACAGAACACGCAAGGCTTCATGATCAAATCCATCAGCGACCCTGGCACGCAATTGGGTGCCCTGCTATTGGCATGCAAGATGATGTGAAAATGCCAGGCGGCCTCCGTCCCCGCATATTTAATTCAGTTGGCAGGCCAGTGTGAGAAAGGGGTCTGCTTCAATTGGTCCCAGTACTTGTGAAATGATTTTTTGGCCAATGTTCACGAATCCCAGGAGCAAGGACGAGAAATTTGTTATTCCTAGATATTGCTTCTCATCACATTGGTTGTGTGGGAAGCACCTGAGGAATCAGTCCTCCCTGAGCTCACCCCAGACATGTGCGAGGGGGCACGATATACAAACTTGTGGGACTCTAAGGATGCACAGCGCATTGAGGACAATCAAGTCTTCTGGGTGTTGTTTGAGAGTGGGCTCGTAGCAGCTATCAACTCCCGGTGGCATCTGTCTCCAGCCATCTACGATAAGTATAAAAGCATCGCTGCATTGCAGGTGACTATGCATAACATCCAAATCCGAGGCCGCAAGGATCCTGCGTGGGTTTCATTCCCCTGTATGGTTGTCGATGAAGAGATTGACCGTTTAATTGCTCAATGGCCTCCTCACTGGAAGCTTGGCTTCAAAACAGGTGCGAAGGGCACTGAAGGAACAAGAGCCACGAAGGTTACCCCACCTGTCATCACCAAAGACACCAGAGGACCAAACAAAGGCACGGGGAAGGGCACTGAAACCACATCGCAGAAGGATTCACAGCCCGGTAAGAATACGTGGAAGGGCATGAAAGCAGCAGCGCAGACGGATGCACAGCAGGATCTCGGTACCAAAGTCCAGCAGGTGGGAGGTGCTAACTCCCCTCAGGGAATAAATCGAACGGGTGACCCTGCTAAAGGGCCATGGAAGAAGCAGCGCTCTCAACAAACAGTACGTGACGAAGCAGTTACACTGATCGAAGGGGAGCTCGATAAAATCGCAGACGCAGTCACTTTGGCTGCAGAAGAAAAATGGTTGGCTCTGGAAGAGCAACAGAAAGCCATGGTCAACACGCTTCAGGCCGAGCTCCGAGCTCTGCAGCTGAGGATGGACACGCTGCAAACAAGTATGATTCAGGTATGAACGACCTCAACAACTAGCAGCACAACACTTGTTACAGCGGAAAGTCGCCTCTGTTCCTTGCACGATGTAGCCCTTGCGATAAGTCCACCCAACTTGGGAGCGCAAGTCCAGGCCTGTGCAGAGGTACATCTGGATCTAATCAAGTTGCCACATGAATCATTGCAGGTTCTCCACACCTCCTTGTTCAAAGAAATTCAACACAGGGACCATCGAGTGCACCAGCAACTTCGTATAGCTGAGTAGACAATAGAGGAAAAAAATGTTGAAGTGTCCCAGGTACAAGCTGCATGTACCCTCGCCACCGCGCAGCAGACGGAGCTGGAACACCTCATTAGTAGGCTTTGCACAGATGTCTCCTATGATATTCCATCTTCTACCACCCCCAGGCCAAGATTGATGGGTTGGTCGCAGCATTATGGGCCTCAAGGACGAAGATCCAGGCAGTCATAACGAATATGGAACAACATATCGCATACTTGCAGGCCAAGTTGCAGCCACAGACACCACCGGAGGTATGGACCCAGCGAGCTGCGCTGGTTACGGCGGCCACAAATGTGATTACAAGACAGATTTCTCAGGGTGCCCAATTACTAGAAACATCTATGCAGTTATGGACCAAGGTGCAGCGCGACCCTCTCCTGCGTGAAATCAACCAAGACTTACGACAGAAGGAGGAAGCGTTCAAGCAACTGGAAGCGACTATGTCTACTCTAATTCCTGCTCAACGATTGGCACAACTGTGTACCAGCCACGCCCTTCGGGATGACATTGACGAACTCTGCCAGAAGACGAAGACCCTCAGCGACCGCCTTAAGCCATGGGCTGATGAAGCCCTCAAGCTCTCTCTGGATATTGATGTCGTTGTTAAACAATTGAACCAAACTCTGTAGAGCGTCACAGCTACGATAGAAGGACCAAATTCGCAAAATTTGGTGGATATTGATCAGAATGTTGTTGTTCAGAGTGAAGGAGTGTTACCCCCACTGGTTGAGGCAATCAGGCTACTGCAGGCGCGGGTGGAGACCCCACGACCACAATGACTTGGGATGAGTCACAAAATTGTGTTGGGGTACTGTTGGAATAGGGTCCCCTAAAGTTGCAAATTTTGTACAATTTTTCAAATTTTTGGTATTATTTAGTCTAACGTAGGGGTTTCAGGGTGATTCAAAGCCCTGAATGCATTGTAATAGGTCAAGGGTAGAGCAAGAGTCCGCAAACCACGATTTCAAGACCATTGGAAGTGTAGGCTAATTCGATATAAATAGATGAACATTTTTTAGTCTTAAGGTAGAACAGAATTAAGTCTGGTGCTATGTGCGAATTGTTAGATTTGTTGTTGGGTCGTTTAGGTAAGGACTCCTGTTGGCTGTGTGCGCAGAGATCCTGAGTCCTGCTATGTGCGGACCCTGTTGGCTGTGTGCGCAGGCTATGTTTGGATTGTACTAGGTTTTGGATGCTAATATATGCAGATATAGTTAAGGTATCTCTGTGTTATCTGATCTAATGTGCTACTATTGATGTGAACTGTTGGAATCTGTTATGTTATCTGCTTATGATGTGTATCTGTCTGTGTTATGGTATATTTGTAATCTGCTAATGATGTGTTATGATATTATGTGTTGATAACTGCTGATACACACATGGATGCTAAGGTATTGACTAGATCTGTGCATGCTAATATCTCTATATGTTGCGGATTATACTATTAACCAACCCACAAATATATTTGTCTGGTGTGAACCTGATAGGTGGCGAGCGTGGATCTGCTTGACTTACCTACTCTCTCTCAGGGTGCGGAAACCTAGTTCAACCATCCTCCCATACTACTTCAGGTGAAACTTTGGCCTGTGGAAGTAGGTCACTGCCGAAAGGGCCAGTAGTATAGTGGTTTTTTGGCAAACCTTAACCTCTGAACCTGGGTCAGGACCCCTCAAGCCAACACATTCTATCTCATGCCATTCGTTCCATCCTATTAGGATTTTTTTGTTTAAAGACCTTCGGGATGTAATAAGACTATATTTTTGTAATGCAATGAGTAGTCAGATGTTATTTTACTAATCTAGTTTCAGAGAGCGAGGCTCGTGGGTTAGGGCCCAATCCATGTGCCTCAGTTTCTTTGTTTTTTTCATTCTTTCATTTCTGTCATTTATCTAATTTTGTTTCTGTCATTCAATCAGTTCTGCTTCTGATAGTCTCATTGTTGTTTAGTTTGTGCTTTCAGCGTGCTGCTATAGGTTTTTTTTATTTTCTTATGAGTAATAGAATATAGGAGAAAACTCTAAAAGTTGTGGATCAAGACCTCCTTTCTCATCTCTGTCAATAGAGCTCGAGGAGGGTAAACCTTCCCACAGACCCAAAAATTTATTTATGTTCACTACCTCTGAGATTAGAGTAGAGTTGCAATACCAGTTTCAGTCTTTCTGTTCACTGTTTTTGTCACACATTTGCTCTATTTTTCGTACATGAAATTGTAGGTTTGATTGCAAGAATAAGTATCAAAAGCCCCAGAGAAATTATTAAGTCGTTCCGCTTCATTTTCCAGTCCCTCTCCATTTCTGTGTTACAATTTTGAACCTTGCTTTTATGCCTCCATTTCCCTCCTTTTCCTCTTATTTGCAGCTTCTGCGCCTTTTCATTCCCAAAATGCTTGAAGAGCATCAAAAGTTTGCCTCTGCCATTTTTCTCCTCGAATTTCCCACTTATCGCATCTCAGCCATCATAGGATCCTTTCTCCCCTTTCTTTTTCCATTCTTCATTCTGATTTTCATTTTACCTTTCCACCTTACTACTTTTTTTTTATTCTCGAAAACGCTTTAAACATTGGAACCCACCCTTTACCCTTTCCTTCGAAGTTACCACAATTCCTATTCGCAATCGCATATCGCATTCCCCACTTGGTTCCCGTTAATATGTTCCGCTTCCAAGCCTTGATTGTGATATTCTTACCATACTCCGCTGCCACGTTACCCATCGCATTTTGCAATTTCGGCATTATCGCATTTCGCACTTCGCAAATTTCGGCCTTATCACAATCGCATCGCTGCACCTTCCCGTATCACATTTCGCACTTCGCATTTTCCTCCCGACTGCATTGTCGCTTCTCTGACAACCTTGAGATATTATGATACTGTGATATCGCATATCACATATCACACTTCCCTCACCCATCGCAATCACAAATCCTGTACCATCGCATTTCTCATTTCTCTCTCGCTCTCGAACAACACTTCCGCCACTCCTCCAGCTTTGCGATATTGCGAATTGCGATATCGTATATCGCACTTCCATCCTCCCATTGCAATTCTGCCATTGCACTTTTCAAAGCCTCCCTCTCCAAAACATTTTTGCGATATTATGCGCTATAATAAAGTCCAAACACCTTTTTCACTCCTCTAAGCTTGGTTTCGTGTTGTTAGCCTTTCTTTGGCATCTTTAGCCCTTTTTCCTCCAACTACAACAAACATTTTTTAAAGTTTAGTTAGATCATGAATAGTTGCATGGTTAGAAGCATGATAGCACGGTAGATAGATCATACGATAAATAGGGTATGTTTAGCCAATTGGCCAAGTTAAGTGTGGTTTAAATTAGTTTCTTTTCTGCCATTTCTTTTCAACAAATGAAAAAAGTTTCCTCTACTGTCATTTCTTTTCAGCAATTTATTTTAGTTTCCTTTATTTCATTTCCTTTCTGAAATTTATTTTAGTTTCATTGAAGTATGACAGACTTCACTGAGAAACCATAGAAGTAGCACCCTTTCGTAGAGCAGAAGAGGATGACATGAGTAGAATGCAGCTGCTGTGTATATAGAACTGTCACCTCCAAGTTTGTATGAACCCTGGATTGATAAAGTAAAGTAGGGAAGCCCCTGGCAGTTGCAGCACTCTTGGTGCAATACTAGGGCTCACCAAATATTATTTGATATAATATTACTCCAATCCATAACATAAGCATTTGTTGATGCTTCCATAAGGGGAACCCATTCTACTGAAAATTGGGTTGTGTATGGCTGACCAAAAAGTCTAGACATCATAGCAGAGCCATAACAATAGGGACTTACAAGAGATTTAGTATAATACATACCCTTTTCA
Source organism: Pinus albicaulis (assembly GCA_034641835.2). Classification (NCBI taxonomy): domain Eukaryota; kingdom Viridiplantae; phylum Streptophyta; class Pinopsida; order Pinales; family Pinaceae; genus Pinus; species Pinus albicaulis. Next base: position 1,772,904,557 of record CM076580.1, read on the forward strand.
TCATCCTTGTGCTTGTTAGGATTGATCCTCCATTGCTTTATTGGTGTTGATTTGAGTTCATTTTCTTTGGCGAACTGTGCAAGTAATTCTTTATGATGAACCTTATCGAGGTCTGGAATATGGTACATATGTTTCAGATCTTCAGCTTTAAAGGACCCAATCAGTGTTCCTCTACTGGTAAGAAATGCCCTATCACCGATATTGATATTATCGATAATCCACCTTACCATATCAGTATTTGGTAATATTTTGCGTTGTGTTGCAATTCGATGTAGAAAAGAATTAGCTACGTCTCCAATTGTAGCTTTGGAATAATTTGGGGCATCAGTAGTTGCCTTTCTTTGGATTTTGTGAGGTTTTTTGTCTTAAAGCAGATTTTACATGGATTCCCATAAAGAGGATCCACTAAGAGGTCCACAAGTCGTATCTGTAAACAAAGGAAACATCTATCTTCTCTCAGATGTAGTAGGCGCAGGGTTAACAGGAGCCATATGCTTCTTTGATTTCTTCAAAGCCTTAGACATCTTCGGAGAAATATGCTTATTCAGGCTAGCCTGCAGATAAATGAGAAAGGATAAGCGGAAAGAGGGAAATTTTTAGTTTTAAAATATGCACAAATACCATAGCAATAGAAACATTCGAACGGATGAGACTTCGGATGCCAATAGGATATGAATTGAATGCATGTTACAAGAGAATGATTATGGAGTTATGGGCGAGAAAACCGTTAATTTATGACATTAATAGCTTATATGGGTTATTGTTCACATGTAATCATTTATGAATTAAAACCATATATGTCGCATTACAGCATAGCTCATGTGCAATATATTCATTAAATATTGATCATCTTGGATTTTCTGTCGATTGCGATATCACAATCGCAATATCGGTGAAAGTTGGTGGAGTGAAAAATGCGTGAGTTAACAAGAGTACGATGTGCGATGTGCGATATGCTATATCGCATCGGCGAATATGATCAGGAGTAAAAGAATTATTAAGCTTGTGGGAGCGCGATGTGATATGCTATATCGCATTGGGGAATATGAGGGGTAACAATAAGACCATCAAGATTGCAAATGTGATTTGCGAAATGCAATAGCTTACGTGGCAGAAGTAGTTCTCGCGGGCATTCCCTATAGAATTTACTTGAAAATATGGCCTTTTCAATTTTTTAAAAGTGGTTTTTCTTATATACATCGAATCGCAAAATTCTTCAAGTGACTTTTAGGAATTATATACGTTTTTCTATGGTTTTGTGATTGCGATGAAGCGATTTACCTCCGCTTAAGTACTTTAAAAGCCAAACGTTAAGGTTTCATCCCTTTTTTATCCCTATTTCTATCAAAATAAATACTCTAAGGGTTTTATTTGTTTTTAACTCTAAAAAATAATAAGGGTCCCCATTATTTTCTAACGTAACTATTACTTAAAATAATGGGGTTTTTTTATTTACACAACACTACCGAAGAAAAATACAAAGAAAAGGGTTATTATCATATAATGCAAACAAATATTTATATGAGAGGGAAACCGAAAGGCTAAAAGAGGAGAGAAGGAAAAATATACTTATAATTTCGTAAAATGGTGAAGGCTCCCTCTTAATCTAATCTTGAGGGATACCTACAACTTATAATTCAAAAATGTTCTAACAAGACATGTAAGACTTACAAACTCTAGAAAACAAAACATAAAGGAAAACAATACAAGACTAAGAAGGATATGTAAGAGAGGTTTTAGTAGTATAATTCTTTGACTTATGATTCTTCAGTCTTATTCTTTTTAGGTGGAGTTTCATCGGTAATATTTGTTTCATCTATATCCCATTTTTCATTCCTTGAATCCTCAAGACATTGATTTTTGTAATGACACATCTTACGACAATTGTAGCTTTCAACCTTGGATAGGTCAAATTTCTTCTCTGGTCCTTTGAACTTCTTGAAGGTTCCCTTCTTTTTGTGATAAGAATAAAAGACATTAGAGGTGTTTTCTTCTTCATCCTCCTCCCTGATATTTACTAATTATATTCGAGCTTCTTCTTGACTGCAAGCATTCCACATTTGTTTGAAAGTTAGAGCATCCTTCCAACTGTTGATTCCTTATGCAAAATTACCCCAAGATTTTAGTAGTCCTAGAAGAGCAGTAATTATGAGCTCATTTTTTGGTACAACTTCACCTATTTCTTAGAGTTCATCTCTTACTCTAGATATCCTTACAAATTATCATGATACAATATCGTCTCTTGTCATCTTTGTCTTTAATTCATTCTTGAGGCTTGTTATTTGCCCAATGTTCTTGACGGTGAACAATTTCTTGAGTAGAGTCTATGTTGGATATGAATGGAATTAGGTTATCCTTTACTCCATCTACAATTAGATTCATGGCCAAGATTTTTGTTTCTTTGAACCTCTATTTCTCAGCTTCATCTGTAGGCTTCTTGAATTTTCCATGAACAAGGTCCAACACTTTGTGCTTAGCAAGGATAAGATCTTCCTCCTCCACCAAGTCAACATTCCAATATGATTTAGCAACCTTTAGTAGTCTCTTGTTGTTCAGTAGCTACAACCCAACAACAACCCAAAATTTCGGCACCTAAAAACTCAGAATTTCAACCCAGCTTTAGGACTATAGTTTCAGCCCTTCTAACAGCTTAACATCTTCGCACATCTGAGAGAGAGAGAGAGAGAGAGATAATTTTGACTTCTTATGCTTGATAGAGACCTCATTCTCCTTCTCTAACCTTTTCCTCCTTGTCCCTTTAATTTCGCACTCTTTCTTGCTCCAGAAGTTTCAATTCAAACTTGATGTGTGAGTGCTCCAAATTAGGTCGATTTTGTTGACACCTAATCCTAAGGGATTGGGTGAGATTGTATTTTATTGTAATTTAGTAAATAAGGAAGGCCAAGAGACATTGGGAAGTGAATACCAATAGTCTCACCTCCATGTATAATTACACACACAATCTCCATCTAATGCATCTTCAGTTTTGCGGAGTTACCTCCTGATCTAACATGGTATCAGAGCCAGTCCCATTTTTGGCATTCTTGCCTTTGGTGTAACTCCCTCGTGCTCTGTATTTTTTGCAGACTGTCATTTTGCATTCAGTTTTTAGTGCTTCTAAAATTCAATTTCTTACTACTCCTGCCATTCTGCAATTCTGGAATAATTCTACATTTTATTTTGGCAAATTCTGCCTCATTTTTATTTGCACATTTAGTTTTTACTGTACAAATAATTTTTACAATTCTTTGCACCTTTAATTTTACTATGCAAATAATTTTTTTCTCAACCTCACACCTGCACTCTCGTCCACTCCGCTCACCTCACATCCTCGCACCCCACTCACGCACTCCCCCTCGCTCACGATGTTGGGAAAAATACTGAGAGGGGGGGGGGGGTGAATCAGTATTTAGTGCATATTCAAAACTTTTACTTTTTATGCTCCAAAACCCATATGCTACTTTGAAGAAGACAACTAGCATATACACGCGGATATCCTTATAAAACTCGCGTATACACAGAGATCTAATTATACCATTTGATCTTCACTTATATCATTCCATCATTCATTTATTAGATGTTCTATAAACAGTAAACATGTACAGTAAGAACAGAATAAACCATCACACAACGCATCACACATGAACACCAGGATTTTTAGGTGGAAACCCAAGTCGGGAGAAAACCACCGCTGCAGTTGCTCAGCCTTCAATATTTTATTATAGAGAAAACATCTTACAACATATGTGCTGGTGCAGACTCCTACCAGCACGCAGGCACCCACCTGCGCTCGTTTACCAGCCTCTCCCGGAAGGGAGCTCCAACCCCCTGACTCGTTTACCAGCCTCTCCTGGAAGGGAGCTACGACCCCCTGATCTCGTTTACCAGCCTCACCTGGAAGGGAGCTACAACCCCCTATCTGAAGGCTACAACCCTCAGCACCTCTATGGACCACGTTCATCAATTTTCACACTGGATCCAAAGCTTCCTTTAGAACACAACTTGCAGGCCACGTTTCATCATATTTTCAGACTGGACCCACTCCACACATTTAAGCTCAATCATACAACCAAATGTGACATTTCACTGGCTCGTACAACATGATCGGGAGCAGCGTAAACATAGCAGAATAGACGACATTTCATACCACGACTTCATCAAGCCCCAGTTTTCATACGCTTTCACTTCACTCTATGTCAGATACACGCCATTGCATTCAATACTAATAAACCAACAGACAATTCCTCTCAGAGATATTTCCCCCATTGTGCATAATGCCGCTTTCTTCAGTCTAGAGTCACAAGATATACGCTCTCTACCGCAGCTACGATAGATATTCAATCATTATAGAGCAGCATACTTCTTCAGATCAGATGTTCAGTTCAGATTTACCCTTTTACTTCAGACAGATGTTCGCCTCAATTCAGATCTAAGCCTTTCATGATCAGATCTAGTACATACAAGTGTAATTCAGATCTAGATCCCCTTCTTCATCATTGGTGCATAATACATTCAGATTTTTCTTCAAGTGTAACCCTTTCCGTTCAGATCTACTTCAGAGAGAAGTATTCATTCAAGCTCAGACATCTTGCACCCACACTCATGATTTGCATAATGAATTTTTTCTCTTTATATAGGTTTATCCTTCTTCAATACCACGGGCCCCTTTTTCAATACCATGAGCCAAATCAATACCATGAGCCTTCAATACCACGGGCCCCTTTTTCAATACCATGAACCAAAACAATACCATGAGCCTTCAATACCACGAGCCCCACTTTATGAGCGCTTTTGCCCATATGTGACTTGGAACGTTGTTTCCCACGTGCATACGTGACTTTCCTTAGACAAATCCGCGTATGCCTTGAGACATACTCTTTTCATCATAGATCTAGCACATGCTGAATTCCTTTCTTCATTGCCTTCTATACAAGACATATTCTATCAAGCACAACTTCATTCAGTAAGTTGCCATTATCTTCATCAAGAGGGTTGCCTTTCAAGGACAACATTCATCATCATATTGCTAACAAACATCATTTACCAAGTCCATCACGTCAAGAATAACTTCATCAGTTGGATTGCCATCAAGGACAACACATGTCAACAGTCGCATGTCTTCATCTTCATTCAGTGGGTTGCCATCAAGGACAACACATGCCAACAATCTCATGTCTTCATCTTCATTCAGTGGGTTGCCATCAAGGACAACACCCTGCATCATATTGCCAACAATCTCCCCCTTTGGACTTGATGGCAACCACAATGGTGTTTGGTTACCACAACAGATAGGTACATTAAGAATACAAGGACACCATGTCACATTCCCCATTTTTGACACCATTCTTTCTCTTCATTCAAACACCATGTCACTCTCCCCCTTTGACATCAAGGGCAAAGGGTGAATCAAAACCAATATACTCTCCCCCTTTTCTCCTCATGTGGAAGAAGCGTTCTGCAGATCTGATGTATACTGAAGTGACCAAGCTCCCCCTGAGTTCATGCTGAATCTTCAAACATATTTTCAATGAAGTACATGACTCTATGAAGTTCCTATCACCAATGACTCATACTTACATCAAATATCCAACCAAGTGGATTTACATATAAGACTCAAGTACCCAACCAAGTGGGTTTACACATTTCAACTCAGCTACCCAACCAAGTGGGTTTACAAAATTTGACTCAGCTACCCAACCAAGTGGGTTTACAAATTTGACAAGTCCTTACATGACTGAATATTACTATTTTACATCATGGGTCTCAACATGACCTTTTCATAACCAATACCAAAAAGACCTCAAGAGAGATCATATATCAGAACCATCATAATGCCAACAATGCATTATACTCAGCAAGACTAATTCTCCCCCTGAATCTGTGCATCCAAGCATCCTTTTCAAATGACTAAGGCTCCCCCTTAGTTTGTGCATCCTGAACACTTTCACCAACAAATCATCAAAACATCTTCATCAAATCACTAGAAATAGAATTATGAGAACTGGAACACCACCTGAGATACCAGACAGTATCAAAGATACCAAATAGCACTGCAGCTGTGCTGAGGAGAGCTGACTCCAAACTGAAAAATGTCAGCAATCAGACATACATGGTTTTCTGTGCATGAACTTGCGTATATACGCGACTGTGTTTCAGGAAACCCACGTATCCAATTCCATCTTCTAAATTTTAACCAGATCTGATCCTCAAAACAACATCTTCAAATATGTGTCAAGCAATCATCCATGTGGTCCAATATCATCAAGATCTTCAAGATTTAACATGAAGTAACATATGTAGGCAAAATATATCAACCATAGTAACAAAACTCTGCATGATTTATTTCTGAATCAAACAACTTCCAACTCATCCATGTGTGAACACAAAAGATACTTTTCAGTAAACCGGGATCAAAATCTCATCATAATAAACCATGTACCAAGTCATCATTAAGCATGAGTATCACAATAACCAAGAATAAGCAGTCATATTGCCAACAATGCAATCATTAGAATTCAACCTGCTACTCCCCCTGGACCAGTGCTCCTTCTTAACTTGTGCAACCTGAAAACGTTCATCAACAAGTCATCAGCAACAATCTCTGCATGGGCTGCCCTTATCTCCGAATTACAGGACTTTCATCTCAACAATGAATACTCTTCATCAACAAGCAAACAGGACTCATCCACACTCTTCAACACAAGAAACCATGTATCGTTTCCTCATTATTTAGAACTGAGAAACTAAGCTGAAATTGAGTCAATAATACAGTTATTAACAGTCAGACTGATGCTCCCCCTGAACCTCTGCTCCAGATCTTCAACTATCATATAAATTCTCTTATCATACGCGACTGTGTCTGCTGTAACTCGCGTGTATACGCGACTTTTGTTGATATAACCCGCGTATGGAAAGTGAAGCATAGAAAATTTTCATCTTCCTTCATCTTCTCCTGAGATTGTACCTCCTGTACCTGTCTTTTCCACATCAGATGTGCTGTCAGAAGTAAACATAACCAGAGGAATCAAATCAACCATGAGAGTCATCATACATTGCTCCCCCTGTGACGATACATTACTAAATCTCATAATGTATCCCACATCATTCCCCGCAACAAATAATAAGAATAAGTTTTCACTTTCTGCTAGATGATCTAAGAGGGGTCGAATTCCTACGTTGAGATCTATTCCTCCATCTTTTCCGCATTTGTTTGAATTCATTCAGGTGTCGAAGTTATCCAGAATTTCATATCCTGCTCTCAGAACCCGCATTCCTTTTCTACATGTCCATACTTGTTACAAGAATAACATCTCATGTGTCCAGGGAAATAAGCATAAGAATCATAATGAGTATTTCTAATCTTCCTCCTTTTACAATCAGCTGCTTTATGTCCATACTTGTTACATGAAAAACAATATCCCTTGAAGCTACTAGAGTACCTTTCTGAGTAGAACCTGTTTGTTTGTGGCTGAATTGTTCTGCTTCTGCAATTGGCTGCAACATGCCCATAATTGTGACATTTAAAACATTCAACGTTCTTGAATGAATTCCTTTGAGAATTCATGATTGTTGGTCGATCTTTTGTTTCTTTCAACACTTCGGGTTTTGCATTGACATCCTCTGAATTTTTTTCACTTCCTTGTGAGCTAGATTCTCCTTTAACAGTTTCATGAAAACCAAGACCAAGTTTGATAGCAGGAGACCTTTGATTACTCAGAATATTGTCCAAAATATTAGTACTATCTTGAAACCTCAAAAGTTTTACCTTTTCTTCTAATTTACCTTTGAGAATGTTTACCTCAACCTCCAAGGCTTGACATTGCTTAGTCATGCTTTCTTCCTTCCTTCTTCCATCTTCTACTTGATCCTTTAGATTTAGAATCTCCTCTTTCAGCCAATTTTCGTTTTCTTCACATGTTTGTTCCAGCTCTTCATTCTTCTTATTTGATTTTTCCAGATCTTCTTTGAGAGAGATGATTTCTGCTTCAAGGCCTTCCTTTTCAAATGATTGTAGAGGTTCCTTATTTTTCTTACTTGATGCTTCTAGATCTGCTTGTAGAGAGATGACTGTAGCTTCAAGTCCTTCATTCTTCATGCGTGATTCTTTGATATCTTCATTTAGATTGTTGATTTATGCTTCTAGTTCTTTAATTCGATTGGATGCATAAGTATGAAACCTTTGATACTTGTCCACCTGTCCATTCAGCATTTCTATTTGATCTTTCATTTGAGAGATCATCTCTTTGTAAATAGAATCTTTCTTATCAATTTCCTTTTGTTGTTCTTCAACGTTGATCTTGATAGCTTCTTCTAGATCCACAACTTTACTTTCACTATCTTCACTATTGTTTGCACAAAGGAGAGTATTACAAGTGGCCTTCTTCTTTTCCTTCTTTGCCATGAGTACTTGGAGAGCTTCGTCAGAAACTTTTGGATCCATACTGTCACTTTCACTATCATAATATTTGCACATGCAGTTAAGTAAGAAACAAGAACAACGATTAATACCTGGTTCATATTCTTCAATTTTTTCTATACATGATTTCTGAGGTATCTTCTTGTTTCGAGTAGCCTTCTTCTTTTGCTTCTTAGCCATGAGCACTTTCAGATCTTGGTCAGAATCTTCTTCATCTTCACTGGACACTTCATCATCATCTTCTTTTGCATAATAACTCTTTCTCTTTTCAAATTGTTTCCCTTTACCATGTTTTTTTCTATAAGGACATTTAGCAGCATAGTGACCAACTTTTCCACACTCAAAACATTTGAAGGGAAGCTTACCTTTGAATCTTCCAGTACCTAGTTGGAGCTTTCTCACGAAATTTTCTTCTTCTTCATCGGATATATAGCTGGATTCTTTGACAACTTCCTTTTCCTTTCCTTTTGTAGATGCCTTAAAAGCAGCTTCTCTTATTTGAGAAGGACCTCCTTGTCTCATTTCAAAAGTAGTCAGAGTACCATGTAATTGAACAATAGTAAGAGTTTGCAGATCTTGCCTTTCTTCAATAGCTGAAACTTTAGAGTCAAATTTTGAAGTCAAGGATCTTAAGACTTTTTCCACCAGAGTAGTATCGATTATGGTTTCACCCAAATTTCTCATCCGATTTACAATATCATCTAGACGAAGAAAGAAACTGGCAACACTTTCATCACTATGCATCTTCAAATTTTCATATTCAATTCTAAGAGTTTTGAGTTTTGCACTTTTTACCTTTGTATCTCCTTCATAGCTCAGAATGATTTTGTCCCATATTTCTTTTGCTGAATGTAGCTGCATCACTTTAGCAAATTCTGATTCAGACATGCTTCCTAATAAGACATTCACCGCTTTGGCATTGATTTCATACTTCTTCCTTTCTGCTGCATCAGTAGGAATACTTGCCGGGTATTGATAACCTTCTTCCACGATTGCCCATACATCTGCACCAAGACTTTGCAGATATGTTTTTGTTCGTACCTTCCAGAATATCAGATTGCTTCCATTGAATAGAGGTGGCTTTATAGACATTACTCCTTCGATTTCCCGAGCTGACGGATTCTCTTATGTATCAAGCTCTACGTAGTAGACCTGGCTTCCCCGATACCAATTGTTGGGGAAAATACTAAGAGGGGGGTGAATCAATATTTAGTGCATATTCAAAACTTACTTTTATGCTCCAAAACCCATACACGCTACTTTGATGAATATTAACTGAAGGTGATACATCACGACATCCTTCATAAACTTCACAGATACACAGACATCTAATTATACCATTTGATCTTCACTTATATCATATCATCATTCATTTATTAGATGTTCTATAAACAGTAAACATGTACAGTAAGAACAGAATAAACCATCACACAAAGCATCACACATGAACACCAGGATTTTAGGTGGAAACCCAAGTCGGGAGAAAACCACCGCTGCAGTTGCTCAGCCTTCAATATTTTATTATAGAGAAAACATCTTACAAGATATGTGCCGGTGCGTCTATTAAAATTGCGCAGTACTCCACCTCATGGTAAGGGAGCTACAACCTCTGATCAAGCATAGCAATCCTCAAGACTCTATCTGGCTCCTCGAATTCATCAATTTTCACATCGGATTCCAAAGCTTCCTTTAGGACACCACTTATGTGCCACATTTCATCATATTTTCAGATCGACCCTTCCATACTTTTGCTTCAAACATACATCACTACCAGATACTTATCAACAGACAACACAGATCGAGCAGCGTAAAACATAGCGTAATAGATCGCATTTCATACCACACTTCATCAAGTTCTAGTTTGCATACGCGCTTTTCTTTCACTGATGTCGCGTATATACGTGCTTCCGTCCACACAAACCAACGTATACCTCTGTGTATATTTTATTGTGAATACGCGCTTTCTCTTCAGCGAAGCTGCATATATACACACTTCCTTTGCGGCGAAGTAGCGTATAGATCTTCAATCATTATAGAGCAGCATACTTCTTCAGATCAGATATTCAGTTCAGATTTACCCTTTTACTTCAGACAGATGTTCGCCTCAATTCAGATCTAAGCCTTCCATAAGCAGATCTAGTAGATACAAGTACATTTCAGATCTAGATCCCCTTCTTCATCATTGGTGCATCATACATTCAGATTTATCATTCAAGTGTAACCCTTTCCATTCAGATCTACTTCAGAGAGAAGTATTCATTCAAGCTCAGACATCTTGCACCCACTCTCATGATTTGCATAATGAATTTCTTCTCTTTATATAGGTTTATCCTTCTTCAATACCACGGGCCCCTTTTTCAATACCATGAGCCAAATCAATACCATGAGCCTTCAATACCACGGGCCCCTTTTTCAATACCATGAGCCAAAACAATACCATGAGCCTTCAATACCACGGGCCCCACTTTATGAGCGCTTTTTCCCATACGCGACTTGGAACGTTTTTTCCCGCGTGCATACGCGACTTCCCTTAGACAGATCAGCGTATGCCTTGAGACATACTCTTTTCATCATAGATCTAGCACATGCTGAATTCCTTTCTTCATTGCCTTCTGTACAAGACATATTCTATCAAGCACAACTTCATCCAGTAAGCTGCCATTATCTTCATCAAGTGGGTTGCCTTTCAAGGACAACACTCAGCATCATATTGTCAACAAACATCATATCATATCAGATTTACATCATTTACCAAGTTCATCAAGTCAAGAATAACTTCAACAGGTGGTTTGCCATCAAGGACAACACATGTCATCGCCGTATGTCTTCATATTCATTTAGTGGTTGCCATCAAGGACAACACAACACATGCCGGGCCGCATGTCTTCATCTTCATTTAAGTGGGTCGCCATCAAGGACAACACTGTGATCATATTGCTAACAACGCACTACCACTGGCCCTCCTCACAAGCAGCTCACCCATCTCATCCCTCCTCGCACCCCACTCACACACTCCCCATCGCTCCCCAACCTCACAGCACTCACCCATCCCGTCCCTCCCTCACAGCTCTCTCCATCCTCTCCCTCCCTCACAGCTTGTTCCTCTCCCTTCTCTCCCTCACAGCCCGTCCCCTCCCTCCCTCCCTCCCTCACAGCCCTCCGCTCCCTCGGCCTCTCGTCCTCCCCTCCCATCCCCCTCCCCATCTCATGCAGGCCCGCGACCGCTTTCCCTTGTATAATTTTATTTTAATTTTTATGACAGAAAGCCTCCCCCCCCCCCACCAAATAAAACACCTCCCTAAGAAAATGCCTTCCCTGGTAAAAACCTTCCCCAGAAAACCCCTCCCCTAGAAAATACCTCCCTTAAATAAACCCTCCCTCAGATAATACCTCTATTTTTCCCCAAAAATAAATAAATAAAATAATTTTTGCAGAATTTAAACCAGAATTGAGTTTTTACCGTGACAGCAAATAATTTTTTCTTCAAAAGAATGCATTCTCTCATATCTATTGTAGGATTTGTTCTCTCCAGCAAGGATAACTATCCTGAATGGTCTCGGAAAATTAAGCACACTCTCATTTTTAATGAGTTGTGGAGAGGAATTTGTGAAAGAGAATGAGACCTTCCACCAGCAAAGCCCACTTTAGACAAGGAGATTTCCATTTGGGAAAACAAGAACTGCAAGACCTATGCCTTGATTGCAACTTCTGTAAATGAAGAGGTGAGTCGCCATATTACACCATTTTCAAATGCCTATGAAGCCTTGAGCAAGCTAAAAGAACTCTATGAATCACATTCAGAACTTGAAATTGTTCAATTAATGATTAAGTTGTTCAGTCTTGAATTGAAAAATGATGACCCTCTTGCTTTAGCTTCAGAAGTAAGATCTATCATGCATGACATTAAGAAAACTGGTGTAGAATTTGATATACTTCTCATAGCATATGTTAAGGCATTGTATCCCACTTACTCACATTATCTTGAGTCATTGCGAGCAAGTGGAAACCTCGTGAAAATCACCTTTGATTCCCTTGAGAAAAAGTTTTCAGAAAGAGAGAAGGCTTTTGGAAAGATGACAACCCCTCTGTCTTCTGAAGAGGTTGTGTGCTTTTCACATAGAGAGAAGATTCATGCTCAAGATTCTTCCAGAGGAAGAGGTGGCCGAAGAGGAAGAAGAAGAATAAATTTCAGAGAAAGGGGGTGCAGACAAACTCAAACTAAAAAATCTGATCTTCATTGCATCGCTGCAATAAATACTAGCATGATGCATCTACGTGTAAGCTTCCTTGGGATAAAATTGAGCAATAAAGAAATCAAGAAAAAGGTAAAACTCATGACAGAGACAAAGGTAAATCACCTGAATCCGCTCATTATATTGTAGCATGTTGTAACAATGAAGTAACTGAATACTTGTTTGATGTTTCATTTACTTCTTGGAGAAATAATCGGTTGCTAGATTCAGGAGCAACATGTCACATGACATTTAGAAAATATATTTTAGAAGAATTTACTGACAAATTTGATGAAGAAGTATACTTCGCAGATAAATCCAAACTCAAGCCATCAGGGCTTGGCACAATCAGGCTTAAGTTGCCTGGTCTTCCAGATCATCTTCTACATGAGGTTCTATACCTCCCTGAGTCAAGGAGAAACTTTTTGTACTTGGTCCACATCTGCCAGCAAGGACACTAGATTCACATGTTTGATGGAAAGGTTGAGGTCATAAAAGCATCAGATCGCTCACTTGTCATGGAGGGAATAAAAGAAGGAAGACTCTTGAAGTTGCAAGTTCCTCTGCTCATGCACAAAACTTTGCATTCAGTTCACCTCATGATGAAGGTACATTCCCATCAATTCTTTTATGGCATGCTAGATTTGGACGCTTAAACTATGACAGCCTTCGATTGTTGAAGAAAAATGGTGTTAATGGACTGCCTACAATTCCTAGGAAACTTAAGCAATGTGATGCTTGTATTCTAGGAAAGCATAGAAAACAGCGATTTCATGATTCATATTCCAGAGCACATAGAAAACTTAAGCTTATTCATTCAGATTTATGTGGCCCTATGCCAATTTTTTCTGCAAATGGAAATAAATATATGATGACATTTATTGATGATTACACCATAATGTGTTGGGTTTACTTATTGAAGAACAAATCTGATGCTTTTCAAACATTCAATAATTTTCATGCATGGATTGAAAATGATGCACAAACTCATATTGGCTCTTTGTGTACTGATAATGGAAAAGAATACACTTCAAACGAATTTGAAAATTATCTCCGTCAACATGGGATCAAACATCAAACAACTGTGCCCTATAATCCCCAACAGAACGGTGTAGCTGAAAGAATGAACATGATTATTTTAAATATGGTTCGCTCCATGATGTTTTTTAAGAATTTAAAATTGATGTTTTGGGCTGATGCAGTTCTATGTGTTGTATACATAAAGAATAGGTGTCCTTCAAATTCAATCAAAAACAAAACTCCTTATGAAATGTGGCATGGCCACATTCCTTCGGTAAAGAATTTCAGGGTCTTTGGTTCCACCTGTTATGCTTTGATACCCAAGGTACAAAGGAATAAACTTGGTGCTAGAAGTTGAAACTGTATCTTCTTGGGGTTTCTAATACCTCCAAATGATATCGTCTCTATGATATAGTCAATAAGAAGTTTGTAGTAGCAAGAGATGCCATATTCCTTGAATCTTCTAAGGCTAGCAGGGTTGTTGAGCGGAAACTTAATCGCCTGAATAGATTCACACATGCAAATTATTTTCAAGAATTTGATAATCAAATTCCACATCTTGAAGGGGGGATTCTTATACTGAATCAATCTGTGGAATCATTTTCCGAAGCACTCTCTCCCCCACATGAAGAACCAACCACAGATGACACCTTGAACGATGTGATTGACAGAATTAAGAGATTAAATCTTGATTCAATTCCAACTCAGTCAAATGAGCATCTTGGGCCATCTCAGAAAGGTCCCCCCAAATGGCTGACAAAGACACTAGAAAACGTTCGTCCCGATGAGGTTGGAAAGACAGGAACAAGAAGTTCCACTAGACAAAATGAAAGTGACGTAGATAATTATGATTCACCTGCTGATATGGATATTGCTTATAACTGTGAATTGAATTTGTCTGCAGATCATGAACCAACTTCCTTCAAAGAAGCCACTTCTCATGTTGAATGGAATGAAGCGATGCAAAAGGAGTATGATGCCTTGATAAAGAATGGAACTTGGAAGCTGGTTGATCCTCCTTTGGGAACCAAACCAATTGGTTGCAAGTGGGTCTACAAGAACAAGTACAAAGCATATGGCTCACTTGACAAGCACAAAGCCAGGCTTGTGACAAAAGTTTTTGCACAGAAAGAAGGGGTCGACTATGAAGAAACTTTTGGCCCCACAGCAAAATGGGCCACCATCCAAACACTCTTTTCCCTAGCAGCTCAGAAGGGATGGAAAGTCCATCAGATGGATGTAAAAGCCGCCTTTTTGAATGGAGATATAAAGGAGAAAGTTTTTATGTCCCAGCCAAAAGGATTTGTTGTGAAGGGCCAAGAACACAAAGTATGCAAACTTATAAAATCCTTGTATGGCCTCAAGCAAGCACCGCAAGCCTGGTATGAGAAATTAACTGAGCATCTTCTAAAACTTGACTTCAAACATTTTGATCTTGATGATGCAACTTTGTTTGTTAAGAAAGTTGGAAAAACAGTTGTATATCTTGTGTTGTATGTAGATGATCTTTTGATGACAGGGAACAATGAGAGTTATATTGCATCCATAAAGAAAGAATTGAAGAAAGGTTTTGAAATGATTGATTTGGGCTATGTTAATTACTATCTTGGTATTGATGTAACTCAACATCCTAAATTTATATTTCTTTCTCAAAAGAAGTACATTGGAGATCTTTTGAACGAGTTTGGCATGGATGAATGCAATCCCTTAACCACTCCAATGGAAAAAAACTTGAAGCTCACATCCATTGAAGGGAAGGAATTCGAAGATGCAACAAAGTATAGGCAACTTGTAGGAAGTCTTATCTACCTGACTACCACCAAACCAGACATCTCATTTGTTGTTGGAATCCTCTCCTTGTGAAGGACATTGGTATGCTGCAAAAAGAGTTCTAAAGTACTTGAAGGGGACTTAAGACTTTGGACTCGAATATACACAGGTAGGCGATTTCAGCTTGATCGGATACTCTGATTCAGACTTTGATGGGGACAAAGAAACTGGGGTGTCTACTTCAGGTTGTACCATGAGTCTTGGATCAAGAGCTGTCTCATGGAGATCACGCAAACAGTCAGTTCCAGCAGATTCCACAACAGAGGCAAAATATGTGGTAGCAGCTGAAGCAAAAAAGGAAATTTTGTGGCTCAGGAAAATCCTAGAAAATTTGCAGATGAAACAAATGCATTCAACACCACACATGATTGACAACACTTCTGAAATAAAGTTGGCCAAGAATCCAAAGTTCCATGATCGAACAAAGCACATCAATACAAAATACCATCTGATTCGACATCATGTTGAGGCCAAAACTATCCATCTACATCATTGTTCCACAAATGAGCAGACCGCATACATATTCACCAAAGCGTTTGGAAGAGAAAAGTTTGAAAAGTTCAGAACGATGCTTGGACTCACCAACATCCCTTCAGATTAAAGGGGGGAATGTTGACACCTAATCCTAAGGGATTGGGTAAGATTGTATTTTATTGTAATTTAGTAAATAAGGAAGGCCAAGAGACATTGGGAAGTGAATCCCAATAGTCTCACCTCCATGTATAAATACACACAGAATCTCCATCTAATGCATCTTTAGTTTTGCGGAGTTACCTCCTGGTCTAACAAATTTTTTGCCTTTATATAGGATATTTTTCCCCTTAGTTAGGCTGACTTGTCCAGTTTGAAGCCGACTTGGTGGAGGAGGCCTAGAAGACCTAATTTACATAAATATAAATTTCTTTCTGGATAGATGAAGCCCAAGAAGGGTCTTTTACATTATTACATGGACAAGGACACTTGACGTAATCCCTAGAAGCCTACAATAGAGGCTTTGACCTATAAAAAATTGACCCAAGCATGAAACCCATGGTTTAATAAGGAAATTTCTTTAATCTTTGATCTGAATTCTAGGAGAGATCTGAGCTTCATCCTTTATTGTGATCACCCTTGAAACATATCCTTGATGTCTATATCATCCGAACTCATTTTTGTACTAGAGAATCGAGCCCTACTTTTGTTTATCCCATCTAATAACTTCAGAGAGATATGTCCTCACTGTCCCTAGAAAGGTCCTTTTTGTAAAATGTAACTAGTTTCGAGATTCATAATGACATGTAAATGTGAGTTTTGTAAATGATGTAAAGAAGAAAATAAAATTATTATTGTAGGCTTGCTTCATGGGTTTCATGAGCAAGAGATTTTATTTTATCTAGATGGCTCCCATTAAGAGCATTAGGGTTTATCATTAGAGTCATAAAATTAATTTCATGTATGAAGAGCTCTTCTTGAGCGTGTATAAATTGTATATAAGTCTGTGTAGCCCTCCAATGACAAGCACATAGTCCTTTCTTCATGTCGGCTTCAAGATAAGGTGACAAACTCATGTCGGATCACCCTATGGAGACACACTTATTCATAAATATAGGTTGGCTTAATATGATGGAAAAACCACTATAAATAGGCACCTCAGCCTATTCCCCAAATACAGAATTTCAGTCATCTCTCTTTGAATTTTTTGGATGGGTAACACAGAAAGAAGGTTCGGATCCCCAGTACAGAATTTACATATACTTTTGATATTTTTGGATGGATATAACAGTGATAAGTTTGGACCTCTATTACAATCATCAAGTAAGTTCGGATCTCTATTTTGGGTGGATAGATACAACAATAAAGTTTGGATCTCATTATAGTCAAGGGAATTCGGATCCCTCTGAATTTGGGTAACCAAAGCACAGTGACCATAAGACTACAGTAATGCGAAGTACAATTTCATGCCATGATTATGGAGGACCTGCAACATATTACAATGAAACCTCAGTTTAAGGTCTCGATACTAAGGAAGCATATCAGTACTATCTCAAGGGAAAGAGATCGATGCCATGATAGCAAGGAGGTCTCATAGAAATGGAATCTGGATATGAAGACAGTGATGAAGATCTCAGTGTGAAGGAAATAATGAAGATCTCAGTGGAAGAGGAGCCAAGAAGAGGATTTACTAGAGAACATGTGTCTTGGTCTTCGAGTGGCCAAGGGTTATGGTCTTGGTATTCGTCAATTGGAATCTCTATAAGAAGAATTTGTGTGTGTTTTTCTCTCAAAGAGTGAGAGGTTTTGGCCCTGGCTCATAGCCTATATGTTGTGTCTCTTGTCTATTTATGTTCATGAATTGGTTACTGTTTGATGAAGAAGAACACTAATAATCTAACAAAAATAAGATACTAATCTAAATAAGTAAAAATCATTCACAAGCAGTCACTAATAGAAGAGAAATCACCTAATGCTAATGCCCTAGATTTCTCAACATGGTTTCAAAGCTAAGGTGTTAAAGTCAAGAAAAGGGCATGCAATCATAGAGACACTCAAGGATCAATTTTTTAAGAAAGGAATCAAAGCAATTCAAAGGGTACAAAATAAAAAGTTCAAGATCTACATTGAAGAATCAAACCCTAGATCGAAGAAGCAGTCTACACCAGCAAAAGGTTTGGATCCTCTTAAGTCATCATTAAAAGACCACAAATATCCTCATTAATTCGAAGAGATCTACAATGTAAGGAAGCCCAAAGTATATACATCCAAGAGAATGAATTCAAGGACTAAGATCACATCATCCTAGAAAAAATCGAAACCCTAGAAGCATTTCTAATTTTCACTCATTAACCACCAAGAAGACGAAACAATCCACTCTATTGAAGAAGGGATTCTAATTTGGAAAAAGAGCATCCAAAAGGAGCACTAATAAATCTTCTTCAACCATCATCAAAGTGATCAAGTTGAAGATTTCATCTTCACTTGTCAAGAAAGTATATTTTATTCTATAATCAAATTTGGTAAAAGGACTTCGTTTTTGCAAGGAGATCAATTAACTGTTTGGGTTAATGAAATTCCTTGCATGGAAAAGGAGGATAGACATAGTCCTCGAAGATAGTCAATGAAAAGGTCTCCTCTGAATACATGGACAGGGTTTCTTTAGTAGTATTAGAGACAGCAAAGAGATATATATGATAAGCTCGTAGAACTATTCTTTGAAGATGTGATAGAGCAATTCATATCACTTAGATCTGATCTACACAGATTGAAGGTACCAAAGGATAAAAGGTTATCGTCATAAGATCTAAATTGCAAGATCTGGGACGAGATAATCTTCATACTCTAATTGGTGAACAAGGTAACAAATTTCTGTGAGGATAAGAAGGCTATCAACAACTTGTGTTTTCTATGTAAGATAGGAGATGACAAGTTGAGGGAAAAAGTGTTGAACAAAGGATTCAGACATTTTATCAAAAGGAAAGAAAAACATAGCTAAGATTCAATTTTATGATCATTACAGGAATTATTGTCCTAAACTCAAGAAGGGAAATAACAAGAAAGATAGAGAAGTCGTCATTTTCACCGAAGAAGTGGAGAAATATGAAAGAAGGAAGAGGAAAAGCATTAAAAGAAAGAGCTTGTGACATCACCATAAGAAGCATGAAGGATGTTTAATAGTCAACTATGAAGGATATAACTCTTGGTGACCTCATTGAAATATCAAAGGAAGAAGTCATCCAGGACAAGCCTCATCATACATTTGTTGGATAAGGATATACAAGATCCTCAAGATTCTCTGATGGAATCTTCATCGGAAGATTCACCGATCTAGAGAGGAATCAAGTGTTTCATCAGAAACTCCAACTTGTGTAATTCATGGGATGATGGTATGATGACATGAGAGATGAAGTCGATCGAGGGATTGAAGATCCTTTCAATGAAGGTAACTGCTGAAAGAAGCCTATATGACCTAAAGGTAAATGAGGTATGTATGCTTGTATTTGATTTTATAAATTCATGTTGTATGGTTGTAGGTAACTTGGATCACTACTCTCTTTTGAGAAACATGATCAAAGGAAAGGAATATCCTCCTATGAAATAATGTCGGAAATAATGTCAGAAGGCATGGGTCACACCAGATGAAATCAATTTAATATGTCATCATATGAAGTATGAGGTGGTTGAATACAATTAAGGAACTCTAATCAGAAGCTCCTCGGAATGAAATGTAATGTGTGTGAAGAAAGGAGGAAGAGATCCTGAGATATGCAACCATGATAAAGGCTATCAACATCTGGAAGACCAAGAATATTTGACTAGGAAATCTCCCGGAAAGATATGAAGACTCTGATGGAAGTCTGGAAAAGATGGAGAGCCTTGACAATGGATATCTTTGGGAGATTTGTCAACATGTATGCAGGATGATAATGCAAACTGAAATATGGCATGATAAAAAACCATCACAAAGGTAATTTTTATTTGAGCGTTCATTTCTTATTTTTTGAACAAATATCTAGATGGGCCTATGCATGACTACCAAAGGGAAGAACTGTGGATGTATTCTAAGAGGACCATATAGAAGGATGTAAGATCCTTCCAAAAATATGGCATGAAGAAGGCGGCAAGACATGAAGCAAGACCAGATGAAGACTAATGGATCATTTTCCGATGAAAGGAATAATGGCATGACTGACCCATGGATGAAAGTGATGGATGGTATGTGCCCTAAGAAGAAGCCACAAAAGATGAAGACTCCTTGACAAAGAAATGCATGACATTGAAGGAAGGAGCTCTTCAAGCAGCTAGTTGCAGAGCTATTGTAGGTCCCTAATTAAGAGGGAGCCTGAAAAAAGTTTCTTACTCGGAAGAAACTTGGAAATTCCTAATCCAAGAGGGAGCTTAGGTACATTCCTTCTGTAGGAATGAGTACATTCCATTATTGGAATTGATATGTCCTCCCTAATTGAGAGGGAGAGATAGACACAACATTCTGATCTTCACCTAGGAGGAAAGAATGGAGGATTGGGTAATCATCTGGCACCTGATACTCTTTGAGGATGAGATAAGACATCCAAGATAAGAGTAGTCCTAGACCAATATTATTTGAGGACTAGCTATCCAAGAAGAATAGTCCAAACTAGGCCATACTCTGTGAACACTCGGGTGGAGTATGTACCTTGAGAGATAATGATTATAGGATGAGATAGGAAATCCAAGATAAGAGTAGTCGTGGACCGATATTATTTGAGGACTAGATATCCAAGATAAGAATATTCCAAACTAGGCCATACTATGTGAACACCCGGGTGGAGTACGTACCTTGGGAGATAATGATTATGGTGTCTATGAATCATTGGTCTCACCAGTGTTGTGCTTTGATCATGTGGATAGAGTTGTTAGTCAGGGCGTTTCTATGTTACAATGTTAGTTGATATGATGCTAGACAGATGGGTTACCAATCTGATTGTCCTTATGAGAAATTCTTCAGATTGAGAATGACCAAGTACCATTATGAATACCTCCCTAGTTTAGAGGGAGTGTTGTAAAATGAAACTAGGTTCGGTCTTCATAATGACATGTAATGGTCACTTTTGTAAATGATGTAAAGAAGAAAATAAAATTATTATTGTAAGGTTTGCTTCATGGGTTTCATGAGCAAGAGATTTTATTTTATCTAGATGGATTCCATTGAGCCTTAGGGTTTATCACTAAAGTCATAGAATTGATGTCATGTATGAAGAGCTCTTCTTGAGCATGTGTAGATTGTATATAATTCTATGTAGCCCTCTAACGACAAGCACAAAGTCCTCTCTTCATGTCGGCTTCAAGATAAGGTGACAAACTCATATCGGCTCACCATATGGAGACACACCTATTCATTAATATAGGTCGGCTTAATATGACAGAAAAACCATTATAAATAGGAACCTCGACCTATTCCCCAAATACATAATTTCGGTCATCTTTCTCTGAAGTTTTCAGATGGGTAAAACAGAAAGAAAGTTTGGATTGTTGAAAAGTGTAACTAGGATTGGTCTTCATATTGACTATGTAATTATGTAAAGAAGAAGACAAAGATAATAGAATGTATTTTTTGTACTTGCTTCGTGGGTTTCATGAGAAATATTTTATTATAGGTCAATAGACTTATTCTTGATGTCTATTAGGGATTGTCTTCAGTTTAGAAATGTAATTAAGAGTCATGAAAATTAAGTGTCTAGTCTGAAGAATGTCCTCCAAAACCTTGTGGAAGAATGGCTAATAATAGCCCCCAAGGCTGCCCACATTCAACGTTGAAGATAGGCCAAATTCTACAGTGAGTAAGTTGGCCTATTTTCAGTGAGGAAGTTGGCCTACAACCTTGGTGTAGGGTCGGCCTAAAAGCATAACAAAACATTGTATATATAGCATGACTTGTGGCTCATTTGAGGGCAGAAGGATATGCGGATCTCTCTGAAGAAGTAACAGTATGAAAGTGTGGATTCGTCTGTAGATTACAGTGGACAACAGTGCGGGTTTAAAAGAAGACAACGGTATGTACTTGAGGGGAGAAAAGGATGCATATTTCTCTGAAATTTCAATAGTGATAAAGTGCGGATTTCAACAGTGAAAAGTGCATATTTCAAAAATGATGAAATGTGGATTTCAGAATTGAACAAGTATTGATCACAGAGGTTAAAAGGGTGTGGATTTCAGAGGTTAGAGAAGTGTGGATTTCAGTAAGAACAGAAATAAGGAATTCAGACAAGTTCGGGATTGAATTTGTGATTCTTTTATGCGGATACATATGTGGTATAAATTCGGACAAGTACGGGGTTTACATTCTGAAGCAGTGGATAAAGTTGATGTGCATGCAAAGGATGAGATCTCGAATTATATTAAGGAGTATCTCAAGATAAACTTAGAGACTGAGTTCTCTAATGTTGATGCAGGTCAATGCATGTTGGTGAAGAAAAGAAATATCAACGTTGGAGGAAGACTTAGAAGTAGTGTCAAGGTCTTGAAAGCATTCATAGGTCAAGGGTCGAGTCTTGGTCATGGTACTTGTCATTTGAAGATCTAAAAGAAGAATTCCTTGTGGGATTTCCTCTCCAAGAGGGAGAGGCTTCGCCCTGGCTCTAGGAGCCTAATTTTTGTGTCTCATGTATTTTGATAATTGACTTGATGAAAGACTAAATACACAAAAGAAGAGAAGACATAAGTAACTCAAGTAAGCTCACAAGTAATTATCAATATGAGAATTTGAATTAATCTCTGACCCTCCAAATTCTCAACATGGTATCAGAGCTAAGGTGCTAAAGACAAGGGCTAGTTAGTAAGGAGACACTCAAGAAAGCAAGAATCAAAATCAAAGTCAAATTTTGCGTTGAAGAGACAAATCAATTTGCAAGGAAGACATTGTTAGAAGAGGACATCATCTTTTAAGATTTCCTTTATCATCAAGGATCAAAATAAACCTACATTGGAGATTTCAATATTAGAAGAAGTTCCTAACTTCATCTTCATCATTAAGGAAGTTGCAAACCACTCTACTCAAGTAAGTATATATGACCTTACTTAAATCTATCAAGATGACTTATTGTAAAGAGAGGAACAAGCTAGTTGGGTCATCAAACTTTAGTGCATGGAAGAAGAGGACAGATTTGAATTTAATTGAAGACAAAGTTATAGACTACATCGAAGGATCTACAATTCAACGACTAAAGGAAGATGTTCCAGCTCATGCCAAGTACATGAAGGGAGAAATCAGAGCCCAAAGGATTCTTATAGAATCTATTAAGGACTCACTCATTCCCTATGTATCAAAACTAAAGTATGCTAAAGAAATATATGAGAAAATAGTGGAGCTATTCTCTATGAGTACTGCAAGAGAAGTAATCTCTCTAATACAAGAATTATATAAAATGAAATTGTCAAGAGAAGAAGGAATCACTCAATACTTTATGAGGATTTCTGAAATAAGAGATCAATTGCAGGAATTGGGAGAATAATGTCTGACACTGAGATGACTACAGTGGTGCTAAATGTTCTACCAGAAGAATGGAGAAAATTCACTTCAAGTTTATACGAGAAGAAAGAAGCCACAACATTTCATGATTTATGGTCTCTATGTAAAATAGAGGAAACAAGACTAAAAGTCAAAACTGATACAGGACCAAGTGAAGGGAATCAAGCCTTTGCAGCCATATACAAGAAGAAAGGAAGATTCAGAAAATTTAGTCCTCATAATAATAGAAGAAATATGGACAAAGTACAATGCTTTGGATGTAATGAACTTGGGAATTATAAACGATATTGTCCTAAATCTGAAAAGGACAAGAGAAAAAGGGAAGAAGCCCATGTCTCAGATATGAGGGAAGAACCTGATGCAAATAAATCTAAGAAAGAAGTGAAAGATCTCTATTATATTGAGATTATCTTCCTCTTTAAGTGATTTTTGTTGGTTGTAAAATAGTATGATAGGAAGCAATGTATATTGATGCCATCATGATAAAAGCATGGTAGGAGCTCTTGGTGAAACAGCTCCGAGAAAACCCCTCTGATAACATTACTGATGGAAGGTAGTCATCAAGATCAAGGGTCATCATGGAAACTGGTGTTGACATTTTCTAATGGAGTTCTCTATGAATTCACTAATTAGAAAGAAAGCAGAATGGTTTCATCAATAATTCTATGCTACAGAATTCTAGAATGTGATGACATATTGATGGAGTAGTTCAAGGAAATGAATCTCTTCATTCTAGTAAAACTACTACAGGATGAATTAAATGAAAAAGGTATGAGGTATATATATATTTATATGTTGACACTGAATGTTGTGAAGTCATGTCATATGGTTGCAGGTAACAGACTTCTATATTTAGAAGTATGATCTATGGAAGAGGATCTCTCGGTGCACTAACAGATGAAATCAACATAATATATCCTCATATGGAATATGAAGTGGCTGTATATGATCAAGGAATTGAAAATTTGGAAGTTCCTAGGAATAAATATGTGCATAAAGGAAGAGATCATGAAGTGCAACTATGTCAAGAGGCAGTTATCATCCAGAAGCTAAGAATATGTGACTAGAATATCTCCTAGGAGGATCTGCGGACTCTGATAGAATTCTGGTAAAGAAGAAGACCCTTGAAAAAACATATCATTATGAGATGTTTCAATCTAAATAAAGGATTTCGATGCCTACAGGAAGATTTCATGGTGATAGATCATCACTGAGGTAACTTTTGTTTTAAAAAGTTCATACGTGTATGTTTATATGGATGAATTTGTGCAGGGCTGCTAATCATGGGAAAGGATGTAATATCCTTGGAGATGATTCGAAAGAAAGCAGCATGGTATAAAAGGTGGACCAGATAACAAAGACAGATGAATCACTTTCTGGTAGATGACATGACTCATGAATAAAATTGATGGATGATCTGTGCCCTATGGAGCTAAAGTTGAAGATTTCTTAATATCGAAATCCATGACATCGAGGGGAGGAATTCTTCATGAGAAGTTGGGTGTCTCACCATTGTTGCTACAAGTCCCTGATTTAGAGGGAGCATGGTGATTAGTTTCTTACTTGGAAAAAACTGGGTAATTCCTAAGAATGAGCTTAGGTACATTCCTTATACAAGAATGAGTACATTCCCTTTTGAAATAGGTCCTCCCTAGCTGAGAGGGAGAGATAGACACATCATTCTGGTCTTCTCTTGGGAAAACAGAATGGAGGATTGGGTAATCATCTGGCATTTATTACTCTTTGAGAATGTGTTAAAGCATTCAAGATAAGAGTAGTTGGGGACCGATATTCTTTGAGGGCTAGCTACCCAATAGAAGAATAGTCCAAAAAGGTCATACTTTGGGAACACCCGAGTGGAATATGTGTTGGAAATATTGGCATTGATGGCAAAGAAACAGAAAGGAGTAACACCAGAATTATCATTGATGGCAAAGGAGCAGAGAAGCAGCAGTTAGAAGGCAAAGGAGCAGATTAGGTATTGTGCAGCAATGTGCTGCAGAGAGGCAAAGGAGCAACAATAGAAGTATAACCTAAAGAAGAGAGAAACAACAAAGAGGCAAAGGTGAAGCATGGAGAAGCTTTAGTGTGATTACTTAAGGCAAAGAAGCAGCAAAAGAACAAAGGTAGTTAAGGCAGCGAAAGGCAACAAAGGAAACAAAGCGGGTCAAGTTGTGAAAGGCAGCCAAAGCAGCAAATGCAACTAAGATGGCACCAAAGGCAGCAAGGCAGCAGAGACAGCAAAGAGGCATTGACAACAGAGGCAGCGAATGTAGCAGAGGCAGCAAATGGAGCAGAGACAATAAAGAGGCAAAGACAGCTAAAGGCAATCGGATTTTCTAGACACAGCAAGGACTAGAGATCCTGCACATAGCAGAAGCAAGAAGAGGCGAGCGTCGAGAGGATGAGGCGAGAGCGCCGAGAGTCGAGAGGAAGAGGCGAGAGCAGCAAGAGCCAGAGTCACAGGGAGGGACAGTTTAAACAAAGGAAGAATTAACTAAGACAGAGAATTCTTTGAAGAATTCCAAGGGAGGCGAACAAATGGTCAGGATTATATCGTAAAAGTAAAGGCAAAAGATGGACGGCAGAGATCGAATCGCGTCAGGAGCGATGTCGCAAATCACAACATTTAAGAGTTAAGTGTTAAGGCGTCGCATGGTAAGTTAAAGCAGTTGCAATGCAAAGTGGAGAAGGGAAACGTGGTGGCACGACACGAAATAGAGTTAACCACTAAGTTAAAAGGTTATAAGTTGTGAACTGAAAAGTACAGAAGATGACGTGGTAGTTACGTAAAGATGATGTGGCAGTGACATAAAGATGACGTAGCAGTGGCGTGGTGATGACATGGCAGTGATGTGGCAAGCTGACGTGGCAAACGATGTGGCCTCGACCCCACAGATCGTAGGAATTTATGATGACGTGGCAAGGTGATGTGGCGATGACATGGCAGAGTGATGTGGTAAGGTGGCGTGGCAGGGTGATGTGGACCTTGCCTGCATACCGCACATCACAGCGCTTAAGGGATAGCAGGAAGGTGACCGCAAGTTAATTTAAAGTTTTTGTGATGTGAAAAGGAGGGACACATGTCGGTCTCGCACAACATCGCATCCTGCAAGATATATGGTTTAACTTCAAGACATCGCAAAGAATGTTGTTTTGGTTGTGATGCGGTAAGGTTCAAGCGACGCAATGCGATGAAGGGAGTCCACGTGGCAGCACCACGTACGTAGATCGCATATCGCATGGTTTTATGGTATATCGCTAATAGTAAAGTGGGAAACCTGTGAGAGAAGGTTTGTGATGAATTGTGATTGGTTCAAGGTATTGTGGGACCCTATAAGCCTTGTTCGTGTATATACATGTTGTTTGATTGTTAAACGTATGTATGTTATATATATGCGTTGTTTGATCGTTAAACATATGTATGCTATATATATGTGTTGTTTGATCATAAAACGTTTGTATGTTGATAAAACTCGGATTTGTAATTGGTCGCGTGTATAAAGGGAGTGTTATGTGGGAATGGCATGAACGCATAACAAAGGAACAGCGACTCATGCACAACAGTGTTGCAGCAGTAAGGTAGATGAAAAGGTTGAACTTGGAAGAAAAGACACAGGTAACGAAATAAACAAGGCAATTATGCAGCAAAGCTAGAATAAAACAATAGAAACAGAAAATACACAAGGATAGCAAGCAGAAGAGGCCAAACGCACAGCAAAGCGAAGACACTGATGGGTTGAGTAAATAATTGATTGTAATTGAAAATGTATTATTATTTTTATATTGTTTGTGATGCAAAGGCAAGTCTCTGTAGGCAAAGAAAAACTCCAATGTAATACTGAAATGAGTACATAGTGTTGTAACATCCTGAATGTGCTGAGTGAGAAAATGAGGAGGAAGGCAAAGAGTCATACATGTTCATTTAATATTCCCATATGGAATGCAAACAGCTATGAGGTGTGTTGAAATTTGGTTACCGGAGGACAGGTGGTTCCCTAAGGCTTTGATCTTTGGCCTAGGGAAAAGTGTCCAAAAGAATTTAATTTTTCTCCTAAAGTGACTTTATAAAGTTATAAAGTCAAATCTAATTTAAAAGTGATTTTAAGTGATAAAGTTACTAAAGTCTAATTTTAAAATGACTTTAATAAACTCAATGTAAAATTAGAAAGGAAAAGTGACTTTGGAAATAAATGACTAAGTGGGTCTTTATTAAAGTGGAGTGAATTCAAAAATAGAAAGTGAGATTTAAATGAACATTTAATCTCAGCCCTAAATCTAAAGCTATCTCAGCCATTTGATTTAGGGATTCTCCAAAAGTCACTTAGGATTAGGTTAAAGGAGGAAAAGGAGGGAAAAGGTCATTCATTCTTTCATGAGCAGATTGAGAGACGAGGAGAGAACGCTAAGGAGAAATTTATGAGCAGTGAAGAGAAGGAGGGCAGCTGATAGAGACTTCAGCAAAATCCGTCAGCAGCAAAGAGGCACGATTCCCAAGGCAAAAATGCGTACAGCAGGTGGTTGGCACATTTTTCGAGGGAGAGAGGCACAGTTTTCGAGGAAGACTGTACAGCAGCTTCAGCATTAATTTCTGGACAGATTTTGGGCACGAAAATCAAGGAGAGAGACTGATGGTTGGTGGGACGAATTTCAAGAAATTCGTACAGCAACTTCGGCACAGATTTCGAGGCAAAGGAGCACGAAAATCGAGGAGGGTCTATTGTTTATTCTGTAAAGAAATATGGTCGTACAGCTGGGTACAAAAATTGAGAAAGAAATTTCAGCATTTAATGCTGTCATAAATGCTGTAAAAAAAAATTTAGTTTTTCCTGTTTTGCACGTTTTCCAAGGCAGAGTAGATACACAGAAATCGAGATAAGTACATTTATTAAATTGCTGTAATTTTTGTCTCACTGTAAAAATCATTTTCAGAAATAAGGAGGAGCTTTCGAACTGGTTTTCCCCAAGATTTGTAGGGGGTTTTTCCAGGGTCATCTTGACCAAAAATCAGCGTGTCTAAATGTTCTGTGTGGTTGATTTATTTTGCTGATTTTTATTTCTACAATTTCCAACATTGTGAAAATTTCCAGAATTTGTGTTTTCAGAAAATATTTATTTTTTCAGCTTGTTGAATGTAAGGCTATGGGAATGGGCATTTAACTATATGAAGAAATAAGGTGAAACTGAAAAACGAGGTGGGAAATTGAAATTTCTACATGGTATCGGAGCTTGGGTGCTGAAAGTGCAATTTATGACAGCAAAGGAGAAAAATACAGTCTACTGATTTTTCACTCAGAAAATTCCAACACGCTGATTTTTCTCACACAGAAATTTTATCTTTACTACAGCAGTGCTATTTTCAGTTTTTAGGACAGCAAGGATGTCATTGGGATTGAGGGTGGAGGATAGGTTGGATGGGCATAGTAACTATAGTGTTTGGAAGGAGAGAATGCAGAGTATCTTTGAGGAGGCAGAAGTCTGGGATGTCATGGTGCATACCGCACAACACCCTGTTGTTGTGCCTACTGATGATGTTTAGTTGGCAGCTTATAATAAAAAGAATAACAAAGGTAAAAGATTGATTCTAGACAGAATCAAAGACCATTGCATTCTTCATGCGAGAGGAAAGAAAACTACTCATGAGATGTGGACAGCATTGACCAATCTCTACTATAGTACCAATAAGAACAGGAAAATGGTCCTAAGGGAGAAGTTGAAGACCATTAAGATGGGTAAGACTGATAGTGCAGCTGGATATCTCACAAAGATTACTAATGTGAGAGATGAGTTGCTAGCAGTTAGAGAGGTCATTCCACCCACTGAGTTGGTGCGGATTGCAATGAATGGTCTCCCCAATTCATGGTTGAACTTTGCTGATGGGGTTTGTGCACGTGAGACTCTTCCCACTTGGGAGAGGTTCTAGAATGATTGCATACAGACAGAAACCAAAAAGAGTCAGCTTGGGGCAGCCAAACCAATTGAGCAGGATGAGGATGTAGCACTGTTGACAGGAGGCAAGAAAGGCAAAGGAAAGAATCAAGCTTCCACAAGCAGTGGTGGGGGCAAAGGTAAAGGTAAAGGCAAACAGGGAAACACGCAGAAGGACTATTCCAAGGTGAAGTGTTGGAATTGTCAGAAGATGGGACACTATGCAGTTGTGTGTTTGCAGAAGAAGAAGAAGGAGAAGAACCAGAACATGGCAACATCAACAGAGGTAGAGGACTTCACAAATCACTTTGACCGGGAGTTTGGGTTCATTGCTTGTGAGTCCACTAGTGCAGGATCCCCTGCCATGGAGGTTGAGAGGGAGTGTGCATTTCCCTCCACTAGTGGAGCATCTTCAGGTGTCTGGTATGTTGACAGTGGGGCTTCACGTCATATGACAAGAGTTCGTGAGTACTTCTCAGAGCTTTCAGAGAGTGGCATTGATATAGAGGTAGTACTCGGAGATGATAGCATTTTTAGAGCAGTCGGTGTGGGGACACTGACATTTGATAGGGAACCCAAACCTCCCTTGAAGGTGTCAGATGTTCTATATGTGCCAAGGATGAGAAAGAACCTCATATCTGTCTCAGCATTGGAAGACAGAGGATATGAGATATTGTTCAAGAGAGAACAAGTGCTGATATATCCCAAGCGCGCTCCAACTGATTCAACTAGAGTAATAGGTGTATGCCATGCAAAGGTGTACAAGTTTGCATTTCAACCCCTTTTGGCATTGAGCAGTAGTACGGACAGCAGAGCTAGCAGTTCTGAGTTGTGTGAGATTTGGCACCGCAGGATGGGGCACATGTATCATGGGGCCTTGAGGACATTGCGGGAGATCACTACAGGTGTGCCAGATTTCAGCGCTGATCACTTTGATACTTGTAGAGGATGTGTGATGGGCAAGTTTTCCAAATCCCCTTTTCCCAGTAGTAACAGCAGAGCGACTGGGATACTTGATTTGATTCATTCCGATGTGAGCGATCGGATGTCTCATGTTTCCTTGAGTGGATATAAGTATTATGTTTTATTCATTGATGATCACTCGAGGAGGACCTGGATTTATTTCTTGAAGACCAAGAGTGAGGTCTTCAAGCGGTTTCAGGGGTTTAGAGCTCTTGTGGATACACAGACAGGTCGGAAGATCAAGTCCCTGAGGTCGAACAATGGAGGTGAGTACACCCTTGGAGAATTTGTTGATTATTGTGTGGAGGCAAGCATTAGGAGGGAGTTCACAGTTCCTTACAACCCCCAGCAGAACGGGGTTGCGGAGAGGAAAAACATATCCATCGTTGGGGCTGCCAAAGCCATGTTACATGATCAGGGGTTACCATTGTTTTTGTGGGCAGAGGCCTGCAACACTATTGTATATTTGCAGAACAGGAGTTCGTATTGTGCCTTGGGACATGTGACTCTGGTGGAGGCTTTTTCTGGGAAGAAGCCTGATTTTGGTCATATTCGTATCTTTGGGTATATTGCAAACTCCTACGTACCCAAGGAGAAGAGGACTAAACTGAAACCCACTCTGAAAGGTGTGGGCTCTGCATCTCGGTGGACATGAAGATGTGGAAGTTTATATTCCCGCACGAGAGGAGAGTTGCTTGTCGGGCGAATGTGAAGGAGGGAGGACGAGGGGACCGGGGGGGTCACAGTGAATTAGAGTGTACGGATCGACCCAGGACCCTCGGGAAGCAGGCCCGGAGTCGGTTGCGGGGATCCGGTGGGCGAGGATCGGGAGGGATCGGAGCCACATCGATTACGAGTGTCAGAGTCGTCGAGTGAGCAATGGCTCGCGGTCGGAAGGGGTGGTGCTTCGACCGGTGTGCGGAAGCGATGCACGGAAGCGATTCACTAGGAAGTCGGTGATGGACAGTTCACCTGATACTTGGCCTCCTACGGGTTGGTGCGACGGGACGACGGACAGAGTGGTCGGGAGTTCAAGCCCGATGATGAGGAGAGGAGTTTCATTTTTCAATGGGGGTAATGCTCGGGGGAGAGGAAGCCTAAGTGGCTTCAGGATACCTTGAGAGAGGCCACATCTGTTGCTGCGCGTAAGAGGTCAGTTAGAGAGAGTAAACCACCTGAGAGGTTTTGTAGCTATATGGAAATAGTTGCCAACATCCTTAACTCTGAGCCTTCTAGCTATGAGGAGGCAGCTAGCCAGCAGGTCTGGAGAGAGGCCATGCAGGAGGAGTATTCTTCTATCATGAAGAATGATGTTTGGGAGGTGGTGCCAAGGCCTGAGGGCAAATCCGTGGTTACTTCCAGATGGCTTTACAAGGTAAAGCATGTTGCAAATGGCAGCATTGAGAAATTCGAAGCAAGGTTTGTGGCTAGAGAGTTCTCCCAGGTAGAGGGAGTTGATTATGAGGAGACCTTCGCTCTCGTGGCTCTATATACTTCGATCCACTCCATTATATCGATAGCAGCAGAGATGGGTTGGAAGATCCATCAGATGGATGTGAAGACCACTTTTCTCAATGGCTTGAGCAGCCACGGGGCTTTGAGGTGCATGGGAAGGAGTCCCATGTGTGCGGACTGAAGAAGGTCCTTTATGGCCTGAAGCAAGCTCCCAGAGCTTGGTACTCCAAGATAGATACATACTAGCAAGAGATGGGTTTCACAAAGAGTGAGGCAGATCCGAACCTTTACTATATTGTGATAGGTGAGGAGCCTCTCATTCTGGTGTTGTATGTGGATGACTTGGTCATTACGGGTGCAAAGAGACTCATAGAGCACTGCAAGAGAGATCTTACGGCGGAGTTTGAGATGAAGGACATTGGCTTGATGCATTACTTTTTGGGTTTGGAGGTGTGGTAGGAGGAGGGGCATTTCTTCCTGGAACAGGGGAAATATATTGTGGACATCCTTGGCAGATTCCACATGGAGGATTGTAGACCCATGTCGACACCGATGATCACCAACTGGAAGAAGCTTCATGCTTCGGATTTGGAGTTGGTGGATCCCACATTGTATAGACAGCTGATTGGTTCATTGATGTATTTGGTCAACACCAGACCAGATATATGTTTTACAGTCAACACGATGAGCCAGTTCATGTGTGAGCCCAGGAGGGTGCACTGGGTTGCTGCAAAACACATTTTGCGGTACTTGCAAGGGACAGTGGAGTATGGTCTAGACTACAGGCAGGAGGATGGAGTGAGATTGGCAGGTTACACTGATTCTGATTGGGCAGGTTGTGCTTCTGATAGGAAGATCACTTTAGGGTGCTATTTTGGGTTGGGTTCGACAGTGGTGTCGTGGTTCAGTCCGAAGCAGTAGTCAGTAGCATTGAGTTCAGCGGAAGTAGAGTATATGGCAGCCACTCTAGCTAGTTGTGAGGCCATCTAGCTTCGCAAGATGTTGTTTGGCTTATTTGGTCAGTCGTTGAGACCTTCAGTGATTTACTGTGATAATCAGAGTTGCATTAAACTCACGGAGAATTCAGTATTTCATGACAGGTCAAAGCATATCGGGATCAAACATCACTTCATCAGAGACTATGTGCAGAAGGGAGTTGTGAAGCTCGAGTATATTCTCATTGATTAGCAGGGTGCAATATTCTTACCAAAGCCTTACCACGGGGAAAACATGTCTACTTCAGAGACAAGATGGGTGTGGTGAAGAACACCTTCCTCGCTAAGAGAGAGTGTGAAATTTGGTTACCGGAGGACAGGTGGTTCCCTAAGGCTTTGAACTTTGGCATAGGGAAAAGTATCCAAAAAAATTTAATTTTTCTCCTAAAGTGACTTGATAAAGTTATAAAGTCGAATCTAATTTAAAAGTGATTTTAAGTGATAAAATTACTAAAGTCTAATTTTAAAGTGACTTTAAAAAAGTCAATGTAAAATTAGAAAGGAAAAGTGACTTTGGAAATAAATGACTAAGTATGTATTTATTAAAGTGGAGTGAATTAAAAAATAGAAAGTGAGATTTAAATGAGTATTTAATCTCAGCCCTAAATCTAAAGCCATCTCAGCCATTAGATTTAGGGATTCCCCAAAAGTCACTTAGGGTTAGGTTAAAGGAGGAAAATGAGGGAAAAGGTCATTCATTCTTTCATGAGCAGATTGAGAGACGAGGAGAGAAAGCTAAGGAGAAATTTCTGAGCAGTGAAGAGAAGGAGGGCAGCTGATAGAGACTTCAGCAAAATCTGTACAACAGCAAAGAGGCATGGTTCCCAAGGAAGAAATACGTACAGTAGGTGGTTGGCACATTTTTCGAGGGAGAGGCACAGTTTTCGAGGAAGACTATACAACAGCTTCAGCATTAATTTTTGGGCAAATTTTGGGCACGAAAATCGAGGAGGACTGCTAGTTGGTGGGATGAATTTCGAGAAATCCATACAGCAGTCGTACAGCAACGTCAGCACAGATTTCGAGGCAAAGGAGCACGAAAATCGAGGAGGGTCTGTTGTCTATTCCGTACCGCAGTACGGTCGTACAGCTGGGCACAAAATTTGAGAAAGCCATTTCAGCATTTAATGTTGTCATAAATGCTGTAAATTTTTTGTTTTGAGTTTTCCCTGTTTTGCACGTTTTCCAAGGTAGAGTAGATGCACGAAAATCGAGATAAGTACATCTATTGAGTTGCTTGAATTTTTGCTGTAATTTCTGCCTCACTCTAAAAGGAATTTTCAGAAATAAGGAGGAGTTTTTGAACTGGTTTTCCCCAAGAGTTGTAGGGAGTTTTTATAGGGTCATCTTGACCAAAAATCAGTGTGTCTAAATGTTCTATGTGGCTGATTTATTTTGCTGATTTTTATTTCTGCAATTTCCAGCATTGTAAAAATTTCCAGAATTTGTGTTTTCAGAAAATATTTATTTTTTCAGCTTGTTGAATGTAAGGCTATGGGAATGGGATTTAACTATATCGAGAAATAAGGTGAAACTAAAAATCGGGGTAGGAAATTGAAATTTATACAAGGTGATCTCTATAAATGATGTTATTATCATATACATAAAGAGGTTAGAGAGTGGAAGAAGAAAAAGGGCAGATAGAGAAGCTGTGAAGATTCAGAGATGATTTAAAGAAAATATGAAGACTGGAAGGACAACAGTGAAGAAGGAGAAAAACAGAGCTGATATCCAGGTAAATCAGCGTATGATTTTATTGTAGAGTGAGGAAGTTGGTGCTTCCATATCAAGTTGTAGCTTGATAGATGTCCAAATGTAGTTGGTTGAGGTAGGAGTCTCCTATGGGTTGTAGCCTATAGAAAATACATGGGAGTTGGTACTTCCATTTCAAAGCACCAGTACATAATGTTGTCTTCTTTTAACCCTGCACTATTGTCCACTGTAATTTGCAAAGGAATCCACACTTTCCTACTGTTACTTCTTCAAAGAGATCCGCATATCCTTCTGCCCTCAAATGAGCTGCAAGTCATGGTATATATACAGTGTTTTGTTATGCTTTTAGGCCGACCATACACCAAGGTGGTAGACTGACTTCCTCATTGCAAATAGGCCGAATTACTCACTGTAGAATTAGGCTCATCTTCAACGTTGAATGTGGGCAGTCTTGAGGGCTATTATGAGTCATTCTTCCACAAGGTCTTGAAGGACATTCTTCATACTAGACACTTCATTTTCGTGACTCTTAATTACATTTCTAAACCGAAGACAATCCCTAATAGACATCAAGAAGTTTATTGACCTATAATAAAATCTTGCTCATGAAACCCATGAAGCAAGTACAAAAAATACATTTGATTATCTTCGTCTTCTTCTTTACATAATTACATAGTCAATATGAAGACCGATCTTAGTTACACTTTTCAACACTCCCTCTTAACTAGGTAAGTATTCATACAGGTACATGGTCACTTTCCAACTGAGGAATCTCATAAGAAGAATCAGATTGGTAATCACATCTGTATAACATCATATCAACCAACATTGTCTTAGTGCAAGGCCTTGACTAATAATCCCATCTCTCAACGAGACAATGGACTACAATGTTGGCGAGACACATGACTTATATACACCATAGTCATTGTCTCTCCAAGGTACATACTGTTGAACACTTCGTTAAACTGAGATGGGAGGTGAATCAGTTTAACACATTCATGAACTTTTAAAACTTTCCTTTAAACTTATTTACACCTTCATTTCATGATCAACTTATTATATAATGAAACAACAATATTAATATGTGAGCAGCAAGTATTAAGGAAAGTAACATTAGGGGAATTTTGAGGTCTAAAATGGGCCTCCTAAGAAAAATGTACAACAAACATAAACTTTATAACAACCAATAGGATTCAAGATGATGATGTCAACCATGGGGGATGATTTACCATTTTTTAAATATAAACGGTAAAAATATTAAAAAATAATAAAATAATAAAACTACTTTTTCAACTTGTATTTTCAACTTATCTCCTAAAATTTTTACTCAAATTTCGAGTGGGAATACTCGTTGGATGCAAAATTTAATTCCTTATCCAAGGAGTACCCATGTTGCATACTTTTTTATGAACCCTGCTACATGAAAAATGAGAAATACATAAAAATAAAAATAAATAAATAAAAAACATGATTACAATCACGTTTTTCATGTATTTCTCATTTTTCGTGTAGTAGGACCCATCGAAAGTATGCAACATGGGTACTCCTTGAATGAGGAATTAAATTTCGCATCCAACAAGTACTCCCACTCGAAATTTGAGTAAAAACTTTGGGAGATAAGTTGAAAAAATAGTTTTTTCATTTTTTCCTCTAAAATTTGATGATGTCATCAAATCTTATTTGATTTTTTCCACTATTATTTTATAATTTCCTTAGGAGGCCCATTTTAGACTCTCAAAATTCCCCTAATGATACAGAACATCAACACATAATCATCATGCATATGGACAACAGATATAAGTGGAAACCCATAAGGGAGAAAACCACATCTTATTATTGTTGTGATGCAAAGACAAGCTCCAACTCCGTCTCACCACTGATTTTTTGTAGACTCCAACCTACAAGAGGCTACTACCTCAAATTCTGCAAGCTACAACTTACAAGGATGCTCCAACTCCCATATGTTTTCTGCAGGTTACAACCCACATGAGGCTCCTACCTCAACCAGCTCCAATTGGACATCTATCAAGCTACAACTTGAAATGGAAGCACCAACTCCCATGTATTTTTTGTATGCTACAACCCACAGGAGGCTCCTACCTCAACTAGCTCCAACTGAACATCTATCAAGCTACAACTTGAAATGGAAACACCAACTCCCATGTATTTTCTATCGGCTACAACCCATAGGAAGCTCCTACCTCAACCAGCTACAACTGGACATCTATCAAGCTACAACTTGATATGGAAGCACCAACTTCCACATTCTACAATAAAATCATATGTTGATTTACCTGGATATCAGCTTTGTTTTTCTCCTTCTTCATTGTTGTCCTTCCAGCGTTCATATCTGCTTTAAATCATCTATGGATCTTCACAGCTTCTCTATCTGTCATTTTTCTTCTTCCACTCTCTAACCTCTCTATGCATATGACAATAACATCATTTATAGAGATCACCTCGTAGCTATTTGCATTCCATATGGGAACATGAAATGAACATGTATGACTCTTTGCCTTCCTCCTCATTTTCTCGCTCAGCACATTCAGGATGTTACAACACTATGTACTTATTTCAGTATTACATTGGAGTTTTCCTTTGCCTATGGAGACTTGCCTTTGCATCACAAATAATATAAAAATAATAATACATTTTCAATTACAATCAATTATTTACTCAACCCATCAGTTTCTTCACTTTGTTGTGCGTTTGGCCTCTTCTGCTTGTTGTCCTTGTGTATTTTCTGTTTCTGTCGTTTTATTCCAGCTTTGCTGCATAGTTGCCCTATTTCTTCCGTTACCTGTGTCTTTTCTTCCGCATTCAGCGTTTTCATCTACCTTACTGTTGCAACATTGTTATGCACGAGTTCTTATTCCTTTGTTATGCGTTCATGCCATTCATTTGTGACCTGTGGGGTATGGCCCACATAACACTCCCTTTATACACGCGATGAATTAAAAATCCAGGTTTTATCAACATACATACGTTTTATGATCAAACAACACATATATATAGCATACATATGTTTAACGATCAAACAACGCATATATATAACATACATATATTTAACAATCAAACAACATGTATATACACGGAACAAGGCTTATAAGATCCCACAGTACTTTGAATCAATCACAATTCATCGCAAACCTTTGCTCACAAGTTTCCCACTTTACTATTAGCGATATACCATAAAACCATGCGATATACGATCTGCACTCGTGCATGGTGCTGCCATGCAGACTCCCTTCATCGCATTGCGTCGCTTGAACCTTACCGCATCACAACCAAAACAACATTCTTTGCGATGTCTAGAAGTTAAACCCTATATCTTGCGGGATGCAATGTTGTGCGAGGTCGACACGTGTCCCTCCTTTTCACATCGCAAAAACTTTAAATTAACTTGCGATCACCTTCCTGCTATCTCTTAAGCGCTGCGATGTGCGGTATGCGAGCGAGGTCCACATCACCGTCACATCACCTTGCCACGTCACCCTGCTACGTTGTCTTCTTTTAAATTGGGTAACCAAAGCACACTGACCAAAGACTACAGTAATGCAAAGTACAGTTCGATGTCATGACTATGGAGGACCTGCAACATATTCCGGTGAAACCTCAGTTTAAGGTCTCGATGCTAAGGAAGGATATGAGTACTATCTCAAGGGAAAGAAATTGATGCAATGATAGCAAGGAGGTCTCACAGAAAGGGAATCTCAATATGAAGACAGTGAGGAAGATCTCGATATCAAGGCAATAATGAAGATCTCGGTAGAAGAGGAGTCAAGAAGAGGATTGACTAAAGAACATGTTTCTTGGTCTTGGAGTGGCTAATAGGTTAAGGGTCATGGTCTTGGTATTCGCCAATTGGAATCTTTATAAGAAGAATTTGTGTGGGTTTTCCTCTCAAAGAGTAAGAGGTTTTGGCCCTAGCTCATAGCCTACATGTTGTCTCTTGTCTATTTATGTTCATGCATTGGTTACTGTTTGATGAAGAAGAACACTAATAATCTAACAAAAAGAAAATCTTAATCTAACGAAGTAAAAAGCATTCACACGCAGACACTAATAGAAGAGAAATCACCTAATGCTAATGCCCTAGATTTCTCAATAGTCTTCGATTTCCCTTAGATGTCTCTTCAAACTCCATCCAAACTTACCTCCTTTTTGTGGTCATAATTTCAGAGGAATCTGAGTTTGATTATTGATCTGATGTGAAGAGCCTACACACATATTTATAGTGGTTTCCCTCTATAAATAAGCCAACCTAGCATGTCGAATAGATGTGTCTATTTGAGGTGAGCCTACATGAGTTCTTCCATACAGTTTGGAGGCCGACTTTGAAGAGGAGAATTGTGCTTGTCTTTGGAGGGCTTCTAGACACTTTAATAGACTCGTATACATTTGACACATGCTCAAGAGGAGCTCTTCATACATGACATTTATTCTTTGACTCTAATGATAAATCCTAAAGCTCTCAATGGGAGCCATTAATAAATAAAATCTCTTGCTCATGAAACCCATGAAGCAAGCCTTGCAATAATAATTTTATTTTCTTCTTTACATCATTTACAAAAGTCACAATTACATGTCATTATGAAGACCGAACCTAGTTACACTTTTCAACAGTGACACCTATGTAGCGTGGGTCTCTTATCAAAAACACAAAACCAATTTTCACACACATAGGTAGTATGGGTCACTTCTCGTTTTCACCATTAAAGTTTAACCTAACCTTGTGGGGGAACCAACAACAAACAAAATATTTTCTTTATTCATGATCTTTCAAACCATAAATTACATGTAAAATGATGGTGAGTATCAAAAAACACCAGCCCTATATATAAAATATGTTAGCATTGTTATTTAACACAATTAATAAAATGTTGATTGATTGTAGTAAAATAAATTGCAGGTATTTGAGGTAAGCAGTTTTAAAATCAGCAG
Organism: Pinus albicaulis; assembly: GCA_034641835.2. Taxonomy (NCBI): domain Eukaryota; kingdom Viridiplantae; phylum Streptophyta; class Pinopsida; order Pinales; family Pinaceae; genus Pinus; species Pinus albicaulis. The sequence goes on from CM076580.1 coordinate 1,772,944,034, forward strand.
ACAACTAAGTTCGGATTTCTTAAGAATTGGTAGAGATGCATTACAATTTTGTCAAAGTTTCAGACACCCTTTAGCATCATTATTTTCACTTACCATATAAAAGGGTCACGCTGATATCCCAGAGGTTAAAAGGAAGAATGATCATACTATAGAGACAGCTTTAATACTAGTGCAGCATTCCTTAATTTATCTTAAAAAGTTCTGTTACTTATTTTATCGTAAAATATACTGTTACACAAAGGAAATTAGGATCTGTGATATGATAGATGTAAGTGTAATGGAATTCATCGCCATTAAATAAAATGTAGAAACAAAATTAGTTGGACAAAGAAATTTATGAAGCTGACTTACCATGAAATATCAGTAATCCCATTAGTCAATACAAAGTTTTCAATACTTCATCAAACCCAAGGTTCGATCAACACACTAAGTACATAATTTAATAATTAATCAAACACAGTGACTGAAATCCAACCCATGAAATTATCACTCCACCTGTAAAAATACCGTAGTTAATATAAAGTTTTCAATACTTGTTAAAGCCGAGATTAGAGCATGTGACGCTGAGCATATTTCAATTTTGAATCAAATACCCAGATTCAATTGCACATAACAAAAAATCTGTAGTTAAATTCGGTTATACAGGTAAAGGTTTTCTGTAGAATATATGGGAATTTATTATATTATTTCAAATTATCAAAATAACATATTAAGGTTTATAGAAGAAATGAATTAATCACAACATCAAAATTGTACCAAAGCATCGACATTTCACTATTACATATTTGACAAAAATTGCGTCTATACTACTTATACAGTTTTCACATGTGCAATAAACTGTACACTCCCCTTTGCAGCACAAGCTCTATAAATGGTGGTTAATTAAACAGTATTTACTCGCTCTACCTTAGAGACTTTGTCCAAGAGCAACACCAACATTTGATTCATCTACTGCAGTTTTTGAGGGAAACACCTTGAAAACAAGCTTTTGAAGGGGCAGTTGACCATTAGCAAATGCAGTCATTTCTGTATCCACAAGAACCGTATCCTCTTCCTTGATATCACCCCTGAGGATTTCCTTCGCTAGTTCATTTTCTACATGCTGCTGAATTACTCTTTTCACTGGCCTTGCACCATAATTTGGATCATAACCCATGCTACCTAATAGTTCCACTCCACTGTCAGTCACTTTAAGGGTGATTTTCCTGTCTCTTAACCTTTGTTGAACACGATCCAGCTGCAATTTATGCAATATGTGTGCAAGTTAGACAAAGAATATATGCAAACAACAAATGCAAAAATCTGAAAGGAATTAAACTACTGCAGCAGTACTAAAAACATACACAAATTACATCCGTGCAATTAAAGAATATTATTCTAAAGTCTAAAAAAAAAAAAAACTATCCGTGCAATTAAAGAATATTATTCTAAAGTCTTAAAAATAAAAAAAACTTCTGAAACCTTGTTACTTGACTTTAAGAGAGAGACCGACAAAACTAAACATCAGTTACATGTGCACAACAAAGTAAACAAAATGATCTCAACCTTGCCAGAGAATAAGTTTATTTAACACAAACTTCAAATACCAAATACCAACCACTCCAAAATGTTATTTTGAACTTTCTAATGTGCAGTATATAGCAATAAAACATCATTTATTATATCCCAACCCTGGCACCTTTCAAAAATATAATAAGAGAAAGCAGTAGACCAGACAATCAAACCTGAAAAAATGCTTTTAGTGTATTGACTCTTGCTTTCTGTTGTGTCCAACTATTACCAAAAATTGTTTTGGAGCCACCTTTGATAATTATGGATTTGGTTTTATTTACTTTATAGTGGCATATCGATAAAGATGAAATCCAACCCATGCATGGACTGAAAGGTCATTATAATTTATGGTCTACTGATAAATGCAGCCTTACGATCGAGAGCAGCAAGCTATTCACCAAACTGTTGACAGGTTCCTAAAAGAGTGTGCTGTGTGTACGAGGCAAGGGAGAACTTGGGAGACGATCTCAAGGGCTGCCCATGAAGTTTTGGAATAGTCTGCCTTGGTTTTATATATATATAATGAAAAATTTATATGATTGAACCTCCTACAAACTTCATAGAAAAATTCGAATTCGAATCAAACTTAATGGTTGTCAAACACGAACCATGTGACATAGGGGAAAACTGAGATAGAATTTCTCAGTTCCACGACAGCAAAAGGACACATAATTCTTCAGGACCACATACTAAAGTCTAAAATATTTCGAAGATTTCCCTGATGTCCTGTCTGATAAATCATAAAACACAGTTGCAGTGGTTCTTAGGCAGATAGTACATGTTTGACCTAATCTCCGTACACACTCACCAATCCCTCACAAACCACATACTTTAGAAAAATCCATATTTCAGTTCATACTTCAGATTCCAGAATGCTACATGACATCTAGGATGAAAAAAAGACACAGAAGGAAGAGAGAAGAAGATAGAAACAAGAAGGATTTGAAGAAAGTTTGCAATCTAATACGGCACAGGACCACTTCCCAAATGATTTAATTCAAGTTTGTAAATATCCTGTGTTTCCCCCCTTTCCATCCAAACATGACTCCCATCATCATCAAACGTGTTCTGCAAAACATGTTTGACAGTAACAAAAAATAAATCTCATCGAAATAAAGTATAAAGTTTAAACACATTCAATCTCCATTCAATCGCATAACGGATTTAGATCCTATAAAAGACAAGTCTCACAAATCAACATAGCCTAATTTAGCAACAACTAGAATCTCTAGTCGTACATAGAATAATAAAATTGATTCGGCTTTTCTAAAATGCATACAAGATGACATTTTGATGGTAGGAATTCATCCCTACGATCTATTAGAAAGTAGAATATATTTTCACCTATCCCAATTGCTACTTTAACATGAAACTGGCAGAAGATTGTTTTTCTCTGATCCTTATCTGCCATTTAACCAGTTTCCTTTTTCTCTTTTTTCTTAAGTCACCCGCAAAGACAACCTAATCTTGCAGCCATCATGTGACATCAACACCAAAGTTTCATTCACACCAAAAACAACACAAGGCATATAAACAGGTTCACAATGCTACATTCTAACTAAAGAACCCAGAATAAGATAGATGGCTTTGAGATGTATACGCAGTTTCCCGCATAGTTTCAGGGAAGACGCATAACGTAACAGGCAGAACATGCCAACTATAATACTATAAACCGAAGATCATAACCAGTTTATAAGTTGATATTGTTTACTCCTATTCTAAAATTCAAACGTAATGCAGAAGGGGCGGAATAGAGCACTATAAAGATCAAAATGCACAGTGCAAGCAGGTGGAAGGTCAAAACAAAAACCATCGGATGGAAATCTATACCATATGCACTTGGGCTATCCCCGTTTACATAATAGCATTTCTTTGAAAACCAAAATAATAACTGAAACTAACATATATTCCAAACAGTTGTTTCTACATGAATAAATCAAAAAGTTATAAATATATTCTAAGTTCTAATATATCTGACCAACCTCCACTATTTTGCTTTGGTTTTCACTAAAAGAATGAAGATAGACGAACCACATACCTGTAATCTTACAATGATGTTAATTTGTTCACGGTCTAGAGGTTGGAAGACAATATACTCATCAATGCGATTCATGAACTCAGGGCGGAATGTCATTTGAGCCACTTCCATAACCTTGTTCTTCATTCTCTCATACAGTTCCTCTTTTGAGCCAGGTTCATCATCAAGCCTACTTAGAATGTACTGAGAACCAATGTTTGAAGTCATAATAATGACAGTGTTGGTGAAGCTTACAGTTCGACCCTGAGAATCAGTGACCCTTCCATCATCTAAAATCTGAAGCAGAATATTGAAGGCATCTGTATGTGCCTTCTCAATTTCATCAAACAGAATAACTGCATAAGGCCTTCTACGTATAGACTCAGTCAACTGTCCCCCTTCTTCATAACCCACATACCCTGGTGGTGCTCCAATCAGCCTTGAAACTGCATGCTTCTCCATGTATTCACTCATGTCAATCCTCACTAGAGCTTCATCAGTATTAAATAAATAGGATGCAAGAGCCTTAGCTAATTCTGTTTTTCCAACACCTGTTGGGCCCATGAACATGAAGCTTGCAATAGGACGATTAGGATCTGAGAGACCAGCCCTAGATCGCTGGATGGCTTCAGCTACAGATTTTACAGCTGGATCTTGACCAATGACACGCTTATGTAATTCTACATCTAACTTCAAAAGCTTCTCTTTCTCAGACTGCTGAAGTTTGGATATGGGAATACCAGTCCATTTGCTGACTATTTCAGCAATATCATTCCCAGTTACCTCTTCCCTTAGCATTGATTTCCCACTATGTTGATACTCATCCAACTCCTTTTCAGCACCCACGAGTTGCTTTTGTAGTGACATGAGACTTCCATACTTCAATTCAGCCGCTCTGTTGAGATCATAGTCACGCTCTGCTTGTTGTATTTCCAGATTTACCCTATCAATCTGTGAAAAAACATGCGAGGTATTAAAACTTAGAACAGTATATGATCAGTGCCTCAAAAAACAACTAAATTTGATTATTTATCTTAAGTAGGAATCCTGACAAAGAAATTGCAGATAATATTAAGCTAGGATTCTTCTATACACACACAGCCCCTTCCACCTGCACAGAGCAGCCAACTTTAACTCTACAACCAATCCTGTTGAGGATGGACTACTTACGACTAATAATGATACTTACAAAATACAAAAAAGCATTCACTCCATGTTGTAATATTTCTCATTACCAATGACTACTTGGTTATTTGCCAGAGGCTGTTAAGACTCGAGAGTGAAAAAAAAAAATCGGATGTGTATTGTTACCTAGAGATAATCAGCTTCTTAATGTTCATTTTGCAGATGACTTGGCTTAAACGTCTGAGCTGACTCAGCAATCTGTAGAGGGTACTCTTTTATGTTTGTACACTTTTGCAGAAGCAGCTCGAGTAGTTGCACTTTTGCAGAAGCAGCTCGAGTAGTTGTTAGCAAAGAGGAAACAGAAGTTTTGCTTGCTGGTCAAGATGACCATCCTCATTGGCTAACTCTCAAATGGTAGTTGATTAGAAATAAGGAGATCATCTGGTAATGGGACCATCCCTTTTGGTGTCCAGATCTCATTCACTGATCAGTGGCAGAGAATCATGGCTAAATTTGAGAAGATTAAAGGTTGGAGTCATTTCGTTATTCCTCTTGCAGGGGAGGTTACAAGACTTGACAGGGTTCTAGCAGTGGGACACGTAATAATCATATTGCTTGTTTGCTTCACAAGCAGCATATAGATGGATGGACTGCATCCTTCACAGTTTTCTCTGGGCTAGTAGAGTAAGAAAAAGGCTTCCTTTGTTAGCTTTTGGGTTACTCCAAAAGTGCTTACACCATGTTTAGGGGTGCTTCATGAGATGTAGGGTACATATGAGATGTTCAGCCCCCAAATGTCTGAGATGGATTGACACATGGGAAATGGTACATGATTTATTTGCACATTGGAGATAGCTTGCTTAGTGGTTTCTTGACCTCAGTTGGGTGCTTGCTTGGCGTACATGATGTATTTGCACATTGGAGATAGCTTGCTTAGTGGTTTCTTGACCTCAGTTGGGTGCTTGCTTGGCATTCTTTCCTAGGATGTTGGAGTTCTACTGACAGCTCAGGGGACATCCTTCATGATGGCCACATGAAGAAGTTTACTTTCTTGGAGAACACCCTAATTAGGAGGAGGAGCATTGTGCATCTCAGAAGATGGCATTGGACCGTAGAAAACATTACATTTATCATCTCAATCAATTCATCACCAACGATCCAGAATATAATTTATCAGCAACATCATATAAATATTGAAACTTAATGGAAAGTATAAGAAAACTTACAGAAGTACATAAATAACATTTTTTTCAAATTTTTTAACATCTAAAGCAACAACGTCAAGAAAATACACTGCACCATTAATACGAAAATAAAAATGATATATAATATGTATAAGCAACATCATATAAAATTTCGAAACTTAATGGAAATCATAAGGAAACTTACAGAAGTACATAAATAATCACTTTTTCAAATTTTTGAACATCTAAAGCAACAACATCAAACAAACACATTGTTCCATTAATACAAAAATAAAACGGATATATAGTAGGTATAAGATGTCAAGTCATACATATTACATCGATACTGTATATGATATTGGTCCTTGGTCATAAGTAGGATAGTGTAAAATTGTTAAATCTCCTAATACCAACCCAAATATATTTTCTCACAACAATTATTTATTCCCAAAATATTATTTTATTATCCCAAAAAATCCTGAATTGTTGAAAAAAAAATCACTGGTATTTTAACTTCTAGAAAATTATATGCAATGGAAACAAAAACAAACAGAGATCAATCACACATTACAACAGATAAACACCCACATCAATTCTCCTTCATTAATTTATCTCAAGAAAATTAGGATTCAACCCACAAAAAAATTACAAGGAAATATGCATTGAATGGAACCTGCAACTTGGCCCCACTAGAAGAATCCGGCCCTAGGAATTTCAGCCCACTAGAAATTAGCCCAGGGTTGCGGGGAAGCTTCACCCCCCCCCCCTCTCGTTCCCGCTCCCGAAACGCGCTCCGTTCGGGAGCATTTTGGGAGCACTCGGAAACGTGCTCCCGAAAACACTTCCTGAGGGGAGCGTTTTCGGGAGTGCATTTCCGATATATGCCTCCCTACCTTTCGAGGCGTTTGGGTGAGATGAGCGCTCCACTACAAAACACTCAGGCGTTTAAAAAACACTCGGAGCGTTTTTTAAATACGGAAGTGAGACGTTAAGAAAACGCTCCAAATAAAAAAAGTTTCCATAGTGAGAAATTTTTTTTGTTGTTTCCCGCCGGCGAGAAATTTTTTTTGTTGAAAAATCGTTTTGTTTTTAAGAGGGAGGGAGGCTCATTTTGTTTATTGTTTGTAGTTGAGTGAGTGAGAGAGTGAGAGGAGCAAGAGGAGCAAGAAGGAGAGCTTGAGAGCAGAGCTGCAAAAGTGACAAGGAGAGAGCAAGGAGCAAGCTGAAAGGCAACAAGAGGATTGCAAGAAAGAAGTAGTTCTTCTAATCTAATTTTGTATTTTCTAGGATGAATTTGTAAGTTGTTTAAAAATGAAAACTTGATTTTTTTCTTGAATGTTGCATTTTATTGTGTTTAAAACTTAAAAATTGAATTGTTTTTTTCCTATGTTGCATTTCCTATTCCCATTTGACATTTCTCCATTTGTTTTGCAGGCTAGAAACTTGAAACTTGAAACTTGAAACATCATGGCTATATGGCTAGGAATTTTCCTCATGTTGGTTCCTTTCTTTGTAATAATGGTGGTGGAGAGTAGTAGAAGAAAGAGGCAAATCAGAGAAGAGGAGGATGAAGAGGAGGGTTATGGTGGATTTGAAGAAAATCCTGAAGAGGAGGAGGATTATGTTGAGGAGGAAGTGGGGAGTGGAGAACATGAGGACACAAATTCCCCAACTAGACAAGACCAAACTCAGACACCTTTGTGGAAATATGTTCAGAAACAGGAAGGAGGGAAAGGTGGTGGAACCACTAAATTTATTTGCCCCCATTGCAATAAACAATACCATGGTTCATACACCCGTGCGAGAAGGCACCTTTGTGGGAAAATGCCAAGGGATGGAGAAAAAAATATAGGAATCAAAATTTGTACTAGTGTGCCAGCAACACAGAGAGAGAAATATAGAAAAGAAGAGGAGGCTACCCTACAGAGATCTAAAAGATCTAGGGGTTTCATTGATTCTTATTCAGGCCCATCACGTCATGGACAAACAAGTCCAACTTCCACCCATGCCAGTGGTTATGGAGGCAGTGGCACATCTGGATTAAGGCGTAGAACCATATCCGATTTCCTGGACGAAGTGTGTAGGAATGATGTGGATTCAAAAGTTTACCGGTTTCTATATGCATGTGGGGTGCCATTCAATGTTCTTCGCTCACCTTATTGGCATGAAATGGTTTCTGCCATTAATGATGCCCCAAAGGATACAAAAGCCCTGGGTATGACAAGGCCAGAACCGTGGGTCTTGATCATGAAAAAGCTAAAATAAACCATTCTTTGGCTAGAATGACAAATTCGTGGAATGAGCATGGGGTGTCCATTGTCTCTGATGGATGGACCAATGTAAAAGGAAAGCCATTGATAAGTGTTTTGGCTGTGTCGGTTAGTGGTGCAATCTTCCTCTCAGCATATGATTATTCAGACAAATTCAAAACCGACATTAACATTGTAGAATCATTACTTGATATAATTGAAAAGATTGGGCCATACAATGTCATACAGGTCATCACTGATAATGCTGCTAACTGTAAGGCAGCAGGAGCAATTATTGAAGATAAATACCCCAACATATTTTGGTTTGGGTGTTTGGTTCACACAATGAAGCTTTTGATGCATGATATCATTAAAAACAAACAACCTCAATTCAAATGGCTTGGTGATTTGTACAAGAGAGGTAAAAAAATGATAAAATTTATTACAAATCATAGCAATACCCATGGGCTTTTCCGTACTCACTCAAAATTGGAGTTGTTGAAGATAGCAAAGACTAGATTTGCTAGCTATTACCTCACCTTCGAGCGCCTTTTGAAGGTAAGAGAGTCATTGGCTGCAATGGTATCAAGTCCACACTGGCAGGTATTAAAGGACAGGGCAGCGACAATAGTTGACAGGCAAGGTTTGGAACATGTGGAGGAGACCGCCCTTGACCCTTTGTTTTGGGCACGTGTGAGGGAAATTTTGAATTTCACCAAGCCCATTTATCACATGATTCGGTTTGCAGATACAGATAAACCAGTGATTGGGGAGGTTTGTGAGAAGATGGACAGCATGTTGGGCCAAATAAAAGATGTTGTTAAGGATAATGATCCCAACTTGTATGCTATGATTCATGACTGTGTGTGCACAGTGGAATAAACTCAATGTTCCACTACATGCCTTGGCATATATCCTTACGCCAAAATATTACTCTCCATCTTGGTTGGGCCAACCTACACCTGGAGGTGGGGTTAGGATCAAACTTCACACAGATCTAGAGGTACAAGAGGGGTACATGAAGGCATTAGACAAGTTGGTACCCGACAGGGAGGAGTGTGCTAGATTGCGCCTTGAATTAGGCAAATACTTCAGTTGCACTGCTAAATTTGGTTCTTTCCATGCAATGGAAGACAGAGACAAATTTGATGCTCTCACATGGTGGGAAGCATATGGCGGCATGGGACTTTTGCCAAAGTTGGCAAAAAAAGTTCTCTCACAGGTTGTGAACACTTCTTCTGCAGAGAGGTGTTGGAGCACCTACAGCTTCATACATAATGTGAGAAGAAACAGGATGAATGAAAACCAAGCTAAAAGCTTGGTTTATGTGCATTACAACTTGAGGTTGTTAAGCCATCACTATGATCGGGCAAATGAGGATCAATCATACAGAGTCTGGGACAACAACTCAAAGGATGATAATTTGGAGGACGGCATGGTACATATGGAAGAATTCGAAGCAGAACTTTTTAGGGATGATGATGAAGCATCAGCAGCACCGCCACACACAGGGCCAATCCCACCATCTACTGGTAGCAGTGCGGGTGCCAGTGCCAGTGCTAGTGCCAGTTCTCGATATCACACTATTGTTCCTTTGCAGATCCAGCCTCCACCTTCTAGTCATGGTCGTGGTACTCCTGAGAGTACTAGAAGACCACCATTTCCTCGTGGCTCGCACAAATTAGACATTTCTCGTGGGCGTGGCAAGGGGCCAACCAATAGATAAAATAGATTTGTTGTTTACTAGTCTTTTCTATTTTCTAGTAGTTTTTATCTTTTATAACTGTTGACAGATGAAACTTGACTCTTTCATATATTTAATGACAATTTAAGTTTGAAGTTTGAATTTGAAAGGTGAAACTTTGAAGTTGGCATTTATAAGTTTACAAGTCATTATGAATTATGAATATGATGCTTCATGAAAGTTATATGGTGATCAATGAATCAATGATGATAAATGTTATATAATATCAATGATGATAAATGCTATATATTGAATTTTGAAATCAATGAATCAATGATGATAAATGTATATTGAATTTTGAAATCAATGAATCAATGATGATAAATGTTATAATATATATATCAATGATGATTAATGTATATTGAATTTTGAAATCAATGAATCAATGATGATAAATGTTAGATATTGAAATTTGAAATCAATGATGATAAATGTTATATATCAATGATGATAAATGTTATATATTGAATTTTGAAAGCTTGAAACCTTCAGATTGACGATTCGCGAGACTCAAGAGTCAATATGTTGTATGCTTCCAACTTGTGGGCGTGGTTGATGAAGATTATAACTTCTAGATGATTGATGTTATATGATTCAATCTATGTTTTTATGTCTAATTCATCATTCTACATGTTTTTGTTGACATATATGCATCAAAATATAAAAAATATAAAATATATATATATATATAAGCGCTCCTCGAAACGCTCCAAACCGGGAGCTTCTAAAAATGGCGCTCCCGCTTCCAAGTAATCTTGAATTAGCCTCTGAAGAAATTTGGCCCTCGAGAATTTCAGCCCACCTCTCACCAGCAACTCCGCCCTACGCCTTCCCCTTGAACAGCCTCTGCCCCTCAGGAAATTCAGCTCTAGAAAATCGGCCTCTCCAACAATTCAACCTCCTCCTCGCTTCAACAATTCCGCCCTACAATCTCCAGAAATTTGGCCTCTTGGAAATGCTCTTGAATCCACCTGCACTCTTCCTCCTATCTGCTACAATGATCAATCTAGTTGAGCCTCCCACTCTATAGAAAATCGCTTTCTCGTGTCTCCACCTTTCCCTTAGGCCTATGTTATAATCTTCATCAAAGCCCAAATCCCTAAACCCTAATCTCCCTTCTAGAAGATCTAGGAGATCAGCAGTTGAGATCATTTCTAAGTCACTTAAATCATTTTATTAGTTATCTTTAGAAATTGACTTAATAGTCCTGTTGTCGCACAGATTGTCTAGGCACCGCGACAACGGCTCAGATTGGGGGTTGTCACCTTTATCCCCAATCTCTCTATTTAAGCTATCTCCTTGCAAGCTAAGGGAGGTAGACCCTTTTAGAAATGAAGATGAAGAATCCAGGAGACACAGCTAAGACATCAAATACTTGATAAAATGAACGAGATTCCACAGATCTAAATTAGATTTCACGCTTAAGACCAGTGCCTTATGGAGTCAAACGGAATCCCGTTATGTAATTATAAACAAGTAAGTGAAGATTAACTGCTGCTTATAAAACACGATTGATCACAATGGTATTCAATGAAAGACACTACAATCATGAATTAAAATATCGTAAACCCGCAGCAATATTATCACAAGATGAAAATGCCAGACATTTGCAAAATTTCCAGATTTATGATGCTTCAATAGTCAAAACTTTAGAAAAAAATTAGAAGCCCACTTGACTATAAAAAATTTGAAATTTTTTATATATTTTTTGTATTTTCTAGATTTTTAGGATTTTGAAATTATTATATTTTTTATTATTTTTTATTATTTTTTAAATCTAAAACAAAGATTAAAACTAAACTAATCTAAAATTTAAAGTCTAAAAGCTAAACTAAACATTAAAATCTAACTAAAAAAAATCAAATCCTACCTAAACTACACTAAAACTTAACAAAATCGAATTCTAATAGAAAATACACTGAAACTAAATTAAAACTAAAAAAAATTGAAATCTATGATATTAAAACCTAGCACCTAACAAAATTTAAAAAAAAAAAAAAAAAATTAAAACTAACAATTAAAAAATCGAAATTTAGAACCTACGACTAACCTTTATTGAAATTTAAATCTAACAAAAAAAAAAATGAAACTACAACTAAACGCTACCTTACAAACTATACATTAAAATGAAATCGATCAGATGAAACAAAATAAAACGTCGGCTTTTGAAATGAACGTATCCGTGATGCTTGTGCAGGTTGGACGGCGCTGATCTGGACGGCGGAGTAGCTGGCTTGGACGTTGACTTGAATATTATGTTTTGTTTTGAATGTTTGCAGGTCGACAGGAGCAGAGACGTCGATGGAGAGCGAGGGCACGACAGCAGACAGCGTGAAAGAAATGGAAATCGAGGGTTCGAATGGAGACGCAGGAGAAATGTAAAGGTTGAGGTCGATTGACGGCAGATGGAGGGAAATGCAATTGCAGATGGATGGAGGGCAGCGTAAATGAAAAGGTTTTATGAGGACGCAGGGATTCAATGGTAAAAGAACTGGAGCAGCGTTTATGCAGATCGATTGAGACTGAGACAGTGAATGAGGGAGGACGTGAAGAAATGCTGATAATCTGCAGATGGATCGATAGTCAACGAAGAGAATAAATCAGCAGACAGAGGGAAATGTTGGACGCTGGACAGAGTCTGAAACAGAGGTTAACCCAGTCTCTTCAAATTAAAAGAATGTTCCCTTCAAACTCAGATTTTTTTAAAAGAATTCTTTGAATCAATAACGCCCAAATTTGTCCACAGTGGGGTTTTTGAGGCCAGATCTGGCCTTTGGAGGCTAGATCTGCCTTCGATCTAAAAAAAAAAAAAAAAAATCCGATTTAACCTGTAACCTGCAACAATCAGTCAAATCTGAAGATACACATCAAGAAACATTAAACCCTTACAGAAAAATTACAAATTTACAACTAGTTTACAATTTAAAACCCTCATGGTCAAATTTGAAATCCATTTTAGCACAGTTTAGAAATTAAAATTTTTAAATGAGGCACAAGCCTTCGAAACCCTGCAAAATCACAAATATCGTAAGATAGACCTGGAATTTAGCAAATAAAGAGCTTATCATATTTATGTTTATTGAGAGTCGGCTGGTCCAACCAAAGACTTCCCCAGACTCCCAATCTTTAAAAAAAATTGCCCTGCACACTTAGATCTGAATCTTAGATCGATAGAGATTTAAGAAAACAACATGAGACCTTTGCAGAAAAATCAGAATGTTATTTTATAAACCCAGAAAACTGCACAAGATACCTGTATGCAGATTAATCCATGAAGGCCATCAACCATAAAATACAAGAAACAAAATAGCAGAGTTTAGAGACAATTAACCACATAGATCTGAGAAGGAACATCCAGATTTGTAACCCCAAAGTCTTTATACTTTATTCCTCAAAAATTTACAAGAGCTTCTAAGAACAAGTGCACGATCCTGAGATCGGATGACTCAAGAATGAGAAAGACCTCTAAATTTATAGGACAAGATCTCTAACGGCTAGTTTGGATGATCCTCGTCAAAATAATCTCAACCGTCCAAAAGATTTAATTATCTTTTAATCCGAAGCGTTGAAATTAAAATTTTGGGGAAAAACGAATTTATCATTTAATTCAATTTTAATTAACTCAAAAATATTATTTTTGAGTTAATTACCCCAAAATTTTGACCTTGACTTAACCACCAAGGCCCAAGGGTCCAATATTTCTTAAAATTCTCAATATTCCCTTGGCCTGGGGTTGTCAAAATCATTTTCCAAGGACCCACAAATTTTGCCTTTAAAGATTTAATCCTAATTTAGGACCCTAAATTAATTAAATTTCTGGTTTAGGATTTTATTAATTAATTGACCAGAAAATTTAATTAATTGACTAAGAGGGGATTATAATTATTTTTCCAACCCTCTTTTACATGAGATAATACATTTACATACATGGAAGGGGAATACCCATTTGTATAGACCCTCAAATAAATACCCAGTTCTGCGACTCAAAATATGATCTAGTTGACCAAGTAGCTCAAACTACTTTTACAAGGACTTGATAGAAACACTAGGACTCACTTAGTATGCTGATGACAAAATCCACCCTAGCTTTGGGGTGAGGCTAGAAGGAAAAACTCTGCCGATCACTTTCGTGAATCAGTGAGACAAAAAAACTCCTAGGATAGAGATTATCAACAACATACTAGGCTTACCTAGGTTGTTACATACATTGACGGTCTTACTTAGATCATTTACATCATTACATGCAGAATGGGTTTACATCATTTGTAAAACTGTCGACTGGCGATGAAATCTGGATGACACGAGCCTCGATCATGATAAGTCCCATTTAAAAAAAAAATGGGGGGTGTACTGCTATGGGGTCGTTGACAAAGTGTGGTCAACAAGTCCACAAGAATTAATTGACTTTAATTATTGTACTTTTCTCAAGTTAAACTTAGGAAAGAAGACATAAATCACATACTCCATCAAGCAAGCACCTAAAGAGGCAATTAATCATCTTCTACATGCTAAGACACCAAGCCTATGTAGAAGTCCTTCGGAAGTTACCACAAATTTCAACACTCCCTCCTTGCAAGGAAGGGATTCTCCACTACCCCCAGCTTGTCTTTGTACTTTACAAACTTCCCTTTCACTAGAGGCTTAGAGAGAATATCTGCCACTTGCTCCTTTGCAGAAATATATTGCAATATCACAACACCTCTAGGGACTGTCTCTGATGAACTGATATATAATCTCAATATGCATGGATCGAACATGAAACACAGGATTCTCAGAGATCTTAATGCAACTTTGATTTTCAAAGCGAATTACTATTGCCCTGATCTCCAAATCAAATAATCCTACAAGCATCTTTTGGATCCATATTGCCTCACAACTTGATATACGCATTGCCACGTACTTTGCCTATATTGAACTATGTAATGAATAAAATAATATAAATAATGATTAATTAGTTAATTAGTAATTCGGCTGAAGAGGCATGTCTGGTGAGACATGACCTTTTGTGAAGAGGCACCTCTCTAGGTATATAAGCAAGCCTCATTTGTAACATTCATCATCAATTCTTACTCATACATTTTATATAATAATATCTGTATCCTCAATGGATATTCTGATATTCCAAGTCTTCTGGAGTATTTAACTTGAGAAAGAACTTTGTTCACTTCATTTGGTATCAGAGAAGTTTGAGCCTTCGGTCGCTTAACTGTTGCACAGAGCCCTCTCCGATCCAGGTCTTTGCCCATAAAAATCGTCAACTTCAGTGTCGTTGAAGCGTTTCGCTACAAGCTTGTGGAGCGTCTCCATTTTCGCTAATAAGCCCTTGGCCATTTTTTAAAAGAAGAAAAAATTAAAAATAAAAAGAAGTCAAAAGGAAATAAAACAAATTAAAGGAAATTTTAAAAAAAGGAAACTAAAAGAAGTTCCAAAAAATAAAAAAATAAAAATAAAAATAATATATATATAGACTAAAAAAAAGGTGATAAGAAAAAACAATCAGAAAGGAGGAAGAGCGTATATATATTATAAAGGAGTTATAACAAACAAACAAAAACGCTATAAAAAATTATATTAAAAATAAATAAATTGAAAAGAAATCAACAAAAAAATAAAACAACTAAACAACTTACTGGTCAACGATTTCCATCGTCTGCCCCGCTGCATTTGTGTGCCACACGACTACCTGCAGGGACAGCAACCCTGTCCGCTGACGACCGCCATCCGCCCACATGCAATCAACATAGCATCCATGCTCCTACATGGACAGTATCCCTTTTCGCCTACAATCTGTGTTTTCCGCCAAGCCGTCGCCACTCCCACTGTCGCCACAAATGCTACCCCACACCGATCGCCACTTCCACGGTCGTCCTTTCATTTCATATTCACCACAACTGTTGTGCCCTCTGTTGTCCTTTGAGATAACCTAAGGCCAATTAGTTATGCCAAAGCATCTAAATTGTTTGTTTGTTATTAAATATTTGGATGACCAGTGAACAGTTTTCTGAAACAAGTGATTTTACTTAAAAAGATCTTTGATAAAATAAAAGGTTGTTTTTTATTTCATATGGTTAATTTGATTTTAAAGCGGGATGGATGGAAGAATGTAAATGTATGAATGGTTTAATAATCAAACACAATACTTAATCATTTATAAGCAGAAATAATGAAAACTATGTTTTCACTATCAACAAAATATAATTAAGTCATAACAGATACCTACATGTAACTAAATTTCAAGAGGAATTTACAGTAGCAAATAGCTCTGTAAATTAACCTCTTAATCCAGTTACAACTTCACAACAAATCAAAAATGAAACTGAGATTCAATTAAATTTTTAATTGGATAACTGTTAATGAAATAAATTATACGAGGAAAACATAATGAAAAACAGAATCGAAATAACTTACAAGAACACAATCCATATGAAGTAAAATGCGGAATCCTTTATTCAATCAAAAATGCTCCAACTGATACAAGTATGTTTGATAACTTAGTTCAAGGGTGCAACCTCGAATACTTCAATGAATGAAGTATTTATACAAAATGTAAAATATTACAATCAATGCCTGAGTGACAAGGCAAACTATATTTTCTGAAAATGAATAGAAAGGAAAGAAATCGATCTAAAAGGAGTGCATCTACGTTTTTGGCCCTGTTCTACTGGAAAATTGTTGCTGAGTCACCACCCTTTTAGTACCGCACTGGCAAACTGAGTGTTGTGCTAGCACAGTAACTTGTCCATCTTGGTATTCGCAAAGTTTGTCCCATTGCTCTTCATCCGAAATTGAAGCTTTAATAACTTTGCAGTAGATTTCATCTACCTCAGTGTACTTTGTAAAAGTGGGTTTTACAGTGAAAATGTGTTTTATTTCATGGTGAATAAAACTGATATCTTCAACAGCTTTATAAAATGCTTTACCCGTCATAGAACCTTGAATAGAAGACATAGATGCAGACCTTGTTGTTTCTTTGAGCTTCTTCATATAATCTTCTCTGGGCATTAATTTGTCATTTATAACAAACAATGATGGGAGACCTTTTTTAATTAATGCATCAATCCTTGTAAGAAACCTGTTGATTGTCACATCGAGAGTATGACATTTTTCTGTTAACTGTACTATTAAGTTCCTTTTATTCAGAACTTTCTTTACTTCAAGGATAGTCTCAGTCCTGCCATTTACCCCTAGCTCATCTAATTCTTGGTTGTCCAGTTCAGAAAATTTATAACGCTGCTTGTTGTGTTAGGCATTTCTCCCAGTTGAGTGTTTATATCATAAATTGCCTAGATTGCCTTTTCAACTAACTCCTTCTGCTCAAAGATGATCTTGAATCTCCTCAATGATGTTGTTCCAAATGATTTCTTTTACATTCCCAAGTGTGTAGCCAATAGAAGGTTCAGTGGCTGACTTTTTCCATTTTTTTTTTTGGTTTTGAGCTCTCTGAAGCTCTAATGCATGGAAACTGTCAAACTTCTTCTGTTGGTCTTCAAGAAGTTTCACTTTGTCCTGTAACTTATTTATTTCTTCACTCTGCAAAGTCATGTTTTGGAGTGTGGAGGCTAACTGATCTACAGAATCTCCTTTACTGGTGGTAGCAGCTATAGCAGTGGGAATCGCTGTCATAGGAAGTACTTCTAAAGGAGCAGCTTGCTTGTCTGGTTTCTTACTATCTTTAATCCACTTCTCCATCTTTGTTTCCATTTGTTTCAGCTGTGTACTCTGTTCTAGAATGAGCTTCATCTGTCTGCCTTTTCTGTTTCTGTTTCTTCAATTTCTTTGGCTAAAGGATCTTCTGTTGCTGGTAATTTCAACTGCTTCCTCAATGTTGCAATGTCTGCATTCTTTTTCTTGATTAACTCCTTTGCGGCATTGACATTTGCAGGGTCATAACCCAGTTTAATTACCGAATCTTCCAAGGTTTTAATCCTGGTGTCTTTGGCAAAAGCTGAGATTTTTTCCATGTTGAGTTGTGATCTGACATTTGCTAATGTAACCTAGATTTTAGATAAAGACATAGCAGTGTTAGTTACAGTTGAGAAGATCATCTCTCCAGTTTGTTTATGCATCTCCATTTGGTCAATGAGATGTATGTCGTTGACATTAAACTCAAGAGATGTTTTCTTATAGTCTGCTTCTCCTTTAGGCTGAGGAACTTGTGCTTGAAGAAATGCCATTAGCATTCTTCCTTTCTCTGCATCAAAGGCTGAAAATAGCCTGCTTTGGGCACCTGAAGTTTGTTTCTAGAATTGGTTACATGTGTTTATCTTCAAGGCTTCATTTTTTAATTTCATTTCCTTGAAGATATTCATGGTGCTCTTCTCTGGCTCGCTTGAAGTTGATGTACCTGTATGCATGATTTGTTGTTGATCTGAAGTAGTCATGGAAGTAGTAGGAGACTGAGTGGACTTTTCACCTACTAATGAGGATATAAGAGGCTCATTAGTGTTAACAGGAGTCTGTTGCTCTGAATCTTTGCTACTGCTTAGTCTGGAACTAAGTTTAGCCTTCTTTCTATACGTAATTTTGAATCCCTTGCTGAAGATGTATGTCTGTGAAGGAGATCCTTCTTCTCTATTCCTTTTAGTTGTCTTTTCCTGATTTGTTGGAGTCTACATTGTTGACGATGAAACTGGTTGTTCCTCTGCCTCATGCAATGTGTTCTCTGTCCATTCTGGCTTGTTCTTACACTGCTCTATCTCTAGCCTTGGTGTGTGAAAGTAAGGAGTAGATTTGACTTCTACCCTTAATTTAGAAACAATGCCTAATGGATCGTATGACCAGGTGAAGCTTAAATCAAATTGCATTTTCTTTAAAAGTTGATTTGCCTCTGCTGCAGCGTTTCTGCTATTACATATGAATAGGCCAATCTGGGTTTTTAGCTTAAACTGTGACTTTTTCTTGGCAACCACAAAATGTACCTGATCCATGTTGATCATCTACCTGATGAATTCCAAAGCAAAAATCCTCATTTGGAGGAATTTGGGCAACTTATATGGTTGCAGCTCACAACCAAAAACTCTTATTTCTGTGTAGTTTTCATATAGGTACCAATCTCCTGTGTGTACCTGTTCTGTCGGCTGCAAAATCTTCTGAATTTCTTCACTGATTCTTGGTTCTTCTCTGTTGTTTAGAAGACTGATAGCTGGGTGGACAAACATCTCAATGAACTGCTTATAGGTGAATTCATTCTGCTCTTTCATGACCAAGGTGGTCCAGAAAATCACTGACTGCTCGTCTCCTTTATCATTTAAATTTTTCAATGACAATTTCATGTTGTCTCCTTGAAAGTATATGAACATGTAAACTAGAACAGAGGTATATTTAAATACCTCCTCTGTCTTGAAATCAAGAAACTGCGGATGAATGGACTCTGCAAGAAAATGACTGAAATTGAACAATATGGAAGCCTTGGCATCATTGGAAAAGATTGATAGAAATCCTATAATGACTTCATCTATGTATTGGTCAAAGTAGTATCCAAGCAGGTAAGATAGGACAGTGGTTATCTGCTTGGTTCTCTCAGGGAATCGAGATGAAGGATAAGGAGGATTTCTTCTAGGAAATGCAGCATCTTGTGCGAGGAATAGTTCTAAGGTTTGGGTTCTCTTAGCAAGGTCTAATCTCTGATATATTTCAACCAGAGCTTCATGAGCGAATGGAGTACCATTATCGACTGTGGGGCTTAGCATCATTTGTTCAATGGCCTGAGGGGTTATGGTTAACAGAACTTGACCATTAGAATTGACTATGGCTCTCTGACTTGGAAAATAGGAGGCACGACACTTCCTAATGAAATCAGGAGTGCTATGGGTAAGGGGAAAGATAAAACGGGGAAGATTTGACTCCCAGAGCTGAATATCATCGGATTTCTCAATCCATTTGTCTTCTAGCCAACAGTACATCTCAAGAACATCAATATCAGAGTATGTTTCATAGATTTTGTAATCTCTGTCAGCCATAGGGATATGATGAAGGTCTAGAGGAGGGAAAATCTGGATTGATGTTTTCCTCGGGTTCTTTATCCTTGGGAGGCATAATGGCTCCAACTGGCAGTTGAATTGATCTTCAATAGAGGAAAGAAGTTTTTGTGAGCAAGAACAAGGAAGGGAACGCAAGATGATAAGATCGGGCATGCTCACGCAGTTGTAGCGTCTCTGGATCAGTAGACAACCTGCAAACAACGAAGTATAATAACCTGTAATCAGTAAAAGGAGTTTGCAGAGGGATTTAGAAGGTTTAATAGTGAAAAATCCAGTTTCCGTTGATGGCGCGGGTTAACGGATAGGTGATTAGATTCATAACGGAAATATGGAGGGAAAGGATTTAAGTGGTTAACGGCAAATGATGTGGCAGCGGAGGAGTGGTACGCAACGGTCATCAAGGTAAGTGGAATAAAGGAAACAACTTTCGGAGGGGGGTAAGGTGGTTTATGGTTTTGCAGCTGGGGGGTCCGAAATCACGTGGAGATGACACGTATACACGGGCGGTTTCAAATTACAACTCTTTTCGAACCCTCCCCCGGTGATAAGGTTCAGATGGCGGAGGGGGCCCGAAAGGCCATGAGGGTCGTTGGATGTCGACTTGCGTTAGGATGATTGTCGGATATGCGGGTTATGCGAGGAAGGTATATCCGTTGACGTGGAAATGGTAGGATCGGTTTTATTAAACAAAACGTTGGGAATGTATGAAGGGATATGTTTTCGGGAAATGTAAATAAGGAATAAATGGCGGAATATGTTTTAGGGACATATGATTAAGGGAAATGAAATGAGATGGGAAATATAGCAGGGGTGTATAATATGATTTAAAACTTAGGATATGAAATTAATAATCAATATTTAAACCATACAAATCTCTATTTTTTGTGGGCGCATTTAGACTAACAGCCAATCAAATCTTTTAAAACAAAATGAAGCTTTCCTTTTTTCGTTTTGCTTCCCTAAAATTTTATTTTAATTTTCCTTCTTTATTTAGGGCAGCTAACACCTATCATTTTATTGATATGGATGCCTAAAAAATGAAAATATTCCTAACATTTTTTAACTTTTTTCACTCTTTTGCATCCATATCCTACCTTAACATTTTCAAAATTATTTAACTACTTATGCTAACTTATCAAAACTAGAAAATGTTACAACATCGGCTCCATCTAGGGATTGCTTCCCCCTGTGGGATGCAGAGAATAAGCAGATCCAAAAGCCTTCTCCTCGGGCTATGGAGTCTTTGCTGAAACAGATACTCACTTGCAATTTTCAAAAATAAATAAACTCTCTGAATATTTACAGATGTTGAATAAAATGGAAAATCAACACTGAATATAATGTTTCAAGTACTTCCCATTGACATGCAATGAGGAATACTGTCCTTCCAAATTCTGTAAGACAAATGTATTGTTCCCTTTGACTTCTGCAATGTTGAATGGACCAAACCATAATTTGTCAAATTTAGCATGCTTTCCTTTGTCTTTTCTCCTTGTATCCCATCTGCGCACAAGGTCACCTTTCTTAAAAATTCTCTCTTGTTTTTCTGTCAAACAACTCTTTCATCTTGTTCTGATATTTTCTTAGCTGAAACTGAATTTCATCCCTGTCTTCATTCAACTCAATAATTTGGTTAATCCTTCTTGAGAAATCATTTTTTTCTTCATAAGATTCTTGGAGAAATCTCATAACAAGAAAAGCTAAATGAGTAGGAAAAATTGCTTCCTTACAATAAATTAATTGGAAAGGAGACTTGCCTGTTGATCTCTTAGGAGAAACTCTGTTTACCCAAATGGCATGAATTAAGTGGTTGTCCCAACTCTTTTTATGATCTTCAACAGTCTTCTTAATGACTTTAACTAAGCTCTTGTTAGAAGATTCTGTAAGCCCATTACCTTGAGGGTAATATGGTGTAGAATGATGTAGTAGAATTGAATATTTTTGACAGAACTCTATCATTTTAACACTGTTGAAGGTTGTTGCATTATCTAATACAATTTGTTGATGACATCCAAATCTTGATAAGATATTCTCTTCAAGGAATTTAATCACAATAGTATCATTTGCATTTTTGATAGGTATGGCTTCTACCCATTTGATAAAATAATCAGTAGCAGTTAGAATCCATCTGTGTTGATTACTTGATTGAGGATGAATTTCCCCAATAAAGTCCAACCCCCATTGTAGAAAAGGAGCATCAACTGACACTGGAACCAAAGGAAGTGCTGACACTATTTGTTTCCCTGCAAATAATTGACATTGTACACAACCCCTTACTCTTGCTCCAACTTCTTTGAAAAGTGAGGGCCAATAAAAACCTGCTTTCAAGATCTTGTAGGTTGTTGCTCTCCAAGCATAGTGTCCACCACAAAATCCTACATGGAATTGATCTATAATTCCCTCTGTTTCATTTTCAGTTAAACAAAGGAGAAGAATATTCAAAGGATCTTTCCAATATAAATTACCATTAATAATGCAATATTTTATTGATTTGAGTTTTAGAGCTTTGCACTGCTTCAAATTAAGATCTGCTGGACATTGGAAATCTCTGAGAAACTGCACAATATCAGAATACAATCAAAAAGTAGATACTTCTGATCTATGTGAACAAGAATGGATTGAACTGAAGGAAGAGGTTCTTGTGGGTTCTCTCCTTCCCTAAGAGAAGGAGGTTCTTGTGGATTCTCTTTTGATGATGAAGGAGGTTCTTGTGGATTCTCCCTAATTGACATTTCAGCAACCAGATTTATCCCTAATACTTTGCAGTTGGATTCAGCTAATAATTTGGCCAGGCCTTGACCTTTTACTAGCTTTGTAGTTTTAATCTCAAGGTCAAATTCAAGGATTTTAGCAATCCATCTTCCTCTCTTGTATCAAGCTGGGTTAAAACAGTTTTGACAGCATGATTGGGAACATAGGCAGTAATGTGTGAATGCAAGACATAGGTTCTGTTATCACTCTGTAATTTGTAATCTTGGCAACAACAAACGACAAAGGACAACATCAAACCACTTTGGAGTCCAGGACCTAGCCTTCCTAGACTCAGAGAGGGCTCTTTTTGTTTTTATGATTTAGGTTGATAATTCTAAATGTTGATATTAGGCTAGTTATAGAAATTATGAGGGTTGTTTGTTTTCACTGATTGGGTGGTTGGATAGACAGAGTTGTGAAACTTAATCCATTGCGCTATGGAGTCATAAAAGGTTGAATTGTGCATCAAATTTTCAAAGGGCATTCACAGGGCAAGCTAACTATGTAGACTGGATCTTACTGGCAGTGTGAATATGAGATGAAAGAAAGCAATGAGTTCAGTAATAGCTAAAGAGAAGTTAAGAATTCCTTAACTAGACTTCTGAAGAAAATAGTAAGATAACAAACACAGACAGAATTAAGGCGCTCTCTCAGCAAATCTTAATCTAAATTTTCTGTTTTGCAATCAAAGAAATTCATGCACAGCATGAAAAGACAGAGGAAAAACATTAACACAGACGAAAAACATCACCATTAACATAGCTCAAGAATCCTGTGAACGGTCTCTTATTATTGATGCCCAACTCAAACAGTTACAGTGTTCCAATACTTCTTACAATGCAAATTTCAACAGGATCCAATTTTCAAACCCCTGATACTGCTAAGGGATACCGTATTTATCTAAAGACTAAGTCGGTTGCCCTACCTTACTTTACAACCTTTCATTGATTACAATTTAGCAGAAAATGGACAAGTGTGGTCATGCAAGCCCTAAGCAGAAATCTCTGACAAAAACACCGCCTGTAGAGTTAATTTTGGGCAGCTCTTCATGGATCCAAACGCTTCGATGGCTCTTCGTAAGATCAAACAATAAGCTTGGAGGTGGTTGTGATGGTCACGAAGAGGCAACCAATGGTGGCTCTGACATCTAGTTATGTTTTTCAGAAAACCGGCATTGGTAATCAAATTTGGTGCGATGCTGGCAACTTTTCATTGATTGGTGACAGTGCTGATGTGTTCTACTGCCTTTTCCACTTCTGCTGGTATACCATAACAATTCTGCATGAACGCCCTTTGCCCGACTCGACCTCCTTTGTTTTCACTCCTTGTCGGGGCTTATTCTACCATAAGTCCTTCATGTCGTGTTTTGGCCTATTTCTTCATAAAACAGCATACAAACTACATACGCTCGAACTTGAAATCCTTTAGATTTCAACTTGGAACCACATCGCATCCGCGCCAACATCGCACTTCGCATTTCGTTGTTTTTAACCTTTCCTTTGCAGTTATATTTTGAAACTTGTGATGTGCGCTATGCGATCGGGTCCCACCCATATCGCATATCGCACTTCAGTGATTTTAACATTTACCTCCCGCGCCTATCCTGTAAACTTTGCGATTTGTGATTGCGATCGAGTCCCACAGACATCGCTCATCGCACTTCGGCGACTTTAAAACTTACCTCCCGCAGTTATCCTTTAAAACTTGCGATTTGCAATTTGCAATCGGGCCCCACCGCATCGCATATCAAACTTTGCATTCCATAGATTTTACGCTGTAATTTCTTTTTTCTCTTCCGATGCAATTTAACACAGAAAAGGCTCTGCATACGAATTTGAAATCCTTTGGATTTTGCTTTTGAAACAACATCGCATCCGGGCCTCTTTATCGCACTTCGCAACTTTTAACATTTAACAATAAACTTATCCTATGCGATTGCAATGTGAGGTATGCGAGCCAAGTCCATGTCATCGTGCCACGTCACTGCCACATCATCATAAATTAACTGCGGTCTGTGGGGTCTGGGCCACATCATCTACCACATCACCTTGCACGTCACCTTGCCATGTCACTGCCACATCAGATCCACATTGTTGCTACGTCATCTTGCCACGTTCATTGCCCGCACTTCGCATTTCGCATTTTCTGTGACTTATCGCATCGCAACTTAAACAAATTAAATTGCGATTTCTTAACATATAAATATAAAACTCGCCGATATGCGATATGTGATTTAATCTCCGTTGTTGATCAATGCTCAGATCCAACGGTCCTCACTGCTCCTTTGTTGTGGTTTGCCAACATTGTTTCTTTGGTTGTGCCTGTTCGTTTCTTAGTTGTTCGTAGATTACTTGACTCGTTCACTACTTTGCCCACGTTCACAACTTGCCCCGCGTTCATGACTTGACCCGCTTAGCGTTCACGACTCGACCCAAACGTGCACAACTTGACCTAATCACATTCACGACTTTGCCCAGCATGTTCACGACTCTGCCTTAACTACTTCTCTGTTGCCTTTGCTTCCTTTGATTCTAATGTTGCTCCTCTCTACTCCTTTGTCCTCGCTAATGGTCTAATGCTGCTCCTTGCCTCTCTGTTGCTTCTTTGCCTCTCTTTTATGCTTTTCTTACTGCATTATTCCCTGATCTGCTCCTTTGCCTTAATGATAGTTCTGGTGCTTCTACTGTGTGTTCATTTTCCATCAATGACAATTATTCCAACACATGGTTGTGAGTGTCAATAAGATTCCAGATACTGAGGCAGTATACAACATAAGTAGCAGGTCTAGGTGGTGGGGCACTAGTTGGTGAATGAAATGGAATGAGGGCAAAAATGAAGTTTGATCACCATCACACCTTATCAACAACATTTTCCCCTTCTACTCAACTGAAAGGCACATAGATTCTTTTGAAGCTCTTGACAGTCAAGATTTCCCATTTTTCCTGAAAATAAATGATAGCCATGGAATACTATTTTCAGTATGAAAGACCTGAGAAAAAAATCAGTCACCTAGTGATACTGTGAAATACAAGAGTCTAACAAGTTCTAAAATCTTTGAGGGCTTGGATTAAGGCATAAGCTTGCATTTCCATAATATCATACCTAAGTTCAGCATCCCTCATAACTTTGGAAAAGAAGGCTATAGGTTGGTCATCACCATTGGAGTTCTTTTGTAAAAGTACACCAGCAAGGGTAGTTTCAGATGGAAAAGAAAATATGCTAAAAGGTAAAGAATAGTCAGGACTAGCTAATGTAGGGGCTTCAGATATTGCCTTTTTGATTTGGTCAAAATCATACCTAGCTGGAACTGTCCATTTGAGTTCATGGTTTTTCTTTAACATATCAGTTATGTCTTTTACTATCTCTGCATAATTCGAGATAAACCTTCTGAGAAAATTAATCTTTCCAAGGAAGGTTGAATCTCTTTCTTATTTCTTGGTAGAGATAGAGTCTGAATGGCTGAAACTCGCTTTGGGTCAATTACAACTCCATCCTTATAGATTATATGCCCTAGTAATTTTCTTTCCTTTACAGCAAATAGAGATTTCTTCGGATTGATGGATATGCCAAATTTCCTGCACCTGTTTAAAACCTTGCTTAAGTGTTTTAGATGATTTTCATCAGAGTCAGAGAAAACAGTTAAATCATCCAAATAAATAACAGTAAATTCAGCAGTTTTACCTACAAACACAAGATCCATTGCTCTCTCAAAAGTGGCTCTGGCATTAGTTAACCCAAATGGCATCCTAGCGTACATAAATGTACCCCAAGGTGTGGTGAAAGCAGTTTTCTCTTGATCAGCTTGGCTTACCATGATCCAGTTGTAACCGGAAAATCCATCTAGCATAGAAATTATATTTGATCCTGAAACTTTCTAAAGTAAATAATCCTTTTTAGGCAATGGATAATTATCTTTTAAGGATGCTTTGTTCAGTTTTCGAAAGTCTACACATAGCCTAATCTCTCCATTCTTTTTTCTGACTGGAACTAGGTTAGCTACCCAATTAGAATACCTTAAAGGTAAAATAATATGAGCATCAAGCAGTTTTTTGAGTTCCTTTTCAATGGTTGGAAGTAGGATGGGATTAATTCTTCTTAATTTCTATTGGAAAGGTTTTGCCTCTGGTTTTAAAGGAATCTTATGCTCTATCACAGTTGTATCATAAGTTTTTAATTCATTATAAGACCAGGCAAACACATCTTTGTAATTTTTAAGAAGATTGAAGTATTTTTGTTTCACATCCAAAGGTAAAGTTGATGATAATTTAACATTCCTAACATCATCTGAAGTCCCAATATTGCATTCTTCAATCTCTTCATCAGGTGATTTAGACAAAGGATTTTTGGAGACATCATTACCATCAAATAGTTTTTCCAATGGAATTAATCCTTTAGGAATAAAATTATTAGATAATTGAATGATATCATGATCAAGAATTTTAGAATTAAGTGAATTTTCTGGATTTTGATGATTTAATTCTTGAATATCTCTTTGGTCTTCTTCAATTTGCATATTTGAGAATTCATCGATGACTTGAACAAAACACTTTAATTGTTCATCATCTTCAAAAATCTGCCAATGTTTAAAACTATCAGGGATTGATGGTCTGTATTTAACCTGAATTTGATACTCTAATGATACTGGCTGAGGAATTTTGAAAGAGCTTGCTGAAACAACAAGTGAAACAGCATGCATATTCTCATCTTTGGGAATAGCAATTATATTAAATCCAAGAAAGAGTTTTCAACTGTATCCCAAACTTCATTTCTATAGGATCTAAGTCTTGGGTGTTTAGTTTGACACTGATTTCTAACTTGCTTAACTATAAGCTCAGAATCAGAGAAAACACTCAAGTTTTTAACCTTTAAATTTTTTCGCAGCTCAAGACCAAGAAGAAAAGCCTCATACTCAGCTACGTTATTGGTAACTTCAAATTCAAGTTTACATCACTGAGTGATGTTTTCTTTAATTGGTGAAATTAAAACCATTCCTGCTCTAGCTCCTTCTTTTGAGCAAGACCCATCAAAAAAAAGTTTCCAAATATCTAATTCTACAATCTCTGGTTTAGAAACTATATTTTCAATGGCAAGTTGAGTGTTTGATGGTTTTTGAGAAGCTAACTGAAAGCAACTAAAACCCTGATCTACTGCATAGATAGGGTGGTTTTTTGCTTGATCAGCGCTACAGACAGTGTGAAGGAATCTGACTTCTCTATATAACCTTAAATGCTCACCTCCATACACTGGAATAGTAGCAAAAGACATGTCCATCTGAAGTGATCCCCCAAGTTTAGCACAGCATGATCTAGATAGAAGCATGCCAAATTTGGGTGGAATATCAGTAACAACAATGTCTAATACTATACTCTTGACAGGGATTTTGGCTAAGGTCACAACTAAATCTTTGATCAATCCTAAACATGGCACTTTCTTTGAATCAAATGTATAAAGATCATGATAGGAACGAGTAACTTGTAACTAAAGCTGGTCCATGATTACCTTTGGCATAAGGTTGTGTGAAGCGCCAAAATCAAGCATACAGTTATATAATAGAAAATCATGAGTCTTAAAGGTCATGTAAAATGGTGGGACAATCTCATCGATCATATCAAAACTAGGGCCAAAGACTACTGAGGGCTTTTCATCTTGCAAATTGATAATATCTCCCTCAGCATCTACACTAGAAGACTATATCCATTTAGACACTTGATTTTTATAACCAGGATTTTTGGAAAGTTCTACCAAAGGTATAGGAATTTTAACTCTTTCCAATTCATTTTCAATATTAAAATTTGTCAAAATTATTTTATCAGATGAAACAGTTTCAGTTGATGACTCTATAGTCTGAGGTGTTGGAGTTTGTGTTTGAATAGATTTTATTGCAGGTTCAATGGTTGTAGTAGATTTTGTAGATCTACCTGGGCCTGATCTTGGTCTAAGATCATACCTTTTATTTAACTCTTGAATAAGAAATTCAAAAAAAACTTGATATTTGGAAAGTTGAGTACCTTCTTGCTCTTGTTCTAAAGACTATGATGAAGATGAAGGAACTATGGCCATTTGCTCTACTGAAGAATCAAAATTATTGACATCTTTTGTGATTACAAGGCTAGTATCCTGTGGTTGTTGTTCATCAATCAACAAAGGAGGTTGAATGGTTTGATCAGGTCTCTGAAAAATCTGAAGTTGAGGAGCTCTCCTAGATTGATTTTGATTTTGATTTTGAGGTCTAACAGCAATTTGCTGAGAAGATCTAGGTTGGGTTTCAATCTTAGAGATTCTATTAAAAGGTTTCTAAGTAAAGTTGTTATTTCATCAATTTTCTGATCTTCGAGTTTAGATTTAGAAGAGGATGATTCATCAAGTTTAGCTTTTAATTTTTCTATGTTCTTTCTCTTCTTTAGCTTTAATTTTACCAAAAGATGACCTATTGGCTTCTACCTCAATAGCATTAGTCTGCATATCTTGTAATGTGTTAGAAACTCTCTCCCTTAAGCATAACTGCAAAGTCATCATCAAATGCTTTAGAAAATCTCACCTTTGCAGCTGATACTGGAGGTTTACAATCAGCAGGCATTTTGTGGTAGAGTTTGTTAAATCTCTTAATAAAATCAGCAACTGGTTCACCAAGATTTCTTTTTAACTCATCAAATTCAATGAGAAAATAAACAACATCTTTCTTTACCCCATATTGATTTTTAAAGATAGTTATAAGTTCATTCCATGATCGAATAGAATCAGCTCTAAGTTGCCTGAACCAGATCCTAACGTTACCTTCTAAAGACTATACAAATAGTCTCACATTAACATCTTCATGCTCGATGTTCATATTATCAGCGAAATCTAACAAGGCTGCTAGATGATCCTCTGTTGAGGGGCCTGTTTCTCCATTAAATCTTGCTAAATGTTCAAGTTATCCATCAGGAAAATTTCCCAAGACATTAGGAAGTACAAGAGCAGCATACCTTGCTTGTATAATGGGTTGAAAAGCCATTTCAGATGATGATGAAGATGATGATGAGGATGTAGATGAAGATGTAGGTGAATGAGTATTAGAAGGTGGAGGAGAGTGTGAAGGAGGAGGAGGAAGTGAGGATTTCAAAGGGATTCTAACAACCAACTTTTGAGTTGATGGTGTTAGGTCCTCTTCCTTATATTCAAACAATGGATTAGAATAGACAGAAAATGACTCTTCTTGCTTGGTAGAGGATGATGGAATGGAATAATAAACAGGAGTGACAAAATCTATAGGCTTAAATTCATGTAAATGTAAGCCCAATTTTGTCTTAGATGTAGGTGAATCTACAGGGAAAGATGGAACTTGATATGACTCAAGTGATTGTGTCAACAAAGTTAACTCACGATCTACTCCTTTTGCATAAAGTTCAGAAACTCTAGGAGGTACTTGAGTCGAATCAGTATGGGCTGACATTACTGAAAAGGGATCTACAGATGAAAGCTCTTCAAGGTGTAAAGCTGAAGAGGAAGATGCAGCAATGTTCTTTTTCCTTCTTAAAGAGGCTTCCCTAATAAGTTTCTCTGGATCTGGTAAAGGGTTAAACAATCTCAAATTCGGAATGTGATCTAGTATGCTTAAAGAGACCCAGTTTGAACCAGTGGAATCGCCAGGTGAAAGGTTTTGACCTATATCCTTATCCTTTATTCACCTTAAAGGAAAGGGAAAAATCGTTGGCCAAAGGAAAATTTAACTTTCAATTCTTCATCTCCCCGGCAGCGGCGCTAATCTGATGTTGTCCTTTGAGATAACCTAAGGTCAATTAGTTATGCCAAAGCATCTAAAATGTTTGTTTGTTTTTTAATATTTTGATGACCAGTGAACAGTTTTCTGAAACACGTGATTTTACTTAGAAAGATCTTTGATAAAATAAAAGGTTGTTCTCTTATTTCATATGGTTAATTTGATTTTAAAGTGGGATGGATGGAAGAATGTAAATGTATAAATGATTTAATAATCAAACACAATACTTAATCATTTATAAGCAGAAATAATGAAAACTATGTTTTCACTATCGACAAAATATAATTAAGTCATAACAGATACCTACGTGTAACTAAATTTCAAGAGGAATTTACAATAGCAAATAGCTTTGTAAATTAATCTCTTAATCCAGTTACAACTTCACAAGAATCAAAAATGAAACTGAAATTCAATTAAATTTTTAATTGGATAACTGTTAATGAAATAAATTATATGAGGAAAACATAATGAAAAATAGAATCGAAATAACTTACAAGAACACAATCCATATGAAGTAAAACGCAGAAATCTTTATTCAATCAAAAATGCTCCAGCTGATACAAGTATATTTGATAACTTAGTTCAAGGGTGCAACCTCGAATACTTCAATGAATGAAGTATTTATACAAAATGTAAAATATTACAATCAATGCGATGGAGCATTGAGCAGTATGTATTTGTTTTCTTTTGTTATCAGTAATCTCCTCTTCATGTGTAATCATCTTTCATGCTATTCTGCTTTGATGGTTTGTGTAATGTAGTTGTCGGTGATCTACAATTTTATTCATGAATTCGTGTTGTATAACGCTAAGGTGTTAACGCTCATGCATTAAGCTTGTTGTACTCCCTTAATTCGCGCTCCATGAACCTCTATTGTTGCCCATACCTCATTCATATTCGTTTCCTCTGAGTTCATAGGGGACAGATTCTTAAATCTCTTAAGCGTGTCTCTCGTGGGTTCCTTCTCTGTTCTCTCTCAACACCTCAGCATATTTTTAAGATTTCTGCTCATTGTTTTATACCTGGCCCATTTAAAAGCCATCAAGCCACGTAGCCTCTTGAGCCCTCTCACAACATAGGGAATTCACATGAATCGACTCCAAGGTCTTCTCCATCCATGAACTACCAAAACCATTGTTCTCTTATTCAATATTTGTCAGAGGCATTTCATACAATTGTTCACATTTAACCTCTAATCTTAAGATGTCCTAAGCACTGGCCTTTCGCAACTCAAGGTTGTCCTTGGGATCTACAACAAAGACAAAACCCTAAAAGACATCAAGAAGTCTTTTGACCTACAATAAAAACCTTGCTCAGGAAATCGACGAAGCAAGCATAACAAAAATACATTTTATTGTCTTTGTCTTCTTCATTACATAAATACATAATTACATAGTCAATATGAAGACCAAACCTAGTTACACTTTCCAACACTCCCTCTTAACTAGGCAAGTATTCGTAACGGTACATGGTCACTTTCAATCTGAAGAATCTCATAAGAAGAATCAGATTGGTAACCGCATTTGTATAGCATCATAACAACCAGCATTGTGCTAGTGCAAGGCCTTGACTAACAGCCCCATCTCTCAACGAGACAATGGGCTACAATACAAGCAAGACACGTGACTTATAGACACCATAGTCAATGTCTCTCCAAGATACATACACCACCTAGGTGTTCCCAGAGTATGACCTTCTTGGACTATTCTTCTCTTGGGTAGCCAACCCTCAAAGAATATCGGTCCCCGACTACTCTTATCTTGAATGCCCTATCTCATTCTCAATGAGTACTGGATGTCAGATGATTACCCAATCATCCATTCTGTCTTCCAGGTGAAGACCAGAATGATGTGTCTATTCATTCTCTCCTCATGGCCTTCACTAAGACTTATCGCTGTTAGTCCTAGTCTAGTGCATGACACACGAAATTAGAGAATCATATTCGTCACTTCCTTTAAATCAGGAATAACATACTTCAAGTTCCTTTCAAGCAAGAAACTTACCACCAGGCTCCCCCTCTTAACCAGGGACCTGTAGCAGCAATGGCGAGACACCGAACTGCTCATGAAGAATTCCTCCCCTTGATGTCATGGATTTCGATATTAAGGAATCTTCAACTCTTGGCTTCATAGGCACAGATCATCCATCACTTTCATCCATGAGTCATGTCATCCACCAGAAAGTGATTCATCAGTCCTTCTCATCTGGTCCACCTTTATGCCATGCTGCTTTCTTTTGAACCATATCCCAAGGATCTTACATCCTTCCACATGATTGGCAGCCCTGCATAAACTCATCCAGATAAACATATACATAAGAACTTTTAAATCAAAAGTTACCTCAGTGATGATCTTTTACAATGACATCTCCAATAGGCATCGACATCCTCTATTCAGATTGACACGTCTCCTAAAGATATGTGTTGTCAAGGGTCTTCTTGTTTACCATACTCCTATCAGATTCCACATATCTTCCCAGGAGATCTCCTAGTCACATCTTCTTGGCTTCCGGATGATAATTGCCTCTTGACATGGTTACACTTTATGATCTCTTCCTTTCTTTCTCCACACTGCTTCATTCCCAGGAGCTCCTAGTATCCAGTTCCTTGTTTGTATACAACCACCTCATATTCCATATGAGGACATATTTGATTTCACCTGTTAGTGGCAACCTGTGCACCAAAAGAGATCCTCCTTCCATTGTTCATACTTCTAAAGATAGAAGTCCATCACCTACAACCATATGACATGACTTCACAACACCTAGTGTCAACATATAGATATATGTACCTCATCCTTTTCCTTTTGAATCATCTTGCAGCAATTTCTCTAGAACGAAGAACTTCATACCCTTGACCTACTTCATCAATATGTCCATCATGTTCTAATCCCTAAATTCTGCAAAGATAGAATACTCGATGAAACCTGTTACTATTGAATTTTTTGAGTGTTGGGGTAGCATCGGATGTGCTCTAGCTCCCAAAATTTGTGGAGGGGCTAGAGTACATGAGATCTCCAAGACCCAGAAAGGGATTTGGGAAATTCCGAAGATAATTAATTAAATAATATTTTTAATTAAGGACCTTAAGTCTAATTTAGGAAAATTAAAATATTAAAGGTAATTAATTTAAACATGTGATGGAGATGACTCAAGTCACATGGATCAAGCTTTCATTTAATCTTAGCCATCCATTCAAGATTAGATCAGGGACGTTGGTTTCCCAACAAGAAAGTATAAAGGAAAGGCTTGGGGTCAGTTGGAGAATACACACACGCAGGCGAAGCACTAAGACTAAGTTGAAATTCTAGGGCGGGTTTGCTAAGAATTTTCCGAAGTGTTTCAGTTGCAACGAGGGGTAGTATTGGCTAAGGGGATGATTTGATCCGAGTGCCAAGAATCAGCAAGAGGCAGAGAGGCAGCATCAGGAGCAGCGCAGAGAAGCAGGGCGGCAGCAACAGCTGCGCAGCGCAAAGGGCTCCAGCCGCTACGCAAGTGCTACGCATGCCCAGAAAGGGCAGCGCTGAGCTAGCAGGAGGCCCCCAGGGTTACGCAGAGGCCATCCAGGGCAACATAGGGACTACGTCACCTAGTCTAGGGTTACGCAACCCTCTCCAGGCCAGCGCAAAGGCACGTAGAGGCTAGCAGGGTTGATGCAGGCAGCTTTAGGGGCAGCGCTGGGATTTCTAGAGGCAAAAAGTGGCTGAGTCCTGTAAATCTCGTTTGAGGGTGTCGATCAGTCTCCAAAACAGCAAGTATTGCTGCAAATCTATTTTCTCTGTCGAGTTAACTAGTAAGGTGCCCATATTTGTTGTATTCAGAAACTACTTAATAATATAAACCCTCCAGCAGCTCGAAGACCGCTTTTCATGCATTGGGTTTTTCCAGCGATAGTTGTCCAGAAAATCGTGTGTGTCACTTTGTTTGTGTGCATGTATCTTTTGCTTAGATCTGAATTGGTGAAAGTCTGTTATGTGTTTACTTCGATGTTAATCTGAATTTTCAGCATTAATAATAATAACTTGATTAAGTAGGAGAAGTATAACCAGATCTAACAGTAGGGTTTCTGCATAAAGAAGTATTCATAAATTTTCACATTTACTTTCTTTCTTTCTAGTCAGTGAATCTAGAGAGGACTCCATTAGAAAAATGTCAACACATGTTTCCATATGGATTATTGAATGATGACCCTTGATCTTTGATGACTTCCTTCCATCAATGCAGTAATCAGTGAGCTTTTCAGGAGCTACTTCTTCAAGTGCTCCTTCCATGCTTCTATCATGATGCTATTAATATACACTGCTTCCTATCATACTATTTTACAACCAACAGAAATCACTTAAAAAGGAAGATGATCTCAATCATAATAGAGATCTTTCGCTTCTTCTTTCTTAGATTTCTTTGCATCAGATTCTTCCCTTTCATCTGTGACATGGGCTTCTTCCTTTTTCCTCTTGTCCTATCTAGATTTAGGACAATCCCATTTATAATGCCCAAAATTATTACATCCAAAGCATCGTGCTTTGTCCATATTTCTTCTTTTATTCTGAGGACCAAATTTACTGAATCTTCCTTTCTTCCTGGACATGGCTGCAAAGGCTTGATTACTTTCACTTGATCCTGTATTAGCTTTGGCTTTCAATCTTGTTTCTTCTATCTTACAAAGATCCTGCAATGGCATTGTTTCTTCTTTCCCATCAATGCTTGAAGTGAAACTTCTCCATTCTTTAGGTAGAGAATTTTGTACCATAGTGAGTATGTCTCCATCAGACATTACTTCTCCCTTCTTTAGGTAGAGCATTTTGTACCATAGTGAGTATTTCTCCATCAGACATTACTTCTCCCAATTTCTGCAGTTGATCTCGTATTGCGAAAAACTCCATAAGATATAGAATTATTCTTTCCTTTCTTAAAATTCTCAATTTGTATAATTTTTGTCTCAGGGGTATTATTTCCCCTGTAGAACCTTTTGAGAATAGCTCCACCAATTTATCATATATTTCTTTTGAGGATTCTAGATTTGATACATAGGGAATGAGAGAGTCCTTTCTGGATTCTATAAGAATCCTTCGGGCTCTTATGTCTCCCTTCATGTATTTGATATATGCTTGAATGTCTTCATTTGAAGGTTGAATTGAAGATCCTTTGATGTCTTCTTCCAACAATGTCCTCAATATAAATCTTTGATGGCAAAGATGATCTCCTTGATAAGTGAATCTTTTGAATGAGATTGAAGGTCTTCTTGAGATGACATGAGAATCTTCCTTGCAAACTGATTTGACTTTTACATGTAGACTTTGATTCTTGCTTCCTTGAGTGTCTCCAAGTAGCCCTTGTTTTCAGCGCCTTAGCTCTGATACCATGTTGAGAAATTAGGTAGGGCTAAGTTTAATTCGAATTCTCTTCTTGATAATTACTTGTGAGCTTACTTCTTTTACTTATGTCTTCTCTTCTTAGCTTATTATGTCTTTCATCAAGTCAATTACCAAAAACACAAGAGACGCAAATTTAGGCTCTTCAAGCCAAGGCCAAAACCTCTCCCTCTTAGAGAGGAAAACCCACGAGAAATTCTTCTTATAGACTTTCAAATGAAAAGTACCATGACCATGACACAGACCCTTGATCCTTGTATGCCTCCAAGACCTTGTCACTGTTTCTTCCTTGACTCCTTAGGCTGATCCTTCTTTTCTACACCGTCCTACACTAGGATTAGAGAGCTCGGTCTCTAGATACCTTCCTTCATTTTGCATTGTTCTGCACTTGATACTTAGAGAAACTCGATCTCTTTTTACCAATCTTTAACACAGAACTTTAGCCTTCAATAATCTCCTTTCTTAAATATCCAAGTAACTTCTCTATTTGTTCTTCTTCCAGTACTTTAAAGATAGCCCTGAACCGAATGGTGATGACTCTAGAAACTCATGCTTGTCCTTCGTTGAAATTGCAGACTCCTGAGATCTACACTGTAATTGTTGATCTTTTTATAACCACAGAAATATACTAACTTCCTTCCTTGTTGACTTGCCCTCTTCTACGCATTAAACCATAGTTCTTATCCTCCTTTCTCGCACTTTTCTTTAGTCGTGAAGCTCGCACTAAATCACATAACACTTGTCTGAATTTTGTGTCAAACTGAAATCCGGAGGTTACTTTAAATAGTTGATTATGTTTGTAAATAAGCCAACCTGTACTTTAGTTATGAGGCCAACTTGAACAAGGATTATAGGCTGACTTGTAGAGTGTATCTTCCAACATGATAAAGGTTGTCTTGAAGCTTGGTTTGAACAATAGTTCTATCATCATACTTGAGCCATTTCTTCAAGGTTATATGACAAGGTCTTGAGGTATACTTCTTTGACTAGACTCTTCATATACATGACTCTTAATTAATCCATTTATGACAAGATGACAAAACCCTAAAAGACATCAAGAATTAGTCTTTTGACCTATAATAAAATCCTTGTTCATGAAACCCATGAAGCAAGCATAACAAAAATACATTTTATTGTCTTTGTCTTCTTCATTACATAAATACATAATTACATGGTCAATATGAAGACCAAACCTAGTTACACTTTCCAACATTTTCGAAGGAAAAGATTAAAAGTTGATCAAAGATCTATCAACGGTGGAGATTATTTTGATGGCGATCAAGCCAACTAGTCGTTATTAATCCACTTGGACGATCTATATATAAATTAATTCATTTGTGTCTCAAGCCATCTGGGTTTTGGCTGATGTAACTCTGAAACGTTGATGTAAACTAATGTCCTACTAGGAACGTTCGAATAATCATAATAAAGACTCTGGGGTGCAGTTCATGGTGTTTTTGATCTATTGATTTGTGGTATGTGTTGGGTACGACAATCCTATATTGTGCTTTATATTTGTTATTAATCGTTATTTCATTGTAGGTTATAGGAACATTCTATTAGTGAGATGTGGGCTTATCTTAGGTGATCTAATTCATTGTGTGTTCTAACGGTTTATCTTACAGAAAATATAGTGTTTGCAGGGTCCCCGGTCCTTGGACTCCAAGTTCACAAACTGTGGAAAGAGGTTGACTATGTTTGGATCTTAAATATTTTTATGGTTTTCTAACTTCGCTAAAGTTGTGGATTTTCCATCTATCTTTCGAAATACAATTAGCCATTATCAAAGATTTACAAAAAAAAATTATTTCTCTAAATTCTCTAATATTTTACACATGCATATTTTGGAAATATATTTGTAAAGTAGAATTTTTGTAAATAATTTATTTTCTAACCCTTGTTTGTCGTTGGGGTTTTAGGGTTTTGAATTATTTTGAATTTTTGTATATATTCGAGTTTTGGGCTATTGTGAATTCATTTGTGCAAGTGAGATCAGAGGTAAATAGCTGGATTAGAGCTAGATCTAGGCCCTTGAGGGTAAGATCTAGTCTCCATTTTTCTTGCAAGGCTAGCTACTAAAGGAATTTTGCAGAAATTGAAGATCTTAAGCAAAATAAATTTTTCAAGAGAGGGTTTGCAAATTTTTTAGGGTGTTAAAATTGGAAACTAGGGCCAAATTCCACCTTTGGACAACTCATTTGATGGAGATAATGATTGCATTTAATTCCTCTGTTCAAGAGGACCAAAATTGATCTAAAGATCATCTCATTTGGACAAGTGGAGGTGTGATTTTTAATTTATGCCCACAGTGCACACATGTGCAAATTGTTCAGGTTGGCCACATCAACAAGTAGGCTCAAGAAGCCCAATGGATGTGTCTCTTCACCCACAACAAATTGTATAAATACAAGTGACCTCACACCTCATTTGGCATCATCATAACTCACACATTCTTCTCTCTCTTCATTTGATTGGTGCATACATCTATTGGGCAGTGTCTCTCTCTCTCTCACGTGTGGCAAGGAGGACGAGTTTTCTGGGCAGAATTATACGCTGAAATTTCAGACTTTTGCGAGGGGTTTGACCAACGTTGACTGTGGCCTTGCTGACTGAGTTTGACTGTGTTTTTGGGGTCAAAGGTTCGATTTTTTAGGTCGTATCTTTCGACACAAAAACTGAGAAATTTTGGGTTGTTTGACGTGCGTTGACTTCAGGGTTGACTGCAGTTTAACCGCAGAAAAATTACAACAGTTTTCTCTATCCTTTGACCAAGTTTTTTGGGTTGAATTTGACCTCTTGATCAGACCGAGTTTGACTGAGGAAGACCAAGCTGCTTTGAGGAAGATTTGTTATTTTAACCAACATTGACTTTTTGTTTAGGGTTAAAGTTTGACTACAGTTGACTGCAGAAATTGACAGGATTGGTTTGACTTTGAATTGGGTGAGTCAATTTGACTTTTGTACTCTCTCTCTATGCTAAACTTTTGATATAATAATAAGAAGAATTGATCAAATGGTTTTCCCCGCATTGGGGTTTTTCCCTGGCATCCGCCAAATTCGGTGTTCTCTTGCCTTGGCTTGTCTTCTGCATTTTGTTTTATGTTCTATCTACATTTATTGTCAATGTGATTAATGGTTAATGTAATTGCTACTGGAAATAATTGAAAATTGTCATTGGGCTGCTAAAGGAACATTGAAGTAAATTGTGCTAAGCATAGAACATACCATTGTTAACGAAAATTAACATGGAATCGGAACCAAGGTGAAGACAAAGCCCAAGCAAGAGAGAGAAAAGAAATCACAAAGTAAGATCAGTTGGACAAGGTCAAGCCTCAATGGCTTCTATATCTTACTTCATGTTTGAAGATAAGCTCAATAATAAATCTGACTATGATGCATGGAAGATGTCTTTGGACTTTACTTTGGAAGAGAATGATGTTATGGACTATGTGCAGGGAAATGTGGTGGAGCCTCCTTCAAATGCACTAGTTGCTGCTAAGACAAAGTATAAGAAAGGTGAGTCAAAGCTAAGAAAATTGTCAAAGACTCCATTCAAAAACATTTGGTTGCTTACATTTCTGATTTAGGAACATCTAAGGAGATGTATGACTAATTGGTTGGGATGTTCAAAGCAAACAATGTGAATCAAATCCTCTTTCTCAAGAACAAATTGAAGGACATCAAGATTGATAGAGGGGAGTCTATCCAATCCTACTTCATGAGGATTACCGAAATCAAGAATGATCTTATATCTATTGGAGAACTCGTTGCTGACAGGGAGCTCACTCTTATTGCTCTTGGAGGTCTCACATGAGCATGGGATGTGTTTAACACCACTATTCTTAACAATGACAGGATCCCCGATTTCGACGAATTATTGACTAGATGCACTCAAGAAGAGACGAGGATGATGGAGAGAGACAAGCCTTCAAATAGAAACGAACCCACTGCATCTTCTACTCACGCAAAGAGGAAGAACAATGTTGGTCCAAGGAGACAAGGTCAACGATTCACGCAGGGATTCAAAGAAGGAAGAAAGGGAAGGTGCTACAATTGTAACAGGATTGGCCACTATGCTAGAGAGTATCCTCATAAGAAGGATACTCCATGGGATGACGACAACATCAACAATCGCAACAATTTCAAAGGCAATGGCAATCAAAGGAACAACAGGTTCAACAACAAAGAAAAGGGAAATGCTCTCGCTACTCGATATAGTAACGGTCGACCTTCTAAAAGGACGAGAAAGTTCGGGTATGAGGAAACTAATGTTGTAGAAAAACAAAAAAGAATTATATCTTATTTCTGCTCTCACTACTGCCTCTCCTTCAGACACCTTGGATAATTGGTTGATTGATAGTGATACCTCAAGGCACTTCATTGGGTACAAGGAGGCCCTCTCTAATTTGATTGAAAAGAAGACTAATTTGGAGATAATACTTGGAGATAATGCCACCTACCCCGTGAAATGGATAGGGACAATCACTTTTCACTTAAATCAAGGTCAAATCCTTCATCTACAAGATGTATTGTATGTACCTGATTTGAAAAAAAACCTGGTATCTATTTCTGCGATGGAAGATAAAGGCTTCAAGATAGCATTCGTTGATGGGAAGGTACATATTTGGCAAAGAAACCCGAAAGATGCATTTACACTTGGATTTAGGGTTGAACGTCTCTATCAAGTTGGAGGAAGTCATTTGGGAGCTATGACTTGCAATACTTCTCTTTAATCCGAATTATGGCACCGAAGATTTGCTTACCTTCATTAAAAATCCTTACCTGATGTAAGGAAGATGGTCACAGGTATGCCCGAAATCAACATAGATCATGAAGGTGTTTGTCAAGGTTGTGCAGCTGGAAAACATACAAGAGGACCATTCCCTTCAAGTGAAAGTCAAACTACTGACATTCTTCAATTGATCCATTCTGATCTATCTGGTATGTCGCACGTAACATCATTGGGAGGATATTTATACTATGCAAATTTTGTGGATGACTTCTCTCGCAAAACGTGGATCTATTTCTTGAAGAAGAAGGACGAAGTGTTCAAATGGTTTTGTTCTTTCAAAGCCCTGGTTGAAAATCTAACAGTGAAGAAGATCAAAATATTGAGGACCGACCATGGAACTGAATATGAATCAAATGAATTTAATGATTATTGTAGAGAGGTTGGCATTAAGAGGGAGACCACTACTCCATATACTCCTGAGCAAAGTGGAGTTGCCGAAAGGAAGAACTGAACAATCATAGAAGCTACCTGTGCCATGCTTCATGAAAAAGGCCTACCAAAGTTCTTATGAGGAGAAGCTGCCAACAATACCATATATGTTCAAAATAGCTGCATCAAGCATTGGACTTCAAGACACCCGAAGAAGTTTTCACTCGTAAGAAACCTGATGTTTATCATTTTAGAATATTTGGTTGTCCCGTGTATTTTCATGTGCCTAAAGAGAAAAGAAACAAGTTAGAAGCATCTGGGAAGAAAGGAACATTTGTGGGCTACAGTGAAACTTCGAAAGCATATAGAATCTATGTGCCTGGTCAAAGAGAAGTGGAAATAAGTCATGATGTCACTTTTTATAAAGATTCTTCCCTTGGGAAAGTCAAAGATCTCCCTATCCCAAGGAAGGGCAATGATGATGTTGCAGGAAAGTAAGATGAATCTCTAACAGATGAACCGATGCCCGATCTTGAAGGCCCGATGGATCCCATTGATCCACCTCCTGGTGATCCCTCTACCTCAAGGAAAAGGCCTTTGTGTCTCAAAGACACGCTCGAAGATGTTGAAAGACATATTGCTCCAAGGCGGACATTTCGTAAAAGCAAGAAGTCGAACAAGTACAATGGGTACTCAGCTACTATGAGTACAATTGTTCAATCTAAGCCATGTACGTTCGAAGAAGCCGTGAAACATCAAGTATCGAAGGATGCAATGAATGAAGAGTACGAATTAATCATGAAGAATGATGTCTGGGATGTGGTTCTTAGACCCAAGGACAAGTCTATGCTCACTTCTAAATGGATGTACAAAATCAAACATGGAGTTGATGGGAGTGTTGAAAAATTCAAGGCCAGGTTTGTTGCTCGAGACTTCTCCCAAAAGGAGTGGACTATGACGAGATATTTTCACCGATTTCCCAATGCACCATTATCTAATCTATCATTTCTCTTGTTGCCTCTCAAGGATGAAGCTTACACCAAATGGACGTTAAAACCACTTTCTTGCATGACTCGCTTAAGGAGGAAGTCTACGTAGAACAACCTGAGGGGTTCGAATTTCTCGAAAGACAAGCGTATGCAGGTTGAAGAAAGCCATCTATGGATTGAAGCAAGCCCCTAGGGCTTGGTATGAGAGGATTTATAGATATCTTATGAAGTTGGGTTTTATAAGGAGCGAAGCTGACCCTAAACTATATTTCAAGGTTGAAAAAAAGGCCTCTCATTCTGGTCCTTTATGTAGATAATCTCTTTCTGACAGGTGTAAACCCTCTTATTTATCAATGCAAGAGGGAGTTGGCTTCCGAATTCGAGATGAAGGACCTAGGTTTGATGCACTACTTCCTAGGCTTGGAGGTCCGGCAAAAGCCAGGTGAGATTTTCCTTTCTCAATGAAAATACATTGTGAATTTGCTCGACAGATGTGGAATGGTGGAATGCAAGTTTGTGTCTACTCTGTTGGAATTCAACTTCAAGAAGCTATGTGGAAGTGTTGTTGGCCCCGAAATGCAAATCTTTCTGAGTATCAACAACTTGTGGGGGCCCTGATGTTCTTGGTAAACTCTCGTTCGGACATATGCTTCGTCGTGAATACATTGAGTCAATTTATGGTCGAGCCTCATCACATACATTGGATTGCAACCAATAATCTCTTGAGATATCTACGTGGCACAATCAACTATGGTTTGAGATACACTGTTGGGAATTTGAGTCTACATTGATATACTGATGTTGATTATGCTGGCAGTGTGGTGGATCGTAAGAGCACATCTGCATGTTGCTTCTCATTGAGGTCTACTTCAATATCTTGGATGAGCAGGAAGCATAAATCGATTGCTTTAATCATCGCCCAGGCCGATGACATTGCAGTTAGTATGGCTTGTTGTGAAGTTGTTTGGTTGAGGAAGCTCTTTAGTGAGCTATTTGAGCATGTGTCACATACCACCGTGATCTTCTGCGACAACCAAAGTGGGATTCGCCTTTCTGAGAATCCTGTGTTCCACGACTGCTCGAAGCATATTGATCTCAGATACCACTTTATCCAGGATATGGTACAGCAAAGAGCAATAAGGATCCAACACATCAGAACTGATGAGCAGGTTGCAAACATTCTCACGAAGCCCTTAGGGAAGGTCAAATTCTTAGACTTCTGAGAAAGTCTTGGAGTCATGGAAAGACCCTCCTATGAGGGTCCCGCTTGAGTTGAACACTGAGCTCTGGGTGCTCCTGGGGTCTTGGGGTACTTCTTGGAGATATGAGCGACCATAGGATGGGTGGTTCACCTTCCCCTATTGGTGTGTTATGTACAAGGTGAGTGGTTCACCTTCCCCTATTGGTGTGTTATGTACAAGGTGAGTGGTTCACCTTCCCCTATGATACCCCATGATGGTTGACGTGTGTAGGGTGAGTGGTTCACCTTCCCCTATGATTGCGGACTAGGGTGAGTGGTTCACCTTCTCCTACGATGGACATACGCATAGGATGAGTGGTTCACCTTCTCCTATGGCATATGAGCATAATGAGTGGTTCACCTTCTCCTGTTGATGTCCCAACATACATCCTACCCATGTGGTCTGAGACCTATGTTACAGGAAATGTTGCACAGAGGTTTGTTTCAACCCAGAAACATAACATAAACATGTTTCACCATACCGTATGGCCTGGAAACGTGTTTCCGTCCGTACTGGACCGTTTCATGTTGGGGAAACATGCCCAGTACGAACAGAAACGCGTTTCTAGGTCATACAGGCGCGTTTTCGATGTTTAAACTTCTTTTTTTTAGCTTTTTTTTTCGGTTTGTGTGTTTTATTATTTTTTAATCATTTTTATTTTTGTGTTTTATGGCAGCCTAATGTTCAAGGCTATGGCCCTAGTGTTGATATGTAGTTCGTGGTAATGTTTAATTCTTAAAGTGAAAGTGGCATTCTCTTTTATCTTTCATTTTCATCATTTTACTTAAATTTTTAACATTTCCATGAAATGACTCAGGATGTTTGAGAGTGGTTTTGCCCTCATTGGATTTCATATGGTGAAAGTAGAATTTTATATCTCACTCAAAATCCAACAGACTTATCATTTTTTCAGGATTTCAAGATTGGGGGGATTGAAATGTTTCCATTGGATTTTGT
Source organism: Pinus albicaulis (assembly GCA_034641835.2). NCBI lineage: Eukaryota > Viridiplantae > Streptophyta > Pinopsida > Pinales > Pinaceae > Pinus > Pinus albicaulis. Next base: position 1,772,988,111 of record CM076580.1, read on the forward strand.
CATGTACTAGGGTATGGAACTTGTATTCAATCAAGAGAACCAGGCCCTCTATGCAAGGGACACTCCCAATAATCAAGAGCACCTAGGGTACTAGGGCATGGAACTCGTATTTAATCAAGAGCACTAAGGTCATTCGACTATGCAGGAGGAGACTCCCAATCAAGCACGAGACAAGAAATTAGAAATTTCTCGTGGCTAATTTTGGATAATTCTATTTTCATTATGTGATCATTCATGAGTAAATGTGATGTAAATTTAAAGACTTATAGTTTATGCATTGACATTGGGCAATTTAATCATAATGTATCATGTATGCTTTATGATTGCACATATTTCTTAAATGTACTAATATATATATATATATATATATATATATATATATTGCGTTTCCCTGTTTCCAAAATTTTGGGGCGTCACGTTTCGTACCCGTACCCGTTCAGAAACTCATACTCGTTTCCCCGTTTCATGCAACTTAGTCCGAGACTCATGGGGAGTACCTCTCATATGGCCAATGAGTTGGGAAAAGTGGATAGGGACCATAGATCTACTGATGGAGGCATCGTGTACTATCGTACTCCATATGTCTAGGATGCATGGTGTGTTGAGAAATCTAGGGCATCAAGTATTAAGTGATTTCTCTTCTTATGATAACTGCTAGTGAATGCTTTTTACTTTCTTAGATTAGGATATTCTCTTTCTTAGATTATTAGTGTTCTTCATCAAACAGCTACCAATGCATAAACCATAAAGAGACGAGACAAAATATAGGCTATCAGCCAGGGCCAACACCTCTCCCACTTGAGAGGAAAACCCTAACAAATTCTTCTTATTATAAAGACTTCAATTGACGAATACCAAGGTCAAGACCCTTGACCTATTTGCCTCTCCAAGACCAAGTCACATGCCTTTCTTGATGAGATCTTTCCTTGAATCAAACGGATGGCTATTTCTTCCTCCTTTGGTCAACACAAGTCAAATTGTCTGCACTTCTGAAATTTCGGTCTCTTTCCACAGAACTACAGTCCATACTTTTGTGGTTTCACATGTGTGAGGAGAGAAAACAAACTTGGAGATGTCTTCCTTCCTTCGCTATTCTTGAGGACTCTTCTAGGTGACCTTGGCTAGAGGTGGAGCTGATAAGAAGACCCTTTTTGGAGACCCTTTCTTGGACTGATATGGTACTGTAGAAACCCTAGTTTTATGCCATATATGTGAAGATATAACCCAAAGACAAACCCAAACAATTTGGTCTTCCTTTCTTCCTTCTTGCTGATTATAGTGCTTCTCTCCTTGACTCTTCGCACTCCTTCTAACTGCAGGCCATTATCGAATTACTTCTCTAAAATTTTGCCTTCAAATGAATTTTGAACTAACCTATTTATAGTCGTTGGAGCCTATAATAAGCCGACTTAAAGGGTGAACCGACTTGTCTCTTTGTGTAGATTATTTACTCCATCTTGTAGCCGACTTGAAGGACAGGACTTGTGCTTGTCTTGAAGAGATTTCATACTTATTTAATGACTCATACAAATGTGTAACATGTCCAAGAAGAGTCATTCATACATGACATAGACTCAAATTGACTTTAATGACTAGATGACTAATCCTAATTAAAGGCTCTGAATGGGAGCCATCACTAAAAATAAAATTCCTTGCTCAGGAAACCCATGAGACAAGCATTACAATAATAATTTTATTTTTCTTCTTAAATCAATTACACATGTAATTCTGAAGACCGAACCTAGTTACAATTTTCAACATGGTGTTCAACAACTTGATCTGGGATCAACTGAGGTTCTACCTCCGGATTAACTTTTTGTAAGTGGAGAGTGGTAAGGTCTTGTGACTCACTCTTAATCAATTCGTCTTCATTATTACATCATGGTTCAGCAGAGCAGAGATGACAGAGATGATACATGACGATAGATGGATTGGCAAGTGGAATTCTCCCTGGTTGAGAGGGAGTGTTAAAATTGGCAACTAGGGCCAAATTCCACATTTGGACAGTTCATTTCATGGAGATGATGATTGCATTAAATTCCTCTTTTCGAGACGACCAAAATTGATCTAAAGATCATCTCAATTGGATAAGTGGACGTGTGATTTTTAATTTATGCCCACACGTGCAAATTGTTTAGGTCGACCACATCAACATGTAGGCTCAAGAAGCCCAATGGACGTGTCTCTTCACCCATAGCAAATTGTATAAATACAAGTGACCTCACACCTCATTTGGCATCATCATCACTCACACATTCTTCTCTCTTCATCTGATTGGCTCGTACAGTTATTGGGCAACTTCTCTCTCTCACATGTGTGGCAAGGAGGACGAGTTTTCTGGGCAGAATTGCAGGCCGAAATTTCAGACTTCTATGACAGGCTTGACCAGTGTTGATTGAGGCCCTCCTTACTGAGTTTGATTGCAAGTTTGGGGTCAAAGGTTCGATTTTTCTAGGCCACATCTCTGGGCACAAAAACCGAGAATTTTTGGGCTATTTGACTTGCATTGACTGCAATTTGCCCGCAGAAAATTACAGCACTTTCTCTCTCCTTTGACCGAGTTTGACTAAGCTGTTTTGGGTTGAATTTGACCTCCTGATCAGGCCGATTTGACTGCGGAAGACCAAGTTGCTTTGAGGAAGATTTGTTGTTGTTTTGACCAGCGTTGATTTTATGGTTGGGGCTGACGTTTGACTGCAGTTGACTACAGAATTTGACAGGGTTGTTTTGACTTTGAATTGGGCAAGTCAATTTGACTTGTGTATTCTCTCTCTGCTGAACTTTTTATATAATAATAAGAAGAATTGATCAAAGGGTTTTCCCTGCATTGGAGTTTTTCCCTTGCATCCACCAAATTCGGTGTTCTCTTGTCTTGGCTTGTCTTTTGCATTTTGTTTTATGTTCTATCTACATTTACTGTCAATGTGATTAATAGTTAATGTGATTGCTATTGGAAATAATTGAAAATTGTCATTGGGCTGCTAAAGGAACACTGAAGTAAATTGTGCTAAGCATAGAACATACCATTGTTAACTAAAATTAACACTCGCAGGCCCAACTTCCTCCTCTAGGCCCAGCGTCAACCTTCTGACCCCATCGTCAGCCTTTTAGGGCATTGCGTCATTCTTTTAGCCTCTTGGAGGTTGGTCGTAAGCCCTAGAGGGCCTCGGCCCTCTCTCTAGCCCTTGTGGGATTTTAGCGTCATTTTTGGCTTGCACGCAAGCCTTCAATGGTGATACTCAATATGAGATTAGACGTGCCAAGCAAGCTACTTTAGTCATTGCCCAGAGTACAACTGCAGAATTGGAAAAGGATGAAAAGGCTTCTGATAAGTAAGAAATCCCAAGTTTTGAAAGAGGTCCGGTCAAATCTAAAGGGAAAGAAATTAAAGAAGAAGAGCATGACTCAGTTAAATAATTAACTCGAGCAATTAGGGAAATGAAAATTGAGCATGCTAGGATAGTAAGTGACTTGTGGAATAAGCTAATTCAAATGGAAAAGTCACATTCCAAAATATGCACCCTAGAAATAATAATAAAAACGGCGGAAACAAAAATATGTGGCCGAGAAGAAACCCGTAATGATCAAAGGCCTCGTACACCACTTGAGTCTGCGCTACATTGTTGATGAGCATATCCCTTTTTGTAGACCTTGTGAAAGCTTACATGAAGAAAGTACATGTGCCTTTGCTAAGATAATCTTATAAGAAGGAGAGAATCAACAAATAAATAATGCAAGTCAAGATACTTCAAAAGAAAGTCAATGTGCAGACATGATTTCTTCATCCTTCGCTATCAATAATTTCAGTGAAGAAAAACACCCCATCACTCAAGCAAATGGTGAAAATCCATCTCAAGAGCAAATTCTAGAAATTACTAGAAGGGTTACACCTATCAGAGGAAAGGTAAAGATCATAATCAGAATAAACAAGTCTCTTCTGAGAGGTATAAGTCAGGATTAAAGGTGGATTGGGTTGCATGGATTAATAGCATCAAAATGTCAGTCCTAGTCCTAGTCCTAGAGATTTTGAAGATCCCATCGCAAAGAACTTCATTCTTCAAAGCTTTAAGCATTGCTCAACAAGAAAAATTTGATACTCAACTTAAAGATGAAGAGATCAAGTTAAAAGATTTAAATTGCTATATGACTAGTGAGGTTCTTGTAGGTAGAGCCCTCTTTCACGACCTTGAATAATAATAGTGAATTTTTCATAATTGCATGCTTGATTCTGGTGCATCAACAAATGTTATGACAAAAGGAGTGACGGATCAATTGAGCCTATGAATTTCGAGACCCTACCATAACATTTTCTCAATGGATTCTAGAAAAGTTAAGTCTTTGGCGTGATCGAATATCTATAGGTTTTCTTGGTTGATTACACATACGGATCATCACCATGGATATAGCAATAATTGATGTGCCGGATGTGTGGGGAATGCTTCTATCCGAAATTTACGAGTTGACTTAGGTGGGTCTATTCGGATGGATTTATCTTATTCCATTCGGTAGACGGGGAATGGTCAAATTATATAAGAAGTAGAAAGTACCATGTAAAGTTCAAAGAGATTGGGAAAATGAGTGAAAGGGTTGTCATCCACTATATGTTGAGTCGAGTTCGTTCAATGATTTATCACTTTTATCATCTTGCATCATATTTTCCGAGCGAAGAGAAACGTGCAACACAATGATTAGAAAATTCATCAACCAACGAGGATCAAGTTTCCGGCAAAGGGAAATCTAAAAAACAATAGATTGATCTACCTATATGCAAACGGATGTTGAGATTGTGCTAGACAGATGACATCTGATTCCATGGGGCATATTTTGTATAGAATCTCTAACCCTGCTCCTTTTCATTTCTTGTCATTAGATAGTTTTATTTCGTGCATTTAAGTTATGTGTTCTTCATATTTTCCAACTTGTTAGAGTAGAATTTTTATATTCCAACAGGTTTATTATATATGCATGATGATTTCGATTTTGAATGGATATCTATTTAATGGCCTTTTGTTTTCTTGGATGCGCGATTTTGGGATTCTCACGTTACTTCATGGAAGCAACGTGTTCCCATATGGAGCCAGATGTTCCACACATTTTGTCAGGGTTTCGAGGAAGCAGATGTACCATATTATTTCAAAGGATCAAGATCATCAATCATCAGTCCCTTGAATCATTATAAACCCACTCTGCAAAATTTGTAATGTAAATGATGCTAGTAAGACTGTATATGCATGTAACAACCCAAGTAAGCCTATTATTTGGTGACGAATTTAATCTTACAAGGTTTTTCTTCATACTGATTCATTTGTGTTTCTAAACACGGATGATCGGTAGAGTTTTTCCCTCCATCCTCACCCCAAATCTAGGGTGGAATTTGTCATTAAAGTCTTAGGTGAGTCCTAGAGTTTTAGTCAAGTCTTTTGCAAAAGTCAATTGGCTAAATTATTTTATTACAAGTCACTTGGTCTATTAGATCATATTGTGTCACAAAATTGGATATGTATTATGAGGGTCTATAACGAATAGGTATTCACTCTTTGAGGGTTGAAAATGTAAAATGTTATGTAAAAAATATTTTAGTGCATGGTTCCTCATACTTAGACACCATGGCTAAAATATTAGAGGGTGGAAAAATAATTAAGCCCCTCAAGTGTCAATTACTGGAAAAAAAAATTAATCGTGAACCAAAAAATTAATTAATTAGAGTCAAAATTAAATTGCTAGAGAAATTAAATTCTCCAAGTGGAAAAATTCGTGGGTCTTGACGAAATTAATTTTTGGACGTCCCCCACCAAGGGAATATTAGAAATTTCAAGAAAAATTGGACCCTTGGGCCTTGGTGGTTAAGTCAAAATCAATTTTTTCAAGAAATTAGCTCAAAATAATTATTTTTGAACTAATAAAAAATGGGTAAAATGAAAAAATCGAAAATTCCTAAAAAATAAGTATTTTCGACAGCAGAGATTAAAAGTTGATCAAGGATCTATTAACGGTCCAGATTATTTTGACGGGGATCAAGCCAACTAGCCGTTATTTTTCCACTTGGAGGATTTATCTATAAATTGAGTCATTTGTGTCTCAGGCCATCTAGGTTTTGGCTAATGTAACTCTGAAAAGCCGATGTAAACTATTGTCCCACTAGGAATGTTCAAATAATCATAATAAAGACTTTGGGGTGTCATTCATTGTGTTCCTGATGTATTGATTTGCAGTATGTGTTGGGTATGGGCATTCCTAATTTTTGTTTTATAATTGTTATTAATCGTTATTTCATTGTAGTTGATAGGAACATTCTACTGGTAAGTTTTGGGTTTATCTTAGGTGATCTGATTCACTGTGTTTTCTAAAGATTTATATTTTAGAAAAAAAAAAAAAAAAGTGTCGGCAGGTTCCTCAGCGCTTGTACTCCAAGTTCATAAATTGTGGACAGAAGCTGACTATGTTTGGATTTTAAATATTTTTTTGGTTTTCTAACTTTGCTAAGGTTGTGGATTTTGCACCTATCTTTCAAAATACATTTAGCCATTATCAAAGATTTACAAAAATTGTATTTCTCTAAATTCTCTAATATTTTACACATGTATATTTGTAAAGTAGAATTTTTGTAAATAATTTATTTTCTAACACTTGTTTCCAGTTGGGGTTTTGGGGTTTTAAATTATTTTGATTTTTTTTATATATTGGGGTTTTGGGCTATTGTGAATTCATTTGTGCAGATGAGATCGGAGGTAAATAGTTGGATTAGCGCTAGATCTAGGCCCTTGAGGGTAAGATCTAGTCTCCAATTTTTTTCCAGGGCCAGCAACTGAAGATATTTTGTAGAAATTGAAGATCATAAGAAAAATATTTTTTCCAAGCAAGGGGTTGGAAATTTTTTAGGGCTCCTAGACCCAGCATCCTCCTCCTGGCCCAGCGTCAGCCTTCTGACCCCAACGTCAGCCTTTTAGAGGCATGCGTCATCCTTTTTAGTCTCTTGGAGGTTGGCCGTAAGCCCTAGAGGGCCTCGGCCCCTTCTCTATCCCTTGTCGTGGGCTTTTAGGGCCATTTTTGGCATGGTCACAAGCCTTAAAGGCTTCGAGCCTCCCGCCAAGCCCTAGACGACAGCCCTTTAGGGCTTTTCGTTGGTCGTTATGGCCTTTGAGGCCTGGCCGCAGGCCATTTTGACCTCCTTCGTCCTCCTTCTCGGATCCCTTCTTCCTCCTCTTCAGCCTTCCTCTCTCCCTTCAAGCCTCTCTGCCTCCTCCTTTAGCCTCTGCGTCAGCCTCTTTGGCCTCTTTTCCTAGCCGCTAGGCCTTCTAGGCCTCTTCCAGCCCAACGCTAGCCCTATTAGGCCTAGCATTAGCCCTTCTTGGCCCTAGTTTGTCTCTTCTTCGTCCCTGGTTGGTCTTTTTGATTTCTGGTCTGAATATTGATGGGTTTTGTAGTAGAAGATTAGCTCAAATCTTGTGTTTTCAGGTGGCCCATACATTGGAAAAATTTTGGCAACTTGGGAAAGCATTCTTCAAGGCCTTGGGCCTAGGGTTTGGTCTCTAAAACCTCATTTTCTTTCATTGTTTCTACAGCTATCTAAATACATTCATAGCAGTAATAAAATTCATATCTAAGTTCCTAAAATTCATATATAAATTTCCTAAATACACTAAAAATTCACTAGTCATTTGGTGATTTTGGCATTAATTTTGGGCATAAATCTAGGTGGTCTATTGACTAAATATCTCTGCATAACAAATTTGATCAGATTTGAATACTACATCTTAAGAGGGCCTAAAAACTTATTGGCAAACTTGTTTTGGCATCTAGAAATTTTTGGCCACATTTTGGCACAAGTTATTCCTCTAACAACTCATTGTTTGCATATTTTTCTTGCTCTTGTAATAAGTGCTTTTAGATATGATATAACACTGAATAAATCATTATAAGAAGATTGGCTATCTCACATAATCACTCGGCAAGTCATTAAGTGTTTCATTGCTCATTTCTAGTTCTTACATGCTTGTCATTTCTTGGATCTAGAGTAATCCTACTTGTTGCTGTCCTAAATCTACCTTAGCAGTGAATTATAAGCTACATAAGTCATTTTTATTGTTTCATGCTCTAATTAGTTCATTGTGGAGAATATTTATGCTATTTGAACCTAACATTCACTTGCCTTGTGTTAGCTCTAAGATCATTAATTTAGCACTAAAGTCACTCATCCAAGATCTAATACTATTGAATGGTTTAAGTTACTTTGGGCATTGAAAATTAATTGGCGTTGAAGCACTTTTATCTCTCTTGAGTATCTTGGCATCTAATTGGCATTTTTCATTTTGTGATTGAGCATCTTGTAATTGAGGGTGTCAAGTAATATTGGTATAAGCATTTATTTCATTGGGATACCTTGAATTGTCTCAAGCAATTCTCATTTCATGTTTAAAGAAAGTGCTCTTAATTGCTATCAGCTAAGATATCTATTGTTGGGTATTGGCACATGTTAAAACTTAATTTGGCACACTCTCTTTTGGTTAAAGATTGTCTTTTGATTTTTATTTCCAAGTACTTATTGTCGTAATTGAAAATCAATAATAAATTTACTTAAACATTGAACAATCTTAACTCAAGACTCACTCAACCCATCTTGCACAAACATCCTAAGTCTAGTTGCATTAATAATTCACCTCCATGCATAAGCTTGGTTGATAGACATCTAGGGCCACCCCTTCTCACTTAGATTGAAGGATTCAACACCTTTCTAGTGGTTAACACGATGACTTTGCAATCGTCAAAGCCACAGTCTCTACAGCGCCGGAGGCATTGGGTGGTTGGAACACGGGGGGAAGTATCATTAATTAAGTCTCTGCTTACTTCCCGTTGGCTTCCATCCCACAACCTACTCTAAATACCAGTTCTAAAATAGTTGAGAGGAAGGTTTTACTTAGAATAGGCATATAACTAAAAATAACCAAGATTTTTGCATCACACCTAAGTCTTAGGATTTGCATAGCATATAGGTTAGTTAATCATCTCAAGCAGTGATTGTACATCCGATTACTTGGCATTTAATTGATAATAAGCGATAAATTGACTCCATAAGGCACTAGTCTCAAAATTGAATCTAATCTAATTTTTAAATCTTGCGTAGATTAACCGAGTAACTAGGCCCCTCAATCGCATCTCACGGACTCGCTGGTTGCCAACCTATCTTTCATCATTTCATTTCCATAGGGACTACCCCCCATAACCCCCATTCTAAGCTAAGTACACTATTTTGTTCATTGATGTGCATAATTGTGAATAAGTAACATTTTAGTTTTTTCTATATATTTCTATCATAATTTCTTGTGAATATTTTTTGTATAAACTTATATGTCATGACCATTCAGATTTTGGAATTGATCTACTTTCAGTGACTAGTTTGGAAAAGGAAGGACAACCTAGGTCTCCAAGTTGGAGCCTCTTTCTTGTGAACTAAGAATTGAACTGGAATTTCTATCTATGCATTCATCATTTCTTTCTTTCTTAAATCAAGTGTTGTGCTTTATGGTAAACCTAGTCTTTTTGAAAAAGAAATCAAGAGGAAGGACAACCGGGATCTCTAAGTCAAGAGCCTCTTCTTTATTGACTATGATTCAATCATTCACTTGTTCATGCTTATAGATCAGAATTTTTATGTTTTCTTTACAATCAATATTTTATATTTGTAATATGCATTTCTATTATTTTTATCTAAACAACTACTTCCTACACTAGTTAAATCTAAGATCCATATACCTTGGTGTGCTACTAAGTTTACCAACCCGGATTGATAATTAAAACAAAAGCTCTAATTCAACTCCATAAATTACACTGACACTCATCTTCCATCATAGTTTACGAGCAGAAAGAGAAAAATACTTCATTATGATAGAGATATGCAACACAATGACTGGAATCTTCATCAACCAAAGAGGATCAAGTTTCAGCAAGGGACATTTAACATACAACCAATTGATCTACCTATATGCAAACAGATGTTCGAGATTGTGCCACACAGATGACATCTAATGCCATTGGGGCATCTTTTGTATAGTATCTCTAAACCTACTCTTTTCATTTCTTGTAGTTAGATAGTTTTATTTCACGCATTTAAGTTATGTGTTCTTTATATTTTCCGGTAACCCTACTCTTTTCATTTATTGTCGTTAGATAGTTTTATTCACACATTTAAGTTATTTGTTCTTTATATTTTCCAGTTTGTTAGAGTAGAATTTTTCTATTCTAGTGAGTTTATTATATATGCATGATGATTTCAATTTTGAATGGATATCTATTTGATGGACTTTTGTTTTCTTTAATGCAAGATGATGGGATTCTCACATTACTTCATGGAAGCAACGTGTCCCCATATGGAGCCAGATGTTGCACACATTTTGTCAAGGTTTTAAGGAAACAATTTTACCATATTTTTTCAAAGGATCAAGATCATCAGCCATGAGTCTCCTAAGTCATATTAAACCCATTCTGTAAAATTTGTAATGTAAATGATGCTAATAAGACCATATATGTATGTAACAACTCAGGTAATCCTATTATTTTGGCGACAAATTTCATCATAGGAGGTTTTTCGTCTCACTGGTTCATCTATGTTTCAAAACACAGATGATCGACAGTGTTTTTCCCTCCAACCTCACCCCAAAGCAAAGGTAGAATTTTTCGTCAAAGTATTAGGTGAGTCCTAGTGTTTTAGTCGAGACTTTTGTAAAAGTGATTTTGGAATTAATTTAAGCTAATTGGCTAAATTATTTTATTACGGGTCACTTTGTCTACTAGCTCATAGTGTCGTAAAATTGGGTATGTATTTTGAGGGTCTATAACGAACGAGTATTCCCCCTTTGAGGGTTGAAAATGTAAAATCTTATGTAAAAATTATTTTAGTGCATTGTCCCTCATACTTTGACAGCGCAGCTAAAATATTAGAGGGAGGAAAAATAATTAATCCCCTCAAGTATCAATTAATTAATTTTTCTGGCAAAATAAAATTAATCCTAACCGTTAAATTAATTAATTAGAGTCAAAATTAAATAGCTAAAGAAATTAAATTCGCCAAGTGGAAAAATTCGTGGGTCTTAAAGAAATTAATTTTTGGAGGTCCCCCACGAAGGGAATATTGGAAATTTCAAGAAAAATTGGACCCTTGGGCCTTGGTGGTTAAGTCAAAACCAATTTTTTGAGGAAATTAGCTCAAAATAATTATTTTTGAGCTAATAAAAAATGGGTTAAATGAAAAATTCGAATATTCCTCAAAAATAACTATTTTCGATGACACGGATTAAAAGTTGATCAAAGATCTATCAACAGTCGAGATTATTTTGACGGGGATCAAGCCAACTAGATGTTATTTTTCCACTTAGAGGATTTATCTATAAATTGAGTCATTTGTGTCTCAAGCCATCTGGGTTTTGGCTAATGTTACTCTAAAAAAATGATGTAAACCATTGTCCGATTGGGAACGTTCAAATAATCATAATAAATACTTCGGGATGCAATTCATGGTGTTTCTGATCTGTTGATTTGTGGTGTGTGTTGGGTACAAACATTCCTATATTGTGCTTTATAATTGTTATTAATCTTTATTTCATTGTAGGTGATAAGAACATTCTATTGGTAAGTTGTGGGATTATCTTAGGTGATCTGATTCACTGTATGTTCTAACGATTTATCTGTCAGAAAATATATAGTGTTTGCAGGTTCCCCAGCCCTTGGACTCCACATTCACAAATTGTGGACAAAGGTTGACTATTAAATATTTTTATGGTTTTCTAACTTCTCTAAGGCTGTGGAATTACATAAATTTACAAATATTTATTTCTTTAAATTCTCTAATATTTTACACATATATTTTGTAAATATTTGTAAAGTAGAATTTTTGTAAATAATTTATCTTCTAACCCTTGTTTGCAGCTGGGATTTTGGGGTTTTAAATTATTTTGAATTTTTGTATATATTAGGGTTTTGGGCTATTGTGAATTCATTTGTCCAGGTGAGATCAAAGGTAAATAGTTGGATTAGAGCTAGATCTAGGTCCTTGGTAAGATCTAGTATCCAAATATTTTGTTGGGCCAGCTACTAAAGAAATTTTGCAGAAATTGAAGATCCGAAGAAAAACAAATTTTTCAAGCGAGTGTTTGCAAATTTTTTAGGGCTCCCAGGCCCAACATCTTCCTCCAGACCCAACGTCAGTTTTCTGACCCCCAGCGTCAACCTTTTAGGGCCCTGCATCATCCTTTTTAGCACCTTGGAGGCTAGTCGTAAGCCCTAAAGGGCCTCAACCCTTCTCTATCCCTTGTTGTGCGCTTTTAGGGCCATTTTGGCTTGGCCCCAAGCCATAAAGGCTTCGGCCCTCCCTCCAAGTCCTAGACCATAGCCCCTTAGGGCTTGTAGTGGGTCGTTAAGGCCTCTAAGTCTTGGTTGCATGTCGTTCTGTCCTCCTCCGTCCTCCTCCTTGGCTCCCTTCTTCCTCCTCTTCAACGTTATGCTTTCCCTCTAGGCCTTTAGCCTCGGTGTCAACCTCTTTGGCCTCTTTTCCTAGCCATAAGGCCTTCTAGGCCTCTTCCAGCCTAATGATATCCCTATTAGGCCTAGCATTAGCCCTTCTTGGCCCCAGTTTGTCTCTCCATCCCTGGTTGGTCTCTTTGATTTCTGGATTGAATACTGGTGGGTTTTGCAAGAGAAGATTGGCTCAAATATTGTGGCATCCTTGCTTGTTTATGGCCTACTGATCCAGTGAGGATTGCGGTAAGGATTGGTTCTATTGATGAGGGTGAGGTGGTTAGCCTTGGGAAGCCCTAGGTGATTTGCTTCGTTTTGGGTCTCACATTCATGCTTGGAATATGGCACAGGGGTGATTGGCTGAAGTGAGATTTGGTTCAGCCAATCTATAGTCGGGTGGAATGTGGAAGTCCCAAACTTGGTTGGCTTTTGCATTCATTAATAAGAGTTCCTTTCTTGGTATTTTATGTGCAATTATGGTTGTTGTATCCTTATTATTTATGTTGTTTATATGTTGGTTATGAGTATGTTTTATGACAGTGATGATGTATGGCTCTCACCATGTTTTGATTTATAAATTGATGAACAATGAGCATATGACCTAATAGATGATAATGCAGCTAATGTGATAAGGCATCAATGCTTCTTAGCAATTCTCAGATAAGTATGAGACCCCTATGCTCAGATCTGTTATTATGACCTGTAGAATGCATATTTGTGACATGTTTGACGAAGTGTGTCATGGGTAGTAGGGGTCCAACCAAGTCCTTATTCAAGTATTTGCATTTGTATCATTTTTTCTATGTTACTTTTCATTTTTTGGAAGTTTCATGGAGTTATGGGTAGTGACTAGGTCTTAGCCCTGGAAATTAGCCTTAAATCTTGTAGTCGTTGGCATAGCACTGGCAGAAAAAGGTGACATTCACACTCAAGCAGGCTCATGGGAGCGACTGGGGCTCTCAGTCACATGGAAGCCTTGGCAAGGGAGCAACTGGGGGTTTAATTCATTAAAATGTTGAGTTCCCTCAGGGGTTGGTCACCTGGAAGGGTGGGTTAGCTCCTGGAGGTTCTGTAGGATGTATAGAAGGTCAGATTGGTTGTGTTGTGTTGGGTTCCACTTCCTTACCTGTACATGGGGAGTCGAATTAGATCATAGTAGCCTCTCGTCACATGTTTACCCTGGTTGGTTAGTTACTTGGGTAGATATGGGAGTAGGGTGTCACATTGAAAGACAAACACTGCCAATTTTCCCACAATATTCTTTCAACTTTAAGCGGAGATATCATAGAGTAATAAATGATGCAGACAATAGTAAACTCTACAGTGTATCAATATAACAATCCACCACTAGGGTTGCTATAACAACAGTTTTAAATATCCAACAGCAGTTGTCTACCAAATACAAAATATTCACTTCTACAACAGTAACAATAGCAACCCTATAATTACTTTCACACTTACATATTGATTTGTTTATCAACTTACTCTTTGCCTACTAGGTACTGGCAGTGCCCTAACTAGCTATCTGCTTTCCTACACAGATCTCTCAATTATTTGTTGCTAGATGAGTGTGTTAGGCTACTTTAGACTCCAAAACAATAACCTGCCACTCAAATCTTCCCTCACGATACAAACTAACCAAATTTCAGATGGGCTGAGGTGTACTCGTTGTTTCAGGGAATGCATATATGTGACATGTTTGACGAAGTGTGTCATGCGTAGTAGGGGTCCAACCAAGTCCTTATTCAAGTATTTGCATTTCTATCATTTTTTCTATGTTACTTTTCATTTCTGGAAGTTTCATGGAGTTATGGGTAGTGACTAGGTCTTAGCCCTGGAAATTAGCCTTAAATCTTGCAGTCGTTGGCATAGCACTGGCAGAAAAAGGTGACATTCACACTCAAGCAGTCTCATGGGAGCGACTGGGGCTCTCAGTCGCATGGAAGCCTTAGCAAGGGAGCAACTGGGGGTTTAATTCATTAAAATGTTGAGTTCCCTCAGGGGTTGGTCACCTGGAAGTGTGGGTTAGCTCCTGGAGGTTCTGTAGGATGTATAGAAGGTCAGACTAGTTGTGTTGTGTTGGTTCCACTTCCTTACCTGTACATGGGAAGTCGAATCAGATCATATTAGCCTCTCTTCACATGTTTACCCTGGTTGGTTAGTTACTTGGGTAGATATGGGAGTAGGGCGTTACATTGAAAGACAAACACTACCAATTTTCCCACAATATTCTTTCAACTTTAAGCGGAGATATCATAGAGTAATAAATGATGCAGACAATAGTAAACTCTACAGTATATCAATATAACAATCCACCACTAGTGTTGCTATAACAACAATTTTAAATATCCAACAGCAGTTGTCTACCAAATACAAAATATTCAATTCTACAACAGTAACAATAGCAACCCTATAATTACTTTCACACTTACATATTGATTTGTTTATCAACTTACTCTTTCCCTACTGGGTATTGGCAGTGCCCTAACTAGCTATCTGCTTTCCTACACAGATCTATCAATTATTTGTTGCTAGATGAGTGCGTTAGGCTACTTTAGACTCCAAAACAATAACCTGCCACTCAAATCTTCCCTCACGATACAAACTAGCCAAATTTCGGATAGGCTGAGGTGTACTCGTTGTTTTAGGGAATTCAGCTCACTACCTCAGGGATCTTGAGCTTCCCGCTATCCTTAAACGACCTCAGTTATGACCTCTACAATTTTCGAGAATTAGGCCCTCAGCCCTGCGCAGAATCTATTTGTTGTGCCTTAGAACCCTTGATGTCTACTTCAAGGAAATTCAATACGGTTTCCCAATAGGTTTTTTCCACTAATCCATCCACAGAAGATTAGCCCTTGTGCCTATCAGATAAACCAAATGAGCGATTTTCCTTTGAAAGATTATGCCAAACAAATAAGAAGAGGAAAAAGGCTGACTAGGGTGGAATCTTTCACCACCGAAATCAGTAGAGAGGAGGAGGATTAGCTATAGGTGGAAATTGGAATCACCTCCACCGAAACTAATCAAGGCAAAAGGGGTCTTAAAACCCTCAAAGCCTCAGGCTCAAAGAAAACAAAGATAAAATCCAATCCAATTCAATGATGAGAAAATGATTCTATCTCTCCTTTATTTATAGATTCCTCATGGGGGTCTCTCTTCCTTAATCTAATGTGAGGGGTTACAAGTGTAGACCACAATTCTTGCTTTTTACCCCAGGTACCCCAAAATTTACCCAATGCTGCCCCAAAACATTCAATAATGGGTTTCCCTCTTTCTCAATGACTATAGCCTATGGGGTTGGATAGGCTACTTTGTCCTCCCTTGGGATATTAATCCATAGGGAACATTACAAGTGTGTATTTATTTGAACTTGCCAAGACAAAGTGGTGGGCAGATCTGAGGTATTCACATGGTGTGACAGAATATTTCAGTTCAGCACCAAACCTGCTGAAAGTTTTGTGATAGATCCATGACCTCATTAAAGTAAGGTGAAGTTTCTGAATTGGATAACTGCAGATTTCTTGGTGAAAATTGCCATGAGACAAATTTGTATAAAATTATATCCAACCAGTTAGAAATACAGAATAACAACATTAATAGCTTCCGTATATCACCTTGTATGTGAAAAAATAATGATTGCATGAAATGGTATACTTAGCACTATGCAACTTGCAAAGCTTGCTATTATGTTTTTGGCTTGCATAACATTGGTTTTTTTCCTTGTACTTATAGATAGATTAACAAGATAATTTTATTAATTTCCAACAAATGACCATAAATAGGTCAATGGGACTACTAGGTACAAACCGTACAATAGTGTGAGAACGAGCTCTTTCATTGATGCGGCAAGGAAATTGGAACGAGTGTTTAAAATTTTCCCTTCTTTTCACATGACCCAAGATAGCACATATTCAAAATTCAAATTACATTGTGAGTTTGTGAGGCTCAAAAAAATTGCAACTCCATTGTTATTGGGCACCCTCATTCTTTCTGTGGTTTGGGAGGCTTGCACAAACTGTAATGGGAAATCCGTACAAAGCCCCAATGACTTGGGGCATGCTCCAAATTGCCCGCTCTTTTAAAGGCAGATCCAACCTCCTTGAGGGAATGTGCGAATGGTAAGTGTTGACCACTCTGTCTCAATGACCCCATAACAGTACACCCCCTTTTTTTTACAAAAGGGATCCATCATGTTTGAGTGTCTATGCCATTCAATTTTCATCATCAGTCGACCATTTGTAAATGATGTAAACCCATTCTGCATGTTTATAATGTAAATGATCTTTGTAAGACCATCATGCATGTAACAACATAGGTAAGTTTATTTCTCTGATAGTGATTTCAATCCTAGGAGGTTTTTCGTCTCACCAATTCATGTGTGTTTCTAGACACAATGATCGGCAAAGTTTTTCTGTTAATTTTGGACAATTAGGTCCAAACTCCATGTTGTGATGCTCAGATGAAGATGCCAATATTTTTATTGGATTCCTCTTTCGGAGAGGTGCAAGATCGATCTAAAGATCATCTTGATCCGATGAGCAGAACATTTATTTTGAATTTATTCAAAATATGTGAAGGTTGGCCTTAAGGTTTTGTGCCCCAAGAGTTGTGTCGCACACCCTCACTGATGGATATAAATTGGTCAACGTTGGAGGACATTTTCACTCACCTCATCCTCACACATTTCTCTCTCCTCATCTAATTGGTTCGATGACCTTGGAGGCTCTTCTCTCCACACGTGGGAAATTTCAGTAGCAGCTCTTTTCTGTTTTCGGCCTAGGGTTTCTGCAGCAGCTTTGACCAGTGTTGACTTTGGTCAACGCAAGGTCAAACGGACCTGAAACTCTCCCTAAATTTCAATCTTTCAAATCTGCATTTTTTTGCACTATTCCCGAGGCTAGACATTGACTTTGACTTTGCTGTGTTGACCTAGCTGCTACTGTTTGCATTGACCATTGACTGACATCGTTGACTTTTGACTTGACCGTTTTGGCTGTCTTAGAGGGTTGTGTGACATTGCTAGTTGGCTGACCATATTGAGACTTTGCTGGTTGAAGCATCCTGTTGACTGTCGTAACGCACCAACACACTTATATATTTCTGGCTTGTCTTCTGTCAATCTACTAGTATGTTCTATCAGCATTTTACTTTATTGTTTATGTGATTGCTGACTGATATTAGAATAAAAAGTAAAGTTGCATCAAGCATAGAACATCTACAAAAATTTACATGGTATCGGAGCTGAGGTGAACACAAAGCCCTAGTTTGTAGCAATCACCAAAGAAGAGGATGGATTCCTCAAACTACAATGGCTTTATGGCTGATGACAAATTGACTGGGAAGGATGACTTCCATGCTTGGAAGATGACATTGGATCTTAATTTGGAAGACCAAGATGTCATGGACTATGTACAGGGTAAAATCTGAGAGCCTCCACCCACTGCAACTGCTACTGCCAAAACAAAGTACAAGAAGGGGGAAATCAAAGCAAAGCTGATGATCAGGAACTCAATTCATAAGAGTCTGGTTGCCTACATCTCTAAGCTAGGCACATCCAAGGAGATGTATGATAAGTTGGTCCACATGTTCAAGGCCAACAATGCGAATCAAGTCCTATTCTTCAAGAACCAATTGAAGAATCTGAAGAAAGGCAGGAATGAGTCTGTTCAATCATATTTTCTGAAATTGACCGAGATCAGGAATAATCTGTTGGCTATTGGGGAGACAATAGTTGATCGAGAGATGGTACTCACCACACTTGGAGGTCTCTCATCCAAATGGCATGTATTCAACACTACCATTCTCAATAATAATGTCATACCTGATTTTGACGAAGTATTATCGAGATGCGTACAAGAAGAGACAAGGATGAAGGAATATGAAAATGAAGGAAATGTTGCCTTCGCTGCTCATTCTAAGAAGAACTTTAGTGGTCCAAGGAACAAAGGAAGAGCAAGGATCCAAGGAAAGAAGGGCAAGTGTTACACTTGTCACAAGCCAAGTCATTATGCTAGAGAATGCCCTTTCAAGAAGGATTCTCCCGATGATGATGACAACAACAACAGCAACCGGAGGAATGGCAATCAAAGGAACAACAGGTTAAAGGGGAAGAGGAAGGCTCCCTCCGGCGGAAATGGTCAACCTTTCAAAAGGTCGAGAAATTCCAGGTATGAGGAATCAAATGTTGTTGATAAAAGAAATGAATTCATTCTTGTATCTGCCCTCTTTGCTGCATCTCCACCCGACACTATGGATGTCTGGTCGATAGATAGTCGTGCCTCAAGGCACATCACTGGGTTCAAAGAAGCACTTTCTGATATGGTTGAGAAGGATACTAATCTGGAAATTATCTTTGGAGACAATGCCACATATCTTGTGAAAGGGACAAGGACTGTGACCCTCCACTTGTCTCAAGGTAAAGTCCTTCGCTTGCAAGATGTACTCTATGTACCTAATTTAAAGAAGAACCTTGTGTCTATATCGGCCATGGAAGACAAAGGTTTCAATGTGGTGTTCATTGATGGGAAGGTGCGCATGTGGAAGAAGAGCTTCAAGGAAACTATCACGATTGGGTTTAGAGTTGATACACTCTACCAGGTTGGAGAAAGTCCACTGGGAGCGATGACGTGTGATACTATCCGACAGACTGAACTATGGCACCGAAGGTTTGGACACCTTCACTACAAAGCCCTTCCTGAAGCAAGGAAGGTGGTGACAGGGATGCCTAAATTTTCAAATAATCATGAAGGTGTATGTCAGGGTTGTGCCGAAGGAAAGCATACAAGGGGACCCTTCCCCTCAAGCGTCACAAAGACATCTGATGTCTTGCAATTGATACATTTTGATCTGTCTGGTATGTTGCTCGTGACATCCTTGGGAGGATGTTCTTATTATATGACATTCATAGATGACTTCTCTCGCAAAACCTGGAGATACTTCTTAAAGAAGAAGGATGAGGCTTTCATGTGATTTTGTACCTTCAAAGCCTTGGTGGAAAATCTGATAGGGAAGAAGATCAAGATATTAAGGACAGATAATGGCACTGAATATGAGACAAACGAGTTCAAGAACTTTTGCAGAGAAGCTGGCATCAAGAGGGAGACCACAACTGTCTATACTCCTGAGCAAAATGGCGTTGATGAACGAAAGAACAAGACCATTGTGGAAGTTGCCCGTGCCATGCTATGTGACCAGGGTCTACCAAAGTTTCTATGGGGAGAAGTTTTGAACACTGTTGTGTACATACAAAACCGATGCTCGCATTCCCCTCTGGACTCCAAAACTCTCGAAGAAGTTTTCTCTGGTAAGAAACTTGACGTCTCACATTTCAGAGTTTTTGGATGTCCTGTTTATTTTCATGTGCCAAAAGAGAAGAGGAGCAAGTTGGATGCTTCTGGGAAGAAGGGAATGTTTGTGGGCTACAGCGAAACTTCGAAGGCCTATAGAGTCTATGTGCTTGTTCAAAGGGAAGTGGAGATATGCCATGATGTTACCTTTGACAAAGATGCTTCCCTGAGGACAGTAGTCAATCTTCCGAGATCTGAGGAAGATCATGAAGCAAGGCCAGGAAATCAAGAAGGACCGATAGACCCGACTGATCCACCTCCTTCGATGGGGAAGAGACCCTCATGGCTCAAGGAGACTCTCGAGGATGCCGAGGGATATACGACCCCAAGGGGGACATTCCGTGAAAGCAAGAAGCCGAATAGATACTAAGGGTATCTAGCAGCCATGAGTACTATCATACAATTTGAGCTTGGATCTTTTGAGGAAGTCGTAAAGCATCAAGTCTGGAAGGATGCTATGCACGAAGAGTATGAGTCCATAATGAAGAATGATGTCTGGGACGTGGTTCTAAGACCGGAGGACAAAGCAGTTATCACCTCGAAATAGCTCTACAAGATCAAGCATGGATCTGATGGAAGTGCTGAAAAGTTCAAGGCAAGATTTGTTGCCCATGGCTTCT
Organism: Pinus albicaulis; assembly: GCA_034641835.2. NCBI lineage: Eukaryota > Viridiplantae > Streptophyta > Pinopsida > Pinales > Pinaceae > Pinus > Pinus albicaulis. The sequence continues at coordinate 1,773,008,587 of CM076580.1, forward strand.
CTCAAAAGGAAGGCGTAGACTATGATGACATATTTTCACCTGTGGCCCGATATACCACCACCCGATCTATCATAGCCCTTGTTGCTACGCAAGGATGGAGTCTTCATCAGATGGATGTGAAGACCGCATTTCTGCATCGTGCGATAAAGGAAGAGGTGTATGTGGAGTAACCTTTGGGGTTCGAAGTCCAGGATCGGGACACCCATGTCTGCAGGTTGAAGAAAACCCTCTATGGGCTGAAGCAAGCACCCAAAGCTTGGTACGAGAGGATAGATAACTACCTGATGAAGTTGGGCTTCACTCGTAGTAATGTTGATCTGAACCTTTACTTCAAGGTTGATAGAGAAAAGCCTCTCATTTTGGTGCTGTATGTGGATGACCTCTTCCTGACAGGTGTTGACCTTCTCATTCATCAGTGCAAGAGGGAGCTCAATGCTGAGTTCAAGATGAAGGACCTAGGACTGATGCATTACTTCCTAGGCCTGGAGGTCTGGCAGAGACCTGGCGAGATTTTCCTTTCTCAAGGAAAATATATTGTGAAGCTTCTGGAAAGATTTGGTATGGTGGACTCTAATTCCGTGTCGACGCCAATGGAGCTCAACTTTAAGAAGTTGAGTGGTAGCGCTGTTGAGCACGTGTTAGCTAACCCTACTGAGTATTGTCAACTCGTAGGGGCCTTGATGTTCTTAATGAACACCCATCCGAATGTATGTTTTGCAGTGAACACTTTGAGTCAACATATGGTTGAGCCTCATCACTTTCACTGGGTTGGTGCCAAGAATCTTTTGAGATATCTTCGGGGCACCATAAGCCATGGGCTGAGATACACTGTCGGGAGCATGACACTCCTTGGATATACTGATGTCGATTGGGTTGGCAGTGTGGTGGATCGTAAGAGCACATCGAGATGTTGCTTCACATTTGGTTCTGCTTCAATATCATGGATGAGCAGGAAGCAGAAGTCGGTAGCTTTGAGCACCGCGAAGGCCGAATACATTGCAGCGAGTATGGCCTGTTGTGAAGCAGTCTGGTTGCGAAAGCTCTTCAATGAGTTGTTCGGGCATGTGCTAGATACCACCGTGATACTCTGTGATAAGCAGAGTAGGATTCGCTTGTCCGAGAATCCTGTGTTCCTCGATCGATCCAAGCATATTGATATCAACTACCACTTTATTCGGGATATAGTATAGCGAGGCACCGTAAGGCTCGATCATATAGGAACTGATGAGAAGGTCGCGGATATTCTCACAAAGCCCCTGGGAAGGTCAAGTTCCTAACCTTTCGTGTGAATCTTGGTATCATGGAACGACCCTATTCTGAGGGTCTTGTTGGACAATGAGCTCTGGGAGCTCTGGGGGACTTTGGGTATAGCTTCTCGGAGCTATAAGCAACCACAGGGCTAGGCTTGCCGAACCTTGTTGGTGTGCTTCTACCCCACCGTTATGATTGAGTTGGTTCACCTCTCATTATCTGTGCCTCATATGCATCCTACCCATTGGGTTCAGGGCTCATGGGAAGTACCTCTCATTTGGCCAGTGAGATGGGAAAAGCTAGAGATTAGTAACAAAGACTGATGGACGCATCAGAGATTGTCGTACTCTCTATCTACGATTGCACGGTCCAACCACTTGATCTAGGATCAAGTATAATGAGGTTTCAGACCTCCAACTGACTTCGGGTTAGGTAAACCAACTTCGGGTTGGTATGAGACTCTTTGTGAGTCCTATAGAGGTTTCAGACCTCTAGGCTAAATCTGTCAACCGGGAATGATGTCTTTGTGACTGATCCACTTTTGCTCTGAAATAAAGAAGCCAGCAAAGCAAGTTACGGCAGGATGACGCACGATGTTTGGATTGCACAGGTGGATGGAGTTCTCCCTAGTTGAGAGGGGGTGTTAATTTTGGACAACTAGGTCCAAACTCCAGGTTGTGATTCTCAGATGAAGATGCCAATATTTTTATTGGATTCCTCTTTCAGAGAGGTGCAAGATCGATCTAAAGATCATCTTGATCCGATGAGCAGAACATTTATTCTGAATTTATTCAAAATATGTGCAGGTCAGCCTTAAGGTTTTGTGCCCCAACAGTTGTGTCAAACACTCTCACTGATGGATATAAATTGGTCAACATTGGAGGACATTTTCACTCATCTCATCCTCACACATTTCTCTCTCCTCATCTGATTGGTTCGATGACCTTGGAGGCTCTTCTCTCCACACGTGGGAAATTTCAGCAGCAGCTCTTTTCTGTTTTCGACTAGGGTTTCTACAGCAGCTTTGACTAGCGTTGACTTTGGTTAACGCAAGGTCAAAGGGACCTTAAACTCTCCCTAAATTTCGATCTTTCAAATCTGTATTTTTTGGCACTATTCCCGAGGCTAGACGTTAACCTTGACTTTGCTGCGTTGACCTAGTTGTTGCTGCTACTTGCGTTGACCATTGACTGACAACGTTGACTTTTGAGTTGACCATTTTGGTTGTCCTAGAGGGTTGTGTGACATTGTTGGTTGGCTGACCATATCAAGACTTTGTTGGTTGAAGCATCCTGTTGATCGTCGTAACGCACCAACACACTTATATATTTCTGGCTTGTCTTCTGTCGATCTACTGGTATGTTCAATCAGCATTTTACTTTATTGTTTATGTGATCGCTGACTGATATTGGGATAAAAAGTAAAGTTACATCAAACATAGAACATCTACAAAAATTTACATTTTCCCTCCAACCTCATCCCAAAGCTAGGGTGGATTTTGTCATCAGGATCTTAGAAGAGTCCTTGTGTTCTTTATCGAGTCTCTATAAAAGTGATTTGGAAATAATTCTAGCTATTTGTTTAGATTATTTTATTACAAGTCACTTAATCTACTAGATCACATTTTGTGTCGCAGAAATGGATAAATGTTGAGGCTCTATAACAAACGAGTGTTCCTCATTCATGTATTAAATGTAATATCTTGATGTAAAAAATATTTAGTGCATGGTCCCTCATAATTAGACACCATGGCTAAATATTAGAGAGTTGGAAAAAATATTAATCCCCTCACGAGTCAATTAATTAAGTTTTATGGCTAAAATAAATTAAAAAATACTAAGCCAGAAATTTAATTAATTCGTGTCCTAGGAAAAATTAAATTATCCAACATTTAAAATTCGTGGATTTTAAAGTTTTTAATTTTTGGAGGTCCCCGACCAAGGGAATATTGAAAATTTCAAGATATTTTGAACCCTTGGGCCATAATAGTTAAGTCAAAGTCAAATTTTTGAGGCAATTAACTCAAAATAATCATTTTTGAGTTAATTAAAAGTGAAATTTGAATTTCCTCAAAAAGTAACTTTATTCCAACGGTGATGATTAAAAGATCATTTGATCTTCATCAACGGTTGAGATTGCTTGACGAGGATCAAGCCAACTAGTCGTTGGAAGATTTATTTATAAATTAGAGGTCTCTCAACATTATTTGGATTAGGATCATTGAATTGTGCACTTGCTCTAAAAACCTCTTGTAACTTTTGCTGATTAATAAAACACAAAGACTTTGGGGTTTCAGACTATGGTGTCCCTTTTTCAGACTTATGTGGTAATATTGCTCCTAAAACTCTACTACTTTTATTTGCATTTATTGGTTAATAGTCTTTGAGGATTAATCTGTGCATAGGTATCTACTACAAATTTATGGGTTTTTTTTAAATATCATTTAGGTTTGATAGAAGTATTAGGTATTTATATTTCTTGAAAATCTTATGGTTTTTTTTAATCTCTATTAATCTAACAATCAAATTTGAGTATGCAGAAGTTACTATTCAGGATTTGGGCGTTTGGGAAAATCCTCAGGTGGATCAACCAACTCTCAAATTTTAAAGTCTAAAAAGCCCATTGTTTTTTTTAATTTCTAAAGCCATCTTACGGAATATTTTATTTGCAGGGTTTTTTAGGCTTGTGCCTCTTTAAATTTCCAGTTTATTCTACAGATCTACTGGATCTGTAGAATATTATTGTAGATCTGAAGTTTTGAAAAAAAAATTTAAATCTTAGGTTTTGGGATTTTTTGCATACTTGTAAATAATTTATTTTCTATTTGTAAATATTTGTGAATATTTTATTTTAAATTATTATTTTTTTTCGATATTTTATTTTAAATAGATTCTGAAAATACTTGCTAAATATAAAAATATTTTATTTAAATCTTGTAATTAATATTTATTTTTAATTTATTTATTTCTTAATACTTAAACATTTTATTTTTAATATTTGTAAATATTTTAAATTTGTAAATAATTCTCATATAGTCTTTATATCAGTCTCTCTTTGTATATATCAGTTTGGCTTTCTTTTGTGATCTCTGCAGATTCAGACAAAGGATGCTTAGGGTTTGAAGGAATCATTTTTTTTCAGGTGGGATAGTTGAGAGTGCTGAGGGAAGAAGGCCGTAAAAATTTTAAATACTTCTAAACCCTTGGTCTGTTGACATATTTCCTCCTTGAAGGGTTCTACTAAATTTTGAGCAGTCAGAAAAAAAAATTCCCATATCAAATTCTGAACCTGTCATCGTCAAGGACCCAAATTTATTTACGGATTTCTGAGTTTGGTTGTAGGGCTTTTTCTGATTTATGTTTAGACCGCAGGCATTCTGAGGCCGAGAGCCCTTTGAAGCTTATCTCTGCTCCTATAACGCAGATCTTTGACACAATTTCTCAGCAAGCCAATTTTTACATCATTTTGCAGAGGGTTTGTCATTCATTTTGGCAAGAAAATTCGTGGTCTAACTTCATGTTTTTGTTCTGGGCTGATAAATAAGAGTGAAGGGTCCAAAATTTCTTGTGTTTACAGGCCTCCAAACCCTCAAGATCGAATTTTCCTTAAAGGTGTTTTTTTGTTATTTTATTTTTAACTTAAATTTCTTACAAAAATATATATATATATATAAGAGGATTTTCGATTGGGGTTTAGCACATTTTCTGCTCAAATAAATTTTTATTTTCACTGCATGGGTTTGTAGGGTTTAAATTTCTATGATTCTTTTAAACTTTGTTTTGCAGTGAGATCTGAGATGTTTTCAGGAGGATCGATTCATTTTTAGAGCAATGATCTATTTGAAAATATTTCATGAGGGCTGTAAAAGACTTCTCTTCACATTTTGGAGAACCGCGAGCTCCTTAAAGTCTTTTCCCTGCTCATGAAACTTCTTATGACTAACCTTTTGTTTTTACAGAAATAACAGATTTCTTTTAAAGTCCTCTTTATAAAAAAAAAATTCCAAGGAATTTATTTTTGAAGGCCTGAGCATAAATCAAATTTTTTTTTTTTTTTTGGACTTTCTTACTCAAGACCAAGAGCAACTTGAAGCCCTTGAGCTGGTGTGAAAACCACATAGAGAGAAGCGGTTTTGTGAATCTTGAAACATTGCATTCAATTGAAAATCAGATGTAATTGGTTTTCTAAAGCTGGCCGCAAGCAGTTTTTCGTTACTACTTGTTAAATATCATTCCTGAGTCAATTGTTGGTGAATACAGATATAACGTGATCATTGCAGAGGAATTGGGCACTTCTTTGTAGCTCAAATTTTGTAACCTGTGTGCTCATCTGAAAAAAATCACCTTTTGGGGCTAGCCACAGGCCTCTAAGACCTTGTTGTCTTCTTTTGTAGCACATATATTTACTGCATACTCTTTAAATCTGAAGCATACATATCACAGACTGCCACAATTTATCAGACCTAAACTACTAATTGCAGACCCTAAGCATAAAATTGACTTCTTGTTTGGCCCAAGATTAATCCTAAGTGTTGGGTTGTCATTTTGTGCATATTTGTATGACTGAGTTTGACTGTTGGAGGACTGACATTTGTGTTGCAGAGACCTGATTTTTCAGAATTACTAATATTTTGTGTGCAGGACCTTTGGAAGGAATCTTCCATATCTTATGGTGTGGAAAACCCTTATTTGTGGGTTTGAATGTCCTGCAAATGAATAAAGGATTTTCTTCAAGAGGTTTCAGGCTTGTTTATTGAAAGGGATCACATAAATGTTTAGGGGCTTGAAATTCATCACATCTAACTCACTGGTTGAATTCTCTCGTTGGTTCAGATTCCATTTGCATTCATTGACTGGATCTGATTATGAGGTTGCTGCATATTAAACTCACTCATTTATTTTGAGTTGCTGGTGCTTGCATACTTTCAGATTTCACTTCTTCCTAATTGTTATTTAACAAAGTGAAATAACTCTAAGAAAGTGATATAATTCAAGATATATTATTGTGACTCATTGGCATATCATTGGAAGAACTTTGTTTCAAGTGATACTTCATAAGTCAGATTATAAGTAACTTTGACACTGCTCGCATTAAAGCATCTGTCTATCAAGTTTAAGCAACCTAGCCTAATTTCATAAATTGCTTTCTCTGACATTTGGACATAATTGGTAGTGGTTTTTATCTCATTTACTATTCATAAGTGGTGTTTTACTAAAGAGCTAGTTGCTTATTTCAACTGTCTAAGCAAGGAACACTATAACAACACTATTGGCATTGAGATATTTTGTCATTGTTCCATAGAGAATATCTTTCGATCATCCTTTCAAAGTTTACTGCTTATATTTCTGAATGTTTTTATCTTTTTCTAATATTTCCTTGCAGCATTGCTTACCTTTTAACTTGAAATAGTTCCACTTTGCAAGTGGTTTAATCTTTATTTGAGCATTGGTTATTAAGGCACTGATCTCTTATTTTCCATCAAAAATGCCATTTGGATCTAATTGAACATATTTATCTTAGATTGCTCGATCTAATAGCCTAACCTGCCACTGAATCTTAATTCAAGTTATTTAGGGAAGTGATTGCTTTGCCTCCTTGTCTCCTAGCACTTGTTGTTCCAACAAGTTTTCTCCCATCATCCATCCGCCTACAGGGACTACCCCCCTTGACTTAGCTAGGAGAGAGTCTAAACAGAGTGAGTAGGGATCAAAATGACAGCCCCTACTCTGAGGGTTGTGCCTTAGGTGTACACTTTGGGCGACAACAGTAAGCATCTGTCATCTCACCATTACATGCTCTGAGAAGAAGTCAGGCCATTAGCCATACAGGCATTGGACCTATTCATACGAACATAAAAAGAGAGGTAAATGGAAAGTTTTCAACAGATTTGCCAGAGGAAAGTGCCAATCTAACAAAAGGAAAATATTGGATAAACTCGATCCATAGACTCAGATAACCAAGTGAATCTGCAATCTTCACAATAAAAAGCCAGTGAAATGCCAAAAGTAAAACAGCCTTCACACTCTTCCTTATCTTCAATGGCAAATGACACGCAAAAATCTTCACTAGCCAAATCATGAGATCACTACAAAATTCTCCCTTTATAAATTCCGAATTTTATCGACCAACGTCTTTATAAATGATGGAGAAAATAACACCTATGTCTACACAGTTTCTTAGCCTCTGATAACTCATTCTAATGTTTGACATTTGTAAAGTTTCTGTGATTTTGTGGCACACTAGGTGTTTAAAATTGCAGTATGTTAATATACAGCTCTGCAGTAACTACAGTATATCTATAACTCCTGGAAGGATGAAATGCAGCAGACCAGTTGAGCATTTACTCTCTCTTAGATAATTACTAGGCCAATGCTAAGGTTTTGTTTACCTGTACTATGATTAAAGAAATCACTTCTACAAAGACGTGTTATCTGCCTTGGAAACAAAATTGAAAATACCTACCTCTTCCTTGATGGATTGAATATGTGTCATTACAGCCTTTTCATGTTCCCATTGTTGTGTAAGCTCTTGCTGCCTTTGCTTCAAAAGACCTAGTTCTGTTTCAAGTCGATTCAACCTATCTTTTGAAGCCTTATCTGTATCATTCGTGAGAGAGAGCCGTTCCATCTCAAGTTTCAATACAGCACGATCAATTTCATCTAAAGCAGTGGGCTTCGATGTGATTTCCATTTTCAGTTTTGCAGCAGCCTCATCCACAAGATCAATAGCTGTAATAAAATTTAACAAAATTGTCCTTTAGCATTATCAGAAACCATAGACAAACTCTTACTAAAGGAAATAGGCTTAATAACTTGATCTTTAAACAGTAGAAAACATACCTTTATCGGGTAAGAAACGGTCACTAATGTAGCGGTCTGAAAGAATTGCTGCTTCCACAAGGGCACTGTCGGAGATCCGAACACCATGATGCAACTCATATCTTTCACGCAGACCACGGAGTATAGAGACTGTATCCTCCACTGATGGTTGGTCAACATAGACTTGCTGGAAACGACGTTCTAAAGCTGGATCTTTCTCTATATATTTGCGAAACTCATCAAGAGTGGTTGCTCCAATGCAACGCAGTTCTCCCCGACCTAGCATGGGTTTCAACAAATTACCCGCATCCATGGCTCCACTTGTTGCACCTGGAATCCAAGAAATAGCATATCACTAGTTGTATTCTTTATGAAGTAATACCAAAATAATACATAGGTCATTTAATTCTTCTAAAGTATGATGTTGATATTAAAACAGACTTGGAAAGTTTAAATTGTCACACATATGAGCTTATAGCCATTGTATATATTTTTAGTTAAGTTGGAGTCAATATTTTCATGGATCAGTGAATATGAGCCATTGGTCTCTCCGATTAGGTTTCTGATTGATCAAGATGAATGCACGGTGTGTCTTAGTGGACCATCTCTGTTGTAGCATGCAATGAATCACTAAAGATTATTCTTAGATCCCATAGTTATGCCAATATGTTAACATTATTACCATGTTACTTCTGGGTCACTATCCATGGGTGCATCTCCATTTAAAAAACTTATTATAAACTAAATGGTGGATAAACAATGAACATCCATGCCATCCTCAACTAAGTAGAAAAATTGTCAGAGCTATATTTATTATTCACAAAGCAGTGTTTTTTGGCCATTTTTAATTCTATAGCCCTTTTGGTCAAACAGTTAATAGGCGCCCACGGGGCTTTGAATTGATGGTGAGTTGGTGCACTGTTAAAGGCATTCCTTGTGATAGGTCACCAGTTGAAATCCCCAGAGGGTGGTTAGCCTACCAAAAAAAAACGAGTTAAAGGGCAATAAATAAAAAGTGGATTTAAAAGCCAAACAATACTTGGTCAAACCTTATGCAGAACTCAAGTACTTCAATTTTTTCATTGGAAGGGTTGGCCTTTAAAGATTTAAACAATGGAATTTGATTAACTTTTGTTAATCATGGAAAAACAAATTAAAAAACTAACTTTAAAATCGAATTTAAACTAAGTCCTAACACTAACGCTAACCTAACTTTACAATTTCTAATATTTTTTGTTTTTTAACTTTTTTTTTTTTAAATCCTAAAAACTAAACTTAAAAAATGAAATTCTAAACCAAGCTAACGTTAAACAAAACTAACCATAAAAAAAAAAGATCTAAAAATTAAAATCTGAAAGTCTACAAACTAAAAAAAAAATTAAAACTAAAAGTTAAACAAATCGAATTAAAAAAAGAATAAACCTAACACTAAACCCTCTAAAACAAAGATGAACCCAATAAAAATTTAAACGCATACGTAAGGGCTCTTTGAGTTTATGCAATGCGTTTATTATGTGTGTTTGCTCTGTTTTTTGTTTTTGCAGGCACGACGGCAGAGAGGAGATGAGATCAGACAGTGGTTTCGTGAAGGCTGGAGAGGGGGGTTGCGGACGGCAGAGGAGGATTAATGCAGGACGGCAAGGAAAGAGGGCTGACGACAGAGGAAGACGTGAAGACAAGGAGTGGGAAGGACGTCCAGCAAGGGAGAGGCAGCGATGGCTAAGGAGAATGCTGGACGGGGGACAGATTAGGAGTTTGACAGCAGAGAAGTTAAATGCAGATTGCGCAAAGGCTGGAAGGGGAGAGGCAAGACGGCAGAGAAGGAAAGCAAGGTCGACGGCAGTGGCTAAGGTAATGCAGTAGAACGAGGACGTCAGACGGCAGGGGGGATGAGACAAGGGGCACGTGAGGACGGCAGGGGCAGTGGAAAAGGATGACAGAAATGCAGAAGCAAAGGGCAGCATATGGATTAATGAAGCGCAGATGCAGAGATTTGAGGTAGCGTTTTATGCAGGCATGAACCTAGTACTTAAAATTCGCCCAGCAGAAATAAACTTTTCCAACAGTACTCAGATTTTAGATGCACCTTTAATAACATTCAGATCTGCTAATAGAAGAGACCCTAAGGCCAGATCTTTAAAAAAAATTCTGAAAAACCTCCTGCGAACCTGCAAAAAACCAGAACAGATCCAAAACTATGCACAAAAAGTTATAAACCCTTACACCCTAGAGCAAATATACAAATTTACAATACTAATTTACAAATTAGAGGCCCTCATGGCCAGATTTAAACCCATTTCAGCACAATTTTTTAGAAATTCAAATTTTTAAAGAGAGGCACAAGTCCTAGAAAACTCTGCAAAACCACTAATTCCGTAAAATAGCTTTGAGAATTTAGAAACAATGGACTTTTTTCATATTTACAAAATCTGAGAGTCAGCTGGTCCAACTGAAGACTTCCCCAGACGCTCAAACCTTTAAAAAAATTCCCTACACACTTAGATCTGAAATTTAAATTGATAGAGATTTAAGAAAATAAACATGAGACCTTTCAGAAAAATAGATAACTAGTTTTTCCGTTAAATCAAAAATGTTATCTTATGAACCCAGAAAACTACACAAGATACCTGTATGTAGATTAATCCATGAAAGCCATCAACCATAAAAATGCAAAATAAAGTTTGTAACCCCAAAGACCATCAACCATAAATCACCATATAAATTTGGAAAAGGAACACCAAAGTTTGTAACCCCAAAGTCTTTATGCTATATTCATCAAAAGGAATCACAAGAGCTTCCAAGAACAAGTGCACGATCCAAAGATCGGATGCAAATGTCACATCAAGACTTCTAATTTATAAGACAAAACCTCCAACGGCTAGTTCGGTTGATCCATGTCAAAATAATCTCGACCGTCGAAAAGATTTGATCATCTTTTAATCTGGACCGTCAAAATTATAAAGTTGAGAAAAAAACGAATTTATCATTTAAATCCATTTTAATTAACTCGAAAATAATATTTTTGAGTTAATTACCTCAAAATTTTGACTTTGACTTAACCACCTAAGCCCAAGGGTCCAAAATTTCTTGAAATTCTCAATATTCCCTTGACCTGGGACCTTTAAAAATTCATTTTTTAAGGATCAACGAATTTTGCCTTTGAAGAATTTTATACTCACCTAGGACCTAAAATTAATTAAATTTCTGACTTAAGATTTTTTTAATTAATTTGACCAGAAAATTTAATTAATTGACTGAGAGGGGATTTAATTATTCTTTCCAACTCTCTTTACATAAGATAAATACATTTAGACACATGAAGGGAGAATACCCATTCATATAGACCCTCAAATAGGTACCCAATTCTGCGACTCAAAACATGATCTAGTATACCAAGTAGCTTGTAATAACATAATCTAGCCAACTAGCTAGGATTATTCCCAAACTACTTTTACAAAGACTCGATAGAAAACACTAGGACTCACTTAGCATCTTGATAACAAAATCCATCCTAGCTTTGGGGTGAAGCTGGAGGGGAAAACTCTGCCGATCACTTGTGTCGAAAAACACAAGAAAATCAATGAGACAAAAAACCTCCTAGGATAAAAATCGTCACCAACATACTAGGCTTACCTAGGTTGTTACATACATGACAGTCTTACTTAGATCATCTACATCATAAACATACAGAATGGGTTTACATTATTCATAAAACTGTCCACTGATGATGGAATTTGAATGGCGCGACCACGTCGAACATGATGAATCCCATTTGAAAAAATGGAGGTGTACTGCTATGGGGTCGTTGACAAAGTGTGGTCAACAAAAGGGTTGGCCTTTAAAGATTTAAACAACGGAATTTGATTAACTTTTGTTAATCGTGGCAAAAGCACAAGTTTTTCTCCTCATCAAGTGGGACATTATCGATAATTCGCATGCACATCAATTGGTACAAAGACATGGATGTGTAAACCCATTTGTAAAAAAATACTTGTTGAAAATAAGGGCACCAAGGAGGTGTTTCCTAGTGCATTTATCCTTTTGACCTAGGAAGACACATCAATGACCCTTTTGCTGTTGATTTTCTAGTGCAAATAGGGTTAGCACAATATTTCTAAAATTACGATAATTACTTTTGATGTAGATCTTCTTTAGTGTATTTCAATTATATCATTCAACAATTATACTTCAGAAATTCAACCATAAAGAACAGTAAAATAGTAGAGATCACACCACACAAGAGAGGACAAGATTTACCCTGGGAAAACCCACTACAGAGAAAAACCTAGCAACCTTTTCCAATAGAGAAATTCTTCTTGTTCAATGGGAGACACACCTAGACCTATGGTCAAATTGGCCTTCTCCTCCAAGTCAAGACACCCAATCGGATCCTACACTTCGCTTTTGTTCCTGCACTTCAAGAATTTCGGCATTCCTACCCTGCCCAGTTGCCCCAACATTTTGGCTCTGCTATAGTTTCCCCGGTAACCCAGAATTTCGGCCCTCTGCAATAGTTGCCACAGAAAAGAATGTGAACCACAGAGAGATAGTCTACTCCACATGTGAGAGATGCTAGAGAGAGAGAAGAGAGAAATATCGACCTTCTTTTCGTCCTTCGCTTACTTGCCCAAAAACTATCTTGTGAGAAAGAATGCAAATGTGCCAAATGTGGAGCTCGAGTTACCTTTATATAGTAGTTTGTCTAGGGTGAATAGACGTGTCTCTTGGCCAGGCCCGACTTGACTTGGAGGGAAGTCAATTTGTAACTTTTGGAGCCAAAAAATTCATTTCAAAAATTCAAAGTTACATCTATTAAAAGTTGCAATGGGACTTTTGTTGGAAAATCGGGAGGCTTTACAATTAGATTAGATTTTCCTTTCTTTGATAACTAGTGAAATTTGTTGGCTTTTTATTAATTTTATTTTATTCTTCTTCATCAAACAATTATCAAACGTACAAAACATGAAGATCACAGAAAACAAAAGAACACAAGCCAAGGCAAAACCCCTCCAAGGGGAAAACCCAGAAAAAATTATCTTCTTATAGAATCAGATCAAAGCGAGATATCAAAGACCCATGACCAAAGACTTCAACCTTCTAGATGCCAAGTAAGACCCTCCTTCTTCATAGCAAAATTCATCAGCAAGAGACCAACAGTTGATTTCCAACAAGAGATGTAATAGGGCAGATCTTCCACAAATCAAACTTCAAGATACATTCTTCATCAACTTTAGATTTCGGCATTCCTCTTCTTATGTGATTTTCAGATCAGATTGAGTGAATTGTGTGTCCAAATGAGCTCAAATCAACCTCTATTTATGTTGTATAGAGGCGTGCGAATAGACATGTCCTTTGGGGCTGGGCCGATTCGACAGGTGGGTCGACTTGGCATCTAGAGGGGTTTTCGTCCCAAATTACATATTTAAAAAATCTTTTTCCTTTTTCTTTACAATAGGTCCAAATAGGACTTTCACTGTTTGACTCAAAAAAACCTAGGAGCATGAAGAACATGCTTATCTAATAAAATAATAATAATAATAAAATATTTTTCTTCTTTTTCTTTCTGCATAAAATATACAATGATATACGTACAAAGTGTTGAAATATGTAACTAGGTTCGGTCTTCATAATGACATATGTAATCATGATTTTATGTATTTGATATTAAAGAGAAAAGAAATTTATTGTTGTAATTCTTGATGCATGGGTTTCATGCTCAAGATCATTTTATTTACAGGTCAAGCACCCATTGAGTATTTCTAGGGCTTTGTCATAAAGTCTAGGAGTCAAGGAAGCCATTGTCATATGTAAAGACCCTATTGGGCACTTTGTATTATGTAAAAGAAATTTATTGTAAGTCAAAAAGTGACAACTCGGCCTTAGCAGAGGACAAGTCGGCCTTAACAGAGGACAAGTCAGCCTACAAGCAGCTATTCGACCATCTTGAGAAGCCTATATATAAGGAGACTTCGACCTCATTTGAGAGATCATCATCAATCTCACAAGAAGTTCGATCTAAGCAAGAAGAAGACCAAAAGAAGAGCGAAAAAGAGGAGAAGAACCAAGAAGAAGATATCAAAGTTTTGGAATTGTTTTTGGTTTGTCACTCTTCACATGTGCGAGGTATCTAGGGTAATTTATGTTGCAGCAGCACCAAATTGCAACTACCACAAAGAAGTCGAATTTAGGGTTAAAAGAAGTCAAGATTGTAGGTCAAATTGTCAAGGAAGAATAGACTAACCAAGTGAAGGTGAAAGGAAGCCAATTTCACCATCTTCTCTCATACGTGCCAATCTAGGGTTTTTGCAGAAGAGACTGAAATTTGCAGGTCAAGGAGGCCGAAAATTGCAATCAAAGTTGCAGGCATGAAATCTTGGTCGAAGTAGTAGTTGCAGCCGAACTAGGTTGACTTTGTGAGAAGGAAGTTCTTCAAGGAGAATTTTGAGTTAGAGAGGTCTTTGTCAAGGTTCATAGGTCTTGGAATTCGTCATTTGAAGTTCTATAAGAAGAGAAGAGTTCTTGTGAGTTTTCCTCTCAAGAGGAGAGGTTTTTGCCCTGGCTTATAGCCTATATCTTGTGTCGTCTTGTCTCATTGTTCTTCACCGTTTGGTGATTGTTTGATGATAGAAGACACAATAATAATCAAATGAAAGAAGAAGTTAATCAATTAAGTAAAAATACATCACAGGTAGTTATCAAAGTTAGAGAAAGCATCTAATTAAGTTGCCCCTAGATTTCTCAACATGAAATCAGTGCTAAGGTGACAACATCAAGACAAAAGGGCAGCTTGAAAATCATCCAATTGAAGTACACGTAAGGGCCGAGCACAAGGAAAATCATCAAGGAAAGTTAAGGAATCGAGAAGAATACATTTGGGCCAAACATAAGGAGCACATCAAAGAGGACTAATCTACATATCATCTTGAAGGAAGAATGCATCATCATCAAAGAAATCAAGGCAATTTCCCTCATCAAGGATTACACCTCAAGCAATCTTTGAAGACACCTCTCATCATCTAGAAGAAGAATCATTTTCATCAAGAAGGCATCTTCAATTGTCAACAACAAAGGAGTAATGGAAGTGAACATCATCAAGAAGACACCCATTGGAAGATATCATCATTAAGGACGTATATTAATCAAGTAAGTATTTTATATTTATGTTAGAATATACTATCAAAATGACTTCATTTTGCAAGGAGAGCAACAAACTAGTTGGGTCATCAAACTACCTTGCATGGAAAAAGAGGATAGATTTGATCCTGATAGAAAATGAAGTCATTGAATATGTCAAGGGTTCATCAACTTCAATCTAAGTATATGAGAGGAGAATTAAGGGCTCAAAGAATCCTCATAGAATCAATCAAGGATTCCCTCATCTTATATGTAGCACAGTTGTATACATCAAAAGAGATCTATGGAAATTTGGCAGAATTATTCTCTCTAAGCATTGTTGGAGAAATAATATCTCTAACTGAAATATACAAGATGAAGATATCAAGAGAAGGAGTATCTCCATATCTCGTGAAAGTATCCCAAACAAGAGATCAACTTCAAGAGCTAGGAGAAGTTATGTTTGATCGAGAAATGACCATTATCATACTCAATGCACTAGTAGATGAATGGGGCAACATTGTGTCAAGTATCTATGGAAAGAAAGAAGCCACTTCATTCAGTGAACTTTGGTCATTATGCAAGATTGAAGAAACTAGGTTAAAAGCAAAGAGTGATGTTGGATCAAGTGAACAAACTCAAGCATATGCAGCTATGGCTAGAAAAAAACGGAAGTTTGGAAGGTTTGATCCTCGGAAAAAGAAGTAGTTTGACATGTCAAAGATCTAATGCTATGAATGTAATGAATATGGGCACTTTAAGAGGAATTGTCCTAAACTCAAGAAGGACTACAAGAAAATAAAAGATAGAAATGAAGCTTATATCACTGAAGAAGTAGAAGAACCTGAAAAGAAGTCAAAGGAGGAAGTAAAATACCTTTATTATGACTGAAATAACCTCCTTCACTTTGTTTATAAGAAGATAGCAGTCATGATAAAAGTATCACAAGAATGATAGGATGCATTATAGTTGAGATAGAGATGACATCATCATCAAGGCACGGAAGGATAGCCAAAGTAGAAGTTCATATAGTTGAAATTGTCATCATAATGAAGAGAGTTGCTCATGGCATTTTCATTGGAAGCATATAAGGATAATCTAAGTAGCAATATATATGGTTGGACAAAGTCATCTAGCAAGATAGAAGATAAAGAGATCATCATAAATCACCATCATTAGACATGGCATTTGCAGAATAAGGATCATCAAGATCCTTCATTGGAATCCTAGTTAGAATGGTTCATCATTCTTTGAACAAGCAAGTGTCACACAAATAGTCTACATTCCACATAATGTTGGATCTATGATGGTATGATGACAAAGATGTGCAGCATGTCAAGTTGGTTGAAGCACTTTTATCTTCAAGCAAGGAAAGGAAGCTACTAGGAGGAAGTCTAGATGACCAAAAGAAGAAACAGGTATGTATATACATGATAGATAAATTCATGTCATCATATGGTTACAATAGAACGGATAGAATAATCTATCTCATGAGCATGATGAAGAAAACTCTTCCTTAAAAAGATACATGAAGGCATGTAAACAATATGCCTTGAACTCTTCTAACTCTTCTACATATTGACAAGATGAAATCAACATAATATGACCTCATGAATAGTATGAGAAGACTATGGTTCCTATGATGAAGGAACTATGTATGGAAGATCCCGCAGAAGCAATATGTGAAAACGGTGAAAGAATATTTCATGAAATATGTATCTATAGTCATGTAAGGTAAGATAGGTGATCAACATCTGATAACAAGAAGGATTAGCTATGATATCTCCATGAAGAAGGTATGAAGACCTTGATAGGTATCTGTATCTTGGAAAAGGAGAACCTTGGTAACAAATGCCTTGGAGATGGATTCATACATGTGCAGGATGTGATGTTGCTAGAAGTTGATATCATGACAAAAGGCCATTATAAAAAAGTAATGTTCATTTGATGTTCATTTTTTATTTTTTAGAAATCATTTGGTTGGGTTGTAACAAGGCTACTAAAAGAGGGTTGTAGAAGCCACCTACAATTAGTACTCATGAGATTGAATGGAAGATCCCAAAAGAAACATGACTTGGAAGAGGTAGTTGTACGAAGGATAGCCATATGTGTTCTACAAGGTTGCTTCCCGATGAAGGAAAGGATGACATGACTATTGGTTCAACACTATGTTTTGTTGAAGGGAGTTGATTGAAAAGATGGTCGATGCCCTATGAAGAAGTTCTAGAAGAAGAAGGCTCCATGATGAAGAAGTTGAAGTTCATGACATGATGCTGAAAGAAGGAGCCCTACAAGCAGTTGATAGTACCATGATCTCCATCGAAGAATAGATAACTATTGTTGGTAACAAGTCCCTAGGTAAGAGGGAGCTTGGATATAATCTTTTTATAGGAATGACCATATCCTCCCTAGTTGAGAGGGAGAGATAGACACATCATTCTTGTCTTCAAGCTATAAAGAAATAATGGAGGATTGGGTAAGCATTTGAGATCTTCATACTCTTTGAGGATGTGGTAAGACATCCAATAAGTTGTTAGTTTATGTAGCATCGGATGTGTTCTAGCCATGAAATTTGGTGGAGAGGCAAGAATACATGAAATCTCCAAAACACAAAAATCGGTTATGGAAATTCCACCTGATATGACTTAATTAGATTATTAGTCGATTTTTAAATATTTCCTAAATCTAAACTTAGGGAATATGGCTAATTGATCAAAATTAATTAAGTCAAGGTGTGAATCATCTAGAAACTCACACGAATCGACTCCAAGTTGATCCTAGCCATTGATTGAGTTTTAATCTTGGTCGTTGGTGCTCCAATAGTGGATTATAAGAGGAAGTCGATGGGCACTTAGAGAAGACACACCAGAAACATCAGCAATTTGATTTCCTTGGCAGATTGATTTTCAGAGTAGCAACAGTCAATTATCAGAGAGCCAGAGATCGAAGCATTGAGTGAGGGTAAGGGACACTGGGTCTAGAGGAGATTTTCCAGATCCGAAGAGTCAACTACAGAAGGGTCGACTTTCCTCAATGAGGATGTGCAGAGGCAGTGCAGAAGCTTTAGAGGCAGAGTTTGATTTGGCCAGACCGAGAGTCGTTTCAGTTGTTGAAAACCGGAAAGATTTCCAAAAGAGCCAACGAGTCATTTTGAGAGGCTGGATTGGGCAGACGGCTTGATCAATTGTAGTTCCAAACAAAGTGGACCAGTGACTAAGAAAACTTGACGCAAAGGTTGACTCAAGGATTTCGTGGAGCCCATTCAGAGCTAGTTTTGGAGCTGGATCAATGTCGGGTGAGAAAAAATTTGTCTCACTAATTTTTGTGCCTAGTTTCTCATGTAGTGGATTGCCAGTTTGTGCATCCAAATTGTACTCAGAATTTCACTGCTACATAATAATAAAAACCCTCATTGTTGCATCAGTTTTCCCAAGTTGGGTTTTTCCGAGACAATTGTCCAAAAATATCGATGTCATTTTTATGTGTGTGAGATATATTTTCTCAGTTTCTAGTGCAAATATTTTTGCAGTTTTTATTTGTTGAGTTTGCAGTGTGTTTATTCTGATGTTGTTGTAGCAGTAAACTGAATAATTAATTTATCAGTTAGAAGAAATAATACCAATTGTTGCAATAGGATATCAGTTTTAAAATTTTCACATGGTATCACAGCGTAATAGATCAGCCAGGAAGCTCAGAAGCGAAGAGGAAAATTTCATTGTTCAGAGGGAGCAACAGGCCAAAATTCCTAGAGGTTGCACGTTGTTGGGGCAACAATTCGATTTTGAGTTGCAGGGTTGCAGAGAAGTCGAGTTGTCTGGGATAGTGATTACAGCAATCAGAGCGAGCAATTGGAGCTCATATTTTCGCTGAGCAGATTCCTTGGTTGGACGCAGAGGGTTTTGCAGTAGCAAAACCAGCATCGAGTGGAAGAGAAAAGCACACACACAGTGGGAGATTTCTCTCATAGGATTTCTAGCCAAGAAATCTAATTTTCCCAATTGCAAATTGGTAGTAACAGCTAGCAGAACAATGCATTCCAGGAGGGAGTGCGAGTAGCAGAGCAGCAACCGAGCAAGAGAAAGTTTCCAGACGAGATCAAAGATGGTCATAATTGGGCTCAGGGACCAAGACAGATTGTAGGGTGCCTCCTACTATGTCATCTGGAAGGCAAGGATGTTATTCCTTCTAGATGAATATGGTCTAAAGCCTTATGTAGAGAGTGTAGTAGCAGTACCCCAGGATGTCGATTAGTAGAAGGACTACAGAAAGGAAATGGCGAAGACCAAGAGGATGATTTTCAATGGAGTCCAGGATCACCTCATCTCACATGTGGCAGAGAATGGAACGACCAAGGAGATGTGGGATGTTTTGTCTGAGTTGTTTCAGAGTTCTTCCAAGCAGCGGAAGATGTATCCCCAAAAGAAGTTGAGGAACAAGAGGATGTCGAAGGAAAGAGAATAGATTACTTTATCACTCGAATTCAGGAAGTCTGAGATCAGTTGTCAATTGTTCGGTCAACACCTCAACCCACGGAGCTTGTACGGTTGGCAATAAATAGTGTCTTAAAGGATTGGCAGGTATTTGTCCAGAGTATCTTGGGCAGAGATACCTTGCCAAGGTGGGACAGGATGTGGTCTGATCTGCAGCAGAAAGAGTTGAGGTGGGATTTGTTGAAGAGCACCATCAGTGGCAACAGTAGCAAGGGCATGAAGAGTGAGGAGGACAATGTGGCCCTTGCATCCAAGGGTCTTAGTCAGGCACAGGGGGAGTAGAAGAAGAAGAAGAAGGACATATCTAAGGTCAAGTTCTTTAGGTGTGGCAAGTTTGGTCACTACAGTACCCAATGTCCTCTCAGAAAGAAGGACAAGCAGGAGAAGCAGGACCAAGCAGCAGCACATGCTGAGATAGATAGGTTGTCCTCCAGGTTGGAGGAATACTTTGCGATGTGTTGTCGCACAGAATGTCTAAGCACCGCGACAATGGCTCAAATCGGGGGTTGTCACTCTAATCCCCAATCTCTCCATTTAAGTTGTCTCCCTACAGTAGACTAAGGGGAGTAGACCCTACAGAAAATGGAATGAAGAAGGACTAGTTGGGAACCAACCAATCTGAGAGACATAGTTGAGCGACCAAATACTCGTATTAGATCTAACGAGATTTAAAGGATTTGATTAGATTTAGACGATTGATACCAATGCCTTATGGAGTCAACTATCATGCTAAGAAATTTAAGACCAAGTAATTGATGAGCAATTGCTGCTTGGATGAATAACTATCTTATATGTAATGCAGATCCTAAGACTATTCTAATTAAATGTCTATTCTAAGTTTAAACCCTTCAATCCTTTCTATATTGAGCCTGATTTCGTAGTAAGTGCCAGAGAGAAGATAAGGCGAAGCACACTAAGGTGTGATTAACGATACCTCTCCTGGAAATCTAACATACCCGGTGCCTTCAGCACTGCAAAGAGTTGTGGCTCTAACGACTGCAAGGTCACCGTTTAAGTACTAAAAAAACCAGCTTTCTCAAGCAAAGATGGATGGGTACCTATCTTTCTATCGACCAAGGTTATGCTTGGAAGTAAATTTTAATTATGCAAGTCTAACTTAATATGCAAATGCAAAAGATGATCAGAGGATGATTAGGACGAAACGAGATCAAAGAATTAGGAGCGCTTATACCACTATTTATTTATGAGTTATATGTTAAAGCCCAATTTCAATTCGCAAAGAAATATATTCACTTCTTAACACGATAATTGAAAAAGGAACCTCTTAAATAATTCAGTTCAGCACTTATTCAGAAATATACTTGTAACATAAAACTTGAAATGTCACAGTATAATGCCCAATACGTAATTAGATCACAAGCCTATCAATTATCCTCAGTTTGTCCAGATTATTTCCAATGCAGTTATAGCTCAAAGAGAACAAAATTCTTTATCTCTAGATTTTTTCAATGAAAAATAAGGCATCTAATTAGAGAAAGATTCTGGAAATGCAAAACCAATAGCACTTGCCAACATATAACGTTTCGATCATTAAATCAGTGTTTGTAACGAGAAGACTAGATTTTAAAATCTTAATATCAGCCCTTATGTTATCTTCAGTCTATCAGTGATTTAAATGATGAGGACAGCAGTGAGTTAAATCTATGTTAAGCACTCTTTAAACTTCAGAAATATGCTTTGAAATGGCAGTGATTCAATGAAAAATATTTCTGAGTTAAATCTTCAATCCAATGAGGTATTCAATCTTTTAAGATTTATGGTTTAAACCCAATGAAATTAATTAATATCACCGTTTAGGATTTAATGTTTAGTGTGATGAAAGAGAAGGTTTAGAGACAGAACCCGAAGGCTCAAAGCCTTGATGACACCTGTTGAATCAAGTTCAAATTTGAGTACCCAAAATTACCTTCAAACTCAGAAAAAAAATTCCACAAAACTTGTATGACAGTGATGAAAATTGTAACTGAACACGCTCCTAAAAATCGCTGTCTCTGACAGTTGATACCCTCCTTATCTCATTGTCACAGCGAAGGAAAGTTCAAAAAAGAGATGCTTGAGGCTATGTAATGATTGCGTTATGCAGTGAGTGGATAAGCAAACAAGGGAGAGGGTTAGGAAGGTTGTCACAGGGACAGCGTAAGGCAGCAAGAGGCAGGGAAAGAGGCAGCAAGAGGCAGAGAGAAGGGTTGCAGGCTTGAGGGAGAAGGGCAGCGTAAGGATGGAGGCCAAGAGGAGGGCTGGAGCTGCGGGTTAGAAGGTTTTGAGGAGGAGCAGTCACAATGGAGATGGACTATCGACAGAGGGGAAGCCGCGGCAAGGCTTAGGTGAGGGAGTAAGGTTGAGTAAGGAGGTTGCGAAGAGGAGAGAAATTAGGCCGCAAGGAAGGAGGGCTCACGGCCAGCTGAGAGAAAGGCCACGATGACGGTTTTCAAGGTCAGCATTGGGCCTTTAGGCCCTAAAAAAATTCTCGCTTGCTCCTTTCGAAAAGAAAAAAAATTTATGAAGACCCTCAATTTGAAAATGAAACACCTGGACTGAAAATATCTCCGAATAATTCGTCCTTGCAAAAAATATTTGAGGCCAAATATTGCCCTCCAGGGTCTAGATTTGGCTCAAAACTGACGAAATCCTTCAGATCTACACCTGCACAAATGGAAAACAAAATACCCAAAACCCAATATGTACAAAATAAAAATGAAACCCTAAAGACCTAGATATTAAAAATTTACAAAACTTCAGATCTACAAAAATTTAATTACAGATCTACGCAGATAAGTTACAAAGCTATCAGATATGAGGAGTATGAGTCCAACTCTGCTCCAAGATCTGTAGCTTGAGACTCTTTCTCGTCAAATATAACTATTTAGCACAATATTTTGAAGATAAATAATATTTTAAATTTAGGTACTAACCCAGAAAATCTCTGCAAGATATATTTCCTTAGATAATCTCAGAGTTTTAATCCGAAAGGTTCTCCAGATCTTAAGTTTCGAGAGTCGGCTGGTCCAACCGAAGACTTCTCCAAACGCCCAAAATTTATGAATAAAAGTTATTTTTGCACACTTAGAGTATAAGTCGTTAAATTAATAGAGGTATAAAATAACGATTAAATCTTCAAAGATTAGAGATGCATGTTAATCAAATAAATATCTTAATGCTATCTTAAAACCCAACAACTTAAGCAAGATACTTGTCAATAGGTTGATCTACAAGAGCTATTAACCAGTAGCTTATAAATAAGATCAGCAAAATATTAAACACAAGTTACCATAAAATACTGGAAACGAACATTGTCATCAAGTAAAACCCCAAAGACTTTGCGTTGCACTATTCCAGAAAAGTTTACAAGAGCTTCAAGAACTAGTACACAATTCAATGATCGGATATTTTCCAATGACAAATGACCTCTAATTTATGGTTTAACTCTCCAACGGCTAGCTAGCTTGATCCTCGTCAAAGTAATCTCGACCGTTAAAAAATATTTAATTATCTTTTAATCTCCTCCGTCGAAATTATTTTATTTTTGAAGAAATTCGATTTTTTTCATTTAATTCAATTTTAATCAACTCAAAATTAATTATTTTGAGTTGATTTCCTCAAAAAATTGACTTTGACTTAACTACCAAGGCCCAAGAATCCAAAATCTCTTGAAATTTTCAATATTTCCTTGGCCGGGAACCTCCAAAAATTAATTTCTCCAAGACCCACGAATTTTTTTAATTTGGAGAAATAATTTTTCGTTTTTTAATTTGAAGAATTAATTTTTCCTAGAACATAAAATTAATTAAATTTCTGGCTTATAAATATTAATTTATTTTTGCAAAAAAAATTAATTAATTGACTCATGAGGGGACTAATAATTTTTCCAACCCTCAAATAATTTAGCCATGGTGTCTAAATATGAGGGACCATGCACTAAAATATTTTTTTACATCAAAATATTACAATTTAAATCATGAAGGGGGAACACTCGTTTGTTATAGATCCTCAATCATTTACCCTATTCTGCGACTCAAATATGATCTAGTAGACCAAGTAACTTGTAATTTAGCCAATTAGCTTAAATTACTCCCAAATTACTTTACAGAAGACTCGATTAGAACAGTAGGACTTACCTAGGATCTTGACAACAAAATCCAACCTAGTTTTGGGGTGAGGTTGGAGGAAAAATAGTGAGACAAAAAACCTCCTAGGATAGAAATCGTCACCAAAAAAGTAGAATTACCTAGGTTGTTACATACATAATGGTCTTACTAAGATCATTTACATTATAAACATGCAGAATTGGTTTACAACTTTAAACAATTGTCGATTGATGATGAAATCCGAATGATGCAAACACTTGAACATGATAAATCCTTTTTGTGAAAAAAGGGGTGTGTTGTTATGGGGTCGTTAACACAAAGTGTTCAACACGATGATGGAAGCCATACCTCCAGGAGTGAGGTGGGGTGACTTGGAGTTGTAGCCCTAGAGAGCTACAAAGATGGGTGGGATCCACTGAGGTGTCCACCTCATGGATAATTATCTGGCTATGGGGATCCACAATATTCAGTAGCAGGATGGATTAGTGTCAGGAGATGCAATCAGTATCAGAGTGAAATTTGCAAACTAGTAGCAGTCAGATGTTGGAGAGTGCAGTGCAAAGTTGGCGGCAGTGCAGTTGGCAAAGTGCAGAGTCAGCAGCAGCACAGATTCTTCAGAAACAATGCAAAGACTAGTAGCATTCAAAGACTCTGGTGACAGGTGCATCATACTGAACATAGTTGATTCGGCATTTTGGATGTTTCTCAGTTGCAGATGTTGCAGTTGCAGCAGCAACAAATGAGAGGGAGTTGCAATGCAGATGCAGTGATGGCAGCAGTATAGCGGAGTCAGTAGCAACACAAATGCAACATCAAAAGTGCGCAGTGGTTGGTGGGCAGTATGGCCACACATCAGCAGCATGATAGGAGGTGATACAAAGACAGGGTGTTGTGATAGAATGTGCAGCATTAGATAGAAGTTAGAACACAGTCCTCACTAAGAGGGAGTGTTAGTTTTTGTAGCATCGAATGTGCTCTAACCACGAAAATTTGGTGGAGAGGCTAGAATATATGAGATCTCCAAAACCCAAAAATCATTTATGGAAATTCCACCTAGAGATTACTTAATTAGATTATTATCTGATTTGTAAATATTTCCTAAGTCTAAACTTAGGGAATATGGCTAATTAATCAGAATTAATTAAGTCGAGGTACGAATCATCTAGAAACTCACACAAATAGACTCCAAGATGATCCTGGATTATAAGTGGATTATAAGAGGAAGTCGATGTTATGAAACCAGCTCCAAAAATAGAAAAAAAGAGGAATCAACGCCTTAGAAATCAGCCACTTTGAGAGGGAAACCTCCAATACATTACATATATGAAAAATTCTTGGATGATACAAATGACAAAACCTCCTTCTATATATAGGAGTCCATGGGGTCACAATATAATCCTAGCCGACCTAACAATAATAATGTAAGAGCACAATAAAAACAATATTCGGGTTACATGGGTACAATAACAATAACGGGGTTACACTAACATCAATAAAGGACAATACTAGTAATATAGGGACCTAATATGCCCCTCTCCTTCAAAAAAGTGTTGTCCTCGACGCTTGAGTATTTCTTGATGCTTCTGTATTAAATTTTCATCCTCCCATGTGGAATCTTCTATAGGAAAGTTCTTCCACTTGCTGAGATACTCTAAAATTGATCGTACTTGTCGAGTTCTTGTCTCTGTGACTGCTTCAAAACT
Source organism: Pinus albicaulis (assembly GCA_034641835.2). Classification (NCBI taxonomy): domain Eukaryota; kingdom Viridiplantae; phylum Streptophyta; class Pinopsida; order Pinales; family Pinaceae; genus Pinus; species Pinus albicaulis. The sequence goes on from CM076580.1 coordinate 1,773,034,068, forward strand.
TCTTTCGATGTGATGCTGATCTTCCTGTTGTTTCATTTGATTCTGCACCAAAGTTAGGTTATCCTTTGAGAGTTGGAGAACTTGTTGTTGATGCTCAATGTGATCTTCCACTACTTTATCATCCATATTAGCTTTTATTTGATTCTTCAAACCATCCAACTTAGCCTCCATTTCTGTTTTTAAACCATCTATTCCATCTTTGGTTGCTCTTCGTAAGATCGAAATTTGTTGCACTTGGTACAGTAATTTTGATATCTCATACTACAATTCTTCCTCTTCATGCGTCATAGTATAGCTTTCTGAGGGCTTAATGGGTATGTAATTATTTTTTGGAGGCATTATAAAATCTAATACTGATCAAAATTATTCAATATGCCCTTAGAATCACTTCAAACTGCTTTTTCAAACAAACGTTATGCAATTTTAAAAAACAAATACACACATTTTTCTTGCTTTTGAGGAGCTCGGTATTGAAACTGAATTATATCTGTGATTTCGGATCCTCAATATCTGAAATTCGGCCCTGTAGTAGCCCTCTGAAGCTTCTTTCAAATGCCTCAGGTCTGACCTAATTTTGACTCTTCAAGACAGTTATGTCCAATCTCCCAGAATGACCTAATTATGGATTGGTTCAGTAGAGTGAACTTGTACGGCATGCCACATGTCATTGTTTCCTCCTTCGGCTCTGAAATTGATACACAGGAAACTACAGTTCGTTTACTTGCAACCACTTTTTACAGAATTCCAATCCGATGCTCAAAGAGAGATTTATGACGATTTTCCCACAGTCTCTTATTCGAGATGAAATTCGAGAGCCTGAAAAATCCTAACGTCCACATATCTTATCTCCGAAAATATTGCGAACCAAGATATGAAATTTGTACACGACGTTTCTCAAGGTTTCGGCTTCGCTCTGTAAAAATTTCAGCTTCTAACGCTTCGTAGAAAAAAATTTATAGCAAAAATTCCACAATGGCCTATTTAAGTTAAATTCGGAAGCCTGAAAAAAACCCTAACTTCCACAGATCATATCTCTGAAAATATTGCAAACCAAGATGCGAAATTTTTACACAACGTCCCTCAGGATTTCGGCTTCGCTCTGTAAAAATTTCAACTTTTGAAACTTCGTAGAAAAAAGTTATAGCGAAAATTCCACGATGACCTGTTTGGAGCAGCGAAACCCTAGAATCCAAAGCTCCGATACCAAATGTTATGAAACTAGCTCCAAAAATAGAAGAAAAGAGAGATCAACGCCTTAGAAATCGGCCACTTCGAGGGGGCAACCTCCAATACATTACATAAATGAAAAATTCTTGGATGATACAAATGACAAAACCTCCTTCTATATATAGGAGTCCAAGGGGTCACAATATAATCCTAGCCGACCTAACAATAATAATGTAAGGGCACAATAATAACAATATTGGGGTAACAAGGGTACAACAATAACAATAAGGGGGTTACACTAACAACAATAAGGGACTATACTAATAATATAGGGACCTAACAATCGATAGGCACTTGGAGAAAACACACCAGATACACCAGCAATTCGATTACCTTGGCAGATCGATTTCCAGAGTAGCAGCGGTCAGTTGCCGAAGAGGCAGAGATCGAAGCAATGAGTGAGGGGCAGGGGCAGTGAGTTTGGAGGAGATTTTCCAGAACTGAAGAGACAACTACATGAGGGTCAACTTCCCTCAGTGAGGCAACGCAGAGGCTTCAGAGGCAGAGTTCATTTTGGCCAGACAGAGGGTCCATTAAGTTGCTAGAGATCGGGAAGATTTCCGGAAGAGGCCAGTGAGTCATTCTCAGAGGTTGGATTGGGCAGACGACTTGATCAGTTGCAGTTCCAGGCAAAGCGTAGGAGTCATTGCGCTAGCTTGACGCATAGGCTGATGCAGGGGTTTCCTGGAGCCCATTCAAAGCCAGTTTGGGAGCTGGATCAATGTCGAGTGAGACAAATTTTGTCTCACTATTTTTTGTGGCCAGTTTCTGCTGTAGTGGATTGTTGGTTTGTGCATCCAAATTGTACTCAGATTTTCATTGTTGCATAATAATAAAACCCTCACTATTGCACCGGTTTCCCCAAGTTGGGTTTTTTCGTAGACAATTGTCCAAAAATAACGGTGTCATTTTTGTGTGTGTGCGCTAGATTTTCTTAGTTTCTAGTGCTATTATTTCCGCACTTTTTATTTGTGAAGATTGCAGTGTGTTTATTTCGATTTTGTCGTAGCAATAAACTAAATAATTAATCTATCAGTTAGAAGAAATAATACCAATTGCTGCAATAAGATTTCAGTTTTGAAATTTTCACGTAGGTAAGAGTAGTCGAAGAGGATATTCCCTGAGGATATGTTAATCCAAGATAGGTGTGGTCCTAGAAGGACATACCTTGTGAACATCCAGATGGGGTATGTGCCTTTAAGAGACAATGATGATGGTGTTTATGAATCATTGGTTTCCACGGCATTGTGCTCTAATCTTGTGGAGAGATAGAGATGTTAGTCAAGGCCTTGCTATCTGACAATGATGGTTGATATGTTGAGATGCACTGATATAAGCTAAGAAGATAGCTTATGAAATGGCTTACCAATCTAACTCTTCTTATGAGAATTCTTCAGTCTGAGAATGTCCAAGTACCTTGTATAGATTATGAATGTTGAGATTTTGAGTGTTGGGATAGCATCGGATGTGCTCTAGCTCCCAAACTTTGTGGAGGGACTAGAGTACATGAAATCTCCAAGACCCAGAAAGGGATTGAGAAATTTCATCCTGTTTAAGAGATAATTAATTAATTAATCATTTTAATTAAGGACCCTAAGTCTTTCATCTGCAGCGAGGGGTAGTATTGGCGAGAGGGATCATCTGATCTCAGGCCAAGAGTCAGCAAAAGGCAGAGAAAGCAGTAGTCAGAGCAGAGCAGAGGGAGTAGTTGCGTAGCGCAGAGGGCTTCAATGCTACGCAGGCCTAGAAAGGGCAGCGCAGAGGCAGTAGGAGGCCATCAGGACTTATGCAGGCCCAGCCAGGGCAGCGCAAGGACAGTGTAACCCAATCTGGGGTTACACAGGCCTCTTCTGAGCATCGCAGAGGCACACGCAGGATAGCAGAGCTGACACAGAGGGCTTCAGGGCAGCACTGGGGTCTCTGAAGACAAAAAAGGGCTAGGTTTTGTAAATCCCGTTTGAGGGTGTGAATCATTCCAGTTTTCCATCTCTGGAATAGAGGTATTGTTGCAGATTTATATTTCTCTGTCGGATTAACTAGTAAGGTGCCCAGATTTGATGTACTTAGAATCTACTTAATAATATAAACCCTCCAGTAGCCAGAAGACCGGTTTTCCCGCATTGGGTTTTTCCGGGGACAGTTGTCCAGAAAATCTTGTGTGTCACTTTGTCTATGTGCATGTATTCAGTTTATATCTGCACCTGTGTAGGTTGTTAAAGTGTTTACTTCAATGTTAAAAATGAACATTTCAGATTAATAACTTGTATAAGTAGGAGAAGTAAATCGTGATTTAACAGTAGGGTTTCTGCATAAGTAATATTCAAAAAATTTCACATGGTATCAGAGCGATTGTAGATCTAACTGAATCATCAGCAAGAAGAGTGATGAATCCTTGTTGTAGAAAGCAGCAACAAACCGCAGAAAGTCGGACCAGAAAGGACAGCGTAGCAGCAGAGGGAAGCAGAGCCACGTAGAGGCCAAAGTGACGCAATCTCCACGCAAGGCCACGTACTTAGTGCGCAGAGGCTGTGCTGGGACTATCTGCTCACACAGAGGCCAACCAAGGTGACGCAGTCCTAAAGCTGTTGCTGATTCAGAGTGCCAAAAGCAGTGTTGCAGAGCTTCAGTAGTTGTTGGTTGGGTTAAATTTCTGAAGGTGCAGAAATTAGCCTAAGCACTAGTTGACAAAGAGCGAGAGGAGAACAACTTCTCAGAGGATTTCCAGCCAAAGAAATTTGCAGATCGATTAGAGGATCGAAGAGAGTTGATTCGTTGTGATTTGGCAGACTTCCAAGAGAGGAAGTCAGTGGTCAGAGGGAGCAAAGGGTGCCTTTCTCGCCAAGGACCCTAGATCCGAGTCTCTAGCATAGAGAGAAGGATTCGTTCCGACAGATTTATTGAGAAGATGGCACCTCAAGGACTACGTTTTCAAGATAGGTTGGACGGCCCATCCAACTTTGCAGTCTGGAAAGCCAAAATCCTGGTAGTCATGGAGGCTTATGATCTGAGGGAGCATGCAGAGAAAGTCCTGCCCACGTCGACCGATGCGGATCTCCTGAAGAAGCAGCGGCACATGCCAAGCGCTTCATAATGGACGGGGTTAACGATCATGTAGTACCACACATAGCCGAAAAGAAGACGATTAATGAGATGTAGAAATCCTTAACCGCCCCATATGAAGGAAGATCCGCCTAGAGGAGAATGCTTCTGGAAAATCAAATGAGGTAATTCATGATGTCCAAGGGAGTGGAGATCGAACCCTTCCTTTTCAGACTACAGGCGATCAGGGATCAGCTGACTGCCATGGGGGTGAAAGTGGAGGATGATGTTATGGTGAGGATTTCTCTCAATACGGTCACAGAGGACTGGGAAACTTTTGTCCAAAGTATCTTGGGCAGAGTGGACCTTCCCAACTGGGACAGTATCTGGGTGATCCTCCGACAAGAAGACCTATGTTGGTTCACCAAGAGACAATACATCACCGGATCAAGTAAAGTGAAGAAGGAAGAGGAAGAAGATGCAGCCTTGGCATCAAAGAGGCAGCAAAGGAGGAAGAAGCGTGATCTATCAAAGATCAAGTGTTTCCAGTGTGGCGAACTAGGACATTTTGCCAGCAATTGTCCTCAAAAGAAGAAGGACAAGGAAGCTTCTACCTCCAAGGCTATTGTGGCAGACAATGACTTCGAAGATGACGTAGCCATGAGCGCTCATGAACCACGAAAGTGGGGCGACATGGATCTGTAGAGTAGCTACAGAGTGGTGGCGGGATCCTTGAGTAGCCCAACTCTTGGATCACATCTGTGCTACGGGAGCCTTAAGACAGTAGCGGGACAAATGTAGCAGTGGGTGCAGAGTTTCACAAATGGAGTAGAGGCAAAGCTGGATGTTGAGAGGGAGCAGCATAGTGCAGATGCAGCAGCAGCGTAGCAGCGCAGCGCAGAGGGGCTAATGTGACTTCAGCAGCGCAACGCAGGTTGGCTTACGCAGAGTAGAGCTGCAGCAGCGTAGTGGCTTTAGGAGGCTAGCGCAGAGCAGCAGCCTATGGAGCTTCAATGATGAGGATGCAGCCCAACTGACTTGTCTGTCAAAGATTGGGCAGGAGTTTTCAGTTGCTTCTCTCAACAACTGAGTTGCAGTGCAGCAGTTGGCAGCACGATGCCGCAGAATGAGAGGGACCTGCAATACAGATGTAGCAGTGGCGGTAGCAGCATCATGGGCAGCAGTACGAGAGAGTAGCAGCACCACAGTGATGAAGGGCAATAGGCCAAGCATCAGCACAGAGACCCACACCAGAGATCAGTGTAGAGCTTCGAGGTGAAGTAGTGTTGTGCTAGAGCACTTTCCTCGCTAAGAGGGAGTGTTGAGATTTTGAGTGTTGGGGTAGCATCGGATGTGCTCTAGCTCCCAAACTTTGTGGAAGGACTAGAGTACATGAGATCTCCAAGACCCAGAAAGGGATTTGAAAAATTTCATCCTGTTTAAGAGATAATTTATAAGTTAATCTTTTTAATTAAGGACCCTCAGTCTAACTTAGGAAAATTAAAAGATTAAACGTAATTAATTTAAACATGTGATGGAAATGACTTAAGTCACAAGGATCAAGCTTTCTTTTAATCTTAGCCGTCGAATCAAGATTAGATCATGATCGTTGGTTTTCCAACAAGAAAAGTATAAAGGAAAGGCTTGGGGTCAGTTGGAGAACACACGCAAAGACAGAGCACTGAGACTAAATTGGAATTCTAGGGCGTGGTTTGCTAAGAATTTTTAGAAGTGTTTCGGCCAGCCGAGGCAGGGTCATCAGGAGGATGATCCCATCCTGTGCCAAGAGTCGCCCGGGCAGGGGCAGCAAGTTACGTAGAATGCAGCATATCAAAGTGCTGCAGTAGGGATTCAATGCTACGAGGCGCGTACGCCTGCAGGGCAAAGAGGCAAACAGGAGCCATCGTGCTTACGCGGGCCTGCACCAGGGTAGTGCAGGATAGCGAATCTAATCAAATATAAGCCTTTCCAGAGCTTACACACAGCAGAAGAGAGATGACTAAATTTAAGACAAACAGTCCAAACTCCATGTTATGATGTCGATTAAGAGGCTAATATGGTGTTGAACTTTCAGAGGTGTAAATCCATATATAATATGTCTTAATCCGATGAGCAGAACATTTATTTTGAATTTATTATTCATAATAAATTATATGTGCAGGTCGGCCTTAAGGTTTCACACCCCCAGCAGATGTGTCACACGCTCCAATGATGGATATAAATACAGGGAAAGTTGGAGAGCATTTCACAACAACTCAACTCACATCTTCTTCTCTCATCTCAGATAGCACAGCCTGGAGGACAGCTCCCACCCACCTGTACATGAAAAGAAGGACGAATTTCGTACCTACCGAGGCTGAAGAATGAGCGGTTTGCAGCCAGGGTTTGTGGAGAAGACTCCAGTTGCTGACTTTGTATCAACTTATGGTTGTATTAAATAAAACGGTGAAGTTCGATTTGAAGGTCGCATCGTTTAAGCATTAAACTGAGGTCAAAGTGGCTGACCAATCAGCCGCCGCGTTGATTCTCAGCTTGCCAGCCTACCGCTGACTTTTTCTGTGATGCCGTTTATCTTTGGAGCTGACTGTAATTGATACTGGTGCCGATCGAGGACTCGTTGCAGACACATTCGTGCTGGGTCACTACAGACTTTGTTTGTCACATTCTGGGTTGGCTGACCAAGGAGACTTCGCTGGTTGAAGCATCCTGTTGACCGCCGTAACGCACCACCACATTTTTCCTGTTTCTGATTTGTCTTCTATAAGATCCACTTATATGTTCTATCTGCATTTTACTTAACTATTTGTATGATTGCTGTGAGAAAAGTAAAGTTGCTCAAAGCATAGAACATCTACTAAAATTTACATGGTATCAGAGGTGAGGTGAAGACAAACTCTATCGTTAGCAATCACCACCGGAAGAAATGGGTTCCACTAGTCTTGAATTCAAGGAGAATGACAAGCTGACTGGAAGGGATGACTTCCATGCCTGGAAGATGATATTAGATCTCAAATTGGAAGATCATGATCTCTGGGATCATGTGACGGGTAAGATTCAAGAACCTCCATCCAATGCTACCGCTGCTGTTAGAAACAAGTATAAGAAGGGAGAAATCAGAGCAAAGCTGTTGATCAGGGAATCCATACATAAGAGTCTGGTTGCCTATATATCTGAACTAGGCACATCCAAGGAGATGTATGACAAATTGATCCTTATGTTCAAGGTAAACAATGTAAACCAAGTGCTATTCCTCAAGAACAAGTTGAAGAATATGAAGAAGGGCCGGGATGAATCCATTCAAACCTTCTTTCTGAAATTGACCGAAACTAGGAACAATCTGCTGGCTATTGGGGAGACAATAGCTGATCGTGAGATGGTTCTCACCGCACTTGGAGGACTCCCATATGAATGGCAAGTATTCACAACTACCATTCTCAACAATAATACCATTCCTAACTTTGATGAGCTTCTCTCTAGATGTATGCAAGAAGAAACAAGGATGAAGGAATTCGATAATGACAGAAATGCTGCCTATGGTGCTCATTCCCGAAAGAAGAACTCTGGTGGTTCTAAGGACAAAGGAAGAACGAGGACTCAAGAGAAGAAGGGTAAATGTTTCACCTGCCATAGGCCTGGTCACTATGCTAGAGAATGCCTCTTCAAGAAGGATTCTCCCGATAGTGATGATAACAACAACAACCGAAGGAATGGGAATCGAAGAAATGACAAATCCAAAGGAAAGAGGAAGGCTCACTGTGGAGGAAACAATCAACCTTCTAAAAGGTCCAGAAATACCAGGTATGAGGAGTCTAATGTTGTTGATAAAAGAAATGAGTATATTCTTGTATCTGCTCTCTCAGCTGCATCTCCGCCCGACACTATGGATGTCTGGCTAATCGATAGTGGTGCCTCATGACACATCACCGGATTCAAGGAAGCACTTTCTGACATGGTTGAAAGGGATACTAATCTAGAAATTATCCTTGGGGATAATGCCACTTATCCTGTGAAAGGGACCGGGACTGTGACCCTCCACTTGTCTCAAGGACAAGTCCTCCGTCTGCAAGATGTACTCTATGTACCTAAATTGAAGAAGAACCTTGTGTCTGTATCTGCTATGGAAGACAAAGGATTCAATGTAACTTTCTCTGATGGAAAGGTGCTCATGTGGAAGGAGAGCTTCAAGGAAGCTATCTCAATTGGTTTTAGAGTTGGTACACTCTACCAGGTTGGAGGGAGCCCGGTGGGAGCTATGACTTGTGATACTATCCGACAAACCGAACTATGGCATCGAAGATTTGGACACCTTCATTACAAGGCCCTTCCCGAAGCAAGGAAGGTGGTGACAGGGATGCCTGATTTTGGAAATAATCATGAAGGTGTATGTAAGGGCTGTGCTGAAGGGAAACATACAAGGGGACCTTTTCCCCTCAAGTGTCACAAAGACATCTGATATATTGCAACTGGTCCATTCTGATCTTTCTGGTATGTTACCCGTAACATCCCTTGGGGGATGTTCTTACTATATGACATTTACTGATGACTTCTCTCGCAAAACCTGGATATACTTCTTGAAGAAGAAGGATGAGGCTTTCATGTGGTTCCGTACCTTCAAAGCCTTGATGGAAAATATGACCGGAAAGAAGATCAAGATTTTGAGGACTGACAATGGCACTGAATATGAGTCAAATGAGTTCAAAGACTTTTGCAGAGAAGCTGGCATTAAGATGGAGACTACCACTGCATATACTCCTGAGCAGAATGGTGTTGCTGAACGCAAGAATAGGACTATTGTGGAAGCTGCTCGTGCCATGCTATGTGACCAGGGTCTACCAAAGTTTCTGTGGGGAGAAGCCGCAAATACTGCTGTGTACATTCAAAACCGATGCCCTCATTCCGCTTTGGACTCCAAAACTCCCGAAGAGGTTTTCTCTGGTAAGAAACCTGATGTCTCACATTTTAGAATTTTTGGATGTCCCGTCTATTTTCATGTGCCGAAAGAAAAGAGAAGTAAGTTGGATGCTACTGGGAAGAAAGGAATGTTTGTGGGCTACAGTGAGACTTCTAAGGCATATAGAGTCTATGTACCTGGTCAAAGAGAAGTAGAGATAAGCCATGATGTCACTTTTGACGAAGATGCTTCCCTGAAGAAAGTAGTAGATCTTCCAAGATCTGGAGAAAATCATGAAGAAAGGCCTGGAAATCTGGAAGAACCGCAGGATGAGACAATGCCTGATATTGAAGGACCAATGGACCCTATTGATCCATCTCCTTCACTGGGAAAGAGACCATCATGGCTCAGGGATACCCTCGAAGATGCTGAGGGTCATGCTGCCCCAAGGGGGACATTCCGAGAGAGCAAGAAGCCGTGTAGATACCAAGGGTATCTAGCTGCCATGAGTACTATTGTACAATCTGAACCTGGATCTTTTGAGGAAGCCGTAAAGCATCAAGTCTGGAAGGATGCTATGCACGAAGAATATGAGTCCATAATGAAGAATGATGTCCGGGATGTGGTCCCGAGACCGAAGGACAAATCTGTTGTCACCGCAAAATGGCTCTACAAGATCAAACATGGATCTGATGGGAGTGCTGAAAAGTTCAAGGCAAGGTTTGTTGCCCGTGGCTTCTCTCAAAAGGAAGGAATTGACTATGATGACATATTTGCACCCGTGGCACGATATACCACCATTCGATCAATCATAGCCCTTGCTGCTACGCAAGGATGGAGTCTTCATCAGATGGATGTCAAGACCGCTTTTCTGCATGGTGCAATAAAGGAAGAGGTGTATGTGGAACAACCTCTGGGATTTGAAGTTCAAGATCGAGACACTTTTGTCTGCAGGTTGAAGAAAGCCCTCTATGGGTTAAAGCAAGCACCCAGAGTTTGGTACGAGAGGATGGATAGTTACTTGATGAAGCTGGGCTTCACTCGAAGTAATGCTGATCCGAACCTTTACTTCAAGGTTGTGCAGGAGAAGCCTCTCATTCTAGTGCTGTATGTGGACGACCTCTTCCTGACAGGTGCCGACCCTCTCATTCATCAATGTAAGAGGGAGCTCGCTGCTGAGTTCGAGATGAAGGACCTAGGACTGATGCACTACTTCCTAGGCCTGGAGGTCTGGCAGAGACCTGGAGAGATTTTCCTTTCTCAAGGAAAATACATTGTGAAGCTTCTGAAAAGATTTGGAATGGTGGACTGTAGTCCGTGTCGACACCGATGGAACTCAACTTTAAGAAGTTGAGTGGCAGCGCTGCTGGGCCTATCTTGGCCAATCCTACTGAGTATCGTCAACTCATAGGAGCTTTAATGTTCTTAGTGAACACCCGACCAGATATATGTTTTGCAGTGAACACTTTGAGTCAACAGATGGTTGAGCCTCATCATTTTCACCGGGTTGGTGCCAAGAATCTTTTGAGATATCTTCGGGGCACGATAAACCATGGGCTGAGATACACTGCCGGGAGTGTGACACTCCGTGGATATACTGATGCCGATTGGGCTGGCAGTGTGGTGGATCGTAAGAGCACATCGAGATGCTGCTTCAATCTTGGTTTTGCTTCGATCTCAGGAAGCAGAAGTCGGTGGCTTTGAGCACCGCTGAGGCCGAATACATTGCAGCGAGTATGGCCTGTTGTGAAGCAGTTTGGTTGCGAAAGCTCTTTAGTGAGTTGTTTGGACATGTGCTAGATACCACCGTGATACTCTGTGATAATCAGAGTGGGATTCGCATGACTGAGAATCCTGTGTTCCACGACCGATCCAAGCATATTGATATCAGGTACCACTTTATCCGGGATATGGTACAGCGAGGCGCCGTAAGGCTCGATCATATAGGAACTGATGAGAAGGTCGCGGATATTCTCACTAAGCCCATGGGGAAGGTCAAGTTCCTAACCTTCCGTGAGAATCTTGGTGTCGTGGAAAGACCCTATGATGTGGGTCCTGTTGGACGATGAGCTCTGGGAGCTCTGGGAGCTCTGGGGGGCTTTGGGGATAGCTTCTCGGAGCTATAAGCACTCATAATGCTTCTGCCCCACCCTTGTGATTATTGAGCTGGTTCGCCTCTCATTTATCTGTGCCCCGTATGCATCCTACCCATTGAGTTTAGGGCTCATGGGAAGTACCTCTCATTTGGCCAATGAGGTGGGAAAAGCTAGAGACTATTAGCAAAGACTAATGGACGCACCAGAGATTGCCGTACTCTCTATCTAGGATGGCACGGTCCAACCACTTGATCTGGGATCAAGTTTAGTGAGGTCTGGGACCTCTGCCTGACTTCGGGTCAGATGAACCAACTTTGGGTTGGTTGGATACTCTTCATGAGTTTGATAGAGGTTTTTGAACCTCTGGACTGATTATGTCAGTCGGGGGATGATGTCTTTGTGACTGACCCACTTCTGTTCTGAAATAAAGAGGCAAGCAAAGCAAGTTACGGCGGGATGACGCACGATGTTTGATTGCACTGATGGATGGAGTTCTCCCTAGTTGAGAGGGAGTGTTAAATTTGGACAACTAGGTCCAAACTCCATGTTATGATGCTCAGATTAAGAGGCTAATATTTTTGTTGGATTCCTCTTTCGGAGAGGTGTAAAATCCATATATAATATGTCTTAATCCGATGAGCAAAACATTTATTTTGAATTTATTATTCTTAATAAATTATATGTGCAGGTCGGCCTTAAGGTTTCACACCCCCAGCAGATGTGTCACACGCCCCAATGATGGATATAAATACAGGCAAAGTTGGAGAGCATTTCATCACAACACAACTCACATCTTCTCTCATCTGAGATAGTACGAGCTCCTTGGAGGACGAGTTCAGCCCACACGTGTGAAGGAAAAGAAGGACGAATTTCTGTACGGCTGAGCTGAAGGACGAGTTGCTGCAGCTAGGGTTTTGGCAAGGTTTGGACCAGCTGCTGACTTTGGTCACCCATGGTCCAATTGGCCGAAATTTGTGAAGCCTTATCTTGGAAGGCCGCATCGTTTCTGGGTATTACTTAAATCGAGGTCACAAGTTGACCAACTGCTGTTGGATTCTTAGTCATTTGCTTCTGCCGCTGACTTTTCAGACAACATGACTTTTTTGGAGTTGAATTTGAAGTGACTATTACCGATTGGAGGACTGCTGTGACACATTCTGGGTTGGCTGACCAAGGAGACTTTGCTGGTTGAAGCATCCTGTTGACCGCCGTAACGCACCACCACATTTTTCCTGTTTCTGATTTGTCTTCTATAAGATCCACTTATATGTTCTATCTGCATTTTACTTAACTATTTGTATGATTGCTGTGAGAAAAGTAAAGTTGCTCAAAGCATAGAACATCTACTAAAATTTACAATGACGCAGGGCTTCCAGCGTCGCTTAGGTTTCAAGAGCAGAAAAGCTTTAAGTTCTTGTAATCTCATGAAGGTGTGAATCAACAATTTAGTTTTCCCCGGGAAATAGCTTGTCCAAAAAATCTTGTGTCACTCATGTATTCAGTTTAGATCTGTATCTGTGTAGGTTGTTAAAGTGTTTACTTTGATGTTAATACTGGACATTTTAGATTAATAACTTGTATAAGTAGAAGTAAATCGTGATTCAAAAATTTTCACAATGAATACCTCCATAGTTAAGAGGGAGTGTTGAAATATGTAACTAGGTTCGATCTTCATAATGACATATGTAATCTTGATTATATGTATTTGATATTAAAGAGAAAAGAAATTTATTATTGTCATTCTTGATTCATGGGTTTCGTGTTCAAGATCATTTTATTTATAGGTCAAGCACCCATTAAGTGCTTCTAGGTCTTTGTCATAAAGTCTAGGAGTCAAAGAAGTCATTGTGATCTGTAAATACCCTATTGGGCATGTTGTATTTTTTTTTAATATAATTTTTTTTAATAATTTATTTTTTGTCTATTTTTAGAACTTTTTTCTTTTATTATTTTTTTTCAGTTTTTTTTTATGTATGTAATTAAAAAATTTAGACTTTTTTTTGCTTTCAAATACTTGGCCAAAGGCCTAATAGAGAAATGGAGAACCTCCAATTGTGTAGTGAAACGCTTCGATTATGATAGGAACCAAGTTGACGACGAGTTAATGGCAAAAGGCTGAGATAACAAATGTGGCTCTAATACCAATGTAACAAACAAAGTTTGTATACACAGCAATAATCTTTAAAATACTTCGTAGACAAAGACATTCATTGTAGGACAAGTAATTGCATATTGAATATTATATAACAGAATTGATGTGAGATTATTACAATGATGGTGAGGGCCTACTTATATACCCTAGGAAGGTACCTCTTCACCAATGGTTATGTCCTTATGGACATAACTTTTCATTAATTAGTTACTAATTAATTATTATTTATTATTATTATAGTTTTACATTATTTGCAATATTTTATATATATTTGTATTCATAACAAAAACATTGGATTCTCAGAGAGCTTGACACAACTTTGATTATCACAATAAACACTGGTTGCTTCCATCCTCTGCTTGTACAAGCTTACTAGCAGCTTCTAAAGACATATAGCTTTGCACGTAGTTGTGCTTGTAGCCATGTACTTGCTTCTGCAGAGCTAAGTGCTACAAACTTCTGCTTCCTGCTGCACCACGCAACCATCCCTGATCCAACGCTGAAGCAGTACCCGAAGGTACTTTTCCTGTCTACTGAATTGCCAACCCAATCTGCATTTGTGAACCCACATAGTCTAACGTCATCCCCTCAGGTATATCTCAACCCATACTCGACTATGTTGCGCACATACGTCAGAATATGCCTCGTTGTTGCAAACTGTATCCTCTTTGGCTCTACCATAAACTGATTGACGATATTGACTGCTAAGCAAATATCTGGCCTAGTGTTGACCAGATACATGAGAGACCCAACAAGTTTTCTATACAAGGTGGGGTCGACATCCTTGTCATCTGAAGCATCTATTTTCTTCCAGTTGGTGATCATGGACATAGACATGGGTCTACAATCCTTCATTTTGAACCTCTTCAGAATATTCATAGTGTATCTTCCCTGCCCAAGGAAAATCTCCCCATCCTTCTGCCATACTTCCAATCCTAGGAAATAGTGCATCAACCCCAAATCCTTCATATCAAACTCTGATGTCAGGTTCCTCTTGCAGTCCTCTATGAGCCATGATGATCCTGTCAAGAAGAGAACATCCACATGCAATACTAGCATGAGTGGCTCGCCCTCTATCATCAAGTAGTAAAGGTTGGGATCTGTGTCACTCTTGACGAATCCCATCTGCTGCAAGTAGTTGTCGATCTGACCATACCATGTCCTGGGAGCATGCTTGAGTCTATGTAGAGTTTTCTTTAGTAAGAACACATGAGTGTGTCTCTCATGAGTCTTGAAGCCCTTTGGTTGTTCTATGTGCACCTCTTCTTCTATCACCTCGTTCCATTTGGTGAATCTTCCATCCCATCCGAGCTGCTAGGGATATAACTGACCGAATAGAAGTGTGTCTGGAAACTGGGGCGAAGGTCTCCTCATAATTTATCCCTTTTTACTGTGCATACCCCTTTGCCACAAACCTAGTCTTGTACTTTTCCAAACTGCCATCTGCAGCATACTTGATCTTGTACATCCATCTAGAACCTACAATTGACATGTCTTTAGGACTTGGCACCACCTCCCAAACATCATTTATGATGATAGAGCTATACTCTTCTACCATGGCATCTACCCACACCTGATGTTGTGCGGCCTCCTGAAAGATGGAAGGTTCTGTAACCTGAGCCACCAATGCTTGGTACCTGTCCAGTATCAGGTTGTCTGCGATGTCTCTTGTTCGTCCTAGGAGTTCCAATAAACTCCTTTGCATCTCTCAATGTCTTACAAACCTCTATGTTGGCTCGACAACTATTGGTGGGAGGCTCAACCAGCTAACATGTAGCTAGAGAAATATTCTCTAACCCCTGTCATATGAGTTGATGCACCAGTGTCTATATACCAGACACCCAGTGAAGTTGATTTTGAGAAGCAAGCAAATTCGTCCTCCAACCTGGAAGACAAATCTGAAGCCTCCTGAATGTCAATTTTTTCCATGTTCATACTGAAGAATTTACAGTGTGTTATTCCTCTTTCCACCCGACATTGATTCTGCAACTCCAAACGGTTGCAAAACCCTATGCGTCCAACCAGAAATTTGCTCACCGAAAATTTGAGTTGTTGTTGCTCCCTCTAACTGTTGGAATCACCGACCTAGGTAAATCGGATTATTTTTGCCAATCCTGCACTAAAAAAATCAAACTCTTGCCCCAGCAATTTGAATTGTCTATTATGGGCTCTACGCAGTCTATCTGGGAATTTCGATCTGTTGCTCCCTCTGAACGGCAAGATTCCTTTCTCTGCTTCTCGTTGATCACTTATGCTCTAATACCATGTGAAAATTTCATCTATTACAGTAACTGGAAATTATTCTCCTAAGTGTAAATTTAATTAAGCGGTTTATTTCTACGCCAAACAATGAATAAACCACTACTGCAATTTTCACCATAAAAATATTGCGGAAAATAAAATACTGGAAACTGAGAAATTCTAGCACACACAAAAATTCAACATGATTATTTTTTGACAATTATCCCTTGAAAAACCCAATGTGGGAAAACCGATGCAGCAGATGAGGGTTTTATTATTATTCTTCAACAGCAAATATGAGTACAATGATGTGGATGTCAAACTGGCAATCCAATAGGAAAGAATCACTGGCAAAATTATTGTGAGGATTTTTCTGTTGGGATTTTGTGTATTTAGGGTAGCATCAGTTGTGATCTAGGTCCCAAATTTTGAGGAAGGACTAGAGTTCACCTGATGTACAAGACCCAGAAATGGATTTGGGAAATTTCATCTGTTTTAGGAGATATTAAATTAATTAATTATTTTAATGTATTTCCTAAGTTAAAACTTAGGAACATAAAATAATTAAAGTGAATTTAATTAAACATGTGATGAAATTGACTTAAGTCACACGGATCAAGCTTTCTTTTAATCTTAGCCATTGATTAAAGATTTAATCTTGGTCGTTGATTTGTCAACGAAAAAAGTATAAAGGAAAGGCTTGGGGTCATTTGTAACACACATAGAGGCAGAGCACTGAAACTAAGCTGAGATTCTAGGGTGGGGTTGCTAAGAATTCTCAAGTGTTTCAGTTGCAGGGAGGGGAATTTAGACCAAGGGGACGATCTGATCCTGGGGTGTAGAATACACAAGAAGCAGAGAAGAGATCAGGAAAGACAACGCAGAGGAAGGCAACAGCAGCAGCAGCAGCAAGGACAACGTGATTTTTAGGAAACCCTTCAGGGGTTACGCAGAGACCCTTAGGGGTAGCGTAGTGACTGCGTCACCCAGTCTGGGGTAACGCAGTCCCTTCCAGTGACAGTGCTGAGCATTTGGAGGCCTTCAGACGCTGACGCAGTGTCTTTCATGTGCAGATCTGGGGTTTCTAGGCCTAGATCTAGTTGGGTTCTATAAATCCCATTTGAGGGTGTGGATCAGTCAGTATTGTTGGTCTTAGATCAACCAGGTGCTGCAGATCTAGAGTCTTCTCTATAGGGCTTTCCAAATCTGGAAACCAGAGTTGTGTATTCAGAAATATTCTTAATAATAGAGCCCTACAACAGCCAGAGACCGGTTTTCCCACATTGGGTTTTGCCGGGGACAGTTTGTCCAAAAATAACTGTCACTTTGTCTATGTGTGCATGTGCTTATTCTAGATCTGAATTGGTAGAGATATGTTATGTGTTTTGCTTTGATGTTAACTTGAATTTATTCAGTTGATAACATGTATAAGTAGGAGAAGCTTAACCAGAATAACAGAAATAATTTCTGCATAAGAATTAAGATTCATAAATTTCTACATGGTATCAGAGGAATTGCAGATCTATAAGGGTCACCAGCTGAAGAATCTGAAGGATCTAGCTGTAGAAAGCAACTAGAAAGGCAGCAGAAAAGCAAATATGAAGAGACAGCGCAGTTTTCAGGAGCAGAATCACACAGAGGGAAGGGTGACGCTGTCCAGCGCTGTGTCTTAGCAAGCCCACGCAATTACTGCGCAGAGGCAGCTCAAAAACGGCGTTTGTTGGGTCTGAAGCGAGCCAGTGTGATTCAAATCTGAATCTGTCAGATCCAGAAAAATCTGCAGAAAAGTTGCAGAAATTCAGAAGAGCTAGTGGGGTTAAACTTTTGAAGTTTTCAGATTTTTAGCCTTACCACAAGTGACAAAGTTTGGGAAGATATCAGTTTCTCAGAGAGTTTATTGCCAAAGGAAACTTACAGTTTGGTCAGAGGATCAAAGAAGAAGCTGAATCATAGTTGATTTGGTAGATTTCCAAGGAGGGAAATCAAGTGGCAGAGGGAGAAAAGGGTGCCCAATTCGAAAAGGAACCTAGATCCAAATCTCTAGCATAGATAAGAGGAGCTCCGACACATTCTGAGCAGATGGATCCTCATAGACTGCGTGATCAGGATAGGCTAGAGGGCCTCTCAAATTTTTCAGTGTGGAAAGCAAGGATCTTGATTGTCCTTGAGGCATACGGTCTAAGAGACCATGCAGAGCAGACTCTGGCCACACCAACAGATGCGGATCTCCTACGGAAGCATAGGGAAGCTGCTGGGCATGCCAAGCGGCTGATAATGGACAGTATCAAGGATCACATTGTGCCACACATAGCTGAGAAGAGGACAGCTAATGACATGTGGAAGGCCTTGACTTCTCTGTATGAGGGAAAATCAGTCCAAAGAAAGATGTTGTTGGAGGCCCAAATGAGGTCATTCATGATGACCAAGGGAGAAGACATTGAGCATTTACTCTTCAGATTGCAGTCAATCAGGGATCAGCTGACTGCAACGGATGCAACCGTGGATGATGCAGTGATAGTCAGGACTTCCCTCAATGCAGTCACGGATGAGTGGGAAACCTTTGTCCAAAGTATCTTGGGCAAAGCAAACCTCCCAGATTGGAACAGCTTGTGGTCGATCCTGCGGCAAGAAGAACTACGAAGGCTCACCAAGAAGCAGCACAGCCCTGCGTTGAGCAAGGTTAAGAAGGAAAAGGAGGAAGATGCAGCCTTGGCATCAAAGAAGCAGCCGAAGAAGAAGAAGGATCTTTCAAAGATCAAGTGCTTCCAGTGTGGCGAAATGAGACATTTTGCCAACCATTGTCCAGAAAAGAAGAAGGGCAAGGAAGCATCTTCTTCCAAAGCAACAGTGGCAGATGATGGGTCCGGAGATGATGTAGCCATGAGTGCTCATGAACCACGGAGGTGGGGTGACATGGACATGTAGAGGAGCTACATGGAAGTGAGGCGGGATCCTTGAGCAACTCATCTCTTGGATCAACAAGCGAGCTACGCCAGCCTTAAGACAGTAGCGGGACAAGTAGAGCAATTGGTGCATAGATCACAGATGAGGCAAAGGCCGATCTGAAGGTTCAGAGGAGCAGCGCAGAGCAAAGCAGCAGTAGCGTAGAAGCAATAGCAGCGCAAAGGCTGATGTGACTTCAGCAGCGCAGAGCAGTGCTACTTACGCAGTGTAGAGCTGCAGCAGCGCAAAGAGCTTCAGAGGGACAGTGCAGTGCAGCAACAGCATGATAGATTTCAGCACAAGGAGTTGATGTGACTTCAATAGTGCATAGGGAGTCTGATTACATAGGCAGAGCTATAGCTGTGCATCGTTCTTTAGATGCTAGCACAGATCTGTAGCCTATGGAGCTTTAGTGATAAGGATGCAGCCCATTTGACTTGTCTGTCAAAGGTTGGGCAGGAAATTCAGTTGTTTCTCTCAACAACTGAAGTTGCAGTGCAGCAGATCAACAATGGCAGTGCTATGAGTAGCACATATGCAGCATATTGAGAGGGAGTTGCAGTACAGTGGCTGCAGTGGCAGTGGCAGAGTCATGGGCAACAGTACAGAATGGCAGCAGCAGTGCAGAGTTGAGTGGCAGGAGGCCAAGCTTCACAAGCACAGAACCAGTGCCCAAAATCATGTAATGCATAAGTGTGATGCATTGCTAGAGCACACCCTTGATGCTAAGAGGGAGTGTTGAGATTTTGTGTATTTCAAGTAGCATCAGTTGTGCTCTAGGTCCCAAGTTTTGAGGAAGGACTAGAGTTCACCTGATGTACAAGACCCAGAAATGGATTTGGGAAATTTCATCTGGTTTAGGAGATATTAAATTAATTAATTATTTTAATGTATTTCCTAATTTAAAACTTACGAAAATAAAATAATTAAAATGAATTTAATTAAACATGTGATGAAATTGTCTTAAGTCACATGGATCAAGCTTTCTTTTAATCTTAGCCATTGATTAAAGATTTAATCTTGGTCGTTGATTTGTCAACGAGAAAAGTATAAAGGAAAGGCTTGGGGTCATTTGTAACACACACAGAGGCAGAGCACTGAAGCTAAGCTTAGATTCTAGGGCAGGGTTGCTAAGAATTCTCAAGTGTTTCAGTTGCAGAGAGGGGAATTTAGACCAAGGGGATGATCTGATCCCGGGGTCTAAAATACACAAGAAGCAGAGAAGAGATCAGCAAAGACAGTGCAGAGGAAGGTAGCAGCAGCAGAAAAGACAATGTGATTTTCAGGAAACCCTTCAAGGGTTACGCAGAGACCCTTAGGGGTAGCGTAGTGACTGCGTCACCCAGTTTGGGGTAACGCAGTCCCTTCCAGTGATAGCGCTGAGCATTTGGAAGCCTTCAAAGGCTGACGCAGTGTCTTTCAGGGGCAGATATGGGGTTTCTAGGCCTAGATCTATCTAAGTTCTATAAATCTCGTTTGAGGGTGTGGATCAGTGAATATTGTTGGTCTTAGATCAGCCAGGTGCTGCAGATATAGAGTTTTCTTTGTAGGGTTTTCCAAATCTGGAACCCAAAATTGTGTATTCAGAAATATTCTTAATAATAGAGCCCTCCAGCAACCAGAGACAGGTTTTCCCACATCGGGTTTTTCCGGGGACAGTTTGTCTAGAAATAACTGTGTCACTTTTTCTATGTGTGCATGTGCTTATTCTAGATCTGAATTGGTAGAGATCTATTATGTGTTTTGCTTTGATGTTAACTTGAATTTATTCAGTTGATAACTTGTATAAGTAGGAGAAGCTTAACCGGATTAACAGAAATAATTTCTGCATAACAATTAAGATTCATAAATTTCTACATTTTCCTCACCCCACAACCGATTTCAGCTTCCAAAACTGGCCCCGCAGCAATACGTCCATTCTTCTGCGTCAGCCTCTACACAGTGCTTGCACACGCCTTGCTATTGTTGCCTCCGGAAACTTCTAAAATATATAGCTTTGCTTCTCTTTGCCTCTGGAATCGATTCACTGATCCTGCTGATCAAAATCCCAATCACCAATTGTTGAATCAACTGCTCCCCTAGCTATATCGAATTGTTCTCCTGTTGTTGCCTGCGCAATCCCTCTGGGCAAACTCGCACTCCCTCAATTTGACTCTTCCAATACTGGAAAACCTCCACCGAAATACTACCTCACTCCTCTCTCACCTGCTACTCGATCTCTGGCTCGAATTCTCCCGCTGAATCATTTTGCTACTGGAAAATCGATCTACCTAGATCACTGAGTGTCTGCACTAATGTATCCTCCATCACCACATCGATCCCTTCTTATATCTTCCAGTTGGGACTCCAACAGCGAAGATTAAATCTTAATCGATGGCTCAGATCATTTCTGGATCGATCCGTGTGAGATTCTAGAGAATTCTCACCTTGACTTAATTAATTATGATTAATTAACCAGTTTTCCTAAGTTTAGACCTAGGAAACATTAAAAAATAGGTTAATAATCTAATTAAGGCATCTCTAGGTGGAATTTCCAGAAACTATTTCTGGGTTTTGGAGATCTCATGTATGCTAGCCTCTCCACCAAATTTTGTGGCTAGAACACATTCAATGCTACAAAATCTAACAATTTGTCATTTGAAGTTCTGTAAGAAAAGAAGAGCTCTTGTGGGTTTTCCTCTCAAGAGGAGATGTTATAGCCCTTGCTTATAGCCTATATCCTGTGTCATCTTGTCCCATTGTTCTTCATTGTTTGGTAACTATTTGATGATCGAAGACACAATAATAATCAAATGAAAGAAAAAGTTAATCAATTTAAGTAAAAATACATCACAAGCAATTGTCAAAGTTAGAGAAATCATCTAATTAAGTTGCCCCTAGATTTCTCAACACAAAGAGCATTATGAAGACCGAATCTAGTTACATTTTATAACACTCCCTCTTAAATAGGTAGGTATTCATACAATCAGTACAAAGATGATTCTCAAGTTCAAATATTCTCATAAGAAGAGTTAAATTGGTAAGCCATCTTTAAGCATCAACTTTATAACCAACATTGTCAAATAGCAACATAACAAGGCTTTGACTTAACAAGCTCTAACTCTCCACAAGATTAGAGCACAATGTTGGGAGGCACACATATGGACACCTCAGCCTCTCAAGGCACATATCCCATCCAGATGTTCACAAGATATGTCCTTCTAGGACTATACTTATCTTGGATTCCCAATCCTCAAAGAATATCAGTCATGTTCAACCACTCTTATCTTAGATACCTTGTCCAATCCTCAAAGAGTGTCAGTCCAAGAGACTACTTCCTATCTCAGGTTCCCAATCCTCAAAGATACCAGTCTTAGATGCTTATCCAATCCTCCGTACCCCATTCTCCCTCCATGGCCTTCACTAGACATATGGTTGTTAGTACTGGCCTACTGCATGACACATGAAGAAGAGAACATAATGTCCATTATCACTCCCTCTCATCTAGGGAGGAGATCCTCATTCCCTTTCAATCAGGGAATAGATCCTAGCTACCTCACAACTAGGGAAACATCATCAAAAATCCTTAGTTGGTCTCATACATCATCAACACAATAGCTACTTATTCATCCGTGGAGATACAGTGGTAGCTACAATCGATTCCTACTTCACAATACATCATATATGAGCTTTTCCCTTTCACATTTCATCGTCATGATAGGGTTTCTCGACTCCTAGCAGCATCATGTAATATCAATCTTCGAGCTTCATATATTTGGTCAATCATTAAATGGTTCATCTATCATTTTTGAGGAGTCGAGCTTCCTCACAGTTGCTTCATAACAGAGTTTTGCCTCATATTCTTCAAAGTGTCATATCAACCTTTCAATATCAATTTTGTCTGTGAGTTTGTCTGAGCCATCAAAAGTGTTATCCACACAATTCACACATAGTTGTAGGTACATCATCTTCAAGAAAATTTTCCTTCCAACCTTGATTCGAATCTCTCATTTATCGAAACTAACCATGATCTTTTACCTTTGTGATGTTAGTAGAATTGCATGTGAAAGAGTATGAAAAACCACATGTGCATGCTTTAAAGAAGACGAAACATAACGACAACCATCAAATCAAAGAACACACATAATTTGATAATGGAGTTCACGCAGTGTGGGTTACGTCTCTAGGCCCGATGTCAAGAGTGGAGAGGTCGCTTCATTAGTTGCTGCAAGATGATGATGAGTACATGATGTATTCTCTGTCACTACAAGGATGAACTCTCTTAACTAGAGTGGCATGTCTCTCCATGAGATGTTTTCCTATAGGAACTCTCACTCATATGGGCCCTCCTTTAGCATGACAAGATGTCAAATTCTCATATGAAGTGGCATATAAGTATCCTCCAACAAAATGGTAAACAAGGATCTCAACATCAAAATCATCATGAAAGACATGGCATCACTGCATCATATACCTCCACTACCTAGGATTCCCTGAAAATGCATAACTCCGCTGAAGAAATGGGTTGCACCATTGAATTCGTGGTGTCAAATCGTGTCAAATAACTGTAAACTCGACCCCTTTCTGACACCGTCAATTCTGGGCACCTGGGAATCTCAAAGATTCCTCAAAATTCCACAAAGATTCCTCTTTGTAAGTTCACTGAAGATCTGCTGCTCAGAAGAGGAAACTGATTACACCATCAGGTTCCCTGTGAAAAACTAATAAAAATGAGTATAAACTCAGCATAATTCTAGCACTATGAAAATTCGACTCCAAAAGAATCTAAAAGATTCCTCCAAGATTCTTGCGCTCATGGTTCCACCCCTGGAACTGCGTCATGGTTCTACCACACATGGTACCGGTCATCTATCAAGGTTCTGCTCCGCTCTCCGTTATGTCTCTTGTTCGGCGCTCCCCCTCTACTACCTCGCGCAATTGAGCTTTAAGTACTTAATCCTCGGCGGATAAAACAAAGTCGTCCGCCCTGGCAACTTCGCTGGCGAGTGACTGTCAAGTCGTTGGTTACTGAAGGGTCGCGGGTTCTATCCCACGGACCCATCCACTTTTGGTTTGTTTGTTAAACATTCAATGGCGTTTTGGTTAATATTGGAGCGTTGTTGGTAATGTATGTAACCAATATAGTTATATCTTGTTTTTTAACCATTATAATATGTTGACCTCATCCGATTTGTAATGTGGTTTTTAACCATTATATATATAAATATATTCCAAAAAAATTTATCGTAATTATTAACTTCCAACATACCATTCGTTGGTATTGGTATTGTTAACCATAAGGCAATATATATATATATAGGTCAGGGCACATGTTTCTCATTATAATGACAATATATTATATGGTTATAACAAACAATATTTTAATATAGTTTAATCCCCTTTTAAATAGTGATATTTGGTTTCTCATTATAATGACCATATATTATATGGTTATAACAACCATATTTTAATATAGTTTAATCCCCTTTTAAATAGTGATGTTTGGTCTATGTTGCCAGGAAACGTGGGTGCAGGTGCGGGGACGGGGACGGGGACGGGGACGAGACTTTTTGAAACAGGGTAAGTGGGTTCGTCAGGGGTATATACTATATATATATATATATATATGTGAATTTGTATAAAACAAGATAAATAAATTATTTTTTATTTAAAAATTAAAGTTTAAACTTCAAAGATTTAAACATGCACATCATTCAACATTCAACATTCACATAATGATATATCATATCAGTCTTGACTCTTCAGATAAATTAAAATTGATAAATACATTGAAATTTCAAAATTTCTTAATAGATTAAGATAGATTGAAGAGTGCAATGATTATATGAGTTCCCACTGTCACTACTAACAGCAATGTATGCCCTAATGATATAGAAAATTATTGTTGAAAACACTACAACCATAGTAAAAATGTCTTTGTCACAACATACCCATCAGAAGATGATACTTGCATCATGGTAATGCCATCCAAGTGAAGCTACTATACAAGTAACAAATGACAACATTTTGAAAACTTCCTTTGCAGGACTTTCCCATGCAGTTAGAATTAACTGAACATGAGCATCTACAATTTCATCAATTTTAAAGACTACAGTGTCAGCGATTATTTCACTTATAACACTTTCGATATAGAAGGAAGATGAATTAAACACACCCCTTTTGCCTTGTTCCCTGTGCATGTATCCAGTAGTCTAATCTCGAATCAACAGCCTTGGTATTTGGGTGCATTAATATTGTGCCTTCTTTTCTTTCGGGAATACCTAAGCATATGGGGTATTGGTTGTTAGTAAACACTGTCTGTTCAACTAAAATTTTCCATGTTGAACCCACTTTTAGTTGCACTTGTAACTTTGCAACTACACTTACTAGAAATGTGTGCAGTCTTCCAGTTTCCTCGAGATTTTGTATTCTTTCATTCCCTTCTCTGATTTCATGAATTTGTCAAGTTCCTCCTTCATCTCTATTAATGAATTCAAGTTGCTCACTTAATAAGTGGGTGAGGTTGTTGCTTGTTGTGCCGAGGGTGAGGTTGTTGTTTGCTGTGTTGAGGGTGAGTTGTTGTGCGGTGAGGTGAGGTAACGATTGCTGTGGGTTGCGGAGTCCGAGTGGGTAAGTTTTAACAAAAAAAAAAATCGCAATAAGAATAGTCGAGTCATATTTAATTTTAATTTTAATAAAAAAATATTAAATTCTAATTTTAATAGCGATTAGCAATAGTCGAATTTAATAAAATAAAATAAAAATTTAACCAAACTTGCCGCCAAAGAACTCGAAAAGAACTCGTTTTGGGAGTTCTCCATCCCCAAATCAGCAAAAGAACCCTGATTTTGTGTGGGAAGTCTCGGGTTCTTCCATGAAGAACCGGGTTCTTTAGGGGGCTTCTGAGAAGAACCCGTCAAGCACCCGGTACTTGGGGACAGGAACCTGATACGGGTTCGGGAACCCTACCCCTGGGTGTGGGAACCCGTGCAACATAGTGTTTGGTCCATTAAATATATTCGTTGATTTTAAATAAGCCCAAAACATATGGTTATTAATAATAACCATTTTGTTTATGGTCATTAATATTTTGTTTATAGTAACCCTTTTTTTGTCATTTAATTTTTTGTTATTTTAATATTTTTTGTTTGTCTTTTTGTGCAGGGCTAGGACACCAACACTACAATGCCACGTGTCATTGGCCAATTGGTAAGTGAGCTTCCATGTATGCCTGATGGGTCCCCTTTTCCTGTGTAACATTGCAATCTTCCGACAACGATAACTTGGTCATACGGACTCGGATTTGAGTGTCGTTTGCGCCACCAGATTTAGAACGACAAGATTTCGTCATACGGACTCGGATTTGAGTGTCGTTTGCGCCACCAGATTTAGAACGACAAGATCTACGTCTTGGACTTTGTTTCACTGAGAGTTGAAGACTTTGATTTTTGACCCTTTCTAGAGCCACCTGGATCAAGCCTCTTCACACGCTCATGCAGATTATCAATATCAGAGTTTCCAAATTATAATATCCTCTAGAGTGTCATGTCAAATTTTGCTACTTGCTCCCTCTGAAGTCAATATTTACATGTTCTATCTTCACGTTACACCGAGGTTTTGCTTCATCTTTCAATTATCAATGTGTTCTAGGAATATGCTCATCAGTTGGAAGCTTTAATATCATCGGGGTTCCTATTGCTCCCTCTTTCCATCATGCTCATTATTATCAAAATGTCATCATCAAGCATAGGTCTCGCTTTGTTTTGATCTTCCATCCTTCTCATCTTGCTTCTTTAATTTTGACAATCTTCATTATGTGTCTGCACATCTCACCAGCAAGTACAGCCAAGAAAAATATATGAGTATGATGTTAACCTTATCAATCTAGGGTTTCTATGATTTCTCAAAAGTGTAATTCTAGGGTTCTAGTTACAAACCCTAAATATTCTTTGACCTAACCCTTATTAGGGTTTTTACTTTCAACAGAAACATCAACCCTAGGATTTTGACTCTCAAGTCCTAAGGTTTATTCAATTCCACCCTTGCTATGGTTTTAACACATTCCCTAGATTATCTTTTTCAAAACTAGGGTTTTAATATTAAAGATCATTTAGCCTTGCAAACCATAAATACCATTTCCCAAGAGCTAGGGATTCTTTAGAGGAACAAACAGTTAGGGTTTCCTTATCTAGTGATTTTCAATCAAAGTCTCATCTAGGGTTTACAAACCCTAGATACCAAAAACTTTCAAACACAGCTTAGACATTAAAATCTACCATGCAAAGACCTCATGCATTTCATTTCTTGAATGCTACACTTTGAATGTTATCATATCAACAACTATATATCTCCATGCAAACCCCTTATCTTTCAAAAGACCATCATGACCCAGAAAACTTGACATATAACATGAAATGCATTCAGCAAATATACATACCTCAGCATCGTTTACCTTATCTCTTCTTTGTCAAGACCAATCATCCTTGTAGCAAATGCATACAGGTGCCTCAGTTCAACATCCTTCAAGCTAGGATATTATGCAAAGTCCTTTGTCATAATTTTCTAGGATCTTGATCTACATGATTATGGTCCCTCTAAACAAAGTGATTCAGAATTTCTTGCAACTGTGATCCAATCCTAAAAGTAATTTCTTTTCAGGTTGGCCTCATGATGACCGCTTCTCATAGTCCATATCCATTCTTTATAAGCCATCATTGTCAACAATAGATCTTTGTCATAGATCATTAGACATAGCATCAAGTTTTTTGCCACACTAATGATCAACAATTTCTGCTATACTATGTTATTGTTATCATTGTCTATGTAAGTTACAATTTTGCTCTTCTCATTGTCAATAAACATTGTAATTGTCACAACGGTCTTATCATATGTGTCTTGCCAAATGATAGTCATTGTCCATACATCACATAGTCAAGTGTTGTCACACAGTGTAATACACCAAGAGCGATGTTGTTGGAGAGAACCAATATCAATATGTGTGATGCCATAGAACTGGTCAAACATAAGTGTGATGCCACATATAGAACATATGTGGGTCATGTCATAAAACATATGTAAGTCATATTGAATATTTTCATGAGTTGTTACTAGATGTGAGTCACAAGCATATTCGATGTTTAGAAATGAGCCAAACAAGTCACATACGAGTCATCAAGGCCAAACCACGATCAATCTCTATAGTATAAAGTGTGACCATTGTAATGATTTGATGCGACTCAGAGAGAAATATAGTGATGTTACTTTAGAGTATTTTGATTCCATTATACAGATTGATACCAAGCGATGATGCCAAAAAACATCACAATAATTGTAATACCACTGCAATTCCAGTTTCGTTGCCAATTTGAGAAGCTTAGCCAGACTAGCGATCCAAAATGATGTTACCATAAATACGATCCATTGATCTTGAGCCATTGAAACTTTACTAGGAATGCAAATTATAAAAATACGAGCCACATGAAACCATTGTATGTTGTAGCGAACCACAAGCCACAGATTCGTCCCATCACAGAGTATTTATTTGAGGATCATAATCTTCGATCCACTGTCAATCTGAACCGCAAGCCATATATGCGAGCTATAGTTGAATCGAAGATGCCATAGATTGGTAATACAACCAGACATAAAAGAGTGGAGCTTTAGAACCAATTGGACCACAGAGATAGTTAATCCGTGTAAGCTAGAGAATTTGATTCGAGCCCGTGTAAGACAAATCCAAACCATTGTTATGAGTTTCTGTAGAGTCACAAAGAATCAATGCCACGGTGTAATATATACAGAGCAATTAGCCAGACATAAATCAACGATCATATCATCGTGCCATTAATGAATTCGGCCATAAAAAGAGATAATAAAAGCTACTATAGGAGCAATGTCAAGCCATATAATATAAATGAATAGCGAGCCACATCACAATAGTAGATGACAAGCAAGATACATCATAGACACGAACCATAAACACAAACCACTAAGACACTGAATATTAACCATACAATGCTTTCAGAATCAAGGAATGCGAGCCCAAGAACAGCTACAGGATGTATGATACTTTGATGCCAACAGAGTGATCTTCAGGCATCCAGCTTCAAACCCTAGCTCTGATACCATGTTGGAAAATCGGGAGGCTTTACAATTAAAGTAGATTTTCCTTTCTTGGAAAATCAGGAGGCTTTACAATTAAATTCGATTTTCCTTTCTTTGATAACTGCTTGCGAAATTTGTTGGCTTCTTATTAATTTAATTTTGTTCTTCTTCATCAAACAATTATCAAACATACAAAACATGATCACAGAAAGCAAAAGAATACGATGTTGATTTTTGTAGCATCGGATGTGCTCTAGCATCGAGATTTTGCAGAGAGGCTAAGACACATGCATTCTCCAAGACCCAGAAATCCTTTGGCGAAATTCCACACAAAGATGATTTAATTAAAATAATTAATTATTTTTGATGTATTCCTAAGTCTAAACTTAGGAAATGAGAATAATTAAAGGGTATTAATTAAGTCGGGTGCGAATCTTCTAGATAAAGTCATGGATTAAGTTCTAGATAATTTGAGCCATTGATTAAGATCTAATCTTGGTCGTTGATACCTCAACCACAGATTATAAGAAGAAACTCAATGGGCACTTGGAGAACACACCAGAGCAGATACCCAGATGCCCAAGCCGATCGATTTTCTCAGTGGTTGAAGTTCGGCAAGAGAAAATCGAGTCAGAGGGTGAGTTGCAGGTGAGAGAGAGAGGGCATCAGCAGTAGTCCGAGAGTGCAGGGAGATTTCCGGAAAGGGTAGCGCAGAGGAGGGACGCAATTCATCAGGCACTGCGCAGTCACTGTGCAGAGGATGACGTAGTGAGGGCAGCGTAAGGGCTGAAGGTCCTCTTCAAGGTCAGAGAAACGTTGTGGAGTGAGGCAAATTCATCAGTAATTTTTTCTCAGTGTTTCTTCCTCTAGTTTTTCTATCTGGTATTTTGTACATGAATTATTGCTGAAGAATTAATAAAGACACCCTCATCTGTTGCACCAGCTTTCCCACATTGGGTTTTTCCGAGGACGATTGTCCAATAATAATTCTGTCAATGTGTTGTTGATATGTGTGCTAGTATTTTCCTCGCATTTATTTTCCGCAGTATTTGATTTGTGAAGGTTGCAACATATATGTTTCGATATTTGTCGTAGATAAACTACAAATAATTTGTTTAAGTAATTTTAACAAATAGAAGAAATATTATCATTTGCTACAGTAGGATTTGGGTAATCAAATTTTCACATGGTATCAGAGCACAGGTGAAGCAAGAAGAGCTCAGTTGCAGACAAGAAGAGGGATTTTGAAAGCACTGCATAGGCAGCAGATCGAAACCCCAAAGGAGCTGCGCAGTCCATAGCTAAGAGGGCAAATTTTCGCGGAAAATTATTCTTATGAGTGAGTCGATAGAGAATAAGATTTTCCGGATCGAGATTTGTCAGTGGCAGAGGGAGCAGTGCAGTAGTGTCCACGCAGAGCAAATTCCCAGCTAGGATGCAGTGTTTTGTAGTGGCAAATCAATGTGAGAAAGGAAGGAAAATAGCACAGAAAATCATGGATAGTCAAGATACCTCAGAATTATCTTGCAGGTTGGAAGAAGAGTTTGCATGTTTGTCATGTTCGGCATCAGTTGGTGTCTGGTATATTGATAGCGGAGCTTCAGCTCACATGACTAGAGTATGCAAGTATTTCTCTAGCTATCAAGAGGAACATATGGACTTCCATATCACTATGGGAATCAGAACCAAGTGTACTCCAGTGGGGAGAGGCACCATAGATTTTCAAACAAAAGAAAGAACCAGCACCAGCGCCATTAATGTGTTGCATGTGCCAGGTTTAGGTATCAACCTAGTTCCAGTGTCCTAGTTGCAGGACAAGGGGTATGATGTATACTTTGCAGGAAAGGTGTATGTCAAGCACCCTAACTAGAAGAAGGTGAGACAGATTGGAGCTCGAAGCAAGAGATTATATAGGTTGCAAATCGATTCTCCAATGGCACTGACAGGCAGTGATAATAGCAGTGGGAAGGAGTAGAACGAACTATGGCACAGGAGGGTGGGACACTTACACCATGGAGCGCTTAGGATGCTCAGGGAGATTGTAACAGGAGTTCCAGTTCTCAGCACCGAGCACGATAATGTATGCAAAGAATGTGTACTTGGGAAATACGCAAAGGCAGCATTCCCCAAAAGTAACAGCAAAGCAAAATGCATGTTGGGATTAATACTCTCAGTATTTGTGGCCCAATGTCCACCAGAGCTCTTAGCAGTGGCGAGTATTTCGTCACCTTTATTGATGGTCACTTTAGGAAAACATGGATCTATTTCTTAAAGACCAAGGATGAGGTCTTTGATCGGTTCAGAAAGTTCAAGGCTCTCGTAGAAAACATGACAGGGAAAAAAATCAAGGTTTTGCGTTCAGATAATGGTGGAGAATACACAGATAAAGACTTCACAGATTTTTCCGCAAGGGAGGGTATCAAAAGAGAGTGGACAACTCCATATAATCCACAGCAGAATGGAATAGTTTAGTGGAAGAATCGAACAATAGTCGGGGCAGCAAAGACTATGTTATATGATTAGGATTTGCCTCGATTTTTATGGGCAGAGGCATGCAACAGAGCGGTGTATATTCAAAGCAAACCTCTCACAGAGCATTGGGGGATAAAACGCCAGAAGGAGTATTCACAGGGAAGAAGTCAGAAGAAAGCCATCTAAGGATATTCGGGAATGTGGGTTATTGCCACATTCCAAACGAGAAGCGCAGTAAGTTGGATCAAACTGCAGATAAGGGGTACCTCGTAGGATATAGCGAGACCTCAAAGGCATACAAGATCTACATTCCTAGCAGCAGGAAAATTGTAGTAAGGCGAGATGCAAATTCATGGAAGATAGAGCTTTTAGAAAATATGAAGAGATGCTTGCAGGTAATCAGTTAGTAGATGTTCCATTAGTCCAACAACAGTCGGGACAACAGGTAGGACAAGCAGGAGAACAGTCACAAGGATCGATTACAGTGAACAGTACCAGTATTTCCTCAAGAATAGGAAATCCAGGCAGTTCTCAATAGACGAAACAACAGGAGGAACTGATTGAGCCTCCCACCACCAGTGGTAGAACCAATACGGAAGTACATCATACCTTGAGGGACGCAGAGGATTTTGTCAGAGCTCCTAGAACCGACAAAAGGCAGCGTAGACAGCCTGACAAACACCAAGCCTTGGTAGCTCAGGTTGAAGAACCCTCCAGTTTTCAGGAAGCCATACAGCATCAGGTGTGGGTGGATGCCATGGTAGAAGAGTACAGTTCTATCATGACTAATGATGTCTGGGAAGTAGTGCCTAGACCAGAGGATAGATCAATTGTAGTTTCGTGATGGATCTACAAGATCAAGTATGTGCAGATGGAAATTTAGAGAAGCACGAGGCTAGATTCGTGGCAAAGGGGTATGCACAAAAGGAAGGGATAGACTATGAGGAAACCTTCGCCTCAATTGCCAGATATACCTCTATCAGATTCATTATATCCCTTGCATCTCAGATGGGATGGGAGATTCACCAAATGGACATCAAGACAGCACTATTGAACGGGGTGATAGAAGAAGAGGTGTATATCGAGCAGCCTGAAGGCTTTGAGATGCATAAGAAGCGCACCCATGTATGCAAGTTAAAGAAAGCCCTATACAGGCTCTAGCAGGCACCCAGAGCATGGTATGGTCGAATTGATAGTTATTTGCAGCAGTTGGGATTCATCAAGAGTGATGCAGATCCCAATCTCTATTATCTGATGATGGAGAATGAGCCTCTCATTTTGGTTTTGTATGTGGATGATATGTTTTTAACAGGATCATCAAGGCTCATAAAGGATTGCAAAAGAAACCTTGAAGCAGAATTCGACATGAAGGATATGGGGTTGATGCATTATTTTCTAGGGTTGGAGGTATGGCAGAAGAATAAGGAGATCTTCCTTGGACAAGGGGGATATGCTACAAAGATTTTGAAGAGATTTAGAATGCGGGGATTGTCGACCCATGGAAACAGATTTTGAAGAGATTTAGAATGCGGGGATTGTCGACCCATGGAAACTCCCATGATAACCAATTGGAAGAAAATCTATGCGTCAGGAGACAAGAAAGTCGACCCCACCTTGTACAGACAGCTCATTGGGTCGCTCGTGTATTTGGTCAACACTAGGCAAGACATCTGTTACATTATCAACACCCTTAATCAGTTCATGGTAGAACCAAAAAGGATAGTCAAATATGGGTTGAAATATACTCGAGGAGATGACATCAGATTGAACGGATTCACAGATGTAGATTGGGCAAGTAGTTCAGTAGATCGGAAAAAGTACCTCTGGGTACTGCTTCACCGTTGGATCAGGAATGATCTCTTGGTTCAACAGGAAGCAGAAGTCGGTAGCACTGAGTTCAGCAAAAATTGAATACTTGGCAGCCAGCACAGCTACGTGCGAAGCGATTTGGCTTAGGAAATTACTAGTCAGTTTGTTCAGGAAGAGGATGGGAGTGACCAGTGCTTTCTGTGATAATCAGGGTTGTATTAAGCTCTCTGAGAATCCAGTGTTTCATGATAGGTCGAAACACATTGATATCAGAGGGCATTTCATCAGAGACTGTGTTCAGCATGGGGCAGTCCAGCTGCAGTATGTTCCCACAAGAGATCAAGTAGCAGATGTACTCACGAAAGCTCTAGGGAGAGCTAAGTTCATCCAGTTCAGGGAACAGATGGGTATGGTAGAGAACCCCTTCAGTAGCGGAAAAATATGGATTCTCAGTTGCAACATCAGCAGATGAGAGGGAGTTGTAGTGCAGATGCAGTAGTTGGCAGCAACATGTAGGGTCAGCAGCAACACAGAGTCAGAGTAATGCTTTAGTGGGTTGCAGCACTTGAGCACATTCCTTGCTAAGAGGGAGTGTTGATTTTTGTAGCATCGGATGTGCTCTAGCTTCGAGATTCTGCAGAGAGGCTAAGACACATGCATTCTCCAAGACCCAGAAATCGTTTAGGGAAATTCCACCCAGAGATGATTTAATTAAAATAATTAATTATTTTTTAATGTATTCCTAAGTCTAAACTTAGGAAATGAGAATAATTAAAGGGTATTAATTAAGTCGGGTGTGAATCTTCTAGATAAAGGCATGGACCGAGTTCTAGATAATCTGAGCCATTGATTAAGATCTAATCTTGGTCGTTGATACCTCAACGAGAGATTATAAGAAGAAACTCAATGGGCACTTGGAGAACAAACCAAAGCAGATACGCAGATGCCCAAGCAAATCGATTTTCTCAGTGGATGTAGTTCGGCAAGAGAAAATCGAGTCAGAGGGTGAGTTGCAGGTGAGAGAGAGAGGGCATCAGCAGTAGTCCGAGTGCAGGAAGATTTCCGGAAAGGGCAACGCAAAGGAGGGACGTAGTTCATCAGGCACTGCGCAGAGGATGATACAGTCAAGCGAGTGTAAGGGCTGAAGGTCCTCTTCGAGGTCAGGGAAACACTGTGGAGTGAGGAAAATTAATCAGTAATTTTTTCTCAGTGTTTCTTCCTCTAGTTTTGCTACCCGGTATTTTGTACATGAATTATTGTTGAAGAATTAATAAAGAAGCCCTCATCTGCTGCACCGGTTTTCCCACATTGGGTTCTTCCGGGGACGATTGTCCAAAAAGAATTGTGTCATGTGCCTAATATTTTCCTCGCATTTATTTTCCACAGTGTTTGATATGTGAAGGTTGCAGCGTATATGTTTCGATATTTGTCGTAGATAAACTACAAATAATTTGTTTAAGTAATTTTAACAAATAGAAGAAATATTATCAGTTTCTACAGTAGGATTTGCGTAATCAAATTTTCACAAACGAGATATAGGCTCCAAGCTAGGGCAAAACCCCTCCAAGGGGTAAACCCAGAAAAAAATCTCTTCTTATAGAATCAGATCAAAGTGAGATATCTAAGACCCATGCCCAAAGACTTCAACCATCTAGATGCCAAGTCAGATCCTCCTTCTTCATAGAAAAATTCATCAGCAAGAGACCAGCAGAAAATTTCCAACAAGAGATGTAATAGCACAGATCTTCCACAAATCAAACTTCAAGAGATATTCTGCATCACTTCAGATTTCGGCCTTCCTCTTCTTCTGCGATTTTCAGATCAGATTGAGCGAATTGTGTGTCCAAATGAGCTCAAATCATCTTATATTTATATTGTCCAGACGAGTGCGAATAGACATGTCCTTTGGGGCTGGGCCGACTTGACACATAGGCCGACTTGGCATCTAGAGGGGTTTTTCTCCCAAATTACATATTTAAA
The DNA here is from genome assembly GCA_034641835.2 of Pinus albicaulis. Taxonomy (NCBI): domain Eukaryota; kingdom Viridiplantae; phylum Streptophyta; class Pinopsida; order Pinales; family Pinaceae; genus Pinus; species Pinus albicaulis. Next base: position 1,773,069,001 of record CM076580.1, read on the forward strand.
AATTATTTTTACTTTTTCTTTACAATAAGTCCAAATAGGACTTTGATTCTTTGACTCAAAAAACTTAGAAGCATGACAAACATGCTTATCTAATGAAATAATAATAATAATAATAAATCTTCTTTTTCTTCTTTTTCTTTTTGCATAATATACAATGATACAAGTACAAAGACCATTATGAACACTGAACCTAGTTACATTTTCTAACAACTTTGACTCAAAATAAATTTCCTTTGACTCAAGCATTTATAAATATGCTTTACAATGATAAATACAATTACGTCAAGTGACCAAATGTACATTATGAAGACCGGCCATAGTTACAAATTCAACAACCTGTGGCTACGTCTGTGTGTACAATTCAGGGTACCTGTGGCTACATCTTTGTGACATAATGTCTCTTTTTTATGCGAGTTGTGTGGTGACATATCTCTCTGAGATACAAGCTTTGTGATATATATATATATATATATATATATATCTCTGAAAATCTCTGTGGTATACTTTTCTACATGATGCAAGGCTCCTGTAACAAATCTATGGCATAATTCAGAGACATTTTCTCCCATGATGATTCAAGCACACAAGCCATCACCTCTGCAATCCACGTAGTACTGTATATCCTCAATCAATTCAAGAAAAGGACAATCTGAAATGTAACATCATGGCACTTCTCTAAGACTTATAACATTTAATATGAAGTACTTTATTTTTATATCCAAGACCAAGAAGAGTATTGAATTTGAAGCATTATTGAAGGACAAGAAAACAAAGTTTGCTAGCCATCGCTAAAGTGGATTAGAAGACCAAAGCTTGCACTTGACATTCTCCAAGGTTCATAGGAATCTATTGTGCCACTGTATGCAAAATATCCAAAAACACTATGGACTGTACTGTATCAAGAAGACTAGCATGTGAGCTACGGAAGAACAGTTACTTCTATAAAACACAAATTTTCTAAAATGACATTCGAACCTTTTGTGGCACCTTATTACAATAGCATCTGAACTTTCATGGCACTGTGATTATATGTGAAATATGAGTTTATATGTAAGGACCTAATGAACGAAGGACATACTTCTAAAGTTTGTCAAAAGGATCTAAATGCATTGTGATCTGAAGTTAAAGGAACTATGTCTATGACAGAAACTGAAACCATATGGATCATCTCTGAACTCTGTGGAAGGACTATCATCATAAAGATTGGAAGCCTATATCTATGTCAAGCCTCATTCCTGTGTCATCCGAATTTGTGGAAGAATAATTAGACCATGCTTGGAAGGTATCTTCATGACAAACCCGAGGCATCCTCTGTAACATTCGAACCATGCAATTTTTGTAGCATAACAAGGACAGTTTCTTGAAGAAGTACAAAGACTTGACGGCTGAAGATTTAAGGCATCTCTGTTAGTGGAAGATGAGACAGATCAACTGAAGAAAAAGGATCAGATCCTCGCAAGAATGGTAAGATTGAAAGAGGTGCGATAATCCTTGTTCATTTGCATGTCAATTATAGGAATGCTAAGATAATGATCTAACATTCTTGAAATGAGTAGTACAACATAAAAAGGGTCTGTATATTTAAAAGATCATTGATATATTAGCTTCTGAAGTCTTTCCTTACATACAAAGGCTATTATACTGAAATAAAGCAATGAAATGAATCCTATATAGCTTGATAAAGGTATTTCCAAGGTTTGTATTGTTGAGAAATCAATGCTAGTAGAATTAGGGTTTGATTCCTCTTTCTTAATAATTACTTGTGAATTATGTTGGCCTCTTTTACTTCTTTCTTAGATTATCTTTCATCAACCAATTACCAAATTATATGTGTATGAAGATCACAAGAACAAGAGACACAAGATATAAGTGCACAGCCAGGGCAAAACCCCAATGAGGGGAAAACACAATGAAATCTCTTCCTTCAGTAGTTTCACAAGACAAGACGAGATAATCCAAGACTCTTTGACCTAGACACAGACTTCCTCCAATCACCATGTTGAAATTTGGTTACCGGAGGACAGGTGGTTCCCTAAGGCTTTGATATTTGGCCTAGGGAAAAGTGTCCAAAAGATTTTAATTTTTCTCCTAAAGTGACCTTATAATTTTATAAAGTCAATCTAATTTAAAAGTGACTTTAAGTGATAAAGTTACTAAAGTCTAATTTTAAAGTGACTTTAATAAAGTCAATGTAAAATTAGAAAGGAAAAGTGAATTGGGAAATAAATGACTAAGTGGGCCTTTATTAAAGTGGGGTGAATTAAAAAATAGAAAGTGAGATTTAAATGAGCATTTAATTCAACATTTAAAGGAGAGAGAATGTTAGTCATTTCATTCTTTCTGCATGAGCGTATTGAGAGAGGAAGAGAAGGAGAGCCGGAGACATTTTCTCGAAGAGAGCTTGAGAAGGTGAAGGAGAGAGCACACTGCCAAACCCACAAAGAAGAAGGGGAGGGCACAATTTCCAAGACAAAGAAGAGGTTGCACGTATACGCCCGCCCTTATCGATCGCACAAATAAAGACAGAACCAAGACAGCCCATCCGTACAAAGAATTGCACAATGTCCGTGCACGCATCGAGGCACCAAGCCGAAGGGAAAGGCAGCACGTTTTTCGAGGAAAAATACAGCAACAAGGGGCTCGATTTTCAAGGTGGCTGGGAACGTTTTTCAAGGTAGCCAGCACGGTTTTCGAGAAAGTAAGCTTGCTGGAAAATTTCATACAGTTTGTACGGCTGTTCAGCTAAGTTTTGGGCACGAATTTCTAAACTGTCATTTGCTGTAAAAATTTTCTATTTTCAGTTTATTGTTGTTCCGACACGTTTTCCAAAGCGGTGGCAAGCACGGAAAACAAGATAAGTCTGTCTTTAATTTGCTGGAAATTTTCCTGTATATTTCACCTCTCTGTAAAAAGCATTTTCCAGAAATAAGAAAGAGCTCTCAAACTGGTTTTCCCCAAAAGTTGTAGGGGGTTTTTCCAGGATCACTTTGACCAAAAATCTCTGTGTTAAAATGTGTTGAATGGCTGTTTTAAGCTTGCTGATTTTTATTTCTGCATTTTCCAGCATTCTGTAAATTTCCAGAATTTGTGTTTTCAGCAAAAATTATTTTTTCTGTTGTTGAATGTAAGGATATGGGAAAGAGCATTTAACTAAAAGGAGAAATAAGGTGAAACTGAAAACCGGGGTGGGAAACAAGAAATTTCCACATAGTATCAGAGCTTGGGTGCTGAAAGTGCAGTTTGGGACAGCAAGAAGAAAAATACAGTCTGTTGATTTTTCACTCAGCGAATTCCAGCAAGCTGATTTTTCACTCACAGAATTTTTATCTTTACTACAGCAGTGTTATTTTTCAGTTTTTAGGACAGCAGGATGTCATTGGGGTTGAGGGTGGAGGATAGGTTGGATGGGCATACCAATTACAGCGTTTGGAATGAGAGAATGCAGAGTATCTTTGAGGAGGCAGAAGTCTGGAACATCGTGGTGCATACCACACAGAACCCTGTTGTTGTGCCTACTGATGTTGTTCAGTTGGCAGCATATAATAAAAAGAACAACAAGGGTAAGAGACTGATTCTAGACGGAGTCAAAGACCATTGCATTCCTCATGTGAGAGGAAAGAGAAATGCTCATGAGATGTGGACAGCATTGTCTAATCTCTACCAGAGTACCAATGAGAACCGGAAAATGGTCCTGAAGGAGAAGCTGAAAACCATTAAAATGGGTAAGACTGATAGTGCAGCTGGATATCTCACAAAGATTACTAATGTGAGAGATGAGTTGGCAGCAATTGGAGAGGTCATTCAACCCACTGAGTTGGTGCGGATAGCAGTGAATGGCCTCCCCAGTTCATGGATGAACTTTGCTGATGGGGTTTGTGCACATGAGACCCTTCCCACATGGGAGAGGTTTTGGGATGATTGCATTCAGACAGAGATCAGGAAAGGTCAGCTTGGGGCAGCCAAGCCATTTGAGCAGGATGAGGATGTAGCACTGTTGGCAGGACGCAAGAAAGGCAAAGGGAAGAAGCAGGCTTCCACAAGCAATGGTGGGGGCAAAGGCAAAGGTAAAGGTAAACAGGATAACACACAAAAGGACTATTCCAAAGTGAAGTGTTGGAATTGTCAGAAGATGGGACACTATGCAGTTGTGTGTTCGGAGAAGAAGAAGAAGAAGGGGAAGAACCAGAGCATGGCAGCATCAGCAGAGGTTGAGGACTTTACAGATCGCTTTGACCGGGAGTTTGGGTTCATTGCGTGTGAGTCCACTAGTGCAGGATCACCTGCCACAGAGGTTCAGAGGGAGCATGCATTTCCCTCGACTAGCGGAGCATCTTCGGGTATCTGGTATGTGGACAGTGGGGCTTCACGTCATATGACAAGAGTCCGTGAGTACTTCTCAAAGCTTTCAGAGAGTGGCACTGATATAGAGGTAGTACTCGGTGATGACAGAGTTGTTAGAGCAGTCGGTGTGGGGACACTGACATTTCAGAGGGAGTCCAAACCTCCCTTGAAGGTGTCAGATGTTCTTTATGTGCCAGGGATGAGAAAGAACCTCATATCCGTCTCAGCTTTGGAGGACAGAGGATATGAGATACTATTCAGGGGAGGACAGGTGTTGATGTATCCCAGGGGCACTCCAGCTGATTCAGCTAGAGTGATAGGTGTACGCCATGCAAAGGTGTACAAGTTTGCATTCCAGTCCCTTTTGGCATTGAGCAGCAGTACCGACAACAGAGCTAGCAGTTCTGAGCAGTGTGAGATTTGGCACCGCAGGATGGGGCACATGCATCATGGAGCCTTGAGGACTTTGCGGGAGATCACTACAGGTGTGCCAGATTTCAGTACCGATCACTTTGATACTTGCAGAGGATGTGCGATGGGCAAGTTTGCCAAATCCCCTTTTCCCAGCAGTGACAGCAGAGCGACTGGGATACTTGATTTGACTCATTCCGATGTGAGCGGTCGGATGTCTCATGTTTCCTTGAGTGGATATGAGTACTATGTGTTATTCATTGATGATCACTCCAGGAGGACCTGGATTTATTTCTGGAAGACCAAGAGTGAGGTCTTCAAGCGGTTTCAGGAGTTCAGAGCTCTTGTGGAGACACAGACAGGTCGGAAGATCAAGTCCCTGAGGTCGGACAATGGTGGAGAGTACACCCTTGGAGAGTTTGTTGACTATTGTGCGGAGGCAGGCATTAGGAGGGAGTTCACTGTTCCTTACAACCCCCAGCAGAACGGGGTTGCGGAGAGGAAGAACAGATCCATCGGAGGGGCCGCCAAAGCCATGTTACATGATCAGGGGTTGCCATTGTTTTTGTGGGCAGAGGCCTGCAACACAGCTGTTTACTTGTAGAACAGGAGTCCGCATCGTGCCTTGGGGCACATGACTCCGGAGGAGGCTTTTTCTGGGAAGAAGCCTGATATTGGTCATCTTCGTATCTTTGGGTGCATTACATACTCCTACCTACCCAAGGAGAAGAGGACCAAACTAGAGCCCACCGCAGAGAAGGGTATCTTTGTGGGCTACAGTGAGACCTCCAAGGCCTTTCGGATTTACATTCCTGCGCAGAGGAAAGTTGTTGTCAGACGGGATGTGAAGTTCGAGGAGGACAGGGCCTTTAGGAGGTCACTGGAGTTAGAGTATCTGGATCAGCCAGACCCTCAGCAGCAGTTGAGTCAGTCGCAGGGATCCAGTGGGCAGGGATCAGGAGGATCCGGAGGTACATCTATGACGATGTCAGGTCCGCCGCTGAGCAAATGGCTCGCGTAGTCGCAGGGGTAGGTCGGGCAAAGATGCGTAGCAAGCTCACTAGGGAGTCCACCGATGGACGGGGGCTCACACCCAGACCAGCCTTCTACTGTTCGTGCATGCAGGAGGACAACGAGATGACAAATAAAGGAGTTCAAAGCTCCCGATGATGATGAGGAGGAGGGAGTTTCATTCTCCAATGGGACAGTGATGGGTCGGGAAAGAGAAGCCCAAGTGGTCAGACACCTTGAGAGGAGGCCACATCTCGTCGGTGCTGTGAGGACAACAGATGACAACAAAGAGTTCAGGCTCCTGATGATGATGAGGAGTAGGAGTTTCATTCTCCAATGGGAGAAGTATGCTCAGGGAAGAGGAAGCCTAAGTGGCTTCAGGACACCTTGAGAGAGGCCACATCTGTTGTTGCGCCTAAGAGGCTGGTCAGAGACAGCAGACCACCTGAGAGGTTTTGTAGCTATATGGCAATGGCTACCAACATCCTTGACTCTGAGCCTTCTAGCTATGAGGAGGCAGCTAGCCAACAGGTTTGGAGAGAGGCCATGCAGGAGGAGTATTCTTCTATCATGAAGAATGATGTTTGGGGAGGTGGTGATGAGGCCTGAGGGGAAATCTATGGTTACTTCCAGATGGCTTTACAAGATAAAGCATGTTGTAGCTGGCATCATCGAGAAGTTCAAGGCTAGATTTGTGGCTAGAGGGTTCTCCCAAGTAGAGGGAGTAGACTATGAGGAGACCTTTTCTCTCGTGGCTCGATATTATTCCATTCGCTCCATTATATCGATAGTAGCAGAGATGGGTTGGAAGATCCACCAGATGGATGTGAAGACCACATTTCTCAACAATGTTGTGGCTTCATACAGAGGAGGTGTAAATTGAGCAACCATAGGGCTTTGAGGTGCATGGGAAGGAGTCCCATGTGTGCAGACTGAAGAAGGCCCTTTATGGCCTGAAGCAAGCTCCCAGAGCTTGGTACTCCAGGATAGATACATACTTGCAGGAGATGGGTTTCACAAAGAGTGAGGCAGATCCCAACCTTTACTATATTGTGATAGGTGAGGAGCCTCTCATTCTGGTGCTGTATGTGGATGACTTAGTCATTACAGGTGCAGAGAGACTCATAGAGCACTGCAAGAGAGATCTTGCGGCGGAGTTTGAGATGAAAGACATCGGCTTGATGCATTACTTTTTGGGTTTGGAGGTGTGGCAGGAGGAGGGGCATTTCTTCCTGGGGCAGGGGAAGTATATTGTGGACATCCTTGGCAAATTCCACATGGAGGATTGTAAACCCATGTCGACACCGATGATCACCAACTGGAAGAAGCTTCATGCTTCGGATTCCGAGTTGGTGGATCCCACATTGTACAGACAGCTGATTGGTTCCTTGATGTATTTGGTCAACACTAGGTCAGATATTTGTTTTGCAGTCAACACGATGAGTCAGTTTATGTGTGAGCCTAGGAAGGTTCACTGGGTGGCTGCAAAACACATTTTGCGGTACTTGCAGGGGACAATGGATTATGGTCTGGACTACAGGCAGGGGGATGGAGTGAGATTGGCAAGTTACACTGATTCTGATTGGGCAGGTTGTGCTTCTAATAGGAAGAGCACTTCAGGGTGCTGTTTTGGGTTGGGTTCAGCAGTGGTGTCATGGTTCAGCCGAAAGCAGCAGTCAGTAGCATTGAGTTCAGCGGAAGCAGAGTATATGGCAGCCAGTCTAGCTAGTTGTGAGGCCATCTGGCTTCGCAAGATGTTTTTTGGCTTATTTGGTCAGCCGTTGAGACCTTCAGTGATTTACTGTGATAATCAGAGTTGCATTAAACTCACGGAGAATCCAGTATTTCATGACAGGTCAAAGCATATCGGGATCAAATATCATTTCATCAGAGACTATGTTCAGAAGGGAGCTATGAAGTTTGAGTATATTCCCACTGATGAGCAGGTTGCAGATATTCTTACCAAAGCCTTACCACGGGGCAAGCATGTCTACTTCAGAGACAAGATGGGTGTGGTGAGGAACACCTTCCTCGGTAAGAGGGAGTGTTGAAATTTGGTTACCGGAGGACAGGTGGTTCCTTAAGGCTTTGATCTTTGGCCTAGGGAAAAGTGTCCAAAAGATTTTAATTTTTCTCCTAAAGTGACTTTATAATTTTATAAAGTCAAATCTAATTTAAAAGTGACTTTAAGTGATCAAGTTACTAAACTCTAATTTTAAAGTGACTTTAATAAAGTCAATGTAAAATTAGAAAGGAAAAGTGACTTTGGAAATAAATGACTAAGTGGGTCTTTATTAAAGTGGGGTGAATTAAAAAATAGAAAGTGAGATTTAAATAAGAATTTAATCTCAGCCCTAGATCTCAATCTATTTCAGCCATTGGATTTAGGGATTCCCCAAAAGTCACTTAGGGTTAGGTTAAAGGAGGGAAAGGAGGAAAAGGTCATTTCATTCTTTCATGAGCAGATTGAGAGAGGAAGAGAAGGAGAGCTGGAGACATTTTCTGAAGAGAGCTTGGGAAGGTGAAGGAGAGGGCACACTCAGCAAATCCGTACAGCAGCAAGGAGGGCACGATTTCCAAGGTAGCAAGAGGTTGCACGGATACCAAGGCAGCTTGGCCGTACAGCAGCACAGAAACCAAGACAACCATCCGTACAGCGGCATTGAGGCATGATTTTCAAAGGGAAAGGCAGCACGTTTTTCGAGGAAAAGTACAGCAACAAGGGGCTCGATTTTCAAGGTGGATGGGCACGTTTTTCAAGGCAGCCAGCACGATTTTCGAGAAAGGCAGCTTGCTGGAAAATTCCTTACAATCGGTACGGCTGTTCAACTAAGTTCTGGGCACGAATTTCTAAATTGTCATTTGCTGTAAAAAATTTCTATTTTGAGTTTATTGCTGTTCCGGCACGTTTTCCAAGGCAGTGGCAAGCACAGAAAACAAGATAAGTTTGTATTTAATTTGCTGGAAATTTTCCTGTATATTTCACCTCTCTGTAAAAAGCATTTTCCAGAAATAAGGAGCTCTCAAACTGGTTTTCCCCAAGAGTTGTAGGGGGTTTTTCCAGGGTCACCTTGACCAAAAATCTCTGTGTTAAAATGTGTTGAATAGGTGTTTTAAACTTGCTGATTTTTATTTCTGCATTTTCCAGCATTCTGTAAATTTCCAGAATTTGTGTTTTCAACAAAAAATATTTTTTCTGTTGTTTAATGTAAGGATATGGGAAAGGGCATTTAACTAAAAGGAGAAATAAGGTGAAACTGAAAACTGGGGTGGGAAACAAGAAATTTCTACACACCAAGTCATCCCTTTCTTTTCAGATGATAAGCTTCCAGCAGCAACTTCAACCCTGCAGCAGCAGAATTTTGACCTCCTACAACAGACCTTCGACTTGCAGTAAATCTCAGATTTACGACCCCTGTAATTGCCCAATAACTTTGCACATGTGAGAGATAGATGGCCCAAAACTTTGATCTTGACTTTCCCTGCAATTCTCCTCCTGCAATTTCGCACTTTTTTTATTCTCCTTCTTGTGTATCAAACTTGAGTGAGTGGTGCTCCAAATGAATCGAACTGCACTTCTATATATAGCCTCTTTTGTGGGTCAAATTGCCCTAATGTAGACCGACCTCATCAAGTAAGGGCCAACTTGGTGTGGAGGTGACAAATGACTTATTTGACTCAATAATAATTCTTTTTACATGATACAAAAGCCCAAAAAGGGTCTAATAAAATGGGCAATGACTATAATGATTCCAGATAAAACCTAGAAGTCCTCAATGGGGACTTTGACCTAGAAAATGATGACCCAAGCATGAAACCAATGCTTTAATAAGTCATTTTAATAATAATAAAATTTCTTTTAACAATTATACATTTATGAAGACCAAACCTAGTTACATTCTTCAACATGTATATATGTAGAACTTGCAAATTGTGAGCTGACCGGTATTGAAGACTTTTGGCATCTAGGGTTTGTAAATTCTAGCAAAGTTTAGACTAAGAAGAAACCTAGGAACAAAACCCTATATAATTGTTTTCGTTGTAAGTAGTAGATCTAACCTTTGATGATAACAGAAATGACATCATGCTAAAGTGAGAACAAGGTTGGTGAACAAATTCAAGATTAAGAGGGAGCTAACCTTCCTCAAAAGACAAGTACTTTTCTTCTCCTTGATTGCTACCACTGCTATTATCTTTGTACTTTTCCCTTTTGTTCTTTCATAGTCTTCTAATAAAGATTGCAGGTTGAGACAAGATCTATCTAAGCTTGTTTAGTAGATGGAGGAATTGGAAGAGCATGGAAAAGCATGAAGACTTCTTTGAATCCTAATAGACGTAATTGAAGAAGAAGAAAGCAGTTTAAACTATGTATAAAAGAAGTGAATTAAATGGCAAGAAGTTCACTTACCTTAGCTGGAAAGGGATAGCTATAAGATTTGGATGGGTACAATATTGATTGAAGTTTGATATAAAACCTAGAGAAGCTTGTGCTCAAAAGAGAAGATGACTGATCTAGGGCAATATCCTATAGCAAGTAGTAGAAGTGTTATAATATCGTTGTATTGGCAGTTGATTGGTTCGATCCAAGGAACACATTGATTGACAGTACTGATGTTGAAAGAGATACTACTGACGATTAGAATCTGATATAATTTTTTGGAAAAGCGTGTAATCATAATTCTGTTACGAAAGAAGAAGATGTGAAGGCTTATGCAATCAATTGTGAATAAGTTTCGCTCCATGAGACGTTTGATGAAGCTATTTCACGACATGTTGATTTCAATATGAAGATTGTCAAAAAACAAGGAAGGTCAAAGCTCGTTAATGTGATGCAGATAGAAGTCGAGAAGCTAAAAATGATCTCCACAATACGCATAAGTAGTCGATCCATTGATGAAGTTTCTTTCCATGGAAAAGGATGAGTATTTTTTATACATGCTTAGGCTTGTGAATGGTTCCTCCCTGGTTGAGGGAGTGAGGATGGTGTTGGGAATACTGAGAGAGGGGTGAATCAGTGTTTCTTTTCAATTGTAATTTTTACTAGTTAAGATTTTTCACAATTACAATCAGAAAATAAACAATAGGAATTTTATTAAGAACAAATGAGGACACCAATCCTCTTTTTACAATAGCTTGAGTACAATTATGTTTGAGGGCACCAACCCTTCAATTTACCAGGCTCCAACCTGTTGCCAAGCTCCAACTTGGGCTTTATGAAGCACCAACCTCTAGGGCTCCAACTCTATCTTCCACAAGGCTCCAACATTGTTTTTAAAAGGCTCCAACCCTTTAACTTTTAAAAAATAAAATGTACAAGTGACTTACTTCAATAGTCAACCAACTGCTCCACAAGACTTCTCCAGACTTCCAATTTGTCCACTCTCCAAGATCTGAATGAAGGTTTTCTTCACTGTTCAAAACTCCAAATACTTCACTGTTCAAAGTCATAAATTATTTATTGTTTCACGCCTCCAAATTCATCATTGTTCAAGCCTTCAATTCTTCACTGTTCGAGGCCATGAGTTCATCATTGTCCAGAGGTTTAAGTCTGAAGTGACACACATAAGTTTGCCACAAGTCTGAGTTACAATTGGACCAGACTTCCACTGATCAAGTCACAGTTTTGGGCTTATGTGTGTGCCAAGGTTCCACAGGTCTGAATGATATGTGACTGTTGATGTGTAGACCGAGCTCAATAAACCACTGTCCACAGGTCTCATTGAATCACTGAACCACCTCAGTAATACTTCACAGATCCGAACCAAATCAGGTGACTGTTCCTTAAAGTTTTCCACTGGTTTGAACTTCAACGAGGCCCCCAACAGATCTGTCCGAGCCTAAAACTAAGCTTCCAAACCTCTGTAATGATAGTTGTCCACATGTCCGGTTTCCAAAGGTCTGAGGCTTGTAGTTCCGGCCCAACAAATCCAAGCCACGGGAGGTCAGCTACAAGGTTCTGGGGTAATGTAAACAGTCCTTGTCACAGGCCTGAGGGTTAAGGTTCACAGCTCCTTATCACAGGTCCGAGGGTACAGCTCCTTGTCACAGGTCCGACGGTATAGACAACCAATCAGATTTTAACCCAAACAATTCTTCAACCCTCCACGGTTTTCCTAATTCATGAGTTATGAACTTATCTTGCTGTGTTATGCTCTGAAATGATCTTCACCAATTGATGATATGAAATGAAGTATTTAGACTTGTATTTATACAAATTTTTTATTATAAATGAATGGACATGACTTTTGGAGGTGAGGCCGACTAATATAAGTGGGCTTAGGTCGGCTACTGTAGAGAATATGATATATTATCTTAAAAAATGTTTTTTCTCTTAGACTAAGTGAGGGCTCATTGGAAAGGGGAAAGAGTCCTCTACAAGCTAGCGAAAGAGGCATTTCAAAAAGATGTCTCAAAATGTTAATAAAAATATTTTTCTTATGACTGTTCTAGAATTGTTGTATTGATCTTGGGGTTTTTAGGATTGTTCATGTTGAGTTTTTTGATTGTTGGGGTAGCATCGGATGTGCTCTAGCTCCCAAAATTTGTGGAGGGACTAGAGTACATGAGATCTCCAAGACCCAGAAAGGGATTTGGGAAATTTCATCCAGTTTGGGAGATAATTAATTAATTAATATTTTTAATTAAGGACCCTAAGTCTAACTTAGGAAAATTAAAATAGTAAAGGTAATTAATTAAAACATGTGATGGAAATGACTCAAGTCACATGGATCAAGCTTTCTTTTAATCTTAGCCACTGGTTCAAGATTAGATCATGGTCGTTGGTTTCCCAACGAGAAAGTATAAAGGACAGCCTTGGGGTCAGTTGGAGAACAAACACACGGAGGCAGAGCACTGAGACTAAGCTGATATTCTAGGGCGGGTTTGCTAAGAATTTTCAGAAGTGTTTCAGTTGCAGCGAGGGTTAGTATTGGCTAAGGGGATGATCTGATCCCAATGCCATGAATCAGCAAGTGGCAGAGAGGGAGCAGCATAGAGAAGCAAGGGCAGCAACAGCAGCTATGCAACATCTGCACAGCACAGAGGGCTTCAGCCGCAACGCAAGCCAAGAAGGGCAGTGAGCCAGAAGGAGGCCCCTAGGGTTACGCAGAGGATATCCAGGGCAGTGTAGGGACTGTGTCACCTAGTTTGGGTTACGCATCCCTCTCCAGGCTAGCACAGAGGCACGCACAAGTTAGCAGGGCAGACGCAAGAGCTTCAGGGGCAGCGCTGGGGTTTCTAGAGCCAGAAATTGGTTGAGTCTTGTAAATCCCATTTCAATCTCCAAAACAGCAGGCTAGTTGCAGATCTATTTTTTCTCTGTCGGGTTAACCAGTAAGGTGCCCAGATTTGTTGTATTCAAAAACTACTTGATAATATAAACCCTCCAGTAGCCAAAAGACTGGTTTTCCCGCATTGGGTTTTTTCGGGGACAGTTGTCCAGAAAGTTTTGTGTCACTTTGTCTATGTGCATGTATCTTTGCTTATAGATCTAAATTGGTGAAAGTTTGTTATGTGTTTACTTCGATATTAATCTAATTTCAGAATTAATAACTTGACTAAGTACGAGAAGTATAACCAGATTTAACACTAGGGTTTCTGCATAAAGTAATATTCAGAAATTTTCACATGGTATCAGAGCGATTGTAGATCTAGCAGGATCGCCAGCAAAAGACTGAGAAGGGAGAGCACAGCAGTAAAGGGAGCAGAGCCACGCAGAGGGCAGAGTGACGCAACCCTACGCAGTCTCCACGCAGGCCCACCTACTTACTGCACAGAGACAGCACTGGAACTGTCTGCTCACACTGAGGCCAGCAAGGGTGACACAGATCTGAAGCAGTTGTTGATTCAGAGTGCCGGAAGTAGTGCTGCAAAGCTTCAGAAGTTTTTGATGGGGTTAAATTTCTGAAGATTCAGAATTTAGCCTAAGCACTAGGTGACAAAGAGCGGGAGGAGAACAGCTTCTCAAAGGATTTCCAGCCAAAGAAATTTGCAGATCGATCAGAGGATCGAAGAGAGCTGATTCGTTTGATTTGGCAGACTTCCAAGAGAGGAGGTCAGTTGTCAAAGGGAGCAGAGGGTGTCTGTTTCGCCAAGGACCCTAGATCCAAATCTCTAGCATAGAGAAGAGGAGTTCCGACAGATTTACTGGGCAGATGGCCCCTCACGAACTACGTGATCGGGATAGGTTGGACGGTCTGTCCAACTTTGCTGTATGGAAGGTCAGAATCCTGGTAGTCATGGAGGCATACGGTCTAAGTGACGATGCAAAAAAAGTCCTGGCCACACCAACTGACGATGCTCTCCTAGCGAAGCATGAGGAATATGCGGCACATGCCAAACGCTTCATAATGGATGGGGTTAAGGACCATATAGTTCCACATATAGCCGACAAGAAAACGGATCAGGAGATGTGGAAAGTCTTAACTACCCTATATGAGGGAAAATCCGTCCAAAGGAGAATGCTTCTGGAGAATCAGCTGTGATCATTCATGATGGCCAAAGGAGAAGAAATCGAGCCCTTCCTTTTCATATTACAAGCGATCAGAGATCAGTTGTCTGCCACGGGGGCAAAGGTGGAGGATGATGTGATGGTAAGGACTACACTCAATGCAGTCACAGAGGACTGGGAAACTTTTGTCCAAAGTGTCTTGGGCAGAGTGAACCTTCCCAACTGGGACAGTATGTGGGCAATCCTTCGTCAAGAACTCCGCCGATTCACCAACAGGCAGTACAACACGGGATCCAGTAAGGTGAAGAAGGAAGAAGAAGATGCAGCCTTGGCATCAAAGAGGCAGCAAGGGAAGAATAAGCGTGATCTATATAAGATCAAGTGTTTCCAATGCAGTGAACTAGGACATTTCACCAGCAATTGTCCACAAAAGAAGAAGGACAAGGAAGCTTCCACTTCCAAGGCTGTTGTGGCAGACGATGGTTCAAAAGATGACGTAGCCATAACCGCTCATGAACCACGAAAGTGGGGTGACATGGATCTGTAGAGCAGCTCATCTCTTGGATCACATCCGAGCTACGAGAACCTTGAGACGGTAGCAGGACAAGTGGAGCGGTTGGTGCAAGAATCACGGATGAAGCAGAGGCAGAGCTGAAGGCTGAAGGGAGCAGCGCAATGCAGATGCAGCAGCATCAACGCAGGGGTTGATGTGACTTCAGCAGCGCAGAGCAGAGCTGCAGCAACGTAGAGGCTTCAAGAGGACAGCGCAACACAGCAGCAGCGCGGGAGATTTCAGTGCAGGGGTTGATGTGACTTCAGCAGCACAGTGAAGGTCTGCTTACGCAGTGCAGGGCTGTAGTTGTGTAACTGTCTCCAGAGATCAACAGAGATCAACAGCCTATGGAGCTTCAGTGATGAGGATGCAACCCAACTAACTTGTTTGTCAAAGATTGGGCAGGAGCTTCAGTTGCTTCTCTCAGCAACTGAGTTGTAGTGCAGCGGTTGGTTGCACGATGCAACAGATTGAGAGGGAGCTACAGTACAGATGTGGCAGTGGCAGTGGCAGCGTCATGGGCAACAGTACGAGATAGCAGCAGCAGCATAGTGATGAAGGGCATCAAGCCAAGCATCAGCGCAGAGACCCACACCAGAGATCAGTGCAGAGCTTCGGGGTGAAACAGCATTGTACCAGAGCACACTCCTCGCTAAGAGAGAGTGTTGAGTTTTTTGAGTGTTGGGGTAGCATCGGATGTGCTCTAGCTCCCAAAATTTGTGGAGGGACTAGAGTACATGAGATCTGCAAGACCCAGAAAGGGATTTGGGAAATTTCATCCATTTTGGGAGATAATTAATTAATTAATATTTTTAATTAAGGACCCCAAGTCTAAATGAGGAAAATTAAAATGTTAAAGGTAATTAATTAAAACATGTGATGGAAATGACTCAAGTCACACGGATCAAGATTTCTTTTAATCTTAGTCATCGATTCAAGATTAGATCATATTCGTTGGTTTCCCAACGAGAAAGTATAAAGGAAAGGTTTGGGTTAATTGGAGAACACACACACAGAGGCAAAGCACTGAGACTAAGCTAAAGTTCTAGGATGGGTTTGCTAAGAATTTTCAGAAGTGTTTCAGCTGCAGCGAGGGGTAGTATTGGCTAAGGGGATGATCTGATCCCAGTGCCAAGAATCGGCAAGAGGTAGAGAGGCAGCATCAGGAGCAGCGCAGAGAAGCATGGGCAGCCGTTGCGTAGCGCAGAGGGCTTCAACCACTACGCAGGCCCAGAAGGGCAGCGTTGAGCCAGCAGGAGGTCCCCAGGGTTACGCAGAGGCCATCCAGGGCAGCCTAGGGACTGCGTCACTCATTCTGGGGTTACGCAACCCTCTCCAAGCCATCGCAGAGGCACGTAGAGGCTAGCAAGGCTGACGCAGGAGCTTCAGGGGCAACATTGGGGTTTCTAGAGGCAGAAATTGGCTGAGTCTTGTAAATCCCATTTGAGGGTGTGGATCAGTCAAAGTTTCAGTCTCCAGAACAGCAGGTTAGCTGCAGATCTATTTTTTCTCTGTCGGGTTAACCAGTAAGGTGCCCAGATTTGTTGTATTCAGAAACTACTTAATAATATAAACCCTCCAGCAGCTAGAAGACCAGTTTTCCCGCATTGGGTTTTTCCGGGGACAGTTGTCCAAAAAATCTTGTGTCTCACTTTGTCTATGTGCATGTATCTTTGCTTAGATCTGAATCGGTGAAAGTCTGTTATGTCTTTACTTTGATATTAATCTGATTTCAGCATTAATAACTTGATTAAGTAGGAGAAGTATAACCAGATTTACAGTAAGGTTTCTGCATAAAGTAATATCCAGAAATTTTCACACTTCATGCATGAAGTCATTGGGATTAGGATAAGGGTTAGGGAATCTTCATTAGGGCTCTAAGTGTGACCTTCAAAAATCATCCATGTCATGGTGACCTTCATCAATGCTCATATTGACATCAATGACAATTATTGACCAACAATCTTCCCCTTTGTCATTTATGAAAATATTCTCTCTTCTTCTAACATTTTCTCCCCCTTTGACATCAATGGCAAATGGGGTGTCCTAGTACTCCCCCTATCAAGCTGTCTCTTGTCATGTTTCTCCCCCTGTCATGGTGCTCCTACCCTTCTCAATGTGTTGTCTTAATGTGATACAAGAGCAATGACCCCCATCTTTTGGTGAAGATATTCAAATGCTTCTCATGGTAGGGGTTTTGTGAAAATATCTACAATTTGTTCTTTTGTATTGACGTATTCCAATCTGATATTCTGTTCTGCAACTTGTTCTCGGAAAAAGTGGTATTTGAATGGAATATGTCTTGTCTTCGAGTGCATTTACCGGATTCTTTGAAATACTAATGGCGTTGGTGTTGTCACGATAGATAATGATTGGTTGATTAGTCTCTATGATGACATATTTCAATGATTCCTTCATCCACAATATTTGTGTACAACAATCTGCAGTAGCTATATATTCGGCTTCAGCTATGTAGAGAGATATAGAAGATTGTTTTTTGCTGAGCCAAGATACAAGATAGTCTCCCATGAAGAATGCATTTCCACTAGTACTTTTTTGATCATCTATGCTTCCAGCCCAATCAACGGTGTAAGATTTAACGATAAGAGTTGTGCTTTTGAGATACCATAGACCAAAATTAGGAGTACCTTTCAAATCTCTGAGAATTCTTTTCACAGCCAACAAATGGTATTCCTTAAGAGTTGATTGAAATCTTGCCACCATTCCTACTATTTGCATAATATCAAGTCGTGAAGCAGTATAAAAGAGCTCCAATTATTGACCTGTAAAGAGTGGCATCTACCAAAGGGGATTCATCATCCTTGCTTAATTTGCAATCTGTAATCATCGATGTGCTCATAGGAGCACATTATTCCATCCCATATCTTTTTAAGCATGTCTTTAAGATATTTTTCTTGTGATATGAACATACCTGCATTAGTTTGAGATACTTGTAGTCCAAGGAAGTAAGATAGTTCACCAATCATAGACATTTCAAATTCCTTAGACATATTTTGAGCAAATTCATGACTCATCTCATCATTGTTGCTGGCAAAAATCAAATCATCAACATATACAAGAGTGACTAGCAATTTATCTTTGTCCATCTTCATGTCGAGATTACTTCCTGCCACCCCCTTTTTAAAACCTTGTTGTTGTAGATAATGATCCAACCTTCCGTACCAAGCTCTAGGAGCTTGTTTCAATCCATATAACGCCTTTTTTGACTTACATACAAAGTCTTTTCCTTCTGCTAGATCAAACCCTTTCGGTTGCTCCATGTAAACTTCTTCCTTTAGATCACCATTTAGAAATGTTGATTTCACGTCCATTTGATAAACTTTGAACCATTTTGAACAATCAAATGCCAAAAACATTCTTATCCCTTCCAAACGGGCTACAATTTGTGAGTATCCTTTACAAACAAACCTTGTCTCATTTCTAATAATCTGTTCATCTTCATTCATTTTGTTTTTGAACACCCACTTGGTTCCAATTATATTTTTGTCTTTCGGACGAGGTACAAGTTCCCATGTTTCATTCTTTTCGATTTGAAACATTTCTTCTTCCATAGCTTCCACCCAATGAGGGTCCTTACCGGCTTGAGCAAAGCTTTCTGGTTCTACAATGGATAGTAAGGCAACATCATCTTTGCTTGGTGTACTTGTCATCCTTCTTCGGGTTTGAATTCCATCATCTACATTACCAATTATTTGCTCTTTCGGATGGTGTTTTTGGAGGAATTTTACTTTTGATGGAGTTTGAGATGGTTCCTTTTGATTTTCTTATTCCTTTTCTTCCTTTATTGACTCTTCTTTGAATTCTTCAAAAATAGAATCTTCTTCATGGACTTCAATTTCCTTTTGTGGAAGTGTTTCGTCAATCTTTACATCAATGCTTTCTACTACCTTTCGTAGTCGATTATTGTAGCATTTGTATGCTTTGCTCCTTGTAGAATATCCAAGAAATATTCCTTCATCAACATGAGAATCAAACTTGCCTGGTGAGTCATCATTGATCTTCATAAACCATTTGCTTCCAAAAATTCTAAAATATTTCATTGAAGCAGGTCTTCCTTTCCATAATTCATACAGAGTCTTGTCATTATTTGGTCTTAGTTGAGCTCTATTCAAGGTATATATTGTTGTCCCGACCGCTTCTCTCCAAAACTTGGCCTGGAAATCAACTGCTAGTAACATCGTTCTTGCCATTTCTTGTATAGTTCAGTTTCTTCTTTCCACAACTCCATTTTGTTTAGGAGTTCTAGCTACAGAGAGTTCTCTTTTGATTCCATGTATTTTACAGAAATCATTGAATTCCTTTGAAGTGAATTCTCCTCCTCTATATGTTATAAGACACTTGAATTTTGACACTTTTACATTTTCTACAAGAGCTTTGAAATTCTTAAAACATTCAAAAGCTTTGGATTTGAATTTTATAAAAAATACCCACATCATTCTAGTATAGTCATCTACAGATAGAGCAAAGTACCTTTCTCCTTGTAGAGGTGGAGTTCTGGTTGGTCCACATAAATCTGCATGTATGATCTCCAAAGGTTTTGATGTTGAGAACTCCTTAGTATTGAAGCAAGTTCTAGTTTGCTTTCCATGTTGACATGGGCCACACACAACATGTTCCGGCTTTACAATTTTTGGAATGTCCCTCACTGCACTTGTTTTGTTGATATTAACCAAGTTGTCAAAGTTTAGATGTCCCAATCGTTTGTGCCATAACCAGCTTTCATCTGTTCGACTCATATAGCATCTTTCTTCTTGAATTTTACTCAAAAAGCAAGTTCTAGTTTGCTTTCCATGTTGACATGGGCCACACACAACATGTTCTGGCTTTACAATTTTTGGAATGTCCCTCACTGCACTTGTTTTGTTGATATTAACCAAGTTGTCAAAGTTTAGATGTCCCAATCGTTTGTGCCATAACCAGCGTTCATCTGTTCGACTCATATAGCATTTTTCTTCTTGAATTTTACTCGAAATGTATACATTATCTGGTGTTCTTACTCCTTTTCCCACAAGTTCTCCTGAAGAGGATTTTCTTATCTCACAATTTTTAGTACTGAAGGTAACATTATGTCCTTGGTCACAAATCTGGCTAACACTTAGAAGATTGTGTTTGAACCCTTCCACTAGCAATGCATTTTGTGCTTTTCCCTTTCCATTAACAAGAGCAATTGTCCCTTTTCCGGCAATTTTAGTAGATCCATTTCCAACATTTTTTTTTAATGAGATAAACTTCTTTTGGTCACATGTCATGTGTCTTGAACATCCACTATCCACAAACCATTGATTTTCATCACTTTGTGCACATAAAGATAGACCATATTTATCTGTAGTGGGTTCCTCCTTTTTCAACTCTTCCCTTTTTAACTTAAATGGACAATTTTGTGCATCATGACCAAAATCATTGCACTTTGAACATGTTAGATCATATTTAGCCAAAGGATCATATGAATCGGAGGAAAAAGGGTGCAATATCTTCTTCATCATCCATCTTAAGACTCTCAAATTATCTTCTATGAGTTTGGACTTTTTCATTCTTGACCTTGGAGTCTCCATCATAGATAGCAATAAGCTTGTCCCACATTTCCTTGGCAAAATCATAGTTGATAACTTTTGTAAATTCTGAATCAGCGATTCCACTTGTTCTGGAATTTAGTGCCTTGGCATTTGCTATATAAACTTTCCTTCTGTCCTAATCTGTTGGTGGAGTAGGTGGAACTTTATTCCCATCTAGAACTGATTGCCATACTTCAGGTCCAAGAGACATTAAATAGAATGTCTGAGGGTACAGCTCCCTATCACAGGTCCGAGGGTACAACTCCTTGTCACAGGTCCGAGGGTCTAGATAACCAATCAGATTTTAACCCAAACAATTCTTCAAACCCTCCTCTGTGTTCCTAGTTCACGAGTTGTCAACTTATCTTGTTATGTCATGCTCTGAAATTATCTTCACCGATTGATGATATGAAATGAAGTATTTAGACTAGTATTTATACAAAT
This sequence comes from Pinus albicaulis, assembly GCA_034641835.2. Taxonomy (NCBI): domain Eukaryota; kingdom Viridiplantae; phylum Streptophyta; class Pinopsida; order Pinales; family Pinaceae; genus Pinus; species Pinus albicaulis. The sequence goes on from CM076580.1 coordinate 1,773,089,783, forward strand.
TTTCAATTATAAATGAAGGGACATGACTTTTGGAGGTGAGGCCGACTAGTATAAGTGGGCTTAGGTCAGCTAGGGTAGAGAATATGATATATTATCTTAAAAAATCATTTTCTCTTAGACTAATGGGAGTTAGAGCATGAGTGAGGGCTCATTGGAAAGGGGAAAGAGTCATCTACAAGCTAGGGAAAGAGGCATTTCAAAATGATGTCTCAAAATGTTAATAAAAATATTTTTCTTAAGACTGTTCTAGAATTGTAGTATTGACCTTGGGTTTTTTAGCATTCTTCATGCATAAAGTCATTGGGACTAGGATAAGGGTTAGGGCATCTTCATTAGGGCTCCAAGTGTGACCTTCAACAATCATCCATGTCATGATGACCTTCATCAATGCTCATACTGACATCAATGACAATTATTGACCAACATATGGACACCGTATTCTCCATGTGTCATGCACTACGGCCAGGACTAACATTCGTAAGGCTAGTGAAGGCACTAGTAGGGAGAATGGTGGATTGGATAAGCATCTGGAACGATATTCTTCAAGGATTTGTATCCAAGATAGGAAGAATCCTCATGACCGATATTCTTTGAGGATGGGTATCCAAGATAAGAATGGTCCTGTGAGGACATACTTGGTGAACATCCAGATAGGGTATGTGCCAAGAGAGGCGGTGGTGTGCAAATTTATGCCTCCTAGCATTGCGCTCTGATCTAGTGGAGAGATAGATCTTGTTAGTCAAGGTCATGCTATGTTTGACAACGCTGGTTATGTTGATGCTTATCAATCCGAATCATTTCTTATAGAAGTTCTCAACTTGAGAATATCCTGATAAGTCATTATAAATACCTCCCTAGTTAAGAGGGAGTGTTAAAATTGTAACTAAGTTCGATCTTCATAACGATTGTACATGTATCAATATGTATTCCATGTAAAAACAAAAAGGAAAAGTATTATTATTATTTTATTATCAAGCATGTTCTTCATGCTTTATTGGTCAAAAGAAAAAGTCAAAAGTCATGTTCTTTGTGACCCTATAAAAAGCACACAAATTTGAATTTTGTAAGCGTCATTTACTCCTCCATTTTGCCAAGTCATCCTTCCTAAAGTTCATGTCAACTTACCTTAAAGACGTGACCCTTCGCATATGGAAATAATTATATATTGGCACCTATCTTCCATCATTTGGCAACCATTAATTAGGTGATCTTCGGAGGCAGAATAGCCTGAGTTCTCAGGTAGAGCGGTCCGAGTTCTGAGGTAGTTCTAAGGCACACAGGTTTGAATTCTGAGGCATGGATATCTAAAATTTTGAGGAACACAGGTCCAAATTCATGAGAATACTCTATGGCATTATCTCTGTGGTTAGGCCGAAATAAAGGATGAAATTCAGGCTTCTGTTGTGGACAAATATTTGGCATTGTATGAACAGTTTTGTGGACTCTTAAGTGGACAGAATCATGGCATCTAGTGGACAGATCTGTTGCAGACTTCATGTGAACAATTGCTTGGTGGAGGGCTAACTTTGCAGTTGGATCACTGGTTCGTTTTGACTTGGATTTCTCCCATTGATGAAGAAGCTATAAAGAAAGGAATGTTGGGTTTTCCCCCTGTGGGATTTTGCCCTAGCGGGCTGACTTGGCACTTGGATCACTCATTTGTTTTGACTTGGATTTCTCTCGTTGATGAAGAAGCTAGGAAGAAAGGATTGTTGGGTTTTCCTGTAGAAATTTCTGAATCTTATACTTTATGCAGAAATTATTATTGTTAATCAGGTTATGCTCCTCCTACTTATGCAAGTTATTAACTGAATAAATTCAAGTTAAAATCGAAGCAAAACACATAACAGATCTCTACCAATCCAGATCTAGAATAAGCGCATGCACACATTGACAAAGTGACACAGTTATTTCTGGACAAATAGTCCCCGGAAAAATCCAATGTGGGAAAACTTGTCTCTCGCTGCTGGAGGGTTCTATTATTATGAATATTTTTGAATACACAAATCTGGGTTCCAGATCTAGAAAACCCGACAGAGAAAACACTAGATCTACAACTCATTGGCTGATGTAGGGCCAAAATAATGATTGATCCACACCCTCAAACGGGATTTACAAAACTCAGCCACGATTAGGGCCTAGAAATCCAAGCGTTGTCCCTAAGGCTGCGTCGACCTACGAAGCCCACACAAGCACTCTGTCAACACTGAGTCATCGAAAACTGCAAATGGCCAACTACGGAAGAGCTGGTGCAGGCCCAGGTGACGCAAGCACTACGTTGCTAAGGGTCTCGTAACCTGAAAGATTTATTCAACGAAAATCACCATTTGTCCCGAAGTGGAGAGACTACATTGTCCTTATTGCTGTTGCTGCCTTCCTCTGCGCTGTCCTTGAGATGATCTCTGCCTCTTGTGTATTCTAGACCCCGGGATCAGATCATCCCCTTGGTCTAAATTACCCTCTCTGCAACTGAAACACTTTTGAGTATTCTTAGCAAACCCTGCCCTAGAATCTCAGCTTAGCTTCAGTGCTCTGCCTCTGTGTGTCTTTACAAATGACCCCAAACCTTTCCTTTATACTTTTCTCGTTGACAAATCAATGGCCATGAACATATCTTGAATCAATGGCTAAGATTAAAAGAAAGCTTGATCCGTGTGACTTAAGACAATTTCATCACATTTTTAATTAAATTCACTTTAATTATTTAAGTTCCCTAAGTTTTAACTTAGGAAATACCTTTAAAATAATTAATTAATTTAATATCTCCTAAACCAGATGAAATTTCCCAAACCCATTTCTGGGTCTTGTAGATCAGGTGAACTCTAGTCCCTCCACAAAATTTAGGAGCTAGAGAACAACTGATGCTACCCCAAATACACAAAATCTCAACACTCCCTCTTAGCATCAAGGGTGTGCTCTAGCAATACATCACGCTTATGCATTACATGATTTTGGGGACTGGTTCTGTGTTGCTGATGCTTAGCCTGCTGCCACTCAACTTTGCACTATTGCTGCCATTTTGTACTACTGCCCATGACTCTGCCACTGCCACTGCAACTTCTATACTGCATCTCCCTCTCAATATGTTGCATCTGTGCTGCTCATAGCACTGACACTGCTAATCTGTTGCACTGCAACTTCAGTTGTTGAGAGAAACAACTAAATCTCCTGCCCAATCTTTGACAAGCAAGTCTGATGGGCTGCATCCTCATCACTGAAACTCCATATGCTACAGATCTGTGCTGGCATCTAAAGAATGATGCACAGCTACAGCTCTGCCTGCGTAATCAGACTCCCTCTGCACTACTGAAGTCACATCAGCTCCTTGTGCTGAAATCTATCACGTTGTTGCTGCACTGTGTTGTCCCTCTGAAGCCTTCTACCCTGCTGCAGCTCTGCACTGCAAGCAACACTGCTCTACACTACTGAAGTCACATCAGCCTCTACGCTGCTACTGCTTCTACGCTGCTGCTACTTTGCTCTGCGCTGTTCCTCCTAGCCTTCAAATCTGTTTCTGCCTCTGCCTCATCAGTGATCTATGCACCCACTGCTCCACTTGTCCCGCTACTGTCTTAAGGCTATCGTAGCTCGCTTGTGATCCAAGAGATGAGTTGCTCAAGGATCCCGCCTCTTCTCCATGTAGCCCCTCTACATGTCCATGTCACCCCACCTCCGTGGTTCATGAGCACTCATGGTTGCATCATCTTCTGACCCATCATCTGCCACAGTTGCTTTGGAAGAAGATGCTTCCTTGTCCTTATTCTTCTAAGGGCAATGGCTGGCAAAATGTCCCATTTCACCACATTGGAAGCACTTGATCTTTGAAAGATCCTTCTTCTTCTTTGGCTATTTCTTTGATGCCAAGGTTGCATCTTCCTCATCTTCCTTCTTTACTTTGCTCAATCCTGGGTTGTGTTGCCTCTTAGTGAACTTGCGGAGTTCTTGACGCAGAATTGACCACAAGCTGTCCCAATCTAGGAGGTCCACTCTGCCCAAGATACTTTGGACAAAGGTTTCCCACTCATCCGTGTCTGCATTGAGGGCAATACTGACTATCACAGCATCATCCACCGTTGCACCCATTGCAGTCAGTTGATCTCTGATTGACTACAGTCTGAAGAGGAAGTGCTCCATGTCTTCTCCCTTAGTCATCATGAATGACCTCATTTGGGTCTCCAACAACATTTTTCTTTGGACAGACTTTCCCTCATACAGGGAATTCAAGGCCTTCCACATCTCATTAGTTGTTTTCTTCTCAGCTATGTGCGGTACATTATGGTCCTTGATAATATCCATAATCAGCCGCTTGGCATGCCCAACAGCTTCCTTATGCTTCCGAAGGAGATCCGCATCTGTCGATGTGGCCAGAGTCTGCTCTGCATAGTCTCTTAGATTATATGCCTCAAGGGCAATCAGGATCCTTGCCTTCCAAACTGAAAAATTGGAGAGGCAATCCAGCCTATCCTGATCACACAATCCATGAGGAGCCATCTGCTCAGAATGTGTCGGAACTTCCTTTTCTCTTTGCTAGAGAAATAGATCTAAGGCCCTTGGTGAAATATGTGCCTTCTGCTCCCTCTAACACTTGATTTCCCTCCTTGGAAATCTACCAAATCAACTATGATTCAGCTTCTTCTTTGATCCTCTGACCAAACTGTAAGTTTCCTTTGGCAAGAAACTTTCTGAGAAGTTGATCTCCTCCCACTCTTTGTCACTTGTGCTAAGGCTAAAATCTGAAAACTTCAGAATTTTAACCCCACCAGCTCTTCTGAATTTCTGCAGCTTTTCTGCAGTCTTTTCTGGATTTGACAGATTCATATCTGAATCACATTGGTTGGCTTCAGAGTAAACCAGCGTTGTTTCTGAGCTGCCTCTGCACAGTAACTGCGTGGGTTTGCTAGGACACAGCGCTGGACAGCGTCACCCTGCCCTCTGCGTGAGTCTACTCCTGAAAACTGCGTTGTCCCTTTATATCTGCGTTTCTACTGCTTTTCCAGTTGCTTTCTGCAGCTAGATCCTTCAAATTCTCCTGCTGGTGACCTCCTAGAACTGCAATTGCTCCGATACCATGTAGAAATTTCTGAATCTTATACTTCATGCAGAAATTATTATTGTTAATCCGGTTATGCTCCTCCTACTTATGCAAGTTATTAACTGAATAAATTCAAGTTAAAATCGAAGCAAAACACATAACAGATCTCTACCAATCCAGATCAAGAATAAGCACATGCACACATTGACAAAGTGATAGTTATTTCTGGACAAATAGTCCCCGGAAAAACCCAATGTGGGAAAACCGGTCTCTGGCTGTTGGAGGGTTCTATTATTAAGAATATTTCTGAATACACAAATCTGGGTTCCAGATCTGGAAAACCCGACAGAGAAAACACTAGATCTACAGCTCACTGGCTGATCTAGGGCCAAAATAATGACTGATCCACACCCTCAAACGGGATTTACAAAACTCAACCAAAGATTAGGGCCTAGAAACCCAAGCGTTGTCCCTGAAAGGCTCTGTGTCAACCTTTGAAGCCCCTGAAAGCATCTGCATCAGCCTTGGAAGTCCTCCCCTCAGCGCTGCTCCGGAAGGTACCTCGTTACCCCAGACTGGGTGACGCAGTCACTACGCTGCCCCTAAAGGGTCTCTACATAACCCCTGAGGGTTTTCTGCTGAAAATCACGCTGTCCTTGGAGAAACTGCGTTGTCCTTGTTGTTGTTGTTGCTGCCTTCCTCCGCAATGTCCTTGCGCTGATCTCTGCCTCTTGTGTATTCTAGACCGCGGGATCAAATCATCCCCTTGGTCTAAATTCCCCTCTCTGCAGCTGAAACACTTCTGAGTATTCTTAGCAAACCCTGCCCTAGAATCTCAGCTTAGCTTCAGTGCTCTGCCTCTGTGTGTCTTTACAAATGACCCCAAGTCTTTCCTTTATACTTTTCTCGTTGACAAATCAACGGCCATGATCAGATCTTGAATCAATGGCTAAGATTAAAAGAAAGCTTGATCCGTGTGACTTAAGACAATATCATCACATGTTTAATTAAATTCACTTTAATTATTTAAGTTCCCTGAGTTTTAACTTCGGAAATACATTTAAAATAATTAATTAATTTAATATCTTCTAAACCAAATCAAATTTCCCAAATCCATTTCTGGGTCTTGTAGATCAGGTGAACTCTAGTCCCTCCACAACTGATGCCACCCCAAATACCCAAAATCTCAACATTTCCCCTTGTGGGGTTTTGCCCTGTCTGGGAGCCTAATTTCTTGTGTCCTTTGTCCTTTTAGTTCATTGTATTTGTGAAATTGCTTGATGATTTAATGAATGAAGTGAAAACTAATTGGAAAATAGTAATACATACATAAATAATCACAAGTAATTACCATGATAAGAAATTCTATCTTTTATCAGAATTTCAACATGATATATATACCCAATACATGACATTATTTTCAGTAAATAAACTGTTAATAGAAAATATTCCCAACGTACAAAAATTTTAGCAAAGAAGCTGTTAAAATAATATGCATGTTACAGTTCACTTTCTGCACATTTTTTTACCAAAAAGTTTGATTGTTACCTGCCCCAACAACAGTATGAATCTCATCAATGAATAGAATTATTTGTCCATCGGAATCTGTAACTTCCTTCAATACAGCCTTTAGCCTGTCCTCAAACTCTCCCCTAAACTTTGCTCCAGCAATTAGCGACCCCATGTCCAGGGAGATCAACTGCAAAAAGAGAATGACTTAGTGAGTCAGCCCAATTTAATTTGAGCAGTCCCAATGTAAATAACTAGAGATAATTACCAAATTTAAGGCTTCCGTATATTTTTATCCTTATATTTGCTGTTACTAAAATACCCAACTCTTGATTCAAAGGACTGTGGTCTTATCTGAAGCTCTTAAATGTTAAGAAATATAGCCCAAGCAGGAGTTTGATGCACAAGTTAGGTGCGAACGTGCAAGTAGTTCAAAGCAAATTCTAGTGAGCACTTATTAAAAGTGGAAAATAATACCATCTTGTAAGATCACTTAAATAAATAAAAGTGGAAGTAAAATTTTCCATGTTCCCCTAGTCTTAAAAATCTAAATGAAATATTCTAGAATATTAGTGAATTAGACTTGCTCTAATCGTAGCCATACACCTCATTGTTGAGATAAGGAGGTTTGCTAGGATTAAGGAGATTAGTTGCTAAGATATGGAAAATTAATTGCTAGGATTAAGGAGATTAGTTATCTCTCTCAAAGCATAAATTGAACAAGATGGAAAAGTTGAAACACACATGAGAACACTTGAGATAAATGGAGAACAAGAGCAGAGGGAGAGTGCATCTAAGAGGATGAAGTGCAGATCCATTATAACAAACAGCAACAGGGAATCTGTATGGTAGAAGCATCTTCCAGTTATACAGTAGTAGCCGCTGCCTGCTTTCTTCAGCAAAGCCAGACTTCTATTTCAGCAGTTTCTCCACTCTGCAATGCTTTGTTTACTGGACAGCTATTATGTTACAGCAGACTGTGGACAAACCTTTTAAGCTTTGATCATTGGAAATGCTAATCTGTTTGATGCTGAATTGAAGGGGAAAATCACTGTGCATGTGTGTTATTCATTTATTGCTTCCACTATTCATTTTTCCAGCCATATGTCTGATTGTTACATGTTCAAAAATATTCATTTCTGTGATTAAATAAATTCAGATCTGATTTGTTTAATCAAGAGAAACATAGGACAGTAGTCATCTAGTGCCCCTTGAAAATTTCACACTAGACGAGTTCAGCAAATTGTACCAAATATAATGAACAGCCCTACAGCCCTAAATACCTATAGTAGAAAGTGACCAAAATAAAGCATGGGAACTGTCCAAGAAGGAATACCCATTTTGCCTTGTACAGAATTTGAATTTAGATCCAACGAGTCAAAAATTAACAACCATCTCTAATCAAATATCTTATCAAAGTTTTAATCTTCCACCGCAGGGCTTTTTCAAAACAATGTAAACTCCTGGCTATTGGCCACTCACCCTCCTACTCTGCAAATTTATAATCATTCTTTACATTTTTGTCCCACACAATCTATTTCAGCATACCTCATTCCCCACACAGTTCAAGTGAAATTTCAAATTAGGGGCAGGGGATGTTGGACACCTAATCCGCTAAGGGTTATGGTGTGGAAGATGAATCCAACAGTGAAACAATGTATCTATATTGTGAATTTTTGTAAATGTTCTATGCTTGATGCAACTTTACTTTAAACCCGATATCAAATAGCAATCACATAAATATGAAAGTAAAATGTTGATAGAATATACCAATAGATCGATGGAAGACAAGCCAAAAGTACACTTAACTTGATCAACAAAATATATGTGTTGTGGTGCATTACAGCGGTCGACAGGATGCTTCAACCAGGAAAGTCTCCTCACAGTCAGCCAATGTTATGTATATTTTATTAATTGTTAGTTAGATATAGTTATATTAGGTTTTATTAAGTGAAAGGGCATGATCAAAGATCATGCCTCTTCACCAAGGGACACCATGAGGCTATATTTAAAGCCTCGGTGATTCCCCATTGTAATATATCTCATATCTCATCTTTTATCAACAATAATATATATACTTATTCAAGTTTACCAGAGTTTTTACACTCCATTGGTATCGGAGCTGTTGCTCTTCAGGATCTGTGTGATCACCCAGAATTAAGCAATTACAGGAATTCCAGATTGCAGATTTTTTTTATCAGGTGCTTGTGAGCAGCAACCTTGGTTTAAAAAAATAAAAAATAAAAAAATTCTGCAAATTTTTTCCCTTCCAACGCCCTCATACTCATTCCACCCCACAGCATTTGTTTAAAAAAAATATATATAATAAATTTACAATCTTCTCCACCCTCCTACACTATTCCCTACCCTGCCGCCTTCATTCCCTACGCTATCACCCTCACTCCTTATCACTCCGTCCCCTCCCATTCTCTGCCTTACGCTATCCTACACCTCCTTACAACTGCACGCTCACTCAGCCTACTCCTTAACTCCCTACGCGTCCCCCACTCCATCGCGGCCCTCATCTCCCAGTCCCATACCCTTGTCACTCCCCTGCGGCTTCCGCTATCTTCTCCGACTTTCTTCCGCCTCCCCGCCATCAATTTTCCGTCTGCCGCTGCAGCTTTCCGTCAGCCCTCATTACAGTTGTTCCCATTGTCTCCAACTCGACAACCATTTTTCCTAACATAACAACGAAATATTCTAACGCAGCGTGTCTTTTCGAACGGGCACAGTTATAAAAAAATCGTGAAAGAGTGTGTGACGGTTGGCATACCCTTCCAACTCAGCGATTTTTTCCAGTTCGTGATCCTTCCTGTCAGCCCGATCTCCGCAAGTTCGCTCGCATCTAATCCACCTCAAACCCACCAACGTATGGTTCGATCCCTCACTGCCGTGACCATCTACGTCCACTGTTATTTGCATACTAAATAATTGAAACAGGGGTTGTTAATCGGACTCGGACGTGTCACCGGACGTGGAGAGGTGCAACTTCACAAAAGCCACAGATAAAATATTGTGCCAGCAAATAAAATACGTTTCTCTCATTTGACTGTGGGCGTTCACAAGTACACGGCTTCTCCTCGCCGCCTGCACACCCTTCCTCGCCGCCGCAAGCATCCTTTCCGCCGGTTTGCTGTGCCACAGCAGTAAACAAAAAGAAAGTGCGTTTAGTTAAAAATAAAAATAAAAAAATCGTGAACCATCGTGACCCTAGGTTGGACGTTTCCAAAATAAAATAAAAAATTAAATATATATATATAAACAGATTTAATTTTTATATAAATTTTAATTTAAATTAATTTTTATATAAAAATTAGATTTTAAAAAATAAAATAATAAAAATTATTATTGTTGTATAATAATTATATAATTGATTTATATATTATATAGTTTCAAATTGATAATTATATATATATATATATATATATATTTATAATTATATAATTTATTTATATATTATATAGTTTTCAATTAATAATTATATATATATATATATATAATAATTATATAATTTATTTTAAAAAATAATTATTATTATTTTATTTTATTTTTAAAAAAAGGGGAAAACTGGCAGAAAAATATTCCCCACCTCATACACGTTCAATGTCTTCATCGATGTCGATGGCTGAATTCCAGAAGAAATTGGGAGATCTTGAGAAACAAATCAATAATAATTCCGAAGAATTCGGAAAAAGATTAGTCGATCTTGAAGGTACAGTTGCAGGGCACTCCAACGACATCAAAAAGATTCATGATACGACAAATCGAATAGAAAGACAAATGTGGCTAAATCATCACAAGGCCACAGAAAAGCATAGCGAAGCAATGAACAAGATGACAAAGCATAGCGAAGCAATGAACAATATGACAGAACTCTTCAATAAGCTAAATGATAAGATAGATAAGTTAAGTCAGACACAATCCCCAATATTTCCTAACATGGAACAAAATCAACAAAACAATTCCGCAGATTCAGGAAACTCAGAAGAGCATAAAGAAAAGACCGATTCCCCACATCATCAAGAAGATAGTAATGCAAATTTTCAAAATAAGCAGCTATGAAATGCATTTGCTAATCAATATCCCCTTCTTGTTCCACTAGTAGCATATCAGCGAAGAGCCAAAATCGAGCTACCCAAATTTGATGGTAATGAAAAAAATAGCGTTGCATGGCTTAATAAAGCGGAAGAATATTTTGAGATTTATGACATTACTAGTGATGATGAAAAAATTAAACATGCTTCCATGAAAATGGAAGGGGAAGCATATAATTGGTATATGTGGTGGAAAAAGACGACGCTCGCTATCAGTTGGAGGAAATTTAAGGATGCGTTCTTCAAAAGGTTTCAAGGCATAAAAGAAGAAAAGTTATTTTCAACGTTTATCAAATTACGCCAAAAAGGAGATGTGGATGAGTACACGCGAGAATGGGAGACCTTGGCAACACGAGTACCCGGATTGTCGGAATCTCGTCTAATCCAATCTTACATCTCAGGACTTAAAATCCACATACAAGAAGAGCTCGAACTACATGAAATTACGTCCGTAGAAGTAGCAAGGCAAAAAGCAAAAGCTGCTGAAAAGAAATTTGAAAGGTTATCGAAACCAGAAAAAGTATATTCGAGACACAGATTTCCTCAATCTGAAAATATAGATGACACAAAATATGTCCCACACCATCTTCGTGAAGAGGAAAAATCTAGTGTGGAAAAACAAAGAATGCGAGAGGGCAAGTGCAAACGTTGTGGTGAAAACTGGGACCCTAAGCACAGATGTGCAAATGGAAAAGCAAAAAATCTATACAGTTGTGAAGCAACTAATGACACTAACAATAATGATTCATATATAGAGGGATTAGAAGACAACTTAGAGTTCTCTCCAGAAGTGGATGGCGAAACTATTCCGCAAGTGTCATTATCAGCGATGACAGGTATATCACAACCTCAAACTCTAAGGTTAAGAGGACATATCAAGAACAACAACGTAATGGTTCTCGTCGACACTGGCAGTACCCACAATTTTCTAGATTCAACCATGGCAAAAAGACTTAACATATTTACCTTCCCCATGCCTAATATGAAGGTAATGGTGGCCGATGGTAAGAAGATTGAGAAAGTAGGGAAATGCCATAAGGTCAAACTACAGATAAAAAACTTTCATTTAGAATCTCCATTTTACACCGTTCCATTACGAGGAGTAGATGTGGTCTTAGGAATTCAATGGCTACAAACTTTAGGTACTTATTCTGCCAACCATCAGAAGCAGTTTATAAGTTTTAAGTGGAAAGGGCAGAAACACAGGTTGTATAGATTCCAAGCCCCAGAAGATCAAGTCGTATCTTCCTCTCTGATGACGAAGATGATTCAAATAGGAGCGCCAACATCTACGGTACAATGTCATCAGTTAGAAATGTTATCTTCAAAAGGCACGAAAGTGCTATAAGTCAAGACGGGATCCGACCACCGTGAGTATCGAGATATTTTCACCCTCTACGAGATCAACGAAAAGGTGTGAACTGCGAAATATGCTCCACGATCTTTTAAATATGCAGGAAGCAAACCCGCGTCAAAACAGGGCTTTCATCTGTTCACATTGTCATGACCACTGCCTGTGAGGACAGCATAGAAGGGGCAATATTGTGTATATTTTAATGGTGTTAGTTAGATATAGTTATATTAGGTTTTATTAAGTGAAAGGGCATGATCAAAAATCATGCCTCTTCACCAAGGGACACCATGAGGCTATATTTAAAGCCTCGGTGATTCCCCATTGTAATATATCTCATATCTCATCTTTTATCAACAATAATATATATACTTATTCAAGTTTAGCAGAGTTTTTACACTCCAGCCAACCAGAAGTGTCACACAACCCTCAAGACAGCTTTACAACAATCAACCCAAAGTCAACAAAATTCAACGTTGTCCATTCAACGGTCAACGCAGAACAGCAACAACAAAAAGTCAACGCAGCAAGGTCAAAGGTCAATGTCCAACCTCGGTTTTTGTGCCAAAAAATGTTGACTGCAGAGATCGAAGTTTTGGGAGAGTTTGAGGTCAAGTTGACCAAAGTCAACGCTGGCCAAAGTTGTGCTGAAAACCCTAGAACAGATCCAAAACCCAAGCTATTGTTTTCCCACGTGTGAGTGAATAGAAGCCTCCAAAAGATGATCAAACCAATCACACACACGAGAGAAGTGTGTGATGAGTGATGGTGAAAATGACCTCCAACGTTGACTAATATATATCCATCTGTGAGGGTGTGTGACACATCTGTTGGGGCTCCAGGCCTACATTACAATTCTAGCCGACCTTGCACATAAGTGGAATTAATTCAAAATAAATGTTCTGCTCATCCGATCAAGATGATCTTTAGATCGATCTTGCACCTCTCCGAAAAAGGAATCCAATAAAAATATTGGCATCGCCATCTGAGCATCACAACATAGAGTTTGGACCTAGTTGCCCAAAATTAACACTCCCTCTCAACTAGGTAGAACTCCATCCACCTATGCCATCCAAACATCGTGCGTCATCCCAACGTCACTTGCTTTGTTGGCTTCTTTATTTCAGAACAAAAGGTGAGTCACAAAGACATCACTCTCGGCTGACAAAATCAGCTCAGAGGTCTGAAACCTCCATAGGACTCAAAGGAGTCTCATACTAACCCGAAGTTAGTTTAACCGACTTCGAGGTCCGAAACCTCACTAGACTTGATCCTAGATCAAGTGGTTGGACACGTGCCATCCTAGACATAGAGAGTACGGCAATCTCCGATGCATCCATCAGTCTTGCTACTGGTCTCTATCTTTTCCCACCTCATTGGCCAAGATGAGAGGTACTTCCCATGAGTCCGGGACTCCATGGGTAGGATGCATATGGGGCACAGATCAAAGAGAGGTGAACCAACTCAATATCATAACGGTAGGGCAGAAGCGCACCAACAAGGTTCGGCAAGCCTAGCCCTGTGGTTGCTTATAGCTCCAAGAAGCTATCCCCAAAACCCCCTAGAGCTCCCAGAGCTCATCGTCCAACAGGACCCTCAGCATAGGGTCGTGCCACGATTCCAAGATTCTCACGAAAGGTTAGGAACTTGACCTTACCCAAGCGCTTTGTGAGAATATCCGCGACCTGCTCATCAGTTCCTATATGATCAAGCCTTATGACACCTCGTTGTACCATATCCTGGATAAAGTGGTACCTAATATCAATATGCTTGGATCGATCGTCGAGCCTTATGACGCCTCGTTGTACCATATCCCGAATAAAGTGGTACCTAATATCAATATGCTTGGATCGATCGTTGAACACAGGATTCTCTGACAAACGAATCCCACTCTGGTTATCACAAAGGATAACGGTGGTATCTAGCACATGTCCAAACAGCTCACTGAAGAGCTTTCGCAACCAAATAGCTTCACAACAGGCCATGCTCACTGCAATGTATTCGGCATCAGCAGTGCTTAAAGCCACCGACTTTTGCTTCCTACTCATCCAAGATATCGAAGCAGACAAAAGTGTGAAGCGGCATCCAGATGTGCTCTTGCGATCCACCACACTGCCAGCCCAATCGGCATCAGTATATCCATGGAATCTCAAACTCCCGGCAGTGTATCTCAACCCATGGTTTATCGTGCCCCGAAGATATCACAACAGATTCTTGGCACCAACCCAGTGAAAGTGATGAGGATCAACCATGTGTTGACTCAAAGTGTTCACTGCAAAACATACGTCCGGATGGGTGTTCACTAATAACATCAGGCCCCCTACAAGTGACAATACTCGATAGGATTTGCTAGCACGGGCCCAGCAGCATTTCCACTCAACTTCTTAAAGTTGAGCTCCATCGGTGTCAACACGAACTTACAGTCCACCATTCCAAATCTTTCCAACAGCTTCACAATGTATTTTCCTTAAGAGAGGAAAATCTCACCAAGTCTCTGCCAAACCTCCAGGCCTAGGAAGTAATGCATTAGTTCAAGGTCCTTCATCTCGAACTCAGAAGCGAGTTCCCTCTTACACTAATGAATGAGAGGGTCAGCACCTGTCAGGAAGAGATCGTCCACATAGAGAACCAGAATGAGAGGCTTTTCTCTATCAACCTTGAAGTAAAGGTTCGGATCAACATTACTTCGAGTGAAGCCCAGCTTCATCAAATAGCTATCTATCCTCTCATACCAAGCCCTGGGGGCTTGCTTCAACCTATAGAGGGATTTCTTCAACTTGCATACATGAGAGTATCTATCTTCGACTTCGAACCCCCGAGGTTGCTCCACACACACCTCTTCCTTCATCGAACCATGCAGAAAAGCGGTCTTCACATCCATCTGATGAAGATTCCATCCTTGTGTAGCAGCAAGGGCGATAATAGATTGGATGGTGGTCTATCGGGCCACAGGCGCAAATATATCATCATAGTCTACGCCTTCCTTTTGAGAGAAGCCTCGGGCAACGAATCTTACCTTGAACTTTTTAGCACTACCATCATATCCATGCTTGATCTTATAGAGCCATTTCGAGGTGACAACAGCTTTGTCCTCCAGTCTCGGAACCACATCCCAAACATCATTCTTCACAATGGACTCATACTCTTCGTGCATAGCATCTTTCCAGACTTGAAGCTTTACGACTTCTTCAAAAGATCCAGGCTCCAATTGTACGATTGTACTCATGGCTACTAGATACCCTTGCTATCTATTTGGCTTCTTGCTTTCATGGAATGTCCCCCTTGGGGCCATATGTCTCTCGGCATCTTCGAGAGTATCTTGGAGCCATGAGGGTCTTCTCTTCATTGGAGGTGGATCAATGGGGTCCATCGGTCCTTCAACATCGGGCATCATCTCATCCTTCGGTTCTTCCTGATTCCCAGATCTTACATCATGATCTTCCTCAGAGCTCGAAAGATTTATCACTTTCCTGAGGGAAGCATCTTCATCAAAGGTAACATTGTGGCAAATCTCCGCTTCTCTTTGACCAGGCACATAGACTCTATAAGCCTTCGAAATTTCACTATAGCCCACAAACATTCTCTTCTTCCCAGAAGCATCCAACTTGCTTCTCTCCTCTTTTGGCACATGAAAATAAACGGGACAACCAAAAACTCTAAAATAAGAAACATCAGGTTTCTTACCAGAGAAAACCTCTTCGAGAGTTTTGGAGTCCAGAGCGGAATGTGGGCATCGATTTTGAATGTACACAACAATGTTCGCAGTTTCTCCCCATAGAAACTTCGGAAGACCTTGGTCACATAGCATGGCACAGGCAGCTTCCACAATGGTCCTATTCTTTCTTTCAGCAACGCCTTTTGCTCAGGAGTATACACGGTTGTGGTCTCCCTCTTAATGCCAGCTTCTTTGCAAAAGTTATTGAACTCGCTCGTCTCATATTCAGTGCCATTATCGATCCTCAAAAACTTGGTTTTCTTCCCTGTTTGATTTTTCACCAAGGCTTTGAAAGTACGAAACCGCATGAATGTTTCATCTTTCTTCTTCAAGAAGTATATCCAGATCTTGCGAGAGAAGTCATCTATAAACATCATGTAATAAGAACATCCTCCCAAAGATGTCACGAGCAGCATACCAGACAGATTAGAATGTATCAATTGCAAGACATCAGATGTCTTTGTGACATTTGAGGGGAAAGGTCCCCTTGTATGCTTTCCTTCGGCACAACCCTGACATACACCTTCATGATCATTTTTGAATTCGGGCATCCCTGTCAATTTTTGAATTCGAGCATCCCTGTCACTACCATCCTTGCTTCGAGAAGGGCTTTGTAATGAAGGTGTCCAAACCTCCGGTCCCATAGTTCGAGTTGACGAATAGTATCACATGTCATAGCCCCCAGTGGACTTCCTCCAACCTGGTAGAGTGTATCAACTCTAAACCCAATCGTGAGAGCTTCCTTGAAACTCTTCTTCCAGATGCGTACCTTTCCATCGATGAATGCCACCTTGAAACCTTTGTCTTCCATGGCCAAAATAGACACAAGGTTCTTCTTCAAATCAGGTACATATAGTACATCTTGCAAACGAAGGACTTGACCTTGAGAAAATTATTCCTAATTTCAGTCAACTTCAGAAAATAAGATTGAACGGATTCATCCCTGTCTTTCTTGAGATTCTTCAATTGGTTCTTAAAGAAAAGAACTTGATTTCCATTGTTGGCCCTAAACATATTGACCAACTTATCATACATCTCCTTAGATGTGTCCAGCTCAGAGACGTAGGCAACCAGACTTTTATGGATGGAATCCCGGATGATCAGCTTAGCTTTGATTTCTCCGTTTCTATACTTCATATTGGTGGCAACAAGTGCAGATGATGGAGGCTCTTGGATTTTACCCTGCACAAATTCCATGACCTCTTGATCTTCCAAGATCAAATCCAAAGACATCTTCCAAGCATGAAACTCAGACTTGCCAATCAACTTGTCATCAGCTTTGAAGCCATTATAGTTTGAGGTACCCATGAGTCCTTGACAAGTACTACTTCTTCGGTGATTGCTCTCAATCCAAACTTGGGCTTTGTCTTCACCTTAGCTCTGATACCATGTGAATTTTCGTAGATGTTCTATGCTTGATGCAACTTTACTTTAAACCCGATATCAAATAGCAATCACATAAGCATGAAAGTAAAATGCTGATAGAGCATACCAATAGATCGACGGAAGACAAGCCAAAAATACACTTAACTTGATCAGCGAAATATATGTGTTGTGTTGCGTTACGGCGGTCAAGAAGATGCTTCAACCAGCAAAGTCTCCTCACGGTCAACCAACCACAAGTGTCACACAACCCTCAAGACAGCTCTACAACAGTCAACCCAAAGTCAACAAAATTCAACGCTGTCCAGTCAACAGTCAATGCAGCAAGGTCAAAGGTCAACGTCCAGCCTCGGTTTTTGTGCCAAAAAAATGCAGACTGCAGAGATCAAAGTTTTGGGAGAGTTTGAGGTCAATTGACCAAAGTCAACGCTGGTCAAAGCTGCGCTGAAAACCCTAGAACAGATCCGAAACAATGGCTGCTGTTTTCCCACGTGTGAGTGAAGAGAAGCCTCCAAAAGATGATCGAACCAATTAGACACAAGAGAGAAGTGTGTGATGAGTGATGGTGAAAATGACTTCCAACGTTGACCAATATATATCCATATGTGAGGGTGTGTGACACATCTGTTGGGGCTCCAAGCCTACATTACAATTCTGGCCGACCTTGCACATAAGTGGAATTAATTCAAAATAAATGTTCTGCTCATCCGATCAAGATTATCTTTAGATCGATCTTGCACCTCTCCGAAAGAGGAATCCAATAAAAATATTGGCATCGTCATCTGAGCATCACAACATGGAGTTTGGACCTAGTTGCCCAAAATTAACATATATGTAACATCTTTGTGAATAATTAAGCAATTCACGCTTATCATTCATTCTGGTTGCTCATTCCAACAAATAAAGGAAAGGATCAGCATCATTTCGTTTTTATGGTTTTCAAATGAAAACATTTAAATCAGCAAATTTTAGTTTTCTTCCTTGTTGATTTTCTTTTCACCACTCAACACCAGAAAAGATATGGCCGCAGTTGCAATAAAATCAAGTTTAATTTAAGACTTTATTTGCTGATTTTAATGTTTACCCTGTTATTAACAGGTCTATATTGCAGATCTGCAAGCCGTAGGTTGCAATTCTGGTCATATAGAAAAAGTGATCAGCTACATTACACTGTTAACTGATGCCGAAACATAAGGCATAAACTAATAACAAGTATAGTGAATCACTACCTTTCGATTCATTAGTGCCTGTGGTACATCTCCTTGCACTATTCTCTGGGCAAGCCTGCCAAAACATAAATGAGAATTAGCAAAAACAGTTGTCATAATGCTTTGTTCAATTAGCAATAAACCATGCATATTAGATAATATTGGATTGCAATCAAATTCATTATAAGTGGACTTATAAATCATAAAAAATCCTCTTGAACATCAATTCAGAAAACCTTTGAATGGTCATTACCCTTCTGAAATTGCAGTCTTGCCAACACCTGGTTCTCCAATCAATACAGGGTTATTTTTTGTCCGTCTTGAAAGAATCTGAATGCATCTACGGATTTCATCATCCCTTCCAATGACAGGATCAAGTTTTCCTTGCCTTGCCATCTCTGTCAAATCTTTCCCATATTTGTCCAAAGCCTCGTACTTGCCCTCAGGATCTGTTTTTCCAAAATTCAACAAAGCTCATGTTCAATTACCATCTGAATTTTAAATGAACGCCCTAAATTTCAGAGTACAATTCTCAGCTAGATGGTCATTGCAGTCAAAGTACATGTATGCTTCATGGATGAGTACTGATTATGTGGGTTTAGTCCAGATTGTTGGTTTACCAGTGTATATTTCAGAGAGTGATCCAGGTACAGTACCTTCTTTCCTCCAGCAGAGCAGCATACAGCAGAGTGCCATATAATGGTACAGCATCCCTCCCTTCAGCAGTTCGTACAGCAGTTATGAAGAAGTACTAGCATTTATGGAGGGGGGTAGAGAGAGAGAGAGAGTGGGCGCATGCATGCCTTCTGGCATCCATGCGCCATCATTGGTCCTTTTCCAGTTTTACATGAGTTTTCTATATTCAGCAGTTCAGTTTTCAATCTATTTTCACCTTATTTAGTTTTGTATGCACAAGTTAGAGGGCAGAGTTCCTTAACTTAGTAGGGGCACTCCTGAATGTGACTCCCAGCTCAGTGAAGGGTACATAACTCTAGGAGGGCACACTTTATGCTTCGCTCAATATTCCATTCAAGCTACGCGCACTAGGGTTGGATTTCACACCCAGTTAAGGCGCTGTTGTGCATCCATCCAGATTCATTTTACCTGCCCTTCTTCCTACTCTATAAAGGAGGAGCAAGGTGCAGTATTTTTGGGTTCAAGAGTTTGGGTTTTGAGCTGTAGATTTTGCTTTCTGTTTTGAGATATAATATAAAACTGGGGATGATGTTTTGAGTGTTCGGATTGAAGTGTTCGTTGTTAATCATCAACAGTTTGCAATTTGTTAAAATTTTAATATCAGCCATGATCTATTTTATCTCAACAATTAATGATAAACCCGGAAAATATTTCTCACAGAAAAATTCCAAAATTGCTGTAAAATAAATGCACTGATATTCTAATTTCGAACTCAGTAAATTAATTTGCAGCGGAAAGTAATTGCGGAAAATCATACATGCAACAGCAGAAACTTCACTCATACAATTCTATGTCACTTTTATTAAAAATCTGGAAAATATGGGTTAGACCCACAAAGAAAATTTTACACAAATTATCCTGCTGCTAGGAAACCTGTAACTCGGCTCCTCCTGAAATCAACCTCGGAAATTCACTGTCAGCTGGAAGAAATTGGCCTGCAAGAATTTCCGGCCTGTTGTACAGCTGCTGTACAGCACCCTTGCTGCCACACGTGTGGGCTCGACCTGCTACTGCAGCATGTGTGGGCTTGGCCTGCTGTACTCAGCCTCCTCTCAGCAAACCCACCTTCCTTCTCTTGCTCTACTCAGCCCTCTCTCTCTCCAACTCGACTCCTCTGAATTACTCCTGAAATTTCCTCAACAAATTTCTCCTCTCCCTTCAATCAAGTCGAGCCTCTCCCTTGAGAAAATCTCTTTCTCAAGCACTCAACAATAATAATGTGTCTTTCACCTCATCATTAGGATTATTTAATGATTTCATTAGACCAAATCTCTAACCCTATTATCCTAAGTGATGAATGACTAGGACTAAATCCTAAGATTACTTGAGATCAACGATTGAGATTATACTGTCTAAATCGCTTAAAAATAAGTCACTTAAATAAAATTAACTTACTTATCACTAGACTTAAGCCTAATAGTTCTCAATAATTAATTATTGAACTTTTCCTAAGTTAAACTTAAGAAATAAATCAAAAATCACTTACACCTCGCAAGCAAGCACCCAAAAAGGCAAATCGATGTCTTCTACATGCTAAAACACAAAGTTAGAAGAAGACCTTCCACAGCTACAGAAATCAACACTCGCTCCTAGCCAAGAAGGGATTCTCCACCACCCCGGCTTGTTCTTGTAAACACGAACTTACCCTGCTCTAGAGGCTTGGTGAGAATATCTGCAATTTGCTCCCCTGTAGATATGTACTGCAATCTCACAGCACCTCTCTAAACCATGTCTCTAATGACGTGATACATGATCACTATGTGCTTGGAAATATCATGAAACATTGGATTCTCTCAAAGCTTGATGCAGCTTTGGTTGTTGCAGTGTATCACAGTAGGTCGCATCTCAAGATCAAATAAACCTATGAGCATTTTGCAAAAGCAAATGGCCTCACAACTCGCCAAACTCACTACCATGTACTCCACCTCTGCTGAGCCAAGTGCAACTAAATGATGCTTCTTGCTTAACCACAAGAACATTGTTGACCCCAAGCTGAAACAACTCCCAGAAGTAAATTTTTTGTCTAGTGCACTCCCTACCCAATCAGAATCTTATACCCTTGCAGTTGTATTCCACCAACTCTGACATACCTCAGTCCAAACTCCACTCTACCACGAAGGTATCTCAACACATGCTCCAATAACACCCAATCAACCTTCCTCAACTCCACCATAAAGTAGCTGAGTGTGCTCACTGTAAAGCATATAGATTTGGCCTAGTAATGACCATATACATCAAGGACACAATAAGTTGTCTGTACAGAGTGGGATCCACCAACTCACTCTCAAAAGCATCAATATTCCTCATGTTGGTGATAATGGGTGTATACATGGGCCTACAATCCTTCATCTTGAATCTGCTCAGAATCTCAACAGCATACTTACCCTACCCAAGGAAAATCTCTCTCGACTGCTGCCCCACGTCCAAAATCCCAAAAAAGTAGTGCATCAACCCAAAATCCTTCATCTCAACTCGGAAGCAAGGTCCTCCTTGCACATCCCAATTAGCTTCTCCAATCCTATCTAGAAGAGATCATCAACATAGAGGACCAAGATAAGCAGCCCACCCTCAACAAGTACATAGTACAAATTTGAGTCTGCCTCACTCTTAGTGAAGCCCAATCCAAGAAGGTACCCATGAATCCTGGAGTACCATGCACGTAGCGCATGCTTAAGTCCATAAAGGACCTTCTTCAATCTGCATACATGGGACTCCCTCCTATGCACCGCAAATCCTTGAGCCTACTCAACATACAGCTCTTCCTCAATCTTCACATTCATCCAATGTATCCTCCACCCCATCTTTGAAGCAACAGATATGACTGCCCTAATAGATGCATATTTGGTGACAAGTACAAAGGTCTCCTCATATTCCACTCCCTCCTTCTAGGAGATCCCTCTCGCCATGAACCTTGCCTTGTACTTCTCGACATTTTTATCTATTGCATGCTTGATCTTATTGATCCATCAAGAAGTGACCATTGACTTCCCCTTAGGCCTCAGCACAATGTCCCACACATCATTCCTCATGATGGAACTATACTCCTCCACCATGGCATCCATCTTGACTTGCTAATTTGTTGCCCCCTCAAAAGTAAAAGGCTTGGAATCACTGATGTTGCTCATCAAGGCCATGTAGCTGGAAAATCTATCTAGTGGTCTACTTTGCCCAAACATCCTACTGGGAGTCTCCACATGCTCCTTTGCATCCCTCAAAATTTGCTCAACCCATCTCGACCTCATCCTCGTAGAGCTAGAAGGAACATCTAGCTCCTCCTCATGAAGTGAAGCTCATGTCCCTATTGTTGGTCCCTCCTAAACCTTTGAAGCCTCTCGCTCCCGCTCCTATGTGTTGAGAATTCAATAGGGCAATAATTATGATTAATTCTATTTACTTGATAACTGCTTGCGTTTCCTTTTTACTTATTAGCTTTGTTCCTTATTATTATATGTGTGAAGCATCAAACAGCTACCAAAACAAGAAGAATAATGACACAATATATAGGCTGCAAGTCAGGGCCAAAACCTCTCCTCTTGAGAGGAAAACCCGTAAATCTCTTCTCTTCCTTATAGATTCTTCAATTGAAGAATTCCATTACCTTAAGACTGAGACCAATCCCCTCCAAGACCAAGACCAACCTCTTCGGATGATGTGCTAACTTCGATCTAGTCAAACCCAATCAAATCTCTTCCAGTAACACCTTTTCGACCTTCTACTGCAAGATTTTCGGCCTCATACTGCAGATCTGAAATTTCGGCCTCCCTGCAACTATTGCTGCCACACGTGGGAACTTTGATCTTCCTCTGGAGCCTTCCTCTGACCATCGATTGACTTTCTCTGACTTTTGAAGCTTGAGAGTAACCCTTGGTGACCTTTGCTTGACCTCTTTGCTTCCTTTTCTTCAAGATCGAACTTGTAGATGGAAGCCCTAGATCGGATGCAGAAACCCTAGTTCTCTTTGGCACATGTGAGAGAAAATTAGCCCAAACACAAGTCTCCTTCGTCCTCCTTCCTCTTCGATGCCTTCTCCTCCCTCTTCCTTTGCTACAATGAGTGATAAGTGAGTGTGCTTCAAGTAGGAAGAGTTCTCTTCTATTTATAGGGTCTTCAAGGGTGGGCGTGGTTCTTCCTTTAGGCCGACTTGCCAGTTGCCAGACCGACTTGGTCTTGAGGGTATTCCAACACTTTTAAAGATAAAAATAATTTTCTTTACAAGTTACAATGTGCCCAATGGGGTCTTCAACTTATGACAATGACTCTTTTGACTTCTTGACCAAGGACAAACCCTAGAAGCACTCAATGGGTGCTTGACCTATAAAATAAGAGACCTTGAGAATGAAACCCATGCTCCAAAATAATAATAATATTTTTTCTTTCATTTTATAATTTACAAGAATCAAAAATACATTTCATACCTAAGAAGACTGAACCTAGTTACACATTTTTCAACACTCCTTTTAACTAGGGAGGTATTCATAAGAGGTAAATGGACATTCTCAATCTGAAGAGATCTCATAAGAAGAGTCGGATTGGTAACCCATCTGTCTAGCATCGTATCAACCATCACTATCACATAGCAAAGCCTTGACTAACAACTCTATCTCTCCACAAGATCAGAGCACAATGCTGGCGAGACCCATGATTTATAGACACCATCAGCATTGTTCATCGAGTATGACCTTCTTTGGACTATTCTTGTCTTGGATAGCTAGTAGTCAAAGAATATTGGTCCACGAATACTCTTAGCTTGGATGCCCTACCACATCCTCAAAGAGTATCGAATGCCAGATGGTTACCCAATCCTCCATTCTGTCTTCCCAAGTGAAGACAAGAATGATGTGTCTATCTCTCCCTCTCAACTAGGGAGTATATATCAACCAAGCCAAGCTTGTCTCTTAAGTACACAAGCTTCTTGTTAGGAAGAGATTTCGTCAATATGTCAACTACCTGCTCATCGGTGGAGATATACTGTAGCTACAACACACCATTTTGTACTAGCTCCCGAATCTAGTGATACTTGTTATTTATATGCTTTGTCTTTCCATGAAATATTGGGTCTTTAGACAATCATATACAACTGGTGTTGTCACAATGTATCACTGTAGGGTCCATCGGTCCTTCGAATAGATTGGATAGCAACTTCCTTAACCAGACCGCTTCTCTGCTTACTTCACACGCTGCAACATACTCAGCCTCAACACTACTCAAAGCAACTCTGTCTTGCTTTCTGCTCATCCATGAGATCATGGAGGATCCCAAACTGACACATCCTCCTGTAGTGCTTCTTCCAAGTGAAGACAAGAATGATGTGTCTATCTCTCCCTCTCAACTAGGGAGTATATATCAACCAAGCCAAGCTTGTCTCTTAAGTACACAAGCTTCTTGTTAGGAACAGATTTCGTCAATATGTCAACTACCTGCTCATCGGTGGAGATATACTGTAGCTACAACACACCATTTTGTACTAGCTCCCGAATATAGTGATACTTGTTATTTATATGCTTTGTCTTTCCATGAAATATTGGGTCTTCAGACAATCATATACAACTGGTGTTGTCACAATGTATCACTGTAGGGTCCATCGGTCCTTCGAATAGATTGGATAGCAACTTCCTTAACCAGACCGCTTCTCTGCTTACTTCACACGCTGCAACATACTCAGCCTCAGCACTACTCAAAGCAACTATGTCTTGCTTTCTGCTCATCCATGAGATCATGGAGGATCCCAAACTGACACATCCTCCTGTAGTGCTTCTTCCATCCTGCTCGTTGCCTCCCTAGTCGAAATCTGTATATCCAATCAGGTGGACAGCATTCCTTCTATCATATTTAAGGCAGTAGTGGATAGTTCCTAGCAAGATATCTCATTTGTTGCTATCCAATGATCATTCTTTGGCTCCACTCGGAATTGACAGAGAATGTTTACTACAAAACATATGTTTGGTCGAGTATTCACCAAGTACATCAGTGTGCCAATTATATGTGGAAGGATCCACAGGGTTCAATTTGGAACTCCTTAGTCTCCTCAAGTTCGTGATCATTGGAGTGGTCATTGGTTTGCAATCCATCATGTCAAACTTCTTCAACATCTTGCCCAAATAAATTTCATCAAGTCCTTGCCAGACTTCTAGTCCCAAATAGTAATGCATCAGCCCTAGATAGTTGCTTCTTACAATCTTCAATTCGACCTTCTACACCTGTCAGGAGAAGATCATCAACATACTGAAGAATGATTACAGGTTCTCCTTCTACAACCTTGATATAAAGGTTCAGATCAGCATAACTTTTTGTGAAGCCTATTCTATGTAGGTAGGCATCCATTCTAGCATACCATGCCCTTGGTGCTTGCTTGAGGCCATATAATGCTTTCTTCAATCTGCAAGCATATGCCTTCATGTCTTTAACTTCAAATCCCAAGGGTTGCTCTATATAGACTTCCTCATCAATTGTGTCATTCAGAAACGTAGTATTGACATCCACTTGATGGATGTTCCATCCCACCAATGCTGCCAAAGAGACCAATGAACGAATCGTTGTATACCTTGATGTCAGAGAAAATGTCTCTTCGTAATTGATGCCTTCTTGTTGAGAGAAGCCCTTAGCAACAAATCTTGCCTTATATTTATCGATACTCCTATTTGTCGCATGTGTGATCTTGTAGATCCATTTGGAAGTTACCACAGATTTGTCTTCGGGCCTAGGTACGATCTCCCAAACTCCATTCTTCATTATAGATTGATACTCCTCATTCATGGCATCCTTCCATTCTTGATGATTGACAGCCTCTTCAAAAGTGGATGGTTCTGCTTCTACTAGTTTTGTCATGTATGCAACATACCTAGAATATCTCTTGGGTTTCTTGCTTTATCTAAATGATCCTTTTGTTGCCCCATGACCTTCTGCATCAAGTAGTGTAGATTTCAACCATTTTGGCCTCTTTCTTGATTTGGGGAGTGCCATAGGTTGAATGGGTTCACTAGGACCCTCATCTTCATGATGAGATTCTTCTTCTTCTTCCCTGTTAACTTCTTCTTCAAATACTAGAAGTTCCTCGTCATTAGATTCCATGGGAAGTTCATTAGATTTCTTGAATGCGATACTCTCATCAAATATGACATCTCGACTTACTTCTATATGGTGTCCTTCCTTTATGTAGATTCCATAAGCCTTCGAGGAGTTGTTGTTGCCAACACATGTTCCTCTCATGCCTGATGGATCCAGCTTCTTTCTTTTGTCCTTTGGTATATGAATATATACGAGACACCCAAAGATTCGGAGTGATCTACAGTAGGTTTCTTTCCAGTGAATACTTCTTCAAGAGTCATGTTGTCCAGCAACCTTGGGGACTTCGATTTTGAATATATATTGTTGTCTTCGTGACTTCTCCCCACATAAATTTTGGTAGATCTTGATCATGTAACATTGCTTTTACACTTTCTTCAATAGATCAGTTCTTTCGTTCTGCAACTCCATTTTGTTCAGGATTATATGGGACTATCAACTCCCTCTTAATCCCAGACTCCTTACAAAATGTTATAATCTCCTTGGATGTATACTCTCCTCCTTTATTGGATCTTAGTATCTTGATTCTTCTTTCTGTAAGGTTCTCCACTTCAGCTTTGAATTCTTGAAATTTTGTAAATAATTCGTCCTCGGTTTTCATTAAGTGAACCCAGGTTTTTCTTGAATGATCATCTATAAATGTCACATAGTATAGATGACCTCCAAGAGATTTAGGAGTCATAGGACCACATGCATTGAAGTGAATGAAATCCGGGATTTATTTTGACCGTGAAGCATTGCTTCCAAATGGTCTCTCGGTATTCTTACCCAATGCAGATCCCTTCAATACTCCTTCATGATCTTCTTTCAGTTCAAGCATTCCATCTACTATGGAAATTAGAGTTGGGAGAATCTTGAAATGAAGATGACCAAATCTTCTATGCCATAGTTCATATGGGCTAATTTCAATGTGAACCATGGCTTGAGCTAGAGGAGATATCAGCCTGTAAAGTCTTCCTTCTCAAAACCAATTACTCTAGCATTCTCTATGCTTGAGTTTTTACTCCATACAACAGTCTTTCCATCAATGAAACCTACTCTATCACCCTTATCTTCTAGACTTGAAATTGAAAGTAAGTTCTTATGCAAACCTGGAACAAATAGGATGTTGTTGAGGTGAATGCTGCTTCCATTCTCCAGCTCTATAGGGGTTGATCCAATACCTCTCACAGGATAGCTTTTATTATCTCCAAGTTCCACTGAGTAAGAAGATTCTCCCTTTGATAAAGTCTTCAATTGTTTGTGATGACCTTTCATGTGCCTAGATGCACCACTATCAATTACCCAAATGCTCTCGTCTTGAAATGTGCCAGTGAGTGCCAGGAAGAAACCTTCATCCTTTTCCTTGATTACTTCCTTCGTGTAGAGAATAAGAAACTCCATGCTTCCTTGATGCCTTTATTGAGATAGCTTGCTACCTTTGAACAATTCTTGATTAACTTCTTCAATGTAGTGGAGATCTTCATCATGCCCTTAGCCAACCTTAGCTCTGAAACCATGTTGAGAATTCAATAGGGCAATAATTATGATTAATTCTCTGTACTCAATAATTGCTTGTGATTCCTTTTTACTTATTAGCTCTGTTCCTTATTATTATATGTGTGAAGCATCAAACAGCTACCAAAACAAGAAGAACAATAACACAGTATATAGGTTGCAAGCCAGGGCAAAACCTCTCCTCTTGAGAGGAAAACCCATAAATCTCTTCTCTTCCTTATAGATTCTTCAATTGACGAATTCCATAACCTTAAAATTGGGACCAATACCCTCCAAGACCAAGACCAACATCTTCGGATGATGTGCTAACTTCAATCTAGTCAAACCCATTCAAATCTCTTCCAGTAGCACCTTTTCGACCTTTTGTTGCAAGATTTTCGGCCTCCTACTGCAAATCTGAAATTTCGACCTCCCTGCAGTTGTTGTTGCCACACGTGGGAACTTCGATCTTCCTCTATAGCCTTCCTCTAACCTTCGCTTGACTTTCTTTAACTTCTAGAGCTTGAGAGTGACCCTTGGTGACCTTCACTTGACCTCTTTGCCTCCTTTTCTTCAAGATCGAACTTGTATATGGAATTACTAGATCTGCGCTAGAAACCCTAGTCCTCTTCTATTTATAGGCTCTTCAAGGGTGGACGTGGCTCTTCCTTTAAGCTGACTTGCCAACTGCCAGGCCGGTTTGGTCTTGGAGGGTATTCTGACACTTTTAAAGATAAAAATAATTTTCTTTACAAGTTACAATGTGCTCAATGGGGGGTCTTCAACTTATGGCAATGACTCTTTTGACTTCTTGACCTAGGACAAACCCTAAAAGCACTCAATGGGTGCTTGACCTATAAAATAAAAGACCTTGAGCATGAAACTCATGCTCCAAAATAATAATAATAAATTTTCTTTCATTTTATAAATTACAAGAATAAAAAATACATTTCATACTTATGAAGACCAAACCTAGTTACACATTTTTCAACACTCCACCACTGACTCAATATCATGCAACCTCCTAAAGGTCCTACCCTCCTTGAATCTCACATCCCTATTGAAGATGACTCTCCTCTGTGCTAGAATGTAGACCCGGTAGGTCTTTGAGACCTCACTATAGCCCACAAAGATCCCTCTCAAAAGAGGGGCTTCAACTTAGTCATCTTATCTAATGGAATATGGACATAAACTGGACTACCAAAAATACAAAGGCGGCTCTGTTGGAAAAGTAACTAGGTTCGATATTCATATTTATCTTTATACTTGTACCAATTTGTATTTTATGCAAATGAATAAAGAAAATATTGTTTTTCAAGCATGGGTTTCACGCTCCATTTAAATGGTCAACTAGGTCAAGCATGCATTTCATGCTCCTATGGTTTGTCAAGTCAAGAAAATATGTGTCATGAGTCAAAAGAGTCATTGTCATATGTAAAAGACCCATTTGGGTGATTTGTATTAAGAAAGAAACATTAATTTTGAGTTTATAACGTCAATTTTGACTCCCAAGGCCAAGTCAGCCCTGCCAGTGAAAGTCGGCCTAGAAGAAGCCTATTCGACCCCTTCATAAGGGTATAAAAGGGAAGAGACTTCGACTCGTTTGTACACCAATCATAAGTAAGTTCAATTTGCACCTAGACAAGAAGAAATCAAGAGCGAAGGACAAGGAAATAAGAAGAAAGACCAAGCAAAGGAAGAAGATCTAAAATCTGACCTATTTCTGCCCACACATGCGAAAGTCTAGAGTTTGTGTGTGAATTGCAGGGCCGAGAGTTGCAAGCCGAAATTGCAGACCTAAATGGAGGGTCGAAACCTTGATTGGAGCAAACTTTGAAAAGGTTGACCTTCAAGCCAAAATTGCAGACCTAAATGGAGGGTCGAAACCTTGATTGGAGCAAACTTTGAAGAGGATGACC
This sequence comes from Pinus albicaulis, assembly GCA_034641835.2. NCBI lineage: Eukaryota > Viridiplantae > Streptophyta > Pinopsida > Pinales > Pinaceae > Pinus > Pinus albicaulis. The sequence goes on from CM076580.1 coordinate 1,773,119,231, forward strand.
TTCATTGACTTTGGTAGACTTCATCTTGTTTGGAGGAGATCTTTTGGAGGGTCGACTTAGTGCTTGGTGAAAGTCTTTGTCTTGGTTATTGGGTCTTGGAAATCACGTTTTGATCTGATTCTATGAGAAGAGGATTGTTCAGGTTTTCCCCAATTGTAGGGTTTTGCCCTAGCGTGGAGCCTATATCTTGTGTTTTTGTGATCTTTATGTTTTTGATAATTGCTTGATGAAGAAGTAAAACAAAATAATAAAATGCCAACAAATATCACAAGTAATTATCAAGTAGAATCAACATTAATCTACAAATACATTGATTTTCCAACAGGCTCGCCTCTGATCTCACTCCTGTAAAAGCATCCTCAGAAGTCTTGTCCTTCACCGCCTTATGAGGACGCCTGTTTTGTAGGTATATTGTTGTATTGCAAGCCTTCGCCCGCAAGAACATAGGAAAGTCCTAGTCATGTATCATTGTCTTCGCTACTCCAACTATGGTTTTGTTCTTCCTCTCCACAACCCCATTCTGCTAAGGGTTGTAAGGCACTATAAGTTCTCTCTTGATTCATACCTCCCTGCAGAAGCCCTTTAAGTCATTGTAGGTATACTCGCCCTTGTTGTCTAATCTTAGCACCTTGATCTTCTTCCCAATCTAGTTCTCCGCAAGAGCTTTAAACTCTTAGACCCAACTTAAGACCTCATCCTTGGTCTTCAAGAAGTAGATCAATGTCCTCCTGGAACAGTGATCTATGAAGGTTACAAAGTAACTGAACCTTTAGATCAACACCACTAACATCAAACCACATACATCTAAATGCACCAAGTCCAGTACTCCCTTGGACCTGGTCTCACTGTGAGGAAAGGCTTCATCTATGAAGGTTACAAAGTAACTGAACCTTGAGATCAACACCACTAACATCAAACGACATACATCTAAATGCACCAAGTCCAATACTCCCTTGGACCTGGTCTCACTGTGAGGAAAGGCTACATTGGCATGTTTGCCAAGCACACATTCTCCTACTCTGCCCTGATCTCCGAAAAATCAGTGGCCATCTCTCGCAACAGTGGTGTTGTAGCACTATGGGGCTACAACACCAAGTCACCCCATTTCACTCCTGCAGATATGTCGGCGAACATCGCGAAGTCTTCCTCCAGCCTGGAGGAAAGCCTATCGATCTCTGCTGAAGTTGCCTGCTGGTCCTACTTCTCCTCCTTTTCCTTCTTCCTGAGAGGACACATTGGGTATTGTAATGACCAAGATCACCACACCTGAAGTACTTGACCTTTGACAGGTCCTTCTTCTTCTTCCTCTACTCCCTTGCCCCTGACTAGGACCTTTCGATGCGAGGGCCACATTCTCCTCCTCCTTCACCTGCTTCGATCCGTTGTTGTTAGTGCCACTGATGGAGCTCTTTACCAAGCCTTCTCTCAACACCTCCTGCTACAAATCGGCCCACATTTTGTCCCACCTTGGAAAGGTGTCTCTTCCCAAGATACTTTGGACAAATACCTGCCACTCCTCTGAGACACTATTGAGTGCCCCGATCACACTAGCTCTGTGGGTTGAGGCACTACCCCAACAGCTGCAAGCTGGTCCCAGATTTCCTGAATACTGGTCAGGAAGGGGTCTATGCGTTCCCCTTTCTGCATCCTGACACATCTCAGCTTCTCCTCCAAGTACATCTTCCACTGCTCAAAAGTGCCCTGGTACAGCGTGGAAAGTGTATCCCACATCTCTTTGGTCGTTCCCTTGGCCACTATGTGTGATACAATGTGATCCCGAACAACATCAAGGATCAACCTCATCGTCTGCGCCATCTCCTTTCTATACTCCTTTAGCTGATCCACATCTGTGGGAACCACTACCATTGCATCAATATATGTTTTCAAGCCAAACTCGTCTAGAAGGAAGGACATCCTTGCCTTCCAAATGATGTAGTTGGAAGCCCCATCCAACTTGTCCTAATCACAAAGCCCAGCAGTGGCCATCTCAAACAATGTCGAAAATATCCACTTCCCTTCTACTCAGTTGTTGCTCAGTTATTTGCACTCCCTTCTGGAGTGAGAAACTCTGCTCACAACAATTGTTGATCTGTAAGGGAAATCAAACTTCTTGAGACTAGACGTTCCCTGAGGAAAATTTTCCCTCAATGTGTGCTCTTCTTCCACCCGACGCTAGTTCTACTTTAGCAAACTGCTGCAAAGCTACTGCGTCTAGCCATAGATTTGCTCAGCGAAAAAATATTGGTTGCTCCCTCTACCTTTGGAAAACCTCGATCTGGAGAGATCAAATTTTTCTGTCCCTTTCTCAGAAAAATTGATTCTCCTCAAGAAATTTGACCTCTTGGCCAAGGTGACTGCACTGCCCTCTGGGATTTCGATATGCTACCCACACTGAACAGCAAAACTCCTCCTTTCTTCGATACTGGGCTCTTCGACTGATCATCTGTGCTCTAATACCATGGGAAAATTCGGTGACCCGAATCCTATTGCAGCAACTAATATTATTTCTTCTAATTGTTAATTCTTTCTAACAATTTATCTGTTGTTTCCTATGGCAAATATCCAAATAAATACACTGCAACCTTCACAAATAAAAATTGCGGAAGAAATAAAAACTAGAAGAAATGCTAGCACACACACATAAATTTACACAGTTATTTTGGACGAAAGTCCTCGGAAAAACCCAACTCGGGAAAACCAATGCAGCAACTAAGAGTTTTATTATTATGCAGCAGTGAAATAATCTGAGTACAACTGGATCTCGAAACTGGCAATCCTACAGAGAAAAACTAGCAAGAAAAATCTAGTGAGGAATCTCCTCACTCCACGGGAAAATCTAGGCACTGACCTCAGCTCAAATTGAGTTGTCCAAACTGGCTCTACGCAGTCACTTCTGCACTCAACTCGAAACAACGTCTCCTCAAGTCATCTAGCTAGCTTTTGTCTAGGAAAACATCTCTCCTAGCCTCTGGAACCTCTGCCCAGCTTCTGGCACTGAAACTCTGCTTCCCCCAGCAAATACGAAATTTCTAGTAGAGGCTATTTCGCTGCTCTGCATTAGCCTCACTATGGCTCCTCTGCCTCTCTGAAAATGCACTCACCGGATCTACAATGCCTCCTCCGGCTTCATTGTCTATGCCCCTCTCTTACTGCTTCGATCTCACTGACTTTCTCTCCAGCAACTAACAACTGCTACTCTGGAAATCGATCTGTCTATGAAAACGAACCACTGAAGTGTTTTCTCCAAGCCCCATCGACGACTTCTTATAATCCTCTATTGAGACTTCAACGACCAAGATTAGATCTTAATCGATGGCTAGGATTAACTTGAAGTCGATCCGTGTGAGTCTCTAGAACATTCACACCTTGACTTAATCAATTCTTATTAATTAGTCATATTCCCTAAGTTTAGACCTAGGAAATATTTAAAAACTAACTAATAATCTAATTAAGTCATTTCTAGGTGGAATTTCCAAAAACGATTTATGGGTTTTGGAGATCTCATGTACTCTAGCCTCTCCACAAAATTTCAAGGCTAGAACACATATAATGCTACAAAAACTAGAAGTAAAGCCTTGTAGTGTAGATGTCCCATCCTCTTGTGCCAAAGTTCACTCCGGTTGTCATTATCATGCACCAAGGCCTTTAGAGGTTGTCCTCTCATTATATATAGGTTTCTCTCCCTAATCCTTATCACACGCCTCGCGTTGGGAGTTGCTCCTCTAGGTTTAATAGAAACTTCATCTCCCATGAAGTTGACCTCACGTCCCATGTCCACCATGGCCAATAAGGAGAGCAAGTTCTCCTCCAACTCAGGTACATATAACACCTCCTTAACTTCCATATGATCCCCTCAGTCCAGCTAGAACTATATGTTGCCAACACCCTTTACTGCATATCTCGCATTATCTCCAAGCTTTACATGGAAATCTCAATGCTCCTTGGCGAAGCTAGTAAAGGTATCTCAAGATCCCATCATACGACGAGAAGCTCCATTTTCCACAAACCACACACCATGAGTGATGGTGCTAGAAAAGGAAGAGACCAAAGCAAACTCCTTTTCAAGCTTCTCAAAACTCATCCATCTGTATTGCTACTACTATAGAAGTTTTCCCTTTGCCTTTCATTTTGTTGGGACATTATCCAGCATAATAACCAAACTTGTGACATGCAAAGCATTTAACTTTGCTCATGTCCTTTTTCCATTTGAAAGTGCTCCTCCATGTTGGTTTTTCTTGCCTTTTCTCTTGAGCAATAAGCACAAGGTTCTCCTCATCTCCGCCCTTATGTTGTCGACCAGTCATTCAACTTTCCCAGATCTCCTTCTGGGTTAAGTCATCTCACAAATGGTTCCAATCTAAAAGCTCAACCATAGCAAGGATCTCCTCTACAAAGGTGGTTTATTGCTTGGCAAAACCCTTCAAAGCTACTTTTACAAGCTTTAAATCAGTCACGGCTTCCCCCATAGCTAATAGTTCATGATGAACCCACTAAATCCTAGTGAGATAAGAGGTCATAGCCTCGGATCTATTCATGTGAATGGTGTTTAGCTTCTCACTTAGCACCATCTTCCTGTTCTAGTTACTACTCTGGTATAGGTTGGCCATGGCCATCCACATCTTATGTGTTGTATGATGTATCCATTCTTGTTATGTGAGGGATCATGTGATTCTTTACACCGTCCAAAATAATGCCTCTAACTCTTATAACTTTTATCTTATGTTTAGCTACTTGGGTAGCATCCAAAGGAACTTGGATCTATGTGCTTGCAATTTCCCACAAGCCATTCGTCATAAGAACAGTGGTGATCCTCTCCTTACATGGACAAAAATTGTTGTAAAATACATAAATTGATATTCTAACCCACTTAATTAATTTGAAGTGGAAAATAATTGTGGGAAATCAGACATGCAACAACACCCAACAGTATTGAATGCCATGGGGTATGTACTATGTAACTTTTTATTTGGCTTAATAGAAAGTTCGTTTTTTTCTTTGGAAAAAAACAACACCCAACAGTATGCAACAACACATAATAGCATGCAACAGCAAAAACTTTCACCCAAATAATTCTCTGTCACTTTTATTAAAAATCTGGAAAACAAGGGTTTAAACACACGGAAATTTTACTATTGCAAGGAAACCTATAACTCGACCTCCTCCTAAAATCATCCTCAAAAATTCACTGTCAATTGGAATAAATCGACTTGCAAGAATTTTTGGCTTGTTGTATGGCTATTGTACTACTCCAACTTGTCTTCATACCTTAGGTTTGATGATGCCATATTACCAGATCTACTTTAGACACGAAAACCTCAGAAATTTTAAACCCCCTCCAACTTGTCTTCATACCTTAGATTTGATGATGCCATATTACCAGATCTACTTTAGACACGAAACCCCCAAAAATAAATGGTCGTCAAAATCATTGATCTCCCTTATTCAAATTTTTAGAGCTCTGATACCATGTTAAAATTTTAATATCAACCATGATCTATTTTATCTCAACAATTAATGCAAAACCCAAGAAATATCTCTCGCAAATAAATCTTGAAATTGCTGTAAAATACATAAAATGATATTCTAACCCACTTAATTAATTTGCAGTGGAAAATACTTGTGGGAAATCAGACATGCAACAACACCCAATAGTATTGAATGCCATGGGGCATATACTATGTAACTTTTTATTTGCCTTGATAGAAAGTTTGCTTTTTTCTTTGGAAAAAAAACAACACCCAACAGTATGCAACAACACGCAATAGCATGTAACAGCAAAAACTTTCACCCAAATAATTCTGTGTCACCTTTATTAAAAATCTGGAAAACAAGGGTTTAGACACACACAGAATTTTACACACGGAAATTTTAATATTGCAAGGAAACCTATAACTCGACCTCCTCCCAAAATCATCCTCAAAAATTCACTGTCAATTGGAATAAATCGACTTGCAAGAATTTTTGGCTTGTTGTATGGCTATTGTACTACACCCTTGTTGGGGCACGTGTGACCTCGGCCTGTCGCTGTTGCACATGTGGACTTGACCGACTTTATTCCACCTCCTCTCAGCAAACTCACCTTCCCTCTTTTATTGTACTGGACCCTCTATCTCTCTAACTCGCCTCCTCTGAATTTCTCCCAAAATATCCTCAACAAATTTCTCCTCTTCCTCTTCAGTGAAGTTTAGCCTCTCTCATGAGATAACCTCTTGCTCAAGCACTCAACAATAATGTCTTTTTCACCTCATCATTAGGCTTATTGAAATCATTTTCACCTCATCATTAGGCTTATTTAATGATTTCATTAGACCAAATACCTAACCCTAATTTACTAAGTGATCAATGTCTAGCATTAAATCCTAAGATCACTTGAGATCAATGGTTGAGATTATATCGTCTAAGTCACTTAAAATAACTTACTTATCATTAGACTAAGACTAATAGTTCTCAATAATTATTATTGAACTTTTCCAAAGTTAAACTTAGGAAACAAATCAAAAATCACTTACACCTGCAAGCACCCAAAGAGGCAAATCGAAGTTTCCTCCATGCTAAGACACCAAGTTAGAATAAGACCTTTTGCAGTTATAGAAATCAACACAATTGTACTCTCTCTCTCTCTCTCAATATATATATATATGTGTGTGTGTGTGTATCACGTGTGGCCTTGGCTTCTTGTTGTTGCACATATGGACTTGGCCTACTTTACTCCACCTCCTATCAGCAAAGCTTCCTTCCCTCTTTTATTGTACTAGACCCTCTCTCTCTCTCTCTCTCTCTCTAACTCGGCTCCTCTGAATTTCTCCTGAAATATCCTTTACAAATTTCTCCTCTTCCTCTTTAGTCAAGTTGAGCCTCTCTCGTGAGAGAATCTCTTGCTCAAGCACTCAACAATAATGTGTCTTTCACCTCATCATTAGGCTTATTTAATGATTTCATTAGACCAAATCCCTAACCCCAATTTACTAAGTGATCAATGCCTAGCATTAAATCCTAAGATCCCTTGAGATCAATGGTTGAGGTTGAGATTATATCGTCTAAGTCACTTAAATAAAGTAACTAACTTATCATTAGACTAAGGCTAATAGTTCTCAATAATTAATTATTGAACTTTTCCCAAGTTAAAATTAGGAAACAAATCATAAATCACTTACACTTGCAAGCACCCAAAGAGGTAAATCGAAGTTTTCTCCATGCTAAGACACAAAGCTAGAATAAGACCTTCCGCAGCTATAGAAATCTACATAATTGTAGGCTCTCTCTCTCTCTCTCTCTATAAATATATATATATATATATATATATATATATATTGAGAGAGAGAGAGAAGCACATCCTTATGAAAAGGCATGTCTCAATTAAAATGCACTCTGGCCTAGGTATTTATATAGGGCGCTCATTTGTAATCCTAATCATCTCATTTCTCATCTATATATATATATGGCTTACCAATTAAATGTCCAAAATACTTGGAAAATAATTTATTTTATTCTCCAAGTATTTTGGACATTTAATTGGTAAGCCATATATATATATATATATATATATATATATATACCATCCTTATGGACAAAGAGTTCGAGCACAGTGATAGGAGTTCGAATGGATCATAGCATTGACTACAGTAAATCTCGGATAATCTCAGAGGATTGGTCTCGGTGCTCTCCCTCAAATCTGAGGAATATCTTACAATCAAATTTCAGTATCACAGTGACTTAATGACGCCTATTACAGTGGACTAGTCTTGGTAAAATGTACAGGGATGTCTATCATAGTCTCGGTGCCCAAGGACAAAGCCATCTCCTAAATTTTAAAGGAATCAAGTAAGTATTACAACAAGTCCAATCAAAGGTATGTATGTTCATATATTTCTAGATTTGCAATATATCTAGTAACTCTGCTTATAGCTAGTTTAGGATAAAAGTTTGTGTTCCTTAGTTAGCATACATGTTAGAACCTTAACCTCTATCCTCTAGGATTTACAAAAAATCTAGAATGTCAAATGAATGTCCTATTGTCAATTAATTCACCTTAGACATCATAGGATCCCATCCTTCATGGTTGTATAGAAGATCTAACTTGAGAAAACTAAATTATGCTCTTGGTATCATGGTCTTGCTTGAAAGTATGTATTACAGGTATAGAAGACCGTGACTTACACTTCTAGAAAATGACTTAATAAATGCTTAAGGAGTATGAAGGAAGGCATCACGAAGCTTTGAAGTTAAAAAGGTTTGTCTAAAAACTAAGGCATGTCTTAAATTATAAAGCTTTGTTATTCTCCTTAACAAATCCAATCTACTCTAGTAACATTTGTTGTGTTTAGCTCTCTTGAATCTTAAAAGATTCTTGTTTGGGGTGATTCATCATCTAATGAATCTATCCATCTTATACATCTTTAATTATTTGTATAAAAAGAACCCTAAAAGGTTCTATGGGAAAACCCTAACCTAAGGGTATGTTGATAATGTGTGAAACCCTAAACCTACTTAGGGCTATTAATGAAGAAATTGCTATTCTAATTAATATATTGATAATGTCATGTTTGGGATTTTGATATGATCGTGGAAGCTCTAACTCATTAGGGTTGAAATGATACTATTAGAAATCTCGAACCTTTGAAGTTTTGATATAATGAGGGATTGCTTTGACATGAACCGAAACCCTAGGTTTTGGTTAGGTCTACAAGCAAAATCCTTGTTATGAAAAGTCCTAGGAATGAAACCCTAGGTACATGTTCATTTGGTTGAAATCCCAGTATATGTCTATTGTATTTATATTGTCTGACATACGGTATGCTTATGTATGATGGTACTCTCCTAGATATGTGTGTTGAACAAATTTCTAATGGTCATAATCCCTAGGGTTTGGAAACAAGCCCTAGCCAAAGTTTGGGGTTCTCGAATGATAATAGAAAAATCTAGGGTTTTACATAATAATGATTAAAAATTCTCTAGTATGTGTATTCATCTGAATCTATATAATGTCTGCAGAGAATTTTATGTATGGAAAATCTAGGGTTCATATCGAACCCTAGTAGAAGTCATTTATGCTATGATTAAAATCTGTGGTTTACATCAAACCCTAGTAACAACTATTCATGATATGCGTGTTTTGATTAAGTGAAATCTAGGGTTTACATAAAATCCTAGTGGATAGACTACCATATGGCTTCTGAAAGTTATTAGTTAGCTTTATTTTTCCTTTGACTTATTTCTAGAGATCGCTATATGATAGAACTAATCTTTTGTCATCTTGATTGAATTTCTGATGTGATTTAGGGTTTGTAACAAACCTGGGATATAAATTGAAGTATTGAAGTATAGTCTCTTGTTGATTATATAAATGCTTCACCTGTTGTAAAGTTTTTGTTATGACTAACTTCATTCTCCTACAAAATTGGTTGTACTTGCTATCTAAGTTATGCAGGTACATCATATTGGTGAAGAAGTTCGTAAGAGAAGTCAATATGATGAAAAGGATGGAAGCCATGAAAGATTCTCCAACACCGAAGGAAGAAGTTAATATCCCTGCATTAAGAGGGAACCTGGATAAAAGAACTCTCCCTAGTTAAGAGGGAGGGCACAACATAAGTCTTGATTGGAGAATATATATTGGAAGAAGAAATGTCGCTACATATGAAGTAGGGAAAGGAATCTTCTCTCAAAGATTCAACTAATAGTCCTATTGAAATTAGTAGAATGGCAACATCGAAAACCCGAAGGTTTTCTTTGTATTTGAAATCATATTGCTGATTGGGGTTGTGTTTGTATAGGTGAATCTCTCGAAGGTTTTGAATAGCAGTTGGTAACCAATTAGTTTGACTGGGAGAGATTGGTTATCCTTGATCTGCTAGATCAAGGGTGTTGAGGCTTTGTGAGTGAAGTATTGCCTGGAAAGACATCGAGCCGGCAGTTTGTGTTGATGTCTGGTAAGGAGGGTGACATTGGGAGGATGTGCACCTAGTTCCCCGCGCTGATGATTAGTAAGTAAGCCTGATGGTACCTATAGAGGATGAAAGCTTTAGTCCATCTTAGTCCCATTTGGATAGATTGCCCTGGTTAGGAATCTAGTCCGTGGCATTGCAGTGCCTAAATTGTTGAAAAACCAAATGGATAGATTTCCCCAGTCAGAAATCTAGTCCATGGCATTGTGGTGCCCAAACTTCTTCATTGATAAAGTGAGATCTTCCATGTACTTCTTTTATATATGAAAACCTACCTAGCTAAGAGGGAGTGTTGAAGAATGTAACTAGGTTTGGTCTTCATTATTAATATATTTGTCAAAAATAATTTCTTATTAAATGATTTATTAAAGCATGGGTTTCATGCTTGGGTCATATTTAGATAAAGGTCCCCATTGTGCACTTCTAGTTTAGTCATTACAGATTTATATTGACTTTCTGGGCTTTTGAATCATGTAATCTAGGTTATTTATTATTTGGTCAAAAGGCTCCTCCATCAAGTCATCTTCTTCAAGGTCATCATCCTCGGATAGATTGCCCTAGTCAGGAATATAGTCCGTGGCATTGCGGTGCCTAAATTGTTGAGAGACCAAATGGATAGATTTCCCCGGTCAGAAATCTAGTCCATGGCATTGTGGTGCCCAAACTTCTTCATAGATAAAGTGAGATCTTCCATGTACTTCTTTAATATATGAATACCTACCTAGTTAAGAGGGAGTGTTGAAGAATGTAACTAGGTTTGGTCTTCATTATTAATATATTTGTCAAAAAGAATTTCTTATTAAATGATTTATTAAAGCATGGGTTTCACGCTTGGGTCATATTTAGATTAAGGTCCCCATTGTGCACTTTTAGTTTGGTCATTATAGATTTATATTGACTTTCTGGGCTTTTGAATCATGTAATCTAGGTTATTATTTGGTCAAAAGGCTCCTCCATCAAGTCATCTTCTTCAAGGTCATCATCCTCGGTCTCTTCAGCAAAATATTCAGCTCATCTCCTTCAGTAAAAGTCTCCAAATTCGGCCTAAATCAGTCTCCTACAAGTCGACTTCACACAAGTAATCATGTCGGCCTTATAATAGAGACACAACCATTCACAATGGACATGTCGGCCCATTTCCTATGGGCAGACTACTTTATATACCCAGTTGAGATTTCGCACTTCAACCACACAATTTTCGGATCACTCCGAAGTTTTGGATCACATTACAATGATACAGTTCGAATAAAACTTAATTATTTCAGGATGGTTTCTCAGTGTAGAATTACAGTGATATAATTTCAATGACATTGCAGAATGAGGTTTGGATAGGGATCAATTTCAGTGCTATTGTAGAATGAAGTTCGGATAGTAATGATCTCAATATACTACAACGGTGCTACCTCATAATGATATTACAGTCTCGGGGTATGACACACTCTAAATGATATCTCAGTCATGATACCTCGATGCCATCTTAATCTATGAATTCAATACTACAAAAAGGGTCATCATAGAGAAGGTCTCGATGTCATCAAAGTGCAAAGATCTCGGAGCTACCTTAGGAGGAAGAACTCAAAGAGAATGTCTCGGTGATATTGCAGCAAAAAGCATGAAGTTTCAGTGCAAGCAAAGGAGATCTCGTGTAAGGACATCTCAATGCTAACACAGTGAAGGGATGACTTGATGGAGGAAGTTTATAGTCTAAAGGTCTTGGTCGTCTCATCTTGAATATACTGAAGGAATAATTTTAACCGGGTTTTCCCCAAAGAGTGGGGTTTTGCCCTAGAAGTGTGCCTACATCTTGTGTCTTCTTCTATTTGTTCATTGGCATTACTCTTGATGATAAGAAAAGATAAATTGAAACACATAATAATAACAAGAAACATCACAATATAATGTCATGATAAGAGAAATTGATTAATTGCCAACTCCTTAATTTCTCTAACAAGTAGAGAGGGAAAAAGAATTTGAAGAGAAAAAAGATAAATATTAGAAGTTTAAAATATATATATAATTTATAAATTAACAAAAAAAGTTACAAGGTGGGATAATTTTTTGTAAGTGAGGAAAATAGGAATGTTCAAGCCTTATTATAAACATTGGAATTGGAAAAATATAAAAAGATATAATTTGAAAGAGAAGAAAGATTTTCTTTAAAAAAGAGTTGTTGTGGATTATTTACATTAAAGGGGAGTATTCAAGAAAAGAGATTAGTATAGTTATCATCATAAACCATCAAAAAAAGGATTATTTAGATTAAGGGGAGTATTCAAGAAAAGAGATTGGCATAGTTATCATCATAAACCATCAAAAAAAAATCACATTAATATTGATTTGGAAAATCAATTATTTATTTCAATGCCAAATATAATTGAAAAGATAAATATTTTTTGCAAGAGACAATATGAAATTAAGGACTCGTGAGTGACAATTCAGGACTATGATTGTAAATCTCAATTCATTGCTTACTTATAAGGAAGAGATCGACATATTCTCGGTTTATGTTGGTTTCGAGCACTAGATACCTACAACTTAAACATGAAGAAAAAGTTTTGGGTGTTTCCCTATAAGAAGAAGATGACACTTGACACTAGAATGAAGTCAGATTCAATAGTACCTTAATCGAAAGACCTAAAAGATATATCAAAGTCAATCATTCAATGAAATCAGACGTCAACATTAAAGATGCAAAAAAAGAAAAAGAAAAATGGTGAAATTATCACAGATAAAAATGAAGAAATTTATTTCCGAAAAGGCTACAATCAAAAATTACTAGCACAAATCAAGAAAACAAAGGTTATGAAGCAATATAATAAAATATTAGAACAATAAAAAGAAGATCTCAAGAAGAAATTTAAGGATAGCCTCTCAGAACAAGATGAAGAAAATTTTCACTTGAAGATCCTGTTACTCGTCACGTAAATAAGGATACATACAGATTCTTGCCATATGTTTCACCACTATTGTAAGCCCTGTTGAAGAATGTAACTAGGTTTGGTCTTCATTATTAATATATTTGTCAAAAAGAATTTATTAGTAAATGACTTATTATAGCATGGGTTTCATGCTTGGGTCATATTTAGATTAAGGTCCCCATTGTGGACTTCTAGGTTAGTCGTTACAGATTTAAATTGATCCCTTCTGGGATTTTAAATCATGTAATATAGGTTGTTTATTATTTCATCAAAAGGCTCCTCTATCAAGTCATATTCTTCAAGGTCATGATCCTCTCAGCCTCTTCAGCAAAGTATTCAACTCATCTTCTTCAGCAAAAGTCTCCAAGTCGGCCTAAAATAAGTCTCCTTCAAGTCGGCTTCACACAAACTCATGTCGGCCTAAACACAGGGACACAACCCTTCATGATGATTATGTAGGCCTATTTATGATGGGCAACAACCATATATACCCAGCTAAGGTATTCACATTTAACATAGAAAATTCACATATATCTCTGAAATAAAGTTCGATCATCATCACAGGTTCATTGTTATTACAGAAGGATAAGGTTACGGACCTATTACAGATTCGGGTAACTTCCATACTATATATATTCCGGAGATGTTACAGCAAAACAAAGTCTCGGTGTCAACACAGATCTACCACAGAATCAGTGCTATGATGCTATCTCAGTTATGATGCTCGGTGCTATGATGTTATCTCAGTTATCAGTTATGATGCTCGGTGCTATGATGCTATCTCAGTTATGATACTCGGTGCTATCTCAGTCATGATGTCTCAATGCTATGAACTCAGTGCTACAGAACTCGGTCAAGGTATTGAGGATGAAGCTTCGGTGCAAGCAAAGGAGATCTCAGTGCTAACACAGTGAAGGGATGACTTGGTGGAGAGAGTCTCTAGTGAGGGTCTTGGTCTTCTCATCTTGAATCTACTGAAGGAAGATTTTGACTGGGTTTTCCCCAAAGAGTGGGGTTTTTCCCTGGCAGCGTGCCTACATCTTGTGTCCTCTGCTATTTGTTTTGCATTAGTCTTGATGATCAGAAAAGATAAAACGAAAGAACTCATGATAATAACAAGAAACATCACAAGATAATGTCATGATAAGAGAAATTGATTAACTGCCATTTCTCTAACATGGTATCAGAGCTATGGTCATGATCAAAGGCAGTTTCATGATCAGTTGGATGCATTGTTTAAGTGCATTTGTATTCAAGGTCAAGTCAGAAGAATTCAAAGGCATCTTGTGGACTAACTTCAAAAGTCTAAATCATAGCAAGACAGTTCGTTCATGAAGCTATATCCGCTATACAAATTCAGAAAACTAGTTCAGTTGAAATGTCACTATAATCTCAGAAACCAATGCAAATTACAGTATGGGTTCATAATTTTCAAAGTCACAAGGCTCAGTAATATAGTTGAAGCACTAAAATGCAGAAACTATAATAAGGTCAAAACAGTGAAGAAAGTTTTATTTTGGTCTACTACAGTGAGAAATGAATCACATAAAAGTTCAGTACTAAATCTCTGAAAAAGACTCCAGATTACAGTGATATATCTCAGTCTACAATAATAAGACAGTTCGACATAAACATCAGTGAGACACTTAAGATCATTCCAGAGAATGAGCTTGTAAAAATCTCAGTGAATACACAAAGGAGTAACTTCACTAGTCATAGAAAGATTCTCGGCATATAAGTGTGGATTGACTGTCAAGAACAAGAGACGGAATCTTGATGAAGAAAACTCAGGATGAAAAAGATTTGGATATCCATTGTTTATATCTACAGTGTCATCATTAAAGAACTATGTCACTCCTCCTACAATAACAAAGACCAGGTGGATACTACAAGTTTATGGACACTGTTGCTATGTGTCTATCTCCCATACAGAACCAGAGTATAAGGCACCTTAATGAGTTGTGTCATGAAAGTCTGTCCTATGAAAAATGAAAAAGATAATCCAAGGAACCAACTAGAAGAAAGGACTTCTTAAAGATCTGAAGTACAAGAAATCAAGTAAGTATTACAACGAGTCCAATAAGCTATCAAATCAAAGGTATGTAACTACAAGGTACGTATATTTCTCAAATTTGTATTATATCTAACAATTCTTGTTTATAGCTAGCCTAATTTGTAATCCTTACATAGTATACATGTTAGAACCTTAATCTTTGTCCTCTAGGATTTACAAAGTAATCTAGATATCAAGTAAATGTCTTGTTGTCAATTAATTGATCCTCGATATGTTAGGATTCTATCCCCTATGTTTGCATAAAGGATCTAACTTGAGAAATTAAAATTATGCTCTTGACATCACGGTTTTGCTTGAAAGTATGTATTGCAGGTATAAGTAGACCATGACTTACACTTCTAATGATCAAGGAGTATGAAGGAAGGCATCACAAGAACGTTTGTCGAGAAACAAAGGAATGTCTTAAATTATAAAGCTTTGTTAATTCTCTTTGGCAAATCCTTTCTACACTACTAACATTTGTTGTGACTAGCTCTCTTGAATCTTAAAAGATTCTTATTTGGGGTGATTCATCATCTGATGAATCTACCCACCTTATATCTCTGATTGTTTGCATAAAAGGAACCTTAAAAGGTTCTCTGGAAAACCCTAACCTAAGGGTATCTTGATAATTTGTGAAACCCTAAACCTACTTAGGGTTATTAATAAAGAAATTGCTATACTAATTGATATATTGATGATGTGATCATGAAAGCTCTAACTTGTTTGGGATTTTGATGTGATCATGAAAGCTCTAACTTGTTAGGGTTGAAATGATGTTGTTTGAAATCTCAAACCTTTGAAATTTGATATAATAAGGGTTTGTTTTGACATGAACCGAAACTCTAGGTTTTGATTAGGTCTACAAGAAAAATCCTTGTTATGAAAAATCCTAGGAATGAAACCCTAGGTATATGTTCCTTTGATTAAATCCCCAACTTAGTCTAGGTCAATATATGTCTAATGTATTAATATTGTCTGACATATGGTATGCTTATACATAATGGTAATCTCCTAGATATGTGTGTTGACTAATGGTCATTAGTCCTAGGGTTTGGAAACAAGCCCTAGTCAAAGTTTGAAGTTCTAGGATGATGATTGAAGAGTCTAGGGTTTTACATCTAAGCCCTAGTAATGATTAAAAATTCTCAGTATATGTATTCATTTGAATCTATATAATGTTTGTTGAGAATTTATCGATGGAAAATCTAAGGCTTACATCGAACCCTAGTAGAAGTTATTCATGTTGTGTTTGTTTTGATTGAAATCTAGTGTTTACATAAAACCCTAGTGGGTAGTCTATCATGTGGCTTCCGAAAGTTATTAGAT
The DNA here is from genome assembly GCA_034641835.2 of Pinus albicaulis. Taxonomy (NCBI): domain Eukaryota; kingdom Viridiplantae; phylum Streptophyta; class Pinopsida; order Pinales; family Pinaceae; genus Pinus; species Pinus albicaulis. Next base: position 1,773,135,475 of record CM076580.1, read on the forward strand.
ATCTTTATTTATTTTTTTCACTTATTTCTAGGGATCGTTATTGTGAAAATTCTCAACCAGTTGCAGTGATAGATTTATTTCTCCTACTTATTATTTCAATAAGTTATTATTCAGAAATCTTCTGGAAAATATCAAAATAAATACTACTGCAACATTCACAATTACATATGCAGAGAAATAAACAGTAGAGAACATAAGCACAAGAATCAATCACATGTACACAGTTATTTTTGGACAAATGTCCCCGGAAAAACCCAATGTGGGAAAACCGATGCAGCAGATGAGGGTTTTATTAATTCTTCAGAAAATGATATCTTTACAGGGAAATATTCGGCAGATAAATTCTGAACCACCTGAGACTAAATGCCTAGCTTTCTCGAACAGATTTCTGACACCCAGAACAGCTCTTGCAAGCCCCTGCATCAGTCTGCATAATTCTCTGTGCAGTCCCAGAGCTAGACTGCGTGAATCTGCGTGGAGATTGCATGGGGCCTCTGCGTTGTAGCCTCAAGCTACCTTCAGTGACCCACTGCTGCTCTCTGACCTAAATCTCGATCACCCCTGACCTCCTCCTGCTTCTGCAACTTCTTGCCTTGCAACTCTCCCATTGAGATCGAATTCTACATCATAATGGATCTCCTTCAGGTATTGAGTGTGTGCCCGGCTTATCTTCCAAGTGACCCTCAAGCTTTCTTTTCTAATCTTCCTGTTGGAGAACCAGCGGCTCAGATTAAAAGATTAATCAATGGCTAAGATTAAATCTTGACTTGATCCATGTTTTCTAGAAGATTCACACTCTGAATTATTAATGCCCTTTAATTATTTCCTTTTCCTAAGTTTGGACTTAGGGTCTCTATTAAAATAATTAATTATTTTAATAGTTCTTGAACCGAGTGGAATTTCCACAAACTGTTTCTAGGTTCTTTAGAATGTTGTTATCCAAGCCTCCCTGCAAAGATTGAGACTAGGAACACTTATGGATGCTACAAAAATCAACAGTTATGTGACAAAACTAATCTTCTGTCATCTTAATTGAATTGCTGATAGAAGTTGAAGTATTGAAGTATAGTCTCTTGTTGATTATGTAAAGTTTAAATACTTCCGCTACTGTAAGTTTTTGTTATGACTAACTTCATGCTTCTATAGTTTTGGTTATACTTGTCTAAGTTGTGCGGGTACATCATATACAAGTTGGTGAAGATGAGAAGCTGATATGATAAGCATCATGAGAAGGATGGAAGCCATGAAGATTCACCAACACCAAAGGAAGAAATTAATGTCCCTACATTAAGAGGGAGCATGGATAGAAGAAATCCCCCTGGTTAAGAGGGAGAGCATAACACAGTTTTTGATTGGAGAATACATTCTGGAAGACATGTTGCTACATGTGAAGTAGGAAGAGGAATCTTCTCTCAAAGATTCGACTGATAGTCCTACTGAGATTAGTTGAAGAGCAACATCGAAACCCTAAAGGATTGTTTTGATTATGTATTTCAAAGTGTATTGTTGATTCGGGTTTTGTTTGTACAAGTGAATCTCTCGAAGGTTTTTGATAGCATGTTGGTTACCAATCAGTTTGATTGGGAGAGATTGGTTATACTTGATCTGTTGGATCAAGGGGTGTTGAGGATTGTGAGTGAAGCATTGCCTGGAAAGACATCTGGTCAGGAGGGTGGCATCGGGTGGATGTGCACCTATTTGCTTGGGTTTATGGTTAGTAAGCTTGATGGTACCTATAGAGGCAAAAAACTTTAGTCCATCTTAGTCCAACTCAGATAGATTGCCTTGGTTAGGAATCTAGTCCGTGGCATTGTGGTGCCTAAATTGTTGACATACCAAATGGATAGATTGTCATGGTCAAGAATCTAGTCCATGGCATTGCAGTGCCTAAACTTCTTCATAGATAAAGTGAGATCTTCCATGCACCTCTTTCATTACATATGAATACCTCCCTAGTTAAGAGGGAGTATTGAAGAATGTAACTAGGTTCGGTCTTCATTATTAATATATTTGTCAAAAAGAATTTATTATTAAATGACTTATTAAAGCATGGGCTTCATGCTTGGGTCATATTTAGATTAAGGCCCCCATTGCGGACTTCTAGGTTAGTCATTACAGATTTAAATTGATCCATTCTGGGCTTTTAAATCATCTCATATAGGTTGTTTATTATTCCATCAAAAGGCTCCTCCATCAAGTCATCTTCTTCAAGGTCATGATCCTCTCAGCCTCTTCAGCAAAGTATTCAACTCATCTTCTTCAGCAAAATTTTCCAAGTCGGCCTAAAATAAGTCTCCTTCAAGTCAGCTTCACACAAACTCATGTCAGCCTAAACACAGGGACGCAACCCTTCATGATGATCATGTCGGCCTATTTATGATGAGCAACAACTATATATACCTAGCTAAGGTGTTTGCATTTAGCACAGAAAATTCGCATTTATCTCTGAAATAAAGTTCAATCATCATCACAGGTTCGGTGTTATTACAGAAGGATAAGGCCTCAGAACTATTACAGATTCGGGTAACTTGCATACTATATATATTTCGGAGATGTTACAGCAAAAAGTCTCGGTGTCAACACAGACCTACCACAGAATCAGTGTTATGATGTTATCTCAGTTATGATGCTCGATGCTATGATGCTATCTCAGTTATGATGCTCGATGCTATGACGCTATCTTAGTTATGATGCACGGTGCTATCTCAGTCATGGTGAAACTACAGTCTCAGTATTATGATGCTCATAGATCTCCGTGCTATCTCAATCATGATGTCTCGGTGCTATGAACTCAGTGCTACAGAACTCTGTCAAGGTAATGAGGATGAAGTTTCGGTGCAAGCAAAGGAGATCTCAGTGTCATGGAGATCTCGGTGCTAACACAGTGAAGGGATGACTTGGTGGAGAGAGTCTCTAGTTAAGGTATTGGTCTTCTCATCTTGAATCTACTAAAGGAAGAATTTTGACTGGGTTTTCCCCAAAGAGTGGGGTTTTTCCCTAGCAGCCTGCCTACATCTTGTGTCCTCTTCTATTTGTTTGGCATTAGTCTTGATGATAAGAAAAGATAAAACGAAAGAACTCATAATAATAACAAGAAACATCACAAGATAATGTCATGATAAGAGAAATTGATTAACTGCCATTTCTCTAACAAGCCCAAGGTCACGTGTCAAAAGCATTGCAACAACCATGTCAAGCCCTTTCTTAAGTGCCCTAGACTTATTTGGACAAACCATGGCAAGTCCCCTTGGGTTCGTCTCCAGTTATTTTTGTCCTGCATAGAATTGGAGGGTCGTGGATAGGCTTACTTGAGGACTATTCACTCTAGGGGAGCCTACTTTTTGTAGGGGTGATTACCAATGTATGGGCCACTCCAGCCCACGTCAAGGTGCACCTAGGTCTTACCGCATTGTTATGTGTCTATAGACTTTGTATGTGGCCTTGGCATTGGTACAATATGACTCGGATAGTTCTCATACATGGCAATCTCACACATACAACTTTTCATGTTTCTGGAGGCAATTCATGTTTCCCACTGCAAGTGGTCCTAGAAATCAAAAAGTCAACTTGGTCTCATAGTGTTCGACTTGATGAGAGGATGTAATGTCGTGTACAAATTTTCCAAACAATGAAGGCAGTGGCAAGTTACAACTTACACCTAGTCAAAGGTCGTCAAACAAGTACTACATGTTTCTAAGTGGCAAAACAGGGTCAATGTTGGACAAATTTGGGCATGTATTATGTCAGAAGTTGTCTATAGAAGAAGAGGAATAAAACCAGTGTTCCACGGGGTCGCATCCCCCAGGGTCGGGTGCACGCACCCCTCGCACCCGGGACAAGGAGTCTCATGGGGGTGCGTTTCCCCGCGCACCCTTTTTGGGGAGTCTTAGGGAGACGCAGGGGGTGCGTTTCCCCAATGTGGGAGTTGCGACTCCCCAAAAAATGAGCTTCTGGGCGTCCCCCCTAAAAAATGAGCTTCTGGGCGTCCCCTTTTAAGGGGAGTCGCGCACCCCTAACTTTGCCTAATAAAGCCTTGTATTAAAAAAATATTTAAATTATGTGTATTAAAAATTAAAAAAAATTAAAAAATATAGAAATAAAACAAAGTCAAACCTAAGCTAAAACTAACCTATCGACCCATTCAAAAAGCAAAGCTAAAACCAAACTTCTCTCCCGACTGGTCACTGCCTCCGCCTGCTCGCCGTGTGCTCCAGCCTCAGCCTGCTCGCCGTGTGCTCCAGCCTCAACCTGCTCGCCATGTGCTCCGCCTCCGCTATCGTGAGCAGCCAGCAGCCGCAGGTCGGGTGCTCCGCCTGTTCTCCCGGCTCTGTTGTTCTGTCTTTTGAACAAACTGCAACTGCCGTCACAATCTGCCCTCGCCCGTCCGCCGTCACCACCGTCCACCCGCCCGACTGCAGCCGCCGCCACAGTGCGCCCGCCTGACTACAGCCGCCACCACAGTCTGCCCTTGCCCTCCCTTGCTCGCCCGCCCTCGTCCGTCTACTTCCGGTGCCTAGAGGAGCTCTCCGCCATCGCTGCTTACAGGAAAACGCAGCCTGCTGTTCGCCATCCAGGTATTTAAATTTTTAATTAAAACAGAATTTGATTTTCATGTTATTTTTATCATTTGACAATTAAATTTTAAAAACAGAATGTATATTTCATTAAATTAAAATTTTTTATATTTAATTTTTTTATAAAATCTTTCATGCAGGGCAGAAAAATTCAAAAAATTTGCAAAATAACTGATCAGGATAGCATGAGCAGCCACAGTGACACTGAGAGTGATAATTAATACACTCCTCGAATAGAAAGTCCATTGGGATCTGCAATTAATGAAACCCATCACCATGGCAGTAGTCCAGCTACTCTTTCGCCCACAACCCCATCAAGGGCATTGGCAGAATATGCAAATGGGACATTTAATCCAATAAACCTCTTTTGTTATATGCTAGCAAAATGTTTGACTATTCAACCCAACCAAAACCAGGGAAACAAAGAGGTGGGACACGCCGTTGGAAATGCAATGTTTGTGGTCATTCTTGGGTTGGCAGTTATAGTCGGATCAAGATGCATCTTTTGGGTGTAGGTGGCAAAGGGTTTAACATATGCACAAAATTAACCATATTGCAAAAATCAGAGCTCTTGAGGATGCAAATGGCAGCAGATGCAAAGGACACCTTTGCAAGTAGAAAATTCATGGACGAAGCTCGGCAAAATTTTGATGAAGCCACAAGCTCCAAAAGAAATTTAAAAGATAGGAAAAATATGCCTCCACCATCTCCTGTTGGGACTAAGGGTTCTCGTTCTTGTGCAATGGGACCAACTCTTGCAGGGATGTATGGTAAGTTAAACCGTGATGATACAGATGATGCCATTGGAAAATTTCTTTTTGCCAATGGCATTCCTTTCCATGTTAGTCGTTCTCCTTACTACAAGGAGATGGTCAAAGAAATTGCAGCAGCAGGACCCTCATATGTACCCCCAGGTGAACATAAGTTGAGGATAGTGATATTAGAAAGGCAAGTGGGCAATATTAATGTGCAAAAGGAAAAACTGAGGCAAACATGGATGAGGGAAGGTTGTTCTATTGTTATGGATGGGTGGACAGACATTGCCAAACGTCCACTTATCAACATCATAGTTACTTGCCGAGAGGGGCCTTTCTTTCTTAGAGTTATTGATTGTTCTGGAAAGCGCAAAGATGCAGCGTTCCAATTTGAGATTCTTCGTGATTCTATAGAGGAGGTTGGCTCTACAAATGTGGTATAGGTTGTGACAGATGCAGCAGCAGTGTGTAGATCAGCAGGATTAATGATTCAAAGTAAATACAAGCATATTTTTTGGACACCTTGTTGTGTGCATGCGCTCAATAATGCATTGAAAGACATTGGCAAAATTGAGTGGGTATCTAACTTGGTGACAACTACAAGAAATGTGAAAATGTTTATTTTCAATCACCACACCTCTTTAGCCATGTACAGGTCTCATACGAGGAAGGAATTCCTCAAGCCTACTGATACCAGATATGCTAGTTATTTTCTTTTATTAGAGAGGATGTTGGAGGTGCAGTCAGCATTGCAGGCCATGGTTGTGACTTCAGATTGGAATAGATGGGCAGAATCCAAGACAAAGGAAGGGAAGAAAATCAGGATTCATATATTGGATAATGATTGGTGGACAAATTGTGGTTATTTGGTGTCACTCTTACGTCTTGTAGTTGAGGTCATTCGCTACACTGACACAGATTCTCCTACTCTTGGAGAAATCTATGAGACTTTTGATAGTATGTTGGATCAAGTAAGGGTGGCCATTCGTGAGAAAGACCCTTCCTTAGAGTTTTATACGACCCAGATTCGACCCATTATTCAGCATAGGTGGGATCAAATGAATACACCTTTGCACATGGCAGCATATGTTCTCAACCCAAAATGGCATGTGCCAAAAACAAGTAGAATTCTTCCCATTGAAGATCCTGAGGTCAAAAAGGGATTTCGAGCTGCGATTACAAAGATGTATAGTTCAGAAGAAGAGAAAACAATCGGGAGACAATGGATGCAATTTGCAAGTCTCAATGGTCCCTTCAACAAGCATGATGCAAGGGAAGATCGCAATGATTTAGGCCAGATTGACCCCATTGGTTGGTGGACCATGCATGGGGATGATGCTCCAGATATCCAACAACTTGATATTCGCTTATTGTCTCAAATTGCTAGTTCCTCTGCAGCAGAGAGGAATTGGTCCACATATAGCTTCATCCACTCTATCAAGAGGAATAGACTTTCCTCTAGGAGAGCAGAGAAGCTAGTTGCAGTGCACAGTTCTCTACGTCTTGCACATAGGAAGACACCAGAGTATCGGAAGGGACCGGCAACACAATGGGACGTGGATCCAGAGGATAGTGCACAAATAGAAGATGAGGATGGACCAGATGAGCTGCAACATGGTTTGGTTGGAGTTTCGTTGGTTACTCAAGAGAGTGACTCTGACTCAGATACCGACATTCCCATTGATGGTCTCGATGACTTCATGCAGCAAATGGATGTCGAGGATCAATCATTGAGATTGAGTCCTTGATATTGATTTTATTTTCAATGCTCATTATCCATTTTTAGTATTTACTTTTCAGTTGATGACCTCAGACTGAAGACTCTTGACTCTTAACTATTTTTGAGTTTGAAACTTATCTATTATGAATCATGATGTTATCTACTTCTAGACTTTTACTATTTAGACTTTAGCATGTTCATTGTTTTCAATTTGCTTTCAATTTCGATTCTAGAACAGTAGAATGATGAATGATGAAATTAATTTTTAATTTTTAATTTTTTAAATCAATGTACATTGTAGATTGTAGAATGATGAATGATGAATGATATGGAATCATGGTTCAATGTATTTTGAGATTTCATTATTGAATTTATTTATTGAATGATCATTGATTATGGAATTTGGATGAATATTAGAATTTAGAAATTAGAATACTGAGTATGTCATATGAATGATGTACATTGTAATATCAAATATGTATGTACTATGTATCAAAATGATTCAATGAATGATGAGGATGGATCAATGTATGTCATTATTCATTTCAAAATTCAATTATGAATTTAAATTTAGTATTTAGTATTATTTAACAATGAATATGAACTTGAATTATTATTATTATTATTATTATTATAATTAAAAATTATATACCCCGACAACTCCCCACACCCCCGAAATTTCCCTAAAATTTCAGGGTACTCCCACACGTCCCCCCTGTGCGTCTCCCCACACCCGGCTCTCCCCGCACCGGAGTCTTGGTGGAACATTGAATAAAACTTGTCTCAAAATCCTCATACTCTTCAAGGTGTTAGAGATCTAGCACAAACGCATGAGAAGTGCGCAAGACAATGACGGTGTGGTAACACAAGGCTAGATATGGAAATTTGAAGCAAGAAATAGTTCAGATCAGGGCAAATTATAGCAAACCCAGATGTCAAAATGGTCAATATCAACAAGGCATTGGAAATTTCAATGACCTGTGGTTAAGTTGAGTTTACTAAGCAATAAAAGTCATGTGAACTAGCCATTCACGAGTCAACTAGCCATTAGAAGGGTCAAGTTGGACGTTGGAGGCAGTGTTGCAGGAACCCCCCCCCCCCTCTCCCCCGAATCTAGAGGCAGATTCGCATACCATACCGATCTGCCTCCGACAAAACTACAAATCTGATTTTTCGGATCTGCGATTTCGTCTTTTTTGCGATTCCTAGAATTTAGGATCTACGGAGCACTGATCCGCATTTTTGTCAACCAAATTCGTGGATCCAAAAAGGATCAGTCCTGGATCTACAAAGGATCACGAGCAGATTTGGGAGAAGGTAGACAGTTCACACAGTTCCACGGGACATTTTTTGTGTTTTTTGGAAATTTCAAACTGTTATGTGAGAAATTATGCTTTCCGAATACCCCCAAGGTGCCCCTTCATGCTCCCTAGACGCTTCCTAGATGATCCTTAATGGTAATGTTAAATTTTTAAAGTAAAAATGACATTATCTTTTATCTTTTATTACCGTGAAATGACTCAGGATGTTTGAGAGTGGTTCCAACCTCATCACACTTCATATGGAGAAAATAGAATTTCATATCCCATTCAAAAGACAACAGACTTGACACTTTTCAAGATTTCAAGATCAATGGGACTGTGGCATTCCATTAGATTATATCATGTATGAGGGCATGTGATTCACATTTAATCAAGAGCACCAAGCCCTATAAGTACCCCAGTGTTGGTGGTGTTGATTGTTGAACTCCTTTGTCATGGCCTTAGCAAAAAAGTACCCTTCACTCAAGTCAAAATCAATGATCAGGCATGTTAAGCTTTCTCTGCCATATTATAAAGCTTGGATTAGGCCATTTGTTCAAAATTGGGCAATGTTGACTAATATACCTAGAGAATCGAAGTAGAGGCAAAGGCTAGACAAGAGGAGAGGAATCTAGATTCTAGATGGTTGATGCATCTAGATGGTTGATGTTGGAATAATTAATCATTGATGTACAATGGATCTCATATCTATCTTGATTTATGTACAAATATGCATGTTTTCATATCTTCTACAACTAATTTGGTATTTTGGATTTTTTTTCTAATATAAATTCAAAAAAATATAGTATATATATATTAGATGCTTCACTTCCTAGATTTTTGAAAAATGACGCTTCCAAAAAACATCCCCACTTCATGCAACATTAGTTGGAGATACCTTATTCCAAGGAAGTTAAGGAAGGGACAACAAACTAATTGTTGTGCAATCAAAAAATCATCCAAGGACCAAGTCGAACTCTTTCCTAAGCAAAGCCAATTACGAAGGACCAAGTCGAGCTTCCAAAGGGGCATTGGAGTGGGACGTTGAGCTTCCAAAGTGTACTATTCTTCATCTTTGACTACTCTAGGCCACAAGCAAATGGAACATTGGACCAACTTGCGCATTGTGGAATAAACTAACCCCTTAGTGGGCAAACTAAAAGTTGCAATGTAATATTTTACGAAAAAATACGAAGTCTTTGACATGTAGATGACTAGTAAAAAATTATTTTCCAGAGGAGAAGTCTATTGTCTAACTAATCGCTATCTAACAGTGAAAAAAATTATAAAAGGCTAGCCTCCCCTCTAACAAAGGTGGTTGTTTTCTTGTGAGATCAATGACGTTAATAAAATAACTCATTTGCAAACTTGTGTAATTCTCTTACATTTGTGGGTTGGCTCTATTACCACAAAATCTAGCAGGCTTTGGAGAGGGAAACCCTACGAGACAAATAGCTAGACCAAGTGTTACAATGGGACAATGGCCCACTATCACCACAGCCAAGGTCCCCTGTTATTTATGGACTTTCACCGATGGGAGTCCTGGTAGAATTATGATCACCTATGTAAGGTATTTTAAGGCTTGAGGTGCAAGGTGATGGACTAAGACCTCTCAAGAAAGACTCAAAGTTATGATATAAGGCTTCAAAAGGCACTTCACTTTCTACAAGGGGCATTGGAATAAGAGGCACAAAATCTAGGGTTTCATGAATTTGCGAGGTTCTAAGCATTCCCAAGATCAAGGTAATGGTGAGAAAAGGCTTCTTATGTTATACTTCAACATGTACTGAGCTCATACAACCTTCAAAGAAGTCCCCAAGTTGAGGAACAATAGCTAGGGTTTCCCTGTTAGGGCATGGGATTTTATGGAGCAAACATAAGTGGGTGACAACCAAACTTGGAGGATAGAGAGCCTAGACCCTTGATGTTTAGGCTCTCAAGTTATCGTAAAACCCCTCCAAAGGTAATTCGCTCTAAGCCCTAGTTAGGATGAAAAGTAAGATTGACCATTAAATAATTAGATTTGTGCCTTGTCCTTTGGGCATATGGAGTCTAAGAGGCTCAAGATGAACTAAATAGTACCAAGGCTAAAAATTGATATCCTAGGTATCAACTTCTAACATTGACCCACTTCATTAACTGAGACTTAGTTTGTTTCATTCATTGGTCTGTCGATTGAACATTGAACTCTTACTTCATGGTTCTCATTATGTTTTGGTTTCGTTGTTTCATGGTTGTGGTTGTGTTTAGGGCACAAAATGAGTCTCATGGATCTCATTGTGATAAAATAAGCTAGTTTTGATCCAACGTTGAGGGTTCAGAGTATGGTGCTAGCCCTCCCATGTTTCAATGGGTTAGATAAATCTCATTTGGGCCTCATATCAACTGCCACAACCTGTACATACTACTAAGCTGAATGGGGGCATGTTGGTCCAAGTGCATCATCTCATGTATAATGTGGGGCAAAGCACACACTACTGGGGTGTTGTAGGTGCCCATGGAATGGAATGATGCTCTGCGAGTGATAGGAGTCCCATGGCTCTCAATGCTTCACCTGTAGGGTGTCATATGCTCCTATAGTGGACTTAGGTCCCAATTAAGTTGCCCAACCCGTGATGAAAACCACCTGTCAATCACACACGATGTCCAGTGTTGCATCTTCATCATCAAGTACAATTAATCATTAGTGCATCTAAGTGAACCAAACCTGTTAGTCAAAGGAAAATCGAGACTTCATATAATGCTTCTCTTCCAAATTTAGGGCTTTCATCACATAATAGTGTTCCCTCCCTTAAGTAGGAGTGGCTAATAGAAGACCCTATTAAGTGTTCCCAGCCCCTAAGGGGAAAGACATGCCCTTGGTACATCCTCCAATCAATAGGTGGCATATAAATATTGGTGGAATGGATGGGGATAAAGGGGCTCTCAAAGCCACATGCCATGGACCAAGGGGTAGCAATAATGAGGAAGTTTGCATATTAGGTATACATATGTGAGAACGAAGCAATCGTGGTCGCATGAGTTACCCAAGCCTTTGTTTTTCCACCCCTCTTTATTTGTCTTTTGTCTTTTCTTGCTTTTTCTTTGTATTACTACTCGAAGCTCTAGGAAATGAGAGCATGTTGTAAATGATGTGTAGCAGTTATTACCCCCTTAAAGGTGGGGTAGTTCATCGCCCACCAGGGGTTGGGATGTGCATGGGTTCCTTTAATGATGTGATGGTGCAATCAGTGGCCCTAGGAACCAGGGTGGTGGCCATAATGATAAGGGGTAGAGCTCATGCTTGGATTTTGCTCACGTGTTATTATTGATGTCTCGGCCATCTTTTGCATTTTATGATTTTATTTTTCTTTTGTTTCTTGCTTGTGCCCATGATATGTTTTAACTTTATTTTATCTGCATCAACCTCGAAGGCAACATTTCCAGGCCAGACCCAGATATGTGGACAACGGCAGGGGGTGTGTCTGACCCTGTGGACCTAATGGTCATGTGGAATCGGAGAAGGGAAATAGTGAATAGGGCTCATAATGTGCAGAGGGCATTGATAAATATGGAATGGGAAAATGAGACCATTCTACCAAAATCGGGTTTCCCAAGTAGTGCCCTTCCTAAAGCCATATGCCAGTAAGGTTGATCCCACAGGACTAGGAATGAAGATCACCACCCCCCCCCCTCCCGTTTAAGGAACAAAACCACGGTCAAAGCCCTTCTTTCTTCCAAGTCACCCAATAATCCATGCCAACATGCCCAAATGGAAAAACAAAAATAAGCACCCAATTGCACAACGAAAAAGATACACTTTGGGTCAGATTGCCCACCTTGTAACATGTGCTCTTGACAAATGGGCGAGGAAACATACAATTGATGCAAGTGGCGGAGATAAAGTGGCACATCACATCGACTACAAGGTGGTTGTCAGAGACTACTACCTGCCTGCTGGAAGAAGATGAATAGAAAGAATGCTCTCCTAGGCGTACCCACTTTTGGTGGGTAACAGGGTCTTACTATCTCTTTTCTTCTTGATTATTTGTTGCAATCAATTTTAAAGCTAAGTTATTTTCGATTTAGTAAGATCACATAAAGGCTAAAGGATTGAGCCATTGAGGGGCTACATAGCCATGTGGAGGGGGAAAACTAGGGAGAAATTTTGCTTTGTTATTTTGTTGCTGGGGGTTGTAAGGAACTGTGAACTCCCTCCTAATGCCTGCCTCCGCACAATAATCAACAAACGCACCAAGGGTGTACTCCCCTCCATTGTCTGACTTGATGGACTTGATCTTCTAACCTGTCTGAGTCTCCACAAGAGCTCTGAACTCCTGAAACCGCTTGAAGACCTCACTCTTGGTCTTCAAGAAATAAATCCAGGTCTTCCTGGAGTGATCATCAATGAATAAAATATAGTACTCATATCCACTCAAGGAAACATGAGACATCTGACCGCTCACATCGAGATGAATCAAATCAAGTATCCCAGTCGATCTGCTGTCACTGCTAGGAAAAGGGGATTTGGCAAACTTGCCCATCGCACATCCCGCAGCTCCTTTTATCCTATAGCCCACAGATACTAACCTAGTTCTGAAATCCGCATATCTTCCTTCATGCTAACCCGAGTTTGCTGCTTCAGAACATTATATAACAGATTCATACTTTAACCTGGAAACACTGCCGGTAACTCGCACCTTTTTCAACCTTTATTACGCTGTCAAATATTACTTAGAATTCTGCATTTATCTTCAGATTTGACCACAGCTAGAATTTACTAATCCATACTTTATGAGTTACTATGAAACCGCAGAAGAAATACGCACTGTATTACTAAGGAAAAACTCGCACTTCATCACAAATATAATCTGTATTGTATCACTGATAAGTCTTATTTTTCAATTACAGAGATCATTGCAAATTTACTTCAGCTTGTCCGCACTTCTTTTAGGTTGTTCGCACTTCTTTTAGGTTGTTCACACTTCTATTTCTGAGAGATCCGCACTTGCTTTCATTTTTTGTACCACGTCTGAAATATACGCATTGTTATTTTCTCAACCGAACCGCAGTATCTTCATATATATATATATATATATATATATAACACTTTTTCTGTTGGCAGGCCGACCATACATCTCGTATGAGGGCCGACTTCTCCATAAAGTATATAGGCCGACTTGTAGTGCACTAATCCCAGCGTTTATGAGGGCATCATGAGTATCTTCCGGAAGCCATTTCTTCAAGGTATCATGACAAAGTTCATCTGGAGCATATATCTCTTTATTTACTAGACACTTAATTACACATGTAACTAGAAGACAACCCTAATAGACATCAAGAAGAAGTCTATAATAAAATATTGCTCATGAAACCCATGAAGCAAGTACAACCAAAAATACATTTTATTATCTTTGTCTTCTTCTTTACATAATTACATAGTCAATATGAACACCAACCTAGTTACACTTTTCAACAGGTTTACCTGTGTGTAGCTCAAACAATGTTCCAGCCACAGTATCTTTCTTCTTCCAGCAGAGCAGCATACAGTAGAGTTCCTTAGCGCAGTGCAACAGCCCTCCTTTCAACAGTCTGTACAGATGTTATGAGGGTGTATTAACATTTATAGAGGGGAGAGAGAGAGAGAGAGAGGGAACACATGCATGCCAAAAGCATGCATACACCTTTCTCAGTTCATGTCCAATTTGAAATGCTCTCTCTATATTCAGCACTTTAGTTCTCAATCTCTTTTTGCTTTATTTAGCATTGCATGCACAAGTTAAATGATGCAGCTCCCTATGTTTGTAGGGGTGCTCATGAATGTGGATTCCCAACTCAATGAAGGGTGCATATCTCTATGGACGCACACTTTATTTATGGTTCGGTTATCTATGGAAGCTAGGCTCACAAGGTTCACACTCCTAGTTAAGTCTTTGTCGTGCATCAGTCCAGATTTATTGTACTTGCCCTTCTACCTAGTCTATCGAGGAGTAGCAGGGCACACCATGTTGTGGTTCGAGATTTTGAATTTTGAGTTGAAGCTTTAGCTTTTAGTTTTCAGATTTAATAGAAAACCAGGAATACAGTTTTTAGTGTTTAAATTAGCATGTTCGTTGTTTTTAAGCATAGTCACAGACTCACAGGATTCGCTGGATTGACAGAATGGAATTCGAATTTGGACAAATTTCAAAAGACCATATAAAATTTGCCAAATTTTAAGGTAAATTTGGGACCATTTTCCCAAAGGGCATTTAATGAGCACCGAGCAAAGGGCATTTAATGAGCACCAGAGGAGGTTTCAAGTGTCATTCTCAGAGCAATTGCTATGATACCTCCAGAAATTCGATTCCTCAATGGTTAGAACAAATATTCCAACAGCTATGATGGATGATTAAAAACATACAAATACCAACAGTCCATTGAGCCATTAACACGGCTTCCTGCAACTCATTCTCAAATTGGAATAAACCCCAATTGATTGATAATCCTTCCGCGGGAAGCTTCCATGCATCATCATGGCTAATAGTAATTATTAAAATTAATATAGGATCAATTTAAATAACGTACCATTAATTACTAATAAGAGGTTGAGATGGAAGATCTATCTACCGTGCGCGCATGCCTGGCCTGCTCCGACCTGAGTGATCGCTTCGGCTCCCAGCCCCATCGAGCCTGCAGGCTTCATTGCCCTAGCTCAGTCCCAAGGTCCTTCCAGCCATGGAGGATCTAGGTTCTCCCCAGCCTCCTCCGCCACCCTCAGCAGCCGAAGCCTTCAGATCTCTGCTAGCCTCACTCCCGAAGAAGAAGAAATCAGAAGCAGCTAAGTTTGTCAAAAAACTCGATGATATCCCCGAGATCTCGCTACCTTCTGAGGGGTCGATTCAGGTGGCCCTCTCTCTGGCCGACCGTGCCCTTGTAGGAAAGTTCACAGGCCTTTGGCCCTCGCCCAAATCAATTGAGACCTGGGTTGTGAAGAACTAGGTCCCTTTGATCAAAAACAGTGTTACCTCTTACTTTCTGGGAAGGGGCTATTTTCTTTTCAAATTCAATTCAAAAGAGGATAAAGAGTTGATCTTCAGGAATGGCCCTTATTTCATGGGCCCTCAAGGGTTGTATCTTAATAAGTGGACACCAGACTTCAACCCAGCAGTTGATGTCCCGACGGCGGTTCCAGTCTGGGTAAGGCTACCGAATCTGCCCATGCACTGCTGGAACTGGGACTCGCTGAAGCATATAGGCAATGCCTTGGGAAAATTTATAGATCGAGCAAATAACAAAGACCAATACAACTGTGCCCGTATCTGTGTCGAAGTTGATCTAGAGGTGGGTCTACTGGAGGCAATAAAAATCAAGGTCGGAAGTTGGTCTCCCGTGCAAAAGCTCGACTATGAACAGCTTCCTTTCAAATGCCGCAAATGTCATGTTTATGGACACTTCGCTAGAGGTTGTCCGAGCAACAGCGAGGCGAAGAAAGGAAAAGAGGAGGGCTGGAATCAGGTTAAGAGGTCAAAGACCAGCAAATCCCAAAAAGTTGTTGAAGCCCCATCCGGCAAAGGTCCTCAGTCTCCTTCTCATCAGCAAATCCACAATCCTAAAGGGCAAGGAAATAAATTTGGGCCTCTCAGTTCAGATTCAGTAGAGGTCCAAAAGACCGAGATGCAAAAGAAAGGCACTTTGGACAAAGGGACACCCTCAAGATCAAAACAGGGTGAAAGCGCTTTAGAAGGATCTAAAGAAAAAAATGCAGAAGCTGAAGATGAGGAACAAGCCTCAGAGGAATCTGAGGAGGAAGGAGAAATAGGGGAATCACAAATCTCGATCAAAAGATCGACAAGAGGTCAAATCCCTGACCGGGAAAAGAGAGAACAAGAAACATACAAAGACAAACTACAAGGTACTCAACCAACTCTCGAGAAACTGTTGGCAAAAACGCCCAAGGGCACAAGAAATCAGACTCAGGGCTCCAGGGGAGCCCACCATTCCCAGAAAAGTAAGTGATGAAGGTCGTCTCCTGGAATTGCAGAGGCTTGGGAAGTAAAGCGAAAGAAGAAGATATGAGAAGCATACTTCGAATAGAAACCCCGGACTTTCTTCTAATCCAGGAGACAAAGATGGAGGACAAAGTCTTCCTCCAAACAAGTAAGACTTTTTGGAATAAAGGTGGAGGTCAGACCGTCTCTTCCCGAGGAGCATTAGGCGGACTGGGCATGCTATGGAACACAATCAAATACTTGTTGATCACAGAAATTCTAAATACTCATTGGCTGTATCTAAAACTCCAGCATATAGAAACAAAGGAGGTAACTAGCCTTATCAATGTATACGTCCCGGTTAATGCAGGAGAGAAGAAGTCTTGTTGGGACTCCATCAAAAACCTAGTTGACATTGAGAATCTGGAAAACACCATCATAGTTGGCGATCTTAACCTTACCTTGCTTTTGTCTAAGAAGCGAGGAGGCAGCATTGTGAGAGACCCGGCAAGGGAATGGGTGGAGGACCTCATGCAAGATTGGGATCTTATCGACATCAAACCCATAAACGGTAAGTTCACTTGGTCAAATAAAAGAATTGGTCCTAGTCATATTGCTGCTAGATTAGACAGATTTTTGGTTCAAAGTTCATTTCTGCTTCTTGGACTAGAATCTGGAATGCAAATCCTCCCTTGCAGTGCCTCTAATCATAGGCCAATCATGCTTGAACTCTTGCCTCAAAAAGATCTGGGCTCTATTCCTTTTAGATTTTAGCCCTCTATGGATCCAAAATCCGGGCTTCATGGAAAGAGTCAAGGAAGTTTGGGACCGCCCTGTAAATGGCTCGCCCTTCTTTGTTTGGGAAGAAAAGCTCAGAAGATTGAAATCTGAGTTAAAATGTCGGGCCAAAATCCCCAACCCGGCGTCAGAAATGAAATACGCTCAAGCCAGTCTTGAGGCCCATCGCCTCCAGATGGAAGACGCTGCCATTACTAAAGAAGTCCTTGACAGGGAGGCTGATCTCCAACAAAAATTCCATAGGGCCTTTCTGGCGGAGGAGGAATTTTGGAGGCAAAAATCACGTAGTCTTTGGCTTATGGCAAGTGATAGAAACACATCATTCTTCCACAAACAATCCCATGCGAGAAGAAAATTCATTCCATTTCAGAAATCAAAGATGAGAACGTTACCCATAAGGACTTCATGAGCATTAAAAGGGCTGCCTACAATCACTTCAAAAGCCTGTATGGCGAGGAAGTAGTTGGGAACCAATCTGCAAAATTTTTGGATGTGGTTCCCACTGAGACAACCTCCAAGATGAACCAGTCTCTGGAGGCAAAAGTCACTAGAGAAGAAATAATGGCTGCCCTCTTTGAGATGGATCCCGACAAAACCCCCGGACCTGATGGATTTACAACTAGATGTCTTCAAGCTTGCTGACATATAGTCGAAAAGGATCTGCACAAAATGGTCCTGAAATCTCAATTTTGCCAGAAAATTGGGGGCAGCACAAACTCTGCTTTCCTTGCCCTCATTCCGAAGGAAAAGGGAGCCAATGCCTTTAATTGATTTAGACCTATTTCGTTATGCAACATTGGATACAAAATCATAACCAAGGTGATTGCAAACAGGTTGACACGTATTCTTCCTAAAATCATTCCAGAAAATCAAGGTGGATTTGTGCATGGAAGGCAGATCGCAGACAATTTCATTCTTGTGCAAGAGGCGATCCACTCAAGCATTCAATGTAAAGAAAAAGGAATGGTTGTTAAACTTGATCTCGCTAATGCTTTTGATCGAGTTAGACACAGCTTCCTGCTTGGGGTTTTGCTCAAGTTTGGATTTGGGGCGAGCTTCGTCAACTGGATCCGTGCGTGTCTTTCTGAGCCTTGGATAGCCCTCTTGGTGAATGGGCGTGCTGCGGGATTCTTCAAAGCCTCAAGAGGTCTCCGCCAGGGATGTCCTCTCTCCCCCCATCTCTTTGTTATTCAAGCTTTTGTGTTAAGTTTTTATCTGAATATGAAATTGCAAGAACAGGAAATTCTGGGTCTTAGTATAGCAAGAGGTGTTAAAAATATCAATCATGCTTTGTTTGCTGACGATTCACTATTGATGGGCGCAGCTTCTCTGCATTCTGGCTCCAAATTCAAAGAAGTTCTTAATGATTACTGTGATGCCACAGGCAGCAAACTCAATAAAGGGACGTGCAATATCTATAGCTAGAACATTTCTCCCTGTATTCTAAATGCTATCTCCAGATGTCTCGATTTCGTTGGTTCTACTAATTGGTCATCCTTTCCTCTAATCGACAAATTCAAGCTTAGAATCCAAGCATGGGGCCTCTCCTGGCTTAACATAGCTAGTAAGACAGTGCTGGTCAAAGCAGTTCTCAGCAGCCTTCCTATATTCAAATTTTCAATCTTATTGGCTCCCATAGGCATCCTTAAGAAGATGGAGGAGCTCATTCGAAGATTTTTCTGGAAAGGAGGTAAAAATAACGAAAATCGAATACCTCTGGTAAGTTGGGACAAGGTTTCTAAACCTCTCTTGGAAGGTGGTTTAAATTTTAAATCTTTTTGAGCTCAAAACATAGCAATGGGTGCTAAAATTGCTTGGCAAATAATTGCTCCCAAGCCTGGCTGGGCTCAGAAGGCGCTATGGCGCAAATACTTCTCTGGTCCAAGGATTCGCTACTTAGACAGCCCTCTTCCATTTGCTGGCACGCACTTGGCCAAACTCTGTTTAAATGCCATTTCTCTGATCCAATCTCATGCGTATTGGATTCTTGGAAACAGTAAGCTTATCGACCTCTAGCAGGACAGAATTATGCACAGCCCGCCTGTTGCAGACGTTCCCTCACTGCAACCTCTGCGAAATTAGATGGTTAACGCTGGCTATATCACGCTATGGGATATCTCCCTCTGGACTGACTGCCGCTGGATGGGATGGAAGGACATCCACGTCCTCGTGGATTTGAAATTAGAGTTTGATGCATTGCTGGCCCTCCTCCATGGTTTAGCTCCGCTGCACAAAAGACAGTCGGATAAACGTGGTTGGGGTCTCTCCGGGTGTTACACAGTCGCCATGGGATATTCAAAACACTTGGAAATGCCCCACGTCCCCCCAAACCCAACAACTTGGAAGGGGCTATGGAACCTCAAATCCATACCCAAGATTGATTATTTCTGCTGGCTAATGTGTCATAACAGAAATTTGACAGATGATAGATTAAAAAAAAGAGGTTTTCAAGGCCCTTCAAAATGCCGAATGTGCTGTGCAAATGAAGAAAGCATTCGTCACATCATGCTGGAATGTAAATTTTATTGAAAATCAAATTAACTCATAAAATACAGAAAACACACTAACCAGACACCAAATAATGGTGGAAAAGGCTTCAGCCTCACGGCTTCCTCACATATTTTCTCATTATTAAAAGAATGTAGTGTTACAATTAAATAGATGAGGAGACAGTGTCTCAAGATAGTGTGTGCTATCTTGGACACCTTGGTTGAAATAATCTCTCAACCAAACACACACCAATATAGGAGCTACCTAAACTAACTCCTATCTTAGAGGAACAACCCAAACTAAAGAGTTAGGCATAAATTCCTAACTTTTAATATTTAATTTATTTATTTTATTTTTGGATTTAGTATTGTTTTATGAGAGAGGCTAACAAATTTGCTGCAAAGGTTTGGCATGAGGCTCTGGCCCCCTGGGGTAGCAGCTTCACTCTCCCGAACTCCATTCCCGATCTCTTTGCTAGTTGGCTTCACAAATATCCAGGGGGGCTCCCTAAAAACAACAGCTTCAAAGCCATATGGCTTTCGCTTCCAAAAATTATCTGTTGGCAAATCTGGCTCGAAAGAAATAGTAGAACCTTCAGAGACAAAGAGCAGATGGTAAAAATTGTAATAGTAAAGATCAAAACCCAACTAAAAGAAAGTTTGGGTGGATACCTTGAAGCAGCAAATCTAAGCCAGCAAGATATGGAATGGAGCAGCATGATGGGCTTTATCACCTGAGTGGAAACAAGGGAAAATAAGGCAACTGATGACTGGCAAATTAGACTCAATGAGAAAGAATTATCTGAATGGCTCATTAAGCAAACCTCTTACTCCTTGTTTTTTGATGGAGCTGCAAAAGGCAACCCCGGGAAAGCTGGTGCTGGTGGGATTATTAAGAATCTGGAGGGCAGAGTCGATCACAGTTTTGCCTGGGGCTTGGGTCATTCCACAAGCATTCAAGCTGAAGCGCTTGCTCTCCTCCAAGGCCTCATACAAGTAAAAAATCTAGGCATCAAAGAAGTTATTGTAGTAGGTGACTCTCAATCCATCATAAAATCTTTAGTGGACGGCTCTAAGCCTAAAGATCTTAGATTTGCTAGATTGGTGAAGCGAATCAAATCAATATCCAAAACTCTCCAAAGGGTAGGATTCTTCCATGTTCTTCGGGAAAATAACAAAGACGCAGATCTAGAAGCCAACAAAGCAGCTCTTCTTTCCGCTGGCTCTCTTTTAAGAGACGGGGAAGATGATTGGGTTCCCATTCCTTAGATTTCTATTTCATGTTTTACTGCATTTTATTACAGCAGTTTGTTTGTATCCACAAATTAGCGAAAATATCGGAGATTGAAGCGATTAATAGTTGTAAGAAGCATCAGCATACTATCTACATTGCCATAGACATCTCGACAGGCGAGAAAAATAGGGAAGCAGCCCCTCAGCTTGTAACCTGTTATGAGGCATTCATGCCAAAGATCTAATATAAAACCATAACTGTTCTTGTCAAAAAAAAAAATAAGAGGTTAAGATGTGTATTATTATATGTGTTTTCTTGATGTTTATTGCTCTCAAGATACGATGCATATTATTACTAATAATAAGAGAGGATGTTTAATTATAATAGGAGAGTGAGTATGTTTATTACTATTGACATAACATTTTAATAAACAATAAAGTTTAGAAAATAAGATAAGTTTCAATATTCTATAATAAATTGCATGTAATATACATTATGGAAAATTTATAAATTCGTCTGTCCTGAAGATGAACCACACTTGCTGGTTTAAAACCTTGGCACATAAACTTCCAATGTGATGCATCTGGAAAAAGAGCTCAACACAATTCAAATCACAGAAGCGTCAATTCTGAAAAAATTTATATAGTTAAAAATAAAATATAATTTTGATAATGGGTGCTTAGCTCGAGCGATAGGGACGGTGGTTTGCCATCTCATTCACCCAGGTTCAAGTCCTTGGACACGTGGCCTGTCATAGTAAGGCTGGAGGAATAGGCCTCCCGTTGGAGTATGGGATCCTGGCTCCAGTTTTGGTGGTCTCCGGACGTCTCGGTCCTAGGCTGAGACTATGAGTTCCTAATATATGTGGCTTGCAAGCTGTTGCATATATCTGGGGAAGTTGCTAGTTCCACATCAAAAATTTTATGTCTTACAAATTTTTTTTGAATTTCAATGTTGTCAAATATGAACTCGAACCAGGTGACTTCAAGATTAAAGTACTCTATAGCATAAATTTTGAATGACATTAAGTTTAGCCATCTACAGCATTAAGTTAGTTTCCAGAGTACAGAATCCGCCAACCATGCTCTGATTTTTGACACTGTTGTTACCACTATTAATAATGTGACCTCATTCTAATGGTTCGCTAACAGAAATTGCCAACTATAAACCCCAGGTCCCCAAGTATCAGATCCTTTGGTTTATTCAACTTGAATAATATGCACTGACACTAACAGTCACGCTAATAGTTCTGTCGAAGTTAAGGTTACATGGACCAACTAATTATACAGCATGCTAATGAGAAAACACGGCTTTTGATTATCCACGGACCACAACCCAATAACAAAAGTATTCTAACTAAAACCATTATTTCTAATTAACTTGTTTTTACAATACAAATGACTCCTCTAACTTACGAGGCCAGCAATCCCTTGGCAAACCATTTAAAGAGTCTGTTACCAGTCTCATGAATTCACAATCACAACACCTAACATTCAAAATACAACAATTCCACACGTATTATAATATTCAAATTCACTTTTGATATCAGCAAAATAGAGATGTAGAAAGGGATGCCAAGGAACCATACCTTGATCAATAACCTTTTGAGATCCACGAATTGTTTGTATAGCACTTTGAAGATTATTCAAAGAAATCTGAAAGTCCTTAAACAACTGTTGCCCAAACCGTCTATCTTGTGCAAATGCAAGAAGTAAATGTTCCACAGACACAAAGGAATCTCCATATTCTTTCTTATAGTCTCTTGATCGCTGAATCAGTGCTTCTAAGTCTCGCCCAAGCATTGAACCCCCAGCTTCACTGAGAACCTAAATATTTCAAAGATAATAAAGCAAAGTTAAGTTGGAACTGTTAAGAGGATTGATTCAATGGATGAAATCATTAGTAAGCAATAAACACCCAACATACTTATAATACCAGTTTTGTGTTGCAGGTAAAACAAAAGCTTAATGACACACAAATGGAATGAATGAATCATAGCTTCATTTGAGTGGGCCCTTCAAGATAAATGGTATATCCAACAGATTAGTAAGTACTATTTAAGAGCAGCATTGGGAGTCATGTGGGACATCTAATCCTCCTATGAGCTTTTTATTAGCATTCTTCCATCGAAGCATTTCTATCTTTAGCATAGTAAACTAGAACAGTCCTTTTGCTTCCTGGGGCTGTTTTTTCTGTTCTTTGATGACTGTGTAAAAACGACCAAAACATGGCCAAATCAATCAGCAATATTGCTAACCAGACTGAACCACAAACAATGGTTAAAAAAGTTGAATTTTTCACTCAACGTTTATTGATGATGATGTTTTGGAAATGCTGGATATTCTAACCAAAATAAGATACAAATTATGGTGAAAAACAGTTGGTTTTTTCCCCTCAACGTTTAAGCCGTAGGGTTATGGAAATGCTATGAATTCAAGATTTGTTTGGTGTGTGTATATATATACCAGGAATTAGAAAAGTTCCGAAAGCTAAAATTCTTTTTTTTTAATTTTAAAATGTTGTGTAACTAAACATGTTTTTTTTTTTTTTTTTTTTTGCTTAATTTTAAAATGTTGTGTAACTAAACATGTTTTCCATATCTTTTGTATTTGTAATTTTTCGGTTAACTATTCTGTTCCATATTTGATCTCCAACATATTGAACCTATAGTAATCGTTCGTTTGTGACTACGTTTGGAAGTATCGTTCTATTTCGTTTTCTCTATTTTGCTGCCCCTTTCTACTAAATCATCTAGTAGATAAATACAAGTGAAATTAAAAGGAATAGTGAACTAATACATGTATAGCAGCTGAAGTTAATCTTTGAATAAACAAACCCATAAATCTATATGTTATACATGAATGTTCAGATAACCATGAATTCCGGTAAATTTTCACTAATGAGATACATATTCAAACCTAATTTCCATAAAATACCAAGCATATAAATAAATGTTTAAGAAAATGAAAATCAAATAGATAACAACTGAAAAAGGACATTGGAGATAGAAAACAAATAAATAGAGACCTTTTAGATTATTTTTGTTGGTTTGAGATAAAATACTGATGAATAGATGAGAGAATGCTTTACCTTAGGCTGTCTTTGAATGAACCTCTCGGTGGCTTGAAGAAGAGCTGTGTTGTCGACCCCAACTTTGGCAAATATTCGACGAGCGAGGCCATTCTTCTGCTCTTGCAAAGCCTTCATAAGATGCTCTGTCTCAACTATTTGATGTTTGCTCTCTTTCGCCACTTCTGGAGCTGTTACCACTGCTTGCCACGCCATCTCTGTAAACTCTTGCTGCGTGATCTAATACCACTCGCAAACACATGGAGAGAAAATTAAGGAACCATATTTTGAAGAAGTATAGAATTTTTATATTAAATGCGGCAATTGTGGCTAGTCTTTATAATTCTCAAATGTATCTACAAATACGGTGGATCTTACTCATAAATATTTGCAAAAAAATAATATTCAAAGATTTTGTATTTTTTTTTTTAAACTGGAGATTTGTCAAGCAGGGTAACTGCATGGTACAGAAATTACTTGGGCATATTTTTTTTGGAAAAGGTAGGCGGATAGTAAATCATAATCATATATATTTGCAGGAAAACACCCTAAATTTCAAAGATTTTTTTACTATTTTTATATAACATTATGGAGATTGTTCAAGCATCCAATTTCGTACCATAAAAATGAGTTGCCCCAAATGGGAAAAATAGGCGATTTGTAAACCTTAAATCACAAAGAATGCAGAATCATTAATTTTGAAAAAATTTATATATTTTTGAAAAAGTTAAGAGTTGTCCATCATCCCTCACAATAAAAGGAGGAGGCAACGTTCAAATCCTCGAAAGTACTCTGAAAGCTCAACAGCAATTGCTATTTCCATTTCAATGTCTTCAAGAAAGCACCCACTCTCTTCTGAAAGAACAAAAGCAGTATTTGCTTTCCCATCTCAATTTCTTGAATAAAGCACACATTCCCTCCGTAATTCCTGCCAACGGTCATCTATTCAAAAAAGCACGCAGCTCCATCGATTTAAGGAAGTGCCCACCGGCTTCGATCGTTCCATAACAAAAGCCTATGGCAGCTTTGAGTGCATTATTATAATGAAAGAGTAATGGAGATTGGAGTTGAATCGGCATTTGACAAGGAAATTGGAGCGTTTATTTAAGCTTTTGGCAAGCAATAACTTCTGTGCAAATTGTGACGCGCTGGATATGAGGAGCATGTTGTGGTGGATATGAAGGGCATGTTGTTGTTGCAGGAAGGTTTTTCAGGAAATTTAACTTCCAACGAGATTGGACAACTTTCTACTAGACCACTGCCATTCGCATTCCGAGTTTCCAGAAATGGGATTTTTTAATGTACGGTTCTTCGTCAATTTTATACAGAGGACAGAGGACAGAGCAGCAAGGGCAGAGCATAGGGGACAGGGACAGTGGGCAGAGCAGCAAGGGCAGAGCAGCTAGTTTTCAGTGGACAGTGGACAGATCAGCAAGGACAGAGTAGTAAGTTTTCAGTGCTCAGACCAACAGAGATTGAAGAGTTAAGCATAAAACAAAGGGTCAGTTTTGGGCAGAGATTTTGATTTCCCTTAATATCATCATGACAATGGAACAAGAAACTTTAGAACCCGTAGAAACAAATGATATAGGGCAAGTGAAAATTGCCTCATCAACGAAAACGGGGAAGTGGGTTTGGGTCAATGCCAAACAATATCAGGGTATTTTAAAAATGAGACTAGCTCGTCTAAAATGGGAGCAGACAAGGAAAAAAAGCTCTCAAAGGGAGAGTATTGTTCGCAAGAAACAACATTCAAACAAGTCTTCTTCGCAAGCATGTGGCAGCAAGTCCAAAGGAAAAGGAAAAGTTAGTGATGATTATGCTTTATATAGTCCCACATCCACACCTCTCACTTGGTCATCTGATCTTTATGTGAAAGAACTCTTAAATGTAAAAGAAAGGTTGGAAGTAGTAGAAGCTAAAGCGCTGGAAAGAGATTGTACAATCCATATAATAACAGCTGAAAATCAGGCTTTAGCAGAAAGCAACAAAGTTCTGAAGGAACAAGTGTCATTACCGCAGGAAGCTCTCCGAATAGGAAAAACAGAATGGCAACGCATGAAAGCGGAGGTGCAAAACATGAAGAAATTTGCAGTGGAAAACACAGAGGTGATGAATGCGAAGCCACCCCAGGATAAGGGGAAAGCAGTTGCTCAAATAGACAACAACGAAGAAACATCAAGAGAAGGGAGGAAAGAAGATCCCACAAAACTTTCCAAAACTTGGGCTCAAGTTATTGACAATTCTGATAAGAGGGAAGGAGAAACAAACATTCAACATGCAAGATAGAGAAAGCAAGGAAAGACTGGATAGAGCAACAAACATAATTATTAAAGGGGTGAAAGAGTATGGGAAAAATGAATGTACTCTTGACCTTGCAAGAGACTTCTTGAAAGACAAACTCCAATGGCAAGGACAAGTATGTCAAGCATGGAGAGTAGCTAAGCTCAACGGTGAGAGAGCTAGGCCCATAAAAGTCATCATGCCCAACTTGCGTGATAAAGATATCATCCTAAGAAAGAAGCAACTCTTAAGGGGTTCTCGGTTTTTTATAGAAGAAGATTTAACTGTAAGACAACAAGAGGAAAGGAGAGATGAAATGACAAAAGTTAGGGCAGCAAGAGATGAGGGAAAAAGAGCATGGATTTATAAAGGTAAAGCCGTGATTGCGCAATTTGGACCTCCTTCCAAAGCAAGGCAGCAAAATGATAACAAAGAAGAGGCAGCAAACTCTTTAGCAAGAAATGAGGAAGCAAGGTCATTATGGGCAAGCAGGGACAAAGACTCAACCGTGAGTCTTGCATGTCAAAACAAATAGCAATCAAGTCTTACCCAGGTTTCCTTAAGATTAGTTTGTTGGAACTGCAGGGGTTACCCATGGAGACGAGGACCTGGGTTAGGGCCTATTGCGGAAGGTAGAGACATAATTTGCCTCATAGAAACACATGAGCATGAAGGGTGTAAGACACATTTGTTTGAAGGGTATTGGAAGATAGCAGTGTGGAACAAGGTAGCAAGGAATGGCAAAGGGCAAGGGGGTATCATGGTATTAGTAAGAGAAAAAGAAGGTCGTTTCATTCAGCTAGAAAAAGAAGACCCAAATAAGCAATTTGTTTGGCTTAAAATATCAGAAAATGGAAATCACATTAGAATTGCAGCATGCTATTTTGCGCTGCAAGTTTCAAAAATCTACAAAAGTAGAGGGCTTGACCACAAAGATCCCTTTGCAGCCCTAAAAACGGATATTGCAATATATTCTCAGCTAGGTGAAGTCCTTATAGTGGGGGATTTCAATGCTAGAACTGCAAGTGAACAAGCTAGC
Organism: Pinus albicaulis; assembly: GCA_034641835.2. NCBI lineage: Eukaryota > Viridiplantae > Streptophyta > Pinopsida > Pinales > Pinaceae > Pinus > Pinus albicaulis. Next base: position 1,773,162,686 of record CM076580.1, read on the forward strand.
ATTCTTTGTTGTAAAGAAGACAGTGACCCTATCTGGCTTACAGAAGAGAGTAATCATCAGTGGGGACGAATTTCAGAGGATAAAGGCTGCAATCTCTTTGGAGAACAATTGCTTATGCTATGTGGGGCTTTTGATTTAGTCATTTGTAATGGTTTGACTAGATGGGAAAAGTCCGGTAATTTCACTTGCAATACTTACAATGGAGCAAGTGTAGTAGATTATGTAATTTGCTCGCATAGTTTGTGTGAGAAAATGGAGGAAGTGTTGATTGGAGATCAAATTTGGGACTTAAATTCAGATCACAAGCCAATCTATTTAAGTTTCTCTTGGACCGGAAAAAAGCAATTAGGGTCGAAAAATCAGTGTGCTCAACAAAATCCCCCAAAGGGCAAAATTCTTTTGAATTCAGAGAATTGTAATACCTTCAAAATAATGCTAGAGAGGCTCTTTAAGAAGGAGGAAATCCCATCTCATGGCCTTCATAGTCACAGATTAACACATTTAATTCAAAGCGCACTTGCTGAGTGCAAAAGAGCAAAAATTAAGAAGTCCGAAAAAAATTGCTTTCCGGTTAATGCTTGGTTTGACGAGGAATGCAAAAGGCAAGGAGAAGGTGGAAGGAATCAGACACGGATAACATAAAGCTCAAAGATTACAAGCAGTTAGTAAAAAAGAAAAAAACCGATTTTATGGTTTCAAGGAGAGAAGAACTAATCTTCCTCGGGAAAAATAACCCCAAATTATTTTGGAAGGAGCTCCAATCGAAAAAGGTGCAAACTGAAAACAACATTACAGCTTCTAAATGGTTTGACTATGCAAGACAACTTTATGAGCAAGATCCCAAGGTTGACCCTCCTCCCTTGGTCAACACAGACACAAAACTCTTCACGGTGCAAGAAGTAGAGATGGGTATCAAGAAGTTGAGCGCTGGAAAAGCAAAAGACTTAGATGAACTCCAAGCAGAGTATCTAAAGTGGGGCTTAAAATTTCTTTCACCTCACATCACAAAAATTTTCAACAACATCTTACGGCAGGGGTTCCCCACAGATTGGACAACTAGTATGGCAATACCTCTTTTCAAGAGTGGTGACGTCAATAATCCCTCCAATTATAGAACCATAATGATAAACCCCTTGTTTGCAAAGTTATTTGGAAGCATATTGGAAAAGAAAATCAGCAAGTGGGCAGAAGAAAGAGATAAACGTGCTAAAGGGCAAGCAGGTTTTAGACCTAAACATTCCACAGTTGATCATTGTATAACTTTAAGGCACATCATTGAAAAAGGTTGGAAAAAAAAGGAAAAAGTTTTTTGTTGCTTTGTTGATTTCAGAAAAGCCTTTGACACGGTTCCTAGGGATAAGCTTTGGGGTAGAATGGAGGAACTCGAGGTTCCCAAGCATTTGAGAGCAGCTGTGCATAGGTTGTATGAAGAGGTGAAAGTCAAAATCAGAACTTCAGCTGGCATTTCTGAAAGTTTTAGAAGCGATATCGGGGTCAAGCAAGGTTGCCCATTGTCTCCTACCCTTTTTGGGTTATACATTGACAAGCTTGAAGAGTGGCTAAATTCGCAAGGGGGTGACGGTATCCATTTGGGCAAGTTCGTTATCAGGCTTCTTTTGTACGCAGATGACCTTATATTGATTGCTAATTCGGCTCTTGGTTTGCAAGAGCATTTACATTCCCTTGAGCATTTTTGTAGAAGGGTTGGGATGCAAGTCAATATTAGCAAAACGAAAGTAGTGGTTTTCTCTAACAAAAGAAAGCATGACCAACATAAGTTCTATTTTGAAGGCAACATTCTGGAAGAAGTTGCAGAGTACAAATACCTCGGAATTGACTTCAACAGAAATTTAAGTTGGGATGGTTGTAGAAAGAAAAGAACTTTAGGGGGTTGGAAAGCATTTTATGCTCTTCAAAACAGGTGTAGAGAGGCAGAGCTGTGGGACTGGAAAACCACCCTAACTCTTTTTGGGCTTCTAGTGATTCCCATGATTCTCTATGGTTGTGAACTATGGGCCAGCAGCACAACCAAGTTGCAGTGGAAACAAATTGAGAAAATTCAGAAACGTTTGATTACAAACAAATTCAAAATTAAAAGTGCAGTTCCTTATGCTATCCTGTTAAGTGAAACAGGGGCTGCTCCTATTGAAGCAATTGCTATGGTGCGAGTCATAAGGTATCTGAAAAAAATTGAGCAAATGGAAGAGGATAGATGGCCTAAGGTTGTGTTCAATGACAGATTGTGCAAAAGACAGAAGACTTGGATGCGGCAAAATAACAAATGGTTTAGTAAATGGGGTATTTGCTTGAGCATGTGTCCTACAAACAGTAAAGAGATAAAAGCTTTTGTTATGGATAAATTCCACAAACATACTTGGAAGAAAGAGCTAGAGAGAAAGAAGAAGTACTACATAGAAGAGTTTAACTCCACGCATAACCATCAACAAAAGGCATACATAGGGGCTAATATTTCTTGGAGATCTAAAATTCTTATTGCTCAATTAAGGACTAATTCTCATCAACTCCGTTGTGAAACAGGGCGCTGGAAAAGGCCAAAAGAAATGTGGGAAGAAAGAGTATGTATTTTTTGCTCCTCCGGAAAAGTGGAAACATAAAAACATTTCATTCTAGAATGTGAGGCCTTCAAGGACACCAGGGAAAACTATGCAGGTATTCTGGCAGCTAATTCTTGGGATAATCTATTCAGCGAAGAGTTTGTCGATAAGTTGGGAGTGCTCATTGTAAAACTTCACAGGAAAAGGGCCGAATACAAGAATCAGATAGAGAAGCAATCTGTCCCATAGGCTATTTTTAGCCTCATAGACATTAAAAATTATTTCTTTCTTTCTTTCTTTTTTTTTCCCCGCAAACTTCTTTCGTGATACAAAAATTTGTACACGAAAATCATTACTTCAAAAAATAAAAAATAGACGAACATTAATCCTGCAATGCCGTCAGTATTTAATTAATACATTTATATAAAAATAAAGATAAGATTTTCTTGACAAATGAAGGGAGACATCGCGAGAACTTACTCTTCCATTTCCTCCCGACACTTGGCACTTAATAACTCCTCCGCCATATCTTCTGGTTTCTGTTGTTGGTCTGATTTCTCTGAAAAGAAAAGACCTCCTCCCTGCTAAAAACGTGGAATTGCTCGATGAAACCCTGATCCTCGGACGACGAATCTGATTTTGCCCGGCTTGAATGGAAGGAAAAATAGTTTTGGTGGAGTTTACTTTTGGAGACGAACGAGCGTAGGGTATTGCAGAGAGCATTGAAACTGTGGAATTGGAGCCAGGATGCATCAGCAGTGTGGCAGCTGGGCACGCCATTACCATTGGTACAGCAGTATTCTACGGCAGTGACCTTATTACTCCTATAAATTTCCTTCGGTGTTGTTCTGGATATTTTTCTCCAAGTTTCTGTTGTGTTCTCTTCGATCGAGATGCTTTGTATAACTATGAACACAACACAGTAGCTACTTCGAGAAGGGCCTACTGAAATATTTAATTATTTCAAAATATTTCAGCTGAATACAATATAAACTTCCGGAAAGCTCCATGGTGTTAGTACGAAAACAAGTTGATTGTAGTGATATGTTAATGCGATAAGATGTAGATGGTTGACCGTGGTGTTTAACACTAAATAGATATATAAAATTAAATAAACTGATTATATATATATATAATAGTTTAGAGAGAATAAAGTTATTTTTTTTATTTTTGAAATTAATAATTAAGAGAAAATAAAGTTGTTTAATTTTCTATATTTTTTTTAATCAAACATATATAAAAGATGTTCATCAACCTTAACCTTTGATTCCGTGTTTAAACATATAAATCAATTAAAGTTTGGACAAAATCTTTAAAGGTATTGTGGGTCATCCACAATATTTAAATTAAGTTGTATCTTTGTTAATTTTAGGTTGAATTTTTATCATAAATAAAGAAGAGTAAGTTATATCTTTGCTAATTTTATGTTGAATTTTTATCATAAATAAAGAAGATTTGTTTATGATAAGATTAACTTATTGAAAGGAAATATGTAAAATCAAAATTATTTCTTTATTTATAATAAGATTAATTTTGTTTATAAAGAAAAAATCAAAAAGATGTTTACCTATATTATATGTGTTAGTATTTTTTTATATAAAGATTGTGAGATATTTAGTATTGTATAGAAAATCTAGTAACAACATTTTATATGTCACTAAATTGTGAAAGAAAACAAGAAACAGAGTACGCGAGCTTATTAAAGAACCTTGAAGGATCACAATAAATAGTCCAATAACGTAATTGTTCATTATTATGTCAGTGCGAGAAGATACTATGACCGAAAAGAAACTAATCAGAAGTTATTCTCACTAGCAAGGAAATAAACAAATGTCGGAAGATACTCTCACCGACAAGATAAAGCTTGGAGGTGCTCCGATAGGCCTCTTTATCACAACAAATCAGGTTAAAGAATATATTCAATACAACTAGGATAAGGCCTAAATCTCCCATCGGGACCGCACTGACCCTGTCACCCTGTTGTTGCATAACGTCCTCCTCCATAACCAGATAGATAATACAACCCATCAGCATGAGGAGCTTTGTCACCACTGGCTCCTTACCTGTCCGCAGGTGCACTGCCTAAAACATCAACCCACTAACCTGTCTTCCACGTCGAATCTGGGTACACACCAGGAGCCCCGTGAGAGACTCTGAAACCTCTACCCATTCTCATTTTATTAGGCACGACTAACATACCATGACCAATATGGAATCCACCCAGGGCATCAAAACTGTAACCCCCATTTGTATAAGGATACACCACTGCGAGACCATTTCCATAAACATGCACTTTTTTGGGGCACTACCCACCACAGTTATTGCCCCTTGATCCCTTTAGGACATAGTCGAACATCCCAGAACCACAGACACTCGATGTAGCACCCCCCAATGGCCTTTGTGGACTTACAATAAGCGCATTCCCATGTCTAGTCACCAGAAGGGGGGTCAGCCCACCCCTATAACCTCCATTGAGAAGATGGGTTGGAACCCCAACAATACCCACCAATGCCATACCCGCCACCAAAAATATGATAACCTACAATGTCGCCAAAACCTCCATTCATGTAGCAACTAGGCATGTCATACGCATAACCGCCAGGTGGTCCAACAAACCTTGTAGGCCCATACCCTCTTGCATACCTGCCTAGCCGAAAGCAGCAGTTCACCACCATCTTTATCGACCCCATGATTTGAACCGTAGACTCTCGTTAGATCACCAAAGCATTTTCCTTAAGAGCCCCCATATTTTGTTCGTGTTACCCATCACCCATGGGTAGTAACCATAGGAGAAATTTTTTCTCCTAAATGGTCCTCAGTCGGCAGCCAACAGCCCCTTGTAGCCACCAGATAACTCGATGTGCCATCATGTCTGCAACCAGGGCTAGTCATATATTCCCTCACCCAATTTTTATGATCGTATGTTTGAAGGTGGGCCTCCCAACCCCAAACGTATGGCTTTTCATGGTGTAGTTAGGTATTTTTGTTTACTTATCATGGACACTTTTGGGCATGGATTAGTGGGGGAATTCGACCGAAAGAGTGGGTTTGGTTTGTACTCTTGTCTCCTCTATCTAATGTGATGGTTAACCTTGTATCCTAGTCCTGTGGGATCTCCTTTATTGGCTGCTAGCTTTAGGGGTGGCACTACATGGGAAACCTCAATTTTGGTTATGTGGTCTTGCTTCCTGACACCATATATATCACTACCCTCTGCTCATTATAACCCCATTCACCATATTTCCCATAGGGGTCCACATTTTTCCATTGGGTCCACAAGGAATTAGCTTCCCCCTCCCCTTGTCCACACCTTGGTTCGAGCCTGGAATGATGCCCTGAAGGTTGATGCAACTGAAAATAAAAGAAAAGGCATAATTTGACCACTCTCCAACATCAATTGTACCATAAAATGCAAAATTTGGTTATTCATACAAGTTTAGCACATGGGCAAAAGCCAAACATATGCTCTACCCCTATCATCATGGCCATCACCCTAGTTCCTAGGGCCCTTCATATTGTCCCCTTACATCATTAAGGAACCCATAATTATCCCAACCCCTGGTTGGCAATGAATTGCCCCACCTTAAGGGGGTATTTACTTTTATATCTTGCATATCATGCTCTCGTCCCCTAGAGCCCCAAGTAGTTACAAAAGAGAAATCTTTGAAAGGAAAAAGGCATATGAAGAAGGGTGGAAAAACAATGGCAGGAGTAACTCATGTACCACGATTGCTCCCTTTTATACTCATATACCCAAGTGTGGGCTTCCCTCACTTTAACTACCCTTGTATTGTGGCATGTGGCTAGGAGCCTTACCATGATGCCCCACTCCATTCCAGCATTATTTCATATACCACCTGTCATTTGATGGATATACCATGAAGTACATGTCACCCCCTTAAAGGTTGAAGCCACCTATTAGGGTCCCTGGTTAACCCTCTTCTTGAACTTGGAGACACTTGTATGTTCCAAAGCCCATTATGGAAGGGCATGCCACTATGAAGTGTCCACTTAGTTCCATGATTTGTAAGCTCATTTACTCAATTTCACTAGTGTTTGGTTGTACTAAAGGCAAGGGGACACATTGGATCTTATATAGGATTATAGATGGTTCTTCATTTAGGGTTTGGTCTCCCTATACAGGTTCCAAGCCCTCCAGAGGGTCGTATTGCCATTTGTAGGGTGAGCGTTGAGAGCCATGAGTCTCCACCATAACAAAGAGCATACTACCACTTCATGGGATCCTTCAAATCCACTTATTATTTACTTGTGTTCCACCTATTAGACAATGATGATGCATCTGGACCACCTTGCCCAACCGGCTCCACTCCTGCACCACACATTTGGCAGTTGATCCAAGGCCTAGACAAGGATGTGTCTCATCATGGGATACAATGGGAGCTCTTGCACTATTCCTCCAACCCTTACGAATGGGATACAAGCTTGTTCGATCCATTTGGAGACCCATGAGGATGTTTTTTCCCCATAGCCACATGGGAACATCATGGGTCATTTGCTTGGATATCAAGGGGCCACCCCCTTTATCACTATGTTTAGAGCCCATTCATTCATCTTGGCACATATTAGACTCCACAAGGCCTCCTCAATGGCCCTTCGACATATTGTATCTATTATTTTGCCCACTTGGGAGGCTTATTTTTGTATTATGGAGCTATCTTAGTGGGCTTGTCACCAAAGAATGATACTTTGCACATTATTTTATTAGTTGGGGCATTGTTAGGTTTTATTAGGCAAATCAAACCCCTTCCGAAGGATATATATTGATGTCATGATCATTTCATTTGAACATCACTTATATTTGGGACTTGTATCTCTTCTTAAGAATTTTGTTAGTCTTATTGATGGATGAATTGGAATCTCGATGCATTTCGATGTTTGAAAGAGCTTGTCTTTATTCTTGGAGCTTCAATTTTTGTCTCTATTGATGATTGGAAGAATTTTCTATTCTTGTAAGTGTCTTTTTAGGGTTTATTTCTCATGTCTTGCACTTGTATAATGTATGGAATTTTTTTGCTCATGAAGCTAGTGTAGCTTCCTTAAATGAAATGTGAATTTGTTTACCTTGTATCTGTGAGGGATTTTTCATATGTTCATGCGAAGTATAGTGAATTATTGTCCTAGGGGTATATGATTGTTCATAATTGCCTTGATAAGTCATCAATTGCATCACCAAAGGAGTGTTAAATTCCCTAGTAACCTAGTTGTTGCTTCTCGTGCCATACGAAGTTTCTTGGAACTCATTGATTGGGCATAAGCATCTATAAACATTGAATCTCATTGACACCATTCTCCTAATAGGCTAGGCATTGGTCTATTCCTAGGTGGTCACCAAAATGAACATATTTCTCACCTCTTTTTCTCTTTCTAAGCCCTAACCCTAGTAGGTTTTCTAGGGCATCACACAAAATCTATTATAGGCATCCAAAGTTGATAAAACTTGGTCAAGAACTACGTTGGTGTGTCCTCGAGAGGTCCTCCAAATTTCAAGCCATTTCGACGATGGAATCTCAACTTATCCCAAGCCCTAGCTCAAGACTAGTTTCACCTTATACTTCATTTGTTTAATGGCTTTCATTGAGGGTTATTGCATTGACAATCCAAGTCAAATCCTATCTCTTTAATCCTTTTCTCCTCCCTCACTTGGTCAAGTCCATTTGTTTGAAGTTCCATCCCAAAACCTTGATCTCGTTTGGGTCCTTTAGGGCTTCTTTGTGGTCCCACAACCTTGTGATCTGGATTTATGCAGGAATGCAACAGAATACAGAAATAACCATAAACATAGAGATGCAGCGGAAATAAGGCTTCATTTCATTAATCTCAAATAACAGAAATATGCTTACAAACATAATGGAAATAAAATATCTAGGGTGCTGGTAGCGAATCTCTGAGAAGAGATGTGGCGGCTACAGACCTCTAAACTATGTTACAATGAGGCTCCAGGGCCTATTTATTATGGAGAAACAATGTAGAACTCTAAACGTCCAAAAACCTAACCCTAGGAGATGAAGCGCCAAAACTATGGGCCCCGTTTGGGTAAATTGGTGTTTCAACTTCCCGGGGACGTAACTTCGGCATACTATATCCGTTTGACGCACATGATACATCATTAGAAAGATCTATCCGAGGACTATAGATTTCGCCACAAATATTGATTTTGAAATGGGATCATCATATTTGCTGGACAAACGATGCCCAAAAAACGTCGTTTGGGGCCTCAAAACGGCTCCGGAAGTTCAGGACCCGAAAAAACTGCTAAAAATAGTAGTTGTGCCAAAACTGAAAAACTGAAAGAGACAATGGTGGGACCCCAAGTGGAATAGGCGGGTGACCACCAATATCCACCTAGATCATTCCTCCCCCCTTAGGAAGCAATGGTCCCCATTGCGTTAAGTTCCTCCATGAGATGAGGAAAATTCTGTTGAACTTGGTGCCTGGTGAACCACTTTCCTTGGTGCAGGAGTTGGATAGCTTTTACAACCCGATACAATTGGATCTTTTGTTGGCGAGTGTTCTTGATTTGCATGTACATGATACAATATGTGGTGCCTTGTTCCATGCCATCTGGGTTTAACTCTGTTGGTGTGAGTTGTTATGCAATGTCAGAGGTGTCCAGTAGAGGTGGGAAGTAAGGACGAAGGCGGTCCACATTGAATACTGGGTGCAAACCAAGGAATGGTGGAATACTGAGCTCGAAGGCATTGTTCCCTACAACCTTGGTGATGGTGTATGGCCCGTATCGGAGCGGGCGAAGCTTGCGACAGGGTCCAGTGAGGCGCTCCTTCTGCAAATGTAGCCACACTTTGTCGCCCACCTGGAAGTTGTGTGGCACCCGATGTTGATCATGGCGTTGCTTGTACTTAGCATTGGCTCTTTCCAATATGTCATGAACCTGTTAGCGGATGTGCTGAATGAGCTCGATGAAGCTATTTGCTTTTTCAACTTCGGAATGGACATGAGCCGAATCGGCCTAAGTAGCCGCAAATGGCATGGCTATGTCAATGGGACATATTGGCTGGAATCCCAAGCCTATCTGAAAGGGGCTATGGCCAATTGAGATGTGGAGAGCCCGATTATAACTATGTTGTAAATAGGGGAGGCTCTCGTCCCATGTGCGTGGATGCTTTGAATTGTACATGCACAGAATGTGTACAATCATTCTGTATACGACCTCTGTCTAGCCATCTGTTTGGGGATGGAAATTTGTGGACCTTGTGAGCTTAGTGTCCAGCATTGAACAGAGGCTGGACCAAAATGTGTTGAGGAAACTGCTATCCCAATCTGATATGATAGACTGTGGGATCCCAAAGTGCACCCATACTCGTTCAAAGAAGAGTTTAGCAGTGGCTTCTGCTGTGATACTCTTCTTACAGGGCGCCATAATGGCCATCTTCGAGAATCTGTCGACGACCACGAAAACACAGTCATTTCCATGCTTAATAGAAGGCAGGCCCGGCATGTAATCCATGGAGATGGTTTCCCAAGGTCGACCAGGGGTAGGTAGCGGAGTATATAGGCCTTGCTTCTTGATGGTCGGTTTGGCAGTGGCACAAGCAGTCCAGGATCTGATGTGCTTCCCAACATCCTTTCGAGGGTTCAACCAATAGAAATACTTTTGTAGTACTGCTATTGTTTTCTCGACCCTGAAATTCCCAGCGACTCGACTGTAGTGTGCTTCCCATATCATCTTGGCACGCTCCCTTGAAGGAACACAAAGGTGTCCCAGGTGACATAAAATTGCATCTTGGAGGTGAAAATTTGGAACTTGCGTACCCCCCAAGAGTGCCTTGTATGTGTGGCCGAAGTCTGGGTTGCTCTCGTAGAGAAGCGGCCAATCAGAAGTCTCATGCCCACAAGAGTTGAGAACGGTGGTGAGCGCCACGATCGGTGGTCGGCTGAGGCAGTCTGCAACATTATTGGTGCTACCCTTCTTGTACTTGATGTTCAAATGAAACTGTTGCAGATATGTGGACCACTTTTAATGGCGATCATTCTGCAACTTCCCTTGTGTCTGTATGAACTGCAGGGGCCGGTGGTCTGTGTGGATGATTGTTTCCTTCCCCAAAATGTAATGCTTCCATTGTCGATAAGCTTGCACAATGGAATACATTTCTTTGTCATAAGTGGGATACTTGCGAACTGTGTCAGACAATGTCTCACTGTGATATGACACTGGATGTCCCTGTTGAGTAAGAACTGCCCCAATAGCATAGTCAGAGGCATCTGTCTCGATCTCAAATAGTTGTTGCAAGTCTGGTAATGTGAGCACTGGGGCAGAACAGAGGCATTTTTTCAATTCTATGAACGCCTTCTGTTGAGACTCCGACCAAAATAATTTTGCTCTCACTCCTCCCTTGGTGACTTGACGCAAGGGCCAAGTGATATGAGAGAATCCCAACACAAACCTACGGTTGAAATTAGCAAGACTCGGAAAGCTGCGAAGCTCTGTTATAGTGGTTGGGGCTGGCCAATCCCGAATGACTTGGATTGGTTGGATCCACATGCACCCCCCTTTCATCAATAATGTATCCTAGATCTTGGTTAGATCCAGAATCTGCCTCTTGATTTCATCGTTCTTTAGAACAAAGCGTCGATAGATCGGTCCATTGGGTAGCGGCGCACCTGGGGTCAGATCAATCGGGTGCTTGACCTGACAATGTAGAGGAACCCCTGTGGGTGAGGTGAATATGTCCCCGTACTCCTCCACAACCTTATCCATTTGTTGTTGTTGTGCAGAGGAGCCCTGTCTGGAGGTCGTGGCCACAGTCTTCTTCTTGCCCTGGGGGCAGATCATCAGGAAAACGAATTTCCTAGTTTGGGAAATGAGCTTACTACATTGTTTTGCAGTAACCAAAGAGATAGCGGCAGGAGGTGGTACCTCTGGTATCCTGTACAACTTATTTCCCAAAGTAACAATAACAACGCGAGGCCGCGACTCATACACAACATGATGCTTCCACAAGTATGGTTGTCCTAATAATACATCAGAAACATCAATAGGAGAAATGTCACATAATATCTCATTCGTGAAGGGCTTGATGCTATATGGAAGGCAGCACTGTTGGCTGACGCAGAGATCTCATCCTTGGTGAAGCCACCCAATGGTGTATGGATGTGGGTGAGTTGTGGTCGGCAAGCCCAACCGCTTCACGACATCTACTACAATGAGGTTCTTTTGGCTCCCATTATCGACAATGAACTGTACCGGGGAGCACCTTACCCACATATGGGAGTGGAAGAGACGTTCCTCCTCTTCTGGATCTTCTGGTTCCTCCTTGTGGATCTTCGTAGTGGCAACACTGGCGTTGGGCTCTGCATCAATAATCTGTTTCCCTTTGTCATTCCCCTTGTCAGGTTCTAATTCAGAGTCGGAGCATGCATCCGACTGAGAATCCCTCATCTCGGCCACCAGCGACTGCTTGGCCCGACAATCACTTGTGTTGTGAGTGGAGCTCTTATGGAACTCACACCACTTCCCCATGTCCTTCTTTGGATTTGCGGTGTTTTTCTTTGCTTGTGGCTTTGAAAAGTTGTCTTAAGTCGCCATGCCTTGGCTCTGTCCTTTGTTCTGCGGTTTGGGAGCACCTTTCCCTTGCTTTTGATTCGCAGATCCAAAGTCTCGTTTCTTCAGTTTGAATTTCTGCTCAATCTTGGCAGCATACTGGTATGCCGTACCAAGCGAGGAGATGTCGAGGAACTCCATTTCCTCCTGAATGTATCTGTGCAGACAACTGTGATACTTTAGCACCAGATGTTTTCTCTGAATCTTTGATACCCAACTTTCTGCGCAGGGTATGGAACAGATTCGTTAGCTCATGCACATCTTGATCCCTTATTGTCGCAACGTGGTCCATTCTATGTACTTGTCCTCGTAGCTCCCCACAGGATAGTATTGTTCCTTGATGGCGTCTCGGAAAGAATTCCAAGTGGGTACAGCCGAGAACACAGAGGGTTCTGTATCATCCTTTTTCTCACAGTAGGTTTCCCACCAGTCCTTTACATCGGGGGTAGCTTTGAGGAGTGCAAAAATAATCTTCTCCCGATCAGAAAATTCATGAACTGAGAAATATCCTTCTAATAGATTCAACCATATATCTACGACATCTGCATCTATTTGACCCTCAAATATGGGAATGTCAAAATTTACTTGTACCTTAAAGGGAGTCGCACCTCCAGAGTGGCTGCTGGATGCAGATGTGCCGCCGGTGGGCAGCCGTTGAAGGATCCGGGCAAAGTTATCCATCATCGCGTTCCTTTGTTTTTCGAGGGCCTCTTCGAGCAATATTTTGATAGGATATCCTGCTCCCTCATCTTTATTTTCGTCCCCCATGGGCATCCGTCAGGGTTTGCGAGGCTGATCTTGCAAAGGTTCCACCAGATCGAGCTCTAACTCCTTATACCCCGACCTCGTTGGGGACATGCAAAGAAGGATTGAGAAAAAACAGACCGCTATGATACCACTGATCCGAATTTATGCAGGAACGCAACATAATACAGAAATAACCATAAACATAGAGATGCAGTGGAAATAAGGCTTCATTTCATTAATCTCAAATAACATAAATTTGCTTATAAACATAATGGAAATAAAATAGTGAGGGTGCTAGTAGTGAATCTCTGAGAATAGATGTGGTGGCTACAGACCTCTGAACTGTGTTACAATGAGGCTCGAGGGCCTATTTATTATGGAGAAACAATGGAGAACTCTAAACGTCCAAAAACCCAACCCTAGGAGATGAAGCGCCAAAACTATGGGCCACATTTGGGAAAATCGGTGTTTCAACTTCCCAGGGACGTAACTTCAGCATACTATCTCCGTTTGACGCACATGATACATATTTAGAAATATCTATTTGAGGACTACAAATGTTGCCATGAATATTGATTCCGAAACGGAATCATCATATTTGTTGGACAAACGATGCCTAAAAAACATTGTTTACTGCTTCAAAACAGCTCTGGAAGTTCAGGACCCGAAAAACTGGTAAAAATAGTAAGTTGTGCTGAAACTGAAAAAAACTGAAAGAGATATTGGTGGGGCCCCAAGTGGAAAAGGAGGGTGACCACTAATATCCACCTGGATCATTCCTCCCCCATTAGGAAGCAATGGTCCCCATTGCGTTAAGTTCCTCCGGGAGATGAGGAAACTTCTGTTGAACTTGGTGCTTGGTGAACCACTTTCCTTGGTGCAGGAGTTGGCTAGCTTTGACAACCCGATACAGTTGGATCTTTTGTTGGCGAGTGTTCTTGATTTGCATATCCATGATACAATCTGTGGTGGCCTGTTCCATGCAGTCTGGGTTTAACTTTGTTGGTGTGAGTTGTTCTGCAATGTTAGAGGTGTCCAGTAGAGGTGGGAAGTAAGGAAGAAGGCGGTCCACATTGAATACTGGGTGAAAACCAAGGAATGGTGGAATACTGAGCTCGAAGGCATTGTTCCCTACAGGCTTGGTGATGGTGTACGGACCATGTCAGAGTGGGCGAAGCTTGCCATGGGGTCCAGTGAGGCGCTCCTTCTGCAAATGTAGCCACACTTTGTTGCCCACCTGGAAGTTGTGTGGCACCCGATGTTGATCATGGCGTTGCTTGTACTTAGAATTGGCTCTGTCCAATATGTCATGAACCTGTTGGTGGATGTGCTGAATGTGCTCGATGAAGCTATTTGCTTTGTCAACTTTAGACTAGACATGAGCTGAATCGGCTTGAGTAGCCGCAAATGACATGGCTATGTCAATGGGACATAGTGGCTAGAATCCCAAGACCACCTGAAAGGGGCTGTGGCCGATTGAGTTGTGGAGAGCCCGTTTATAACTATGTTGTACATAGGGGAGGCTCTCGTCCCATGTGCGTGGATGCTTTGAATTGTACATGCGCAGAATGTGTACAATCATTCTGTATACGACCTCTGTCTGGCCATCTGTATGGGGATGGAAAGCGGTGGACTTGGTGAGCTTGGTGTCCAGCATTGACCACAGGCTGGACCAAAATGTGTTGAGGAACCTGTTATCCCAATTTGATATGATAGACTGTGGGATCCCAAAGTGCACCCATACTTGTTCAAAGAAGAGTTTAGCAATGGCTTTTGTTGTGATATTCTTCTTGCAGGGTGCAATAATGGCCATCTTCGAGAATCTGTCAACAAACACGAAAACACAATCATTTCCATGCCTAGTAGAAGGCAGGCCCGACATGTAATCCATGGAGATGGATTCCCAAGGTCGACTAGGGGTAGGTAGCGGAGTATATAGGCCTTGCTTCTTGATGGTCGGTTTGGCCATGGCACAAGAAGTGCAGGACTTGATGTGCTTCCCGACATCCTTTTGAAGGTTCGGCCAATAGAAATACTTCTGCAGTACTGCTACTTTTTTCTTGACCCCGAAATGCCCAGCGACTCGACTGTAGTGTGCTTCCTATATCATCTTGGCACGCTCCCTTGAAGGAACACAAAGGTGTCCCGGGTGACATAAAAGTGCATCTTGGAGGTGAAAATTTGGAACTTGCATACCCCCGAAGAGTGCCTTGTATGTGTGGCCGAAGTCTCGGTCGCTCTCGTAGAGAAGCGGCCAATCAGAAGTCTCATGCCCACAAGAGTTGAGAACGGTGGTGAGTGCCACGATTGAGAACGGTGGTGAGTGCCACGATTGGTGGTCGGTTGAGGCAGTCTGCAACATTATTGGTGCTACCCTTCTTGTACTTGAAGTTCAAATGACACTGTTGCAGATATGTGGACCACTTTTGATGGCGATCATTCTGCAACTTCCCTTGTGTCTGTATGAACTGCAGGGGCCGGTGGTCTATGTGGATGATTGTTTCCTTCCCCAAAATGTAATGCTTCAATTGTCGACAAGCTTGCACAATGGAATACATTTCTTTGTCATAAGTGGGATACTTGTGAACTGTGTCAGACATTGTCTCAATGTGATATGCCACTGGATGTCCCTGTTGAGTAAGAACTGCCCCAATAGCATTGTCAGAGGCATCTGTCTCGATCTCAAATGGTTTTTTCAAGTCTGGTAATGTGAGCACTGGGGCAGAACAGATGCGATTTTTCAATTATTTGAATGCCTTCTGTTGAGACTCCGACCAAAAGAATTTTGCTCTCGCTCCTCCCTTGGTGACTTTACTCAAGGGCCAAGTGATATGAGAGAATCCCAACACGAACCTACGGTAGAAATTAGCAAGACCCGGAAATCTGTGAAGCTCTGTTATAGTGGTTGGGGCTGGCCAATCCCGAATGACTTGGATCTTGGTTGGATCCACATGCACCCCCCTTTCATCAATAATGTATCCCAAATATTGAACCTGGGTCATGCCGAAAGTGCACTTATCCAAATTGGCACACAACTTGTGTTGCTGCAGTGTTTGGAGGACTTGTTGGATGTGGTGGAGGTGCTCTTGCCAAGTCTGGCTGAAGACCAGAATGTCATCTAAGTACACCACTACAAATGGGTTGGTGAATGGCCGCAAGATGTCGTCCATCAACCTCATGAAGGTTGTGGGAGCATTCGTCAACCCGAAAGGCATGACCAGCCATTCGAAAAGGCCTTCCTTGGCCTTGAAGGCAGTCTTCCACACATCAGAGGGTTTGATTGGTACTTGGTGATACCCAGACTTCAAGTCAATCTTGCTGAAATATTTCGCCCCTTTGAGTTGGTCTAAAAGGTCATCAATTTGTGGGATCGTGTACTTATTCCAAACAGTGATCTTGTTCAGCGCCCGATAGTCAATACAAAGTCTCCACGTCCCATCCTTCTTCTGTACCAACACGATTGGGCTCCCACAAAGCGATGAACTTGGTCAGATGTGACCTTTCTGCAGCAGCTCCTGAATCTGCCTCTTGATTTCATCGTTCTCAAGAACAGGAGCACCGATAGATCGGTCCATTTGGTAGCTACGCACCTGGGGTCAGATAAATCAGGTGCTTGACCTGACAGTGCAGAGGAACCCCTGTGGGTGAGGTGAAGATGTCCCCGTACTCCTCCACAACCTTGTCCATTTGTTGTTGTCGTGCAGAGGAGCCCTGTCTGGAGGTCATGGCCATAGTCTTCTTCTTGCCCTGGGGGTGGATCATCAAGAAAATGAATTTCCTGGTTTGGGAAATGAGCTTACTGCATTGTTTTGCAATAACCAAAGAGATAGCAGCAGGAGGTGGTACCTCTAATATCCTATACAACTTATTTCCAAAAGTAACAATAATAGCGAGGCCGTGAATCATACACATCATGACGCTTCCACAAGTACGATTGTCCTAATAATACATCAGAAACATCAATAGGAGCAATGTCACATAATACCTCATCCGTGAAAGACAGTGTATATGGGCCATTCTTTGGGTACATGTGATCCGAATCCTTGGTGGCTTGATAGTGTGGATGTGGGTGAGTTGTGGTCGGTAAGCCCAACCGCTTCATGATGTCTGCTTAAATGAGGTTCTTTTGGCTCCCATTATCGACAATGAACTGTAGCGGGGAACCATTTACCCACATCTAGGAGTGGAAGAGATGCTCCTCTTCCTCTGGATCTTCCAGATAATCCTTCTAGATCTTCACAGTGGCAACAATGGCATTGGGCTCTGCATCAATAATATGTTTCCCTTTGTCATTCCCCTTTCCAGGGTCTAATTCAGATTCAGAGTATGCATCTGATTCAAAATCCCTCATCTTAGCCACCAGCGATTGCTTGGCCTGACACCCACTTGTGTTGTGAGTGGATATTTTATGGAACTCACACCACTTTGATGGCCTTCTTTGGCTTTCCGGTGTTGTTCTTGCTTGTGGATTTGACAAGTTTGTCTTGAAATCGCCACTTTTCGAAAACAAATGTTTCGTTACCCTGTGGTTTGAAAGCACCTTTCCCTTGCTTTTGATTCACGGCTCCAAAAGTCTCGTTTCTTTGTTTGAATTTCTGTCCAATCTTGGCCGACGCCACCGGTATGTCGTACCAAGCGAGGCCTCCCCGAGGCCTCGACTCCTCCACCAATATTTGTGCGGAGACAAGCCCATGATAATTTAGCACAGATGTTTCTACGAATGCGTGTAAATTTGTGAACGGTATGGAACAGATTCGTCAGCTCGTGCACATCTTGATCCCTTTGTTGTCGTAGCGTGGTCCATTGTGTGTACTTGTCCTCATAGCTCCCCACGGGATAGTACTGTTCCTTGACGGCGTCTCGGAAAGAATTCCAAGTTGGTACGGCCGAGAACAGAGAGGGTTCTGTCTGGTCCTTGTTCTCACAGTAGGTTTCCCACCAGTCCTTAACATGGGGGGTAGCTTTGAGGAGTGCAAAAACAATCTTCTCCCGGTCTGAAAAGTCATGAACAGAGAAATATCCTTCTAATAGATTCAACCATCTATCTACGGCATCTGCGTCTATTTGACCCTCAAATATGGGAATGTCAAAATTTACTTGTACCTTAAAGGGAGTCGCAACTCCAGAGTGGCTACTGGATGCGGATGCGCCGCCGGTGGGTAGCCGTTGAAGGATCTGAGCCAAGTTATCCATCATCGCATTCCTTTGTTTCTTAAGGGCCTCCTCTAGCAATATTTTGATAGGATCTCTTGCTCCCTCGTATTTCTTTTCTTTTTCCATGGGAGGTCCTTGGGGTTTGCGAGGCTGATCTTGTAAGGGTTCAAACAGATCGAGCCCCAACTCCTTATACCCTGACCGCGTTGGGGACATGCAAATAAAAACAAAGAAAGAGTAGACCGCTCTGATACCACTGATCCTGATTTATGCAGGAACGCAATAGAATACATAAATAACCATAAACATAGAGATGCAACGAATGCGTCATTTCATTAATATCAAATAACAGAAATATGCTTACAGACAAAATGGAAATAAACTAGCTAGGGCGCTGGTAGCTATCTCTGAGAAGAGATGTGGCGGCTACAAACCTCTGAACTGTGTTAAAATGAGGCTAGAGGGCCTATTTATTATTGAGAAACAATGGAGAACCCCAAACATCCCAAAAACCTAACCCTAGGAGATGAAGCGCCAAAACTATGGGCCCCGTTTGGGTAAATTGGTGTTTCAACTTCCCAGGGACGTAACTTTGGCATACTATCTCCGTTTGACGCACATGATACATCATTAGAAAGATCTATCCGAGGAATACAACTCTTGAGATGAACTTGTTTATCAAATTTGCTGGTAAAACGATGCCCAAAAAACGTCGTTTAGGGCCTCAAAACGGCTCCAGAAGTTCAGGACCCGAAAAGCTGCTAAAAATAGTAAGTTATGCCGAAACCGAAAAACTGAAAGAGACAATGGTGGGGGGAAAAGTGGAATAGGTGGGTGGCCACCAATATCCACATGGATCATTCCTCCCCCTTAGGAAGCAATGGTCCCCATTGCGTTAAGTTCCTCCATGAGATCAGAAAATTTTTGTTGAACTTGGTCCCTAGTGAACCACTTTCCTTGGTGCAGGAGTTGGCCAGCTTTGACAACCTGATACAGTTGGATCCTGTGTTGGTGAGTGTTCTTGGACACATCACGTCTTTCCTTTGTATGTGGTGGCTTGTTCCATGCGATGCGGGACACCTTTCTGTTGGTGTGGGTTGTTGCCAAGTATGTTGAAATTGTCCCGATGATGAAATTGGGAAGGGACGAAGGCGGTCCACATTGAATACTAGGTGAAAACCAAGGAATGGTGGAATATTGAGCTCGAAGGCATTGTTCCCTATAGCCTTGGTTATGGTGTACGACCCGTATCGGAGTAGGCGAAGCTTGCGATGGGGTCCAGTGAGGCGCTCCTTCTGCAAATGTAGCCACACTTTGTCGCCCACCTGGAAGTTGTGCGGCACCCGATGTTGATCATGGCGTTGCTTGTAATTAGCATACGCTCTATCCAATATGTCATGAACCTGTTGGCGGATGTGTTGAATGTGCTCGATGAAGCTATTTGATTTGTCAACTTCAGACTGTACATGAGCCGAATCAGCCTGAGTAGCCGCAAATGGCATGGCTATGTCAATGGGACATAGTGGTTGTAATCCCAAGCCCACCTGAAAGGGGTTGTGACCGATTGAGATGTGTAGAGCCCGGTTATAACTATGTTGTACATAGGGGAGGCTCTCGTCACATGTGCGTGGATGCTTTGAATTGTACATGTGCAGGATGTGTACAATCATTCTGTATACGACCTCTTTTTGGCCATATGTTTGGGGATGGAAAGATGTGGACTTGGTGAGCTTGGTGTCCAGCATTGACCAGAGGCTGGACCAAAATGTGCTGAGGAACCTGCTATCCTGATTTGATATGATACACTGTGGCATCCCAAAGTGCACCCATACTCATTCAAAGAAGATTTTAGCAGTGGCTTCTTCTGTGATATTCTTCTTGTAGGGCGCCATAATGGCCATCTTCGAGAATCTGTCGACGACCACGAAAACACCATCATTTCCATGCTTAGTAGAAGGCAGGCCCAACATGTAATCCATGGAGATGGATTCCCAAGGTCAACTAGGGGCAGGTAGCGGAGTATATAGGCGTCGCTTCTTGATGGTCGGTTTGGCAATGGCATAAGCAGTGTAGCATCTGACGTGCTTCCCGACATCCTTCCGAAGGTTCAGCCAATAGAAATACTTCTGCAGTACTGCTACTTTTTTCTCGACCCCGAAATGCCCAGCGACTCAACTGTAGTGTGCTTCCCATATCATCTTGGCACGCTCGCTTGAAGGAACACAAAGGTGTCCCAGGGACATGAAAGTGCATCTTGGAGGTGAAATTTTGGAACTTGCGTACCCCCCAAGAGTGCCTTGTATGTGTGGCCGAATTCTGGGTCGCTCTCGTAGAGAAGCGGCTAATCAAAAGTCTCATGCCCACAAGATTTGAGAACGGTGGTGAGCGCCATGATCGGTGGTCGGCTGAGGCAGTTTGCAACATTATTGGTGCTACCCTTCTTGTACTTGATGTTCAAATGAAACTGTTGCAGATATGTGGACCACTTTTGATGGCGATCATTCTGCAACTTCCCTTGTGTTTGTATGAACTGCAGGGGCCGGTGGTCTGTGTGGATGATTGTTTCCTTCCCTAAAATGTAATGCTTCCATTGTTGACAAGCTTGCACAATGGAATACATTTATTTATCATAAGTGGGATACTTGCGAACTGTGTCGGACAATATCTCAATGTGATATGCTACTAGATGTCCCTGTTGAGTAAGAACTTCCCCAATAGCATAGTAAGAGGTATCTGTCTCGATCTCAAATGGTTATTGCAAGTCTGGTAATGTGAGAACTGGGGAAGAACAGAGGTGATTTTTCAATTCTGTGAACACCTTCTGTTGAGACTTCGACCAAAAGAATTTTTCTCTCGCTCCTCCCTTGGTGACTTGAATCAAGGGCGAAGTGATATGAGATAATCCCAACACGAACCTACGGTAGATATTAGTAAGACCTCGAAAGCTGTGAAGCTCTGTTATAGTGGTTGGGGCTAGCCAATCCCGAATGACTTGGATCTTGGTTGGATACACATGCACCCCCCTTTCATCAATAATGTATCCCAGATATCGAACCTGGGTCATGCGAAAGTGCACTTCTCCAAATTGGCACACAACTTGTGTTGCCGCAGTGTTTGGAGGACTTGTCGGATGTGGTGGAGGTGCTCTTCCAAAGTCTGGCTGAAGATCAGAATGTCATCTAAGTACACCACTACAAATGAGTTGGTGAATGGTCGCAAGATGTCTTCCATCAACCTCATGAAGGTCACGGGAGCATTCGTCAACCCGAAAGGCATGACCAACCATTCGAAAAGGCCTTCCTTGGCCTTGAAGGCAGTCTTCCACACATCGGAGGGTTCGATTGGTACCTAGTGATACCTAGACTTCAAGTCGATCTTGCTAAAATATTTCGCCCCTTTGAATTGGTCCAAAAGGTCATCAATCTGTGGGATCGGGTACTTATTATGGATAGTGATCTTGTTCAGCGCTTGATAGTCAATACAGAGTCTCCATGTCCCTTCCTTCTTCTTTACCAACACGATCGGGCTCCCACGGGGCGATGAACTTGGTCGGATGTGACCTTTCTGCAGCAGCCCCTGAATCTGCCTCTTGATTTCATCGTTCTCCAGAGTATAGCGCCGATAGATCGGTCCATTGGGTAGCGGCGCACTTGGGGTTAGATCAATCGAGTGCTTGACTTGAAAGTGCAAAGGAACCCCTGTGGGTGAGGTGAAGATGTCCCTGTACTCCTCCACAACCTTGTCCACTTGTTTTTGTCATGCAGAGGAGCCCTGTCTGGGGGTCGTGGCCATAGTATTATTCTTGCCCTAGGGGCGGATCATTAGGAAAACGAATTTCCTGGTTTGGGAAATGAGCTTACTGCATTGTTTTGCAGTAACCAAAGAGATAGCGGCAAGAGGTGGTACCTCTGGTATCCTTTACAACTTATTTCCCAAAGTAAGAATAACAGCGCGAGGCCACGACTCATACATAGCATGACGCTTCCATAACTATGGTTGTCATAATAATACATCAGAAACATCAATAGGAGCAATGTCACATAATACCTCATCCGTGAAGGGCTTGGTGCTATATGGAAGATGGCACTGTTGGCTGACGCAGAGATCTCGTCCATTGTGAAGCCACCCGATGGTGTATGGATGTGGGTGAGCTGTGGTCGGCCAGCAGAACTGATTCATAGCATCTGCTCCAATGAGGTTCTTTTGGCTCCCATTATTGACAATGAACTGTATCGAGGAGCCCTTTACCCGCATGTGGGAGTGGAAGAGACGTTCCTCCTCCTCTGGATCTTCCAGTTCCTCCTTATGGATCTTCGTAATGGCAACAGTGGCGTTGGGCTCTACATAAATAATCTATTTCCCTTTGTCATCCCCCTTGTCAGGTTATGATTCAGAGTCGAAGCATGCATCTAACTCAGAAGCCTTCATCTCGGCCACCAGCGACTAGTTGGCCCGACACTCACTTGTGTCGTGAGTGGAGCTCTTATGGAACTCACACCACTTCCCTGTGTCCTTCTTTTGCTTTGCGGTGTTGTTCTTTGCTTGTGGCTTTGACAAGTTGTCTTCAGCCGCCATGCCTTGGCTCTGTCCTTTGTTCTGTGGTTTGGGAGCACCTTTCCCTTGCTTTTGATTCACAAATCCAAAGTCTTGTTTCTTCTGTTTGAATTTATGCTCAATCTCCGTACCAAGAGAGGAGATGTCGAGGAACTCCATTTCCTCTTGAATGTATCTGTGCCGACAACTACAATACTTTAGCACCAGATGTTTCTCTGAATCTTTGATACCCAACTTTTTGTGTAGGGTATGGAACAGATTCGTCAGCTCATGCACATCTTGATCCCTTTGTTGTCGTAGTGTGGTCCATTATATGTACTTGTCCTCATAGCTCCCCACACGATAGTATTGTTCCTTGATGGCGTCTTGGAAAGAATTCCAAGTGGGTATGGCCGAGAACAGAGAGGGTTTTGTATCGTCCTTTTTCTCACAGTAGGTTTCCCACCAGTCGTTGACATGGGGGGTAGCTTTGAGGAGTGCAAAAATAATCTTCTCTCGGTCGGAAAAATCATGAACCAAGAAATATCCTTCTAATAGATTCAACCATCTATCTACGGGATATGCATCTATTTGACCCTCAAATATGGGAATGTCAAAATTTACTTGTACCTTAAAGGGAGTCGCACCTCCAGAGTGGCTGCTGGATGCAGATGTGCCGCCGGTGGGCAGCCGTTGAAGGATCTGGGAAAATTTATCCATCATCGCGTTCCTTTGTTTTTCGAGGGCCTCCTCGAGCAATATTTTGATAGGATCTCTTGCTCCCTCGTCTTTATTTTCGTCCCCCATGGGCATCCGTCGGGGTTTGCGAGGCTGATCTTGCAAAGGTTCCACCAGATCGAGCCTTAACTCCTTATACCCCGACCTCGTTGGGGACATGCAAAGAAGGATCGAGAAAAAACAGACCGCTCTGATACCACTGATCCAGATTTATGCAGGAATGCAACAGAATACAGAAATAACCATAAACATAGAGATGCATCGGAAATAAGACTTCAATCTCAAATAACAGAAATATGCTTACAAACATAATGGAAATAAAATAGCTAGGGTGCTGGTAGCGAATCTCTGAGAAGATATGTGGTGGCTACAGACCTGTGAACTGTGTTAAAATGAGGCTCGAGGGCCTATTTATTATGGAGAACTCTAAACGTCCAAAAACCTAACCCTAGGAGATGAAGCGCCAAAACTATGGGTGCTGTTTGGGTAAATTGGTGTTTCAACTTCCCGGGGACGTAACTTCGGCATACTATCTCTGTTTGACACACATGATACATCATTATAAAGATCTATCCGAGGACTAAAAATGTCACCATGAGTATCAATTTTGTAATGGAATCATTATATTCACTGGACAAACGATGCCCAAAAACCGTCATTTAGGGCCTCAAAACGGCTCCGGAAGTTCAGGACCCGAAAAACTGCTAAAAATAGTAAGTTGTGATGAAACTAAAAAACTGGAAGAGACAATGGTGGGGCCCCAAGTGGAATAGGTGGGTGACCACCAATATCCACCTGGATCATTCCTCCCCCCTTAGGAAGCAATGGTCCCCATTGCATTAAGTTCCTCGATGAGATGAGGAAACTTCTGCTGAACTTGGTGCCTGGTGAACCACTTTCCTTGGTGCAGAGGTTGGCTAGCTTTGACAACCCGATACAGTTGGATATTTTTTTGGCGAGTGTTCTTGATTTGCATGTCCATGATACAATCTGTGGTGGCCCGTTCCATGCAGTCTGGGTTTAACTCTGTTGGTGTGGGTTGTTCTGCAATGTCAGAGGTGTCCAGTAGAGGTGGGAAGAAAGGACGAAGGTGGTCCACATTGAATACTGGGTGCAAACCAAGGAATGGTGGAATACTGAGCTCGAAGGCATTGTTCCCTACAGCCTTGGTGATGGTGTACGACCTGTATCGGAGCGGGCGAATCTTGCGATGGGGTCTAGTGAGGTGCTCCTTCTGCAAATGTAGCCACACTTTGTTGCCCACCTAGAAGTAGTGTGGCACCCGATGTTGATCATGGCATTGATTGTACTTAGCATTGGCTCTGTCCAATATGTCATGAAGATGTTGGTGGACATGATGAATGCGCTCGATGAAGCTATTTTCTTTGTCAACTTCAGACTGGACATGAGCCGAATCGGCCTAAGTAGCCGCAAATGGCATGGCTATGTCAATGGGACATAGTGGCTGGAATCCCAAGCCCACCTGAAAGGGGCTGTGGCCGATTGAGCTGTGGAGAGCCCGATTATAACTATGTTGTAAATAGGGGAGGATCTTGTCCCATGTGCGTGGATGCTTTGAATTGTACATGCGCAGAATGTGTATAATCATTTTGTTTACGACCTCTGTCTGGCCATCTGTTTGGGGATGGAAAGCTGTGGACTTGGTGAGCTTGGTGTCCAACATTGACCAGAGGCTGGACCAAAATGTGCTGAGGAACCTGCCATCACGATCTGAATGATAGACTGTGGGATCCCAAAGTGCACCCATACTCGTTCAAAGAAGAGTTTAGCAGTGGCTTCTGCTGTGATATTCATCTTGCAAGCGCCATAATGGCCATCTTCAAGAATCTGTCGGCAACCACAAAAACACATTCATTTCCATGCTTAGTAGAAGGCAAGCCCGACATGTAATCCGTGGAGATGGATTCCCAAGGTCGACTAGGGGCAGGTAGCGTAGTATATATGCCTTGCTTCTTGATGGTCGGTTTGGCAATAGCACAAGCATTGCATGATCTAATGTGCTTTCCGGCATCCTTTCGAAGGTTCGGCAAATAGAATTACTTCTGCAGTACTGCTACTATTTTCTCGACCCCGAAATGCCCAGCGACTTGACTGTAGTGTGATTCCCATATCATCTTGGCATGCTCGCTTGAAGGAACACAAAGGTGTCCCAGGTGACATAAAAGTGCATCTTGGAGGTGAAAATTTGGAACTTGCGTACCCCCCAAAAGTGCCTTATATGTGTGGCCAAAGTCTGGGTCACTCTCGTAGAGAAGCAGCCAATCAGAAGTCTCATGTCCACAAGAGTTGAGAACGGTGGTGAGCGCCATGATCGGTGGTCGGCTGAGGCAGTCTGCAACATTATTGGTGCTACCCTTCTTGTACTTGATGTTCAAATGAAACTGTTGTAGATACGTGGACCACTTTTGATGGCGATCATTTTGCAACTTCCCTTGTGTCTGTATGAACTGCAGGGGCCAGTGGTCTGTGTGGATGATTGTTTCTTTCCCCAGAATGTAATGCTTCCATTGTTGACAAGCTTGCACAATGGAATACATTTCTTTGTCATAAGTGGGATACTTGCGAACTGTGTCGGACAATGTATCAATGTGATATGCCACTGGATGTCCATGTTGAGAAGAACTGCCCCAATAGCATAGTCAGAGGCATCTGTCTCGATCTCAAATGGTTATTGCAAGTCTGGTAATGTGAGAACTGGGGCAAAACAGAGGCGATTTTTCAATTCTGTGAACACCTTCTGTTGAGACTCCGACCAAAAGAATTTTTCTCTCGCTCCTCCCTTGGTGACTTGACTCAAGGGTGAAGTGATATGAGAGAATCCCAACATGAACCTACGGTAGAAATTAGCAAGACCTAGAAAGTTGTGAAGCTCTGTTATAGTGGTTGGGGCTAGCCAATCCTGAATGACTTGGATCTTGGTTGGATCCACATTCACCCCCATTTCATCAATAATGTATCCTAGATATTGATCCTGGGTCATGCCGAAAGTGCACTTCTTCAAATTGGCACACAACTTGTGTTGCCGCAGTGTTTGGAGGACTTGTCGGATGTGGTGGAGGTGCTCTTCCCAAGTCTGGCTGAAGATCAGAATGTCATCTAAGTACACTACTACAAATGAGCTGGTGAATGGTCACAAGATGTCGTCCATCAACCTCATGAAGATTGCGGGAGCATTTGTCAACCCGAAAGGCATGACCAGCCATTTGAAAAGGCCTTCCTTGGCCTTGAAGGCAGTCTTCCACACATTGGAGGGTTCGATTGGTACCTGGTGATACCCAGACTTCAAGTCGATCTTGTTGAAATATTTCGGCCCTTTGAGTTGGTCCATAAGGTCATCAATCTGTGGGATCGAGTACCTATTCCGGACAGTGATCTTGTTCAGCGCCCAATAGTCAATACAAAGTCTCCACGTCCCATCATTCTTCTGTACCAACACGATTGGGCTCCCACAGGGCGATGAACTTGGTCGGATGTGACCTTTCTGCAGCAGCTCCTGAATCTGCCTCTTGATTTCATTGTTCTCCATAACAGAGTGCCGATAGATCGGTCCATTGGGTAGCGGTGCACCTGGGGTCAGATCAATTGGGTGCTTGACCTGACAGTGCAGAGGAACCCTTGTGGGTGAGGTGAAGATGTCCCCGTACTCCTCCACAACCTTGTCCATTTGTTTTTGTCATGCAGAGGAGCCCTGTCTGGAGGTTGTGGCCACAATCTTCTTCTTGCCCTAGGGGCGGATCATTAGGAAAACGAATTTCCTGGTTTGGGAAATGATCTTACTGCATTTCTTTGTAGTAACCAAAGAGATAGCAGCATGAGGTGGTACCTCTGGTATCCTTTACAACTTATTTCCCAAAATAAGAATAATATCACGATGTCATGACTCATACACAGCATGACGCTTCCACAAGTATGGTTGTCCTAATAATACATCAAAAACATCAATAGGATCAATGTCACATAATACCTCATCCGTGAAGGGCTTGATGCTATATGGAAGGCAACACTGTTGGCTGACGCGAAGATCTTGTCCTTGGTGAAGCCACCCGATGGTGTATGGATGTGGGTGAGCTGTGGTCGACAAGCCCAACCGCTTCACGACATCTGTTGCAATGAGGTTCTTTTGGCTCCCTTTATTGACAATGAACTGTACGACGGAGCCCATTAACCACATATGGGAGTGGAAGAGACGTTCCTCCTCTTCTGGATCTTCCAGTTCCTCCTTATGGATCTTCGTAGTGGCAACAGTGGCGTTGGGCTCTACATCAATAATCCATTTCCCTTTGTCATTCCCCTTATCAGGTTCTGATTCAGAGTTGGAGCATGCATCTGAATCAGAAGCTCTCATCTTGGCCACCAGCGGCTGCTTGGCCCGACACTCGCTTGTGTTGTGAGTGGAGCTCTTATGGAACTCACACCACTTCCCCGTGTCCTTATTTGGCTTTGCGGTGTTGTTATTTGCTTGTGGCTTTGACAAGTTGTCTTGAGCCGCCATGCCTTGGCTCTGTCATTTGTTCTATGCTTTGGGAGCACCTTTCCCTTGCTTTTGATTCACAGATCCAAAGTCTCGTTTCTTCTATTTGAATTTTTGTTCAATCTTGGCAGCATACCGGTATGTCGTACCAAGCGAGGAGATGTCGAGGAACTCCATTTCCTCCTAAATGTATCTGTGCCGACAACTGCGATACTTTAGCACGAGATGTTTCTCTAAATCTTTGATACCAAACTTTGTGCGTAGGGTATGGAACAGATTCGTCAGCTCATGCACATCTTGATCCCTTTGTTGTCGTAGCGTGGTCCATTGTATGTACTTGTCCTCATAGCTCCCCACATGATAGTATTGTTCCTTGATGGTGTCTTGGAAAGAATTCCAGTGGGTATGGCCGAGAACAGAGAGCGTTCTGTATCGTCCTTTTTCTCACAGTAGGTTTCCCACCAGTCCTGGACATGTGGGGTAGCTTTGAGGAGTGCAAAAATAATCTTCTCTCGGTCGGAAAAATCATGAACCGAGAAATATCCTTCTAATAGATTCAACCATCTATCTCCGACATCTGCAACTATTTGACCCTCAAATATGGGAATTTCAAAATTTACTTGTACCTTAAAGGTAGTCGCACCTCCAAAGTGGCTGCTAGATGTAGATGCGCTGTCGGTGGGCAGTCGTTGAAGGATTTGGGCAAAGTTATCCATCATCGCGTTCCTTTGTTTTTCGAGGGCCTCCTCGAGCAGTATTTTGATAGGATCTCCTGCTCCCTCATCTTTATTTTAATCCCCCATGGGCATTCGTCGGGGTTTGCGAGGCTGATCTTGCAAAGGTTCCACCGGATCGAGCCCTAACTCCTTATACCCCGACCTCGTTGGGGACATGCAAAGAAGGATCGAGAAAAAACAGACCGCTCTGATACCACTGATCCGAATTTATCCAGGAACTCAACAGAATATATAAATAACCATAAACATAGAGATGCAACGGAAATAAGGCTTCATTTCATTAATCTCAAATAACAAAAATATGCTTATAAACATAATGGAAATAAAATAGCTAGGGTGCTGGTAGCGAATCTCTGAGAAAATATGTGGTGGCTACAAACCTCTGAACTGTGTTACAATGGGGCTCGAGGGCTTATTTATTATGGAGAAACAATGGAGAACTCTAAACGTCCAAAAACCTAACCCTAGGAGATGAAGCTCCAAAACTATGGGCCTCGTTTGGGTAAATTGGTGTTTCAACTTCCCGGGGACGTAACTTCAGCATACTATCTCCGTTTGACGCACATGATACATCATTAGAAATATCTATCAGAGGACTACAAATTTCACCACGAATATCAATTCCAAAATAGAATCATCATATTCGCTGGACAAACGATGCACAAAAAATGTCTTTTAGGGCCTCAAACGGCTCCAGAAGTTCAGGACCCAAAAAACTGCTAAAAATAGTAAGTTGTGCCGAAACTAAAAAACTTAAAAAGACAATGGTGGGGCCCCAAGTGGAATAGGTGGGTGACCACCAATATCCACCTGGATCATTCCTCCCCCCGTAGGAAGCAATGGTCCCCATTGCGTTAAGTTCCTCCATGAGATGAGGAAACTTCTACTGAACTTGGTGCTTGGTGAACCACTTTCCTTGGTGCAGGATTTGGCTAGTTTTGACAACTCGATACAGTTGGATCTTTTGTTGGTGAGTGTTCTTGATTTGCATGTCCATGATACAATCTGTGGTGGCCTGTTCCATGCAGTCTGGGTTTAACTCTGTTGGTGTGAGTTGTTCTACAATGTCAGAGGTGTCCAGTAGAGGTGGGAAGTAAGGACGAAGGTGGTCCACATTGAATACTGGGTGCAAACCAAGGAATGGTGGAATACTGAGCTCGAAGGCATTGTTCCCTACAACCTTGGTGATGGTGTACGGCCTGTATCAGGGTGGGCGAAGCTTGCGATGGGGTCCAGTGAGTCGCTGCTTCTGCAAATGTAGCCACACTTTTTCGCCCACCTAGAAGTTGTGTGGCACCCGTGTTGATCATGGAATTGCTTGTACTTATCATTGGCTCTGTCCAATATGTCATGAACCTGTTGGCGGATGTGTTGAATGCGCTCGATGAAGCTATTTTCTTTGTCAACTTCAGACTGGACAGGAGCCGAATCAGCCTGAGTAGCCGCAAATGACATGGCTATGTCAATGGGACATAGTGGTTGGAATCCCAAGCCCACCTGAAAGGGGCTATGGCCGATTAAGCTGTGGAGAGCTCGATTATAACTATGTTGTACATAGGGGAGGCTCTCGTCCCATGTGCATGGATGCTTTGAATTGTACTTGCGCAGAATGTGTACAATCATTCTGTATACGACCTCTGTCTGGCCATCTATTTGGGGATGGAAAGCTGTGGACTTGGTGAGCTTGGTGTTCAGCATTGACCAGAGGCTAGACCAAAATGTGCTGAGGAACCTGCTATCCCGATTTGATATGATAGACTGTGGGATCCCAAAGTGCACCCATACTCGTTCAAAGAAGAGTTTAGCAGTGGCTTCTTCTTTGATATTCTTCTTGCAGTGCACCATAACGACCATCTTCGAGAATTTGTCGACGACCATTAAAACACAGTCATTTCCATGATTAGTAGAAGGCAGGCCCGACATGTAATCCATGGAGATGGATTCCCAAGGTCGACTAGGGGTAGGTAGCGGATTATATAGGCCTTACTTCTTGATGGTCGGTTTTGCAATGGCACAAGCAATGCAAGATCTGATGTGCTTCCCGACATCCTTTTGAAGGTTCGGCCAATAGAAATACTTTTGCAGTACTGCTACTGTTTTCTCGACCCCAAAATTCCCAACGACTCGTTTGTAGTGTGCTTCCCATATCATCTTGGCACGCTCGCTTGAAGGAACACAAAGGTGTCCCAGGTGACATAAAACTGCATCTTAGAGGTGAAAATTTGGAACTTGCGTACCCTCAAAGAGTGCCTTGTATGTGTAGCCGAAGTCTAGGTTGCTCTCGTATAGAAGCGGCCAATCAGAAGTCTCATGCCCACAAGAGTTGAGAACGATGGTGAGCGCCACGATCGATGGTCGGTTGAGGCAGTCTGAAACATTATTGGTGCTAACCCTCTTGTACTTGATGTTCAAATGAAACTGTTGCAGATATGTGGACTACTTTTTCTGTCGATCATTCTGCAACTTCCCTTGTGTTTGTATGAACTGCAGGGGTCGATGGTCTGTGTGGATGATTGTTTCCTTCCCCAAAATGTAATGATTCCATTGTCGACAAGCTTGCACAATTGAATAAATTTCTTTGTCATAAGTGGGATACTTGCGAACTGTGTCAGACAATGTCTCACTGTGATATGCCACTGGATGTCCCTGTTGAGTAAGAACTGCCCCAATAGCATAGTCAAAGGCATATGTCTCGATCTAAAATGGTTGTTGCAAGTCTGGTAATGTGAGCACTGGGGCAGAATAGAAGCGATTTTTCAATTCTGTGAACGCCTTCTGTTGAGACTTCGACCAAAATAATTTTTCTCTCGCTCCTCCCTTGGTGACTTGACTCAAGGGCCAAGTGATATGAGAGAATCCCAACACGAACCTCCGATAGAAATTAGCAAGACCCAGAAAGCTGCGAAGCTCTGTTATAGTGGTTGGGGCTGGCCAATATCGAATGACTTGGATCTTGGCTGGATCCACATGCACCCCCCTTTCATCAATAATGTATCCCAGATATTGAACCTGGGTCATGCCAAAAGTGCACTTCTCCAAATTGGCACACAACTTGTGTTGCCGCAGTGTTTGGAGGACTTGTCGGATGTGGTGGAGGTGCTCTTCCCAAGTCTGGCTGAAGATCAGAATGTGATCTAAGTACACCACAACAAATGAGTTGGTGAATGGCCGCAAGATGTCGTCCATCAACCTCATGAAGGTTGCGGGAGCATTCGTCAACCCGAAAGGCATGACCAACCATTCGATAAGGCCTTCCTTGGCCTTGAAGGCAGTCTTCCACACATCGGATGGTTCGAATGGTACCTGGTGATACCCAGACTTCAAGTCGATCTTGCTGAAATATTTCGCCCCCCTGAGTTGGTCCAAAAGGTCATCAATTCGTGGGATCGGGTACTTATTCCGGACAGTGATCTTTTTCAGCGCCCGATAATCAATACAGAGTCTCCACTTCCCATCCTTCTTCTATACCAACACGATCGGGCTCCCATAGGGTGATGAACTTGGTCGTATGTGACCTTTCTGCAGCAGCTCCTGAATTTTCCTCTTGATTTCGTCGTTCTCCATAACAGAGCGTCGATAGATCGGTCCATTGGGTAGCGGCACACCTGGGGTCAGATCAATCGGGTGCTTGACCTGACATCGCAGAGGAACCCCTGTGGGTGAGGTGAAGATGTCCCTGTACTCCTCCACACCTTTGTCCATTTGTTGTTGTTGTGAAGAGGAGCCCTATCTGGAGGTCGTGGCCACAGTCTTCTTCTTGCCTTGGGGGCGGATCATCAGGAAAATGAATTTCTTGGTTTGGGAAATGGGCTTACTGCATTGTTTTGCAGTAACCAAAGAGATAGCGACAGGAGGTGGTACCTCTGGTATCCTGTACAACTTATTTCCCAAAGTAACAATAACAGCGAGGCCGCGACTCATACACAACTTGACGCTTCCACAAGTATGGTTGTCCTAATAATAAATCAGAAACATCAATAGGAGAAATGTCACATAATACCTCATCTGTGAAGGGCTTGATGCTATATGGAAGGCGACATTGCTGGCTGACGCGGAGATCTCATCCTTGGTGAAGCCACCAGATGGTGTATGGATGTGGGTGAGCTGTGGTCGACAAGCCCAACCGCTTCACATCATCTGCTGCAATGAGGTTCTTTTTGCTCCCATTATCGACAATGAACTGTACCAGGGAGCCCCTTACCCACATCTGGGAGTGGAAGAGACGTTTCTCCTCCTCTGGATCTTCCGGTTCCTCCTTATGGATCTTCGTAGTGGTAACTGTGGCGTTGGGCTCTACGTCAATAATATGTTTCCCTCTGTCATTCCCCTTGTCAGGTTCTGATTCAGAGTTGGAGCATGCATCTGACTCAGAATCCCTCATCTCGGCCACCAGCGACTGCTTGGCCCGACACTCACTTGTGTTGTGAGTGGAGCTCTTATGGAACTCACACCACTTCCTCGTGTCCTTCTTTTGCTTTGCGGTGTTGTTCTTTGCTCGTGGATTTGAAAATTTGTCTTGAGCTGCCATGCCTTGGCTCTGTCCTTTGTTCTGCGGTTTGGGAGCACCTTTCCCTTGCTTTTGATTCGTAGATCCAAACTCTCGTTTCTTCTGTTTGAATTTCTGCTCAATCTTGGAAACATACCGGTATGCCGTACCAAGCGAGGAGATGTTGAGGAACTCCATTTTCTCCTGAATGTATCTGTGCAGACAATTGTGATACTTTAGCACCAGATGTTTCTCTGAATCTTTGATACCCAACTTTGTGCATAGGGTATGGAACAGATTCGTCATCTCATGCACATCTTGATCCCTTTGTTGTCGTAGCGTGGTCCATTGTATGTACTTGTCCTCGTAGCTGCCCACAGGATAGTATTGTTCCTTGATGGTGTCTCGGAAAGAATTCCAAGTGGGTATGGCCTAGAACAGAGAGGGTTTTGTATCGTCCTTTTTCTCACAGTAGGTTTCCCACCAGTCCTTGACATGGGGGGTAGATTTGAGGAGTGCAAAAATAACCTTCTCCCGGTCGGAAAAATCATGAACCAAGAAATATCCTTCTAATAGATTCAACCATCTATCTATGGCATCTACATCTATTTGACCCTCAAATATGGGAATTTCAAAATTTACTTATACCTTAAAGGGAGTCGCACCTCCAGAGTGGCTGCTGGATTCAGATGCGCCGCCGGTGGGCAGTCGTTGAAAGATCTAGGCAAAGTTGTCCATCATCGCATTCCTTTGTTTTTCGAGGGCCTCCTCGAGCAATATTTTGATAGGATCTCTTGCTCCCTCATCTTTCTTTTCGTCCCCCATGGGCATCCGTCGAGGTTTGCGAGGCTGATCTTGCAAAGGTTCCACCAGATCGAGGCCTAACTCCTTATACCCCGACCTCGTTGGAGACATGCAAAGAAGGATCGAGAAAAAGCAAACTGCTCTGATACCACTGATCCAGATTTATGAAGGAACGCAACAGAATACATAAATAACCATAAACATAGAGATGCAGTGGAAATAAGGCTTCATTTCATTAATCTCAAATAAGAGAAATATGCTTACAAACATAATGGAAATAAAATAGCTAGGGTGCTGGTAGCGAATCTCTGAGAAGAGATGTGGCGGCTACAGACATCTGAACTGTGTTAAAATGAGGCTCGAGGGCCTATTTATTATGGAGAAACAATGGAGAACTCTAAATGTCCAAAAACCTAACCCTAGGAGATGAAGCGCCAAAACTATGGGCCCCGTTTGGGTAAATTAGTGTTTCAACTTCCCGGGGACGTAGCTTTGGCATACTATCTCCGTTTGACGCACATGATACATCATTAGAAAGATCTATCTGAGGACTGCAAATGTCGCCACAAATATTGATTTCAGAATGGAATCATCATGTTTGTTGTACAAACTATGCCTAAAAACCGTCGTTTAGGGCCTCAAAACGGCTCCGGAAGTTCAGGACCCGAAAAACTACTAAAAATAGTAAGTTGTGCCGAAACTAAAAAACTGAAAGAGACAATGGTGGGGCCCCAAGTGGAAAAGGCGTGTGACCACCAATATCCACCTGGATCACCTTGTCACTCCAATTTCACAAGGATTTCTTATAAACCCTATTGTTCTAGGATTCTTAAGTTTAGGATACTTCTTACCAATAGATACTTCTAAACCCTAAGTCTAGGTCTCCTTGTAGCCCCATTCATCTTGCTTCACAAGCAAACAATCCTGAGCACTAGATTCTGTCCTTTGAATAGGGTCTTGGAATCACTACCCTTACACCATTAATATATTTCCCTTAGTGATTTCCCTAATTTCGGGACTCCTCCCATCAGTGAAAGTCCGTAAAGAGTAGGGAGTTGTAGCTAAGGTGATAATGGGCTATTGCTCCATTGTTGTTGCTTGACCTAGTAGTTGCTCTCTAGGAACCCCTCTAGGACCCATTCTAGTTTGAGCGATAACATTTTGGCGTCATTGTCAGACACACGAGATGTGTGTATTGTTCCCTTACAAAAATATTGACATATCTATTGGTGACTTTGTTGGAGGAATGAAACTTGAGTTCCTCATTGAATTTTGAAATCAATGCTTGTAGGGTGAAGCAAGCATTATGTAATATTCCCAATTAGCAACAACTAATTGGAAATATTAATTTTTGACTATTTCACTTTAATAAAGTTAAGTTAGAAATAAAGTGGGTGAAGAGGGACACTTAACTCACACTTAGGATAAAAGCATTTCCTAAAGTCACTTGGAGACATGATTATTTGGCAGCGTGGGGCCTAGAGGACGAAGTGGCAACGTGGGGGAGATGTTAGCGTGGGCAACGTGGGCCCAAGTCAGCGCAGAGCTAGAGGGACAACGTAGCTCAAGGAGACAACGCAGTTGGTGGTGGGGCCTAGGTGAGAGCAAGGCTCTCTAAACATAAAAAGGGAGAGAGGCTCGTCATTTTGATCATTCTGATTATGCATCTATGATATTTGCCTTTTGACATCGAGCACGCTTTTGCTGCTGAGAAAAGTATGTAAATGTAGTTCAGCACACCGGGTGTCTCCATGTGGAGATCCCAACCTCAGCCTCGAGGGACTTCGAGTCCCTGCTCGGGTGAGGAGTTATATCCTTGTTTTGCTGGAGAGAGTTGGAGCAGCCACAACTGGGATTGTTCACTTGTAGAGACAGCGCAGTCAGTGAAAGGGAGGACACAGTCTTTAGAGGATGAGATTTTGGATTGAGGGTTTATCAGGGGATTCAGGTCGGGAGAGTTGGAAAGGGGTCATCCCTTCCCTATTCCATCATTTTGGTAGATTTGTAGGCCATCTTTTGTAGCCAATCATTCAGGGCCAACGTTTATCACTGGCACAACCTGGTACCTCAATGGAGGTCATTTTTTGAGGTCAGCCATTTCCGAAAAGCTCTTTGGCCTTTTTTGGGTATTGGGTGGAGAAGCCATTCCCAAAGTTTCATAATTTTCTGAGGTGGGGAGAAGCCCCAAAGATTTAGTTTATTTCAGCAGTAGCAGCAGCATGGCAACATCACCAGCAACTTGGAGATTATGCTGTCATTGAGGGAAAAGCCATTCCATGATATATTCTGAGAGTATTTCTACGCTTGCCTAGTGCAAGCCAAGGTGCCATCATTATGATCACCTTTGTACTCATTTTATCTTTCATTATTTAATAAAATGGCTCAGCATTCTCCATATTGTGTTTTTTTCATGTGATGTCTCTCTAGTTGTTGTAGTTTCTTGTTTATGTGCTTTATATTGTTGTTTATTTCTATCCGGAATATTACACATTAGTTGAGGAAATTTTATTCACCCTAACGACTCCCACCTTATCAATATATAGATATTAATGGTTATCAAAAGATTTCATGAATGGTTCCCTGCTTTGGATATCACATGGGTCCTAAGATACCCAAATGGCTTATATTGGAAGGTCATGCGAAATCTACCAAAATTTGATGGTGATCCATGTACAACAGTTGACCACATATCAAAACCCATCAAGCATGTTTATGATATGAATGTGGTTCATCTAGATAGCCTCATTGAGTTATTTATTGCCTCTATTGGATATGAACATCGAGCCTAGCTTGATTCATTTGAGCCTGAAATCATTTAATCTTTCGTCAACTTGATCAAAAAATTCATGAAGTATAAGGGGCCAAAATTACAATCCAATGAAGTTTCTTGTGAAATCTTCGAGGTAGCCCTCCAAAGAGAAGGTCTCATTAGTCAAGATGAAGAATTTGGAGAGGACCCCGGGAATATAAATGATGAGCAAGAAAATGTGTCCTCCCTAGTTCCACATGATGAAATTGATGATAAATATGATCTTGAGAACACATGTGATGGGGAGAATGAATCAATGATAAGTGAAGTTGGGTTAAACCTTACCTTTCCCAAGGATATTACTCCTGATGATTCTCCCTTTGAGAACCTTGGGGAAGGTGATCCCATTAGTCCCTTGGAAGTTGACATTAGGGATTACTTCAGTATTGAAAAGGAGAAATGGGAAATCGTTGGCCCTCAATTTGATTGTGCTCCCATTCATGACGCCGACAAGGATGATGAAGTTGAGATTGGTCTTCCCTTTCTCTTGGGTGTTATTTATGATGACATATCCATCGATACCCTTAAGAAGGAGGTTATTATTTTCCCTTGCATGAATGAGGGAAAGTAGAAGCAATTGAATCTAATTTTAGGGATGACCCTATTTTTGATCCTAATGATGATAAAATCAACTACCCTCCTTCCTTATGATTCTAGGAATATATTCAAACCACTTAAGGATCCTTTACTCTATGTTAATGAACCTTTAGAATATGATTTTGAAGAAAATAAGCATGTTAAATATAACACATCACCTTCCCCATTGCCTTCCTTTCTTGTTCATTATTTTGAGTCATCCATAAGTGATTCCATAACCCCTTTTCATATGATCTCAAATGACCATGAGCCCTTTTCCCATCCTAAGTATAGTATAAATGAAGAGCCACTCATTGGATATATCTTAACTCCTTGGGCACACCCTTAGGAATATGAGCACACTATCATTTCCCCTCTCCAATGTGACCATCTCATTGAGCAACTTATTTGTTGCACTCCTTCCTTCCCTCAGTCTCATTTCCCCTCCCACCGTGACCTTGTGACATCCACAAAGCATAATATTATGAACATTGATTGTGATAGGTAGTTTCTGAGCTTGGTCATTCATCCATCCATTTTGTGTCTGCAAGAAAGGCTCTAGATCTCTAAAAAGGTGTCCTTCCCCTCATCCAAGACTCCTTTCTACATCATATGGATATCATACTTTTCCGCCACCCATCCACATCATCCTCCATGTGATTGTGTTTGTGTTGAATTTGGGATATATTGCATGATTAATCATATATGCAAGCATATTTATATTGATCTAATGGTATGTTAGTTGCACTGGCTCTATGATTACACTTAGTATTTTCATGAAATGATATGCATGTTAGGGTAGGGTGCATTGCATGTTGATTTTCTCATTAGAAGTTAGAACTAACATCATGTTCTTTATCATGTTATATAAGCTGCATTTAGATAAAATTTATTTCTTGTTGATTTTTATGGCCTAATATAAGCATGGGCGATCATAAGATGCCACAAAAACATGTTGCCCCATGTGCTTGGTCTTTGATATGTGCAGGGAGCAGGTCTGCGGTCTCAAGAGATTGTTGATGTTCTCATGACCTCCCCATTTGAGTACGTTCATGTGCTCTTATGAGAGTTCATGTCCCAATTGGAACTAGATATTACCCACCACCCATGGGTAGTATCAATTGGAGAAATAATTTCTCCTAGATGGTCCTCAGTCGGCATCCAACAACCCCTTAGAACCACCAAATAGCTCGATGTGCCACTAGCTCTGCAACCTGGGCTAGTTGTATGCTCCCTCGCCCATATGTTATGATTTTATGTTTGAAGCTGAGCCTCCCAACCTTGAAGGTATGGATTTTCATGGTGTAGTTGGATATTTTTGTTTACTTATCATGGAAAATTTTGGGCATGGATTAGTGGGGGGTTTGACGAAAAGAGTGGGCTTGGTTTGTACTCCTTTCTCCTTTGACCAATGTGATGGTTAACCTTGTATCCTAGTCTCATGGGATCTCCTTTATTTGCTACTAGCTTTAGGGGTGGCACTACATGGGAAACCCGAATTTTAGTTGTGTGGTCCGTCTTCTCGACACCATATATGTTACACAGTAATTTGTCACCATGCTCATTTTCCCGTCCCTGATCCTGAAATGCCCCATGACAGATCTTGTGCAATGTTTCCACCATCAAGAAATATGTTAAGACATCCCTTGAAGATCCAAAGAAAACTGCCTTGGAATATTACTGAAGAAACTTGGTAAAATTCCTAGTTTCCTGGGTTAGCACTTTTCCTGGTGCCATGCTCATGTTGATGTCATATTGACAGTTTTGGCTTAGCATTGTCGGCGCCCTTATTTCTTAGAAAACCACATTGATCCCTTTCTCGTAGTGTTTCCTCAAATGGAGGAGAAACATTGACCTTTAGAAGCTCTAGGGTGATGAGTTGGTTGTTAAATGGTGGTGATAAGGTCAAGCTCTCTGATTTTAGAGCTTTGATCTCATCCATGGGGGTTCATCCCTCATAAAGCGTGCTTTCCTCCTCCTTTCATGGGATCCTAACCTCTTCTCCCTTCCTATAAATTCATATCACTCATTCCTATAATTTTAGAGCTTGGTTGGTCATTTTCAGACTCGTCTGAACTCTCGTTCCCTTTCATCCTAGCATTGTGATAATGCCTATGTTTTCAGGAGAAGGAATGCTTTAGAGCTTCAGTGAAGTACTCATATTTTCACCAAAGGAGGCATCCAACATCAAGGCCTGGGTTGTAAGCTCTCCTTTTATACTCCTTGATCTGCTAGACAACTAATGTTTACGATTATTATGTATTTTATTATGTTTGATGTTGTCTCTTGATCATCTACATGTGTTCATGTGCCATCAGTAGCAGGAATCGAGCCTAAAAATATCATGGATCAAGGTCATCATCAACGGATTCAAGCAAAGCGTTGGGGAAAAGGTACTTTTGTCTCTTTTCTTGTCGCATTGTAAACGTTAGTTAAGAGAGATTTGCATTAAAAAGAATCTCGTGTTGCTAGACCCACTCTAGGGCTAGACAGATCGCCTTTATCCACAAAGGGGATTTATCTTGACAACAGAAATGGCAACTCCATTAGGGAGCTTAGCCTCTTAATCTTCCTTCCTCGGATTGACCTTGGATCAGTTGCACCGATTTCTGAAATCTAAGCTTACTTAGGCCTTTGTTAGCTTGTGTAAGGTTTGATAGTCACTTCATTGTGTTAGGTTTGGTGTTTGTGTGAGACTCTTTTTTATATTTCCATGTTTTTAGCGACCAAAGCGCTTTCTGTTTGCACAGTTGCACTCGTAGCGCCATTCTATATAGTACAGTTGCGCTAATTTGCCTTTCAACACCCTTCTTCTTATCATAGAAGCGTTGATCTCAGACATAGGAAAAATTAGGGTCTTCCCTTTGATTTTCCAGTGTTTCCTGGCCCCTAAAGGAAGTCTGTAGGATTTCAGTGATCTCCTTCTTGTGTTTTTGCCTTACTTATTTTCTATGAGCGAGTTTTTTTCGTCTCCTTGATTTGTTTGTAAGTTGGGAGATTTTTCGCCATTTCAAACACCTTTTGTTGCATTGTTCTTGACTTGATTCAAAGTGATTTGTTGTATTCCGTGGTCAACACTGCATCATTGATCTGACCATCGGTTTAGTGTCAAACATAAGATCACAAATTGTTTGATTCACAACTCTAGAAGAGTGTGTCTTTTGTCTAAATTAAAAGAATTTGAAAGTGATTTTCATTTTAGTTTTGATTTAGCTTATCTTTATCGTTTTAAAAGAGTCAAGAGCATTTCATTTGTGCATTTTCTAAAGCGATTTTTGTTTTGTTCGATTGAAAGAAAAGTGAAAGGATTTTTATTTCTTCTTTCGTTCATTTGTTTTTGTTTTGATGTAGCTTTGGGCTAGTTTGGGGGGCATTATTGTTGTTGCATTGATTGCACTTTTGCTTGTATATCTTCCCTAAAACGTTTAGGCTTCATCGAAATGGAAGGTTTTATTTTTTTGCATTTATCCTGTACCATAATTATTCAGGTGACATCAATTTTGATCCAAAACTGAAACTTAACTCAAGATCAACATTAAAATTCACTCAATTTACCTCAAGGAGAATTGGAACTAACGAGAATATTTAGTGGTCTAGGCTAGAGACGTGTTTTGGCATCGTAAAATGTAGGAGTTGTCGCTAATGGTCTGCGTTACAGCCTAGGGGCGATATCCCGTCCCAAGTATGGAAGTATATTGATGTATGATAAGTATATTTGGGGCACTCTCATTGAACGGTTACGCATTAGACATTACTACTACGGATTGGACTCCCACGTACTGTCATGTATATTTTGGGAGACACCACTAGGTTGCAAGCCTACCATAGGTAACCGAGTCGGCCGCCTTGTAAACATGATGCACCGAACACAACATTCAGGGAGATTGGCTGTCATACGTTAAGTCTTTGGTCATTTTTTCTATCATTTATCACCAAGGTGTATATTGCAATTCACAGATACTTGGTGTTAGTGTCAGTTTTTGCATCTTTCCACCAGTCATCAAATGGACTCTTATCATGTCTTGTTAGGGTCCCATTGTCAATTTTTTGTCATTCCATTAGGTCATCATGCAAAAATTTGGTCATTGGATGTAGATCTAAGTCTTTTTTACTCCTTCCAAAATTTTACTAGTTGTTAGCTTATTTCACCTCTCAGCTGAGTGTACCATCATTCATAAGTTGTCATCATTATTATTGTCATATTTATCATGGTTTCATTCTATCCCGAGTCTCCATTAGGTTTTTAGGGTTCCAAGGTCATCAAATCATCATTCCATGCATAAAGTCTGGCAAGTGAAGGAGTGGCAAGTAATTTCATCAAATAAGCTTGATTTCAAAGAAAAATGTAATTTCATGTTCCTAATTTGTAATAAGTATTTCAAAGTTTCAAGTAGTTGCAAATGCTCAAGTTCCACCAACAAAAAGTTCAAGGTTCCAAGAATAAATTCAGTGTTCCAAAGCCACCATGTTCAAAGATCGAGTTCAAGGTTAAAAGTGAAAAGTAAATGAAAGGTTGATTTTGAAAAAGGGAAATGTGGGTCCATGTTCATTTAATGTTTTTTTGTTCCTCCAAGTTTAAAAGGCCCTACAATACCAAAATTCATTCATTTTCACTCTCCAACATCAATCTCAACTTTCCCAAGTCAAAAAACCAATTTTTGCTTCGAGAAATTGAGTTTTTGGTCCATCGTTGTGCTTTTCATGTGAGCACACTGCACTTTTTCCAAAGGCGTTGAGCTTTTTGTAGAGTTAGTTGTGCTTTTCTAGGAAGCTAGAATACATCCTTGTAATTATATTCCCTACCCCATCCCCCTTGTCATTTTAATTTCCCATCACTTCCCTAAGGTTCCTAACTCCCTTATACCCTTATCTAAATTCCCCCCCACCTATCCCAACTCCCTAACCCCATCATCCCACTCCATTTTCCTTCCCCTTCTCCCCTAGGGTTTATAAGCAAACAAAAATATCATGGAGGAAGAGAGAAACACCATGGAAGAAGAGAAAAAGACCTACAACAAAGGAGGGAAATCTTAAGGCTTGATCCATCGGACACCAGGGAATTGATGTCGTCACCCCTAGTAGTCAAACGTTTCGAGCATGTAGGTTGTTTTGAGTTTTGTGAAATGGTCCAAAGAGTGCAGAACCATCCTAATTTGACCAAGATCTTCATCACAAACCTACAAAAATACCAAGTCACCATTGCAAGGCTGACATTCACCATTTCTACAGACATTATTGCAGCAACAACAAGGATACCTAATGTAAGTGAAAAGTGGTTCAAAACTCAGGATTTGGATGCCCAACCATATGAATCCTACCTTAAAGCACCGTACAAAGACAACATTAAGAAAATCTTTCCTTTTGGTCAACTGCTTAATAGGTTTTCTCCCATGATGAAAATAATCATGAAACATTTCACTTGTGAGGGCAAATTCTCCAACTGTACATCTACCACATCAGGCTACTCATGCATTTCACTAGGGTGAAATTGCTCAAGATCCCCTATTATTTGTATAGGAGCATTGACAAGATTGCCTACAAGATACAAAACAAAGAGTATGAGCTTCAAATGAACAATATTTTCCATCATTCACTCATAAAAAATCATTTCCCTTCATCACCTCAAACAACCGAACATTGCTTGGGAGACTTTCATTGAGGCAAAGGTCTTCACATCGCCACCCAATTAGCCTGCTAGACCTATTCCACCATCAACCTCAGTTACTCAAAGAGAAACCAAGTCATTTAGTAGGGCTGCAGTCAAGAAAAACCAAAAGGACAAAGAGGTCATAAATTATCAGAGAGGACATAGGCAAGTGTTTGCTCCACAAATTGTGTA
Organism: Pinus albicaulis; assembly: GCA_034641835.2. Lineage (NCBI taxonomy): Eukaryota > Viridiplantae > Streptophyta > Pinopsida > Pinales > Pinaceae > Pinus > Pinus albicaulis. The sequence continues at coordinate 1,773,205,736 of CM076580.1, forward strand.
AGGGGCCTTACCTTCTACATCAACAAATCAGGGATATCATAAGTAACAACAGACAGTTTTCCAAGAGAAAGAAGCCCTTCACCGTGACATTGAGATGATGGACTTGGAGTCCCAAGAAGAAAAGGAAAGCCTAAGCCTAGTCATCAAAGAAAAATATGCCAAAATCAAAGAGCTGGAAGACAATTTGGCAAGGGCCTAGTTTGTTATCTCCTTCCTTGAGCAAGAGAACAAACAATTGAAAGAAAAGCAATTACTCTTGGAAATGGACTTGTTGAAAGCTAAGAGGAAAGATGTCAAAGGCAAATCAGTGATTGTACATGATGATTCTGATGAGGATGAGGCCCAAACCACTTAGAAAAGACCAAGAACAAGGGGCCTAAAAAGAGCATTGGAAAAGGAAAAACAACTGGAGGCACTTCTTGTAGAGGAACTCACCTTTGAGGACATGATTGCAATGGAAATCAATGATGATAGGGAAGTTTGGCTTGAAAAAGTAAACATACACCTGGAAAATCTCCTTCACAAAGCCAACAAAGACAATAAGATGTTGAGGCACATGGCTGATCACTACCATACCAGAAACAAGATTTTCAATGTCAAGGTTAAGCAATTGCATAATAAGCTCAAAGAAACCCTAATCAACCAAAAGGAGAGGGGAAAACTCCATTTTCTTGTTGATGACTCCTTGGTTGCTTAACACACTTCATCAGGACCTCATCCAACAATTTTGAGAGTTTTTGGGCAAGTTTTTGACATTTTGGTAAAAAATTATTAGTTGTTTGCACAGTCATCCTGCAAAAAGCGTAGGGTGGCGCACACTGCGCTTTTTCTGGGAGCCTCTAAATGATTAAAAACCAATGGGGTTTGATAGATAATGGCCTCTACATCACATTTTGACTACTGACACTCCAAAATCTGGGCTTTTGACAGGTGGAAAAGCCGAAAAACCACCTAAAAACCACCTTTCTGCTAGTATTTTCAGCCTCACGCTGCGCTTTTTTACCAGTCTTGTGAGATTTCACTTTTGAGGAGCTTAACTCCACCATTTTCAGTTCTTGAGGACACTTCTGACAACTAGATAGGAAGATATTTCCAATGAGTTATCTTGCACTCAATTGGACTTTTGCAAGGTAGTTAAAAGTCAATTGGAATCTCACGCTGGGCTTTTCCCAGGGGCATGCTGCGCTTTTTGCACACACGCTGAGCTTTTTCCAGTCTCTTGTTTTCTTTACAAATTTCACTTTTTCTTAGTTGACTGATGGATTCCATGGAGTTTTACTGATGTAAATGTAAAAATCAAATATAATTATGTCGTGTATAGTTACTAGAGGAGATACATCAAGTAAAATTCTATTTTTGGGTCAAGTGAATCAATTTCATCAAAGATAGGTATGAGTTGGTTAACCTCCCTAGTCATTAGGATTCCAGTTGAGGACTTTCAGGAACAACTCGACAAGTCATGGATTCGACCCTTGAGAGTGGGAGAAGTCTGTTTTGGTCTATATCTTTCATTTCCTTTTTCATTTCAAGGGTGGGATGTTGTGTAATTGATCTTTGAACACTAGTGTATTCAGTGATTTGGCAGGAAATAATAGACATAGTTGCAACTATTGTGGTGGGATTCATGTGGTATGTGTTTTATCAGAGTTTATTTCTTCTGTTTTCATATGTATAAATTTTTTGTGCCCTGCCATTCCATCTCCATGCTTCCATGTGATTGATTTCTAAGTTGATAAGCATAATTCATTATTTTGATGCGTTGTTTTGGAGAAATTATCACAGTTATGTTTCACATTCCTCTGATATAAATGAATTCATGATTTCCATGCTCATTTTGAAACCACATTAGTCTATCACACTCACCAAGCTACCTTATAAGTGTTAAAGTATGTGCCTACCTTGCCCCATCATATCTCTGCAAGTTTGATTTTCACAACCCTGACCTAGTCTTTCCTAGACCTAATTCCTCATCGAACACCAAATCCAAATCAATCAAACCCTAGAGCCTGCTATACCTAGCTTAAAATATTCATTATCTAGTCAATTTGGCTGTGATCTCACGGAGAGAGCCCTCTCCTTCCTAGTAGGGCTAGCTACTAGGTCAAAGTGGTATGTGGTTACCTTTGTTGGTATCCTTCTCAACCTTCATAGATTCGATGGAGTGATAACACTTGGTAAACCTTTTTGCCTAGAACACCCTTGATTTTTTTATTTTATTTTTATTTTTGTTAATTCTAAAAGTAATTGCCCACGAAAACATCTTATGTGTGTAGTTCTCCATCCTCGTTATTTCTTGGTAAATTGTGAGTTTTTTCACCTCTTCCTTATTTGATCTTGTTTTGAAAGGTCATCGTGGTTGAATCGTCGAAATCGCCTCTTCCCTCCTCTAATGGATCTTAAGAACCTCCTCTTGAGGTCCCTCAGTTTCTAGTTGGGCCCCTTGAAGTACAAGGTGTTGAGCTCAGGATTGTCATCAGTGTTCAACCCATATCATCTCGACCATCGCCTGACAATTCTCCTTGGACGACATTAGAAGACTCTGATCTAGAAAGCCCCGACCATATGCACAGTTCTCGGTCTTTCCCAGAAATCTTCTCTTTGATCTGATTGTGGTCTCGCCTCAACATGCTTATAGCGCTTCTGATAAACTTGGAACTCCCTTTCGCGCTTCTCCAGTAGCATCTCGCTCTACTGTATGTCGGTTATTTCCTGACGAAATGGCATCTAATGTTGAGGATGTTCCATTTGTGAGCGCTCCTCAGGGCAATCTTCAGGAAACCGCTGGCACTTGCATCCCAGAAGATGCTTCATCTATGTTTCCCTCTGAAAGTGAGTTGTTTCGTTCCAGACTTCAAGATTCGGGCAGTGGGACCAAAATACCTTCTAGTCAGGTTGCGTCTATGCTTCCACATGATTATTCTTAATTGGGAAACCTTATTTCTGGAGCTTCCGGTGGTACACCTTTATTCTTAGATCCCATTTGGTCAACGGGTATTCCTCCATCTTCCGGCCCATTCATCTCAAATATGGTCTTCGTGTCTCAACCTATCATTAACCTACAATCACTATTGGTCAAAGGAATGTGTCAATCGGATCCTCTATCCCCTACTCACTATCTATGATTACTGCATTTCCACCATTGAGTTGACAATCCATGGTTTCGTTCATGCCTGGGGGGAAATATAACCCTATTTACGTACCTTCCCTTTTGGGTGGGGGGCAGCTGAGTTCTGGATCTCTTCTTGGGGTAGGACAACCTCACGTTTAGTATTCTCAGGTTCAGCAACCCCTTCAGCAACCGAACATATTGTATTCGTATGTTCAGTAATCTAACATCCCTTATGTTCAACAGTCGAATGTACAATATCAGTATGTTCTTTCATCGAACGTGTCTTAGCAGTACGTCCAACAGCCCCAGCCTTCAGTTAGTGTTGTTGCGAATAATCCTCAGTTTGGTTCTTCCACCCAAGCTAGTATGAATCTCCTTCTGGGTCAATTTGGTCCTCTCCCCAATAGCCTGGTACTCAATACCAGCCATTTCCTCAAGGTCAGTACCAGAAACCCCAGTTTGTGCCTCGGTATGGTGCTCAATATTAGCATATTCCTCAGTACCAGCAGGCCCAATAAAGACCTTAGGTTAAACCCTATGTTCAGTAGGGACCACAGGCTGGACCTTATGTTCAGTAGGGACCACAGGCTGGACCCTATATTCAGTAGGGACTGCAAACTGGACCTCATGTTCAACAGGGACCTTACCCTTGATCCTATGTCCAACAAGGTCCGCAACCTCAGTTCCCAAAAGGGGTCTTATCAACAACCCCAACAATGTCCCTACCAACAATATCTATAGCAAGGTCCTTAACATTCATGGGGGAAGTATGTGTATCCTGGACAAAATCCACCCTATTGGGGGCAGAATCCGAATCAATCAGGTTGGAACTCCTGAACTTTTGCGCCTCATCATCTGCCCTTGCCATTCCTGGATATGTTGGAATTGTCAGATGTGTCAAAGCTCACAAATGACCCCATTGAGCATCAACTGCATTGGTCGCCAATTCCAACTAAAATCTCAGGAGATTGTCCAAAGTTAGAAGGAAAATCAGGGGAAGACCCCCAAACCCATGTTATGACATACCACTTATGGTTCTCCTCTAATTATTGGGTTGGCGATTATATTTATCTTCGCCTTTTCCAACATACTTTGACCAGTACCACAACCAAGTGGTATATTGAGTTCCCTCGAGGAATTTTCTTCGATTTCAATTCCTTGGCTATGGATTTCCTTACTCACTTATAGCTACTTGTCCAGTATGAAACTGACACCCACCTTCTCACTTCATTGAAGCAGCCAATTGCTATGCATATTTCGGATCACATTCATGAATGGCAGGGTCGTCATCACCTCATCAAATTTGAGATCCATGATCAGTTATTGACTGAGTGGTTTATGAAATAATTCATTCCCAGGATTGCTAAAGATCTTTCCATGGGTGGGTTTGTCACGGAAGAGGAGGTCACTGCCAGAGCTCAATACCCCGATTTGGTTTATTCCCAGTATGGGATTCTATATGAGTTATTTCCTGATGCACCGCGACCTTCGACTGATCCCGCATCATCTCAAGCTCTTGTTACACCTCTGGAGGACGGTGTTATTCAGACAGTGGCTCATATTGATAATAGTGTGCCTAAAACTTCTTTGAAGTATAAATCCACTATTTCCGCTGCACCCTCCACTCCTTCCAATAAATAGAAGAATCCTGGTAAAAAATCAGAGGTAAATGTTGTTCAATCTACCACAACAGATAAATCCTAAAAAGGTAAGAAAAAGGGTAAAGGTAAGTCCAAATATGAAAACCCTAAACAATATTCAAAGAAGTCATCTGCTGACGATTCTTCGACACGTAAGCCTAAATATCCTTGTGTGATATGTGATGACGATTATTACACCAAGGATTTTCCTCGGCGTGCCAAAGTTGCTCGTCTTCTAAAGGGCGCACCCGGGACTCTGATTTTTTTGAAAAACATTTCCCTTCTTAGCAGACATAAATGGTAGATCAAGCTCAATCATCTGGAAGCTCTTAGTTTTTCATGGCTGGAACAGAATATATCACCATTACCACGAGAACAAAATACTACCCTAATCCGTCCAAGGCGCCTGTGGAATTAGAAGTTACAGATCACCCTTCCTCTTCTGCGCCCCCTACCTTTGGTCCTCTCCAGATTGAGAGACCGAGTAGTGACTCCATCATTCGGACACCCCCAAAAGGTGTTCTTCGGAAATTGTCTTATAATCCAAATGTGAGAGCTACACAACACTAGTGAGCCCTGGTATTGCACCAAGGGTGCTGCAACTCCCAGGGGCTTCCCTACTTTACTTTATCAATTCGAGGTTCATACAAACTTGGAGGTGACAGTGCTATATACATAGCAGATGCATTCTACTCATGTCATCCTCTTCCGCTCTACAAAAGGGTGCTACTTCTAGGGTTTCTCGGTGAAGTTTGTCGCACTTCAATAAAACTAAAGTAAATTGTAGAAAGGAAATGATAGAAATGAAACTAATTTAATTTGCAGAAAAGAAATGACGGAAATGAAAATAATTTAATTTTCAGGAAGGAAATGGCAGAATGGAAACTAATTCTAAACCACACTTAACTTGGTCAGTCGGCTAAACACACCCTACTTATCTTGTACTCTATCTATAATGCTTCTATTTATGCAACTATTCATGACCTAATTCTAATTGAAAGAGTTTTGATTGCATTCTGGAGAAGAAAAGGGGTTAAAGGAGCCGAGGGAAGGCTAAAGCACATAAGGCAAGGCTTAGAAGTGTGAAAGAGGGTTTAGAGTTTATTAAAACCTATAATATCACAAAAATTCTTTGGAGAGGTAGGCTTTGAAATTGTGATGGCGGAATTGCAATGGGACGGAAGTGCGATATGTGATATCGCAATTCGAAATATCGCAATGTTGGTGGAGAAGTGGAAGTGCAATCAGGAGGAAAGTGTGAAATGCGATATGTGATGGGGAGAGAAACCACAAAATGTGATTTGCGATGGGTAAGAAACTGCAACATGCGAAATGCGATAGGACAGTGGAGTGAGATGCGAAATGCAATAATTCAGATGACGTGGTGATAGGGCAGCTGGCAGAGCGCTTTAATCATATCATAATCAACGAAAAGGAGCAGTAAGTGTTAACGAAGTGGGAGCGAAATGTGCGAATTGCGAAATGCGATAATGTCGAATTTACGAAATGCGATGGGATAGAAATTGCGAAACACGATGGGATGGAGACTACAAAATGTGATAAGTCAGATGCGTGGCGGTAGGACAGGTGGAAAAGCACTTTAATCATATCGTAATCAACGTTGGGAGTGGGGAAATGTTAATGGAGAGTGGATGGAGATTGCGAAAAGGAATTTCGGTAAGTTCAAAGGTAAGGGTAAAGTCAATTTCTAAAGGATTTTCGATTGTTTTCATTAATAATCAGAAAACGTAAGGTAAAAAGGAAAATCATGAAAAAGCTGCAGAACAACCAATAAAGGGAAGAAGATATCTTGTGAGATGCGAAGTGCGATAAGTGGGAGTTTCGAGGATAAATGCAGAGATCAAACTTTTAATGGTTTTTGTGAATAAAAATGGTGCGCCAGCTATTAAGGAGAGAAGAAGGAGGGAAATGGAGGCGCAACAATAGTGCTCAGACGTGAAAATGGAGCTGGAAAATGAAGCAGGACGTCTTGATGAACTTCTTTGGGACTATTGATACTTATTCCTGCAATCAAACCTACTGATTCATGCACGAAAATAGACAAAATCTATGATAATAATAATGAACAGAAAGACTTGGACTGATAATGCAATTTCTTCCCTAAACTCATAAACAATGAACTAAAAGTAATTTTTGGCCCGTGGGCAGGTCTACCCTCTTTGAACTCTATGGACGGAGATAAGAGCGGTAGGCTGGATCCACAACTTTTGGAGTTTTCCTCTATTCTATTACTCTCATAAGAAAATGAAAAACTACAACAACACAATGAAAGCAAAAACTAAACAACAATGAAACTATCAGAAGTAGAACTAATTGAATGACAAAAACAAAACTAGCTAAATGACAGAAAGAAAATAATGAAAACAACAGAGAAGCTGAGGCACATGGATTGGGCCCTAACCCACGAGCCTCACTCCCTAAAACTAGATCAGTAAAATAACATCTGACTACTCATTGCATTGCAAAAATACAATCTTATTACTTCTTGAAGGTCTTAAACAACAAAAGCCTAATAGAATGGAAATGAATGGATGGGATGGAATGGAATGCAAATGGAATCGGCTGGCATCAAATGGAACATAATCAACCCTAATTAGCTCTTTATAAGCTTTATTTATCCTCAAGGTAAGCTACCAACACCTCCTTAAAAAATAGTGGTTGATTCCACTTTGACTACAAGTAAACCATAGATTGAGCGCACTTTGTCTTAAGTTTGCTTCGCTGCCTTTGATAGTTAAGGAAGGTGGACAACCCCCTTGAATCTCTCTAAGATATCTCCATAATTTCCTGACACTGTGCTCATTTATTCTTCAATCTTAATCTTCCAGTGGCAGGGAGCAAGTCCCTAAATTATCTCCTTCTCCAAATCTACATAATCTGCCCAATATTCTCACAATATTCTACAAAAATAACCAATATTAGACACAAATATGAAATTACCTTTAAACCTTCCCAAGAACATATTAAAGCATAAGAAAACATTATTAAGTGCAGAAGGAGAGATTTAATATATCTCTTCATGTGCATAAGGAAGGTAGATGGGCCTAAGAAAGGTTATATGGGCCTTATTTTATGTCTAATTTAGAGGCCCATCAAACACTACAATATTGTAGAAGATATAGCTCAAGTGCCTTCGACGATGTCGGCTTTAGAGATCCTTCAATCGTGTCCATCACAACGGAAGGCACTACTCTCCGCTATTGAAGGGTTTGATCTCGTAGATTCTAATCTTATTACTTTCGATCTCGAGAATTTAATTCCTCTCCTCCCATCTCAGGTAGATTTTCTGATTCAAGTTACCATCATGGGAAAGAATATTCATCAGACTGTCGTTGGTGAAGGTGCTTCGACCTGCATCATGTTTATTGCATGCCGGAAAGCCATTGGCTCTACCCCATTGAGTCATTCCCCGAATACCTTGGAAGATTTCGACGGTATAGGTTCTCGATCGTACGGTATTCTTAAGGCATTGCGCATCCTGTTGGAGGGGAAAACGGTAACCATGGAATTTGAAGTGGTAGATGCCAAATTGAACTATAATCTCCTTCTTGGACGTATTTGGACGAACGCTATGGTATGCGTAGTATCCGCCATTTTTCGTGTCCTCCGTTTCCCTCATCAAGGGAAGATAGTGAATGTCGATCAGTTGGCTTTCTTCCCCTCTGATTCTTTAGCAGACAACATTCCGTATGTTGGGAAGACCGCTACTCCTTATGAGAACGTCAGGACGGGTCTATTCAAAGACTCGTCCCTTATGGGAGTTTTTCCACTCCCACCTCCAAATGTCGCCTCTGTTAATATGATTTCGTTTGGTCACGATCCATGGATTGTTCCCAATCCGGCCAACTCGAGAGTTTTGGTGACGTTATGCCTCTAATCTTGGCTGAGAAAATGTATCAAAGTATTCTCACAGATTCTGAGCCTACATCCGGAACCAATGATAATTTGGTTTCCTCTATGGACACTTATGCATATTCTCCTTAGTTTGGTTCTTGGGAATCTGATGATCCCTTGAATGAGATTTTCCCCACGGATGAAAGTATGGTGGAGGTAATGTCCCTCGAAGAAACTCTATGGGATGATGGACATCATCGTTCCTCGTTTCTCTCAATCCCAAGTGACATATCCGCTTGTCTGGGATCCCATGCTTTGCTAGTACTGACTGACCCACTTCAACATCTAACCTTGATTCATGAAGTGTTGTCCGAAGGGAACATGGGGAAATATCACTCCAACCATTCTGATCGACATATTTGCGATTGTGGAGAATGTATTTTTCTGGGTTTCTTATTCTCTCCACGAGATCAAGATTTACACTACTTTCCTAAAAAAGCATAACCCACCCATCACCGTTTGGTCACTTTCCCTATGGGGCAGTATTTCCCTACTTTGTAACCCTTACTCGGCCAGGGGGCATGGGCACTTCATTGCTGTTGTGAATTTTCTGATAAAATTGGCTGAGGTAATGCTTACACACAATATCGATGGTAGAACTATGGGTCTATTTCTGTTAATCATGACAAAATTCAGTCATCTGAGTTCATTATTGAAGTTTATCTGAAAAAATGTTACGCTTAATCATAAGTGTGATACTTTGTACATTAGTGTTTTATTCATTATTGTGATTTGAGTTGATTTTTGGTGTGATTGTTTGCTTTGCAGATGTTTCCTCTACTCACCTTGTGTTCCACTTGGTTTGCAGATGTGTTCGAATCATTATGTTGGTTTTACTAATGGCACTTTCCATAGCACACAAAAACTGTCTTCCGCAGCATGGGCGCTCTTTTCCCTTAATGGCGAGTTGGTTAATTTACAAGGTATTTGTTTGGGTCGAACAAATAACAATATTTCCGAATATAGTGCAGTGATCGAGCTATTATCGGATGCCATTGATCTCGGGATTAGAGATTTGGTTGTTAAGTTGGACTCACAACTCGTTGTGTTACAATTAAATGGTCATTATTCTGTGTGAAATCCTCAAATTTTGCATATGTATTTCCGTGTTAAATTATTGGAAAGACATTTTGATTTTATCACATATCCATATATTCCAATACGTTTAAATAAATTAACATATACATTAGCAAACCATGTCTTAGATAAACATTTGCGCAATATGTAAAAAATCAAAACATTATCATGATACACAAGTAGCTGTAGAAATGTATAGATATATATATATATATATATATATATATATATATATATATATATATATATATATATTTTTTTTTTTTTTGGTAACAGAGCACATATTTTCAAGTGTGTTACATCCAAAATCTCAGAAAATATGTGCTCTGTTACCAAAAATAAAAATAAATAAATAAATAAATATATATATATATATATATATATATATCGGCCTGTCAAGTGTGTTACATCCAAAATCTCAGAAAATATGTGTTTTGTTACAAAAATGGCTCTTTGAGCCTGCATCAGTACAAAAATACAAAACAGGGTTGCTATTCGCCCACATGGTGCTCATGGTTGCACATGACTACTCGAATCACTCGCCAGAGTAATCGACGCAGTCTGCCCGGAATTCCGACAGTATGCCTCTGGAGGTACAAAGGAATCTCATCGAATGTAACATACTCTGGAATGCCTCTTGTTAAGCCAACCAGGTTCTGCTCCAACTCGGCTAGTGTATCTGCTCCCTCCTCATAAGGAGCATCGTCTACCGGGCGGGCTACCCTCTGCGCAATTGGTGACATACCGGGCTGTCTCTGAGGTCCCATATATGTAAAACATCATAAGTTTACGTTTCAGAGTACATAACAAAAAACATTCAAAAAGTAAAAATGTTAAAAAAATAATTTTTAACTGCATCGGTCCACTGTGTGCCTGGTGGAGCAGGAAGATCCGAATCTCCTCTGAAGTCGATGCCAACATATGCGTAGTCCTCAACTATGATAAGTTGATGCCACAACCAACTAAAAAAGCCTACGGGGAAATGCATATGTTGGTCCCCACCCTGTCGGGGCATAATGTCTCACTATCTCATCAACCTCGGGTCCCTCGGGGCTGGATCATGGATCTCTAGCCACTAGTACTAAAAAAATGGTACTCTCTCTAGAAAGAAGGTCACCAAGATGGACACGTCCCCGAATTTTTTTAGTCGCCCTGTCTTGCACTTGGTTAATTGGCTCTTCATATTGGCCAGTAACCCCTCACACCAGTTAAGCATTGTTGGGGCCAAGCAGTCCACCGCGTATTGGAATTGAGATTTTGTTGCCTCATGCAACGCCTTGGCTCTTGCCACTCTAGTAATTCAATGTAGAATTGTGTGCAAGGGAAGCACTCTGATGAAATAAATATCTACCTTCCTGCTCTCTGTTTTTCGAGCCCCGAGACAATATCCCTAGATGAGCATGCTAGTACTCTCAACCGCTGCGCGAGCTCCAGAGAGTTGGATTCTCTCCCCTCTCTTGGACAATCCAGTGATGAAATAGATGTCCATCACATCTAGTTCTAGCTCTTGGTATCCGATGATAAACGTATGTCGGTCCACATCCCATATGCTAAGCAAGTATTGGAGCATCTCCAGCTGAGCTCTCAACCTGGATATTTGAAATAATTTCAACAAAATGCAATTGCATAATGCATTGACGCAATTTTGATCTTGCAATGCTTGGTGGTCTTCCACCTCGCGGCCTCGTTCTTTCCATTTGATCGACATCTCTGAGTAAAACACCTGCAAAACATGTTTAAATGGCATTTTAGGAGTTTTCACTGTAGTAATTTTGGAAATTAACCTTAGATATGGGTGGATTTCTTGTTTTAAAATCTTTCCTGCGGTCAGTGCGATTATCTGAATTAATTCGGTGCTAGTGGCCATTGTTTTGTAGATTAATCCCTCTTGTGGACAAGAGCGATCTCCCTAGTACCCCAATAGGTAACTAGAAACAAGCAACCATTTGAATACCTATTTCTCTAAACTATTAACATTCATATTTTTATAACATAGAAATGAGGAGGTTATCCTCGTACCTTTCAATGAGACGTTGTATATAGCCTTTTGCCTTTCGCTCCAAAGAAATCCTTCAATGCTGAGAAGAACCTACAATCACAAAAAATGAAAAGGATCAAAGCACCTGCAGTATATAATAATAAAAAACACCAATTCAACTTAATTATCAAGGAGACTAAACCCACGGGGTGGCGGCTTGTTGGTGATTGAGTGTTCTGTTATGACACTCGTTTGTAAAGGTCACCGGTTCAAACCCCGTGGGTGCCCGTCAAGAGTAAGCCTGTGAAACTTGCTGTGTATTGTGAGCGGAGGATAATGCCAGCCACGAGGGTTTTCATTGGCAGCAGCGCGATGTGATCTTGTGTGGCAGATATGATTGTATGGTTCTCGTTACTGGTTTCCCTCCTGAAAAAATAATAATAATAATAATAATAATAATACATAAATTATATATATATATATATCAAGGAGACTAAGTATTGGCATCATTTCAATGAATTCAGAAACAAGACAATGAGAAAAAGAGATCCATATGTATTATCAAGTATAAAAAAGAGAAATCTTACAACCTGAGCCTTGATGTTGTACATATTTCTCCCGTATGTCTGCGCAATCGTATCCTCGGTTTAACAATCCTTCATATTTATAATGACTAACATGAATTCTTGTGTACAAAGGTGTGATATTCAATGTACAATCAACTCATACCAACTTAGTATCTCAATATCTATCAACTTACAATCTACCCTTAAACCTGAAACTTCAGCTCAATTTATAGAGAGATTGAGAAGGTTTCAGACCCATCAAGAAAGGGATGAGGTCCTCTAATGAAGGGATTAGGGTTCCTTTAGCCAAGGGATAAGGTCCATGAGTGGAGGGATATAGCTTGAACTGACGCGACTCTAGAGGCTTCCAGTTGGGGGAATATTCTCCCAAATAGGCTTCTAGAAGTTACTTTTTTTTTGTGTTTACTTCCTTTTACAGGGGTGCACAGTTTTTATTGGCGGACAGAGCGACGATCGTCGTAATTAATAGAAGAAGTATCAACGCATGTGCATGCAATGGTAAAAAAAAATGTGCAGGTAACTTTTTAAAGGTTTTAAAGAGATTTTTTCCAGCTTCCAAGACTTGGTTCAAGAACATGAATGCTTTTTACTTCTAAGGAAGCATGAATATGGATGGTGATAGATCCATAATGACAGTCAAATGTCACAATGACAAAATGTCGTGTAACAGATTGCCCCCCTAATGTGCAAAGTCTAAGAAATTTTTTTGAGAGAGTGAAGCGCTTTATCATTCGAAGGATTGGATTGGAGACACCGATCGAAAACCTGTAAGAAACATTAAATGAAAATATATATAATCATCATTGAGGTAGGAATTCGCATACTCAGAGTAAAACTAACCAAATGTTTTGGTATAGATATGACTTTTAGCATTACATCAAAAGTAGACATAGTATGGACACAACCATCTGTTATGAAAAAATCTATTGTATCATGGATACATAACTCCTCGCTGCTTAGATGGTTGAGACTAGATCCAAGGTCTTGATTTCCGTTTCTCGAATTAGTACGAATTTATCCATGTGATTGATTGTTTCGAAGTCGAACATGGTAGAAACCACTTGATTACCGATCAATAATGAAAACCGTTAACAAGTGTGAGAGAAACCACCAATAATGACAATGGATCTCAAAGTACTTCAGTGCAATCTATGAAGTGTGAATGAATGATTTGTAGTCGAACACTCATAGAGTCATTCGATCGAAGGCCAATGATGGAAACCTGTCATCGAAGGCGAGAAACCTGCCATTTGGGCATGTAGATTCCAAGGTACTGATAGGATTCTAAATCAACTTTCTAAATAATGAACTGATGTTGATAGAAAGTGATTTGTCGCAGGAGGGCCTACGACATGAAACCATTAGGTCAAGTGTTGAAGAAATTTTTTGCAAGGATTAACTCAAGGATGGTTAATGCGAATGGAGACAAATGCTCGCAAACATAGTATCTGATCAAATAGGTAATTGAACTAATACCTACTTTTTTGAGGTAGCAAAAAAAACACCCGATTTTCAGAAGTGGTGATGCAAAATCACCCATTTTTTTAGCATATATTTGACACTTTATTTTTATTTATTTATGAAGTATGAACATTTGTTTTAAATGTTAGTGATTTTCATGCTAATTCTGAAAAGTGTTGACGCGGCATCAACCATTTTTTTTAGAGTGGTGATTTTCATGTTGGTAATAAAACATAAAATTAAAATAAAAAAAAGCTAAAAAAAAACAATTAACTTGTAAAAATAAAAAAAATTTAAAAATAAATAAATAAAACAAAAAAAACAAAAAATTTGAAAATTAAATTAAAAAAGGATTTTTTTTGAAAAACACATAATAAAAAAAAAAGGAAAAAAAAAAAGAAAAAAAGAAAAAAAAAAACAAACATCAAAAACAATTTTTTCTAAATTATTAAAAAAAAATCTTATAATAAAAAAAAAATTAATAAAAAATTTAAAACTAATTAAAATTAAAGAATTAAAATTAAAAGATAAAAATAATTAAAATTAAAAAATAATAATAATAAAAAAATAAAAACTCAAAATTTCAAAAGTTTAGATAAAAAAAAATTATATATATATATATATATATATATATATATATTAAATTTCATATTTGTTTTTTAATTTAATTTAATTTATATATTTTTAATTTTTTTTTTTAAATTTTATATTAAATTTAATATATATATATATATATATATATATATATTATTATTTTTTAATAACATAAATTTTAATATTTTTTATAAAAATATATATATATATATATATATATATATATATATATATATATATATATATTATTTTATTTTTATTTTAAATTAATTTGTTTTTATTTTTTATTTGTTTATTTTTATACCATTTTCTATTTTTAATTGATTTAAAAAAAAATTTAACGTGATATTATTTATTTATATTTTTAATTTGTTTTTTTTTTTTTAGTTTAGATTAAATCCTAATCACCCACGAGTTTCGAATAGGTGACTTTGCAAAAAGTATCCAACGATTTTTATCGTATTGCCCTACACTACATAGGCTTTAATTTCTTTATTTTAAAATTTATTTATATATTGATTTATATATATATATATATATATATATATATATATATATATATATAAAAAGTTAAATTAAATTATATATATATATATATATATATATATATATATATATATATATATATATATATAATAAATAAATCATATATATATAATTTAATTATATATATATATATATATATATATATATATATATATATATATATATATAAAGTTAAATTAAATTATATATATATATAATTTAATTTAACACTATATATATATATATATATATAATTTAATTTAACTTTATATATATATATATATATATATATATATAAAGTTAAATTAAATTATATATAGTAATTTTTATATTTATTAATTTATTAAAATTGAATGTATTTTTTTTTTTTTAAATTAAATTTTTTATTTAAAATTAATTTTTTATTGTTTTTAATGTAATAAAATGTTTTGTTTTGTTTTGTTTTGTTTTTTTTTTTTATAAATATAATTGTATATTTTAATTTTAGTTTATTTTTAAAGATTTATTTGTTTTTTTTAAATTATATAATGATGATGATGATGGTTAACGTCTACAGAGACCAATCTGTGGTCTATCGAACCTTTAAATAATAATAACAATAATAATAATAATAATAATAATAATATATATATATATATATCAGAATTAAGAAAGGAGGTTCAAAAGGTAAAAGAAGCTAGGCAGGAAGGAAAATGGGCAATAATCAGAAATAGAAAAATCGTTATTCGAGATAGAAACCAAAAACATAGTAATAAATAGCAATTCCACATGCTTCGAATTCTTTCTTGGAACTGTCGCGGCTTTCCATGGAAGAAAGGCCCCAAGCTAAGTTGGATCTCAAATGATGTTGATATTGTATTGCTTGTTGAAACTTGGGAGCACGAAGAATCTAAGGTCCCTAACATAGATGGCTTTGCACTATGGTCTACTTGGAATAAGCAATCTTTTAGTAGAGGCATTGGGGGCATAGATTGCTATATTAAGAAGAACATCTCCCCCCATGCTAGGATTTATAAAAACGACCCTTACAACCAATATATTTGGATTGAGATTACTAACATTAATGATAAAAAGACCTACATAGAAATCTGTTATTTTCCCCCATTAATTCTAACTTCTATAAGAAAAAGAATCTAGATAAAAATATTCCTTACACTGGTTTAGAGAATGATATTTCTAGCCTAACTAATGAAGGTAATATCCTTTTAATGGGTGAATTTAATGCTCGAACTTCAAACAAACAAGCTATTCTTCTAAGCAATCATTCCAACCCCAATCCTCTTTGGTTAGATGAAGACCTTACTCTGGCTAGCTGGTACAAAAGGAGCTCTGAAGACCTCGGGGATAATTTGTTTGGGTCGGAGCTAGTCAAGCTCTGTAGTGCTCAAGATCTCATAATTTGCAACGGTCTAAAGGAGTGGCCCAATTCTACCAAGATGACCTACATCCATGGGCTTGGCAGGAGTGTGGTAGACTATGTTATTTCCGATCTCCCTTTATACAACAAAATAATAATTTTTGACATCTTATATGACCACGAGCCTGACTCTGATCATAGGCCTTTACTCATAACTCTCAATTTTGTCATGTATAGAGATCCCATAGAAGATAATCCTTATAGTGAAAAGAACTTAATCTTTGATATAAATAAAAACAACCTCTTTCTGAATGAATTAAAAACTAATTTGCTTCCTTTATCTAGTATAGACAACATAGATGACCTCTATCATAATTTTACTACAACCCTCTCATATTCTATTAAGAAGTTCTCAATTGAAGTTTTAAGTAATAAAAAAAATAGCAAAACCAACCCATGGTATGACAAAGATTGTAAAAGTGCGAGGAGAGAAATTAAGGAAGTCGTTGATGAATCTCTCAAAATTAACAAGATAAAAATCTACAAAGCCCTAACTAAAAGGAAAAAAAAGGCAATATGTTCGTAAAAGACAAGAGAATCTTTTACACCTCTCTAAGGTGGCTCCTAAGAAATTATGGAGGCAGATTCTAACTAGGAAAACTAAAGATAATAATAAAATTGCTTTACACGACTGGAATTCCTATCTTAAAAAGCTTTATGAATCTCCAAATGCCAGGGATTTTGAAACGCTACTCACAACGAAAGAAGTTTTCTCATTAGAAGACATTGATTTTGGGGTTAAATGCCTAGCAAATGGGAAAGCTAAAGACATTGAAGGTTACCGGGCATAAATCTTAAGAATTGGAGGTCCTATCCTCATTGCCCACATCCACAAGCTTTTCAACCAAGCGGTCAAGCAAGGGTTCCCTAAACCTTGGAATTATAGCCTCATTATCCCTATTTTTAAAAGTGGGGATACAAATAACCCATCTAATTATCTAAAAATTATGATCAACCCTCTCTTAGCCAAGTTATATGGTATTATTTTGGAAAATAAGTTGAGCATTTGACTTGAAAGTGAAGGTAAGCGGGCTAAAGGCCAAGTGGGTTTTAGAAGGCAGCACTCAACAACGGACCACCTCGTCACGCTTAGGATAATCATGGAAGAACGCTGCAATGATGAATCCAATCTCTTCTTTTGCTTTGTGGACTTTAGAAAGGTTTCAATACGGTTCCTAGAAATAACCTATGGAATATATTAGAAGAGCTAAATGTTCCTTTCGAGCTAAGAGCTGTGGCTATAAGGTTATACGAGACTGTAATTGCCAAGTTAAAGAGCAATGAGGGGTGGTCGAAAGATATTAAGTGTAATATCAGAGTTAAACAAGGTTTCCCCTTCTCCCCTACCCTATTTTGCATTTACATCGACAAGCTAGAAGGTTGTTTAGAGGAAGCAGGATGTGCTGGCACGATTTTAGCTGGGATAGTTGTTTGGTCTCAATCTAGTCTCCTAAACTGAGCTCATTTAATTGTCAACCAGGATTTGTAAACTACTGAAGTGAAGTGTACCATATGTACCTAGGTGCTTGTTTCCTAATGCGTTGTGTGTAGTGTTTTGTGATGTTTTTGGTCCTTTGTGATGATTTATGATGTTTTTGGTCTTTTGGTGTTTTTGTGTTCACAATGAAATTGTCTAGAAAACTAATGGAAAGGAGCTGGTGGTCAAAACAGAGTTAAGCCTAATTGATGGAATGACAAATGGCAAATGCAATTGGACACATTGAAGCAGAATCTAAACTATGACTAAATAAAAGCAAAGCTTGATAATGACTTTCAAACAAATGATTCAAAACACAAACTAAACTTGAGAACTGATCACTAAGCATGCAAATCCTCTAACTAAACAGTGAAACAACTAACTTACAATGATGCAATGTTTTGTCCTTGATTAGAGATTTGAAACATATTTAGAGGAAAAACATTGTTATCATCATAAGATTCTCTATTCTAGAACTAGTTCCTATCTCTATTCTGCAATTTAATTGAATGTCACAAAACCTTTACTCAAAAGTTATTGATTTCTTTCCAAATTAGTCTTTTTGAGGAAGAGCTCTGTTTATGAAATGATGAGGAAATTGCAGAGGTACTTCAGGCCTTAAAATGATGTTGTCTTCTGTTCATATGGTTATAGATCAATTATGGATTTCAGAACAAGAAGAGGTTTGTGAATAATGAAGGCTATTTTGTTAATCCTAACAACTGAAGTAATCTATTGTGCAATGGATGACAATTTGAATATGAAGTGCAAGTGCAATGGGTTAATCTAAGAATGAACTTAAGATGCCACTAATCTAAAACAATGCTGAACTATAAGTCATCATCAAACTTGAAACAAAGTAACTGAACATGAGTTAAGTGAAATTAAACTCCGGAGCATTCTAACTAAGCTACCATGCATTATTCTATGAAATTACACAATCTTTTTGTCCATCATTATTGATATTTTGGAAGAGTTCCTTCTTTTGGAAGAGTTAGAACAATTCTGACTGTGTGATTGGATGCAAATGCAAATATAAAGGACTGAAAGCAAACGAAAAACTAAGATATCATATCCATATCCTACTCGTCATTATGATGTCTTGGGCAAGCGTTTAAGAGCAAGAACATAGATGATACTTAGTACAAACACACAACTAAGTCATTCATTATCACGGTCATGTCTTGAACTTCTTAAGAATTTCTTGGAAGAGTTTCTTCTTGTGGAAGAATGATTAGAACAAGTGTAACTGTGATAGTGAACAGCAAAAACTACAACTAAATCCTACAGTACTATAGCTATTCATTATTCATCATTATAATCTTTTGGAAGAGTGTCTTCTTGTGGAAGAGTTAGAATGAATATAACTACAGTAGCTAGTTAAAAACAACTATAAATTCAGCTTCTAATCCTACAATACTATAGTCATTTTCCCATTCATCATTATAGTCTTTTGGAAGAGTGTCTTCTTGTGGAAGAGTTAGAACGAGTACGACTACAGTAGCTAGTTAAAACAACTATTAATTCAAATTCAAAATGTAAAGGCAGCTAGAAAACTTATCTAATTTACGCAAAATAAATCCGTGCAAGAGGCAGGGGCCCTCTACCACCTGACGGAATTCAACTCCAAATTAAATCACGCTTCAAAACAACACGATCTGCTCCATTAAAGATGAAATAGTTTGAACATAACACTCTGCGTCTTCAGGAATGTAGCACAGAGTCTAAACAAAATCTAGCATCAAATCTAACATAAAATCTCTAACATAGCTCTCGGTTTCCCAAGTGTTTATAAAGCAAATGCACATAACAATACTTGCAACAATTCAGGAACACTGTCTTTCCTTATCAGAATCACGTTAGGACTCTTTGAAGTGGCTGTGTGAAGAGGAAAATACATCTGGACTGAGACAGTCCTAATAGAAGTCTTCCTTCCTAAATGTGTTCCCACGTTCAAAACCATACCCAAAATTCGTTTCTTCCTCCATGATGAGCAACGAACCATGTAGACATGACGTGGATTATGCCCATATGCGGTTTTTCTTGAGAGGCCACCTGGAACATACTCAAACGTGAAGGTAGCTGCAGAATCGCCGGTTAGCTACGGAATGTCTGCATTCTGCAGCTAGTTCCGGTCAAAATGCTTTACAATGGCAAAAATCACAAAATTTAGCAAGTTAGTCATGTAAATCATTCTAGAAGTAATTTTAACTATATTCATTGATCAATTGGGTCTAAGATAGCAATGGACAAGGGAAAATGAGGTAAAATGAGGTGAAGAAAAGCACAATTTTGAGGCTCAACATACCCCCACTGCTGTCTCTTTGCATGTCCTCATGCAAATTATCCTATGAACTCAGAGGCTTCTGCAAGGACATCTAATCCTCTCCTTCTCCTTTGTCTGGAAGCTAGAGGTCTTCTGGGTTTCCTGATAACAAGTTTGAACCTTAGGTTGGTGAGTGCCTTGATTAACTTTTTGTTCCTTGTCTTCAACTTCTCATTGGTCTTCTCCACTTTGTCTATATGCAGGGATAAGGTTGAGTTCATATCAGTTTTGAGCTTGACTTGATCCTTGAGAATTTCATTCTCATTTTTGATGTGTCTATTCAGTAATTCCAAATCATACCTATCCCTTCTTAATATATCTATTTCAGATAGTGGAGGACTGGGGGTTCTCTCTCTGCTTTCTGAAGCTCTTCTCTCCAAAGTTTCCACATAGTCATAAATTTCCTGTTGAGCAGGGTCAACTTCAGGGGTTCCCTCATAAAAATCCTCTTCAACATCCTCTTCAATGGATGTTTCTTCTTCTTCTATATTGATTACCCCTGTTTGTTTGATTAGTGTTTTCTTCAGTTTCCCCTTTAGTCTGTGGCTTCTTCTAGGCTGAGAAGATCCCTCTCCTTTCTCCATGGCAGATTTCTTGATTACCTTTTCTTCCTTAAGTTGCCTCTTGATTTGGGTCAACTTCTCTAAAATGATTTCCTCACTGCTCTCTTGAACTGGTTTGTCAATTTCATCTTTTGAAGTCCTCCATTTTCTACTTCTCTTTGTAGGCTGTGGTTCTGGTGATGGTTCTTTTGCTTCTTCAAAATGATTTCTTATTAAGAAATCGTCCCATGTATCATTTGTTTTAGCTAGATGATGTTCAATCAGAATTTTGACCAAACCATGATGATATAGGGTTGTCTCTAAAAATTGAACTCTTCTTTGGACACAGGAAGCCATCTTCTTCAGACTTTGAAGCAAGAAATATGGTAGGTTTAAGTCTTCCCCTAGAAAATGCATCATTAGTCTAATGTGGTAGACATAAAATGTTCCATATCTACCCTCACATGTAATAAATTTTTGCATAAGAAGTAGTATGTTTCTCCATTTGTTTTTCAATGCAGAACTGGGAATTCCTTTCTTAAATACACTGACATCCATACCTGGTGATTTTAAAATTTGTTTCTAGGAGTCATTGTGGAATTCTCTATTTTTAAACCATCTCTCTCCAGTTCTGATCAAGCCTGTAGCCTCTGCAATGAAAACTTCAGTGACAGTAAATTTTACATCACCCACCTCAACTTCGGTTCCTTGAAATGATCTAGCAAATGTTTTAGTGACTTCCTTGTGGAAGCCATTAAATTTCTCCAAAAATTGAAGCCATCCTATTTGTTGTAACATTTCTTTGCATTGTGGGTAGCCTTCTAAATATTTTGAACCCACTGGTTCAGTCCTTACGATGAAACCCATGATTATTTCTTCAATGTTCAAATTAAAACTCTTCTACCCACAAAAACAATGACTTTCACTTTTCGGATTGAAATGGCTTTAAGTTCTAAATGGAAATGGCTTCAAACTTGGAATGACATACCTCTGATTAATAGTGGAAACAGCTTCAAAACTTCGGGCTAATATGCCTCTGTTGACAATTGAACTGACTTCAACTTCTTCACTGCAATACCTCTGGCTCTTGGTAGCAAATGGTTTCGATTTTAACACTGCAACATCTCTGTCTCCTAGTGACAAAAGACTTTAAACTCCACACTGCTACACTTCTGTGTTTAAGTTGAAAATGCTCAGTCTCTGCTCACAGTGATACTTTTTCTGCCCACGGAATCAAGTGGCTTCAAGTCCTCACGCTGTTATGCCTCCAAATTTACCCTTCTGCTCTACTCTGCGTTTACAATGCTCAATGCTATTCAAACTGATATCCTTTGGCTCTGCTTTCGGTGTTAAAAATATCTCTGTCTTCGGAATAAAATGCCGGCTACAGAATGGTGTGATGGCAGTGGTCACGGAATGAAGTAGTGGAGTGAGGTGGAGGGAATGTATTAATGATTGAAGAGACATCGAAGGATTTTACGACGGCAGAGGGAATCATCATTGAATGATTTGGTTAAGAGACGTGGAGAATTCAAATACCTCGGCCATTTTTAAACCGCTTAAATGATATCGGATATGAAATTTGAAATGAGAAATTTTAATCCAAAGTCTGTGGAGGGTTTATTGGTATTGATCAATAAAAATAATTAAAACAACCTTTTCGAACAATCCATAACTAAAACTATGCTAAACTTTAATGAAATGCCATTATAATTTAAACTTGTTACCTCTGCCTTTCATTTGATTTTTCTGTAGTCTTTGTCTTCTCTGTTCATCTTTGGAAGAGTCTTCATAATCTTCTTGATGCTTTTGATTCATGGATACACTGGGTCACTTTGTTGAAATTCTAATGTCTGCTGATTGATGCCTTCAGGGTTTGTAACTGCAGAAAGACTGTCTGGCTGCAGAAAGGCTGATTAGTTGCAGAATGTCCCCTGAGCTACAGAATGTTCCTATAGAGCATTTTGATCATGAAAAATGGAGTGTTTTTGGAATATGGGTGAAATGTTATATGGTATGAATGAGGATGGATGATGGATTATGATATGTATGAAGTGGATGATGAAATGGAATGAATTCAGTTTATGAAAAGGAGTGAAAGAACATAAGAACTGTACTGCAATTCATGACATGTTTTATTCACTTACAGCAAGACATCAAATTTTGTATTTTGACATGAAAATGAGATGGATGGAAGATGGAATGGGATGAATGAATTATGGAATGGAGTGAAATGTGAATGATGGAATGAAATGAAGTATGGATGGATAAATGAATGGAGTGAAATGAAATGAGATGAATCATAAGCACTATGGGTCTGAACTTATGATTTTTTGTAACAGCTGCTTGTAAAAACAAAAATGGGAAAAGTTAGAGTGTCAGAGAGACTCTGATTTTCACCCTATCTTTTCTGTATAAACATGCCAATCAATGATTGGTTTTCATGTTTATACCTTTATTTATTTTTTTTATTTTTTTTTCAAAAAGAAATGCTTCAGAAAATTTAATCAAGTTGATGAAGAAGAGAGACTCTTCTTCATTAACTTCACATCATTGCTTTCTTGGAACTTCTTGACAAACTCTTCTCTTGAGAGTGGCTTGTGGTATAGCTTCAGTCTATGACCATTCACAAGAAAAGTGACCTCTTCTTCATCTATAGTTCTGATTTTTACCGCCCCATTATCAAAAATTCGAACAATTTCATATGGCCCAAGCCAATGTGTCTGAAATTTCCCTTGAAAATCCTTGAATTTTGAATCAAACAAGAGAGCCCAGTCTCCCTCTTGAAATTTCTTCTCCTTGATGTACTTTTCATGCCATCTAGCCCTTTGCTGTTGGACTAGACTTTTTTTCTGAACTGCATCTTGTCTGATCTCATCCAATTCATTAATTTGCTCCAGTCTATTCTTTTGTGCCTCCGTTAGATCAAGTCCTAGCTGAACTGCCATCTTGAATGTTTGAATTTGGAACTCTATGGGAAACAAAACTTGCTTTCCATAAACAAGCTCATAAGGAGTATGGCCTGTTGTGTTTCTCCATGTAGTTCTATAGGCCCACAAGGCTTCGTGAAGCCTATCTACCCAATCTCTTCTATGTAGATGAACAGTCTTTGTTAGGATTCCTTCAATGACTTTATTAGTGGATTCCACTTGACCATTTGCTTGTGGATGATAAGGAGTAGATGTTCTATGTCTGATTTTGTACTTCTCCATTATTTGCTCCACTAGCCTTGATGTAAATTGAGCTCCTTGATCTGTAACAATTTCCCTTGGGACACCAAAACGAGTAAAAATATCCTCAAAAAGAAAAGTAACTACAGATGATTCATTAGCAACATGTAATGGTTTAGCTTCTACCCACTTAGTAACATAATCAGTGCAAACTAATATGTATTTCTTTTGTCTTGATGGAGGACTAATAGGTCCTACAAAATCCAAAGCCTATTTTTCAAAAGGTTCAATGTGTACCTGAGGTTGTAATGGCATCTCACCTGAAGGAGAAGGTTTCCCTACCCTTTGGCAACTGTCACACCTTTTGACATACTCCTTAGCATCTTTAAACAAGGATGGCCAATAATATCCTAAGTTAAGGATCTTATAGGCTGTCCTCTTATCTGCAAAGTGTCCGCCACAAGGCTCATCATGACATGCCTTGAGAATCTCAGGCATCTCATCTTCACGAACACACCTTCTAATGATCAAATCTGGACCTGTCTTGTACAACTCATTAGCGACCCATGAATATCTTGCACTATCATTAATGATTTTTCTTTTATCCCTTGCATTCATAATTGAAGGAAATTTTCCCGAAACTAAATAATTGGCAATATCAGCAAACCATGGAGTTTGAGTAGAGATTGCAAAAAGATATTCATCAGGAAATTGATCTTCAACCGGAGTGTCATCTTTGATATTTTGGATTCTAGACAGGAAATCAGCCACAATGTTTTGTTTTCCAGGTCTATCTAGAATAGTAATGTTGAATTCTTGCAATAGTAACAACCATCTTATAACTCTGCCATTAGTGATTGATTTTTTCATTAAGTATCTAATTGCAGAATGATCAGTGTGAACAAAAGTTTCATAGCCTGTTATATAGTGTCTAAATTTGTTTATGGCATGAAAAACAGCTAAAAACTCTTTTTCAGTTACAGTATAGTTTAACTCTGCAGGAGTCAAATTTTTACTGATATAATAGATGGCATAGGGAATTAAATCTTTTTGTCCCAATACTACTCCTAGAGCTGTATCGGAAGCATCTGTCGAGATATGAAAAGGTAACTTCCAGTTAGGCCCCCTTAATATAGGTGCTTCAGAAATTTTGGTTTTCAGGGTTTCAAAAGCTAACTGGCAATCAGAAGTCCACTTAAATTCACAATCTTTGGTGAGTAATTTGAAGAGATGAGATGCTATTTTGGTGAAGTTTTCTATAAATCTCCGATAATACCCTGTAAATCCTAGAAAACTTCTAACATCTCTTTGACAACTTGGAATGGATAGGTTAGATATGACTTCAACTTTTGCATCATCAACTCTAATCCCATCCCCTGAAATGTGGTGCCCTAAAACAATACCTTCAGTGAACATCATAAAACATTTTTCATGACTAAGTGAAAGGTTTGCTTCTTGACATCTTTTTAAGACTTTTTCAAAGTTTTCTAAAGCCTCTTCAAATGTGTCCCCATAAACTGTGAAATCATCCATATACACCTCTACACAGTCATGTATCAGATCAGAAAAAATTCCTAATACTGCCCTTTGGAATGTTGCAGGTGCATTGCATAACCCAAATGGCAATACTCGATAGGCATAGGTACCCCAAGGACAAGTAAATGTGGTTTTATCTTGGTCTTCAAGTGCTACTTGGATTTGATTGTAACCACTAAACCCATCTAAGAATGAAAAGTACTTTTTGCCAGCTAATGTATCTAATACTTGATCTATGAAAGGTAAAGGAAAATGGTCTTTAATAGTAGCTTTATTCAGTTCTCGGTAGTCAACACAT
This sequence comes from Pinus albicaulis, assembly GCA_034641835.2. NCBI lineage: Eukaryota > Viridiplantae > Streptophyta > Pinopsida > Pinales > Pinaceae > Pinus > Pinus albicaulis. The sequence goes on from CM076580.1 coordinate 1,773,231,388, forward strand.
ACCCTCCATTTTCCATTTTTCTTAGGCACAATCACTAAAGGAGAAACCCACTGACTGTCTGAAATTGGATAGATGAAATTAACATTTAACAATTTTTGCAGTTCTTCCTTGACAATTTCCCTAAGATTTGGATTCATCCGTCTTTGAGGCTGTCTGATTGGTTTGCAATTTGCCTCTATATAGATATGATGAGTACAAGTCTTGGGACTTATTCCTTTCATGTCAGTGTATTCCCATGCATATGCAGAAGAATGTCTCTGTAATACTTTGACTAACTCTTCTTGTTGAGATTTTTCCAAGTTCTTGTTTATATTCAAGGTTTTGCCTGGAAAAATTTCACTTGTAGAGTTGCCAAATTTGTCCATAGAATGAAGAGACATCTGCCTAGATGACAAAAACTCAATATTGGATCCCTCTTGAAATGATTCATGTTTGTGTTCTGGAGAGGATTCAAAGTTTTCTAGAGTATTCGGAATTTGATTATCTTCACTAATTTCTGAAATTGTGAAGAGTGGTTGTAAATATTCTTCATCCTCTATCCATTGAGTGTCATCTAGATCCGTAATTGTCCTAGCTGGAGGATATAAAGTGAATTTCTTTGTTGAACTACCATCAGAAATATACATATCACCGGACCTACAACTAATAAAAGCATCAGCTGTAGCCAACCAAGGTCTTCCTAGTATAACATGATAGCCTCCTAGGTCATCCCCAAGAATTTCAGATCACTGGAAAATCAGGTATTCCAAGTCTAGGGACAACAGATATGTTTTCTTATCTGGTGCGATCACGGAACTATACACTGGTGTAATAGTGTGGGTGTAAAGAGAAGATTAGGAAGTTTCGGTTGTCCATGATTTGTCTACTCATGATATTTATTGCTGCTCCTAAATCAATGAGTGTGTTTTGAATTTCAATTCCATTGATGTGAATTTGACAACTGGGTTTCTTGGGTCAAGATACTTTGGAATAGCAATCTTGCCCATCATAATGTCTGCTATTTGTCCTACCAGTTTAATTTTCTTTGTTTCTCTTATTCTTTCTCTTGTTGTCTTCATACTCAACTCCTTTATTGTTTTGGCTAAAATTTGAGTTCCTTAAATTGGCTTGCAATAATGGAATTTTAATGCAAACATTTCTCAATTCATCTAAGAAATCATAATTAGGCACCATGATCTGTTTTTCTATACCTCTATCAATTTTTAATCTTTCCGGGAAGGGAGGTATAGAAGTAGATGTGGATGGTTTCTCTAATACAGGAGTTGGATTTATTGGATCTTTCTGTTTTAGTTTTTCAATGTTTTGGTCTTGAAAGGATGTGTCTTCCTTAAGACTTTTATTAACCCGTAGGGAGTCTTCCTCAGAATTATCTTGTTCTTGTATGATCACAGAAGGTTTCCTATTCTCAAGTATCCTTCCAGACCTAAGTTGAACATCACTAAGGTCTAGAGGAGTAATTAAATAAGTTGTAAGTGACTATCATGTATGTATTCTGAGGGTTCTTATTATTGGGGTTTTGGTATGGTGAGGCTGGCAATTGATTGGATTTTTGAGGGAATGGTAATGGAAGTGGTTGATTTTGATGTGGTTGGTTCTGATGATGTTGTTGAGGATTTTGTTGAAAATTTTGTTGAAGATTTTGAGGAAAATTTTGTTGAGGATTTTGAGGATAAAAATGTGGATATGGTGGATACTGATAGTATGGAGAGTATCTTCCATAGGGACTTTGTGTTTCTTGTGCCCAAGATTGAGATTGGTTTTGAAATTGGGGCCAAGGTTGCTGCCAAGAATTCCAAGGTGAAGGTTGATTATACATTTGATCATGGAATCCTTGTGTCTGAAGTCCCTGCCAAGGTATTCTAGATACAAAATTAAGAGACTCTGTGGAATCTGTAGGAGTTTCTTCCTGAAAAACAGCCTTGAGACCGGGAAGAGAAGGACAATTCTTAGTCTCATGTTTCTCAGAACAAATGACACAGGTTTCTATAACTTTTACATCCAGAGGACATTCTCTTGGGGCATGTTTCTTTCTGCATTTGGGACAAAAGATTGCCAAAGCATCAGATTCAGCCTTCTGCTTGTTTTGTATCTTAAGGGTGTCTATTTGTTCACTAAGACTCCCTAAGATGTCAGATTTAAAATCATCAAGCATGTGTCCTATTTCTGATCTACTTACTGTCCCAGAAGCAGATTTACTTGCCCTTGCAAGAGCGGGATCTCTTGGACCTTTGACAGTTTTAGATTTCCCTCTGGAAAGGTTGATACATAACTCAGATATTTCAGGTAATGTGAGTTGTGATATATCCCCTTTTCCCATCATGTTAAGGATATCCAGCCATTCATCCCTAATGGTTTTCAACAAAAGAGCTTTTAAAGTGTCTTGATCTAGGTTTTCCATTTGTGCCCTTTTTATGTTGTATTTAAATCTTTCCAACAAATCTTCTAAGTTTTCATCTTCTTTTGTAACATCTTGAACACTTCTTCCTTATGATTAACCGGCATACAATAATCCAAGTATCTCTCTAGAAATGCTTGTTTCATGTCTTCCCATGTTCTAATAGAACTACTGATTAGACTCATAAACCACTTCAATGTTGCTCCCTTCAAAGTTGAAGGAAATAATTTCAATTTTTGAGCATCTTGTAGGTAGTCATAAGTTCTACACAACACTTCAAATTCGAATAAGAAAGTTTCAGGATCTTCAGTTTTAAGTCCATAGAAGTTTGGAAGGACAGAAGGTGAAATGTTTTTCATGGTTGTATTGGTTTCTTCATCAAGTATAGGGAACCCAAAAGAGTTTCCTATTCTACCTCTTCCTTCATTCGCACCTCTACCTTCTTCTCTTCTACCTCCTTCTCTACCTCCTTCTTCTCTACCTCTACCTCTCCCTCCAAATAGTGTGTTTTCTCCATTAAAAACTCCTCCTCCCCCTTCTTCTGCCATGGTTGAATTCCCTATGGAAGTGGAAAGGTTTGTATCCCTACTAGGAGTCTTTAGATCTTCTTCTATAGTAGGTTCAGTGGATGAAGTGGAAGGTTTCTCTAATGGAGTAGTTGACCTTAGATCTTCTAGAAGTCCAGGATCAAGGGAGGATGGAAGATGGGTTTGAGTTGAAGGTGTACTAACTCTGGATCTAGATGAAACAAGTGGTGTTCTAGAAATCAAACTTCTGCCTCTGCTGCTTATAAATCTTCCCCTTGAATCTCTCTCCCTACGCATAAAATTGTTTTTGGATGCTAAGAAACAAAGGTTACCTAGTTTTCACTTCCCCGGCAACGACACCAAAATGTTTGGTCTCAATCTAGTCTCCTAAACTGAGCTCATTTAATTGTCAACCAGGATTTGTAAACTGCTGAAGTGAAGTGTACCATATGTACCTAGGTGCTTGTTTCCTAATGCGTTGTATGTAGTGTTTTGTGATGTTTTTGGTCTTTTGTGATGATTTATGATGTTTTTGGTCTTTTGGTGTTTTTGTGTTCACAATGAAATTGTCTAGAAAACTAATGGAAAGGAGCTGGTGGTCAAAACAGAGTTAAGCCTAATTGATGGAATGACAAATGGCAAATGCAATTGGACACACTGAAGCAGAATCTAAGCTATGACTAAATAAAATAAAAGCTTGATAATGACTTTCAAACAAATGATTCAAAACACAAACTAAACTTGAGAACTGATCACTAAGCATGCAAATCCTCTAACTAAACAGTGAAACAACTAACTTACAATGATGCAATGTTTTGTCCTTGATTAGAGATTTGAAACATATTTAGAGGAAAAACATTGTTATCATCATAAGATTCTCTATTCTAGAACTAGTTCCTATCTCTATTCTGCAATTTAATTGAATGTCACAAAACCTTTACTCAGAAGTTATTGATTTCTTTCCAAAGTAGTCTTTTTGAGGAAGAGCTCTGTTTATGAAATGATGAGGAAATTGCAGAGGTACTTCAGGCCTTAAAATGATGTTGTCTTCTATTCATATGGTTATAGATCAATTATGGATTTCAGAACAAGAAGAGGTTTGTGAATAATGAAGGCTGTTTTGTTAATCCTAACAACTGAAGTAATCTATTGTGCAATGGATGACAATTTGAATATGAAGTGCAAGTTCAATGGGTTAATCTAAGAATAAACTTAAGATGCCACTAATCTAAAACAATGCTGAACTATAAGTCATCATCAAACTTGAAATAAAGTAACTGAACATGAGTTAAGTGCAATTAAACTCCGGAGCATCCTAACTAAGCTACCATGCATTATTCTATGAAATTACACAATCTTTTTGTCCATCATTATTGATATTTTGGAAGAGTTCCTTCTTTTGGAAGAGTTAGAACAATTCTAACTGTGTGATTGGATGCAAATGCAAATATAAAGGACTGAAAGCAAATGAAAAACTAAGATATCATATCCATATCCTACTTTTCATTATGATGTCTTGGGCAAGCGTTTAAGAGCAAGAACAGAGATGATACTTAGTACAAACACACAACTAAGTCATTCATTATCACGGTCATGTCTTGAACTTCTTAAGAATTTCTTGGAAGAGTTTCTTCTTGTGGAAGAATGATTAGAACAAGTGTAACTGTGATAGTGAACAGCAAAAACTACAACTAAATCCTACAGTACTATAGCTATTCATCATTCATCATTATAATCTTTTGGAAGAGTGTCTTCTTTTGGAAGAGTTAGAATGAATATAACTACAGTAGCTAGTTAAAAACAACTATAAATTCAGCTTCTAATCCTACAATACTATAGTCATTTTCCCATTCATCATTATAGTCTTTTGGAAGAATGTCTTCTTGTGGAAGAGTTAGAACGAGTACGACTACAGTAGCTAATTAAAACAACTATTAATTCAAATTCAAAATGTAAAGGCAGCTAGAAAACTTATCTAATTTACGCAAAATAAATCCGTGCAAGAGGCAGGGGCCCTCTACCACCTGACGGAATTCAACTCCAAATTAAATCACGCTTCAAAACAACACGGTCTGCTCCATTAAAGATAAAATAGTTTGAACATAACGCTCTGCATCTTCAGAAATGTAGCACAGAGTCTAAACAAAATCTAGCATCAAATCTAACATAAAATATCTAACATAGCTCTCGGTCTCCCAAGTGTTTATAAAGCAAATGCACATAACAATACTTGCAACAATTCAGGAACACTGTCTTTCCTTATCGGAATCACGTTAGGACTCTTTGAAGTGGCTGCGTGAAGAGGAAAAGACATCTGGACTGAGACAATCCTAATAGAAGTCTTCCTTCTTAAATGTGTTCCCACGTTCAAAACCATACCCAGAATTCGTTTCTTCCTCCATGATGAGCAACGAACCATGTAGACATGACGTGGATCATGCCCATATGCGGTTTTTCTCAAGAGGCCACCTGGAACATACTTAAACATGAAGGCAGCTGCAGAATCGCCGGTTAGCTACGGAATGTCTGCATTCTGCAGCTAGTTCCGGTCAAAATGCTTTACAATGGCAAAAATCACAAAATTTAGCAAGTTAGTCATGTAAATCATTCTAGAAGTAATTTTAACTATATTCATTGATCAATTAGTTCTAGGATAGCAATGGACAAGGGAAAATGAGGTAAAATGAGGTGAAGGAAAGCACAATTTTGAGGCTCAACAATAGTCATCATCCTTCTTCTCTATGCTGACGATATTGTTATTCTCACAAGGTGCCCATATGATCTTGATAAGCAACTTAGACTTCTTAAGGATTTCTGCTCTACCATGGGTATGTCTGTTAACATTGACAAAACAAAAGTTATGATTATCAAATCCAAGAAGGACACTTACGCTAATTTTATGTATGACAATAGTAACTTGGAGGAAGTGTCTTCTTACAAGTACCTAGGAATTGATATTCATCACAAGCTCAATTGGAACTATAGCATTTAGAAAAGGATTAATGGGGGGTGGAAAACTTATTTTGGTCTTGAAAATAAATGTAAAACGATAAACCTATGTGGGATAGAAAGAAGTTCCTCTTTGAAACTTTAGTCACTCCTGTTATCTTATATGGATGTGAGGTTTGGGGTTGCAGCATCTCTAGAGAATCCTAGAGAAAGATTGAGCAAATCCAGAAGCGTTTTATAACGTATAACCTTAAAATTAAAAGCAATACACCCTATCCTATTCTCCTTATAGAAGTAGGTCTTTCCCCTATCGAGAGCCTAGCTATGACTAGGCTTCTGTTGTACAAGCACAAGCTCAGTAGCATAGGAGACCATATACTTCCTAAGCTAGCTTTAAATTCCAACCAAAATCACCTAAGGCTTAAATGAGGTTGGTATAAAGACACCATGGCCTGGTTAAACCATTGGGAGATCGACGAGAATGTTGCATTGCAAAAGATCAATAACATTAAAAAAATTGTTACTTCTAAGTTCAAAGAAAAAATGTGGTGCGAGAAAGATCTATGCTTAGCTAAAATAAAATTAAGGTATTATAAGGAGGTCATCAACCCCACCTTAGATGATCAAAATTGTCTCTCTGTTTTAACTAGCTCAAAGAAGAAAATTAATATAGCCAAGATTAGAACGAACTCTCATGAGCTCCATAGTGAAACACGTCGTTGGACAGTTCCTAAAACACCACGAGTGGAAAGGATCTGCCATCTCTGTGAGAATATGAACATCGAGGATGAAAATCACTTCCTCTTAGAGTGCCCCGCATACAACCACATTAGAGCTCAATTTAATAATCTTTGTTGCAATACTGACCTTCCTTGCCTTTTAAGATGTTAAAATTATAGTGAGCTCGAGAGGCTTCTCTCCAAGCTTTTTGAGCATAGGAATAAAATCTTAAATCAAATTAAATAACTATTTTCTTTAGGTTCGATAGACCAAAGATTGGTCTCAGTGGACGTTAGCCATCATCATCATCATCATATACATATATATATATATATATATATATTTATTTTTATTTTTAATATATTTTAAAATTTTAATTTTTAAAATGTTTTTTTTTTAAATTATCTTTTTATTTAAATTTTTGTTTTCTAATTTTTTTTTTTAATTAAAAAAAACATAATGATTTTTTTTTTTCAACACTGTTTGTTTTCGGGGTGTTTTTTGCACAAAAAAATTGGCTTTTACTTCAATTTTTTAAAATATTGAAAATTTACCTCGAAAAAGAAAAGGTGCCCCGCATACAACCACATTAGAGCTTAATTTCATAAACTTTGTTGTAACAGTGACATTCCTAGCCTTTTAAGATGTCAAAAGTATAGTGAGCTTGGGAGGCTTCTCTCCAAGCTTTTTGAGCATAGGAATAAAATCTTAAATCAAATTAAATAACTCTTTTTTTTAGGTATGATAGACCAAAGATTGGCCGCAGTGGACGTTAACCATCATCATCATCATCATCAATACAACTTTTCGTTTTCGGGGTGTTTTTTGAAAAAAAAAAAAAGGCTAAAAAATAGTTATTCTAGAATACAACTTTTCGTTTTCGAGGTGGTTTTTGCACACAAAAAATAAATCGACCTTTACTTCCATTTTTTAAAAACGTTGAAAATTTACCGCAAAAAAAAAAGGTCATTCCATAATACAACTTTTTGTTTTTGGGGTGTTTTTTGATGGTTTTTTGGTTAGAGGTCTCGTTTTGAGGTCATAGTTCCCATTTGATCAGTAACTATGTTTTGCAATGAATGATGAATTTGAAGTTGTACTTTCTCTTGAACACATAACAACACTGTAAATGACTTGGCAGCATTTGACTTAAAGATAATACCCAAAACTCGCTGAAGACTTTCAATGAGGTTTGATTCACTGTAAGACAAAAGGATTACCCAACCCAGAGACTAGTGCGACAAAGTGTCGTGTTCAAGAGCGACATGCTGCTTTTAAAACAAGAATAAAAAATGGATTCTTTTTCTCACTCCCCCCCCCCCCCCCACACCATTACTGGCAAGTACCTCTTTATTTTTGTCAAGCTAGAGGATGATAACATTTGCTTGTCGTGTAAGCTCATCCTTCAGACGAGTCCATCTCAGTATTTTTAACGAGCCCTACGAAGGAGTGGTTTGGTCATGTTGTAATTGATAGGTCTTGCACTGTTTAGTTTTAACGAGTCCAACATAGGATTAACTTGATGTTTTTCAATTTTAGGAAGACAAAAGAAAAACAGAAGTAAAATCGGTAGTGTTTTTTTTCATAAATTTAGTCCCTCAAACCCAGAAAAGGATAAAATAATGTAGGAGAGAACTCTGTTGACCATGCTTAGTCAACGTATATCTTTTTCATAAATAGTCTAGTTCAGTCTAGAAAAGGGGTAAAATTATATTGAATAGACGATTTTTCATTTATTTTAACGAGTTCGAACCCCCTTATTGTTATTGTTGTACCCCTATAACCCCCATCTTGTTATTATTGTGCCCATACATTATTATTGTTAGGTCGGCTAGGATTATATATTGACCCCATGGACTCCTATATATAGAAGGAGGTTTTTTCATTTGTATCATCCAAGAATTGTCCATTTATGTAATGTAAATGAGGTTTCCCCCTCGAAGTGGATTATTTCTAAGGTGTCGATCTCTCTTTTCTTCTATTTTTGGAGTTGGTTTCGTAACCTAAACTTCCTTTGTGACTACTTCAGAACTTCTTTCACAGATATCGCTTGAATGCACCTAGAACCTAAACTTGTGCGCAAAAGTGCATTGTGTATGAATAAAAAGCGACATGTGACTGGGGTTGCAGGTACATTCAAGCGATATCTGTGCAAAGTGGCGCGCTCTATACTCTGTTATCATGATCACCATCATGGATAGCTGATGGAGGTCGATCTAGATTGGAAATATTATTATTATGATTATTATTTTTTGGTATCAGTATCTTTAAATCATAAGGTGTTTCAAACCTATGATCACATATGCTATAATATATTTTTGACAAACAACTATTTTGACCTAATGATATTACTACTTTTGATCTCTTAGTATCTTGTTCAATATGGATCAAATATTGTTTTGTTTTACTTTTAATGCTGCAAATGTCTATTTAAAACTTAATTAGATAATGCATCAACCAAGATGATATTCAATGTAATCAAACTGTCTTTCCAAGAGATGGACCCTTAAAAACATTCTTAACAAAGACAAATTTCTGATAGCATAAACACCGTTTAAATGTAATACAATGAGTTGCGAATCTAACCTAACAAGAAAACATCGAATGCCAAATGCAATGTCATTAAATAATAGCTCAATTACTGTGCTATATTCTGTAATATTGTTCGTTGTTTGACCAAGGCAAATCCCATGAATAGAAACAAACTCGTCAGTGGGTGAATAAATAACCCAAGTAATGGAATAAATATTCCGTGGACTACGACAAGCGTCGTCATCAAATCCAATGTAAGTTTGAAGGAACGTCGACATCTATAGCTTCAAGAGTAATCAAGATAAGTAGCAAAAATAGCAAAATCTTGTCAAGCAAAATAACTAATCTAAGGCACAATTTTCTAATCTAAGGCACACTATTCTAAAATGTAACTAATGCACAAAAATGATCTTCACACAAAAAATCATGCATAATATCTCTTGAGATAAAGGCCATTTATGGGCTTATCTAAAGAGACGATGTCATAATAAATTAACTCATAGGCCCCTTTTGCAAGTACATGCTTAACAATATAAGGACCATGCCACATTGGTTCTAATTTACCAGCACCTAGTTTGTTGTGAGCTTGATCATATACTAAAACTATGTCACCTTCTGAATAGATACGAGGGTTAATGCTTTGATCATATTGAGCCTTAACACATTTTTTATGAGCTTCAGAAGCTAATGCAACAATGCGACGAGTCTCATCTAACTGTGCTAGGTATAAGAAGTGTTTTTCCTCTTAAGAGGTAGCTAGTAATAACTCGATGGCTAATTTGAGTGACGAGATTTCACATTCAATAGGTAACACAACTTCCAAACCATAAAAGAATTAAAAAGGAGTAAACCCCGTGGAAGTTTTTTCAGAGGTAAGATATGCCCACAATGCCGAAAAAATCATGGTATGCCCATTTGTTTTATAACTTTCTACATTCCGTTTAATGATGTTGGTTAAAACCTTGTTGATAGCCTCAACTTGGCCATTGGCCTGTGGGTAATATGGTGTAGAATTATCATGGCGTAGGCCAAGTTGAGCGGAAAGTTCAGTCATCATAATGTTTCAAAAGTGGCTACCATGGTCCGTAATGATAGCTTGAGGGACACCAAACCTAGCAATCACGTGATTGAATATGAAAATTGCTGCAGTTCTTCCATCAGCCCTGAATGTAGGCATCACCTCAGCCCACTTTGTAAAGTAATTGATAACGAGAATAATGTACCCATGCCCCCTGGCCGAGTGAAGGTTATATGTGACGAAATCGATGCCCCATTTTGCGAAATGACCGAAAGCAATGATTGGGGTGAAGAGGAGTTGGAGGTGCATGCATATTTCAATAAAAAATTTGGAAATTGTGGCATTTTATAACCACAAGAATATAATATTTGAATAGTGACGACCAGAAATATCCAACGCACAATATCTTTTGAGCTGTGGAAAACCCATACATATGACCACCACACCCTCTAGAATGGCCCTCATTTAAGACCCTTTCGACTTCTTCATGAGTTATACAACGTCGAAAAACATAATCGACACCACGACGATAAAGAGTATCGCTAACAATATTGTATTGTTGAGATTGGTATCGTATTATACGTCGATCAGATCGTGCAAGGTGTGGCTGAAAGATTTGGGTTTGAAGATATATAATGATATCTCCATACCAAGGATCTAATGTACTGATTAGAAATAGATATTCATTGGAAAGATGGTCCTCTGCCACTGTTTCTGATTCAGTATAGGGAAAATCACACATAAGTTAAGCAAAAACCAGTGACTTCTTAGAATTAGATTATCGAACTCCAAATCAAACTCTTGCAGGATAACTATCCATTTAGAGTATTTTCCCCTGAGCAATTGTTTCGTCAAAATGTATATCACAGGGTTACAATTAGATATCGCAGTGGTTTTAAGTAACAATATGTAACGACATAATTGTTGGACTGCTTGAATGACTACCAAGGCCAATTTATCCACATGTGAATACTTGATCTCTATCGGGGTGAGATTTTAGGTAATAAATCACATGTTCATTGTTGGAGTCATCCTCTTGAACTAAGACCATTCCAATCTTGGAATCAGACGCAGCTAAATAAAAAAATTAATCTGGGTGATAATTAGGCAGATGCAACAACGATGCATGTGTCAACGCGTGTTTGAGTGCATCAAAAGATTTATCAGCAAGCTTGTCCCAGATGAATGGAACATCCTGTTTTAATAATCGAGTGAAACATGTAGTTAACTCAACATAGTTTGGGATGAAACGACGTAAGAAGTTTGATTTCCCTTGAAAACTTTGGAGTTGGCAAAGAGTGGAAGGAGGAGGTAAATTGAAAATGGCCTTAACCTTCAACGGGTTGACACGAATGCCTTCTTTTGAAACAATGAACCCAAGTAAACATCCTTATTGTACACAAAATACACATTTGTGTGGATTCAAACGAATGTTGTAATGCCTACATCGCATAAATATGACACGTAAATGTGTAGGATGATCTTGTCTGTGTAAAGAATGAGCAGGTAAGCCATCCAAGTAGGGCTGCACAATGTGTTTGATATCGTGAAATGCGTAAGACATAGCTCTTTGAAAAGTTGCGGCAACATTTTTTAGTCCAAAGGGTAATTTACAATATGAAAATGTTCCCCATGGACATATTAATGTTGTCTTGGGCTGATCAACAGGGAGTATGTTTATTTGATTGTAACCAGAAAATCCAACCATAAACGAAAATATTTCATTTCTGGCACAATCATCAACAATTTTATCGATGTAAGTGGTAGGATAATTGTCTTTAGGACATGCTTTGTTAATATCCCTATAATCGACACATACTCTAATAGTTCCTTGTTTCTTAGTGACTGGAACTATATTAGATACCCAATCCATGAAAGGAATAAGATAAATAAATCCCACACGAAGTAGTTTTTCAACTTCAGCTTCAATAGCAGTAGCTTTTCGTGGATGTATCAGACGTATTCTATGCCTAATAGGTTTAGCATACAAGTATGTCTTAATTTAATGAATCACAATCTTAGGATTAATACCTAGCATTTCTTCATAAGACGAGGCAAAAATGTCTTAGAATTCCTGAAATAGGGATTTGTATAAATTGATCTATTCAATCGAGCAAGAAGCACCTATATGAATGTTTTCAGTTATCCTTGGTTTGATTGATATGTCAATGGTAATTGTGGCGGAGATATTTCCTAAATTCGTCTCAGAACCCGAACGAAGAATGGACATAGGATTTTGAGGTTCCTCGACATAATTAATTGAAAATATGGATGCAAATTCATTTTCGAGTCTATCAAGGTTAGGTAAAAAAGAAGATCGATGATGAAGATCGTCCCATGGTAATTTATCCAATGACAAGATTTCTCGGATATTTTCATCAATTGAAAACATTTTTTGAAAAGGATCTTAAAATAATGTCATCGCTGAGCTTGATAAAGAAGAAGACTCTTCATTGACCACATTCATTTGGTCAGTATTAGTTGATGAAATGTCAGAAAGTGATTGTACCATTGCATATGCTGATTCATATGGACTTAAAGGCATCTCATCGCCGTAAGAGTCCAATTCAGATTCTAAAGGCAAATTCCATGTGTCATAAAATGGCATTGTGATTGATGTAATCATATTGATATTGGAAATAGTTCAAGGTACGTTAGGAGGAGGTATAACAAAATTTCCCATAAGAACGAAATCTTTAACTAGTCCTACCCAACATCTTCATAAGGGATAACCTTTTTTCTGACATGTTGGATACTGTTTGTAGAGGTAGGGTCTGAAGCGAAGTAAGACAATTGCTTGATTTTAAAAATATTTCCTTTATGAGGAAACATGATCATTCGAAAGATTGATGAAACCACAACAGTCATAGCACAAGACCAAATTCGAACTAGAAGAAGGTTGTAGTCAAGAGGGGCATCAACAAATTCCACCTCACGCATTGTGATTTTTCCTTCTACCTCTATAGGAAGATCCTGAAGTATTCCAAATGGGCGAAAACCTCTTCCATCAAAGGCTTTTAGAATCATGGTTGACTGATTGATTGGTGGAGAACTAAGATTTTTCCAGCAATCTAAGGACACAATTTATTCAACAAAGTTGCAAATTTTCACGTTCCTCGGACCTGTGGTTTATTGGTCCAACGTATGGAATAAATCGTCCATTATGCAACAAGAAAAACTTTTGAAATGGCCCTTGAATGCACCCTGGTACCATTATCAAACCCCTTTGTGAAGATATGCACTCCAAAGCGCTCACTCCTTTACCATCCAAAGGATCTTTAGCTGTGTTCAAGATTAGGGTTAATGCAACTTGTTTTCCGTTGTCTCTACACGCTTTACAATGTTGTTAGATCACCATTGATCCTATCGTGATCGATAATGGATCTCCTTTGCTGGAATACACACTTCCTCTTGATTAGACCTACAATTGTTGTCATTTCCAAACCTGCAAACAATTACATTTTCTCCACTCGACATTATTACAAAGATTTATTCTCGATACGTGCATCAACACATGCATTCATAATATCAACACTCAATTCACATATTTTCAAAATTATCCATTAATCTCGAGCTCAAGTTACAGGCTAAGGCTGCTATGGGCCTGATCATGCATTTACACTGAATTTAGGTTGTGCGGGCCTCTCTTCATTGTCGCAGGATTTATAATTATAAATAAATGAAAACATCGTGGATTATTTCAGATCCACAATCTTTTCCTAAAAAATCTTAACCACTCCTTATGATCCCTTGAGGATCTTGAAATCTTCTAACAAATAGATTTATGTATTACATCGAATTTTTAATTTTCATCTAAATTCCTAATGTCTCTCGAAACTATCAAAACAAACCCAACAAATTAAGGAAAGCGTGTCTTCTTCCAATGCCTGGTCCACACTCGCCTTCTGGAAGGTAGGAAAATCAAATTTTTTTTGGGGCGGGTTGATGCTCTTGCATCATACTCCCAGGGTTGCAAAATTTTTCATGATCTCATGATCATGTACTTCATTGCTGCATCTTCTTTCATGCTTCAATTTTTTTTTTTGTGTATCACTGAGCTTCTCCATGATCAGTTGGTGATCTGCAACCAAGGCTTCACCAGTAGCAAACTTCTGCATCTGCTACCATACCTCACCAAGATTCTCTTCTTCGAGCTTGGTCTTTTGGTATTCAGGTTCTCTCTCTTCTAGAACCTCTTAATCTTCCTTTGATCCTCGGTTGTTCCACGTTTTTCACTCTGCATGAAATATTTCCCTGCTTTGATACCACTTTGATGCAGCAAAGATGCAACTTTTCCCGATCCTTGGACCTGTGGTTTATTGGTCCAACGTATGGACGAAATCGTCCATTATGCAACAAGAAAAACTTCTGAAATGGCCCTCGAATGCACCCTGATACCATTGTGAAACCTCTTTGTGCAGATCTGCACTCCAAAGCGCTCATTCCTTTACCATCCAAAGGATCTTTAGTTGCGTTCAATATTAGGGTTAACACAACTTGTTTTCCGTTGTATCTACACGCTTTACAATGTCGTTAGATCACCGCTGATCCTATCGTGATCGACAGTGGATCTCCTTTGCTGGAATACAAACTTCCTCTCGATTAGACCTGCAATTGTTGTCATTTCCGAACCTGCAAACAATTACATTTTCTCCGCTCGACATTATTACAAAGATTTATTCTCGATACGTGCATCAACACATGCATTCGTACATGAGATTTATTAGACATAAAAATATCAACACTCAATTCACATATTTGCAAAATTATCCATTAATCTCGAGCTCGAGTTACAGGCTAAGGCCGCTATGGGCCTGATCACACATTTACCCTGAATTTACATTGCGTGGGCCTCTCTTCATTGTCGCAGGATTTAGAATTATAAATAAATGACAACATCATTGATTATTTCAGATCCATGATCTTTTCCTAAAAAAACTTAACCACTCCTTACGATCCCTTGAGGATTTTGAAATATTTTAACAAATAGATTTACGTATTACATGGAATTTTTATTTTTCAGCTAAATTCCTGATATCTCTCGAAACTCTCAAAACAAACCCAAGAAATTAAGAAAATCACATCTTCTTGCAATGCCTGGTCCACACTCGCCTTCTGGAAGGTGGAAAATCAAATTTGTTTTGGGGCGGGTTGATGCTCATGCAAAAATAATGCACGTAGATGCTCCCTCATCAATTAATGTGCGAAAAACTCGCCTAGATTTGACTAAAACTGGAATTTGAAGAGCCATTTGATGTGGGAGTCTAGATATAAAGTTCTCGAGATAAAAGACAATGAGATTAGAGTCTTAAGGATCAATCACTCCTATAACTGATAACAGTAATTTCCTCTGAGTTGGATAAGATTGCAACACCTCGAGGGCCGACATTGTTGAAGGGGATATGGCCAAATATTGAAAAATATTGTAACTTTGAGCAGCTCTCGCATGTGGATTGAAAGCTGATTTCAGAAGTACACCTTTCGCAGGTGGTTTAATCACTAAATCAGGATTAGCTTTCTCGATGTGTAATGGTTCGGAAACAAGAGGGGTTGATACTGGAGGTTGAATGAATGATTCAATTTCCTTTCCAATTAGAGGACTCTTAGATCCATAGTCTTGAGATTGCGTGGCAACCATGACCTGGGACATCATGAGGATATAAGTCAATGAATTGGAAGAAGATGCAATCATTTTGTTGTCTTGTGATGGAAAATGATCTTTAAGGACAACGAGTGTGGGTGAACCTTTGACAAATTTGGATACCTCGGCCTGATGTGGGCACTCTTTGGTGTAGTGATCCTCATCACCGATAAGAAAAGGATAACAAGGTTTCCTTTTTTCATCTAATGATTTGGTTTTTTCTGCTTTCTCTTTGGGAGAACTATTTTGTTTGTTTTCACCCTTCCCTTTCTTCTTATTGCTAGATTATTTAGCTTTGGTTGTAGATGAGTCTACAACATGAATCTCGGCATAAGTTTCTACGGAATGATCTCCTTTAGGTGAATCTGGTAGAGTTATGATTGGAGAAGCATATTTAAATGATTTCTTCTTACTCTTTTACATATTAAATGTACCGATTACACCGTCTGCAGCGTGAGAACCGGAAGGAGTTGTAGTGAGTTGACCTGGGCATGGTAAATCCAGATTTTTTTCCTACAAAGTACCAAACTGTGTGTAAACAGGGTCCAAATACTGGGCTTGAGTGATGACCTGCTCTTCTGTTACAACACCTCCTTTAGCTACATCTTCATTAATCTTAGGAAGTAATGATTTGATGAACCATTTAGCCAGAATTTGATCCAGAATGAAAACTTTGATGAAGCGGTGTCTACATCGCCATTCGTGTATGTGATATGAAATGACGTAGACGTGCTTTGTTTAAGTGAAGTCAAAAGTTCTGTGCCATTATCATACGACTGGAAACTGAAAATGAGTCAGGAAGGCTTTTGCTAAAGCATTGAAATTGTTGAAAGAGCCTCGTGGTAACTCAATGTACCACTTTGCAGCTAAGCCGATCAAAGTTCTTTGAAAAAGTCTTAAAAGAACCGAATCATTGATTAAAGAATTGGATGCACACCACAAATGATAAGTCATCACATGATTTGAGGGATATTCTCCTGATTTTCCTTAAAAATTTGGAATGTCACTGGGTAACTTAGTAGGCATTGCTGGCCAAAATAGAAGATAGTAAATTGGATCATTCGTTAGCCGAGACAAGTTTGGTAAATCTAAAGTTGCAATGAATGGAAACCGCTTGTTAGGGTCTTGCTGAGCGAATTGATAACCTTGAGGGACATTCCAAGTACCTGAAGGAGGATATCGAGGAAAACTTGGGATATCTTGAGCAGTTGGAATCGGTATACCTCTAGGGTATCAAGGAGTAGCCATACCAAGTTGAGGTTGAGCTAGTATTTGATATGTATAACCAGGGTATGGTTGGATTTAATAAACTAGATTTTTTCCCATTTGGCCATATTGTAGTTTCCTTGAAATGGTTGAATTTGAAGAAATTTACCTTGAAAAGGTTGACTTGCTGAAGGTTGTCCCTGAATAGTTGGTCCTGTAAAAGGTTGCCCTTAAACAGATTGACCAACAAAGGGTTGTCCTTGAAATTTTTGACTTGTAAAAGGTTGAATTTTTTGTATAGTCGTTGCACTAGGCTGTCCCACAAAGGTTTGAGGAATAGACTGAATTGTAGGTCCAGTTTGATGAGTAGTAGTATGAGGAATATCCTCCGTAACAATTGGCATTGACGTTTGAAGGGTCGTAACAATAGGGATCTGAGAAACTCCTGGGATAGGTGTACTTGGTTATTGAACATAAGTTTTCACAACATATTGGATAGGAGTACTAGGAGTACTCAGACGAGCTTTCTGACTAATTGCCACAAATACCTTTGGGGTAATTTGAAGTGCACCTTCAACAAGTTGTTGGACTTGAGTAAAACTAAATTGTTCATCTGGTTGAGCAGGTTGATTATAAGGTACTTGCAATGTAGGTTGCAAATATTGTGGAGTAAAAAAAGGGTTCCACATAGTATTTATCCCTGGGTAAGGAGTTCCCATTGAAGTTTGTGACGCATAAGGTTGACCATAACAAGTTTGAGGCATCAGAACATAAGTTTGATAATTACCAGGAATATTTTTCCCTACAACTGGGGGATAGGTTCTAGTAAAATGATGTCCTCCTTGAAAATATTGCTGCTCTTGAAAAGACTGTTGCCCTTGAAAAGGTTGTTGTCCTTAGAAAGGTTGTTGCCCTTGGAGAGGCTGCTGTCCTTGGAGAGGTTGCTGCCCTTGGAGAGGCTGCTGCCCCCCAAGTTCTATATAGCCACCTTGTGAGCTAGCTTGAGGGATATTCCCAGAAAACATATAGACAGTTCTGTTGTCAAAGGTTCGGTGGTAGGCTCAAATAAACCAGTTGACATGGTAGAAGTTTCAGAGAATGGATATGCTCTTGAGAAAGTGCCAGAAAGTGATTGGTACCCAACAGGAACAGAAGGACCGCCATACAAAAAAATTTCTAGTAAATAAGAAAACATAGATGACTCAGTATACATGCTTTAAGAAGCCATGTTACTATTTATGGGTAAATATTAGAATGGTATTCAACGTGGTGACTGAGTGTAACCAGAGCTATGTAGAAAATCAGTAAATTGATGATACCAAGGATCCGGTCGAAATGGAATTAAAGGGTATATCGGTTCATTAAACCTTAGATCTAAAGATTATTGACGAGAGGGAAGTGTAATCTCTTCTTCTACGTCAGATATCTCTTCAAGCATAATAATTATAGGATGAAGATTCTCGGTTATGAGAAACTTTACTCGAGGTGAACGGGGACGACTAAGAGTCGGGATATGAGATCCAAAGGTGACTAAGACGAAATGGAATCAAATTTAGGCTCAGATATTTCAGGTTCAGTGAGTTGCGTATCTGAAAACTCACCAATAACAAATTTAACTGTAATTACTTTGGAAATTTATGGTTGCCCTTGTTCTTTTTTCAGTTATCTGAGGTTGATTAAATTCGAAATCAGGATGAATTACAATGGATGTTTCTCCTTGTTCAGTAGACACGGTTCCTAATGATTGATATTTTTAGTTTTGGTTTTTTCCAATTGATTGGGTGTATATTCAAGGGGTTTCCCCTCCATTCTACGTGAATGTCTTGGTAATTCAGCCACAATTAATTTCTTTAACACACGAAATCAAAAAAATTCAAAAGAATCACACCTAAGGCCTCTAAAAATCAAACAAATGAACACGCGCCTACAAAATCTAAGAGACAATCCACACACAAACAATATGTTTCCACAATAAAAACAATAGTTGGTGATGAAATCCAACATCATCGAGATTAATGTGGAAAAATGGCGGTTGGAATAATTACCATGACAACCTGCTTAATGAAACAATTCGGTGCAAGTAACTTTACTATGCCATCTGTAAGTGAAGAGTACCCTCTGGAAATTCCAAGTGAGTCTAGTCAACGTCTACTCCAGGTACAGTGGGACCTTCCCTCCACCGTCACCTTGGGAAAAATCCTAAATATTATGGCCACTAAGGTTACCAACTAAGACAACTGAACCTGGGGGAACAGTCTGTGATCCGATATACACGCAAGGGCAGAGTATCAAAGCTCAATCCCTTTGAAATATCCTCGACATGGTAAATCCGAGGTTTTCCAACAAGTGATCCCAGGCTCCTCGACAATGGTTAATACAAGGTTTACCGTTTTTATTACGTGCACATCTTTTATCTTTGCCAATGAAGCAGGTACGATTACTTCACTAGTTCGGATATGACCTCGTGCTTGACTCTTTTAAGCAGAGCTTCCCAGAGAAAAAATGCAACAATTGGGTTTTCCCTACCACAAGATGCTACTTATTTGTTTTATCTTCTTTGGAAAGTTAATTACAAACTATTCCAAAGCACTAGCCCTAAGATAAATTGGTGGAATGAGCCATAGAAAATGTAAAAAATATCTAGATAAATTTTACCAAGCAATGTATTGATTTGGATGTTATTTACACAAAGGGGCATGGATATAAAACTTGATGATATTGTGACCTGACTCAAAATACTTTAAATGCATCAATATGAAAATGAAACTCTTTATTTCGATGAATTTCTATTTAAGAGAAAGTTGAAGGACTTTTGGACTAAAAAATTACAAGCTTCCTAAAACTTCATGATGCAGAGATTCTGCATAACTCAGAATACTCGCGCATAATAGGGTGTGTATTTCCTTATCATGAAAATGGTCATCAAAATCTTCATTAAAACCACATTCAATTTAACTCAAAATATATATAAAGAAGAGAGAACCGAACATAAACAAAATACTGGCATATAATAACAACAAAAATTTCAGATTCAAACCCTTTTGCCCGAATATTACATTTGTGGGCCTCTCGGCTCTCGCCCTTTACATGAACTCTCACACCATTTCTCTCTATATCACTCTGTCCTCCATCCTCACACAAAGCTCATATTTATACATAATTGTGGATTAATTTGAATCCATGATTTTCTCCAAAAATAACTCAACCAAATTCTAAAATAGCTTTATCCCTCCTTTGACTCAACTAAGTTCCATTTAAGGAGTTCATAATACCTAAAATATCTATACAAATCAACTCCAACACATATTCTCAATTTATTAAGAGAATATTTATAATAAACCTCACACTCAGATTTTCCTCTTAATTTATTTAAAATGTACATAATTTTATAAAATTATTAAAAAAACATCACCCCCTAAATCACCCAAATAAATAATGAAAATTTAGCAGGATGCTCCTGCATCAGACTCCCCATGTAGAGAAGTTTCCATAGACTCTTGTCTATGAGGTCTGTCGCTTTTCTGTAATAATGTGACAGCCACAAGTCTCAATGACTTGCTACCTCCAGTATTCCAAACTCTATTTTTCCGCCGACCTTTTAAAGTATCAACTCCATTTTGTAATTTTGCACAAAATTCCCAGAATAGTATTTTCATAACACTATTGAATGTAACTCTCGCTTTTACATACCACATCATCTTTATTTCTAGAAATACATACTGGCGTAGAAACGCTGATACCCATTCTTTTGGTCTCCAAACTTTGAAAGAATCTCGAACTGGTCTGTCAATCGGATTCCATCGGCCTCTCCAACAATTTCTTTTGCCAATTCCTCAGAGTAATTCCTCTTTGTTTGATGCTTCCGTCTCCAATTGCGTTGAACACTCAACTTTCTAGAATGAAGAATAATCAAGAACTTCTCCTTGATCACAACTATAGTCATTGATTTCCCCTATAGTAACAAATTTCTCATCTGGTGTTGTACCTGCATTTATCAACAAATTATTAGTTTTGAAAATATAATACCTTTAAGCCTCTTTTGATGCTTCAAGCACCAATCTCCCATCATATACCTTCTAGAATTCAACAGATCCTTTTTTGAATTGTTGGCTGCTTTCATCTTTATCCTACTGGTTCAATACTTCTCTTTCCTTTATGTCTCTAAGAACATAAATTTCTTGCTGCTCCTAATATTTCATCTCATCTCCAAGTACTTTCTGCTCACTTTCTCTGATTTCGACATCATATTTATTAATTTCGCCTCCTGTACCTACAACCACATAATTATTCAAAGAGTCAAAGCATTCACTTAACTCTATAAAATTTAGAAACATTTCCTCCTTATCGCTCACGGTAACTGCAATCTCTTCTTTATCAGGTTCTGCAAGCTTCATCTCTCCTTTAGGTTTCTTGAGCCATTGTTCCAAGAACTCTATTTCCATGTGAAATCTTTCTACCATTTCATCACAACCTTCATTCTCAGTTTCATTATTCTTCTGGCAATCCTCCCGAGGTATCCTGGTTTCTGTATTATCACATTTCAAAATTCTGTCATCAATTTCACTAAACAAATTCATTTGTTTACCTCCTTGGAATATCACTACAACATTTTCATTATGCCTTTGCTCCATAACAACTTCAACTGGCTATCTTACACCAAACAAGAATTCATATATGAATTATTTCTGCTGCAACAAATCAATACCTTCCTCCTCTGAAAGGAATTCTCCATCATACTTCACCTCAAGAGCTTTATTAATCTTTGTGACAGTTTCACCAGACTGTTCGTCATCTTCTGCACATCTTGCAAACATACACAAACTGTGAGATTTAAAAATACAAGGCTTCATAGCCTCATCTACTTCTCTTGTCAACATATCTTCAAATTGTTCTAAACTATTCCAATAGTCCATGAGATCTTTCTCATTAATCTATTCACCCAGAATTTCATCCTGTTTTGGTCCACAAATGGAAACTTCCATTTTCAACTCAACCT
The DNA here is from genome assembly GCA_034641835.2 of Pinus albicaulis. NCBI lineage: Eukaryota > Viridiplantae > Streptophyta > Pinopsida > Pinales > Pinaceae > Pinus > Pinus albicaulis. The sequence goes on from CM076580.1 coordinate 1,773,253,372, forward strand.
CTTTGAGTTCTTCACATCTCAATTGCACACTCATCATCTTCTCGAGCTTCCTCAACTCTTCTGTCAACTGTATGTTTACATGCTGTTCCCTCTTTGCATGTAGCCTCTGCCATTTCACTTCCTTCTGCAACAATTCCATCAATAACTCAAGGTGAACTGCTATCTTAGCTTTCTCCCTCTCATACTCTTCATCAGTCAATTTATTCCATATGCCATTTGCCTTGGCATTTTTCTTATTCTTTCTTCTGCTGTGGCCTTTCTCATAACTTCTAAAATGACAATCAACAATCATCTTCTCCTCCTTTGTGAACTTCATCTGTTCACTTATGGATCTCATTCAATCCCCTTCTCAGCAAGCCCATACTTTCCATCCAACAATGCAAGCTCTCTTCCTGCGCTTGGTATCTTTTGGTTCTCTGTCTTGGAATCATCTCGTGGAAATTCTCTTGCTCCTCTTGCTCCTCTTTGCTGCAAACAACAACTGCAGTATTTCGTGTGTTATAATGACCAAACTCTTTGGGTGTCGGGATCTGCCAATCATGCACCCAATTACATTCAAACCTTTGACTTGGCTTACGACTCTTTGACTCCAGACTTGACATAAACTCTTCATCTTGGATGAAAATGCACCCTTTTGTATAATAACTCAATGGTTTAACTTGACTCAAGCTATCCATATTTCTTCATTTGACTTTAACATTTTATTTGACTTCAAAGCTTGATTGATAATTCCAATAGTGGATATTTTGACTCTAATTCAAGTTATACAATATACCAATGAACATCCACGCTTAATACATTTTCATGATGTAAAATCTTCATTCCACGAATTCTCTTTCATACTCCATTCTTATGATAATATCATAAGTCACTAATTATATCATCGCTCATTATCACTTTCTTTTATTCACATGATACTTAAGCCCTTTAAATCGAAATGCAATCCATTTTTCCCAATATTTCTTTTATGGTGAAAATAAATAAACCATTTAATTTTCAACATTTAAAATACCTCTTGGAGATGCATTTTCATACCTTACGCTCCTTCAAGGTCATTTAATAAACCTTTTCTTTGCAATTTCAACTCTCCAGATTTCACTCTTCTGTGTCGTTCTTATCACCGTGGATATTTGCATGCCCTTCATACCATAACCTTTTCAACACACTCATCATCTTAGCGCAGATAGTTTTCCTGCACTTCCATGCAACTCCTTCTTTGCAGTGACGGTTCTCATGCAACACCGTCTCTCTTCAATGCACAAAACAATTTCTCCATAGGAATTTTCCAAAACTTTACGGTGGCATCAACATATTTCTCTGGCAGCAACAAACACAAACTGCATTATCTCCTGAATATAACAATGTGAGCACTTCCACATGTGCTACAAGCAATGATCAATCATGATTTTTAACTCATGAAATAAAGTATAATTTCATGGATATATAACCCAACAGTGGAATCAGAATATGCGGAATTCGTTTTCCTTTTGTAACCATATAAAAAAATGTTCGCTTTATGGCATATTACTTATAATCGTGACTTTGATAAAAATAAATAAAGTGCCAACATATAAATCTTGGGCCCACATCTATTGCCAACATACCTTTTCACCATTGATTGTATACACCCATCCATCCGATGGTCATCGCATTTTAAGATGCGCAATATTTAATTTTTTTATATCAATGCGAAATGGGTGGTATTCAAAAGCAACGTGTCACACCCAGAATTTTATCGCACCCTTTTAACAATTACAACTTACCACTTTGAACCCGTGCGAACTCCGCTATTTGGGTTGCAAAACCATTTACGGTTCTGCTGCACTACTGAATCACGGTTCCCCATTCATCTGTCTCCTGGTTCCAAGAAGAATGGTTTCTAAGCATCTAATGCTCTTGCTGCATTTGTTCTCACATATTCATCTGATATTATTAAAAAAAAAAAAAAAAAAAAAAAAAAAAAACTGTGCTATTCTAAGCTAGTATATTATGATAGCTCCCATGGTGGTTCCATAGTGCCTTTGACCGGGAGCACAATTCCATGCGATATCCGTCAATCTCTAACTGATAGGACGGTCTTGATTTTCCAGATTTCAAATATTTGTCAAATCAAATTTCGATCCAGTGGAAATGAAAAATGTTATATCACTCCTTGATGCAATTACCTTCGATTTTCGGATCCATGGTGGCGGTTACTCTAGGACTCTTTACATGCTATGCAATCTATTTTTTTTTCTACAATCTTGCCAAATAAATTCTTAGAGATCCAAATATTCTCGGCTTGCTGAACTAATGAAAATCATGCCTAGGAAATAATTTACACTAAAGACAAAAATAAGAAAGAATTTCTCCACTGTAGGACCGAAAAATCAAGATTAATGTTGTAGAGGTTCCTTATTCCCACGAATCTAAAAAATAATGTAGATCCTCAGTATTTTAAACCAGATTTGGAATCTCACTACACTCTCGTTTATTCTACTCAAAAATCCAGAGTTCCGTTGATACTTTCGTTGCATCCCACACGACTTGCAGGTTTTTAAAGATCAACAATTATCTTTGGGCTCCACCTCATTGGTACACGTTAAATATTCAATGCAGATCTCCTAGCAACCTTACTCTCGAAGGTCCATACTCAAGTTCGCCACAACGACCAACGCAACTCTTAGATCTGACACAATCCCAACAGTATAGAATTGAAGCCACAAGGGTTCATTAATGGAACAACGAAATCAATAGAAAAAATGCCTACATCGTTCAAAAATGAAATGAGTTTCATTCCCAGAAACCAAAACCAGAGCAACAATAAAGAATTTTTAAACGTAGTCTCTTTTTTAAAGTTATCTCGGCTTCGGTGGCATGAGAAATTACACAATGGCTTCTTTCCAGCGTGTACGCAACTTCAAATCAATTGTTCAGTTCGCGTAGGCTTCGACAAATTCAAACTAGTTGTTATAGTTCAATGCTCCAGCTATCAACAAACCAGTGATTCAATTATACAAATTTTGGTTGCATTTACATGTAGATCCACACCCTACCATAACCAACAGTAAAACCAAACACGCCTTACCAAAGTGTTACCACTGCAACTGTGTCCACAAACTTCACATCACCGTTTATGATTTCAAGCAGACGCAATTCTCAACATTCACCATCGGGCTTGCAAGATTCAATTATCACTCCCTGCTGCGCCGATCTCAGCATCGAACACCACGTTTGCCTGCACCATTCTCTGTTGCCACTCTATGCTTGCATTCTTCACAACAATGCACACTATCCACTCAGAACCAATTTATTCCCACAACACGTAGGCATCTTTCCGACTCTTTTACCAAATGATGCATAGATTCTGCATAACTCAGAATACTCGCGCATAATAGGTTGTGTATTTCCTTATCATGAAAATTATCATCAAAATATTCATTCAAACCACATTCAATTCAACTCAAAATATATATAAAGAAGAGAGAACCCAACATAAACAAAATACTGGCATATAATACCAACAAGAATTTTAGATTCAAACCCTTTTGCCCGAATATTACATTTATGGGCCTCTCGACTCTCGCCCTTTACATGAACTCTCACACCATTTCTCTCTATATCACTTTGTCCTCCATCCTCACACAAAGCTCATATTTATACATAATTGTGGATTAATTTGAATTCATGATTTTCTCTAAAAATAACTCAACCAAATTCTAAAATAGCTTTATCCCTCCTTTGACTCAACTAAGTTCCATTTAAGGAGTTCATAATCCCTAAAATATCTATACAACTCAAATCCAACTCATATTCTCAATTTATTAAGAGAATATTTACAATAAACCTCACACTTAGATTTTCCTCTTAATTTATTTAAAATGTATATAATTTTATAAAATAATTAAAAAAACATCACCCCCTACATCACCCAAATAAATAATGAAAATTTAGGAGGATGCTTCTGCATCATTTCACACAAGATTTCTTTTACAATAAGAAAACAATATCATTTCCAAGCATGACCAATATCTCTTTTGTGATGAAATATTTCGCTGATTACAAAGCCAAACACTACAATTTGATGAAAAAACAATTCTCAAATGAAAAAAAACTTAGAAAAACCCTAAAAAGTAGAAAAACTTCAAAGAAAAGCAAAGATTTTAACTAACAATCCTAACTAAGATACCTATGAGTGTATTTTAGTTGAAAGCAAACTAATTTTTTTTTCCAATTGAACTATTAGAAATGTAAACATAAAATATTAGCTTGAGACAAATCACACTTTGGTAATATAGAAGTTTTCCTTTTTGAAAATGAGAAAAAATAAATACTCAAACAAGTAAGGTTGACAAGAATCCTGGTGGCTCAAGAAGGAAATAATAGAAAACCAGTGATCTTTGGCAATGAATCTATTTTCCAAAAATAACAACACATAAAACCAGGTCAAACCTAACTGAATATGAAAAAAGGATGATTTATCAAAAAATACTCTAAGGTGTTTAAGAAGAGTTCATAGAAAGACTCTGAGAGTTGGTATAGATCAGGTTAAACCTTAAGAATTTGGTTATCTGACTTTGAAAGAGAAAATATTAAAATTTTCAAAATCTCCCAGGGGGTGCACAAGTTTTCAGTGCAAACTAGTGTGCATGCGCACTGAACTAAACTTGAAACTTCTGTAGGTTTGCGCTCTGTTTACCACATAAAATAACGCAAGGTAGAGAAAATTTGGAAAAAACAAATTTAAGGCTTTCTGATTTAGAGATTATAAAAGGTTATATACCCAACCATAGTAAAAAAAGTCAAACTAGGAAAGCTGGAATGTCAAACAAAACGAAATCAAATGAAAACTAAGCTTGTCGTCCCTAGTGGAGTCACCAATTTGTTTTCTGGATTAATCCCTCTTGCGGACAAGAGCGATCTCCATAGTACCCCAATAGGTAACTAGAAACAAACAACCATTTGAATACCTATTTCTCTAAACTATTAGCATTCAGATTATTATAACTTAGAAATGATGATTTTATGCTCCTACCTTTCAACGAGATGTTTGATATAGCCTTTTTCCTTTCGCTCTAAAGCAATCCTCAATACTGAGAAGAATGTGCAATAAAAAACAATGTAAAGGATCAAATCACCTACAATATATAATATTAAAAAACACTAGTTAAACTTAATGATCAAGGAGACTAAGTATTGACATCATTTTAATGAATTCAGAAACAAGAGAACGAGAAAAAGAGATCCATATGTATTATCAAGAATAAAAAAGAGCAATCTTACAACCTGAGCCTTGATGTTGTAAAAATTTCTCCCGTATGTCTGCGCAACCGTATCCTCGGTTTGACAAGCCTTCCTCTCTAGAATTACTAACATGAATTATTGTGTACAAAGGTGTGATATTCAATGTACAATCAACTCATACCAACTTAGTATCTCAGTACCTATCAACTTAGAATCTACCCTTATACTTGAAACTTCAGCTCAATTTATAGAGGGATTGAGGAGGTTTTAGATTCATCAAGAGAGGGATGAGGTCCTCTAATGAAGGGATTAGGGTTCCTTTAGCCAAGGGATAAGCTCCATGAGTGTAGGGATATAGCTTGAACTTGCGCAACTCTAGAGGCTTCCAGTTGGGAGAATATTTGCCCAACTAGGCTTCTAGAAGTTACTTTTTCATGTTTACTTCCTTTTACAGGGAAGCACAATTTTTATTGGCGAATATAATGATGATCGTTGTGGCTAATAGAAGAAGTATCAACGAATGCGCAGGAAATGGTCACAAAATGCGCGCAGGTAAATTTTTAAAGGTTTTAAAGATATTTTTTTTCCAGTTTCCAAGACTTGGTTCAAGAACATGAATGTTTTTTTATTTCTAAGGAAGCATGAATATCGATGGTGATAGATCCATAATGACAATCAAATGTCATGGTGAAAAAAAAACGTGTAACATGCGCTGCCCTAATGGGCTGATCATGACTAGCGCGACCCCGATAGTTCAAAATCGCATTGGTCATGAATGATTTTGGAGTTTGAAATCCCCCCCCCCCCCAATCTCCCTATTTCTAAACGCAAATGATAAATGAATAGAATTAAAATGAAGAGGAGGATTATAGCTCTTACCTAACACTGACAGATCGACGAATGGTGTCCTGGATCGGCCACACCACTGATTTGAAATTTGGAGGGAAAATGGACAAAAATGCTCTTCTCAAAATTGAAAGGTGAAAATGAATTTTTTTTTGGTCTATCTATAGATTTTTGAAAAATTTTCGACAATAATTTATTATTTTTCCTCAATAACGGTGATTTTTGTTGTTTTTTGTGCAGTAACAAGACTTTCACACTATTAGTGGTTATTTATAATGCAAACGAGTTATATTTTATCTCTTTTTCGGGCTCGTTAAACAATTACGAAAAAGGAACTCCCTTGGAGTAAACTTTTAGCTCTTTTCCGACTCTCGAAAAATTAAAATATTGTTGAGTACTTATCATTTAAAAATTGTTAAAGTGAATGAAATGACGTGATCTTAGTATACGTTTACCCCTTTTCGGGTTGATATTTACTATTTATGAAAAAGGAATACCTTGATCAAACATGGTCAAGAGGTTCTCTCGGGTATTTTTTTTCTACCTTTTCGGATTCGAGAGACGATTTATGAAAAGGGATATGATGGAGTTTCCTTTTTGTTTCTTTTCAAACTCCTTAAACATGAAAATTCACTGAGTCACCCTTTCGTTGGACTCGTTAAAGATTAAACGACGAAAGACTTGTCACCATGACGAGGCCTCCTTCCTCCTCCCTAGGACTCGTTAAACTTACTAGGATGGATTCATTCAAAGAATGAACTTACATGCTCAATATATGCTATCCTCTTCACGATGGGCTATAAAAAATAAAGAGGTACTCGTTAGCAATAACGAGGGAAAATTGAAAGTGAACATCTTATGTGTATTTTGGGTAGCTTGTCACTCTTGAACATGCCACTCATTCACAGTTCATGTTGGGTTGAGGACATCCTAAATTCATCACTTTTCCTCCATGGGTTTGGGAAATCCGTTTGCCTCTCATTTGATTATCAAATTTTGTCAACATGACCTCTGATCCTATTCGAGTCAAATGCCGCCACACTCCGGAGTCGTGTTTCTAATATGTTCAAGAGAATTCATTTTTTTCAAATATCCTCTACTTATCTGACCTCCTCTGTTACAATCCCGAATCACTCCTATCATATTGAGATATCTATTGTTTCGTGTCGATGATGTGGGAATCATCATGGCCCTACTTCGACGAATCACTTCCTATCGACTTCAGCTCATTATCTGGGAAGGTGATTTAGAGACTTCTTTCAGTACCTTGGAGCTTGCATGTCTCAATGACAAGTTCTTTGTGTTCAACGTCAGGTTCACATCATTGGCCTTTGATCGAATGATTCTGCAAGTGTTTGAATTCAACACATTCATTCGCACATGTAGATTGTGTTTTTGTACCTTGAGGTCCATCGTCATTATTGGTGGTCTCTCTCGTGCCTATTAACGATTTTCATTATTGACCGGTAATTAGGTGGTTTCTACCATGTTCGACACCAACTCATTTATTCACATGGCTACATTCGTACATCGGGTTGATTGAGATCGTGGTGAAGACGTTGGGTCACATTTGATTTTTGATCGAGGCTGAGTATTCATGATTATGTCAATGATCCTATCTATGCGGATGACTACGTCCATACCGCGAATCCATTTCTATGATCTCTTTAGACAGATGGCTGCGACCGTGTTGTGGGTTCATGTGTTATTTGATGCCTAGTACAACATTATGTGGTTAGGCATATGCATACTAGAGATGTCATATATTGTAATATGTTTGATTTAGCTAGTTTTCCGGAGGTGGTCTGTGTTTTTTGCCTTCGTTCATAAATCATTTTAGCCATCACTCCCTGTTCTGCCTTCATGCTTTATGGGGAATCACAGTAATTCGTCACCATGCTCATTTTCTTGTCCCTGATCCTGAAATGCCCCATGAAAGATCCTGTGCAATGTTTCCACCATCAATAAATATGTTAAGACATCCCCTGAAGATCCAAAGAAAACTTCCTTGGAAGATTACTGAATAAACTTGGTCAAATTCCTAGTTTCCTGGGTCAACGCTTTTCGTGGTGCCATGCTCGCATTGGTGTCACATTCATAGTTTTTTCTTAGCTTTTCCAGCGCCCTTATTTCTTGGAAAATCACGTTGATCCCTTCTCGCAGTGTTTCCTCAAATGGAGGATAAGCTTCGACCTCTAGAAGTTCCAGGGCGATGATTTGGTTGTTAAACAGAGGTGATAGAGTCGAGCTCTCTGATTTTAGAGCTTTGATCTCATCCATGGGGGGTTTATACCTTAGAAAGTGGACCTTCCTCCTCCTTTCATGGGCTCCCAACCTCTTATCCATTCCTATAAATTCATACCCCTCCTTCCAATAATGTTAGTCTCGCTGGTCATTGTTGGGCTAGTCCAAACACTCATTCCCTTTACATCCTCGCATTGAGATAACACCTAAGTGTTCAGGAGAAAGAATTATTTAGAGCTTCGGTGACAGACTCAAATTTTCACCAAAGGAGGCCTCCAACATCAAGGCATGGGTTGTAAGTTATTCATTTTATATTTATCAATAAAACATCTAATGTTTGCTTTCTATATTTATCTATATGCTTATGCAAATATTCTGGTACTCCTTGATTTGCTAGATAGATAATGTTTATGTTATTGTATTGGATTACGTTTTTTTTGGCCTCTTGATCATCTGAAATTATTTGTGTGCCATCAGTAGTAGGGAGTGAGCCTAAAATGATTGTGGATCAAGTTCATAATCAACGGATTCAAGCGTAGCATTGGGAAAAAAGGTACTTCTATCTCTTTTCTTGTCGCATTGTGAATGTTAGTTAAGAGAGCTTTGCATTAGAAATTATCTCACGTTGCTAGACCCACTCTAGGGCTAGAGAGATTGCCTCTATCTGAAGAGGGGATTTATCTTGACAATATATTTGGCGACTCTGCTGGGGAGCTTAGCCTCTTAGCCTTCCTTCCCCAGAATGATCTTGGATCAGTTTAACCGATTACTGAAATCTAAGCTTGCTTAGGCCTCTGTTAGTTTGTGTAGGGTTTGAAATTCATTTCATTGTGTCAGGTCTGGTGTTTGTGTGAATTTTTTTCCCCTTGTTTTAGCGACGAACGCACTTTCTTTTTGCACAATAGCGTTGGTAGCGCTGTTCTATATAGTACAGTCGCATTGATTTGTTTTTCATCACTTTTCTGTTTATCACAAAAGTGCTGATCTTAGACCTTGGAAAAGTTAGGGTTTCCCATTGATTTTCTAGTGTGTCCTGGCCCCTGAAGGATGTCTGTAGAATCTCAGTGACCTCCTTGATGTGTGTTTGGCTTACTTGTTTTCTCTGAGCGAGTATTTTCATCTCTTTGATTTGTTTGTATGTTGGGATATTTTTCACCATTTCAAATGCCTTTTGTCGCATTGTTCTTGACTTAATTCGAAGTGATTTGTTGTCTGCCCTGGTCATCACTGCATCTCTGATATTATCTTAGATTTAGTGTCAAACATATGATTACAATTTTTTTGATTCATAATTCTAGAAGAGTGTGTCCTTTTTCTAAATTCAAAAGAAATTGAAAGTGATTTTAATTTTATTTTTGATTTGGCTTGTCTTTATCGTTTTGAAAAAGAGGAGTGAAAAGCATTTCATTCGTGTGCATTTGAAAGCGATTTTTATTTCTGTTTGATTGAAGGAAAAGTGAAAGGATTGCTATTTCATTTCTTCTTTCGTTCGTTTATTTGATTTTCGATTACATTTCAAAGTAAAATAAAAATACAAAAATTGTGCATCTTAAGTGAAAAAGAGAAGTATTTTCATTTTTTCAATAAGTTGAATTTGTTTGGAAAAAAGTGAATTCGATTGAAAAGAATTTCATTTCGTAGATTTGAGCTAGTTTGGGGGGCATTATTGTTGTTGCATTTATTGCACTTTTGCTCGTATCTCTTCCCTAAATAGTTTAGGCTTCATCGAAATGGAAATTTTTTCTTTTTGCATTTAGCTCGCACCATTAGATTCAGGTGACATCGATATTGAGCCAAAACTGAAACCTAACTTAAGATAAACTTTAAAATTCACTCAATTTACCTTAAGGATCATTTGGAACTAACACGAAAATTTAGTGGTCTAGGCTAGAGATGTGTTCTAGTGTCATTAAACGAAGGAGTTGTCGCTAACAGTCTGTGTTACAATCCAGGGGTGATATATCGTCCCACGTATGGAGGTATATTGATGTATGATAAGTATATTTGGGGCGCTCTCATCAAATAATTACGCTTTAGACAACACTACTATGGGTTGGAATCCCACGTAGCGTCACATATATTTGGGGAGACACCATTAGGTTGCAAGCCTACCATAGGTAACCGAGTCGATCGCCTTGTAAACGTGATATACCAAACACAAAATTTGGGGAGATCGATTGTAGTACGTTAGGTCCTTGGGTCATTTTTTCTATAATTTATCACCAAGGTGTATATTGCATTTCACGGACACTTGTTAATCCCTTTTTCCTAGATTACGTTTTTTATTTTTATTTTTGTTGTTAACTTCTAAAATTTACTGCCTGCAGAATAAAATCTTACCCGTGCACAACTCCTTAGAAGATCTTAGGTTGAGACCAATGGTAAAGAGTTCCCGAGTTTACCAATCAGGGGATCCCTTCAGATGGGAATCCTATTCTTTTTCCTTCTTTTGGAAATGTTGGTGCTCCATATATGGCAATGTTGTCCCTCTCGGGATTAACCGTTAGTTTTCTAGTTTGGTTATTTTCAACCCCCATGGTTCCAAATGTCCAAGTTACTTCTCAACCAAGTTCGCCTCCACCAAAATAGTGTCAACCTCGTGTTGATCCTAAAGTTGACCCCTCACCTTCTTTGCCATTTTATTCACCTCGATATTCCTCTTCTCCCGGTGAAAGTTTGGATTCTAGTAACTAGGAAGTTAAGAAGTAGAAGAAGAGGACGAAGAAGAAGAAGCAAAATAAGCAAGGGGGAAACCAAGCGACCATCGCTAATTATGCAACTAATGTTAACAAATCTTATAATCAGTCTCACAAAGTCAGATTCCCTTGAAATTTATGTAGGGGTGCCCACCTTCTTAGATATTGTCCTGATATTCTCAAGGTGTTAGAAGTGTGGTCCATCGACCTAAATCGTCCCTTGTCATCGACCTCTAGAGATCATGTTGGTGACAAGTATTCAACTAGTGATAATAAGGCCCATGGGAAAAAGGGTAAAGTCAAATTTCCCTGTAGGTTATGTGAAGGGAATCATCCCATTCAATTTTTTCCTTATATGGATGAAGCCTCTAAAATGTTGGATAACCTTACTACTTCTCATCCAAGTCTTCCTGCTGTCTACCAAAAACTTTCCTTTGATCCTCCACTAGTTGATCAAGTGATTGATCAGAAGTCATCTCTGGTCAACCCCACTCTCCTCGAAAGTGAACCCCATGATTCTGTTCCCTACCAACCATTGGTTGAGAAAATGATTGACTCGATTAAAACTTTAGTGGATCATGCTTTTCCCATTGAGAGTGAACCTCATAACACTCAAGTTATTGTTGTTTCTTTAGATTCTCGTGAATTAGAGGGAATTATCTTGTTCCCATGGTACAGGAGGGTGATCCTCGTATTCCTATAACACAAGGGGGCAGTTATCCCGTTCCCACGACATCCCCTCCAAGTAGTTTGGTTGATTCCTTTAATTGGAGTCAACTAGCAAGCTACAATCTTCCTCTTAAGTGCCATTTTAGATCATAGTACATGCTTATAATGTGGTCATACCTAGCATAATAATACATGTAGGCGCATATGTTAGTATTCTGTCATCAACTACTTGGCAAGCTTTCAGTTCTCTGTAGCTTGTGCCTGTTACCCAGAATCTGTTAACGTTTAAGAGAGGAACGAGTCAATCATTAGGGGTCCTTCCTAAGTTACCTATTACTTTGGGAAGAAATGTTGTCTATATAGATGTGATGGTTGTCCAAGGCCCTTTGGACTTTAACTTACTCCTTGGGCATGACTATACTTACGTCATGGGATCTGTTGTCTCTTTTCTCTTTCATGTGATTTGTTTTCCACATGAAGGAAGAATTGTGACCATTGATCAAATTTCGTTCATTGATCCTAATATGGCTCCTAATCAACCATCCTCCCTTAATGGTCCTTATATTCCAGTGGTATATTCCCCGCCATAGGTTAATTATGTGGCAACCTGTTCCATGCCCGTATCTACTGATTATCTAGTCAGTAATACAATGCGTCATGTTATGGGGGCATTGGACCCTGATTTCCAGAGTGTTTTTCTCTCATATGATGTGAACCTCTTTGAAGCCATGACCTCTTATGGGGTGTGATCAGACATTCTGGAGTAGAGTTCCTTTTCTTGTGTCAAGCTCCTTAAAAAATGAAACAAGATCTTCGTAGCAAAGTTCCTTGTCTTGTGTCAATCTCATTAAAAAATGAAACAAGGTGTCGGAGCATAGTTCCTTTTCTTGTGTCAAGGTCGTTAAAAAATGAAACAAGGAGTCATGAGAATAGTTCTTTTACTATGTCAAACTCATTAAAAAATGAAACAAATCCCCTTTCAATTCGAGTCTTTGACTAGATCTCGTAAAATCCCAGTCAATTCTTTCACTCAATCTTGTTTATGAACCTTCATTCCATCCACCTGTTAGTAACCAGTAGTCTACTTAGGTGAATGAACTGAATCTGGGGGGCGGGGCATGTACCTCTGTACCTCTAATTGAGTCACCATGCTGGTGGCATGAAAAATTATTCCAAGTATAGTTTCTCTTTGTTTCAAGCTTGTGAAAGAATGAAACCAATTTCAAGCATAGTTTCTTATTGTTTCAAGCTTGTGTAAAAATGAAACCATCCTCATTCTACCTCTTGTGATTGCCCTTATATCTGCCTATTCTACCAGATGAGCATTGGATTTTTCATTCCATCATCACCATCTGCTTGGCCGATCGTACGCTCTCACTTGATTGTTTTACCCTTTCCCGAGGAACCGCTGCGATGAGTGGTCTTGTTAGCCATCCTCTTGACCATTACATGTTTAGAGCAGTTCCACCATAACCATAACCAGTTGCTGCCTTTTACACCACTCATTCCTCTAGGAGGAGTCAAATTTCAGCTCTTTTTCTGACTCTCGAAAATTGAAGAAATTGCCGAGTACTTGTCACTTTGAACTCGTTGAAGTGAATGAATTGACATGGTCTCAATATACGTTTACCCCTTTTTCAGGCTGATATTTACTATTTACGAAAAAGGAATATCTTGATTGAACATGTTCAAGAGGTTCTCTCGGATATTGTTTTCTACCTTTTCAAATTCAAGAGACGATTTATGAAAAGGGACATGATGGAGTTTCCTTTTTGTTTCTTTTCAAACTCGTTAAACATGAAAAGTCACCGAGTTACCCTTTCATTGGACTCGTTAAAGATTAAATGACGAAAGAATTATCACCATGATGAGACTGAGTTCCTCCTTCCTCAGGATCATTAAACGTACTAGGATGGATTCATTCGAAAAACAGACTTACACGCTCAACATATGTTATCCTCTTCATGCTGGCTATAAAAAATAAAGAGGTACTCATTAGCAATAACGGGGGAAAATTGAAATTGAAAATCCTATGTATATTTTGGGTAGCTTGTCACTCTTGAACATGGCACTCATCTGCAGTTTGTGTTGGGTTGGGGACATCCTACATTCGTCACTTTGCCTCCATGGGTTTGGGAAATACGTTTGCCTCTCATTTGATTACCAAATTTTGTCAACATGACCTCTGATCCTATTTGAGTCAAATGCTGCCACACTCCAGAGTTGTGTCACCAATATGTTCAAGAGAAGTCCTTTTTGTCAAACACCCTTTGTTTATCTCACCTCCTCTGTTACAATCATTAATCACTCCTATCATCTTAAGATATATGTTGTTTCGTATCGATGATGTGGTAATCATCATGGCCTTCATATGAAGAATCACTTCCTGTCGACTAAAGCTCATTATTCGGGAAGGTGATTTAGAAACTTCTTCTTAGTACCTTGGAGCTTGCATGCCTCAATGGAAAGTTATTTGTGTTCGACGATAAGTTCACATCGTTTCCCTTCGATCAAATTATTCTGCAAGTGTTCAACTTCAGCAAATTCATTCACGCTTGTAGATTGCGTTATTGTACCTTGAGATCCATCGTCATTATTGGTGGTCTCCCTCGTACCTGTTACCGATTTTCATCATTGACCGGTAATCGGGTGGTTTCTACCACTTTCAAAATCAACATATTTATTCACATGGCTAGATTCGTACATTGGGTTGATTGAGATCGCGGTGAAGATCTTGGGTCACATCTGATTTTGTATCCAGGCTGCGGGGAGTTATTGAGTATTCCTAATTGTATACACGATCCTATCTATATGGATGGCCACGTCCATACCGCAAATCCATTTCTATGATCTCTTGAGATGGATGGCTGTGGCCGTGCCATGAGTTCATGTTTAATTTGATGCCTAGTGTAGAGTTATATGGTTAAGCATACTCATGCTAGATATGTCATATATTGTAATATGTTGATTTGGCAGGTTTTCTGGAGGTGGTCTGAGCTCTTTGCCTTGGTTCATAAAGCATTTCAACCATCACCCCATGTTATGCCTTCATGCTTTAGGGGGAATATGGTACACAATAATTTTTCACCATGCTCATTTTCCCATCCTTGATCCTGAAATGCCCTGTGACAGATCCTGTGAAATTTTTCCACCATGAAGAAATATGTTAAGACATCCCCTGAAGATTCAAAGAAATCTGCCTTGGAAGATTACTGAAGAAACTTGGTCAAACTCTTAGTTTCCTGGGTCAGCGCGTTTCCTGGTGTCATGCTCGCGTTAATGTCATATTGAAATTTCTGGCTTAGCACTGCCAATGCCCTTTTTTCAAGGAAAATTGTGTTGATCCCTTTTTGGCAGTGTTTCCTCAAATGGAGGAGAAGCTTCGACCTCTAGAAGTTCCAGGGCATCGAGTTGGTTTTTAAATGGTGGCGATAGAGTCGAGCTCTCTGATTTTAGAGCTTTGATCTCATCCATGGGGGGTACATCCCTTGGAAAGTGGACCTTCCTCCTCCTTTCATGGGCTCCCAAACTCTTCTCCCTTCCTATAAATTCATACCCCTCCTTCCAATAATGTTAGTCTCGTTGGTCATTGTTGGGCTAGTCCGAACTCTGGTTCACTTTACATCCTCGCACTGTGATAATGCTTAAGTGTTCGGGATAAGGAATGATTTAGAGCTTCGGTGAAGGACTCAGATTTTCACCAAAGGAGGCCTCCAACATCAAGGCTTGGGTTGTAAGCTCTTCCTTTTATATTTATCAATAAAACATCTGATGTTTGCTTTCTATATTTTTCTAATTTCTTATGAAAATATTTTGGTACTCCTTGATCTGCTAGCTAGCTAATGTTTATGATTATTATGTATTGGATTACGTTTTTTGTTGTCTCTTGATCATCCGCAGGTATTCGTGTACCATCAATAGCAAGGAGCGAGCCTAAAAGGATTGTGGATCAAGGTCATCATCAACGGATTCAAACATAGCATTGGGAAAAAGGTACTTCTATCTCTTTCCATGTCGCATTGTGAATGTTAGTTAAGAGAGATTTGCATTAGAAGGTATCTCATGTTGCTAGACCCACTCTAAGTCTAGAGAGATCACATTTGTCCACAAAGGGGATTTATCTTGAAAACACCTAGGGATTGGGATATCCCAAGATTACAACGTTGAATTTCCTTCAAATTTGGAGGAGACCTAGGGGACCCACAGGCACAGTAGAGCCTAGGAGATCGAAGTTTTCCCATGGTCATTTTCCTGGGAAATTGATGCCCTAGGTGACCTAAGGAGGCTAGACCTAGGAAAGGGAGGAAAAAGGTGAAAATTTGGGTTGAAATTATCACCATTTGATGGAACAGTGCCTAATTCCTCTTGTGGATATGGAGTTAAGGAGAATTGTGAAGACATATTTTGTTTCTTACTCAAGGAGGCTACAAAAGTCAACTTATTCCAATGTTCAAGGAAAGAGAAGAAAAGCGACTTTAAAGCATTTATACTTCATTACAAATGGTGAAGGATTATCAAGACAACATGATCTATAGGACATTTCATTCATCCAACATGGCCCATACATAGAAATAAGCTAAATAGACACATAATTCCACATTAAACACATGCAACAATTAGGCCTAGTAATAGCGGGGTTCCAATGTATGAAGAAAAAAGAAAAATAGTGTTAAACTTGCACTTACATGTTAGAGAATATATCCAACTAGCATCTCATTTTCAATATAAGGAGATCCAAGATAGAAAGGAACCCAATCCATACATCAAAATTCATCCATCGTCCAAAAATATCCACTAAGGAAAAAATGCGAAGTTCTCTAATGAGAGAGAGATCCCAATCCAAGTGATGATACAAATGAATCCATCCAACTACTATTTTTACACCAATTACGAGTTATAAATACCTAATGGGCTTACTTTAGCCCTTAAAAAAAAATTAATGTGCAAATTAACTAAATTTTGGTGACAATTAGTCCACCAAACTAGCTCACAAATGAAATAATAAGCGTCTCAAGAGGTAAAATAATAATATATGCATGTCTTAGGGCCCTCCAATAGGCCTAATGAGGTCCATAAGTGCCATAATGATGTATAAAACCCTCAAAAGTGATAAATAAGGGGGTGACCCCTTGTTCTCCAAAAAATAAACCTATGGTGCTCCCAGTGGGTGTGGGGGCACACCAATGACCTCATGGGTCTCCATATGAGTTGAAGATGCCTGTAGACCATATGTAAGGGATTGGATGATGGAATGAATGCCACCATGTCATCTTACAATCCTGGGAGACCTGCCAAATTTGTGGTGCATCTGTGGGGCTAGTTGGGCATAATGTACCAAATGCATCTTCCTCGTCCAAAATGTGGATCTGTAGCAATCTCTGTACATATTTGGGGATCCATGGGGTGTTTAATATTGTTTTGGAGGCCCATGGATATCTACACATACCCTACATGTGAAAATTTAGACCTTTGGAAGGTTAGGACCCCATAAAGGGAGACAAAACCCAAATGGACACCATTTGCAATCTTGCATAAGATCCAATGCATCCCCTAGCCTTCTAGTACAACAAGTCATTAAAGAAATCGAGTAAAAGAGCTTACAAACCATGGAAAACAAGTGGACAATTCATAACGGCATGCACTTCCATAATGGGCTTTGGCATGTGCTAATGTCTCCAAGCTCCAACGATGGTTAGCTAGGTACCTTATTAGGTGGTTTCTACCTTTAGAGGGGGTGGTATGTCTAAGGTACATCCCTCAAATGGTGGTGACATGTGATAAAGAGGTGAAATGGAATATGGAATGAGAGGAGAAATCTTGGGCCACATATTGGGGCACAAGGGTAGCTAGAGAAAAGGAAGCCCACACCTGGGTGTATAATGTGTAGGAGGGAGAAATCATGGTACATGAGATGCCCCGACCTTTATTTTTCCACCCTTATTTACATATGTTTTGACGTTTATGATTTTTCTTTGATTAACTCCTTGGGGCTCAAAGGAAAAGAGCATGATGTGTAATATATAATAGTGACTAACCCCCTTTTGGTAGGGCGGTTCACTTCCCTCCAGGGGTTGGGACAATCATGGGTTCCTGAATGATAAACGAGGCTCATCTAGGGCCTATGGGACCAGGGTGATGGCCATGGGTATGGGGTAGAGCTCATGTATTGGATTTTTCCCACGTGCTAATTATGTTTGTCCCGACCATATTTTGCATTTTGTGGTACATTTTTCTGTTGAATGTGGCCATTTATGCTTTTAATTTTCTTTTTAGCTGCTTCAACCTTTGGGGCATCTTTCCAAGCCTGACCCAAGGTGGGGGCAAGGGAATGGGGAGGCTAACCCTATGTGGACCCAAAGAGGCAATATGGACACAAGTGGGAGAGATGATGAATGGGGGTATAGGGAATGGAAGGGGAGTAGTATATGTGGATAAGGGAGTGGGGCCACGCAACCAAAGTTGGGGTTTCCCAAGTAGTACCACCCTAAAACCAAATGTTCAATAAAGGAGATCCCATGAGACTAAAATACAAGGGTAACATCCAAAAGAGGTCAAGTGGACAAAAAAACAAACTAATTCCACTCTTTCCACTGAATCCCCCCATCAATCCATGCCCATAAGTGGCCATGATAAGTAAACCCAATACTCAATTACCAAATGACAAGACATACCTTTAGGTTCGGAAGGTCCGCCTTCAAACATACAATCAATATAGATGGGTGAGGGACCACATGGCTGGCTGAAGTGGTAGAGAAATGGCACAATGAACTAGTTGAGGGTTACAAGGGGCTGTTGGCTGTCAATTGAGGTCCATCGTGGAGAATTTTTTTTATCCTACGGATATCACCCACGAAGTGGCAGGTAACATCTAGCTCCAACTGGGACGTGATCTCTTGAAGAGGTGGGAGAATCTAATCAAACAGGAGGTCACAAGAAATCCAATAATCTCTTGGTCACCGTAGACCTATTATCTGCACATATCAACGGCCAAAACCACAGGGCAACATGTTTTTCACAGTGTCTTATGATCACCCATGCTTAATGTGAGGCCATAAAATCAACAAGTAATAATAAAAATATACAATTTTTAATTTAAATGAAACTAATATATCGTGAGGAATATCACATGAGATTAGTTCTAATGCAAAAAATCAACATGCATTGCATTCTACTCTAACATGCATAACATACAATGTCAAGCATTAGGTATAATCATAGACCCAATGCAACGAACATGCGAATTTATCAATACAATAACACATGCTTCCATGATTATATTTGCAATG
This sequence comes from Pinus albicaulis, assembly GCA_034641835.2. Taxonomy (NCBI): domain Eukaryota; kingdom Viridiplantae; phylum Streptophyta; class Pinopsida; order Pinales; family Pinaceae; genus Pinus; species Pinus albicaulis. The sequence continues at coordinate 1,773,272,336 of CM076580.1, forward strand.
AAACCCGACAATACAAATTGGAATGATACTATGAGGGGTCACAAGGGATAGAGGTGGGAAAACAAGAGACCCATATGCTACGGAAAGTAAAACTAGAACAAGAAATAGGCATCAGTTGAGGGGATTTAATTTAATCCTCCAACCAGGAGATGGAAATGTCAATGACCAAGTATATGAATATTTGATGAAGAACTATATCGGGCCTATCATCCTTAGGGTAAGAAGGAGTAAACGACTTAGACATATTTAGGATGATACTATTTTGTTCCAAGAAGTGAGATCATCATTGTGTTTGGGAAAAAACCATGATTCAGGTTTTTTCGCAGGGGAAACTAGCTCTTCATCAAAACCAGGGGAACAAACTTCGTCACAAACATCCATTTCCTAGACAAGGACATAACAAGAGGAGGGATGCTCAAGCATGAAGAAAAACCCTCTATCGGTGGCATGACCTAAAGAAGCTTCTTTTTTTGTTTCTCTTACATTAGAGTCATCATAATTATCCACAATCTTGGAAGGCTCTTCTTTGATTAAATCGTCTTGGAGCATAAAGAAGAGACCCTTCCAATTACTAAGAGGGGCTTCATAAGGGACAACAATGTTGTTTATAATTTGTGAAGTATATTATTCTTTCCTGAGCTCATTTTTATGGATTTCAGAGACCATAGGGTCTTGCTTTTTATAGTAATACCAAATTCCCCAATCAACAACCCAAAATTTTCTTGTAGATTATTCATTTATTTGAATATCATGATCCCCCTAAGAATGACCCCATTCTTCACTATATATCTGGTGTTGGTTAGGATGCCATTCATTCTCTCCTTTTGATATGGAGGAATTTTCTTCCTTCATCCGTTCTTGAAGAATAATATCTAAGGCATTTACTAAATGATTTTGATAGAATATTTCAAGAAGAAGGTCATTGGCAGGACTCTTTTTATATTCACACTTCATGTTACAGATCCTTGCCGATTACTCACAATAGTGAGAGAAAATATATTGGGAGTTATATGTAGCCATTTATTTCCTGCAATACTTCTCATATTCCATCATCCATTCTTGTAACACTAGAGGGCTTTCGGGAACTAGATCTTTGTTATCATTATCCTTAGAGGACATGCTTTCCAATTCATGAGTCTCCTTTTCGGCACTATCCTCAAGGTGCGCATTAATTACTTGATCATGATGATTTGGAGAAGGATAAATACATTCTTCCTCAAGCGCAAAACCATATTCAATAACTTCCTCTTATCGAAGGGCCACAACCAACATTTGGCATATGTCTTCATGAGATTGGAAACCCAAACCTTAATGCAACAACAAGTGTGTAGTCAACATTGGAAGAGAAGGATTGCTTTTAGGTTTACATGACTCAAACCAATCGGTATTGGGGGAAATGGTTAGGATAAAAAATTCAATTTGGTCACAAGGTTGAGTTATATTTTTCTTTGAAATATACCTCATGAACTTTACCACGTGATTGGCTGCGAAATGTGGATCCCCATCGAATGTTGGCATATTATTCATGGATTTCGATGAGGGATATATCGGTATCCATGTCATGTATATGGTGGGAATATATGTGGTCAAAATGTTGATGGGTCCTTGATGACATGGGAGTCACCATGGTGAATGAAATTGCCTTGGAAAATTATTGCTTCACCCTACAAGCATTGACCTTAAAGATTAATGAAGAATAATATATTGATATTGTCGCATGGAGAACAAGGCACACATCTCCTCCCCGAAAACGACGCCAAAATTTTACCACTCAAACCAGTAGGGGACCTAAAAGGGGTTCTTAAGAGGGAAACCGCTAGGTTAAGGCAAACGATGGAGACTTAACCCAATGTCACCACAACTAAGGCTCCCTGCTCTTTATGGACTTTCATCGATGGGAGGATACCTAATGTTTAAGGAAGCCACTTATAGAGGATATATCAAAAAATATAAGAGAAGTGACCCCTTAGACCCTTTCCCTAGGATATGATGATGAATGGAGCTTACTTTCTCTTTAAGCAAGGGACTTGGTTTTCTAGGGAGAAGGGATGAGGATTTGAGGGTTGAGGGAGAAGAATATGGCTTGTAAAGGAGTTTCCAAATCCCTAAAATCCCTTGGGAACTTGTATTCCCAGGTAGTCATTGATAAATAATATTTGATGAAAAATGGGACCACACGAGGCCAAGTGGACCCAACCCAGGTTAGGGTATGGATTTTAGCAACCAATGATATTCTTAACCTGACCAAGGTGAGGGGAAAGGATCAAATAAGAATATTCTCCCAAATATTTCAAATTGATTTTATTAGGTACCAGCCTCGGGAACAGAAGGGAAAAACTTGATCTTAGACCTATGGCTTGGGATATCCCAAGATTACACCGTTAAATTTCATTGAAATTTGGAGGATACCTAAGGGACCCACTAGCACAGTAGAGCATAGGAGATCGAAGTTTTCCTATGGTCAGTTTCCCGGGAAATTGATGCCCTAGGTGACGTAAGAGCTAGACCTAGGAAAGGGAGGAAAACAATGAAAATTTGGGTTGAAATGATCACCATTTGACGGGACAGTGCCTAATTCCTCTTGGAGATATGGAGTTAAGGAGAGTTGTGAAGACATATTATGTTTCTTGCTCAAAGAGGTTCCAAAAGTCAACTTTGTCCAATGTGAAAGGAAAGAGAAGAAAAGTGACTTTAAAGCATTGATACTTCGTTACAAATGGTGAAGTATTATCCAGACAACACAATATCTAGGACATTTCATTCATCCAACATGGCCCATACATAGAAATTAGCTAAACAGACACATAATTCCACATTAAACACATGCATCAATTGCCCTAGTAATAGCACGGCTCCAATGTATGCAAAAAAATGAAAAAATAGCGTTAAAATTGCGCTTACATGTTAGAGAATATATCTCACCAACATCTCATTTACAATTAAGAAGCTCCGAGATAGAAAAGAACCCAATCCATACATCAAAATTCATCCATCATAAAAAATATTCGCCGAGGAAAAATTCGAAGTTCTTTAATGAGAGAGAGATTCCAATCCAAGTGATGATACGAATGAATCCATCCAAATCCTATTTATACACCAATTAGGAGTTAGAATTACCTAATTGAAATACATTAGCCCCTAAAAATAAAATAATGCACAAATTATCTAACTTTTGGTGACAAGCCCACCAAACTAGCTAACAAATGAAATAATAAGCCTATTAGGAGGTCAAATAATAATCTATGCATGTTGTAGGGCCCTATAATACACCTGATGAGATCCATAAGTTATATAATGATGAATAAAACCATCAAAAGTGATAGAAAAGGGGGTGGTCCCTTGTTCTACAAACAATAAACTTGTGGTGCTCCTAGTGGGTGTGGGGGCACACCAATGACCTCATGGGTCTCCATATGAGTTGAAGATGCATGTAGACCATATTTAAGGGCTCAGATGACGGAATGAATGTTTCCATGTCATTGTACAAGCCTGGGACACCTGCCAGGTGTGTGGTGCACCTGTGGGGCCAACTGGCCATAGTGTACCAAATGCATCTTCCACGTCCAAAATGTGGATCTATAGCAATCTATGAACATATTTTGGGATCCATGGGGTGATGTCTACTGTTGTGGAGGCCCATGGCTCTCTACACACACCTTACATGTGCCAATGTATCCCTCTAGAGGGTTAGGAACCCGTATAGGGATACCAAACCCAAATTGACACCATTTTCAATTCTGCATAAGATCTAATGCACCCCCTAGCCTTCCAGTACAATAATTCATTAAAGAAACCGGGTAAAAGAGATTACAAACCATGGAAAACAAGTGAACACTTGATAATGGCATGCCCTTCCATATTGGGCTTTAGCATGTGCTAATGTCTCCAAGCTCCAAAGGGGGTGTTAGTGTCAGAATATGAATTCTGCCATCAATGATCAAAATCACTCTTTTCATTCTCATTTTAGGTGTCCCACTCTGAAATTTTTATTTCATTCCATTAGGTCATGCTAAAAATTGATTCACTGATGGTAGCCCTAGTCATAAAACCTCACTCTCCCTCACAAACTCTCATTTGTTGGCCCACCTTCATGTCTTGCTGAGCATAAGAACACTTTTGAAAAGATCATTTCAATATGTCTTATGTTAGTCAAAGTCAATCATGGAATTCAGGTCATTCAAGGTCCCATTAGGTCATTAGGTTTCAATGTTCAAGGTCCAAAAATGCACCATTTCATCTCAATAAGGTCAGCAAAAGGTGTGAGAGTGACTCAATAACATTTCATTTTCATCTGCAGAAGATTATCAGCATGTAAATATGATATATTTAAATTTGTAATTTTGTTCTTTATGATTTTCACATCAAAATGTAATTTTGATATGAAAACAAAGATGTAATTTATTTTTATTTTTTTTAATTTACTTAGTATGCTTCCTATATGTAATAAGTTCGGTCCCTAGTAGCCGACTCAAAACACACATGCCAAATTGAAAGAGAAAATTGTCAAACTCCAGCAACACCATCCTGCAAGAAAGAAAGATTAGATGAAAGGATAATCAACAAAAGTCTTCAAAAAGTGAAAAAAGACATTAGAAAAGTGGGTTTTTACATTAAAATTCAAATTCACTTAGCTATTTATGACTAATAGACATCAATTCAAATTCATTTGCCTCCTCCAAATATCAATTAATCACTCCAAGAGATCAAAATTTCGAAATTCTGAGTGAAATTGGCAAAGGAGCAGAATCGAGGGCTCAAATACATTACCGAGGGCGCAAATATGTTCAAGAGGGCACAAATACGTTCAGTAGGGCACACATGTGTTGAGGATGGCACAAATGTGCCGAAGAGGGCACAAATGTGTTGTTGATGGCGCAAATACGTAGAGGAGGGCACAAATATCTTGTCAAGGGCGCAAATAGCTTGTCAAGGGCGCAAATGACTAGCAAGCTATGCAAAGCATCCAAGTGATCAGAAATTGGCTTCAAATCTCCTCCACTCAGTCATTGACCTCCAACAAACCAGTAAGGGGCACATGCCATGAAAAATCATCTTCTTGATTTTATGTGTTGAAATTTTACAAGTTGAAGTTGTAATTTGGTGTGTAATTTGAGGAAAAACCCTAATATCTCATTATATTTGTGAAAACTATTAAAATTAACTCCCTTACCCTTCGCATCCCCACAAAACTATAAAAACCCATTCCCTAACCCCTCATTTTCAAAATCCCCTTTTTTCTACAACTTTTTCCCAAAACCCTAAGTCCTAGGTATTACATCTACCTAGGCTCCCAATTCCTAAAAATCCCTACCCTAAATCTACCATATCTCCCTATCCCATCCCCATATCACATATCCCTATCAAACATCTCCCTCATTTTTACTTTCCCATCTCCCTTTCCCATTTCCCTTCCCTAATCCCAAGGGTTTTAACAAAAACACCATGGCAACAGAAGAGGAAAACACATCATTCAGTGAAGGAGAGGAAACATAGATAAGGAGGCCACATAAAGGAGGAAGAGTTCTCAAACTTTAGCCCGCCAACACTAAGGAACTCTTAGCTTCTCCATTGACTGTCACATGCTTCAAACATGTAGGCTGTTATGATTTTTGTGAGAAAATTCAGAGGGTTAAACACCACCCCATGCTAACTAGACTTTTCATATCAGGACTCCATGACAACCAAGTTAAATTATTTGGGGTCACTTTTACCTTATCTACTGCTATCATTTCAGATGCTGCAGGGATCCCAAATGTTGGGGAGAAATGGTTCAAGAAAGGTAGGCTGAAGAAATAGGATTTTGACTTCTTCCTAAAACTAAGACAACAAAATCAAACAAAGAGGTTTTTCCCTTTTTCACACATCTTGGACATTATATGCACCAATGATGAAGATTATCATGAAATATTTCTCATGTGAAGGCAGAATTTCAAGGCTCTATTCCTATCACGTCCGAATCTTGATGCATTTCACTAGGGTAAGGATGCTTAACATGCCCTATTATCTTTTCCGAAGTATAGAGAAGATGAACTACATTGCCCAGAAGAATGAATATGGACAGAAAATGAGAAGCCTATTCCACAATTCACTCGTAAAAATCATAGTCCTCCACCATCTCAATCAACTGAACATTTCATGGAGCACCTTCATAGCCAATGATATTTTCATTGAGCCATCCGTTCAACATGCAAAAAATGTCCCTTCATCATCTCAGCCCATGACTCACTCATCATCATCAGATCAGTCCCCTTCACCTCCTTCATCTCCATCTCATCATGATTTTGGGTCACCTAGTAGGATAGATGACAGTGAGCCTAAGTGGGCTAGTATGGTTGAGGTTGAGCCATTGCCAAAAACCTACTAGAGAGGCTATAGGCATGTGTTTGCTTCACTTGGAGCGAAAGGGGCCATGCCTTCTACATCAACACGATAGGTGGATAAAGGTAAAGAGAAGGTCATTGAGCCAGTCATTCATGATGATGAGGACAATCATGAAACTGAGCAAGAATTTCAGCTGGTTGACCTAGATGAGGATGAAAATGATAAAATAACAAATTCTGCTATCAAAGGTAAGGATGCCAAGATTAGTGAGCTCCAAACTAATCTTGATAGGGCTATATATGTCATAAATTTTATTAAGCAAGAGAATGAACAATTTAAAAGCAAACATGTCATTGATGAGGATAGGTATTACACTGCTCAAAGAGAGGCTCAAAAATCCAAAGTCATGCTAGATGAAACGATGGAGAAGTATGGCTCAGTTGATGATGAAGAAGAACAAGAACCAATACAGAGACCTAGAACTAGAGGGCTGAAAAGAGCTCTAGCTCTAGAGAGACAAAGGGAAGCTGAGCTAGTTGATCAGCTAACCCTAAATGAGCAGCTTTCTATAGAGATCAATGAGAACAGGGAGCCATGGCTTGATAGAGCCAATAAAAACTTGGAGAAGCTGCTAGAAAAGGAAAATAAGGATAATGAATTGTTGAGGAGGAAGGTCAAACTCCATGCCCAAAAAAAGAAAATTGCATTGGCCAAGCTCAAAAGAGCCAATGCTAAAATTGAAGAGTACCATGGAGGAGAAGAAAAAGTTGGAAATTCTTGTTGAGGCTTCCCTCCAAGATTAGACACATCATCATTAGCTATTTCAACAATTTTGAGGCATTTTATAAACTTTTATCAAAATATGGAAATCTTTGTTTTTTTTGAGGCAATTATATAGCAGAAAATTGGGCATTTGTGCAGCCATCAAAAAATCACCTTTTTGCCCCTTTTTTGACCTAGGCGCTGCACAAATACCAGTCTTGGGAGAATGACTTTTCAAGGGGTCAAATGACCTCCATTTTCAGAAGTTGAGGCATATTCGGAAAGAGGACAAACATGGCTTTCCAACCAGCCATATTGGGCTTGATTTGGAGATCGGGAAGGCCTCCAAAAGTGGCCATGAACACAGAGGGCACAAATGCACAATGGAGGGCGCAAATGTCCAATTTGCTGATTTTTTCAAATTTTCTCTGATTTTTTCAGTTTTCCTCAGTAAATCATGTTTATACTCATGTAATTAATGATGGTAAAATATAATTATGTTTGAGATTACTTACCTAGGGTATATTCATCGAGTAAAAGTCATTAATGAGTCATAATGAATTAGTTGAATGTGATGAGGAGTGAGTCACTTGGACCATCCTACAGTTCAGTTTTCAATTCAGAAATTGGTGGATCTCTTCCTCACCTCATGGATTTGACCCCTGAGGATGAGTGAAGCTTGTTTTTATGTCCATTTAGCCCCTTTATTCACACTTGTGAAGGGTTGGAATCAGTTTGTATGTTTGTTTATTGATCAAGGAAACTATTGTACTTAGTTTGGCCAACTAATAAAGAGGAGTTGCAGCTATTTTATGGGATACTTGTGGTATTGATGTCTATCATTATATTTTTTTCAGTATCATATGTTAGAATGTATTGTATTCATGTTCACTTCATTTCTATGTTATGATCTCTTACAAGTTTGATAGTCATAATACATGTTTGCACATGCTCTGTTTTAGGTAATTGATCATAGTTTGTCCATTTTTATCTGTCTAAGAAGAATACATCTCCTATGCTCTTCTTAGATTCTCTTCAATCTCAAAACCATTCCATCACAATCATCTCTAAGTGATAATATTTATGCCTGCCTTTCCCTATTGATCTCTGCAACTCTATCTCATTTTCCCTGACCTAGCTGCATTGACCTAATTCCTTCATCCATTGAAACCCAAACAAATCAAATCAAAACAACCCATGCACTCAATATCTAGCCTAAAAACCCCAATTCCTCTGGCCTTCCTGGCTGTGACCTTTTGGAGAGAGCCCTCTCTGACTTGATAGGGCTAGCTATCAAGTCAAAAGCTTGGTTTGTGGTTACCTTTGTTGGGATTCCTTCTTCAGCCTTAGGAATCTGATGGAGTGCTAACCAGGGGTTATCTAGGTACCTTATTAGGAGGTTTCTACCTTTAGAAGGGATAGTATGTCCAAGGTACATCCCTAAAATAGTTGTGTCATGTGATAAATAGGTGAAATGGAATAGGGAATGAGAGGGGCAATCCTGGGCCACATATCAGGGCACAAGGATATCTAGAGAAAGAGAAGCATACACTTGGGTGTATAATATGTAGGAGGGAGAAATAATGGTACATGAGGTGCCCCGACCTTGATTTTTCCAACCTTATTTATATACCTTTTGACTTTTATGATTTTTCTTTGATTAACTGCTCTGGGTTCAAAGGACAAGATCACGATGTGTAAGATATAACAGTGATTGCCCCACTTTTTGTAGGGCGGTTCATTTCCCTCCAGGGGATGGAACAATCATGGGTTCCTGAATCATAAAGGAGGCTCATCTAGGGCTTATGGAACCAGGGTGATGACCATGGGTATGGGGTAGAGCTCATGTATTGGCTTTTACCCACGTGCTAATTATGTTTGTCCCGACCATCTTTTGCATTTTGTGGTACATTTTCTATTGAATGTGGACATTTATGCTTTTAATTTTGTTTTTAGCTACTTCAACCTCTGAGGCATCGTTCTAAGCATGACCCAAGGTGGGTGAAAGGGAATGGGGCGGCTAACCCTATGTGGACCCAGGTGGAAGAGATGATGAGTGGGGGTATAGTGAATGGAAGGGGAGTAGTAGATGTGGATAAGGGAGTGGGACCATGCAATCAAAGTCGGGGTTTCCCAAGTAGTACCACCCAAAAACCAAATGGTCAATAAAGGAGATCCCACGGGACTAAAATCCAAAGGTATCCAAAAAAGGTCAAGGGGACAGAAGAAAAAACTAAGCCCACTCTTTCCACTGAATCCCCCCATCAATCCATGCCTAGAGGTGTCCATGATAAGTAAACCCAATACTCAATTACCATCTAACAAGAGATACCTTTAGGTTTGGGAGGCCCACCTTCAAAAATACGATCAATATATATGGCCGAGGGATGACATGGCTATCTCAGGTGGTGGATAAATGGGTCAATGAGCTAGATGAGGGCTGCAAGGGGATCTTAGCTGCCAGTTAAGGGCCAATATGGAGAATTTTTTTATTATCCTAGGGATATAACCCATGAAGTGGTGGGTAGAAGTCATTAATAAATGTTATAAAGTAGGATGCACCTCGACGAGACATTGTAGGAGATGGCCCCAAAGATCATAATGAATATAATCCAAAATTCATATACTATTATGACTTTCGAATTAAAATTTTTGTCTACATTTTTTTCCGTATACACAATGCTTTTAAAAATCCAAACTCAACAATTTTAAATTAGGAAGTAATTTGCGATTCATCAGTACATGAAGGCCCTTCTCGTTCATCTAACCGAACCATTGATGCCATAGGAGAGTAACTTCTCCTAATTCCTTAGATACAATCATTGCCTCATTGACCTAAGTACTTCCTTTAAGTCTATAAAGGTTTTCAATCTTCTCCTCCTTTTATAACAAATAGAGCCCCTTTGAAACTATGTGATGTGCATAAAATTCACCAAAATAGTTTGAAAAATATGTGTGGAATTTGGACACTTTCTCTTCTCCCTAATTAAGCTAGGTGTGTTTTTGCAAAAATAAAAAATAAACAAAAACTCTAATTACTCTACTAATTGTGGCTAGCACAAGAACTAGTCAAACTAAACAACAAAATAACACAGTGCAATGGTGAAGGAAATTCACTAGAGGCTTCTAATCACCAGAAAAATTTAAAATTACAAGGATTTTTTGGATTTTTGGAACACTGCGCATATAATCCCCACACAAAATCGGAGCAACACGTCTGTCAGAGCAAAAATCACGTGGTCGAGAACAAAGAGATTTTTTTTCTTCCTAAAGCTCAAAACAAGTCTAACAGGTCCTGAAAAAATTCCCAGAGAGGTCCTAAGTGCCTTGTAGCTGGTTATGCAAAGAGGAGGGCTTGTAAAACAACCGTCAAACCAATAAAAAGAAACTAGTGGATTCATCAATTCTGTGTTAGTGTCTTTGTGGCACTACTATACCAAATGACACCCTCTTACAATTGGTTGTTCCCTACTAAAAAGTTCATAGAAATATTACGGTGTTGTTAATGGACATACTGAAACAAAGTAAAGAAAAACTAATAATGGAAGTAATGCATGTAACAACATAAGCTCAAAAACAAACAAACAAGATGATACACTCAATGGAGCAAACAAGCCAATATGTAAATGGAGAAAAAAACCCTTTATTGACTGCTGGTGGTAGAATAATACAATACTAAACAATTGAAGAGAATCCTTTGAGATATGGAGCTCAAATACTCTCAGCAAGGAGGTCCCTTTCGTTGGTCTCTTTTCAATCTTATCCTCTCTCTCAAAATGAGTGTGAAGACTCTCTAATGGTGGTGTCCTCTTCCCTCACTAAGATGTTGGGTTACTTAGAAGCAACATGGACAACATGGTAGTGCTCTCACTCCTCTTGCTTCAACAATTGAAATGTGGTGTTTCTCTGATAGTAATTTTGCTAGCATAACAATATCTCATCCTTTTGCTCTTCCCATGGCTTCTTTATATAGAAAATTTTGAACTCCTCTTCCCTCTCTTGGCCCAAGAGTGATAGTAACCCAAGATTAGGACAAGAGATTACTTTTAGGGCTGCATATCTTTAGGGAGACCTCAAGTCAGTTGTCCTTGACTGTCCATGACAGAGAATCAACTCCCCACGTGTGAGAAGTGGTCCCAGATAATGAATTTTTTCCATCCTCACGACCGCGTGGCTATCAAAGAAATAGGCATGCGGTCTGTGCTAAAGTCCTTTGTTGCTGGTGCGTGGTCAATAAATTTCTCACATAGCCTTAAAATTTTTCTAAATTTTTTTCCTTCATGATGTGTTTTTGCTGGAAAATCTTCATTTGTACTTTTTTCTTGACATTTTCTGATGTCTTTTGATGTAAGATTTTCTGGTGTTAAGAAAGTGCATTTTAGGGATGGACATGTGAGATTATATACGAAGGAGCACATCATGGTATTATGTACTTAAATTTTTGTGAAAGTAAAAAATGAAACTAAAGTGAATTAACATAAAAACTAAATTGAAGTAATTTGTATGCTCCCCCATTTTGCAAGAGGAATGCACATCAACATATGGTTCTCATTATCATGACTAGCACTCCAATACATAGTATGTGGCCCTATATACTCACCTATTTAGTATTTTTTTGAAGCTCCAAGGTAAGATCAAATCCAATTATGAAAATTTCAATGTTACTTCTTGCATCATAACAAATTAAAATGTAACCTCAACAACATGGATCTAACTCCTTAGAGTCGATAAAGCTTGTAGGTTATTATAATGCTCTTGGAACATGTATTAATGTTTATCAATATCAGGCCTTGCACCAATGGGCTTTTTGACTCGATACACAAATTAAGGGAGAAAGTTAAGGGGTCAAATAAATAGGCTAACATAGAAAAGATAAAGCCAAACAAGATGCCCCACCCTCATTAGTTTGTTTCTATAATGTACCATGGCCTTATAGGTATTACTAAGTGCATTTTAAGGATGGATAGGTGACATTATATACCAAGGAGCACTTCATGGTATTATGAACAATATTACTAAGTGAATTTTCAGGATGGATAGATGACATTATATACCAAGGAGGACTTCATGGTATTATGAACTTATATTTTTGTGAAAGTAAAAGATGCAACTCGAGTAAATTAATAGAAAAAGGAAATTGAAATAATTTGTATGCTCCCCCAACTTGCACGAGGAATGTAAAATCAGAAAATGGTTCTCATTATCATGACTAGCACTCCAATACATAGTACATGGCCCTACATACTCACATATTTAGTACATACTCACATATTTAGTACTTTTATCAAGCTTCAAGATAAGATCAAATTCCACTATGAACATTTCAATGTTACTTATTGCATCACAACAAACTAGATGCAACCTTGACAACATGGACCTAACTCCTTAGAGTCAAGAAAGCTTGTATATTATTATAACATTCTCAGAACATGTATTAATGTTTATTAATATTTGGCCTTACACCAATGTGATTTTTGACTTGATGCACAAACGAAGGGAGAAAGTTAATGGGCCAAATAAATAGGTTAACATAGAAAAGATAAAGCCAAATAAGATGCCCACCCTCATTTAATTGTAAATGAAAGAAAAAGCATAGGATGTGCAATGTCCGATATTTGAAACACCCTCATATCGATCCATTTCCATATGATCAATACGTTGCGACATACTGGAGGATTTGATGGAATGGAAAGGTGATGCAATAGTGATATATGGATGATTATTTAAAAAAAAGAAACTATAGACCATACATTCCTTCCACCTAAATTCCATAATGTCGAAAAAGGTTACACATATGAGCGAAGAGGTACACATCATAGCATTAATTTTACTCTTCCTCCCAAAATTGGTTACTTTAATATCAAAGATGGAGAGAAACTCCCAACTTTCCTAGGGTACAAGGGTGGCCATAGTTGGGAGTAAGAGTTCATTTTTGTGGGGATCAAAGTTGGTCTTCAAAGGAAAAGAGTCAAATCAATATCCTTGCACAGGTTTGTTGGCCTACTTGATCGGGTACTAGATTCAATGTACCATAAGGATATTATTGTCTATGAAGAGAGATTTTGAGATGTGGCATGATTTACTCCACCATGAGCTCCAAGAAAATGAAATGGTATCTATGTTTGTACAGTTAGCTAGTTGAACAAAACAAGAATTTAACAATGTTTTCCTCGGGGTATTTGTGATTAATTTTTCATTTTTGTATACATGGTATATGTGTGATGAACTTGTGTAGTTATTAAATTCCACAATCCTTGCATTTTTTGAGACATAATGAACACAAGGTGAATTATGTGACCAGGAAACTTGATTATGTAACATTACGTATATATATATATATATATATATATATATATATATATATACGAATAAAACACATAGAGTGTTTGCAGTCACATAATTCACCTTGTGTTCATTATGTCTCAAAAAATGCAAGGATTGTGGAATACAAGGTGAATTATGTGACCAGGAAACACTTATGTGTTTTATTTTGTATATATATATATATATATATATATATATATATATATATATATATATATATATATAGCTTGAAGGGGTAGCTAAAGTGATTGGGTGTTTTGAGCTTCATACAAAAGGCCTCAAGATCAATTCCATAGATGGGTTTCCTCTATTGTATGCCTCAATATGTTTTATTGTGTTCACACACATACATATAGCTTGAAGGGGTAGCTAAAGTGATTGGGTGATTTGAGCTTTCTACAAAAGGCTTCAAGATCAATTCCCTGGTTTGGTTTCCTTTATTGCTTCCCTCACTTAATGCTCCTGCTAGGTCAAGCATTGTAATCAATGTTGATAGGTTTTCATTGGGTTGCATTTTCAAATGCAAGAAAGTTCCCGGAGTTCCGTTGTGAGGTTTTCCTATGTAAGCACCTAGGGAATTGACATTGAGGCCTTTTGTAGAAATCTCAAAGCATCCACTCACTTTAGCTACCCCTTCAGGCTATATGTGTGTGTGTGTGTGTGAACATAATAAAACACATTAAATGAGGCACACGATAGGGGAAACCAATCCATGAAGTTCCCTTGTGAGCTTTTCCTATGTATGTGTGTACATGGAAGGGATCTAGAGTATGGTTTTCCAAGCTAGTTACATTTGTTGCACACCTTACTCTGTCTCCACTAGGTCAAGCATTGTAATCAATGACGAAAATTTTTCAACAAGTACCATCCATGAATGCAATGAAGTGATTGTGAATTTCCCTATATATATATATAATTACCTTCCATGTAAAAAATTGCAAGATGCTCCCCTCTTCCCCTAGAAACTTTGTAAGACTAGACCAGAATATGAGACCTTACAATTAACTTCACCTAAACACAGTCCATTCAAACCAATTGAGTGAACCAATTAAGCTATTTTTTCCAATGGAAACTTTGCATAATCCACCTTCTTCCTCAAAACATCCATATCAATGGAAACTCAACTATTCACCCCCCACACACACATAGAAGACTTCACCATTATCTATGCATGGTAACCAAGGTAAATAATCGACCCTAATTATGAAGCATAAACTTTAAGGGATCAAGAGTGTCAACTCATGACCTCCCCTACATCCAGTAGATAGACCTCACATCTTGTTCTTGATTGCTTGAAAAAGGGTTCTGTATACTATCCACAAATGCATAGAAGTCCCTGGGAATTTCCTCGTGAAGTTTTCCATAAAAGGTACCCACGTGTGGGTATTTATATTTCCTTCCCTTGTAGGGAGCTCCTTCCTCCCCAGAAATATCTAGAACCTTTACGAGACTAGAATATGGTAACTTACAACTAACTCTCCTTAAAAACAATGCATTCCAACCAAGCTAACCCACTGGACTATTTTATCCAAGAAATCCCTTGGAGAATCCGCCTTCTTCTTCAGAACATAAAAATGGAGAGCACTTCACTCTCTTAGACACATTATCTGTAAGGGTTATGGTGACGAATCATTGGAAACTCAGAGACCTTCAAATAGGAATCTAGTGGTCATAAAATGTATTTATATGTGCATTATTTTTGCAATAATACAATCAACACTTATTATTCATATCTAATATACACTCCAACATAGTATATGAGTGGAAACACCCTAAATATTAAACACCATGCAGTAAGCTAATCAGAGTTTTCATCTTATCCATTGAATATCACTTATTCTCATCCAATGGACAAGATGGAAAGGTAATGAGTTAATCAATGATTGACTTAATGCATAATTCTTAATATTTGATGAAGAAACATCCCATCCCACTAAGAATTATTCACTTTTATTTTATGAGCGTTTCCCTGTCATCATGTTTGTGAAAATTTTATCTATTGCATATTGCAACAACTGGAAATTCTTCTTCTAACTGTAAATTTAATTAGGCAGTTTATTTTCTACAACAAACAATGAATAAAATCACAACTACAATTTTCACCATAAAAATATTGCGGAAAATAAAATACTCGAAACTGAGAAATTCTAGCACACACACAAGAATTTTGACACAGTTATTTTTGGAAAATTGTCCCTGGAAAAACCCAACTTGGGAAAATCGATGCAGCAGATGAGGGTTTTATTATTATTCCTCAACAACAATTCTGATTACAATAATTTAGATGCTCAACTGGAAATCTAATCTAAGGAAAATATTGGCAAAAATTATTGTGATATTTTTGTCTCACCCCACAACTAATTTCTTCCCCTGAAATTACCTCCCTAGCTACACACTGAGCCTCCTAAGTCACCCTCTGCGCAGTTCTTGCACAGAACCTGTGGTGATTTCGTCCTTCCTTTATTTTCCTTTTCCCAGAACTGGAAAACTCCCTCCTGGAATGCTTCTACCCTCCTCTACCACTTGCTACTCACTCTATGACTCTATCTTATGTGCTGAGTCACTACCACTGAGAAAATTGAACTTCTTAGGAAACCGAGTATCCGCATTGGTGTGCCCTCCATTCACCCATTGAATTCTTCTTATGATCCTCTGTTGGAACACCAACGACCAAGATTAAAACATAATCGATGGCCCATATTAATTCCCTATTGATTCATCTGTGTTTTTATATGATTTTCACCTGATCTAGGTGGATATTGGTGGCCAACCACCTATTCCATTTGGACCCACACCATCAATTCTTGCAGCTTTTCACGTTTAGCACAACTTACTATTTTTAGCAAGTTTTCGGGTCCTGCACTCCCGGATCCGTTTTGGGGCCCTAATGATCTAGGTGGATATTGGTGGCCACCCACCTATTCCATTTGAAACACCACCATCAGTTCTTTTAGTTTCAACACAACTTACTATTTTTAGCAATTTTTTGGGTCCTCAACTTCCGAAGCTGTTTTGAGGCCCTAAATGATGTGTTTTGGGAAAAAATGGAGCAACATGGGTCCATTGACTAATGTTTATCACACCAAAATTTGTACTCCTCAGATAGATCTTTCTAACGAGGTATGATGCACGTCAAACAGAGGTCGTATGCTAAAGTTGCGTCCCTAGGAAGTTGAAACACCAATTTACCCAAATGGGGCCCATAGTTTTGGTGCTTCATCTCCTAGGTTAGGTTTTTGGATGTTTATAGTTTTCCATTGTTTATCAATAATAAATAGGCCCTTGAGCCTCATTGTAACACAATTCATAGGTTTGTAGCTGCCACATCTCTTCTCAAAGATACGATACCAGGACCCCAACTAGTTTATTTCCATTATGTCTGTAAGCATATTTCAGTCATTTGATTTTAATAAAATGAAGTATTGTTTCTGCTGCATCTCTATGTTTATGTCTATTTATGTATTTTATTGCGTTCTTGCATAAATCCAGATCAGTGGTATCAAAGCGGTCTTCTCTTTCTTTGTTTTTATTTGCATGTCCCCAATGCGGTTAGGGTGTAAGGAGTTAGGGCTCGATATGGTTGAACCCTTGCAAGATCAGCCTTGCAAACCCCGATGACCTCCAATGGCGGAAGGAAAGAAAGACGAGGGAGCAGGAGATTCTATCAAAATATTTCTCGAGGAGGCCCTCAAGAAACAAAGGAACGTGATGATGGATAACATTGCTCAGATCCTTCAACAACTGCCCACCTACGGTGCATCTGCATCCAACAGCCACTCTGGAGGCGCCACTCCCTTCAAGGTACACTTAATATTTAACATTCCTGTATTTGAAGGCCAGATAGATGCAGATGCTGTAGATATATGGTTGAATTTGCTGGAAGGGTATTTCTGGGTCCATGATTTCTCCGACCGAGAAAAGATTATTTTTTCACTCCTCAAAGTCGCCCCCCATGTCAAAGACTGGTGGGAAACCTACTGTGAGCAAAAGGATGAGGGGGAAACCTCTCTTTTCTCGGCCACACCCACTTGGAATTCGTTCCAAGACGTCATCAAGGAACAATATTACCCCGTGGGGAGCTATGAGGACAAATACATCTAATGGACCATGCTGCGACAAAAAAGGGATCAAGATGTGCATGAACTGACGAATTTGTTCCATACCCTGCGCACAAAGTTGGGTATTAAAGATTCAGAGACAAATTTGGTGCTCAAGTATCACAACTGACTGCATAGACACATTCAGGAGGAAATGGAGTTCCTCGTCATTACATCACTTGGCACGACATATCGCTATGCCACCAAGATTGAGCAGAAATTTAAGTAGAAGAAGTGAGACTTTGGATCCGCGAATCCGAAGCCAGGGAAAGGTGCCCCCGAACCACAGAAAAAGGGACAAGGCCAAAGCGGGGTGACTTAGAACAACACCACAAATCCAAAGAAGGACATGGGGAAGTGGTGTGAATTTCATAACAACCCCACTCACAGCACAAACGAGTGTCAGGCCAAGTAGTCGTTGATGGCCGAACTAAAGGCACCCGAATCAGATGCATTTTCTGATCCTGAGTTAGAACCAGACAAAGGAAATGAAAAAGGGAAGAAGATCATTGATGCGGATCCCAGTGCCATTGTTGCCACCACCAATATCCAGAGGGAGGATCCCAAGGATCCATAGGAGGGGGAGTGCCTCTTCCATTCGCAGATGTGGGTGAAGGGTTCTCCACTGCAATTCTTTATCGATATCAGAAGCCAAAAAAACCTCATTTCAACAGAGTTTGTTAAGCGGCTCCACCTACCGACCATAGCACAACCACATCCATATACCATTGGGTGGCTTCACCCAAGGAGAGATCTCTACGTCTGCCAGCAGTGCTGCCTTCTGTACAGTATCAAGCCATTCACGGATGAGGTATTGTGTGAAGTTGCTCCTCTTGATGTAGTTGATGTATTATTGGGCCAAACATACTTGTGGAGGTGACATGCTGTGTATGAGTCTAGGCCTCATGCTGTTATTATTACTTTGGGAAATAACTTGTACAGGATACTAGAGGTAGTACCGTCTCCTGTCATCTCTTTGACTATTGAGAAACAACGCAGTAAGATTGTTTCCCAAACCAGTAAATTTATTTTCCTTACAACCCATTCACAGGGAAAGAATAATATTGTGGCCACAAACTCGAAACAGGGCTCCCCTGCACGGCTGCTGCAGATGGACAAAGTCATGGAGGAATATGAGGACATTTTCTCCTCATTCACAAAGGTTCCTCTACGCTGTTAGGAAAAACACTCCATTGGTATGAACCCCCACGCACCGTCGCCTGGTGTTGCCATGCCTCGTGCAACTAAACAAATAGAATCCACACATGTACTCTCTGAGGCTGATAAAGAAACCAAATTTACTTAACGCATCCAACATGTCCGTTCGCAGGTCCATGACATCTTCCACAAATCTAATACCCAGTTCAACAGAATTTGCCTCATCTCACGGAGGATCTCAACGCAATGGGGACAATTGCTTCCTAAGGAGGGAGGAATGATCTAGGTGGATATTGGTGGCCACCGACCTATTCCATTTGGACCTACACCATCAATTCTTGCAGCTTTTCACTTTCAGCACAACTTACTATTTTTAGCAGGTTTTCGAGTCTTGCACTCCTGGAGCCATTTTGGGGCCCTAATGATCCAGGTGGATATTGGTGGCTTCCCACCTATTCCATTTGAAACACCACCACCAGTTCTTTCAGATTTTCAGTTTCAGCACAACTTACTATTTTTAGCAGTTTTTCGGGTCCTCTACTTCTGAAGCCGTTTTGAAGCCCTAAATGACGTTTTTTGGGAAAACCAGGAGCAACATCAATCTATGGACCCAAAATTTGTACTCCTCGGATAGAATTTATAACGAGGTATGGTGCGCGTCAAACATAGATCGTATGCTAAAGTTGCGTCCCGGGGAAGTTGAAACACTAATTTACCCAAATGGGGCCCATAGTTTTTGCGCTTCATCTCCTAAGGTTAGGTTTTTGGATGTTTAGAGTTTTCCATTGTTTCTCAATAATAAATAGGCCCTCAAACCTAATTTTAACACAGTTCAGAGGTCTGTAGCCGCCACATCTCTTCTCAGAGATACGCTACCAGCACCCTAACTAGTTTATTTCCATTATGTCTGTAAGCATATTTCAGTGATTTGATTTTAATAAAATGAAGTATTGTTTCCGCTGCATCTCTGTGTTTTATGTCTATTTGCGTTCCTGCATAAATACATATAATCACCTTATCTCAATTAATACTAATTAATTAACCATATTCCCTAAGTTTAGACTTAAGAAAAATTTAAAAATAAGTTAATAATCTAATTGAGACACTTCTAGGTGGAATTTCTAGAAACGATTTCTGGGTTTTGGATATCTCATGTATTTTAGCCTATCCACCAAATTTCATGGCTAGAACACATTCGATGCTACATCCCCTCTTAGGGAGGAATGTGTTCTAGTGCTGCACACCCTGTCATAACACCTTGTCTCTGCATCATCTCCTATCACGCTATTGATGTCTTGCTATTGCTGCACACCAAATACTATGCAACTCTGATATATGTTACATTTGTTCTGTTGTTGACCCTGCAAACACTGCATTTGCACTACAACTCCCTTTCATTTACTGTTGCTGCAACTGAAAAAAATACAAGGTAATCTTCCTCTGCCACTAAAACGAGTTCTCCACCATACCCATATATTCTCTGAAATAGAAAAACTTACCTCTCCATAGAGCTTTCATGAGTATATCTGCAACCTGCACTTCTATGGGAACATACTGTAGTTGGATTGCTCCACGTTGTACATAATATTTGATGAAATGACATCGAATATCTATGGGTTTCGACCTTTCATGAAACACTAGATTCTTAGAGAGCTTTATGCAACTCTGATTATCACAATAGACACTTGCCGCCTCCATCATTTGCATGAACAAGCTTACTATCAATTTTTGAAGCCATATAGCTTCGCATGTAGTTATGCTTGCTGCCATATACTCTAATTCTATAGAGCTCAATGCTACTGACTCTTGGTTCTTGCTACACCAAGAAACCATCCCTAATACAACATTGAAGCAGTACCCAAATGTACTTTTCATGTCCACTGAACTGCCTGCCCAATTTTCATATTTGAATCCACATAGCCTAACATCATCTCCTCGGGTATATCTCAACTCGTACTCGACTGTGCCATGCACATACCTCAAAATATTCTTCGCTGCTGCCCAATGCACCCTCTTCGGTTCTACCATAAATTGTCTGAGGATATTGACCGCGAAGCAAATATCCGGCCTAGTGTTGAATATATACATGAGAGACCCGATAAGTTTTATATACAAGGTGGGGTCGACATCCTTGTAATATGATGCATCTATCTTCTTCCAATTGGTAATCATGGGTGTAGACATGGGTCTACAGTCTCGCATTCTGAACCTCTTCAGAATATATGTAGCATATCTTCCCTGCCCAAGGAAGATCTCCCCATCCTTCTACCACACTTCGAATCCTAGGAAGTAGTGCATCAGTACCAAATCCTTCATATCAAACTATGCTTCCAGGTTCCTCTTGCAATCTTCTATGAGCCCTAATGATCCAATCAAGAAGAGGTCATCCACATACAATACTAGGATGAGTGGCTCACCCATTAAATATTAAAGGTTGAGATCTTTTTCACTTTTAACAAATCCCATCTGCTGCAAGTATCTTCCAATCTAACCATACCAAGCCCTGGGAGCTTGTTTGAGCCTGTATAGATCTTTCTTCAGTCTACACACATGAGTGCGCCTCTCATGAGTCTCGAATCCCTTCGATTGTTTTATGTACACCTCTTCCTCTCTCACCCCATTCAAGAATGTTTCCTTGACATCCATATGGTGAATCTGCCACCCCATCTGATCTGCTAAGGATATAACTGAATAGATAGCCGTGTATCTGGAAACTGGGGCAAAGGTCTCCTCATAATCTATCCCTTCTTTCTATGCATACCCTTTTACCATAAGCCTAGCCTTGCACTTTTCCACACTGCCATCTACATCATACTTGATCTTGTAAATCTATCTAGAACTTACAATTGACCTGTCTTCTAGCTTTGGAACTAACTCGCAAACATCATTTGTCATGATAGATCTATACTCTTCTACCATGGCCTCTACCCACACCTGATGTTGTGCGACCTCCTGAAATATGGATGGTTCTACAATTCCAAACTGCTACAAAACCCTCTGCATCCAACCAAGGAGTCTTCTCAATGAAAATCTGAGTTGCAACTGCTCCCTCTGACTGCTGGAATCACTCTCCTGGCCAATTTGATTTTTCTGCAACCCTGAAACCGATAATTGAATTCCAGCCCTAGTAACTCGACCTACCTGTCAAGGAACTGCATTGCTATAGAAAATTTGAGCCTACTTATCCCTCTAAGAAGCAAAATTCTCTCTTCTGCTTATGAGCTTCCTGGATTATCACTTAAGCTCCGATATCATGTGAAAATTTTATCTATTGCAGCAACTGGAAATTATTCTTCTAGCTATAAATTTAATTTGGAAATTTATTTGCTACGAGAAACAACGAATACAATCATAACTGTAATTTTCACCATAAAAATACCATGGAAAATAAAATACTGGAAATTGAGAAATTCTAGCACACACAAAAGAATTTGAACATAGTTATTTTTGGACAATGTCCCTGGAAAAACCCAACTTGGGAAAATCAATGTTGCAGATGAGGGTTTTATTATTCTTCAGCAGCAATTATGAGTACGATAATTTAGATGCTCACCTAGCAATCTAATCTGAGGAAAATACTGGAAAAAATTATTGTGATAATTTTATCTCACCCCACAGCTAATTTCTGCCCTTGAAATTAACTCCCTAGCCACACACTGAGCCTCCTGCGTCACCCTCTGCGCAATGCTTATGAAAAACCTGTCTGGATTTTGGCCTTCCTTTCTTTGCCTTTTCCCTGAACTGGAAAACTTCCTCTTGGAATGCTACTATCCTCCTCTACCATCTGCTACTCACCCTCAGGATCTATCTTCTCTTCTGAGTCACTTCCATTGAGAAAATTGAACTGCATGCACAACTGAGTATATGCACTAGTGTGTCCTCCATCTACCCATTGACTTCTTCTTATAATCATATGTTGGAACACCAACGACCAAGGTTAAAACATAATCAATGGCCTAGATTAATTCCTTGTCAATCCATGTGAGTTTCTAGATGATTCTCACCTTATCTCAATTAATAATGATCAATTAACCATATTCCCTAAGTTTAAACTTAAGAAATATTTAAAAATAAGTTAATAATCTAATTGAGATATTTCTAGGTGGAACCTACAGAAACGATGTCTGGGTTTTGGATATCTCATGTATTATAGCCTCCACCAAATTTCGTGGCTAGAACACATCCAATGCTACAAAAAATAACACTGTCAGACTCTATTTACTCTTACTAACACATATTTTACTAAGTGCCTATCATATTTCCGTGTCTGGTTTTCTCAATATTTGGCATTCATTCTCTATGATAAACCTTAGTCTCACGAGGCAAAACAACCAGGATACAAAATTAGCCTCGTGGCTAGTCCCGTAATTGATCTCACATTATTTTCAAAGATTTCTATAAAAAAGAAATATGTTATGAACCTAATTCATAACTAAAGTAATAAATATAGTCATTAATAGAATAAATAGAAATAAATGTAATTACTAGCTAATTAATTAGGATTAGGTTAAATAATCATTAGGTTAATGAAAAGGCATGTCTAAAAGACATGCCCATTCGTGAAAAGGTACCTGCATGGGTATAAAAGCGGGACCTCATTGTAATCATTCAATCATGTCATATATTATATCAATAAAATATTTATTATTATAAATACATCTTGTGTGTTTTATAATTAAAGCTGCTTTTGCTATTAAGCCTACAAATCTGCAAGTCTTGCTGCTACAGTAACCAAATCTATAGCTTCCGTTGCTACAGTGGTATTGTTGCTGGTTGGAATGTTGTGGATGGCATATGGGACCATGTTTTTCGGGGGCACTTGCTAATTAATCTGAAAGAGCATCCTATATTGTTCACTGAACCATCCTCCAAATCGCAACAAAAAAGGGAGAGAACGGCAGAGCCTATGTTTGAAAGTCACAGCATGCCAGCCCTATTCTTAGCAAAGAATGCGGTATTAACTTCCTTTGCTTCAGGACGTTCCACTTCTTTAGTTGTTGACTGTGGTGGTGGATCGACAACTGCTGCTGCAATCCATGATGGTTATGTTCTTCAAAAGGCCGTGGTGTCTTTTCCCATTGGCGGGGAGGTTTTAACTGACTGCCTTCTGAGGTCATTGGAGAGTAAAGGGATTTTGGTCAAGCCTCGATATTCATTCAAGAGAAAGGAGGAGAACTGCCAATGTATGGTTGATCGCAGCGAGTTGTTGATGGCAGAGTTGTTGATCGCAACGTTGTATTGGGAGTTCCTTTCGTGGAAGAAATCGGAAATCCGTTGGAAAATCGTCACGAGCACATATATCAGAACCCCTGCAGATTTGAAGGAACCCCGCCAAGTTTTCAGCTCTTGCCGTGTTTCTGTTTTTTTCAGATGGCTCGTGCTGCAAATAAACGGTGTATCGGTTTCAAGAAAATGGGGTATGGTTTTACGAAACGGTGTGACCGGTTTCCATTTAATTAAAATCGTAACCAAAAATAAAACATTATATAATATATATGTATTAAATTATATAATATATATATTATATATATGTATATATATATATACATATTAGTTTTATCGTTATAACTATTATTAATTTAATTAATTAAAGTCATTATTTAATTAATTAAATTAATGGGAAAAAAAGAGATACGACAAACAAGTGACCAAAAGGGTTCACACAATGGCTAGGCTAAAGGTTAAAATTCGTAGATAAAGTGTTTAGCGGGACATGACATTATTATATTATATGGAATTTGGTTAAGTGAAGAAGAGCTTTTATGAAAAGGCAAGAGGTCAAAGTCCATATTAAAGTTAAAAAGGGTTGAAAGGAAATTATTAAAAGCTTATACATCCCAAAGTCAATTTATTAAAAAAAAAAAAAAACACATTTTAAAAATTATATATATATATATATATATATAATTTAGTTTCAAAATCAGCATTACAAGAGGTTCTTCATCAAAAAAAGAGAAGATAAATTATATATATAAAGGAGTTAAATACTAAATATATAAATATATATATATATATATATATATACAAGTTACATTTTAAGGAAGGCAAAAAGTTTATTATTAGAAGAAAAAAAAAAAATGAGAATATGAATTTAGGACAATGTGAAAAGCACAAAGAAGGTACCAGTGATTAAAGACATGCTTAGCAGATAATTTCAAGTAAAGGGAAGTGTCGAAAAGTTAAGCTTTGAGGACAAAGCTTTTCGAAGAAGGAGGCAATGTTATGAACCTAATTCATAACTAAAGTAATAAATATAGTCATTAATAGAATAAATAGAAATAAATGTAATTACTAGCTAATCAATTAGGATTAGGTTAAATAATCATTAGGTTAATGAAAAGGCATGTCTAAAAGACATGCCCATTCGTGAAAAGGTACCTGCATGGGTATAAAAGCGGGACCTCATTGTAATCATTCAATCATGTCATATATTATATCAATAAAATATTTATTATTATAAATACATCTTGTGTGTTTTATAATTAAAGCTGCTTTTGCTATTAAGCCTACAAATCTGCAAGTCTTGCTGCTACAGTAACCAAATCTACAGCTTCCGTTGCTACAAAATATCTTAGGAATTGAAGCATGGAAATGCGGCGTCAAGACCCTGTCCATCAGTTCCCATACTTGCTGGAGCCGTTACTATCATCAACGAAAAGTGAGATTCCCATTCCGCGTAGGCTGCTGGAAGTGTTCGATACCCACGGGGGTGGATATTCTCCTACACAAGATTTGGGAGGAAAATTGTGGGCAAACGAGGGGAACCTTCTGGGCTTGCGAGACGGGATTTGAAGCAACATTGATTTTTTTTTAATGATGAATATTGTTTTGAATTACCATGTGCCAAAGTATAGTATGGATTGCTTGGGTTATCTTTTACTAGATTCACTACATGGATTAGAAATGTGGGGTCGACTGGGAGGAGAGCATAAATTTACTTCCCTAACTCTCAAAATTGTGCTTCTCTTAGCCACCATGTCGAATGACACATAGTTCACCAAATGGATATGCAAGATGCACTCCCAACCCTATTGTCTACACCAATTTCCAACCAACTCGACTGTAGCGTTATGTTCTTCAGGTCAAGGTTTAGCATCGTATCTTGTGGTCGATGAAAAAGAAGGGTTGAGAGAGGAAAATTTCCTAAAGACGTAGGATTTGTGCCCCAAGAAAATACTCGACTATGGATTAGATTTGTTGAGGAATCCACAATCAGATTCTTCTAGACGATGGATTGAATTTGTCGAGAAATGGGGTAACCAATCCATAACCAGATTCTTCTAGATGATGGATTAAATTCATCGAGAAATGAAGCAACCAATTCACAACCAGATTCTTCTCGTTCAATCTTATGACCTAATTGATAAGGTGTCAAATAGGTATAACATATCAACCTATCAAACTCTATGCAGCTACAAAAACGAAGGAGAGGAAATCAGATGAATTATCACAAAAGAAATTAAATCAAGTTTGATATGTGGAGGATCAATAGCATTCTGGGATCTTTTAAATTGGTGTATTTAGAGTAGAATCCCACACCTTTTCAAGTTCGTCTCATAGAAGATCATAGCTTTTTATCTGACAAGGGAGGAATGATGTGATTGATAATGAGACTTCTAGTTTTAAAGTCCTATCAAACAAACATGTACAAGGACTCTTAGCCATAACTAAAATGACAACCTCGAGCTTGAGTCAAAACTAGAGCTAGAATTGTACGCAGAGTCAAAGCCATTAACATGATTTAGTTTGGATCATCTTTAAAATAACACCAATTTGCGTCCATCTTCAAATCATAATCTATGAGCAGTTACAGTTAGTAGAAGACATCAACTTCTATATTAATCAACAAATGTTTTGGAAATGTTGAGCCTTAGAGTCAAGTTCCAACAAATTGTCATTGTCTTCAAAACATCATTCTTGAGCACTTCCAATCAACGGAAGACACAAATTTCTAACCAAATTTGGAAATGTTCCAAATACTATTAAGCATTAGAACCAAGTTTTAGAGTTGTTGGTCAACCACCATTCAATAGTGTTGAATTTTGTAACTATGTTTAGTCTTAATAATTAATTTTTTTACTCTTGATGTATTCGTAGCAAATATAAAGCATGTTCTTCATGGTATTGCGTAAAGAAGAAAATATATAACACGTTCTTCATGTCGGTTTTGAAAAGATAAAATTTGAATTTTGAAAAATATAAATTTTGGCTCCAAAGAAGCCAGGTCGACCCATCTCCTAGTCAAGCCGGCCCCAATGTAGAGGTACCCATTCATCTAAGCAGAATCACTATATATGTGTGCAATTCGACCTCCCTCCAAAGAAATAAAATCGATCTGTTAAGGTAGCAAAGATACTAGCTTGAGGTAGGAGCATAACCTAATCTGAGGCTAAATAAGAAGATAAATATGAGGCTAAGAAGGGGACATATATGAGGCTAAAAATAAGATTTATCTTAGGGACATTTCCGTTGAAAAGGAGGGATGCATTCTTCAGTAATAAAGATGAGTTCCATAATCGAAACCTTGGGTGAAAATGGACGAGTTGTAGGACCGAACCTTTCTGAGGTATAGTATATGGCAAGCTGCAGGACTGAAATTCATGAAGAAGCAAACCAAAATTCCGATAAGTCTTGAATTGGCTAGGAGGAAGATTGGTCCAGGTTTGACCTAGCTATATTGTTGGTCTGTTTGAACTTATATTTGACTAATGCATCCCTGTTGAACTTGATGATTTCTTTAAGGAAAACGTTGTTGTTTTTTTTCCCAATGTGTGTTTTCCTAGTGTAAAGTATTGTTTTCTTTGTGTGATTGTCTCTTCAAGATCCTACTATCATAAATATTATCATTAGAGGAAATTTGATTTTAAATAGTTAACATTGATTTTCCATGTCATATAATGTGTAAGACAATTAGAATCTTTTAGAATTCAAAAGAGATACATGTGTGACTAGGCATCGACAATTTTTTTAATAAAATAATTTACCTACCTTAAGTGTGAATGGTGCCCAAGTGACACATAACTACATTAAATATTAAAAATAAAATTAATATACATCGAGAATATTTTTAATGAAGGGTAAAATATGGGTTCAGTGTGTTTTTATTGACGCGTAACTAGTTTAAATTTTAAATTTACTATTTTTTTTAAACTTTATTATAGCAACGATGTATCATATCCCGAATTTAGCCGTAAAAACTAGCTAGTTATTAAAAATTATTAATAATTAAACTAGTCCTTAAAAACTCGCTGTTATTTAGTTAGTTAATTAATTAGTTATTAAAAATTATTAATAATTAATAAAAAAGTTAAGGATAATTATAATAATTTTTTTAATTATTAAAATTATTTTAATAAACAATTAAACAATTTAAAATATTTTTTAAATATAAATATTTTAGTAAATAATTAATTAGAATAATTAGAATATTTATATGTTTATATATTTATTAAAATATTTATATCTACTAAAATATTTTAAATAGTTTAATTGTTTATTAAAATAAT
The DNA here is from genome assembly GCA_034641835.2 of Pinus albicaulis. Taxonomy (NCBI): domain Eukaryota; kingdom Viridiplantae; phylum Streptophyta; class Pinopsida; order Pinales; family Pinaceae; genus Pinus; species Pinus albicaulis. The sequence continues at coordinate 1,773,300,504 of CM076580.1, forward strand.
ATTAATAATTAATAATTGTTTTTATTATTATAATTATATTTAACCTTTTTTTATTAATTATAATTAATTAACTAACTAAATACATCTAGTTTTTAATGGCTAGTTTAATTATTAATAATTATTAATAACTAATTAATTAATTAAATAACAACTAGTTTTTAACGGCTAAATCCGGGATATGTTGCATCCTTATTAATTCATAATAATGTGATTTATCCAAAGACATTTTTCTAAAACCTATCGCTATTTTGATAAAAGTGACGTTTATTTGAATAATTTAAATTTAAATTTAATTTAAATTTTAAGTTTGCTTTATTAATTAAGTTTGGGTAATTTAAAGTTAAATTTTAATTTTAAATTTACCTTATTAATTTAAATTTTATTAAATCTCGTGCTAATAAATTAATTTAAATATAAAATATATTACAGTTATTTTGGTAAATCTGACATTTATTTGGGTAATTTTGATAAAAGTAAAATAATAAAAATGATATAATAAAAAATTGTCTACATTGCATTATTTTCTTAATTTCTTAATTATTTCTTAGGTGGATATTTTTTAGTTGAAAATTCTTCATCGTTGATGTTTTTTTGTATAAATGCTTAATGATGCAAGTGCATCTAATTAGGGTCAAGTGTCTACTAAGGGTGTTGGTTTCCAAAGTTAGGATTTAATTATTTAATGTATTTTTCCAACAGTTTTAGGAGAGAATGAGAATTCTTGTAAATAGGAGAAGGTTCTATAATATTATGGAAGAGTTGAGAGAAATGTGGATTAGTTAGTTCTTATGGAGGGATAATTGATTAGGTGAGAGATTTTATGGATGATAAGAGATATTTTGGGAGTTAGTTTAGGAATCTAGAATAAACTTAGATTCTAATCCATTTGTATAAATTTTGCTGAGCCCATGAGACATGGATGTATGTAAAAGTGAGTAAGTGAGTATAAAGAATGAGAGTCTAATGGTGGTCTAATGTTAACCCAAAAATCCTTCTACAAACAATTAATTAATTAATCTGATATTTATGTGCATTCATTGTTTGTGGATTTCAATTCAGTTTTATAATTAATCCGATATTTATGTGCATTCACTGTTTGTGGATTTAATTCAGTTTTATATGATGGGGGGTTTGTAAGGCCCTATGGTTAGTTGCTGCATCAAATTTTGGTATCAGAGATAGCACTGCAGGGTTGTGCTGTGAACCTGCATAATTGTTTATCTGTGAAATTTGTAGTTGAAATTTATTTTTTGATCATTGTTTGAATTTGAGAGCTGGTGTATTATTGGGAAATAATTGGAACACACTGTTATTTGTGTTACATTTCATGTTGGAAAAAGTAAATTGAGACGTGAGGGCACAGTAACAAAGGAGTCGTCGAGTGAGATTTGACCGTGGGACATGCTTCCCGGTGACTGAATGCGTTGTAAAGTGAATAGTGTTGCAGACTGAACGCTGCTACAGATTGCTGCATTGGAAATCAGTCACACAAGAGGCATGAAAGAGGGAAGCAACATGTGATAATGTTAGACGATGTGTGAGATCATTGATGTTTGGATTCAAAATGCAGAATAGATAATAATAATATCGTGAGTCAAACAAGATGGCAAATCGGTATTATGATAATTTGGTTATGAGAGAACTGCTCACTGTTGTTACTGGGCGTGAAGAGAACTGGAAGTGAAACGTTGGTCTTAAGGATCAAAGCAACATGAGTATTAATTGATTGATGAGAGATCATAGGTGTGCGGAGGAGCTGAAGTCTTCAATCATCACATAGAGAACTCTGGTAGGCACAACTATATGGAGGTTTTCTGCGTAGCGTGAGAACACTTTATACTTGTGATAACTGTGATGCAAACAACATTATTCAAGATTCAAGATTTTCTCTCACCAGATCATTGGTGGATATCTCTGTGTCATACAATGCTCATTTCATTAATGTGACTAGGACATGAGTAAGAATTTCTGATCATTTTTGATTTTTTACGTGTGTGGATTTGGCCACTGTTGATTTTTATTGCAGATGATCACTCATTGCATTCATCGCTTCATTGAATGTTTTTATTTTAATATCACATTTTTCATGGAGACTATATTTGTTGGCGATTTGACTGCATCCTTTCAGAGTCATACAAACAATTATTCACAGTTGAGGAGGCGTAGAAATCGTGAAAGGCTTCTGGACAATCCGAAATGTGAAACCTTGGCATTGAGATCATAATCAAATATAATGTTGCGTGATTTTACCTCCCTATGATAAATTGGAGGATTTATGGCCAAAATAAGGTAAGCAAGAGTGTGAGCAATTTAACTTTCTACAGTTACTGTTATCTTGTCTCCAAGAAAGAAGGGCTTTATTCGACTTGTTAACAGCAGGAAGGAATCACCATGAGGAAATCAAAAGATTTCTTATCGCTGCAACATCGTGAAAGAACCTGTGAGTGAAAGTTTCAGCGTTGTGGAGAGCACTGTTGTGTGAATAAGGGTCATCACAAAGTAGATTGTGAGGACGTGGAGTTGCAACGTAAAAAAATGCATGAGTTTTGCTGGGAGAACGGTTGTCAATGGTACATGCATCTGTCTTGAAACGACCACTGGAATTCATACAGATCCACGAAGCTTCGCAGCATGATGAAGATACACCGTTGAAGAAAAAATTGAATGATTTTGGCGAGGTTAGTTGCTACTTTAGAATTTGATAGAATGCGCAAGTCAATGGGGGTTATTGTTAAGTTAAATGCAGGAAATAACACATTGCTGGTGAAGGTTTACCTACAATTATTACAACATGCTTGGATCTTGGCATTGGAAAGATGTCTAAGAAGAACGCTATTGTGTGAAAATTTCCCTTCTGTTGATTAATTCAAATTTTTTTTCTTTGCTGAATTTTCAAATTGCTACTAAATGTGTAGTTTCATCGCTTTCGAAAGACTTGTTACAGGGACGTCTCCACAAGGCTTGTTGGAGGGAGCATCAGAAGTCATAAATACAGAAGTTAAGTCAAGTAGCGCGAGGAAAGGATCCAATATTCAGTTGTTTCCAATTACTGAGCCAATTTACTTTGCTGCCAATCATTGTGTGCAGATATTGAACACCAGATACTGACTTTTGTGGAGACTAAATGCTGGAGTTGTCAACATGCCGAGGAAATGAATCAAAGAAGGCGTTGAAGTATTGTTTGCAGATGTGCGTTGAAGTATTGTTTGCAGAAGGCGTGGAAGACGGTTTTGGCTTTGGATTATTCCACATATCCACATCATGTACTTTATATTTTGATTTCTAATAGGTAATATGCATTGTTGTTGAAAGGAAAGGATAAATCCCTTTTATGTGATTTCATAAAGTTTTACTTAATTTTTTTTTGAGATTAATGCAAAAGCATTTTGAAAGGAAAAGAAGAGAAGGTTTGTTATTTATTGGTAAATTTAAGGGAGAGATAAGAAGTTTTGATGGAGTAATAAGTTAATTAATATTGGATGAGAGAGATTTAATGGTGGTGAGATTTTAAAGCTAAATTGATGGTTTGTAAATGTGTAAAGCTTTTTTATTTTTTATTATAACATTGGTAAGAGAATTAGTGGTGAAAGAAAAGTTTAAAGAGTGTTGAAGCAAAGTTATTCCATCACTGTAAACATTGTAATGAAGCTATGATTTGAAAGTTATGTCGAGGTTCAATTAAAGTTCGAGAAATCATTTATATATTATATAAAAAGGGTGCATTTTCAGTGATACTCAAAAGCCAAGGTCCATTGATGTAAAAAGTTGATGACAAATTAGAAGTTTGGAGTTAAAGAGTCACAAGTCAAGTTAAAAGTGCATTAAGTTTGAGTCATTGAATGTAATGGGCGCATGATCAGTAGAGCCCGACACCCAAAGTAATGACAATTTCAAGAATTAAATTGTATCAGTTGCAGAGTGTGGTGGCAACAACGATGAGGAAAAGCTAGAAAGAAGACAAGTGAAAGTTCTCAGTAAGTAATTACAACATCTAGAGGAGAAATGAGTGCTCAGAAAGGAGGTTCAAGTGAAGTTAACCATTGGCCAAGTTAGAGGAAGTAACTTGGAAAAGTGTTAGTTTGATTGAAGTAAACAAAGTCAAGTTCGCGAAAGAAGGAAATGAATATGACTATGAAAAGTCATTTGTAGGATTTAGAGAAAAGCCACAACGATGCCATAACAGTTGGCGTTAATGATGAAGAAATTGAGAAAGAGATCGTTGAATTAAAGGCACAACTTGACATGTTAATGGAGCTACTACAAAATCATAGACATGGATGGGTAATAAAGAAGACTGTTAAATGGCCAATCAAGCAATTGAGGTAGAAACACAAGCTAATTTTTTTATTAAGGGAAGTAGAGACACTCGAGACGAATGTATGCAATTGTGAACCACAACATGGACCGTTGCTTGGTGACGACGATGAAGATGTGAACGTGGGTTCGATTCCCACAAATGGCACCACCAATTATTCAGAAGATCCACATATGATGATTGAATCATCGATGAAAGATACCAATTATGTTGGTTTTAAATCTAATAATTGGCGTGTGAATGCAATATTGTTGCTGATATTGACTTTGTGTGCAATAATGATGAAGAAATGAACCCTGAGGATGCTAAATATGGAAAAATAATAGAATTTTTCGATTAAATGGAAAATGATTATCAAAAAAATGGGTCAAATTTCAACATGAAAGATATTACGGTCGAACTAAAGTTCCTAGAAGAATGGTTGGACAATCTGAAGCTAGAGTATGACAATAGGCCTTCAAATCAACAAATCTAGCGCAACAAAAGAGTAGAGATGGATAACAAAGTTCAACAAAGAAACGATAATGCACACCAACCAAAAGATAAGTTAGATATCGAAATTGAAGAGATAAATAAGTTGATGTTGGAAGAATCTCAGAATATGTTCCTTGAACAAAGAACAAGCAAGGATGACAACAAATTAATAATGACTGAGGAAGTCTACATCAGCAAAGTAGGAGGATAATTGCAACATAAAATTTGGAAACCAAGCGAAATAAAAGTCACAATCATTGAAGCAAGACAACAAACAATGAATGATCAATAAAAGACTAAAGTTTGGAATCTCAGAGGATTTTTATCATATTATGAAGACTTATGGTCGGGAGACCATTATTTTATTTTACTTGGGGAGTCTGATGCGGGTGCATCTAACCTAGGGTCAAATTTTTAATAAGGGAGTTGGTTTCCAAAGTTAGGATTTAATTATTTAACGTATTTTTCCAATAGTTTTAGGAGAGAATGAGAATTCTTATAAATAGGAGAAGGTTCGAGAGTATTATCGAAGAGTTGAGAGAATTTTGGATTAGTTATCTCTTATCTAGGGATAAGGGATTAGGTGAGAGATTTTATGGATCATAAGAGATATTTTCAGAGTTAGTTTAGGGATCTAGAACCTACTTCGGTTATAATACATTTGTATAAATTTAAGTGATCCCATGAGGCATGGATGTATGTAGAAGTGAGTGATTTTGAGGAATGAGAGGCCAATGTTAGGTCAAGAATCCTCCTGTAAATATTTTATTAATTAATTAATTATTTTGATATTTAGGTGTTAAATTTAAGCAACTGCGGTCAAATTCCACTTTGTGCAGTTCAAATGAAAAAGAAGCTGATATCATTGAATTCCTCTTTTCGAGAGGTCAAAATTGACCTAAAGATCACCTTATTTGGACAAGCAGAAGTTGGTTTTTGAATTTATTTATTAACTCATGTATATTAGGTTAGGTCGGCCTCAACCTCAAGTGGACCCTCATGGAAGCTTATAAATAGAAGAGACCTCAATATTATTTGGATACAATTGATAAAGCTCTCTTCTTCTCTTGTATGTTGTTTTGGATTGCTCAGGTTCGATGAGAGAAGTTCACACGGAGGTCCGAAATCTCAGGTTTGAGGCTCACAAGAAAGTTAGGGTTTCTGTTATGGCTGCAGGCATAGGACTAGTGGATCCGGGCCAGAGCCGCAGGATTTCTATAGGCACAGTAGCAGCTGAGGACCCTTAGGCCACAGACACAATATGTTTTTCCCATGGATAAGGCTTCAAAGTCAGATTTCCCCACAACAGCGGACTCAAAATGCTATGGTAGCGGTCGGGGACCCTTGGACACAGGCTCAGAGTGTTATGGTAGTGGCTATGGCCTCAGAGATGAAATTACAGTGCTTCGAAGTTTTCGCTCAGTGAAAATAGTGTTTGACAACATGTTACAGGCAGTTACAATATATTATAGTTATCAGAATCATAGGTTTTGATGTTTGGATGCATTTCATGGATATTCTAGTTGTTGTGAAGATATGGATCATTGTACTCTCTTTTGTTGAATCATTTGATGACAATCTACTAGAAGAAGTATTTGAAAGGATTCTCCCCATAGTGGGTTTTTCCTTGGTCTCTGACCAATCCTAGTGTCTCTATGTGTGCTTGCTTTTCTTCCTATGTTCCTTTATGTTTTGTTGCATTGATGATGATGTTATTTTTCTTTCTACATAGTTGCATATGACGATGAATAATAATGATGTAAACTTGAATAATGTTATGATGCTATGGGGTGAACTTAATGTGTTAATGATAAAATGCAACTATCAAAGCAAAGATCAATATAGTCCTATCAAAAATTAACTTGGTATCATAGCTGGGCTAAATAAAACCCATGGATATCACCCCCCCGGAGACACTTTTGATCAATGCGAGAGTAGGATGGTGGAGACCTAAAATAATTCTATGGTATGAAGAAAACCCTAGGTAGTTAGTGCATGAGGATTTGATGCTTAGGGTTTGAGAGAAACCTTGGTTTATGGAGAAGACGAGATTTTATCTATGGAACCCTAGCATGGTTTACGTGAAGATGCTCAAGCACTTGGGATTGATTTAATGAATCCCTGAATGACCTCGTTGTTGATAAAGTTGATTGAAGGCAACAATTTTATGTGGAATATGGATAATGATGGCTCTTGAAGACTAGTTCAAGAGGGAGAGGATCACCTCTCATTGAATATAAGTACTCCTTGACTCTTTATGTTTCTTTACTCTTTTTTATACTTACAGATCTGATTTTTATGATTATTGTTTTGATCATTGCTTATACTTCCTGCATGTATATTTGAGTATATGGATGTATCTAACCTCCTTGATGAGATGTCATAAGTGGATACTTCTTGAGGACCATTTGAGATGTAGGAAAGGAAAGATAGATCTGAAAAGGCACCTACTAAAAATGTGACAAGCACTACAAGCTAACCATGAGAAGGTGCATAGATATTTGAATACATCAAGGTATGCATGGTATATTGTTTGAATGTTATGATTCAGCTATAAAATTGGATGGCTAGGTAATCCCTATGGTACATTGAGAATTTCTCCTTTGCAAATGGCTCATGCATATGGAAGAGATTAGGATTGATGTTTCCTATGATGAAATTGCGCACATTTTGTTCATGACGATCATCTTAGGCTACTTATTTTTTGAGCTTGGATATAGTGGCATAACTTGAGGTTTGGCTAACATCTATTATTTTTCGACATCCGGATTCTATGAAGAGTATTATCACCTTAACTCTAGTAAATGATACTCGTGACACTTGATATGCATAAGACATATTGGATCTCTTATAAAAGGTTACCTCTTTGATATGGTATTGATAATGATTGTGATAAGTATGATGAAAGTATGTTGAGACTATTTTTGTTTTGGTAAACTTTTATTGAATGACCTAACTTGGTCCTATTGATCACGACAATCATGGTAACCATGATAGAACTATGAGATTGATACTCTAGATCTATTATTAACCGTGGTTATGTTTATGATGGCATACAATAAAACTTGATGGATTGGCTTGATAGAAGATATATTGTGTTCAAGATATTTGAAGTGTGACATATCACCTGTCCGTTGCCCCTATCATGGAATATAACCCTTGATGAAAGTTTGATGTCATGATATAATGAATGTAACTAATGTGGCCATGTTATAACCATGATGGGTATATGTTTGACTTTATGATCTAATAGATTTGATGATGCATGAAAATATTATAGACAAGTTGATGACATGAATAAAGATGACGAAAGTGGATTTTCTTTCAGAGGGAGAATCCCTCCATTAGATCCCTTCTCCTAATGTCATGTATATTATGTACTATTGAAATATGATCTATGAGTATCTGACATTGATGATTTGAAGCTAAGTTTTGATCTGAGGTAAAATAGTTTTTCACTAACTCTAAGACTCAGTCACACAGAGGAATGCCTATGGGTATGACTATGTTTGTTGAACACAAAATCAAAATTTTGTGCATGAAATCCAATGATCACTTGGAGGATGTAAGTTCTACAGATTGTAGCAGATATCTGAAATATCTAAGAGCAGGGAAGTTTGAATGTCTACTATAATATGAATATGTAGACTAATCTTGTGTTTGTAGGTGACCAAGATATATATATATGTATATATAAGATGAATAAGAAAAAATGCATAATTATACAAACTACCAAATAGTTTGTATGTTGCAGAACATGAATGATATTGCCAAAGATGTCCTCGAGATCAAAGAACATATCAAAAAGATGCACATCGGCTATAATGAAGTTTTGGGAATGCAAAATGAACATACCCAGAAATTGAATGATATTCAATCTAATATGGGTATTATCTCTAAGTCTTTGGATCATCTTGGAAATGCACTTCCTATTCCTGCTTCTCCTCCTCATTACAGAGACGTAGATGTCTCAAGTTCTAAGTTAAAATTCTCTTCCAGTTCTGATGAGCAGAAGCACATTCTTTTTAAGGGGGTAGAACATATTGATAAAACAAGACTTGAGAAGATCCAGCAAGGAATTAATTTAGCTAAAGAAAAAACAGCGTTGATGAAATCAAGACTAGCTGAATTTCCTTCTGTTGACAATTTGAGATTACCTAAGAACTATGTCAGTCTTAGTTCTTTAATAAGACAAAATGGCCAACCATCTGCTCCTACAATTTTGGCCATGTCAGGAGTAACTTCTACTCAGAGAACCCCTGGTGAGCCAGCACAAGGTGAACCAAGTTCAAAAAGAGATAGAAGTGAATCCTTTTATTTTAGTGAAAGTAACATATTCCTGAATCGAACTCTTTTTCAAAGTCTTCCTCTTCTTCTGAAAATATTTCTTGCTTCTTCTTGGTAGGCAACTGCTTTTCTAGATTTTAAAGCTTTTCTTTCAATCTTCTTCTTGCTGTAAACTGGACTGGGTCAAGCTGTGCCATTTCAGCTTTGACTGCTGCAATATTTGCCTGCAAATCTTCTGAAGAATTGAAACGGAACATTTTAATGTCAGGAATAAAAGTCTCATCTGAATCAGATGAGCCAGAATCCAATGTTAATGTTCCAATTTGAGGGATTTCATCCTCATCGGTTTCTGAAGAAGAACTGGAGACTTCAAAATATTCTCCATCAGAATGGGATATGAGATCCCAATCTTTTGGATCATGGACAGTAGAAAATATGTCCATTATTTTCATATGTTTCTTATCTTTCTTCTCCTTGCAAGTGTTAGCATAATGGCCTTCCTTTCCACAAATAAAACAAACAACTTTTCTTGAAGGCTTTGTCCTTTTCCTAAATACTATCCTTCTCCCTTTAAATGATTTCTTTGAAGGATGATATTTCTTTCTCTTTGGCACATATTTATCAAACTTGCAAGAACAAGACAGTTGTGAAGACCTGTTTGAAATTTTTCTAGTGCTTTTACCATGACATCCAAAATCATAGCTCTCCTTAAAATTATTGCAAAGCTTTGTACTAAAATGCATTTGTTTCCTGAAATTTTTCTTAGCTTTGCTTTCTGCACACTGCTTCTGCAAAATAGTCACTATCAATTGCTGTATTGCTGCAAAAGATTGGCCTTCTAGATTTACTTGATGGTCTTGTATATGCTGATTAATCAAATCAGGAATTTTTCCTAGCATAGACTCTATGTAATATCTCAAGTAGGCAAAATTGTGGGGATCATTTGCCTGATACAATAATTTTAGCATAACACAAAAATATTCTTTCAAATAATCAATATTACATAACCTCTGGGAAAAGAATAACTGTGCATGATGTGCTGAATCTTCAGGAACTAATCCAACAAAATCATGTTTCAAAGCATCAAATAGTGCTTTCAAAGGATCAGTTTCATGGTCAACTATCTGATCTTTTTCATTTTCTGTAAGCTTTTCCCACCATTGTTTCAATATACTAGTGAAGGACCATACTATCTGTGTTACTTGTCAGACCATGGTGCCTTTGTTTCAGCTTTTCTTTGTAATTCCCAAGCATGGACATTATGCAAAACATCAATGACTTCATTATAGTCTAGACAAGCAATATTCACCAATAGTGAGTTCCCATATCCTCTATTTACAGGATTGTCTAGCCTGACTGGTGTAGACTGGAGATTTTCAGTATATTTACTGAAAAGACTTGTGGCTGATGCTTCATGAGCATAAGTGTCACCAGCACCCTTTTTCCCTTTATGTGGAAAATAAAAGGATTCACTTCTATCTCTTTTTGAACTTGGTTCACCTTGTGCTGGCTCACCAGGGGTTCTCTGAGTAGAAGTTACTCCTGACATGGCAAAAATTGTAGGAGTAGATGGTTGGCCATTTTGTCTTTTTAAAGAACTCAAACTAACATAGTTCTTAGGCAATCTCAAACTGTCAACAGAAGGAAATTCAGCTAGTCTTGATTTCATCAACGCTGTTTTTTCTTTAGATAAATTAATTCCTTGCTGGATCTTCTCAAGTCTTGTTTTATCAATATGTTCTACCCCCTTAAAAAGAATGTGCTTCTGCTCATCAGAACTGGAGGAGAATTTTAACTTAGAACTTGAGACATCTACGTCTCTGTAATGAGGAGGAGAAGCAGGAGTAGGAAGTGCATTTCCAAGATGATCCAAAGACTTAGAGATAATACCCATATTAGATTGAATATCATTCAATTTCTGGGTATGTTCATTTTGCATTCCCAAAACTTCATTATAGCCGATGTGCATCTTTTTGATATGTTCTTTGATCTCGAGGACATCTTTGGAAATATCATCTATGTTTTGCAACATACAAACTATTTGGTAGTTTGTATAATTATGCATTTTTTCTGATTCATCTTGTTCTGGATCTCCTACATTCTTCATGTGTAATCATTGCAAATTAGCTTTCATGGTTCCATTCTTAAAGACTCTTCTAGCATTCCCAGGTTCTAGATGTCTTTCACTGATTTTTGCAACTATTTCTTGCTGAGCTCGAGGTAATGACATACTCTTTATTTCTGGAATAAATATCTCTTGTTGTGTAGAATCTGTATATATATATATCTGTATCTGTATATAAATACAGATATATATATATATATCTGAATATATATACAGATACAGATACAGATATATATATATATATATATATATATATATATATATATATATATATATATATATATATATATATATATGTTCGTATATATTCGTATTCCCCATTCGTATATATATATACGTACATATATATATATATACATATGTATATATGTATATATATATATATATGTATATATATATATATATATATATATATATATATATATATATATATATATATATATATATATATATATATATATATATATATCATTATGTTTGAAGCTTGTATTGCGAGGGTTTGACATGACTTGGCTGATTGATATAGTTGAGCAGTGTTGGGAATTCAGACATAAATTATTTTGGTATTTCATAATGGTTTTATATTAGCCTTCTCATTCTCAACACATTAGTTTAAGTATTGACTGTTGTATGCCTGGTACATGCATGATATATCCTTGGAATCTAATGGAAGGAATGAGTTATGACTTAACTGATATAGATGAGTTGTATGATGTCTAATAATGAGTTAGATATTTGAATCTATGTTTGAGATATGTCTTGCGCTACAGACCTTACTATGATCGCAAGTTTTGATCTGACATGATGTCTAATGATTTTCCTTGACGACTGAAGATTCATCTTGATGATAATGATATATGAGCACAACGAATTCCTATGACTTGTATTATGATCATGAGAATGAATTGATCAAATTATGGATTGGTACAACGTGGTTTATAACAACCTGTTGGAATTATAATAGATGATGTCTTGACTTGATGAAATGTTTACCTATCACTGACTCTGAGATATTTATGATTTTTGATATTAGTATTGATCTAGATTCTAAAATTTCATGAGTCAATTTAGTTTATTTGATTGCTTAATAGTGAAAATCTGGGCATGATCGTTTGGTAAAGTGTTGTGGTTGTAGTGAGCATTGCATGAAGCAAGCTCCCCCGATCTAGATATGTCCAAATTGACAATTATCTGATGAAGCCAAGATGTTGTATTGATCCAAGCCTTCTCTTCAGAAGTGTTCCAAGGTAACAAGCCTCCGATGATATAAGTTAGAGGGAGATGGATTATCAAGCTCAAAATGATGTATCATGGCATGATGAATCGATTTCTGAAATTAGGAAAAGATAATCTATTTTGTGAAGCTATTAACGAAGTATTGGAAGATAGAAATACAAATCCTTGGACACTCTGATTTGAAGTTCAATATGCTCTTGAATTTGACATAGCAACCAACAACTGATTGAAGCATTGATGTTTCATTTAGAAAATATATTCATATACATATAAAATGATATGCATTGAACCTGAGTCGATTCATGATTGAGTCGCTTCATTCACATTGATTTTCCACCGTAAATCCTTCGAGATGTTTTCATGAGATGATTTATTCTTGGTCTGAGATATTCCTCCTATGATATATGATTTGTTGGAAATATTGTCATTGATGGAAAAGGAGCACAAAGGAGCAGCAACAAGACAAGGGAGCAGATCGCACTAAGATGGAATTGTTGCAGAGATGTCACACAGGGTTTAATGTATCAGTGGGTTGCGACTGCCCATTTGGGGTTTTTACTGTAATGGGAAACGATGGATAAGAACCACAAAAATTGAATATAGAGGCTAAACCATGCGTGGAATGAACACCAGAGAGGGTTTGAAGACTGTTTGATATCGTGAAAGCAGAACGATGGAGTAAAGGAGAAGTCATTGTGCAGTGAAATGAATCAATGGTTTGTTTGAACAAGTATATGGAGGAGGTGTAATGAAAGAAATTAGATGTGGAATTAGGAGTCAACGGCGCAGTGGAACCGTGAGTAGCATCATAGTGAACAGTGAATGCAGTTTCGGAAAACAACAGATGGTTTTCACACAGCCTTCGAGTGGTAAGTGGTTTTATTGAAATTGAACGCGATCAAATAAGACTATGACACATCACGGGCGCGAAACTGTTAGTTTCGTGTGAATTTTGAGTGATAAGTCGCTGGGGTTAATTGAACGCTATAGCCGTTTGATCATCAACAATTGAGATCCGATGGTGTTCGCACTCGAAGTTGCGCAGGGGTTAACAAAGGTGTGGGAATAGCGAAGGCAACAGCAAAGGCTAAACCTCGTGCACATTGTATGAGCGCGGTTAGCATTGGTCTGGGATCAACGGTATCGTGGGGGCACAAACAATCCGATGATTAAGCCAAGGGGGTGCCTCCATAGTTGACTCGCCCATTTGGTGTTGCCCGCAGATCGACGACTGTCATTCACTATGGTAGCACAAGCCCAATGATCTTTCCATACTGAGTAGTGCCTCCATAGTACCGTGAATCTAATTTAATAATTCGAGCGCCTTTTGAGGTCTAGTGCCATACATATTGTGGGGCCAATACATTTTGTTGACATGTATTGTTTTAAAACAAACAATATATAAAGAGCGGAATGATAAAAGGTGTGGGACCAGTGTCACAGAGTGGGACAATGTAAACAAACGAATGAGATTAAAGGAGATGCGATGCGATGCGATCGCATATCGCAATCGAGGTAGGAGAAAAATTCGCACAAACACAATGGTCACAGAAAATGTGAAGTGCGATGTGATCATGTGGCAAGTGACGTGGACCTGCCCCCACAAATCAGAAATAAATCAAGATGATGTGGCGATGACGTGGCACGATGACATGGTCCTGGCCCACATATCGCAAATCGCAAGATCAAAAGGGTGAAGATCGTAAGAGCAAGGTTGAATCGTTGAAATGCGAAATGCGATAAGAGTTCCGGATGCGATGCAACTTCAAAGAAAAATTCTAAAGGATTTCAAATCCGAAGGTATAAGGTTTTCCTTTGAGAAATCACATCGGTGGTTGGAAGAGCTATGCATAGCAAGAAACACATGGGAATGCTGAAATGCGAAGTAGCAATAGAGTCAAGTGGGACTCGTCGCATATTGCATATCATAATTGGCGATGCTTATGTGATAAGAATTCGTAAGTTATAGAACTTGCGATGCGATGGAGGCGATGCAAAGTTCATCGCATATCGCAGATCGCAAAGCTCAGGAGTGATATTGCACAATCTTAGAAGTCATGCAAGTTGCGATGCGAAGTAGCAATAAATTCAAGTGGCACCTGATCGCATATCGCTCATCACAAGCTCAGGACAAAGTGCGATAAAGGAGCCGGATGCGATGTAGCTCAGAACCATTATTTAAGAGATTTCAAGTCCGGGTGTATGTTATTTCCCTTTGTAAATCGCATCGGAAAGAAAAGGATCCATATAGCAAAGAATGTTTGAAACGTTGAAGTGTGATAAAGAGAGTGGACGCGATAAAGATCAAAGCCGAACCTTAAAGCATTTCAAGTCTGGGAGTATGTGGATTTTCCTTTGTAAATCATTTCAGAGAGAAAAAGGAGGATTATAACGTAAAACAAAAAGGAAAGTATGAACGCGGGTAGAAAGGCTCGGGTAAGGACCCAACACAGAGAAAAAGGCAGAACCAGATGTTTAGAAGAGCAGTGAAGGTTGAACGCTGTGGGCACGAGAAAAAGAGGCATGGTCGGGCAAAAGGAGATATGATGACATTGTTAGAAACGCAATAGAATGGGTCAAGTCAGACAAAATGAGCATTTATGCAGCAGAGCTAGACTATAACAGTAGAAACTGAAAAGATAGTGATAGAGCAGAAAAGACAAATGTATGGCGAACCAAGAGCTGAAAGGGCTGAGTGAAATGTATTATTGTATCTATAAATATAAATGATTTAATTATTTTTATTGTATGTGATGCAAAGGCAAGTCTCCGTAGGCAAAGAAAAACTCCACTGTAATACACAAATATATACATTCTGTTATATCATTTTGAATGTGAAGGACAAGAAAATGAGAAGGGGGAAGGCAAAGAGTCATACGTGTTCATTTAAAATTCCCTGTGGAATGCAAATAGTTATGAGGTGATCCCTATAAATAATGTTACCAGCATATGCATAAAAAGAGAGAGAGAGAATGAAGAAATGAGTGAGACCGTGTAAGAAGAAGAAGGATCAGAGAGAGGAGTTGTGAAGATCCAGAGATGATATAAAGCAAATTTGAAGGCTGGAAGGACACCAGTAAAGAAGGAGAAAAATAGAGCTGATATCCAGGTAAATCAACATATGATTTTATTGTACAGTGAGGAAGTTGGTGCTTCCATGTCAAGTTGTATCTTGGTAGGAGTCCACTTGTAGCTGGCTGAGGTAGGAGCCTCCTGTAGGTTGTAGCCTGCAAAAAATAGATGGGAGTTGGAGCTTCCTTGCAAGTTGTAGCTTGCAAAATTGAGGTAGTAGCCTCCTATAGGTTGGAGCCTACAGAAAATAAGTGGTGAGAGGGAGTTGGAGTCTACAGAAAATAAGTGGTGAGAGGGAGTTGGAGCTTGCCTTTGCATCACAACAATAATAATATGTGGGAGGGAGTTGGAGCTTGCCTTTGCATCACAAAAATAATAAGATGTGGTTTTCTCCCTTATGAGTTTCCACTTATATCTGTTGTCTATGTGCATGATGATTACGTGTTGAAATTCTATATTTAATATGATTAATACCTGCTGCTCACTTATTAATATTGGTGTTCCATTGTATATTAAGTTGATCACGAAATGAAGATGTAAATAAGTATAAAAGAAAGTTTTACAAGACCATGACTGCATTAAACTGATTCAACCCCCCCTCTCAGTTTAACCAAGGGTTCAGCATGATTGTATGGATATGTTGATGTTGATTATTGATGAGATGAGGACATATAAGTGTTGCTTGAGTATGAGATCTTCCATGATGAGAAGTATGTAGCTCTACCAATGTTGAGCACAACGTTGCTAGCATAGCTATGAAACAAGATGAAGAAGCGTTTGAAGATATGTTTTGTGAAAGTTCTGAATATGACATAGATACATTGTGATAATATCCCACTGGAAAATAATACCATATGTATAGTTGGGATCGAGATACTCTCATATATTGAGATAGTATAGTTGTTCGAGACAAGCTTAGGCTTGTGATTGGAACCTACTTGAGAGGGAGAATGTTTATGGTATCCTTTTGTGATTTATATGATTATTTATGTTATGAAATGATATTTGATTTAATGTCCTATATACAACTACTACTGATACATGATGATTACCTGATACAAGTATGATGATATGAGTATGATGAGAGCAGCGCTAATCGAGGACATTGAGCCATATTATTCCCCCCTATTTGAGCTCCTAGGGTGAGGAATTAAGACAAAGGTATCTTGGGGTTGAGGGAACTCTAAACAATATGGAATTACCCTTATCTATTACCCATAGGGTTGGAGTAGTATCACACCCTATCTTGGTCATTGCATAGTATACCCCAACTAGAATCATACCCACAAGATGGGATTGTTAGGATTATCCCTCTCCGTTTGGCAATGGATGAGGAGGGTTGGAGGTGTGTGATCCTTACCTCTTGGTAAGTCAGGTATCTCATCCAAGCTAGATTATTATGTAGGTGTTCTACCACATGAATATTCAAGGTCATTTTTGGGAAGATCAGTGGGAAATAGGACGGTTTGAGTAGTAGCTCCCCTATGTCACCTGTTGCTCGATATGGTGTCGTAGTTGTAGCTCCCCCATGATATTTAGGGATGAGTAGTAGTACCCTAATGTGATTTCACGTTGAGATATGATCCTTGATGATATGATGATCCAAGTGGATATTGGTGGCCACCCACCTATTACACCTAGACCTCCGTCATTTTCATCAGTTTCCTTTTTTATAACATCATTTACTATTTTTAGCAGTTTTTCGGGTCCTGAACTTCTAGAGCAGTTTTGACCTCCTAAACAAAATTTATTTGAGGTCTGAAGCAGGCCCATAGCCATAGGCAGGGGCCTCTGGCAAAACCTGTATTACTTGGAGATATATTTCCAATGATAAATCATACTCTCCAAACAGAGATAGTATGAATAAGTTACGACCCCGGGAAGTTGGCTACCCAACTAACCCTAACGGGGCCCATAAACTCTTGGAATTTCAACATCTGGGGTTAGGGTTTTGGTTATTTAGGTTTTTCCTATGTTGTTAAATAATAAAAATTCCCTTGAGTGTCATTGTAACACAGTTCATAGGCCTGTAGCCGCCACATCTCTTCTTAGAGATAAGCTACTAGCACCCTAGCTAGTTTATTTCCATTATGTCTGTAAGCATATTTCAGTTATGTGATATTAATGAAAAGTAGTTTTTATTTCTGATGCATCTCTGCGTTTATGTGTATTTATTTGTTTTATGCATTTATGCATACATCTATACCAGTGGTATTAGAGCGGTATGCTATTTCTCGATCCTTATTTGCATGTCCTCTATGAGGTCGGGGTATAAGGAGTTAGGCTTGATATTGTTGAACCTCTGCAAGATCAACCTTGCAAAACCTGACAACCGCCCATGGGGGAAGAAATGAAATATGAGGGAGCAAGAGATCCTATCAAAATATTGCTCAAGGAGGCCCTTGAGAAACAAATGAAAGTGATGAATGATAACTTTGCTCAGATCCATCAACTACTTCCCACCTGCAACACATGTGCATCCAGTAGCCACTCTGGAGGCGCCACTCCTTGTAAGGTACAAGCAAGCTTTGAAATTCCCATATTTGAGGCCCAAATAGATGCAGACATCACAGATAGATGGTTTAATCTATTATAAGGATATTTCTCGATTCATGACTTTTCCAACCGGGAAAATATTACTTTTGCACTCCTCAAAGCTGCCACCCCTGTCAAGGACTAGTGGGAAACCTACTGTGAGCAAGAGGATGAGGGGGAACCCTCTCCATTCTTGGTTGCAATCACTTTGGAGTCTTTCCGAGATGTCATCAAGGAACAATATTTCTCATGGGGAGTTATGAGGAAAAGTACATACAATGGACTACACTGTGGCAACAAAGGGATCAAGATGTGCATGAGTTGACGAGTATGTTCCATACCCTGCGAACAAATTTGGGTATCAAATATTTAGAGAACCATTTGGTACTGAAGTACCGCAGTTTTCTGCATATATACATTTAGGCGGAAATGGAGTTCCTTGACATCTCCTCGCTTGATGCATCATACTGGTATGTTGCCAAGATTGAGCAGAAATTCAAACAAAAGAAGTGAGACTTTGGATCTCCGAATCAGGAGCAAGGGAAAGGTGCCCCCAAACCATAGAACAAATGACAAAGCCAAGGCAGGGCAGCCAAGGAAAACCCACCAAAGCCATAATTAAAGAAAAACATCATGAAGCCAAAGAAGGACATGGGAAAGTGGTGTGAGTTTCATAAGAGCTCCACTCACAACACAAGTGAGTGTTGGGCCAAGCAGTCACTGGTGGCCAAGCTGAAGGCTTCTGAATCATATGATTGCTCCGACTCTGAATAAGAACCTAACAAAGGGAACGACAAAAGGAAGAATATTATCGATGTGGAGCCCAACGCCACCATTTCCACCACAAATATCCAGAAGGAGGAACCGAAAGATCCAGAGGAGGGGGATCGCCTCTTCAATTCCCAAATGTGGGTAAAGGGGTCCTTGCTACAGTTCATTATCGACATTGGAAGCTAAAACAAACTCATTTTTGCAGAGGTTAGGAAGTGGTTAGGCTTTCTGACCACAAAACACCTACAACTGTACACCATTGGGTGGCTACATCAATGACGGGATCTCTACATCAGCTAGCAGTGCCACCTTCCCTATAACATAAAGCCCTTTATGGATGGGGTATTATGTGACATTGCTACTCTTGATGTTTGTGATGTATTATTAGGTCAACCATACTTGTGGAAGCGACATGCTGTGTATGAGTCCAGGCCTCGCGTTGTGATTGTTACTTTGGGCAATAATTTGTATAAGATACGAGAGGTAGTGTTGAGCCTCCAATTTGTCATAATTTTGTTGATGAAACTATCCATTTTTGCATCATTCCATTCACCCATTGTCATCATTTTTAACCATATTTCATCATAAAAACACCAAATTTCCGCATACATGTTTACATGGTTTATTATTATTATTTCTGTTATTTTTAATGAATTAAAGAGAATTATGAATGGTTTTACTAATGATAGTTTGAAAGTTCAAGTTTCTACAGTTTCCACAGCTGTCTCCATGGTTGAGGTAGTAACACCACTCTAGAATGAAATTCGACACATGGAATTTTTTTCTAGAAGCTACAATATGGATTTTTTTTGGTCAAATTCCACCCAGCTCGCACATGTGGACCTCTAGGCAAAGATCAAGGGAAAATCACAGCAATTTTGACCAGTCAAATTTTAATGTTTATTCTAAGAAACGAAAGCAAATATCACAAAAAAAAAACATGGGTTTTGTTCATCATGGGCCCAATTAAGTTCTGCATGAGCAATTTTCCCGAATTCATTACCATTTGGGAGATATTTCAGGTTCTTTGGAGCCCTATTTTGTATTTGCGTGAGAAAACATTTCGCCCATGTGTCAATAAATGCCCAAGTCAAGCAAACAGAGGTTGAAATAGAATGTGCTTCATCAAATTCGTGGAAAATAGTTGTCCATGCAGTTCTGATATTTAGCCATATGAATCTCTATGAAGTTACATTTCAACCTCTATATAAACACTCCATTGAAACAAAGAGAGGAGGTTAATTTTCTGAAGCATATTGTGAAGTTTTAAAACTATGTTTTTCATTCATTTTTAATGAAGAAGTACCTTGAAGACTTGATGTGCAACTAACTGTTGGAGTAAATATTTGATCGCCTATTTGTGGAGGGCCCCCGCAAACAGTGAATGTTTTGCATTTTATGTTTTTAATGTAGTTGTTTTCATGTTTTCTTTTTATCATTTAATGTAGTTAATTTTAGAATTCCAATTTGTCATTTGACGTAGTTGTTTCTAGAATTCCAATTTATCATTTGTTGTAGTTACTTCCAGAATTTCATTTTGTTATTTGATGTAGATGCTTTCATAAGTCTTCTTTTATCATTTGATGTAGATTCATCAATATTTCCTTTCAAATTGTCAAATTGCAGAGGATTCATAGTTTTACTTCTATAACAACAATACAAGTTCATGAGTGGTTTATTTCAAGAGAATGAGTTATTCTTTTCGAAACAATAGTGATTGAGTGATTTCATTTCAGCATATGAGTGCATTCTTTTCCGTTCATGAGTGATTTCTTTTCAGACTAATGGTGATTTGTTTATTTCTTTACAAGTTTTATTTCCATAACATTTCATTTCAAAAACATAAAATGTATAAATTCACTTTTCTAGAATTTGATTTTATCTTCACGCACAAGACCGTTAGAGAATAAGTATTTTTAGAAACTAAAAAATTAATTAAGATTTCTTCATAAGATAGAGAAGGTTTGTTTCAGTTTTTACAGAGTAGAAAGCATGTTGATTTTTAGAACTTAGTTGTAATTTAAATTTATTTCATTAGGAACATCAGAATAAAAACATCCTTAGAAGTAATCTCTACAAATCCAATCATCATACCAATAAAATAAATGAATAAAAGAGGCTTCTAGCACATATAGTGAACTTGCACTTCACAAGTTTACCAACTCCGGTCGATAATTTATGTAATCAATTTAGGACAATTAAATTGACCAAACATTTTGACGCTATTGCCGGGGAAGTGTAAATAGGAGCCTTTTTCTTTTGATTAAAAAAAAGAAGCTTGAAGGGGATAACATATGCTTATGCTGCAAGTTTGTCCTTTAGAAAAATCCATCCTAGTACATTTTACAAGCCCTAGGAAGGATGAACTCGATGAACATCATGGTGACGATGTCTGATGTCATTAGGGTTTAATGAGTTGGACAAAGGAAGAACTTGGCATCTTTTCATGTTTAGAGAGTTTGAAAAGAAGTGGAAAAGAAAACTCGAGCATGTCCCTTTTCGTAAATAGTCTCACAAATAGAATAAGGTATTCCTTTTTTGTAAATAATATATCCCAACCTGAAAAAGGGGTAAACGTATACTGGGTAGATATCGTTTCACAACCATTTAATGAATTCAAAACGACAAGAGTCTCAGAAAAATTTTCAGTTTTAGAGAGTCAGAAAAGAGCTAAAGATGACTCCACCTAGAGGAACGGGTGGTATTAAGGGTAGCAACTGGTTCTGGTGATGGTGGAACAACTCATAACAAATAAAGGTTAAGAGGTTGGCTAACAAGACCACTCATTGCAACGGTTCCTCAGGAATGGGTAAACAATCAAGTGAAGGCGTATGATCGGCCAAGCATATGGTGACGATGGAATGAGAAAACCAAGGCTCATCTGGAAAAATAGGCTGATAAAATTGCAATCACGAGAGGTAAAATAAGAATGGTTTCATTTTTACACAAGCTTGAAATCAGGAAACTCTACTTGAGGTTGGTTTCATTTTTACACAAGATTGAAACGGAAACAAACCATGCTCGAAAATTGGTTTCATTTTTACAGAAGCTTGAAACAAAAATAAACTATGCTTGAAAAATGGGGAAAAACAGGCATGCCACCAACATGATGATCCAATTCGAGGTACATTCCCCCCAAGCTTCAGTCCATATGAAAGGTAGATGGAGTGAAGGTTCAAATTACGAGACCAAGAGAAAGAATCGACTAGGATTTTACGAGATCGTATCAAAGACTCGAATTGAACAGGAACGTGTTTCATTGTTTTAATGAGGTTGACACATTAAAATAACTATCCTCGTGAGCTAATTAATTTTTTAACGAGGTTGACATAGAAGACAAACTATCCTCATGACAGTTTGTTTCATTTTTTAGGGAGCTTGACACAAGACAAGGAACTATGCTCCGATGAGCTTGTTTCATTTTTTAAGGAGCTTGACACAAGAAAATGAACTGTGCTCCGAAGACCTTATTTCATTTTTTAAGGAGCTTGACACAAGAAAATGAACTATGCTCCAAAGGGCTTGCTTCATTTTTTAAGGAGCTTGACACAAGAAACGAACTCTGCCCTGCTCGCTTTGTTTCATTTTTTAAGGAACTTGACACAAGAAGATGAACCATGCTCCGAAGACAACTCATCATGTTGAATAAGAAGTAATGGCTTCCAAGAGGTGTTCATCTGATGAGAGGGAAACATCTCGGAAGTCAGGACCCAATGTCCCCAGCACACGATGCACAACATAACTATCATTAAATGCAGGCATGGGATAGGTAGCCACATAATTGACCTGTGGTGGGGAAGATACAACCTGCGGATAAAGACCTAGAGGAGACGATGGTGGACCAGATGTCGTATGAGGACCAAAGAATGAAAGCTGATCAATGGTCACAATCCGACCTTTATGTGGAAAACAGATCACACGAAAGAGGGAGGAGACAAGTGCGCCCATGGCATAAGCATAGTCATGCCCCAAGAGTAAATTAAAATCCAAGGGACCTTGGACCACCATCACGTCTATATAGACGGTTTTCTCTCCCAAAGTAATAGGCAACTTCAAGAGGATCCCTAACGGTTGACTGGTTCTTCTGTTAAATGCCAACAAATTCTGCGTAAAAGGCACAAGCGGTGGAGAACCAAAAGCTTTCCAAGTAGTTGAAGACATAACACTAATAGACGCGCCTTCATCTATAATTGTGCTAGGTACGACCACATTTAAGGCTTGTACCGTGATCACAAAAGGCACATAAGAAGGAAGGCAGTATCCCACAAATCGACTCCAATCAAAGGAAGCGACCAAACTACTTGGAGGGGGTGCCATAGAAATGAGATGGTCATCCCTTGGTGTTAGGAGAGTAAGAGGAGCATCCTTTAGGACCTCCATCATGGGAACAGGAGGAGAAAATTCTTGATTCGCAGGGACAGGAGGATCTTTCTCCAAGTCTGAGGAATCTGAAGAAACAAGAAGAACGTGAGGGTTATGTGAGCCACTCTCGACGGAAAAGACCTGATGAACCATAGGCGGGATCAGGTTGACTGATTCCATGACCAATGGTTGGTCGAGAACGGATTCCTGAATTTGAATTTCCGAGGGAGTGAGATTGACCAGGGATGACTCTCGACAAAGGTGAATGGGATGATGCCCTTCACACAACTTACAAGGATTTGTAATCTTATCCTATTTCTTATGAGTCGTATCATTTGTAGATGAAGATGTGCCACCAATATAACTTCTAGAAGCCGAAGGCAATGGCGGACGACCGTCGGACCATACTTCAAGCACCTTGGGAATGCCAGGGCAGTCTCGAAGAAAGTGGTCTCCTTTGCACAACATGTAAGGGAATTTTAATTTCCATGGAAGGTTGGATGGTTTATCAATGGAAGGTGTCTGAGGCGCAATAGTCATAGAGTTGGCCTCTTTCTTATCCGAATTCTTCTTCTTCTTCTTAGCCACCTGGTTACTAGAATCCAAAATTTCACCAGGAGAAGTAGAGGAGGAGGATGAAGAAATAGGCGAAGAAGGGGAGAGGTCTGCCTTAGAATCAACATGATGTTGTTCCGAAGGAGGAGATGGTTGTACAAAGGTCATAACACTTGAGACCACCGAGGTCGAGAAAAACCATACAGGAAAACTGACAGTTAACCCAGGCAGGGACAATGTTGCCATATAAGGAGCACCAACATTCCCAAAAGTAGGAAAAGGACTAGGATTCCCTTCGGAGGGTATTCCTTGGTTAGTGAACTTTGGAAACATTGCCATTGGGAAGAACCCTAAAGAATCACTAAGGAAGATAACTTGAACCAGGAATATTTCGTGGGCAGTTAATTTTTTAAGACATTGAAACAAAACTCTGTCGTTTCATATTTTAAGAGTCAAGAAATAGGGAAAAGGTGACTCTATCACTTCCAGGTTGAAATGAGCGTGAAAGGACAAGCGCTTGATGATCTCTTTACTTTTTAAGGAGTCAGGAAAAGATCAAAATGACTACTCAGGATATCTAAGCAAGAGGGTGTACCAAGCTCCTATGAACTGCAATATACACCTTGGTGATCAAATGAAAGAGAAATGACCAAGGACTTAACGTACGTGCATGAAATCTCCCCGAATGCTGTGTTTGGTGTATCACGGTTATAGGGTAGTAGACTCAGCTTCCTATGGATAAATGATTGCAACCTATGAGGGTCTCCCTTTATATACACGATGGTATGGGGAGCACAAGTCCGTATTAGCACTGTCTAAAGCCAGATGCCGAACGAAAACTACTAGGTTTAAATACGCTGGAACACGTCTCTAGCCTAGACCACTAAAATGTTCATGTTAGGTTCCAATGTTTCCTTAGGTTGATTCAATTGATTTTATAGTTGATCTTGAATTAGTGTTTCAGTTTCAAGGCCCTACCGAATGTCGATCTCAAATTTCCTAAATGCAAACTATATGCAAATGAACACCATTTTCCATTCAATGAATGCTAATTAAGAGAAGGATAGAGATCTTTCAAACAATAGCAATCAATGAGATCAGACGAAGAAATACGCTAATGCATCTTATACAATCAAGCGAAAAACAAAAAATTCTTTCCTAATTTATCAGACACTAGATACAAAAAATAATTTTTCCTTTTCTACGAAAGAACACAATTTTTTGAAATTTTCAATGAAATGAAGCACACAATGCACTAATTACATGAAAAAACAAAACAAACACTAGTTCGAGGATTGTGAATGTAAAGAGATAAACCGACTGATGAGATGAAAGCAACACAAACACAAAAATGCACTCAAACCAATGATGTACTCTTCCTAACAAAGATAAAGCTTTAAAATGACCCGAACGAGCAATTTGATCTATGCTCGGAGTAGCGAGAAGAAGAATCAAACGAAACTCGAAATGATCATTCAACCAAAACAAATGCTCAAAGGATCAAGAAAGACTTAAACACAATTGATCTAAAGATGAGACTGACAAGAATCAAAATACTCGACTTCCAATTAGAAGGCTCAGTGAGCTAAGACACTCAGAAACCTAAGGCCATAAAATACACTGATAAGTAAATGGAAGTACAACTGAGAAATGCAAGCCTATGACAATCAAAACAATCCGAAAAAACAATTGAAAATCAGAAAACCAACCCAGAGGCAAGCACAACTGACCAAAAACTCAAGAGGAAAGTGAAACCAAACCCTACAGGATTCGGCGCGACTGTAAGGCGGTAATCCATGCCAAACAGGGGTTGGCGCTAATGCAACACAAGCAACATGCGCCAATCGGTGCAACTGTTTAACCAAAAATCACACCAAGCCAAATATCTATGGGAGAATGGGAAAACCAATGAGAAGAGGTCAATCTTGACACTCTAGAGCTGAACAAGAAGACTCTAAACAAGAAAACAGATCAGAAAATATAGGCAAGAAAGCAAACGACCAAAGTCAACTTGACAAGGATTAAACGACAAACTCACACTAATCCCCAGTGGAGTCGCCAATTTGTTATGAAGGTAAATCCTCTCTGCGGACAGAGACAATCCCTCTAGCCCTAGAGTTGGTCTAGTAACAAAGAGACTGTTAGTCATCAGTAATTTTTTTCTTTCTATAGATGACTAAATGTTTATCCCAGATTTCTAGAAACAAAATTTATGAATATTGTGAGTTCTAGAAATATCACTGCCTTCATTATCCTTAGGATAAATTTTTCACTATTTCATTATCCTATCATACCATGGTCAGCCCACCATTCCCAGAAGACCAATCATGGGCTCATGCCACTCATTGTCACTATGTTTTGTTACCTTTGGCCTCAACCCTTTGTTTTGTTTTGCCTAACTCCTCCATTATCCATCTAGGGTTTTTGAGGGCATTTTTCTTGGTTTCATGAACTCCATGGTTAAAACATAGACAAGGCTTGTATCCTGATGCTCTTACACCTCCTCCTATCTTTAATATACCTTCATAAACACTTCC
The DNA here is from genome assembly GCA_034641835.2 of Pinus albicaulis. Classification (NCBI taxonomy): domain Eukaryota; kingdom Viridiplantae; phylum Streptophyta; class Pinopsida; order Pinales; family Pinaceae; genus Pinus; species Pinus albicaulis. Next base: position 1,773,326,773 of record CM076580.1, read on the forward strand.
CATCACTCCTATCCCTCAAACTCATCATTTTTCTATAAAACCTAGTCTATTGCTACACTTTGACCCTTTTCGAGACTAGGCCCATGTTTTTCCCTTTTAGACCTCTTCCCCTCACTCAATTCTTGAAATTCCACTTTCCCCTACTCTCTAACATCTATCCCTATTCCCCAAAATTTCCCAAAGAATTTATACAACCCTTAACCCCCTCATTCCCTTCCCTCCACAAGGCAGTCCTAATTTCCCTACACCAAACCCTAATTTACTCTTCCAACTAAGCTAGGGTTTGCTATGGAAAGGAGGCATAGGAGCGTTTATCCCAGATGTCTAGAAAAAAAATTCATGAATATTGTGAGTTTTAGAAATCTCACTGCCTTCATTATCCTTAGGATAATTTTTTCACTATTTCATTATCCTATCATACCATGGTTAGCCCACCATTCCCAGAAGACCAATCATGGGCTCATGCCACTCATTTTCACTATGTTTTTTTACCTTTGGCCTCAACCCTTTGTTTTGTTTTTCCTCACTCCTCCATTATCCATCTAGGGTTTTTGAGGGAATTTTTCTTGGTTTCATGAAATCCATGGTTAAAACATAAACAAGGCTTGTATCCTGATGTCTTACACCTCCTCCTATCTTTAATATACCTTCATAAACACTTCCCATCACTCCTATCCCTCCAAATCATCATTTTTCTACAAAACCTAGCCTGTTGCTACACTTTGACCCTTTTCGAGACTAGGCCCGTGTTTTTCCCTTTTAGACCCCTTCCCCTCACTCAATTCTTGAAATTCCACTTTCCCCTACTCTCTAACATCTATCCCTATTCCCAAAAATTTCCCCAAGAATTTATACAACCCTTAACCCCCTCATTCCCCTCCCTCCACAAGGAAGTCCTAATTTCCCTACACCAAACCCTAATTTCATCTTCCAACTAAGCTAGGGTTTGAAATGGAAAGGAGGCATAAGAGAAAAGGATTCATATGATATATCATGTCAACAAACATAAATACATACTATCTCATAAACATCAGGCCTCCATCATTTTCCAAGAATTCAATCCAAGGGCCAAGTCATTTGCCACACCTAGGGTCATTTTTGCTTAAAAATACGTTTCTGACCAAACATAGGTGACTTTGGAAAAAGTGAGAGACGATTTTGTCCATCATGGGGCCAAGAAGAAAAACCTCCTTCTGTTTTTACACAGGCATCATGGTTTGGGAGAAATGTAAAAAATACAGGTATCCCAGGAGAATTTCTGCGCTGTTGGAGTGACCTTAGAAAAATCAGGTTTTCTCACAGCTAGAGCATCCAAATGAATTTCATGATGAGTCAAATGACAACTAGACTTGAAGATATTTCCAATGAGCTATCCTGAGCTCAATTTGGAGTTATGGAATGCCTCCAAAAGTTGTCTGCACCAGCACTTTGCATTTCTGCACCATCACTCAGCACTTTTTGACTAGTCTTGGGAAAATCAACTTCTGACAAGGCAAATCAACTTCAATCAGGAAAAAAATGGTATATTTGGAAATTAGATAGGTTACGATTTCCAATGAGCTATTATGAGCTCAATTTTAAGTTAAGGAATGCCTCCAAACGTTGTCTGCACCAACACTCTTCATTTATGCACTGTCATTCAACAATTTTTGACCAGTGTTGGGATAAATAGTTATTGGACAAGTAAATGAACACCAAATTGAAAATGAAAAGAATTTTTGGAAATTAGACTAAAAAATATTTCCAACGAGCTATCACGGTCCCAATTCTGACACTGGGAATGCCTCCAAATTCCCTCTGCAAAATGGTGTTGCGCGCTTAGGAGTTGGTGCTGCGCTCCTGACAATTTTTTGTTTTTCCCATGTAAGTTACACTACGCTATGCTCTTGGGTGTGCAGAGATTGCTCGAATATTGAGTGCAGAGGATTCCCGATGCTACACTGCGCTACTCTCCTGGGCGTGCAGAGGCCGCCCGACGCTACACGACACCTCGTTCAGAGGCTGCCCTGCTCACATTTGTCGCGCTCCTCGACGTGCAGAGGCTGTCAGGAGGACACGACACCTCATGCAGAGGCTGCCCGACTCACATTTTCTGCTCTCCTAGACATGTAGAGGCTACCATGAGGACACGACACCTCATGCAGAGGCTTCCCGGCTCACATTTTCTGCACTCCTGGGCATGCAGAGGCTGCCAGGAGGACACGACACCTCGTGCAGAGGCTGCCCGGCTCACATTTGCTGTGCTCTTGGACGTGTAGAGGCTGCCAGGAAGACACGAAACCTCATGCAGAGGCCGCCTGAATGCTGTGCTCCTGTGCATTCAGGGCTGCCCAGGAAGACCCGACAGGTCGTGTAGAAGGTGCCCGACTTCCCTGTGCTGCATTTCTGTGCATGTTGCTCCAGCCGTGAAGAATGTTTTGAAGGTATTTAGTTTTTTCCACCTTTTCCTATTGTATAAAGGTATAATTATGAAGAAATGTGAAGGGTATACTTAAATAATGAGGGAAAAGACAAAGAAGAAAGTGTTGAGGAGGAAGAAAGCAGTGACAAAGAGGAAAATCATAGTTAAGACAAAGAAGATAATGATAAAGAAGAAAGCAATAACAAAGGTAGTGAGCCTAATGATGAAGATAAGGAAATCAATGACAACCCAAGAATAAAGGCGGATTATAAAAAGGAAAATAGTGAGCTAGACCATGAAGAAAGGGCAGATGATAGCAGTGATGATAAGGCCAGTAACAAAGAAGAAAACAGTGAGCCCAATGGCAGTGATAAAGGAAGCAATGAAAAAGATGAAGATAGCAGTCAAGAAGAGACAGAGCTTGAAGGTAATTACAGTGGCCAAGACAAAGAAGACAGTGGGAAGAAAAGTGAAGAAAACTCACATAATGAGGAAGAAAGTGACAATCAAAGTAAAGGAGAGACTAATGAAAGTGCCTCTGGCAATGACCCCATAGAAAATGCAAGCAATGATACCGAGGCGGAGTTTGAAAGTGAGGACAATAGGCCCAATCATGAAGAGGAGGACAGTCATGAAGATACAAATGTACAAAGAAATGATGAAGAAACCTATAATGTTGCAAATATAGAGGATGAAAATCATGGAAATCTTGACAGTGATGCTAGCATGGGAGAAAATGAAAGTGCCTCTCAAGAAGGCAGTCAAGAACAAAATCAAGAAGACACACATGCAGGGATCATTAGTGAGGAGAAAAGCAGTCTTAAGGTCACTAATAATGATAAGAAAATTAAAGGCAACACAAAGAATAGTCATAGTGACAGTAAAGAAAGTGGGAAGGATGATAATGAAAATGAAGATCACAGCCATGATAAAGACACCAACAAGACTACCATCACACCTTTTTCCATTGGCATATCAAAGAGGCCCTCATTTAAATTCAAAACACTAAAAAGAGGAAAATACCAAGTAAACCTTGGAATATTGCCTCAATATTTTCTACAAGTCTCCCAAACCCTATGAAGGACTTATCCACCAAATTTGGGAGAATTTGGACAAGTTTTGGTTTTTTGCAAATTTTGAGGCTAGGAGCGCAACACACCTAGTGCTACGCTCTTTTTTAGGGCATATTCAGGAGGAGAGGCTTACATTTTTGGTTTCTTCATCATGCGAGGAGCATGCTCACCAATTTTAAGATCAATTGGAATTGTTTTGGTCCTCCAAAAGGGTAAAAAACACCCAATTTTTTACCATTCTGCCTGCTTTTCAGGACATGTGCTGCGCTCCTACCAGTCTTGGAATTTTCAATTTTTGGCCAGGTTTCAGAGGTTATATTGAATAACCAAAGGTATATCTAGAAATTATACTTCAAGGGCTTTCCAACAAGCCATCACGGAGCCTTTTCCGACATCGGGAAGGCCTTCAAAACACTGTTGCAAGGAGGCATATTTTTTCTGTTCCTATGCTACACTCGCATAAATTTCATTTTGAAAACACAGTGCTACGCTCCTGTGGTTGAAAATTCAAAATGTGCATTTGGCAAGTTTTAGGAGGATTTTCAGGGCCTAAAGGTCAATTTAATTACTAAAAATGGCTGAAAAGATATTTTTTTTAGATATTTTTGTGCCTTGGGCCTTGCAAGGCCTCAAGGACAATACAGATACTTCTGACTAGCCAATAGAATTCTAGATGCTCTATTAGGCTTTCCTCCTCCTTGCTAGTTATATATAGCATGAGGATTCATTTTAATGTGGGACTTTGATGTGTTTAAGAGCAATACATGGTTTTTGGAAGTTGAAGAACAATTTAGTGTTGTGGAGCTTGTGGATGATTTGCCTTGATTGATGGTGATGAAGGCTTGCTTGTAGGATCCCTGAGTTTAATTAATGGTGATGTATCTCTCATTTTTTCATGTTTTTATTGTTTTCCATAAGTCCATCTTTCTATATTGCAATAGCTCAGAAGAGTATAGGATGAGAAATGTTGTTTGAGGCACCTCAGTCCTCCTGTTTGCTATTGTCTTCATGTTTTCTTCTGCTGGGTTAGTTTAAGGAATTATTAGCTGCTCCTTAGGCCCACCTAAGCTTGTCTATTTCACTATTGGATTAATATGCTAGTTTGCAAACATGATTCATGGTAAGCCCTGCTTGTTTTATGCTATCTAAACTCTGTCTTGAAATCTCTCTTTGATGTATTGATTGATAGGTTAAGTTAAAGAGGTCTTGTTTCGATCTTGCCCTTTGAATATGCTTATCAGTTTGCCTCACAGTTCTTTATATTTTAATGAATGATGTTTAGGCGTTCCCTCTTCATTTATTGATGCTATTTGTCTCTTATATGTTTTCAAATCTTGAAAGTAGAATCATTGAAGTTAAATAAGTTCTCTTGCTTCCTTGTTCCACTGGATTGTTTATCTTGAGTGTTTATTTGTTTAAAGTATTGTCATCGAGTAAATGGTGTGCCCTATCTCATGATTAGTATATTTTTCTTATCATTATTTACTACCTCTCTGTTCATAGGTATTTGACAAAGGATTCTTGACTGCCCTTTGCCCTACCTTGGTTCCCAAACTTGATGTCCATTTCACCTCACACATAAACTTAAGAGATCCATTGACCACACTAGATTTGCCCTACAATGTACCCCGATTCACTATTGAGATATCAATGACTTCATAGACTCCATTGCCCAATTGATTTGATAACCTCTCACTCCACCTATCCTACTTGATCATCTTACCCCAACCAAAACAAACAACAAACCTACACTTAACAACTAGCCTAAAATCAAACACTTAACACGAACAAGTTCAGATCCTTTGCATAATAGAGAGAGCCCTCTCTGAGTCCAAGAAGGCTAGGTCCTAGGACTCCAAAGACTGGTCTGATGTTACCCTGTCATTTGGTTTACCAATCTGCCAAATCATGGGACACTAACATAATGGAGATCACGGTGGGACCTTCCAAGTTAGTGACAATATAAGTATTCCTTAGGACTTCAGAATCCCTTGTTAAAGAGTATCTATTTGATTTATCGCCAAATCATCGCCACACTAACATCATGGCGATCACGGTGGGACCGAGTACATAGTAGACTAAGAAACTCTTATAGACTCTTTTAACCCTCAGTTAAACTTTGAAACCCTGTGATTTGTAAATCACCTAATCACTATCACTAACACAATGGTGATAATTATGCAACCTCTGATGTCAGTGACAATCTAAGTATCCCTTAGGACTTCAGAAACCTTCGTCAAATCATAGAGAACTCAACTGATAGCCATAGAGTAGAACCTAGTTGTTTCACCATCCTAGAAAAATGATGACCTAGCTGTAGTACACTCATAGAAATATTAGAGTTACTTAAGAGAACTCAGAAAACCCCAAAAATATTCCTAGATTGGTTTTTGTCAGTTATTGGTGGTGGACCATAAACATACATCCTTAAAAAAAAAAAAAAAAAAAAAAAAAAAAAAAAAAAAAAAAAGCAAAAATATCCACCTGGCGACTCCACTAGCCTTTAGTAGGCCTATTACTCCACTAGTTCTCATAGACTCCCCTGGGAATGCATTGAGCAATCCCAGTCATGCTGATGGTGGATAGAAAAGTCGAAACCTTCCACCTGGCGACTCCACAAACCTCAATAGACCTAATGACTCCACTGGTAAAGAAATCTAGATTGGTTGAAAAGATGCAGTGGCCTCTTTCTGATAAAAAAATATGGATCCAAGTATGAACAGAGAGGAAAAGATAGAGAGGTTGATAGATACATTCAGAAAACTGATGCATCTACTTGACAGGAAGGAAGAAAAACACAAGGTTAAGGTTGGTGCTGCTTATTCAAAACAACCTATACTTCTTCCTCGGGAAAAGCACACTAAATCACTACAAGACAAGAACAAAAAACAAAATATGTATGACGAGAAAGATTGCAAAGAAGAAAATGAAGAAGGCTGCCAAGTAGGTACTAGTTACCTTCCTACATCTTGTACTTCACTATTAAGAGAGCATTACGAGCAAGTTGCAAATAAAAACAGAGAGGAGTGCTCTAAAGAATCAATCAACCATCTTGAAATCACAAAATCTGGAATAAAAGAGGAGTCAACACATTTAGAGTCTCTACCCTTATGCTTCAATTCATTTTAGATTTTAAAAGGAAATTGGCACCCTGAGAACCTATCAGAGGCAACTTATGAATCTCATGCTCAAAGTAACTATCACAAGAATCAAGATGAGTTGATAGAGGACGAAACCAATCAAGAAATGAAAGAACACCCGCAGGATCCCTCTAAAAACACAAGTGATGATTCATCATCTCTTCTAGGTGAGGCTCAAGAAGACATTCAACCTCTAAATCAACCTTCACAAGAGAAATAGAACTGCTGTGGTTATTTCCAAGGAAAAGAAAATGCCTCCTTTTTTAACTGAAGAAGAAATAAATCATCTTCTAAACATGCAGATAGCCTCTAAAGCTTCATATGACCAAAAAATTTCTATTCATTTTCCTGCTAATCTTGCCTACCATAAGTCAAAAAATAGATGTGTAGATCAATTCGAAGAGAAAAAATCTGATAGTCCAATATGTATGGCTAGTGACCTTACTTATATTTATGATTCCCCAAGGTTTGATCAGTATATTGATGATTATGATATCCAAGCAAAATCTAATCTTGCAGAGCATTCAACAGTTGATTTGTGGGATGAACTTCACTATCATCAGTTTGAAAGTAGTAATCGGCCAATACAGGTCACCTATGACACTGATGAGGAAAGCCTTGAGAGTTTACAAGTAAGTGAGGAGTCTCCGATTCTCCGCTCTGCTTCACTTCAATCCACCAAAAATAACTTTCATATAATTGGAAATCAGCAGTCTTTCAGTTTTGATGTTGAGGTTGAGGAGGATGATGAACTTCTTGAGCAAGTTTTCAATAAGAAACCTTTTTTTGAAAGGTTTGAGGAAATCAGTTGTGACATGGAATCCTCCTTAACTTCAGATTTGCAGCCACCAAGTTCCTCTGAATTACAAATTGCAGATGAATATTTCAGCCCCCTCTATCAAAGCACATTAGGTTTGTTATAAGATAACCTCGCCACATATGATGAATCTACTAGCTTAGATGATCATGAGGAAGAGGTGGAGTTTCTTTCCCAAAAGAGTCCCTAGCATAGCCAAATGGAAGAAGGAGTAGCCCTGAATAAAGCTTATGTCTCAAATCCTCTAGATCAGGTATTATTCCAAGATCCATTTGTTGTTTTCCTTGAGAAATCTAAAGGAGAAGTGTGTTCTTCCAAGAACAGTTTGTCGCAAAGTATGAGGAAAAATTTAAGCATTATTTTCCGAAAATAAGTGAGGTGGAGGTGGCCATTTGATTTCTTCAGCACTCTCAAAGAGCTGAAACAAGATCAATCATGGAATCATCTACTTGATTGGTTATATTGGAAAAGGGAGTTCATCAAATAAAATTATATCATGTATAGTTTAGATTAGGATAGATAGGTATGCAAAATAAGCTCAGCCTTGTGACCATCTTTTTAGTTCTAGATTGTTTGGAAAAAATGAAAAAACACAAAAAACAAAGAAAGGTAGAAAAATAGAGTAGATTTTAAGAAGAGGTACAACCCCATACCCAAAAAATAGTACTGCTAAAAGTGAGCAACTTTAAATGCCACTGTTGGTTCAAAGAGAAGGTCTTGTTTCAATCATCTAGCCTAATCATGGCTGAAACATGTTTTAAATTTATTGTTGATAAGTTAGTGAAAGAACGCTGGTCAAATCATTTAAGCTTGACTTGTCAAAAGAAAATAGATTAGGAATGAAAGATACTGGTTCCACATGCTTAAATCTGAACCAAGGAGAAGGATAGGGATGATTAGCAAATGATGAAACATAGCCCTCACACCTTCTAGTTTTGTTTGCTTATGAAAATAATGTTTGTGTGCAGCTTGTCTCAATGCCACAAGTCATGATGTATTAGATTGTCTAATCCCGGTTCAAATCATGTTTTCAATTTCATGTCAATAGCTTAGAGAATGAATTCTGTCATACTGCTTAATCTTCACAGTCAAATAGTCTAGGTAGAGAATAAGAAGAGTTCACTAGCATAATACGATCTCTTGGAAGAAATAAGTGTAGAAGTAGATAGATTGTTTTCGCTTTCAAAAGAAAAGGATGTCAAGGGTATGCCAGTTCAAGTGCACCCAAGGAAGAAAAAATGTTAGGACAGTAGGTTGGGTAGGTAAAGATGAAGTTGATTTAATAATGTTTTCAGATTATTGAGATCACAACTTCAAAGAAGCATCAACAAATGAAAGAAGAAAATTTTTCCCATTGGATAAGGCACTGGTCTTCATAGACCAAGAGATCTGATGTTTTGGACACCTCCTGAAAAGGAGCTGCCCTCCCCAAGTGGAGCCACTGTTAGTCATGAGTAATTTTTTTCTTTCTATTGATGACTAAATGTTTATCCCAGATTTCTAGAAACAAAATTCATGAATATTGTGAGTTCTAGAAATCTCATTGCCTTCATTATCCTTAGGATAATTTTTTCACTATTTCATTATCCTATCATACCATGGTCAACCCACCATTTCCAGAAGACCCATCATGGGCTCATTCCACTCATTGTCACTATGTTTTGCCACCTTTGGCCTCAACCCTCTGTTTTGTTTTGCCTAACTCCTCCATTATCCATCTAGGGTTTTTGAGGGCATTTTTCTTGGTTTCATGAACTCCATGGTTAAAAAATCAACAAGGCTTGTATCCTAATGCTCTTACACCTCTTCCTATCCTTAATATACCTTCATAAACACTTCCCATCTCTCCTATCCCTCAAACTCATCATTTTTCTACAAAACCTAGCTTATTGCTACACTTTGACCCTTTTCGAGACTAGGCCCATGTTTTGCCTTTTTAGACCCCTTCCCCTCACTAAATTCTTGAAATTCCACTTTCCCCTACTCTCTAACATCTATCCCTATTCCCCAAAATTTCCCCAAGAATTTAGACAACCCTTAACCCCTTCATTCCCCTCCCTCCACAAGGCAGTGCTAATTTCCCTACACCAAACCCTAATTTCCTCTTCCAACTAAGCTAGGGTTTGCTATGGAAAGGAGGCATAGGAGAAAATGATTCATATGATATATCATGTCAGAAAACATAAATTCATACCAGCTCATAAACATCAGGCCTCCATCATTTTCCAAGAATTTATTCCAAGGGCCAAGTCATTTGCCACACTTAGGGTCAGTTTTGCTTAAAAATATGTTTTTGACCAAACAGAGGTGAATTTGGAAAATGTGAAAGAGGTTGTTTTCCATCATGGGGCCAAGAAGCTAAACCTCCTTCAGTTTTTACACAGGTATCATGGTTTTGGTAGCAATGTAAAAAATACAAGTGTCCTAGGAGAATTTCTGCACTGCTGGAGTGACCTTGGGAAAATCAGGTTTTCTCATAGTTGGAGTGTCCAAATGACTTTCTTGATGAGTCAAATGACAACTAGACTTGAATATATTTCCAATTAGATTTCATGAGATCAATTTTAAGTTATGGAAGGCCTCCAAAAGTTGTCTGCACCAACACTCTGCATTTCTGCACCATCACTCAACACTTTTTGACCGGTCTTGGGAAAATTAACTTCTGACAAGGAAGATAAACTTCAATTAGGAAAAAAATGGTATATTTAGAAATTAGATAGGTTAATATTTCTAGTGAGCTATCATGATATCAATTTGGAGTTAAGGAATGCCTCCAAAAGTTGTCTGCACCAACACTCTGTATTTCTACACCGTCATTCAACACTTTTTGACCAATGTTGGGAGAAATAGTTTTTGGACTGGTAAATGAACACCAAATTGAAAATGAAAAGAAGTTTTGGAAATTATACTCAACAAGATTTCCAACGAGCTATGACGGGCCCAATTTTGACACCAGGAAGGCCTCCAAATTCCCTCTGCAAAATGGTGTTGCGCGCTTAGGAGTTGGTGCTGCGCTCCAGGCAATTTTTTGTTTTTCCCATGTAAATTACACTGCGCTACGCTCTTGGGCATGTAGAGACTGATTGACTCTTGTGTGCAAAGGCTGACTGGTGCTACACTGTGCTATGCTCCTCGGCGTGCAGAGACTTCCCGACTCCTGCATGCAGAGGTCGCCCAGCGCTACACGACACCTCGTGTAGAGGCTGCCCGGCTCACATTTGCTGCGCTCCTGGACGTGCAGAGGTTGCCAGGAGGACACGAAACCTCATGCAGAGGCTACTCGACTCACATTTGCTGTGCTCCTAGACGTGCAGAGGCTTTCAGGAGGACATAACACCTCATGCAGAGGCTGCTCGACTCACATTTGCTGTGCTCCTGGACATGTAGAGGCTGTCAGGAGGAAACGACACCTCGTGCAGAGGTTGTCCGACTCACATTTACTGCACTCCTGGATGTGCAAAGGCTGCCAGGAAGAAACGAAACCTCGTGCAGAGGCCGCCCGAATGCTGCGCTCCTGTGCATTGAGGGCTGCCCAGGAAGACCCGACAGGTCATGCATAAGGCGCCCGACTGGCCCGTGTTGCATTTCTGTGCATGTTGCTCTAGCTGTGAAGAATGTTTTGAAGGTATTTAGTTTTTTCCACCTTTTCCTATTTTCTAAAGGTATAATTATGAAGAAATGTGAAGGATAAACTTAAAGAATGAGGAAAAAGACAAAGAAGAAATTGTTGAGGAGGAAGAAAGCAGTGACAAAGAGGAAAATCACAGTCAAGAAAAAGAAGAAAGCAATAACAAAGGCATTGAGCCTAATGATGAAGATGAGGAAATCAATGATAGCCCAAGAACATAGGCATATTATAAAAAGGAAAACAGTGAGCTAGACCATGAAGAAAGGGCAGGTGACAGTAGTGATGATAAGGGCAGCAACAAAGAAGAAAACAATGAGCCCAATGGCAGTGATAAAAGAAGCAGTGACAAAGATGAAGATAGCAGTCAAGAAGAGACAGAGCTTGAAGGTAATTACAATGGGCAAGACAAAGAATACAATGGGCAGAAAAGTGAAGAAAACTCACATAATGAGGAATAAAGTGACAATCAAAGTAAAGGAGAGACCAATGAAAGTGCCTCTGGCAATGACCCCACATAAAATGCAAGCAATGATACAGAGGCAGAGTTTGAAAGTGAGGACAGTAGGCCCAATCATGAAGAGGAGGACAATCATGAAGATAAAGATGTAGAAAGAAATGATGAAGACATCTCTAATGTTGCAAATACAGAGGATGACAAACATGGAAATCTTGACAGTGATGCTAGCATGGGAGAAAATGAAAGTTCCTCTCAAGAAGGCCGTCAAGAACAAAATGAAGAAGACACATATGCATGGATCATTAATGAGGATAAAAGCAGTGTTAAGGTCACTAATAATGATAAGCAAAGTAAAGGCAGCACAAAGATTAGTCATAGTGATAGTAAATAAAGTGGGAAGGATGATAATGAAAATGAAGACCACAACCATGATAAAGGCACCAAAAAGACTACCATCACACCTTTTTTCATTCGCATATCAAAGAGGCCCTCATTCAAATTCAAAACAATAAAAATAGGAAAATGCCAAGTAAACCTTGGAATCTTGCCTCAATATTTTCTACAGGTCTCCCAAACCCTATGAAGGACTTATCCACCAAATTGGGAGAATTTGGACAAGTTTTTGTTTTTTCAAATTTTGAGGCTAGGAGCGCAACACACCTGGTGCTACGCTCTTTTTCAGGGCATATTCAGGAGGAGAGGCTTACATTTTTGGCTTCCTCATCATGATAGGAGCATGCTCACCAATTTTTAGATCAATTAGAGTTGTTTTGGTCCTCCAAAAGGTCAAAAACACCCAAATTTTCACCATTCTGCCTACTTTTCAGGACATGTGCTACGCTCTTACCAGTCTTGGAATTTTCAATTTTTGGACAGGTTTTAGAGGTTAGATTGAAGAACCAAAGGTAGATCTAGAAATTATACTTCAAGGGCTTTCCAACGAGCCATCATGGAGCCTTTTCCGACATCGGGAAGGCCTTCAAAACACTGCTGCAAGGATGTTGATCAACGATTGTCATTGATGTCAACCCAAGCAGCACTAGGGGCTAACCCAACATTGCATGGGAATTTTGACCTACCAAATTAATATATTCTGGGTCAATAACTCTTTTTATGGTTTCTACTTTCGCTACGTTTCCATTGATATATGGCACGCCATGTAATTCTTCACGGTTTGAGAGATATTCATGTTTGAAGTTTGTACCCCAAGTTAGTGGGCTAAAACCCCATGGGGTTGGGGCATGGGTCATTGAAAAGTCATAATTAATATTTTTTAAGCTTTTAAAATCCCTCCCACGTTCACTTGTTGAAGCCCCTCTTAACCTAAGAAATTATATAAATTGTGATCTTCATTTCCTCTTTAGGCAAGGGATTTTGCCACCTGAAACAGGTCATCGTGGAATTTACAATATAAATTTTTTTCTATGAAGGTTTAGAAGCTGAAATTTTTATGAGGCGAAGCTGAAATCCTAAGGAAGCTGCTGCAAAATTTTTAGATCAAGGTGCGCAATATTTTTGGAGATATGATCTGTGGAATTCAGGGTTTTTGCAGGCTACTGAAATTCATCTCAAAGAAGTGACCTTGGTAAATTCGTCATAACTCTCTCTCTGAGTATCGGATTGGAATTCAGTAAAAATTGGTGGATAGTGCATAGTCTTTAATTTTCTCTCTATCAATTTTAGATCCAAATGAAGAAACAATGACATGTATCATGCTATACAAGTGCGCTCTGCTGAAACAGTCCATAATTAGGGCATTGTTAGAGATTAGGTATAACTCTCTCTTGAAGAATCCAAATTGGGTCAGACCTGTAGCATTGGAAATATGACTCAGAGTAATATCACTGGACCTAAAATTAGATATTGAGGATCTGAAATAACAAAGATACACCAGATTCAATATCGAGCTCCTAGAAGGTAAGAAAAATCTAGATCATGTGTTGTCAATGGTTGCAGAGGACTAGAATTTCTACGTCAGCAAAGCAAAGCAAGGTGCAGCAGAGGGTAGCATGACAAGAGAAACAACCAAGGTGCATAACAGCAGCAATAAGTTCATCATATGAAGTCTTCAAGTGGGCAACACTGCATACAATCATTGTAAAGGTATTATTATACTAAGTCATTGTAAATACATTATTGTAAAATTTTTACTAGTGTCTATCTGCCAAGGGTTGAAGAGGCAGTGTTGGGAGGTCTAGGATCATCATTAGGTGGTTGTGTCAAAGTTGGGGTTCTGGTCTAGTATATCTTCTTCTTCTACATCATTCTATATCATTGTAAAATGGACCATTTTCCCTGGTATGGGAATCCATTCTTATTTTATTCTTCTATAGGGTGGTAGGGTGGTGCTAGGGTGAGTTGTAGCTCATTGGGTGTTGGGGCATCCATTCAGTTGACTACTGAAGAATCTCGGTGTTGGAGCGTCCATCCAGTGGGAGCTGGAGAAGAATGCTTTTCTAGATTCTAGGAAGTTGGAGCTTTATTTTCAATTGGAGTTGAATATTAAAGAATTATTAGAAAATAATTAGGTGGTTTTTGTCCCGGAGTGGGTTTCCACCTTAAAAACTACGTGCATTTGTGTTCCTCTTGTTTGCTGCTATCATTGTACAAACACTGATAATAATTGAAGATTAAGTAATACTCTAATTGAAAGGAATATTGATTCACCCCCCCTCTCAGTATTTCCAACAATTGGTATTAGAGCTTGGTTCCTTCAATAGAATTTTAACAACTGGAAGGAGGTCATGGACCATACCAAGAATGCTGTACCTTTATTCAATGAAAATAATTATGCACTCTGGAAAGGAAGAATGGAGGTCTATCTCTTGGCGCAAGGTTACAAAGTATGGGACATTGTTCAAAATGGATTTACATCAACTACGGATGAACAAGGTAAGAAGAATTTGGTAGATGATGCAAAAGCAAAGAATATTATTATCAATGGACTTATTGAATCTACTTATCATAAGGTATTTGGTTGTAAAACTGCCAAAAATTTATGGGACAAGCTTGAGAATATATATGCAGGTGACTCAAATGTCAAAGAAGCAAAGCTTCAAATCTATAGAGCAAAATTTGAGCAATTCAGAATGAAAGAAGATTGCAACATTGCTGCATAATTCCAATACATTGATGAAATAACCAATACTATGGAAGGATTGGGAGAGCAAGTTGACGAGAAGACTATTATACGGAAGATTCTTAGAAAGTTACCAGGGAGATTCAACCCAAAGGTATCGGTCTTAGAATAAAGTGCAAATCTGGACAAACTCAGCAAAGAGGAATTACATGGATTTCTCATAACATATGAAATGAGACTTGATGAAGAAGAGGGTACTTCGCATCTAGAAACTGCGTTCGTTGCATCTAAGAAAACCAATAAGGATAAACAACCTTCAATTGAAAAGACATGCACCTGCAAGTGTGAAGAAAAGGGAGATGATGAAGAAGGTCTTTCAGATGAAGAATATGCTTACTTCACAAGAAAACTAAAAATTGGTAAGGGACAATTCAAAGGAAAACTTCCATTGATATGTTTCAGCTGTAATGAGGTTGGGCATTTTGCAGCAAAATGTCCAAACAGAAGTAATGGCAACTCAAAAGGATAGAAAGGTTTTAAGAAATTCAACAAGCAAGGATCCAAAAGGAACTTTCTCTCTAAAGAAGATAGCTCATCATCCAATGAAGACAATGACAGTGAAGAAGAAGCCAATGAGAGAGTATTGTTTATGGCCAAGCACAATAAACCTAAGCACAATAAACAAGAGGTATCAAACAACAAAGAAGAAGGATGGACCATAGAAGAATTTGATGAGGAAGTAATCAAACTTATAAAAGATCTCAAGGCGGAGAAGATCCGTTCCAATACTCTTGAAGAACAACTTCAAGGTCTCAAAATTGAAGTTGAAGAACACAAATGCATTGAAGAGTCACTTCAAAAGAAGTTGGAAGAAAGAAACCAAGAAAGGCAAGAATTAGAAGCTGAAGTAGTCTCGTTGCGTGAGGAAGTGAAGAAAGAAAAAACTATCCAAAACTATGCCAACAACTCAAGGGAATTGGAAGAACTCATCAACAATCAACGATATTGCAACGACAGAACTGGCATTGGTTACAAAGAAGAAGAATCAGGACCTTCTACAACAAAATACAATGAACCTATGAGATCTGACATGCATGTAGACTTCATTGGAAAAGATTCGCAAGAACAGCCTTGGAAGACAATTCTTCAACGAAAATTTCCATCCATGTACCAACATATTTTTATGGCTACTATTATTAATGCGGAAAATTTGGTCATAAAGTTGTAGAATGTCGCACGTACCCTAGGAACGAATAAAATTCCAGGAGATTTGTCAAATATGAACCTCCCAGGGCTCAGCGAAACATCAATAGATTTGAACATTTAAGAAATAATATTGAATGTTACAAATTTCGAAACTTTGGACACATAGCTAAAGACTCCAGACTTGAAAACTCTCCAAGAATCTTCGAAGCCACATAACGAACGAAATGGAAGAAGAAGAATGATAATTGTGCTCGCTTTCAAGGCTCAAAAGAACATAACATGTGTGGTATGTTGATAGCGGTTGCTCAACGCATATGACTGGAGATAGAAATAAATTTGTATCCCCCGAAAGAGAAGAAGGCTGGAATCGTGTCCTTTGGAAATGAGTGATCTTCAAATGTTATAGGATTAGGTACCGTCACCCTCGGAAACAAAGATGCTCTAGCCAAGAATTCTCTATTGGTTGAAAACATGAATCACAATCTACTAAGTGTTGGAAAAATGTGTGATCAAGGACACACAATACTATTCAACTCCACAAAATGTGAAATCAAGAAAGGCAGGTATGGTGAAATTGTGGCTACAGCAAGTCGAGCTCCAAACGACATATATGTTTTGGATGAAGCAACTAAACCATGTCTAATAGCTAAAGAGGATGATACAATAAGGTAGCAATGATGATCGACTAAGTAAGAAGTTTGCTACAAAGGTGCAAATTGATTTCGAGATGTCTTTACTTGGTGAGCTGACATACTTCTTAGGCTTCAAATATCTCAGCAAGAGAAAGGAATATTTATATGTCAAGCCAAGTACATCAAGGAAATGCTCAGGAAATTTAAAATAGAAGATTGTAAACCCATCCTTACTCCAATGGTAACAAGTTGCAAATTGAGCATAGATGACTCATCTAAGGATGTGGATCAAAGGTTGTACAAATCTATGATTAGTAGTCTTCTATATGTAACAGCCTCCCAACCAGATGTTATGCAAGCAGTTGGACAAGGAACAAGATTCCAAGCAGCACCAAAAGAATCACATATTAAATATTCGCCAGCATTGGAATATCTTCACCAGAAGCTTGGGATTCTCCCAAGTTCTCATTAGATTTTCCTTTTTCAAAATATAAAGGGGGAGTGGAAGTAGATTACAGGTATGCAGGACGGTTGTGTGTCGTGGGGGTTTGTGTGTCGTGGGGAGTGGAAGTGTGGCCAGGTCCGCAGGATGGTTGTGGGTTAGGGATGTCAGTGGGGAGAATGTTGTAGGAACAGGTGTCATGATTGTAGGGGGAGTACTTGTGTTGCCATCAATGCTAAAGGGGGAGATTGTTGATCAGCGGTTGTCATTGATGTCAACCCAAGTAGCACCAGGGGTTAAACCAATATTGAATGGGAATTTTGACCTACCAAATTAATATATTCTGGCTCAATAATGCTTTTGATGGTTTCTACTTCTCGAGATGTTTCCGTTGATATATGACACGCCATGTAATTCTTCACGGTTTGAGAGATATTCATGTTTGAAGTTTGTACCCCCAGTTAGTGGGCTAAAACACCATGGGGTTGGGGCATGGATCATTGAAAAGTCATAATTAATATTTTTTAAGCTTTTAAAATCCCTCCCACATTCACTTGTTGAAGCCCCTCTCAACTTAAGAATTTATATAAATTGTGATTTTCATTTCCTCCTTAGGCAAGGGATTTTGCCATCTGAAACAAGTCATCATGGAATTTGTGCTCTAACGTTTTTTCTACGAAGGTTAAGAAGCTGAAATTTTTATGAGGCGAAGCTGAAATCCTGAGGAAGCTTCTGTAAAAATTTCAGATCAAGGTGCGCAACAATTTTGGAGATATGATCTGTGGAAGTCAGGGTTTTTGCAGGCTCCTGAAATTCATCTCAAAGAAGTGACCATGGTAAATTCGTCATAAATCTCTCTCTAAGTATCAAATTCGAATTCAATAAAAATTGGTGGATAGTGCATAGTCTTAATTTTCTCTCTATCAATTTCAGAGCCAAATGAAGAAACAGTGACAAGTGACACGCCGTACAAGTGTGCTCTTCTGAAACAGTCCATAATTAGGGAATTGTGAGAGATTGGGTATAACTCTCTCTTGAAGAATCCAAATTGGGTCAGACCTATGGCATTGGAAAGAAGACTCAGAGGAATACTACGGGACCGAAAATCAGATATTGAGGATCTGAAATAACATAGATACACTAGATTCAATATCGAGCTCCTATAAGGCAAGAAAAATCTAGATCATGTGTTGTCAAGGGTTTCAAAGGACCAGAATTTCTACGACAGAAAAGCAAAGAAAGGTGCATCAAAGGGTAGCATGACAAGAGCAGCAACCAAGGTGCATAACAGCAGCAAGAAGTTCATCATATAAAGTCTTCAAGTGGGCAGCACTGCATACAATCATTGTAAAGGTATCATTGTACTTAGTCATTGTAAATACATTATTGTACAAATTGTACTAGTGTCTATCTGCCAAGGGTTGAAGAGGCAGTGTTGGGAGGTCTAGGATCATCATTAGGTGGTTGTGTCAAAGATGGGGTTATGGTCTAGTATATCTTCTTCTTCTGCATCATTCTATATCATTGTAAAGTGGACCATTTTCCCTGGTACGGGAGTCCATTCTTCTTTTATTCTTCTATAGGGTGGTAGGGTGGTGGTAGGGTGAGTTGTAGCTCATTGGGTGTTGGGGCATCCATTCAGTTGACTACTGAAGAATCTCGGGCGTTGGAGCGTCCATCCGGTGGGAGATGGAGAAGAATGCTTTTCTAGATTCTAGGAAGTTGGAGCTTTATTTTCAATTGGAGTTGAATATTAAAGAATTATTAGAAAAGCATTAGGTGGTTTTTGTCCCGGAGTAGGTTTCCACCTTAAAAACTGTGTGCATTTGTGTTCCTCTTGTTTGCTGCTATCATTGTACAAACACTGATAATAATTGAAGATTAACTAATGCTCTAATTGAAAGGAATACTGATTCACCCCCCCCTCTCAGTATTTCCAACAAAGGAGGCCTATTTTTTCTGTTCCTGTGCTATGCTCCTGGCATAAATTTCATTTTGAAAACACAGTGCTATGCTCTTGTGGTTGACAAGTCAAAATGTCCATTTGGAAAGTTTTAGGAGGTTTTTCAGGGCCTAAAGGTCAATTTAATTACTAAAAATGGCCGAAAAGATATTTGTTTTAGATATTTTTGTGCCTTGGGCCTTGCAAGGCCTCAAGGACAATATAGATACTTCTGATTAGCCAATAGACTTCTAGATGCTCTATTAGGCTTTCCTCCTCCTTGATAGTTATATATAGCATGAGGGTTCATTGTAATGTGGGACTTTGATGTCTTTAAGAGCAATACATGGTTTTTGGAAGTTGAAGAATAGTTTAGTGTTGTGGAGCTTGTGGATGATTTTCCTTGATTGATGGTGATGAAGGCTTGCTTGCAGGATCCCTGAGTTTAGTTAATGGTGATGTATCTCTCATTTTTTCATGTTTTTATTTTTTTCCACATGTCAATATTTCTATATTGCAATATCTCAGAAGAGTATAGGATGAGAAATGTTGTTTGAGGCACCTCAATCCTCTTGTTTTCTATTGTCTTCATGTTTTCTTCTGCTGGGTTAGTTTAAGGAATTCTTAGCTGCTCCTTAGGCCCACCTAAGCTTGTCTATTTCACTATTGGATTAATATGCTAGTTTTCAAACATGATTCATGGTAAGCCCTGCTTGTTTTATGCTATCTAAACTCTGTCTTGAAATCTCTCTTTGATGTATTGAATGTTAGGTTAAGTTAAAGAGGTCTTGTTTCGATTTTTCCTTTTGAATATGCTTATCAGTTTGCCTCGAAGTTATTTATAGTTTAACGAATGATGTTTAGGCGTTCCCTCTTCATTTATTGATGCTATTTGTCTCTTATATGTTTTCAAATCTTTAAAGTAGAATCATTGAAGTTAGATAAGTTCTCTTGCTTCCTTGTTCCACTGGATTGTTTATCTTGAGTGTTTATTTGTTTAAAGTATTGTCATTGAGTAAATGGTGTGCCCTATCTCATGATTACTATATTTTTCTTATCAGTATTTAAGACCTCTCCGTTCATAGGTATTTGACAAAGGATTCTTAACTTCCCTTTGCCCTACCTTGGTTCCCAAACTTGATGTCCATTTCACCTCACACACAAATTTAAAAGATCCATTGACTACACTAGATTTTCCCTGCGATGTAGCCCGATTCAATATCGAGATATCAATGAATTCATAGACTCCATTGCCCAATTGATTTGATAACCTCTCACTCCATCTATCCTACTTGATCATCTTACCCCAACCAAAACAAACAACAAACCTACACATAACAACTAGCCTAAAATAAAACACTTAACGCGAACAAGTTCAGATCCTTCGCATAATAGAGAGAGCCCTCTCTGAGTCCAGGAAGGCTAGGTCCTAGGACTCCAAAGACTGGTCTGATGTTACCCTGTGATTTGGTTTACCAATCTGCCAAATCACGCGACAATAACAGAGACAACCTAGAGTGTATGTTTCTAATTAATGAATGAAATAGACAAGGTAGATCAACCTAACTGGAGTCCAAGGCTGTTGTCGTGGCTTTTGTAGTGGTAGCCTCTCGATTCCTATCTTGACGGGTCACGATCCTTCCATAGAAATGCTTGGATACCTGCACGAAGGTCAATAAACAAGAGCAGCATACGAAACAACAATCTCATTCATAACTAATAACCAGTCAAGGAGGGTTAAGCATATTGCATCAAATAGAACACATTAACACAAAATGGGAACCAGAAAATAGACATGTGTTCGTATTAATAGAAGAAAGAGTTACAACCAAGCCTTGATGTCGCAACCTCCTTCAACGGGGTTCAGTTGAAGCGCGTCTTGACGAATGTCAGGGAATTCGGACGGGATGAATGCAAAAGCCTAAGCTCTCTCAATAAGGGACTCTTTCGTTCTATCTTGAATAGAAATCTCTCCAACGTTTCTGCTATAATATCTTCAGTTCAACTAGCTCATCAATGGAGGATGGCTATATTTATAGAGGGAGAGTAGGAGCTTAGAATCCCTACTATAGTGGAAGGGAGGCCTTATCCCTTGGGAGGTTTCCCTAAAATGTGGACACAAGAAGCCAAAGGAGGAAGGCCGTGGTTATTCAGTCGAACCACTCCCTACGACTCGCCCACGAAGTTGTTATGATGGACACTTCGCCTCTATTTTTAAAAAAAATTCCATAAACAGATTGGCACGGGCAGCTAACTGAGACAGAGCGCCAGCTGGCGCGGGGTCTAGTGTTAATCTTCCTCATTGGCGCGAGGGCATAACGGGCTACCAGCACCAAGGCAAAAACAAGTGTTTTTGGTGGTCTGTTCAAGAAATTGTCAACAGAAGGAATGTTATACTCATGGCAAGGGATTCAATGATGGTCTTTGTAAGGCATGAAACTTTATTTTGGTCACAGAAATAAGCCTCCAATGTGTGGGATGGGGATTGCAGTGGACAATGACAAAATATTGTGTAATAGTCATGTATGTTGGCCAAGGTACACGAGCCTACAAGTCGGCTTAGGTAGGCTAGCCTTAAATTATATTTTTTTCATCCTAAAAAATAATTTTCTTCCAATCTAAGAAGAGTTAGAGGGCATGTAATAGCTCGTTAGAAAGGGAAAATTTACCTATACAAGCCTATGGCAGTTCCATAATTAAGTGAGGTAATTTTCATGAATAATTTGTTTTAGTGAACTGTCATTATTAATTTATCCATGGAAACCTTTAGGATTTTGTGTCTAGGGCTCCTTCTTTATGGACTTAGGCCTTCAAGCTTTTAGGATAAGGGCATCTTTAGGGAATCATCATTTAACAAGATATTTAGGGCTTAGGGCATCCTATTTTCCAATGAACATTTTTTCACGCATTATATAAGGACAAGGGCTTCCATCAATGAGTATAAGGGTTTCATGGTAAGGGATTCATCATCATTGTTATCACCAAAATTTGGTCATCTAACCATTTACAATTAGATGGATCGAAGTACACCATGTAAGACCAATTTTACCATAGTAATTTTTTTTTTCATTATAGGAAATAATTTAATAACCATATTTTATTAAGTTATTTCTGGTTTAAACATGAAACCCCATGAGGAATAATTAAATAAATCCTTATTTATTTGACGTTCCTCTAGGAATAATTAATTAAATGATTGTGTAAATAATATTCCTAGTCATATTTAACCCGATTATGAGAAATAATTATTTATCTTATTTTTTCTAGGAATAATTAATTAAATCATTATTTAGTTATTATTCTTGGTTAAATTTGACTAAATCACCTAGGAATAACTAAAAAATCATTATTTGTTTATTGTTACTTAACCACATTGTTGAATGATAAATAAATTATTTATTTTAGATATCATTTTTGGGATTCAACTACGTTAAGTAAGTCATTCATTTATGACCATTTCCATGAGAGGTAGTCGTAACTGACTAGTTTCTCATGATTTTTGAATAGTCCACTTAGCACTCATTACATTGGGTGATGCTCACATGGGTGAAGAAGTGGGATTGAAACTAGTGAAATGAATCACATAGCGTCAATCATCACTTCCGAGGTTTGCACCCGGTAACCAGGACTTACCAGGAGGTCACCCATCCCAGAAATCCTCTGGCTCAAGCGCGCTTAACTGTGGAGTTTTCCCCACAATCAAGCCCACTAAGCTTGCAACCTCATTTGCAAAACCTTAGCAAGTATTGTGCCTCATGAACCATTCAAGTAGAGATCCCTTTACTCTTTGTATTTAAGTATGAGGGGTTTTCGCAGTGCATTATATTAGATATCATTTTTGGGATTCAACTACGTTAAGTAATTCATTCATTTATAACCATTTCCATGAGAGGTAGTCGTAACTGACTAATTTCTCATGATTTTTGAATAGTCCACTTAACACTCATTGCATTGGGTGATGCTCAGAGGGGTGAAGAAGTGGGATTGAAACTAGTGAAATGAATCACATAGTGTCAATCATCACTTCTGGGGCTCGTACCCGTTAACCAGGACTTCCTGGGAGGTCACCCATCTCAGAACTCCTCTGGCTCAAGTGCGCTTAACTGTGGATTTTTCCCTAAAATCAAGCCCACTTAGCTTGCTACCCCATTTGCAAAACCTTAGCAAGTATTGTGCCTCATGAACCATTCAAGTAGAGATCCCTTTACTCTTTGTATTTAAGTATGAGGGGTTTCCACAGTGAATTATATTAGGTATCATTTTTGGGATTCAACTGCATTAAGTAAGTCATCCGTTTATGACCATTTCCATGAGAGGTAGTCATAACTGACTAATTTCTCATGATTTTTGAATATTCCACTTAGCACTCATTGCATCGGGTGATGCTCACAGGGGGTGAAGAAGTGGGATTGAAACTAGTGAAATGAACATAGCATCAATCGTCACTTCCGGGGCTTGCAACTGGTAGCTAGGACTTCCCAAGAGGTCACCCATCCTAGAACTCCTCTAGCTCAAGCACGCTTAACTGTGGTGTTTTCCCCACAACTAAGCCCACTTAACTTGCTACCCCATTTTCAAAACCTTAGCAAGTATTGTGCCTCATGAACCATTCAAGTAGAGATCCCTTTACTCTTTGTATTTAAGTATGAGGGGTTTTCGTAGTGCAATATATTAGATATCATTTTTTGCATTCAACCGCGTTAAGTAAGTCATTCATCTATGACCACTTCCATGAGAGGTAGTCACAATTGACTAATTTCTCATGATTTTTGAATAGTCCACTTAGCACTCATTGCATCTGGTGATGCTCACAGGGGTGAAGTAGTGGGATTGAAACTAGTGAAATGAATCACATAGTGTCAATCATCACTTCCAAGGCTTGCACCCGGTAACTAGGACTTCCCGGGTGGTCACCCATCCCAAAACTCCTCTGGCTCAAGCGTGCGTAACTATGGAGTTTTAACCACAATCAAGCCCACTTAGCTTGCTACCCCATTTGCAAAACCTTAGCAAGTATTGTGCCTCATGAACCATTCACGTAGAGATCCCTTTACTCTTTGTATTTAAGTATGAGGGGTTTTCGCAGTGCATTATATTAGATATCATTTTTGGGATTCAACTGTGTTAAGTAAGTCATTAATCTATGACCATTTCCATGAGAGGTAGTCGTAACTGACTAATTTATCATGAATTTTGAATAGTCCACTTAGCACTCATTGCTTCGGGTGATGCTCACAGGGGTGAAGAAGTGAGATTGAAACTAGTGAAATGAATCACATAGCATCAATCATCACTTCCAGGGCTTGCACCCAGTAACCAAGACTTCCCAGGAGGTCACCCATCCCAAAACTCCTTTGACTCAAGTGCGCTTAACTGTGGAGTTTTCCCCATAATCAAGCCCACTTAGCTTGCTACCCCATTTGCAAAACCTTAGCAAGTATTGTGCCTCATGAACCATTCAAGTAGAGATCCCTGTACTCTTTGTATTTAAGTATGAGGGGTTTCCGCAGTGCATTATATTAGTTATCATTTTTTGGATTCAATTGCGTTAATTAAGTCATTCATTTATGACCATTTCCATGAGAGGTAATCATAACTGACTAATTTCTCATGATTTTTGAATAGTCGACTTAGCACTCGTTGAATCGGGTGATGCTCACAAGGGTGAAGAAGTGGGATTGAAACTAGTGAAATGAATCACATAGCGTCAGTTATGACTACCTCTCATGGAAATGGTCATAAATGAATGCCTTACTTAACACAGTTGAATCCCAAAAATGATATCTAATATAATGCACTGCGAAAACGCCTCATAATTAAATCATTTATTTGTTTATTATTTCTAAATAAAGATATTTAACCAATTTAAATACCCTTTGCCTCCAAAAAAATATAATAAAATATTCCAAGCAGTTAGATTTAGATCTTGGTTAATAATATTTTATTATTCGCCATTATGAAGGATAACTCAATATTTTGTTATAAATAGAAGGGATTTTCCATTCATAATTCACTTTGATCACTTTCATTGTCGCACTTTGATCATTCTCATTGCTGCTACTATTTTCTTTTGCTTCTTTAGCTCCTATAGAGTTCAACACATTCTGGGTTTTCTGCACCATTGAGAGAGAGAAGCCTCTAGAACTGAAGCATTGAGGACAACCAAGAACCCATCCCATTGAGGGGGACTGGTAACTTTTATTTGTTCCATTCACTGGGTGTAATAATATATAAAACATTCTTTAAATATTTTCTTGTCTATTGGATGCATGGAGTAAAGTAATATTTATTTTCATTGTTTAACTGCTTTTACTGCATAGATTTGGTTCTTTACAGCATTTGTTCTAACTATTGATTGTAGATCTAAAGAGTTAAGCAACCATTTCTGTTGTTAGGGATGTTTGTCACACAGGTAAAGTGAGCTCTTTTCGTACACTTTAAGAATTTATGCTAACAAATGGCGACTTCACTCATTTTTTAATTACACATTGTCGTCAACAAATGGCGACTCCACTGTTGTAATTCATATTCCCGCGTGACCAACAAGTTCATTAACAAGGGTTTTTCATTAGATTTTTTCAGTCTCTTGATGTTTTTTTTTAAAACTTTTATGCCCTAAATTAGTCAAAATTCTAACTTTTGGCTGTTTTCCGCAGGTAACAGGTATCAGCCGCACGAGAGATAGAAACTTTTCCGCAATCTACTGCTTGAGAATTCAGGAACAAGAGCTCACACATTTTCTCTCAAATAGTGTGATTTCTCACAAAAATCACACTTTTTTTCCCAGTAACTGCAATTTGAATAGTGCATAGGTGAGTACCTGCGATCTAGAACATTTTCCTGATTTTTTTCTATAACTGTCAGGGTTTGTTGAGAGCACTGTTTTGGGTTGTCTGACCTCTACTCAGCCCATCTTAAGCCCAAATATGGTCATTTTGTCTCCTTGAAGTAGAACCAAGCCGCCTAGGGTTTCATTGCATTTCAACCTTTCTAGGAGGGGTTAAGCTGAGTAGGTAGTCTGAGATGTGTAGCACTTCCAACCATTGTGTCAGGGTCCGATCTATCCTTATTTCAGATAATTTTTGATAGGTTATTATTCCATACAAAACCCCCTCTTGAGTTTTGTATGGCATTTCCCTTAGAGTTCCCTTGTTCCCCCTAGGGTTTTAACCTTTCGCCTTACAGTTTGCAGCAATTTCCCCCTTCGGTTTCTTGCTATTTTCTGCGTCATTTCCATCATATCTGAGTTATTAGATCCCTATCCCTTAGACCTTAGATCTTTTTGCCATCTGGTGTGTTTTGAGTCAATTTATCCCACCTTTTAGACTAGTTGTTTGGGAAGCCTTCTTTTTGGTTGAATTTATGCACGATTAGCTGTTTATTTTACTGTCATTTCAGTTTTATTTATAGTACTTCAATGTTTTTTCTTTTTCTTTACACAACCGTTTGAGATTAATTAAAATTAACACACAACTTGCACACACTCACACCTAAAGTGAAGAGCATTTGGTTTCCATTGCCAAGCCAATACATAAACATCGTAATTAATTAATCTGCTTCACAGAGCCTTTGTTTATCACTCTTCAACCTTTTCATGTCATTTGTGACTTGCAATAATTGCAATCCAAGGCGTTTATCGCAGTGACTCCAAGGCCTTCACCCTCAGTCTCCGTTAGGAAGACTTACTCCTTCGCGTCGAGTCCGAGTTAGTCCCCCGCCGAGTCCCCAAACCGACTCTGATTCTAGTTCATCGAGTTCTTCCTCTGATTTCGAACCCGGTTCCCCTCACCCTCATACCATCACCATGTTAGGCGCCAATGTAGGTGCGGGTCCTCAAGCTGGTGGTGTCCCCGACCTTAATTCTGGAGCCACTAATAGCGGAACCGCTACTAGAACCATTCTGGATACTCCTTTGCTACATTTTATGGCAGGTTTAAGCCTTCCCTATTTTAGCTAGTTAATCAATGACCCTATACTCCACAATGCAGGTTGGCCTACTATGCCAACTAAGCTTCCTTCCAAAATTCATAAGTTTGAAGGAAACACCGGGGAGGACTCTACTAATCATGTCCGCTCGTTTCATATGTGGTGTTCGTCTAATTCCATCACCGATGACTCCATTCGCCTTCGGTTGTTCCAACGTACGCTCACTGGAGAAGCTGCAAAGTGGTATGTTGACCAGACGACTGCATCTCATTCCAATTTTGTGACTGTTGCTAATGTGTTTCTATCCTATTTCCAGTTACCCCTACGACATGATATTGGTACCGAGTTGTTGACCGCATTCCATCAATATTCTGCCACTCGCCTTTCTGACCATGTCCAAGAATGGCGTAGAATGAGGAGCTTGTGTCGAGCTCCTACATTCGACGACTATGTCTATATGGATTGGTTTCTTATAACGCTATTAGCCCCAATTTGTCAAGATGTCACATCTCATTTTCCTTATTCCGAGGAAGAAGCTCTCCAGGTCGCATTAAAATATGACTTGATCTACGCACAATCTGGTTATGTTTATATCGTTTTGCCAGATCTTCCTAGACCTAGTGGTGCCAACACACCGGGGGCATCTCATGCCACCGACGGTATCGTTGGATCTCTTTCACATCCGTATACTCATCCTTCCATGGGTTATGGTTACCCCTAGGGGGGACTAGTTCCTCCAACACCTATCCCCCTCCAAGCAACTTGTATCTCGGTCAAAGTATGACTTATGAATTTTCCCACCCGCATCAACCGATGCCCAAGCCAGTTGTTGCTTAAACTGTTTACCCAAATGTTGCCCCTACTTTCTATCCTTACGCACAACCCATCATTCTAGCCCCTTCGACATCAATACCCCAGCCTCTCATGCCTTCGCAACCTCTGCCACAAAAACCACCACCTCCTCAAGGACATGTGTATGCTCAACAGAGCGCGACTAATCCTCTTAATTAGAATAAAGATAATAAGGGGAAATGAATCTAGAACCAACAAGCATAGGGTAACCAAGGCTGCCAAGGTAATCAACCGAAAATACCCCAAGGGAACCAGCCTAACACCACAAACCATCAAAAGGGCGATCAACCCAAGCAGAACAAGCCTCTTCGTACGAAAAAACCTAGTTCATGTTGTGGTGTCCATGGCCATTATACCCATGATTGTCCCATTTTACCCCAAATGCGGCAGTTTTGGGAAGCACAAGCCGTGTTTGGAGGACAACAAGCCACCGCTTCGCTTCCTCGAAACAATACGCCAAATCAACCGGCCGTGTTCGGTAATCCTTTCCCGCAGAAAGGATATGTTGTTGCCCAACCACCTCAATGTCAGGCTGCCCATCAACCCTCGCACTTTGGTACCTATGATTACCAGATTCTCATGATGAATTCTGAATAGGTCAATACCGCTAATGTCAACCTTTAGACCCGATCGCGCCAATATAACAAGAAACCCGCTATGTCTGCAACTGAGTTCCAAACCAAAGTACCCACAAAGTGAATTTCAATGCCAAATTCTCCCTTACAGATCCGTTAGCCTAAGGCATAGGTCATTCACAAGATCCCCAAAGGGCCATTATGCCAAAATTATGCTTCCACCAAAGCCGCCCACACCTATAGCATAGTAGACGACTTAGCGCACTCTCCTGCTGCCATGTCAACGCTGGAAGTCCTCCAGACCTACCCATCACAATGAAAATATCTACTATATGCTTTGGGTGCAGTGGATCCTTCAAATGATCGTTTGATCATCTTTGATGTTGAAAAGTTAGAACATCCCCATTTACCTTCATCTGTTGCCTTCCAAATACCAGTCAAGATCCGTAATGCCCATGTTCAGAGATGTATCATCTACAAGGGTGCATCCACCTGTGTGATGTCTGCTTATGTTTGGAATAAGCTCTGATCACCCGACTTAGCCCCATCCACCATCACTTTACGTGCTTGGGACAGTCACCCTTTTCAGCTCCTTGGCATGTTCCGTAATTGTCCATTCACACTTGTAGGCAAGTCTGTTTGTGTTGACATAGAAGTCATTGATGCCCCCTTGGATTATAATATCCTCTTGGGTCATAGCTACACCTATGCAATTTCAGCTGTCGCATCTGCGGTTCACCGTAAGATGTGCTTTCCCCACAATGGAAAGATCGTCACCATCAATCAGTTGACATATTAGGAACTAAAGTCTCAGACCTCCCCTGAGTCTATCATATATTCAGTGGCCGATAACCAATCAGTCGCACCTCTCACCAGTGTTTCACCATGAGTCTATAAATATTACACCTTACTTGGTTAATTCTCTGCTCCCCCCCCACCCCTCACTGAGCCCAACTCATCGAGTGTTTGCATGTTGTAAGAGTGTCGGGCTAGCTAAGAGCGGCCCTATTTAACTAGCCAACAACCAATACCTTCACAACCTACTATTGTTAACTCGACACAACCTTCAAGACCTTCTCCTCAAGGACCTTCTTCTTCTGCTGGTGTCTCTCCCACTCTTTTTCAACCAGGAATGGTTCCCCCAAGCCTTAACCATTTGGGAGCCATTCTGCCAGGCCATTACCCTTCTGTTCAAATACTATTTTTAGCTCCCCCCTCTGGAGTCTTTCTGGTGCCTGTTATGGCTACGTTGAGTCTACCCAATTTGACCACAAGGATCGATTTGGTACATTGATCCCTCAAAAAACACTCCACCTGGTCAACTCAAACCTTATACCACTTTGACCCTGGTTCAGCCAGTCACCATGACCCCTCCCTTTGCTTCAGTGCCAAAACCACCTCAACAGGAACCTAATCCTATTGTGAAAGAATCTGGTGAGGGGGGAAAAGCCAAAAAGAATGAACCTAAGGATAAGGCTCACCAAACAACTCCAGCTCCACCTCAGCCTCCAAAGTCGACACCTCTGCACTTTTTGTGTGATGTTGTTGGGCATGCCACCCATAACTATCCTGAAATTCCTCCTCTCAAACCTGTGGTCCATAAGACATTTTCCTAAATCTGACATCCCAAAGGTCCATGTTACCTTACCTGATTCAACTAAGAAACTAAAATAGTTGCACATGAACCACCTTGTGCTTTTTCCAACCTTTATGGCCATTATTCTCATCATTGTCCCCATCTCGACGAATTGCGCGATACCCTTGAGGAAATTTGTGAAATAGAGGCCGCTCGTAGTGGATCATTTACTCATCTACTTGTGAGTTCTGATTCAGCAGAACCAGAGGCAATTTCTGAACCCATTGTGATACCTCCCCCCGATGTCGAGATGACAGACTCTTCAGTCGCTATTCTCTATTTGTCGTCATCCATGAGATCCATGTTGGAAGACCCCTCAGGGGCTTACCATTCTATTTCGGTCCAACCTCCCTTGTCGAACACCTTGGTCTCAACATCGATATATGTTTCATCTATTAGCTCTTCGTCTACCCTCCGTAGTGATGCATATGTGAACCATATTTCTCATGACGATGTGCCAGGTAGCCTTGCCGCATCATGTGGTCTCCCTTCCACCAATCCTCCCATATTCCATTCTGATGAAGACATTATGGAAGGTATGAAACCCATGATTTTCCTTGGGATGATATGCACCATCGTATGTACTTCCTTCCGTAGCAGACCTACAACCAATACGCTGTGGATTCCAAAGACTTCATCCATAGTGAGGTTGATTGGTTTTATTACTCCTTATATCGAACCCATGAATTCGATCCACATCCACCTTGTGGCCATTACATTTCCACCCGATGTATGGGCAAGGGGGAATACCTTCTAGAGGATTTCGAAGGCCAACTCCTTCCTAACCCTCGCAATGCACTTTACCTCAAGAAATTTTACCCATAACATCTCCCATTGACATGCGTGTATTTATTTATGTCATGCATTTAGGTAGATTTCATTTTCCACCATCATCTCATTTGTTGTATTGTGGCGCCTTTTAGATGGATCCATCATCCACACTGTATATCAACCATGCCGATGGTGCAAGTCGCTTCTCCCGGAATCTAGCCTCAACAGCTTGGGCCATTTTTACCCCCCTTGCATTTGTTTGTCCTCTCCAACGGTGTATGCATTAGAGCCGCCACCAATAACCAGGCCAAATATTATGTAGTGATAGGTTTGTTAGTTGATGCCTTTGATCATTGCCTCCTTCATCTTCATGTTCGTTTAGGTTCCTTGTTGCTTGTTATGCAATTGAATGGCGTGTATCGTGTGAATAACCATGTCTTTTTTAGAAAATATTTACGAGTGAAGATATTGATGCGTGAAATAAAATCCATTACATTAAGTCATGTACCTAGAGCCCATAATCACTATGTAGATATTATTGCAAAAAATATTCTAGGTTGGAACTTATCACATGAATTTAACACAAGAAAATAATAAAACAAATGGCGAACCATATACTTGTCAAATATAAAAGATGCATATCCATAGTATGTATCGAAAAAATCATAAATGTTTGGAGTCCACTATTCTAAATACATCCAACATGCCGACATCATGTTACAAAAATAAAAATTGGGGGCACCACATGCCCCTATATATAATCACTATCTGGAGGGTCTCGAGCCAATGGCTCCACTCCATTATCTCGTAGATCCTGAACTGCCTGCCTGAACATCTCCATGCGCCGCATAACCCCTTGCCACTTAGAGGGAAGCCCTATGGATCCATCGATGTACTAGTCCTCAAGATCATGTCACCTGCGCTCTGATACACCGTTCAGAAACAAGTCACACCTGTGACGAACATCCTCGAGCAGAGCCTCATAATTAGGTCTCTGGTCTGCTCTTGCTCCACTAGATCCCACAGTCCCTGGTGCCGTGGATCGTCCCACATACCCTGCCGACTTCACTGGTGCTATATCTGCATACGAAAAAGTCATGAATCAGTACCACATACATATTATAAAAAACTTTAAATGCACCATAATATATAACAAATTTCACTTACCATCCAGTCCCCATGCTCAACCAGGAGGAAGTGGCAAGTCAGGGTCCCCTTGAAAGTTCATACCACTGTATGGATGGTCATCTATGTACAACGACATCTGATCCCACTGTGAGAAAAACTCGGTTCGGAACACTTGTCCAACTCCCCCTCCTCCTCCTCTCCACAGTAGCTGCCCCCAGTAGCGCATCCTGGGCTCTTGTGGGCCCCCATCCTAGATCTGCACATGAGGCTGGATCATGGGGATGTTCTCAAAGAAGAATGAACACAATACTATACCAAAAGCACAATCATGGTTCACCTGTTGCTTGCATAGCGACAACTATCGTTTCACTGAGGACAATATCATCTGGGCCCACCCATAGCAGGTCTCGCTCAAAACAATCTTTACCAACATCATCTGCCCCCCAGTGATGTGATGGAACGCCTGGTTGCCCAGGATCCGCAGTAC
Organism: Pinus albicaulis; assembly: GCA_034641835.2. Taxonomy (NCBI): domain Eukaryota; kingdom Viridiplantae; phylum Streptophyta; class Pinopsida; order Pinales; family Pinaceae; genus Pinus; species Pinus albicaulis. Next base: position 1,773,358,965 of record CM076580.1, read on the forward strand.
TGCTGCAACGACAACTTGTGTCTCTAGCCGCTCTAGATCACTGATTGGAATGGTCATACCTTTAGCATGATAATCTGGTCTACAATGGCGCTCCATGAACTCTGAGATATTCAGCCCACGCGGTAAAAATAGATGTATGTTTCCCACCACCCCTAGTTGTGGGAGTCCAGTCAAAAAATAAATGTCCTGAATAGTAAGCTTGATCTAGTGCCCCTGCACCGTAAAGGCCTCCTAGTCCAGAAGCCAATAGCTCACTATCCTCGATAGTAAGGGCTCTCCAACCCTCATAAGTGGGTTCTCAACCAACTTGAGAACCCCATACCTAGCAAGCGCTCCTCGTACCACCTGATCCCCTTGGATCTCGTTCTGAAGAGCATCCAGATCTCTGTCACGCCAGTTGATCCTCAATTCTACCATACCTGCATAAAACCATCATGTTTATTAGCTCTGAAATAATACAACTGCATCACAAATTTTCTACTCATGGCCCCTAGCCTATCAGTAGAAAAAAAAAACCACCCCCACCTCCAACTTGCATTTTATTAACCTGGAATTGTGAGCTCACAGTTTTTACCACTGAAAATTGCAAGCCAGGTTGCATTTCAGGGCCTAGGAAGTGCGAGCCAGTCGTGAGGATGGGCAAGTGTCTCCCAGAGAGCCCCGAGGACCTAATATGATAATCTAGATTGACAAAAATGAAGGGTTAGGAAACTTACCTGCCATTGACAGATCCTGATTCCAACGGTCAGTTTGTCTGCTACAATCGCCGCAATATTTAGGGCCTTCTCCTCCTCTCCAAATTCACCACAACACACTTAGAAAATGAATCAAATTTGAGGGAAATCGCCCTTTTAAAGGAAAAACCCTAAATTTTCCTTCGCTAATTGCGACCAAAACATAGCTCATTTTAACGAACCATCAACACCATTGGAAAACTCTCACTGAGCACTATAATGGGTCTTCCTTTTTTTTAGTAATATGACACTTAAACAGGAAGCCATTTTTCCAAGAAGGGTCACTTTTCTGCCTCTTAAAATTGAATTTCTTCACTTGCGCTGCTTGTACTTGGGGCACCACTTTACCTTTATACTTGTCAACGCGTGTGTTGATTTTTGTCACGAGTAACCATATTTTTCTCATGTTTTTATTGTCCCCACCGAGCCTATTCTGTGTGGTAGCATCATCGAGTCACCCTTGTTTAGAGCATTCGAGTTGAGTCATCATCACATTCATGGAGTCTGTCCCGAGTCTTTTTGCCACCTGTTACAATATTCCATCCATTTTTTCCTTGAATTTCTCTTGTGTTTCCCATTTTGGCCTCTAGTCATACTGTCCCCCATCCCCTCTAGAGTTGAGTCAGTTGTTCCCAGGTCATCCATGATTTTTATGCTCTGACAAGGGAAGTCGTATGTCCGCTACTCAGTTTCCCCTATTCCATAATCATCCCTGGTGTCAGTCCATCAGTCACTCTACTATGATCCCTCATGGCTTAGTTGAGGATTCATAATTGCCTCACCTATGGCGGACCTCCTTCTTTCGACATCAACACATTCATTCTAGAAGACAGGTCTAGATGGTGGTGTACCTTGGTTCCAGCTTCCATTCTTGTTCGGTGCCTCATATAAAGCAAAGGGAATCATCATTGCCCTTTGACTTGGTTGTTTCTCATCCGCTCGACCTCAACTCATTATTGCATGCTTGAGATTCGTATACTTGATGGTCCAGTGATCCAACAGATTGTACCAGTGATTCACGGGTGTGCGTGAGTTGTTTCAGACCTCATGAGGGAGTGGCCCTTCAGGTAGCCACCCACATGCCTGGATGACCTCAGATTATGCTATAGCCTCATATGTAGCTCTGCAGATTTTATGGGTTTGGTTTCAGCTGCTTGCAATGCCCATAACATGCATGTATCATTCAGATGATCAATTCATATTTTCAAATCCCTTTCCTGTTACAATTAGATGGATTGAAGTATACCATGTAAGACCAATTTTACCAGAGTAAAATTGCTTTCACTATAAGAAATAATTTAATAAATCATATTTATTAAGTTATTTCTGGTTTAAACAAGAAACCTCGTGAGGAATAATTAAATAAATCCTTATTTATTTGATTTTCCTTTAGGAATAATTAATTAAACCATTGTTTAAACAATGTTCTTTGTCATATTTAACCCAATTATGAAAATAATTAGACAAATCATTATTTATCTTATTTTTCTCTATGAATAATTAATTAAATCATTATTTAGTTATTATTCCTTATTAAATTTGACTAAATCACCTAGGAATAATTAAATAAATCATTATTTGTTTATTATTATTTAACAACATTATTGAAATGATAAATAAATCATTTATTTTTTTATTATTTCGAAATAAAGGTATTTAACCAACTTAAATACCTTTTCCCTCAAAAAAAATATAATAAATATTCCAAGCGGTTAGATATAGATCTTGGTTAATAATATTTTATTATTCACCATTATCGAGGATAACTCAATATTTTGTTATAATAGAAGGGTTTTTCCATTCATTTTTCACTTTGATCACTGTCATTGTCACACTTTGATCATTCTCATTGCTGCTACTATTCTCTTTTTCTTCTTGAGCTCCCATAGAGTTCAACGCATTCTGGGTTTTCTTCACCATTGAGAGAGAGAAACTTCTGGAATTGAAGCGCCGAGGACAACCAAGAACCCATCCCATTGAGGGGGACTGGAAACTTTTATTTGTTCCCTTCACTAGGTATAATAATATATAGAACATTCTTTAAATCTTGTCTTGTGTATTGGATGCATGGAGTAAATTAATATTTCTTTTCACTGTTTAACTGCTTTTACTGCATAGATTTGGTTCTTTGCAGCATTTGTTCTAACTATCGATTGCAGATCTAAAGAGTTAAGCAACCATTTCTGTTGTTAGGGCTGTTTGTCACACACAACTAAAGTGAGCTCTTTTCATACACTTGCGTTAAGAATTTACGATAAAAATTATACATTATTAGATCATCCAAGATATATCATGGGCATATAGGGCTTTATTAGATCATGCATCATTAAATTAGGGAATTTGCATTACCTCATGATAAGGGTCTTCTCCTATGTTTGCATGAGTTTAGGGCACATCTCAAAGGGTAATTCATGCATCACAATAATATTTTCCATCTCCAACAATTCCATATTGACATCAATGACAACTTTGATCAACAATATCACCCTTTTTCATTGATGGCAATATTATTTCCTTTTCAACAATTTCTCCCCCTTTGACATCAATGGAAAATGGGGTGCCCAAGTACTCCCCCTATCAATATTCTTCTTGATATGTTGCTCCATCATATTCCCTTCATCAATGATAGTTCTCCATGATAGATATGTTTCTCCCCCTGTCATGGTGCTCTTATTTAATGAACTTGCTCCCCCTAAGCCTTTGCATGCCTTCATGGAAATGGATGAGGTATATGATCAACCAAATCCCCCTACCTGCATAAATTATTCTAGCTCTTCTTTTTGCTCAAGACAAGAAAGATTGCTGCTTCGTGATGAAATAGAAGATATCGTCACAATTTCATGATTTTATTCAATGGATTTATTCTCGAGAGAAGGTCTATCAAGATTGTCCATGTGTGACTCATTAAGGGTTTCATAAGGATCTTCTTGGATAGCTTCTGCAAGAATAGTTAAGAATCATAAGCTCCCCCTAAAAGTATGCATGGTTTCCTTTTTTGGCAGAGTTTCATCATCAAAACTTGGAATATCACATTCACCAAGGATGTCTTCATCATATCAACAACATGTGTTGTTGGATGGAGTGTTCAAGAGACTTTTAGATCCAATTGTCTCCCTTCTCCATACTTGTGTAAATTTATTTTCTGGCTTGGTAGTCATGGTTTTAGATTTTTTAGGTGTTAGTGTCAGAATATGAATTCTGCCATCAATGATAAATATCACTCTTTTCATTCTCATTTTAGGTGTCCCACTCTGAAATTTTTATATCATTCCATTAGGTCATGCTAAAAATTGTTTCACTGATGGTAACCCTACTAAATAAAACCTCACTCTCCCTCAAAAAATCACATTTTCTGACTCACCTTCATGTCTTGCTAAGCATAACAACACTTATGAAAAGCTCATTTCATCATGTCTTATCTCAGTCAAAGTCAATTATGACAGTCAGGTCATTCAAGGTCCCATTAGGTCATTAGGGTTTTGTTTTTCAAGGCCCAAAAATGCATCATTCCATCCTAATAAAGTAAACAAACAAATGTGAGCGTGATTCATTGAAATTCTATTTCCATCTTCAGAAAATCATCAGTATGTAAATATTATACTTTTTAAGATGTAATTTTTTATATGATTTTCATGTCAAAATGTCATTTTGATATGAAAACTAAGATGTAATTTTTATTTATTCATGTAATTTTATGTCAACTCAAATGTAATAAGTACTTAGTTCCCAAGGCTTCCAAATAAGAGTTCCACATGCCAACACATCAAATTTCAAAGTGCAAGATTTTTTAGTTCATCAATTGATCAAATTCCAAAGCGAGTTGTCTTTTCCCAAGGGTGCCCAAGTGATCATTGTTCACAAGCACTAAACCCTATTTTCCTCTCCCATTGAGCTAAGGTTTGTTATTAAAAATAGATATATGAGCAGAGGAGGCATAAGGTAGGCCATCTCAGTAATTATGAGTCCATTCTAGCTCATAAGATCATGTCTCCATCATTTTTTAAGAAATCATTCCATGAGTCAAGTCATTTTCCACTCATAGGGCCAATTTTACTTCAAACTATGTTTCTGGCGACACAAAGATGAATTTGAAAAAAGTGAGAGACCTTTTTGTCCATCATAGGTCAAGGAAGAAAAAACTCCTTCAGTTTTTACACAGGTGTCATGGTTTTGTAGAAATTTCAAAAATACAGTTGCTATTGGAGAGTTGTTGCACTTCTGGAGTGACCTTGTGAAAATCAAGTTTTCTCATAGCTGGAGTGTACAATAGACTTGATTGATTAGTCAAATGACAACTAGACTGAGAGATATTTCTAATGAGCTATCATGAGCTCAATTTGGAGTTTATGAAGGCCTCCAAAAGTTGTCTGCAACATCACTCTACATTTCTGCACCCTCATTCTGCACTTTTTGACCAGTCTTGGAAGAAGTGGTTTTTGAAAGGTAGTTCTGGATATTAGACTCAAAGGGATTTCCAACGAGCCATCATGGAGCGGATTGTGACACTAGGAAGGCATTCAAATTCAACCTTGAACAAAGGTCATTATTTTTTCATGGACACTGCGTGTTTTACAAGGAAATTGTGTTTTTGTAGTCTTCAGAAATTTTCTGAGTTTCACTTCAGTTTTGATTTTTACCTTGGGAAATGTAGAATTACCTATGTAAATGATGAAGATTAATTTAATTATCATGTTATTAATATTTATTAGGGTAAATACATTAGGTAAATCAAGCATATGAGGTGTAATGAATCAATTCACTTGAGATATGAATGAGTCACTTTCATCATCCTATACTCTAGCTATCAGTTCAAATTTTTGTGTAATATCTCCCTCACCTCATATATTCGACCCCTGAGGATGAGTGGAGGTTGTTTTCATGTCTATTTAGCTCAGTTTTTCACATGAGTCAAAGGTTGGAATATTTGGAATCAGTTTCATTTTGCTAGTTGAGCAAGGGAACTTGTACTCAGTTTTGGCCAAGCTAATAAAGAGGAGTTGCAGCTACATTTATGGGATACCCGTGGTATTGAATGTATTTCATTGTTTCTTCTTCAGTCACGTATATTTGAATTTATTTTTCATCTTCACTTTCATGTCTATGTTATGATATTTTATAAGTTAGAAATTCAGAATACATGCTTGCACATGCTCTGTTTTGGGTAACTGATCATATTTTGTTTCATTATCTTCTGTCTGAGAGAAATACATATATTATGCTTATTTCATCCTCATTTCATTTTCTAAACCATTCCATAACCATTTCCTTCAAGTGATTGGAATTATACCTACCTTGCCCCATTCATCCCTGCAACCCTAACTCTATTGCCTTGACCTAGCTTTCCTTGACCCAATTCCATTATTCACTGATTCACCCAACCAAAACCAAATCAAAACTACTCCTTGCACTCATTACCTAGCCTAAAACCATAATTTCTCCAACCCTCCTGGTTGTGACCCTTTTGGAGAGAGCCCTCTCTAGCTTGATAGGGCTAGATATCAAGTCAAAAGCTTGGTTTGTGGTTACCTCTGTTGGGATTCCTTCCTCAGCCTTGGGAATATGGTGGAGTGATAACATTAGGGACCCAAGTCAAGTTACAATCACGAGCCATATGTCCAATTTTATGGTAATTAAATCATTCCATATTGTTCATGAATGAGGAAGCAAGATTTCTTCTTGCAAATTTGCTTTTAGGAGATTGACGCGGACCAAGACCATTATATTTGTCCTTGTGGTATGCCCTACAATCCTTTTCCATGTGCCCAAAATTTGTACAAGAATAGAAAAACCAAAAAATATACTTTGGTACCTGGAGGATGGAGATTACCTTGATGTAATTCCAAAATCATTCCGTCTTGGGATCCTTTGATCAAATTTATTGCCTCTTGTATTCTTGACACCATATATTTCTTCCAATGTCATCATGGACCGTCTCCTTGCTTTTGCTGGAACTGGGGGCATCAATATTTCTTCCTGGCTTCTCCACATCTTTGTTGTTTGAAGCATTAAGGTTTGCATCATTATTGTTTGAGGGTTCACTTGCAAATCCAAGACCTAATTTATCAAGAGGAGAACTTTGATGACTTAGGATGTCATCAAGGGTTTGAGATCTCTTTAGAATTTTGTTCAAATGATCAACTTCTTTTCTTATGAGATCTATTTCTTCATTCATTATCTTGCATTCTTCATCCTTCTTAGCTAGATGATTCCCCATTTCATCCTTCATCCTTCTTAGCTAGATGATTCCCCATTTCATCCTTCATCCTTGAAGCTTCGCATGTTTCGGCCTTGAGAGAGGTGATATATTATTTTAATTTGAAGATATCTTCATCCTTTTCTTCTAGTTGGCATGTCATGGCATTTATTTCCTTTTCTTATTCATGAACTTGTACTTCTATGCGTGCCAAAGCTTCCATCACCTTCTTAGATCCTTGTGCTTTTTTATTTTCTTCTTCTAGTTGATATTTAAGGGAGGAGACCTCTTCCTTATATTTATCAATTTTTGCTTCAAGTTTGTTCAAGTCCTCGTGTCTTTGTTCAATATTTCTTGAAAAAGCGTCTTCCCTTTTCTTTGCTTTATCCAATTGATTTGTCATGGATATGACTTCTTCGTGATGCCTTTTTTTGTTTTGATGAATTTTTTCCTTTAGCTTGGTGAGCTCCTTATATTTTTCTTGTACCTGAATCTTGAATAGGTCAACTTCCTTGCCTTGTCGAGGTTATGATCACCATATTGTGATTGCTTCTTAAGCTCTTCATTTTCCTTTCTCAAACTGCTTATCTATTCTAGGGAAGCTACAACTTTTTCCATGAGATATTATTAGAGGTATTATTCATTTTCTTCATCTTCTAGGTCTTTCTTGGCCTTGAAGTCTTCATCCTTGTTTTTAGCTTCCTTTATGGGTTCAATATTTCCTTCCTGATTTTCATCATCTTCTTGGCTAGCGATCATGGTCAATGCTCCTTTTGAGTGAAGATCTTGAAGTTTGTCCCACATACCTTTTGCCGATGAAATTTTTTCCATTTTGGACTTTATAGCATCTAGTAGCCCACTCAAGATAGCCTTCATTTATTTTGCATTGTATTCATTTGATTCTCCTTCCATCGTGCTTCAAGTAATCACTGATTCCAAGACTTCAAAATCTTAAGCCATTAAGAAATTCCTCATTCTCACCTTCCATATATCAAAGTTTTTATTGAAAAATGGAGCTTTGTAAACTTGGTTTTCATCCGATTTCTTAACTGAGTGTTGAAGCCTCGAAAATGGATGCAACAACATTGGTGGATAACCACCTGGTTAGGAACTTAAAAACCGTTCCTTTTCTGTTTGGAATAACAGCTCCGACTCGGGATAAAGGTACCAATTTCCCAATAAAGTATAATTAAATGGATGTGGGTATTTATAGCTGAATGTAAATTGATAATGGGAGTGATAACGAGCTAACATAGTATATATACATATCTATTTCGTGGGATTAATTATGTTTCTTTTATATGCGATCATAAAATATTATGTTAATTGTATGAGAATGAAGATTATCAAACACTTACAGAAGTAAAAAAAATGATTAAAGTTAATTTATTTGATTAAATCATTAATCAAATTAATTGATTAAGAACATATCACATTAAATAACTGCATGTATTGTATATGTATTAAAAAGATGACAATATTTGCATGTTCAATAGTGAATTAATGCTCGATTGTATTAAAAAGATACATATAAAAAAATATATATCTATAAAAGAAGTATGACTATCAATTACATAAAACAAAATAACAATATAAAGATAGAAATACCATGTATATCTTAACTCTGCTCATGGAACAAATAGTCTTTGGTCCAGTATTTCTATTCAGATTATTTAAAGAGTACAAAAGTGCAACTTCCCAAAGCCTTCTTTACAAAATTTCATGACCAATGCTTTATTGACATGAAAGGGTTTATATAGTAAACACTAAAAATATAAAAATAGAAAATACACAAAGTAATGAGGAGGTTTAAACAACTCTCCTTAAAATAAGTGAAAATAAGACATAAATAGAATTTGTTGGATGACTCGCTCAGGAGTGCGATGCTATCTCCTTTCCCATTCGTTGCTTGATATGATGAATATCTAACATTGGTTGTACTTCAGGGGGTTGAGCTGGCCTGATGTGTAACTTTCCAGTGTGTACCACATCTAATAGTGGAGGAGACATATCGGATGAGGTGTCAGTTAAGCAACACTGTTGGGTGTAGTATATGGCATATTAATAGACCAACATTTAATTTTCAATCCGGGAGTTTGTGAAATTTGAGGTGCAACACTGGAAATGCTAGAGAAGGACTCTAGAAACCTACAGAACAAAACCCTAATTTGTGTAGAAACTTCTCATAACACATTGAAAATTGAACTCTCCCAATATCAGTCCTTATACATTTGCGCTCGGTAGTTCATATCAAAAACGATTTGAGGAAGGGGAAGACCCCCAACACTCAGCTTAACAGCATGAGAATACACATAAATGTCTTTCCCCCTGGCTTGGACCCATAGCTATGTTTTTATACATTTCATGATACCAATTTTGGCTTTTGGCCAGCCAATCCATTACAAAAAAAAAATTAGGAATTGAATCCAAACTATTTTCCAACAATAGGAGACCATTACAACCATTATACCATCAATAAAATGCAAAGTTTGATACGAATTTTCCAATTTTTTGGCAAATCTGGGCAACATCCTAGAATTCTGGAAAAACAATGTTTTATTTATTTATAAAATTGCTTCAAAGACCTGCGTGTAGCTTTTTTAATAATTAAAATCTTCGGAAATGGTTCGAGTTATAGATAATTGGTTATATTGATAAAAAAACATATTTTCTCGGATTTTCGTGATTCACCTCCATTTGCAATCGAGGTAAAACTTGGCAGTTTGGAAACTATGCAGATTTTGAGCAGATTTATTGATTTGATTCTAGAGACCCACACATGCGACCTGGGTGCAATAAAACTCATGGGAAGGTGTTAGAACATCGTTTTGGACAATAAACATATTTTTTTTTCCCCGAAAGCGTGTCGAGATGTCGAAACCCCAAATTGGTGCAAGAATGCTAGTGTAGGAGTGCTGGTGCAGGAACAAAAATTGGTGCAATTTGTTGATGCACGTGTATCTTTGATTGTGATTTAATATGCCTACCTAAAAAAACACAAGCATCATCATCAATAATAATTTTGATGCAAATCTTATCGACATAAAGGAAACATGTTAAATAATGAACAATTACCTGATCATGCTCCAAGTTTAAGATACTGACCCAACAATTGCGCAAAATGATAGTAATAACAATGAAAACCATGAGTAAGCATAGGGTGATAAAGTGAATTAAACATGACAGTTCCAGGGCCTAACAAGCACAACATCAACCAATGACTGTGTGGCTTCACCAAGTATTGCTAATACTCCTCCCAGTCAAGCTTTGCTAACTTCTTGATGTTTTCTTTCTTTGTGTTTGACATTTCTTCCCACTGTTTCATCAAATATTTGACATTAGGGAGAGAAACAGGTGGATATTATTGGATTATATTGGCACCAAGTAGATGATTGCTGACAGTTTAAACAATGTTGTTAGCCACATCCCTTACACTGAATATTGCTCTCTCTGCCTGTTTCAGCTGTATGTCCCAATCAGTAAATATAGTTTCCTTTTTGGAATCCTCAATTCTGGGAAGATTTTCCTTTCGACCCTCTGCACTTTCCTTCCAGGTGTTGTATTCAATAATTTTTTCATCAATGTCATCGAATTTCTTCCTTAGTTCGATCGATTGATTCATCAGTGAATCATTTTTATCGCACAAATCATTGATTATTTTCAACTTTTGACAAAATACTACTTGTTGTTGAGCCAACAAGGTGTTGAGTTCCAAAGATTATTTCTTGAAGTCATCTATCTTTGGGTTATCCTTCAATTTTTCCACTCTGAACTGGAGTTGATGAGTTTGAGCATCTTTGAGATTGATGTCAGATTGATGCTGTAATTTTAATTGATAAAAGTTTTGATGGAGCTGTGACAAATGAGACTACAATTGATGATTAACACCCTATTTCTCTGCTAAAATTATTGTTCCAATTGTAGGATTATTTCATCCTTCTCTTTTACTAGTTGCTGGACCTCTGATGCCTTATCAATCGTGGAAGATGCATAATCACCTGCAAACTGTGTCAACCTTGTCAGATCTTTAGATGGATCAGTTTGTGGATATCTCCACACTACTAACATGGGTATGTCACCAAGGATTAATGCCTGTGATTGATCATCTCTCCTTCTCTTTCTCTGTCTGCTCATTACAACCCGATGTTTGGGATTGTAAAAGATGTTGAGAGGAGGGATTTCTTCTATCTTCAGAAGAATCTCAGATGAAGGGAAGACCGAGATGAATTCAATTTCCTCTGTATTGGCCACCTTATCAGAAGCCCCAATAGTGAGCATGCTTTGAATCTTGTCTTGAGGTGTGTTGGCTATCTCTTCAAGATAAATGATTTTCTCCTCTTGTTTTCCTTTAAGCCGCTGGTCAAATTGGTTCCGTACTTTATCCAATTCACTGCTGAATAATGGATTAGTAGTATGTTCTTCAGTTGATTTAACTTCCTTTTCTCCCTGCAAGACCTCAGTGTCCTTAGGAGGATGTTCCAACTTTTGTTCTTTCTGTGAAATAGGTTGAGACACGTTTAAGATATCGAGAGGAATACTCTCGAACCTTTTGTTCCTATATTCTTTAAACTGGGAAAGTTTTTTAGAGTTAAGACGCATTGCTGTTAGCTTTTCAACCTGTAAAATAGGTCTCAGTGTATTTAAACAAATCATCATAGTCATCATTTTCATGAATCAATTTTCTGATCTTTACTTGAGTTGTATAGTTTTGGCCTATTTTATTAGGATCAAACTCTCTGCAGGGAACAATAGATAGATTTAAGCATTGAATCTGATTTATTTCCAGTCCAACATGTTTGAATTTGTCTAGAGCATAAGCACCACAGTGGATAGGGAAAGAAGGTCAAGAAGATTTTTTAGCTTCTTTCAAATATTTGGTTAGCCCATTCCCAACTGTTTGATAAGCAATCTCCCTTGCTAGGAGCTTGTTCGGTACATACAATGGGAGAACACGGGGTTTAGCAAGACTTCCAAAAACTCAGACATATGTAAATAGTTCTTCCTCAAACCATTTTCCAATGGACGTGAAATCATCTTGAGCCTCGTTTGACAATCTTGGGGATTTATCACCAAAAACAACTTGGTGAAGTGGTAAAATGACTCCATGGAAAATTCTATAGAAATGAGACTCATACTTGGATTCCCATAGGATACTATGGTAAACATGGATAGAAGTATGGTCTTGAATTTTCTATTTCCATCCCATGTTTGGGAAATCTGAAGTAAAACACGCTGCGTCCAACATATAAGCACTCATAAAAAATGGGGGAACTGTCCTGGAGGTCACTATACAATTATTTCTATAGCTTAGGATTTGCGAGGCAATATTATTGGAAAGAATGGTTCCCCAATCCATAATGTATGAGTCTGATACAAAATCCATGAGAGGGACCCATTCAATTGAGAATTTATCTGTATTACGAGAACCAAAAATCCTACACATCATAGCGTCAAAGTAGCAATAGGGATCAACGAGAGAAGATACATGATACATACCCTTATCATCATGTTTGTGCTTGTTAGGGTTGTTCCTCCATTGTCTTATTGGATCTGACTGCAGCTTATTCTCCGTTGCAAACTTCTCAAGGAAACTCTTGTCATATACCTTTTGTGGGTTGGGTATATGATACATTTTCTTCAAATCCTCTAGCTTAAATACCCTATCACTATTTCTATTGAGGTAAAAATTTCCTATCGCCGATGTTCAGATTGTCAATTACCCATTTGACCATATCAATAAATGGAAGAATATTTGGGCGAGGAGAAATTTTGTGGAGAAAGGAGTTGGCGACTTCACTGATAGAAGTCTCAGAAGAGGTTACAACATAAACCATGGCTACTCTCTTAATTATCCTAGTTTTTTCATCCTCAAATAACCTGTAGATGGATTCCCATGATGAAGACTCACTTTCTGAAGCACACGTTGTGTCAGAAAATAGTGGAGGCATCTCTGTTACTTCTAAAGTAGGAGGTGCTAGGTTTTTTTCCCTTCTTTGTAGCCTTAAACATCTTGCAAGAGTTCCGCTTCTCAGGATTATCCTGCAATAAAAAACAGGGAATGAAGAACAATACTAACAATGTAGAAGAAATTAACAATAAAACATGAAGTGATGGCGAATATAGTTTAAGCGTGGAAAAATCTGAAACATTAATTAACCGACCATCAAATCACTTTTAGAAACTCGAGACTATCATACCATTATGGTTGAGTAATTATGAGAAACGCGGGTTCACGTGCCTGACTTGGATACTTAAGCTTTAAATTAAAATCCCACATCAAAACTTTGTCTGGGAGCATGACTTTAAAACATGCAAGGCATTCATTTCGCCGACATGTGATCAAGGTTTTACCCTTTAAATAATCCTTTAAATTCTTTATCGATAGATTGGAGTGATCAAAACTTTGAAGGGGCGAGAGTGCTGGGAATTTTGCGTTGCGATATTCATATCACAATCAAAAGATTAGTGGTTGTGTGAATATATTGAGGGATAAAGGAAATGCAATGAAGGTTGGTGGAAGTGTGATGAGATATATCGCATTGGGAGTCTTGAAAGGGGGCATGGTAGATGGTACTAAAGAGAATTGCGAATTGTGATTTGTGATGGATGACATGGAAGTGAGCGGGTTCCACCAACAGTTCTTATGAAATAATGCTTGTCAGGGAGCCTTTTCCTCTTTTATTTTTTTTCTTTAACTTTGAAAGCCTTTGCGCCTTTTATACCTTTGTCTATATCGCATCGCAACTTAGAGTGGAGCGTTTTATGTGCTGCTTGTTTCATTTGCGATATGCGATGCGTGATGAGGTTTGTTTGAGTTTTCCACTTAAGTACCTCGGCCAATAGGATATGAATTAATACTTTGGATATCATATTCTTGTCCTATAAGCTATAAATTTTTTTATTCTTCTAATTTTAAAAAAATTAAAAAGGGTCTCCATTATTTTCTAAGGTATTTATACATAAATAATGGGGGTTGTTGAATAACACAACAATTGGCGATTCGCTGGAAGAACCAGTTATCTCTGATTTATAATAATGAAATTTATAAAACTTTCAATAAGTAAAAATGATTAAGGAAAGAAAAACTAATTTCGAAATGTTTAAATAAGTAAAATTACTCTGAATAAAAGAAACTCATTTTATTGTAATCCTTTTAAAAACCTTTATAGATGAAAATCTTTAAGTATCTATATCAGTCATTTAAGAAGTTATAAATATAAACTAAAAGTCCTTTTGATATATTGATTTTGTCATAGGTAGAGCCACTGCTGCCAGCAAGCATTCATAATCACGACAATGTTACCTTTTAACCATTAATGATCTAGTATCCCATGCATTTATGATTGCAATCATGAAACACCCTATATATATATATTTGTTTTGTTTTATTTTTATTATTTTTAAAAATCCATTGTCCTGGTTTGGTGGCCAGAAAGTGACAATGCCATTCACTAGTTGTAATTGAGTTGAACAAGTTCGATCGTGATGAGACCCCTTGTCTTATGGTTAAAACAATCATAAGCCATTACCCTGGTTCCTTGTAGATATTGCAGTATGAAAGTTGATGGGCCTACTTTTTCAACAATTTGAAATGGTCCAAGCCACAATTTCTGGAATTTAGTATGCGTTCCTTTTTCCTTTAAGGACATGATCTCCAAATTCAAAAGATTTTTGGGAAAATGAACTTGCATCAAAATAAGATTTAACTATATATTGATGGTGAGCACGTGTAAGCTTGGATTTTTCCCTTCTTCTAATTTAAGTGTTTAAGACATTCTTAGTTGTAAAGAAGAAGAAGATGTTTCTTCAATGAATTGGACTCGGGCTAGTGAAGGAAGGGCTAGATTTGATGGGATAATAGCCTCTTTCCCATATACCAAATTGAAGGGAGAAGTAACTATAGAGGCCTTATGGGCTATTCAATCAACCCATATTGCAAAGGTTAAAGATTTGTGCCAATTACTTTGGATATGATCAACAATTATTTTAATAATTCTTATGATATTCTTATTGGTTGATTCTGCCAAACAATTCCTTGGGAATAATAGTTAGTAGAATATTTAAGTTTAAATCCCCTCTTAAGAGAAAATTCAGTCATGTTGAGTAAAAAATAAGATGCATTGTCGAACATAAGTGCAAGTGATAAGCCACGCTTGGTAATAATGAATTGATCAATGAATTCGATAATAACATCAACATTGGCTACTTTTAGTGGAATTTCTTCCACCACTTGGTGAAGTAGTGTGTAGAATTAAGGATATACTTATACTGCTTGGAAGAGTGAGGAACAATATCACATATATTGTCCAATATCCATTGTCCAAAGGGTTGTTCAATGTTGGCCGGTTGAAGAGGTAAGGCTGGTATTTTTTGTCTTCCTACTGTAGTCTGACAAGTCTTGCATTTACTTACATACGCATGGGTATCTTTTAATAGAGTTGGCCAATAATACCATGCATGCAGGATTTTGTGTGCAGTGGTATCTCCTTCGAAGTATCCACCCGCTGGTCCATCAAAGAGTTCCTGCAAAACCTTTTTTGCTTCAGACTTTTCAAGGCATCTTAATAATACAGAGTCGTAGTTTTTTTATGAATAACACATCATTAATGATCTCATATCGACTGGATTTTAACCTCAAAGCTCATTATCTTTTATAATTGAGATGATTTGGAGCATACCCATTCTTTAAGTAAAAGATAATATCAACATATTGGGACTCAATGTCAATTAGGCTTACCTTAGATATGTGTACATTATTACCTGAGTTCTCATCAGCTAGTGTGTTGGAAGCTCCAGTAAAAAATCTGCAAAAACCTTATCCTTTGACAATTTTAGGTGGTTTAATATCAAAATCATATTCCTACAGAGCTGTGACCCAATTTTCCCTTTTTTCTCCTAATTATTTTTGCACAAGTAACTGTCTCACTTATGGGAATGTGACTATTACTTTACTGTGTGATTTTAGAAAAAAAAGGTCTGAAGTGATTTATGGATTTAAAAATGAAAAAAACTTGTTTCTCCACCTCAAATTAATTTAGTTGAACACCTTGAAAATTTGAACTAAGGAACGAGATGGGTGCCTCAATTTTATGATCATTAAGTTGTGTTAAAACAACATCATATGATGTTTCAGAAGCAAAAGTATATAAAATAAAATGATCAGAGAATTTTGGAGTAGTTAAAGAGGGAGAATTTATACTAGATTGTTTGATTGAATCAAAAGCTTCTCTTTCATTGTGGCCCCATTTAAAGAATGAAAATTTCTTGATCATGGCTTTTAATGGAAGAACAATATAGGAAAAGTCAAGGAAAAATCTCTTAACAAAATTAATCTGTCCTAGAAAGGAATACATGGATTTCTTGTTATGGGGTAAATAAATTTTAGATATTTCCTTAATCCTTTTAGGATCAATACAAATTCCTTCTTTGGATACAATAGATCCTAAAAGTTTTCCTTCAATAAGAGCGAAATAAGACTTTTTGGGATTTAACAAAATTCCATATTTTTTACAGTGTTCAAAGATCTGTTTTAAGTCATGATAATGATTGCTTCTTTTCTTGGAGTAGGTTGTTATATCATCCAAGTAATAAGAATTGTCTTAAAAGCTATGTCCATGTCTCTTTGGAAGGTTTCCCTTGCATTTATTAGACCAAAAGGAATTTTATGATAAGCATAAGTCCCCCATTTGGTTATAAATGCAGTCTTTAATCTATCATCTAGATGAACTAGGATTTGATTGTATCCTGAAAAACCATCAAGGAAATACATGAGCTTAGAATGTGAAACTGATTGTAAAATTTGTTCCATGGGTGGTAATGGGAAATTATCCTCTTGACAGGCTTTATTGAGATTTCTAAAATCTATACAAATGCGTATGTCACAATTTTTCTTCTTGACAGGCACTAAGTTTGATACCCATTTGGAGTATTTAACAGGAAAAATGATTTTAGCTCTAAGGAGTTTATTCATCTTAGATATTTGACTTCCAAGATTGGGGTGAATTTTCCTTAATTTCTATTGTACAGGTTTGTCATCGGATATCATTGGGATAGTGTGTTGGATAATGGACATGTCATATGTTATAAGATCTTCATAACTCTAAGAAAAAACACTCTTGTATCTTTTTAATAAATGAATGAAGGCTAATCTTCCATCTAGTGAGATACCTAGACCTAGATTTATGTTTTGGTATTTGAGATCAGTTCCAAGGTTTACTAGTTCAAACCTCAAAGTTGAACTTTGAAGTTTGGAGTTAGTAACCTTCTTCAATTTTTCTTTCAAATCATAGAGATATTCAAGTTTAACCACAGATTTAGGTAGATCATTTTCATCAGTTTTTTGTTTTAACTGTGTCTCATGTTCATTCTCATCAACTATTTGATCATCATATGATCCTTCAGATGTTAAAAAGTTCAAAATGTCTTCATCATCATTGAACACACGCCAATTTGTGACATTGTCTGGGATGGATGGTCAAAAAATTAATTCAATGGAAAATCTATCTTGACTATAATCCTGAGATGGTATAAGTCTATATGCTACATTGGCCAGGAGTTCAACACTAGCACTTGAAGTCTTGGAATAGGAGAGATGTTAAATGCCAAGAAATGAGAAATGAAGGTTTGAACAAGAGATTGATAATGCTTTCAATGGGAATAAACACAATGAATGGTGTTTATTACCTACTTTACAATAATTTCAGAATCTCCAAATACTTGAAGATATTTGACATTTAAATCTATTGCTTTATACAATCCTTGGACTAGTGCCTCATATTCAACAATATTGTTCGTGCATTCAAACTCTAATATACAAGCTAGCATCATTTTTTATCCTTCTTGACTTATTAATATACAAATTTCTATTGCACCATCATTAGACCTAGAACCATCAAAATACAAAGTCCAAAATAAAGATTTAACTAATGGTTTTTCTACAATATTTACACATTTAGAAGAATTTTATTATGAAAAGTTTTTGATTTGAGAATTAACCGAATTGATTAAAAATGGGGATTGTTGTGCATTAAAATTACCCAAGAATGATTTAGCAAAGTAGTTCCTGAGGATGTTATTTTTAAAGGCAGTTGATCATTTTCATCTTCAAAATAAATTACTGATTATTTCATGTGTTTTTCACTATCAACTCGAATTTGATTTTGCTTACCATTGTAAGGAAGCCACATAAGAGACCAGTCTCTGGAAAAATAACCATGAAGCTTTTCAGACCAATCTATACTAAGAATCAAACCATAAAAGTCAGGGATATTAGCAATTAGTATATTAATTACTTGATGGAATTTTGAATTAGAAGCTTCAATTAGGATTTCTGAAATGTCTTCAAAGTTTGGTTCCTATCTTCACAAAATTTTCTGAAGGGTGCTTTAGTTGTACTTTACCAACTCTATGAGCTGCTTCAGCAAAAAGGTGTATTCAACAAGATTTTAGTAAGTCTCTACGTTGTTTCAAAAATTCCTCAATTATACCCCAAATAATTCTTCAACAAGGATCTCAATTATGCTGCTTCAGTGTTGAAGTGTTTTAATAATTCTCCAAGTGCTGCTACAAAATTATTCAAAGAATAACTTCCAAAGCTAATTGGGTCACATGTTTGTTGTAGGAATACTATCACGGATCTGAGGTGCATATATGAGCCTCCAATTTGTCACATGTCCCTGATTATATTTTTAGACTGCAATTTCCATATCTTGTGGCTATCCACACACCACAGTCTGTAATCCGAGCTTGAAATGAGCTCCAAAGTTGGCTGTATGTAGTGTAATTATTTCACTAGTTTGCTATTATGATAAGACTAGTTTCTGTCCTGAAGTGCTAACGTAAAATTTGAGCTTAACAAGGCTCCTAAGGGTGCTTTAGTTGTACTTTACCAACTCTATGAGCTGCTTCAACAAAAAGGTGTCTTCAACAATATTTTAGTAGGGCTCTACGCTATTTCAAAAATTACTCAATTATACCCCAAATAATTCTTCAACAAGGATCTCAATTATGCTGCTTCAGTGTTACAAGAAGTGTTTTAATAATGCTCCAAGTGCTGCTACAAAATTCTTCAAAAAATAACTTCGAAAGCTAATTGGGTCACAGGTTTGTTGTAGGAATACTATCATTGATCTGAGGTGCAGATATGAGCCTCCAATTTGTCACATGTCTGTGATTATATTTTTAGACTTCAATTTCTGTATCTTGTGGCTGTCCACACACCACAGTCTGTAATCCGAGCTTGAAATGAGCTCCAAAGGTGGCTGTATGTAGTGTAATTATTTCACTAGTTGCTATTATGATAAGACTAGTTTCTGTCTTGAAGTGCTAACGTACTATTCGAGCTTAACAAGGCTCCTAAGGGTGCTTTAGTTGTACTTTACCAACTCTATGAGCTGCTTCAACAAAAAGGTGTCTTCAACAAGATTTTAGTAGGGCTCTACGTTGTTTCAAAAATTCCTCAATTATACCCCAAATAATTCTTCAACAAGGATCTCAATTATGCTGCTTCAGTGTTACAAGAAGTGTTTTAATAATGCTCCAAGTGTTGCTACAAAATTCTTCAAAGAATAACTTCCAAAGCTAATTGGGTCACAAGTTTGTAGTAGGAATACTATCATTGATCTGGGGTGCAGATATGGGCCTCAAATTTGTCACATGTCCGTGATTATATTTTTAGACTGCAATTTCTGTATCTTGTGGCTGTCCACACACCACAATCTGTAATACGAGCTTGAAATGAGCTCCAAAGGTGGCTGTATGTAGTGGAATTATTTCACTAGTTTGTTGTTATGATAAGACTAGTCTCTGTCCTGAAGTGCTAACGTAAGATTCGAGCTTAACAAGGCTCCTAGAAGAGATGATTTTCCTCCACAGTTCTGTGTACTATTTTTTGTCCAAGTTTTTTTTACTGCTACCACAAATTTGCAAATAGGAGTGACTGTAAACTGACTCGTAAAAGAATATATAAGAATTAGCCCAAAAAAATGCCCAAACAATGGTTTCAAAGTCTTCCTCTACCTCCTCTTATTTCTC
The DNA here is from genome assembly GCA_034641835.2 of Pinus albicaulis. Classification (NCBI taxonomy): domain Eukaryota; kingdom Viridiplantae; phylum Streptophyta; class Pinopsida; order Pinales; family Pinaceae; genus Pinus; species Pinus albicaulis. The sequence continues at coordinate 1,773,378,924 of CM076580.1, forward strand.
ACTGAATTTATGTGATATTCACTGAAATTTGATGGGAAAAATTAGGAGTATGAGCTTATATTTATACTCAATTTTCTTTTTGATGAAGGGTCACTTCTGTTGGCCAAGCGACATGAGGCTACAAGTCAGCTTAGGTCGGCTAGCCTTAAATTATATTTTTTTTATCCTAAAAAATTATTTTCTCCCAATCTAATAAGAGTTAGAGGGCGTGTAATAGCTCATTAGAAAGAGAAAATTTCCCTCTACAAGCCTATGGCATTTCAACAATTAAATGAGGTAATTTTTCACCAATAAATTTTTTTTTTTTGTGAACTGTCATCATTAATTTATCCATGTTAGCCTTTAGGATTTTATGTCTAGAGCTCCTTCTTCATGGACTTAGGCCTTCAAGATTTTAGGATAAGGGAATCTTTAGGGAATCCTCATTTCACAAGATATTTAGGGATTAGGGAATCCTATTTTCCAATAAACATTTATTCATGCATCTTATAAGGACAAGGGATTCCATCAATGAGTAGAAGGGTTTCATGGTAAGGGATTCATCATCATGTATCATTAGATCATCCAAGATAGATCATGGGCATCTAGGGATTCATTAGATCATGCATCATTAGATTATGGAATTTTCATTACCTCATGATTAGGGTTTTCTCATAGGGTTTGCATGAGGTTAGGGCACATCTCAAAGGGTAATTCATGCATTACAATAATATTTTCCATCTCCAAAAATTCCATATTGACATCAATGACAAATTTTATCAACATCATCAAAGTATCATGTGAATCTAAAGGAATTCCTGATGCCAAATATTGCTTTCTAAATTCTTTGTGAAACTTTGAACATATTGACCTTTGCCTTGTCTTAAATATTGTCATTCTATCATGGATTTCTGCCAACATCTCAATGGATAAAATTTTCCTTTTAAAGCAGAAACAAATTCAGACCAAGAAGAAAGGAATTTACCCGCATGATTTCTACCTTTTTGAAGTTTGCTCTCCTACCGTACGAGAGCGGTGCCTCCCATTTGAAGAGATGCTAACTAGATATTCACCTAATATTCTTCGATCTGTTGTATCCGACAATACACTTCAATTTGTCTGATCCAATTATTTATCTTTTCTGTATTATATTCTCCGGTAAACATTGGCAAATCAAACTTTACATCCAATTTACAAAAAATGATTTTTAGAAGCATTTATATGCTCTCTGTTAGAATGATGAGAATGTGATGAAGAAGAAGAAGAAAATTCACTTGAATATGGAGATGGAGGTTCTCCTCCATTTTATTGATTTACTGAAGCATTTTCTGCTGCTTTCTCTTCCTTCTTCCTTTCCTTATTTACTATTTTTTTCTCATAATATGCAAACAATTTGTCTACCTTATTTTCCATGGTGTAGAATGCTTGCTCATTCTGGGTATGAACATCATCACCTGCCATTTTCCTTCTTCAAGTTGCATGTCCAATCTCTAGATCAAAGGATTTAAGTTTTCCTTCTCCTTGTTTGCTTAGCTCTGATTATTATGCACACTCGCAATTCACATAAGAAATAAGACCGCTCTAATACCAAAATTGATCTGGTATTCCTCTGATACCAACATAATCCAATATCTTTCCTTCGGTTGTGATGTTAACATACTTGAAAATACTTAAAGAATAAACAAGATTAAGGAGACCATAAAGACAATGCACACAAAAGTTTGATAACAGAGTTCGTCCAGTGTGGACTATGTATCAGGGCCTTGCTTCAATAATGGGGAGGTCACTTCATTCATCTCAACAAAAGAGAGATAAGTACATGGAAAAATACATCATAATGCCTCCATTCCTGGGAGTGACTTGAAATTTGACTGTTCAAATGAAAAAGATCAAAACACTAGTAGGTTCATCTCGTCATCCTGACACTTTTGACTGTAAACATGACCCACTTTTGAAAGGTGCATTTCTATCTCGAACTTCATTCCCAACAATTAATTAAAAATTCAGGTTTCTTCCATGACCCCAGAGATCAGTTGCTCATATGCAAAAACATACTACACCATTGTGATTCTTGCGAAATTCTAAGCAAAATGAGTATAAAGTTGACTATATTATGTTACTTGTGACTCTGGCACCTTAGAGAATCTAAATATTCCTTAGTAGATTCCCTTATGGAATATTCCTAGAATATATCATAGAATATTCCATCTTGAATTGCGTGCAACAATAGGGTTCCTCCCCTGGTCGAGGTTCCACGACATCTGAGTTCCTATTATGTGGTTCCACTGGTCTCCTCCCCTTGGTTGCACAAATGAATGGTCTTTAAATAAAATTTGGTAGGCGAAGTTTACAACATCGGGCCATTGGCCCAAGGAAACCCTACTATAAATAGGTCATCGGTCAGTCGGGCGGTTGGGGGTTCAAACCCTGTAACCCCCACTTGTGCGTTGTTTTTTTTAAATATATAATGTGTATAAATTGGTAGACCTGCCAACTTGGTGTCCCGCCAAACCATTCCGTCGTTGTTAATTTAAACTCCGCCAACTGTTGACTTCCCATAAATAGTCGTATTTTTTAGTACTCCCAATGTTTGGCAGCTGTGCCAACTCTAGCCACCGCCAAAAAACCTTCCAAATTGCCTGCTAATTATATCCCTAGTTTGCTAAACTTAATTGACCACTAGTTTGACTGCCCACCAACTCTATTGCTACCTGGATTGGGTCATCCGCCAAAGTTGGCCCTGGTCAAGGTTTGATTGGCCAACCATGGCGTGCCCTGTGGCGCCTAGTGATTGGGCCATGTGGTGCCCTAGGATTGGGCCACTTCAACCCTCACCCTGCCATAGTCCAATCTCGAGTCCGACACATGGAATCACTCGATTGGTCTGTACCATCATCTGGGTTGTTGACCAAGGTGCTGACTAGGCTACCACGTGGCAGCCTAATGTCCACTTGTGATTTTTTTTTGTTTGATAAAAAAATTAGATGACCATAAATTTCACATACGATGTCAATTTGTGGTGTTATTTGCGTCGTTGGATTCAAAATGACGAGCTCTTCAATTTGAGTTAGGTTTTGCTAAGATTTGAAGACTTCAAATTTTTGGCCTTTTGGGATCCTCCTTGATCATGTAGGAGGCAATTTTTTTCCTCTCTACAAGTCACATAATCCACATTGTTTATGCAGGGTGTCATGGGACCAACATGAGAGTGGAGCTTCTGACCATGTGGCCATTGCTCCATCAAGCGTCTCAAAAAGGGGTGGCAAAAATTCATGTGTTGGGGGATTCACGGCTAGCCATAGACTAAGAATCTCTCAAAGTTCATATAGAAGTGGTCAGGATAGACCCAATTTTATAGGAACCGTGGGACATAATCACAACATTCCAAGACATTTCTTTCTCCCATGTCTATCGCAAGTTAAACCAACAAGTAAATGCTGTCTCCAAAGAAGTGTTGTCTTTATTGGCTAGAGATTACCTTTTTACAAAAATGAAGGAAGACAAAGTTACGAATGGAGCAACTCGATTCATGTAAGGTAGTTTTTAGAAATGTGAATGACATCGAGCGAGGCCGGATGGCTAATTTTAATATTTTTAATGTTTTGTTTTTTTACAAACTTTGTACAATTTTGTAAAGAATATATAGGAAGTGTTGAAGAGTGTAACTAGGTTCGGTCTTCATAAGTGTATTTGAGTCATAATAAAATGTATTTATCAAAATAAATAAAAACAAATTATTATTATTGTTATTATTATTATGAATTATTGAAGCATGGGTTTCATGCTCGGGTCATCATGTTATAGGTCAAAGTCCCCATTGAGGACTTCTAGGTTTTATATTGAGTCATTAGAGTCATTTTCCATTTTATGAGACCCTTCTTGGGCTTTTGAATCATGTAAAAATAATCATTATTAATTCAAATAAGTCATTTATCACCTCCACACCAAGTAGACCCTCAACTGATCAAGTTAACCTACATCAGGGTAATTTGACCCACAAAAGAGGCTATAAATAAAGTGCAGTTCGATTAATTTGAAGGATATCACTCAACAAGTTATATATACAAGCAAAAGAAGCATAAGAATACAAAGTTGCAGGAAAAGAAGGATTATAGCAAGGGACAAGATCAAAGTTTGTGGGCGTCTATTTCTCTCACGTGTGAAGTTATTGGGCTACTACTGGAAGGTCAAAGTCTCTACTTCTGCATCAAGGTTGAAATTTTTTCTGCTGCATCAAGATCGAAGCTTTTGCTACTGCATCAAGATCAAAGTTTTTGTTGTTGCATCAAGGTCCAAGTCTACTCCTGCATCAAGGTTGAAGTTTCTGGTACTACTTCAAGATTGAGATACTATTGTTGCTTCAAGACCAAAGTACTCTTGCTTCTAGGTCGAAGATATGTTGCTGCTAATAGGTCAAAGTTATGTTGCAACAAGGACAAAGTTCTAGGTCAAAGTTGTTGCTGGATGGTTATCATCTACAGAATAAGGGAAAGGCTGACTTGGTGATTGGAGGAAGTATGTATCTAGGTCAAAGAGACTTGGATTATCTTGTGAAACTATTGAAGGAAGAGTTGTTGACTGGGTTTTCCCCTAGATAGGGGATTTTCCCTGGCTATCCGCTTACATCTAGTGTCTTTGATATTCATGTTATGGTTTTGGTAATTACTTGATGAACTAAGATAAAATAAGAACATAAGAATATCACAAGTAATTATCAAACATAAAGAAAATATTTCTTCCTTTATGATTTTCCAAAATGATATCAGAGCCAAGGTAAAGAAGAAGGAAGAAGGAAACCTGAAGATCTATTGAAAGAAGAATAATGAGTCTCAAGAAGTTGAATAAGAGCCATAAAAAAGAAAAAAAAAAGAAAAGAAAGAAAAAAATGGTTCATATAAAGAGAAGACTACTATCTTCAAGAACCATGTTTAACTCATTGAAGGGAGAAAACAAATTAGAAGGAGCATCCAATTATAGGCCATGGAAAAAGAGGATAGATCTCATCCTCGAGAAGAATAAAGTCTTGGATCTAGTCAAAGGAAAAGTGAAGAAGCCTACAAATGAATCAAGTGATGCAGGAAAAAACCAATAGGGAAATTTTGAGGTCTAAAATGGGCCTCCTAAGAAAAATGTACAACCAAAATAAACTTTATAAGAATAAATAGGATTCAAGATGATGATATCAAACATGGGGGATGATTCACCATTTTTCAAGTAAAAGGGTAAAAATATTAAAAAATAATAAAACAACTTTTTCAACTCGTATTTTCAACTTATCTCCCAAATTGTTTACTCAAATTTCGAGCGGGAGTACTCGTTGGATGAAAAATTTAATTCCTCATCCAAGGAGTAACCATGTTGCATACTTTCGATGGACCCTACTACATGAAAAATGAGAAATACATTAAAAAACGTGATTGCAATCACATTTTTCATGTATTTCTCATTTTTCATGTAGCATGGTCCATCAAAAGTATGCAACATGAGTAATCCTTGGATGAGGAATTAAATTTTGCATCTAACGAGTACTCCTGCTCGAAATTTGAGTAAATATTTAGGAGATAAGTTGAAAATACGAGTTAAAAAAGTAGTTTTTTCTTTTTCCCTCTAAAATTTGATGATGTAATCAAATATTATTTTATTATTTCCACTATTATTTTATAATTTCTTTAGGAGACCCATTTTAGACATCAAAATTCTCCTAATGAGAGTTAAAAGAAACAAATATATTGACCATGAGCCTAATGGTAGATGGAATAAAGGATAAATTCATCCCATATATCTCTAACATAGATTCCGCTCAAGAGATGTATGAGGCCTTATCCAAATTGTTCACAATAAAGAATCTTGGTCAAATTGCAAGTCTCAAGAATGAACTAAGAACTATGAATATGAAAAGGATGACACTATGGCATCCTTCTTTGTAAGGATACAAAGAATCAACGATGATCTCCAAGAAATAGATGAGATAGTTCCTTAAAAGGAGCTCGTAATTACTACTCTTCTAGGGTTACCAACTTCTTGGAGTTCCTTTGCTTTAGGGATCAACAATTGGAAGGAAACTCCTAAATTCGAGAAATTATGGAATGCATGCAGTCAAGAAGAAGTCAGTAAGCAACAAAGAGAATGAAGAGGATAAGATTTCAAATGCCCATTCCACTCATCACAAGAAAAAAGGAACCTTCAAGAAGTTTAAAGGGCCAAGAAAGAAGGTAGACCTATCCAAGATTTAATGCTATAATTGTCACAAGATGGGTCATTATAGAAATGATTGTCCTGATAATCCTAGGAATAAAAAGGGAAACATGGATCAAGTAAATGTTGCCAATGAGGAGTCCACAAAGAAGAATAAGATCGAAGAATCATAAATAAAGGAATTACACTACTAAGTCCTCTCTCTTTTAACTCTCTACTCTAAGTTTTGAATTTTCTTTATGCTTTTATTTCTAGTACTTATAGGTTTAACATGCTTTGGAAAAACATTTTTGAATTGTTTCGATAGAGTTATAGGTATCCCTCAAGATTGGATTAAGAGGGAGCCCTCACCATTTTTACAAAGATAAGTATCTTACTAGATGTGTTTGTATCATTGTATTTGGTTTCCCTATCTTATCTAGATGTGTTTGTATTACATGCTGACAACTTTTATTTTCATATTTCCCTATTTAGGAAAATCTTGTTGAATGCTCAAGGGTTATGGAGAAGACCTCACTAGATAAAGCATGATAGAAGTTCTATTGGAATTGATGTCCTACAAGGTTTTTCAAGAAAAAAACTCAAAGGTATATCTTAGACAATAAGCTTTGTTCTCTTCATGATAAAGGTATATTCAATCCACTTTACATTACTAAAATTGATATGTCTAATACCTTTGAATCATAAATATTCTTATTTGGGTGATTAATCATTAGATTGAATCTACCCTCTTTATAAATTTTATCATTCTTGTGGAATCTTAAAAGGTTCTTTGTAAAACCCTAACCTAACAGGTTTAAATGCTAATGTGAAAACCCTAGTCTACTTAGGGTTACTGATGAAATCTAGAAAAATACTATTCTTTTGATGTTTGAGGGTTTTGATGGTAATCACTTTGGTATAGAAACCATAGTCCTTTAGGGTTGGATGGTAATGTATATGTATTAAAATCCTATACCTTTAGAGTTTTTGGAAAATTAGGGTTTATGAAAAAAACCCCTATAATATATTCCTAGGAATGAAACCTTAGGTGTATATTTGTTTGTCTGAACGAAACCCTAGCCTGATCAAAATTTTCATATGTCAAAATTTAATGTATTGTTATTTATGTCATGGGTTTTCTTGATATATGTTGTTTTGATATGCTTGTGCATGACTATGAAACCCTAGATATGTGCTAACCTTATTTTTGATGATCATAGTTCTAGGGTTTGTAACTTAGCCCTAGTCAAAGTTTGATATTCTAGGATATGATGTTATTATATGTGATGATAAATTCTAGTGCTTACAAAGAGTTAATCATATTGTTGAAACGTTAGATTGTGCTATGATTGTTGATATCTAAGGCTTAACATCTCAAAGATGGATTCTAGGGTTTGCATTATATCATAGTAGAGTTTGTCATATATCTAAAAGTAATATTGAGGCCCTAGATATAATGAGACTGATATATTGATTGAGTTACTTTAAGTTTTAATGATGTAATTTAGGGTTTATGACAAAACCCTAGCAAGAAGTTGAAAATATAGAAGTATGTGTCTCTTGCTGATTATGAACCTAACTAAGTTTAGGTATTTGATTTCTAAAGTCTAATGTACGATTATGATATATTTAAATTCATGCTTATATATATGTATTTGGTTGTACTTGCTATCTAAGTTGTGCAGGTACATAATATTCACGACGTTGAATATATTCGTAAGTAAAGTTGATTTGATTGATAAGCACAACGAAGGAAGTTATATGGTTGATGATGATCAATATGACTCTGATAAGAAGGATTAAAGCCATGAAAGATTCTTTGATGTTATAGAAAGTAGTTTATCTCCTTAAGTTAAGAGGGAGTCTCGATAAAAGAAAGGGTTTCAATGTTTGAGATATGGCTTCTGTGATCCATAAATTTTTGAAAAAAAAATTTCGGTAAAAAATCACATATGAAAAATATTGTCGACGTGTTTCGAACCAACTATTGTGGTTCATCATCAGGACTGGATGAGAGCATAGATATTGGCTTACTATTTAAATAGATGCAGAGAGAATCAAACTAGCCGTTATCCTATAATGGCTAGTTTGAATAAATTAATCAGGAAATTAGCTAGAAAATTTAAATTATTTATTAAAAAGTAAGATTAATAATTTTTTTTTTTTTAAAATATATTTTTTTAATTTTTCATTTTAATTTTAATTTTAATTTTTAATAATTTAAATTTTCTAGCTAGGTAAATTTCCTGATTAATTTAGTCAAACTAGCTGTTATAGTTTGATTCTCTCTGCATCTATTTAAATCGTAAGCCAATATCTATGCTCTCATCCAGTCCTGATGATGAACCACAATAGTTGGTTCGAAATGCATCGACAATATTTTCATATGTGAATTTTTACCGAAAGAATTTTTTCAAAAAACGAAAGGGTATATCTCCGAAGTTGAGAGGGAGGGCATATTATAGTCATGATGGATACCTTGAAGAAATTGGAGAATGTATATTGAGGTGCTGTTGAAAGAAGGAAATCATGATCTGGTTGTAGAATATGTTGCTGCATGTGAAGTAGGAAATAAAGTTATATTATTGAGGAAACTTTTGTCAGATTTTTTTGGGAAGCCTCTAAGTACTACTATGATAAATAGAGACAATCAAGGTAGCATCAAGATGTCTGAAGATCCCGAAGGTTTGTGTTTACTTATTTGTTATTAAAAGTTTGTTACTGATTGGGATTGTTTTTGTACAGGTAAAATATCTCAAAGTATTGGAAGCATGTTTTGCATGCTTGATTTATTTGATGTTACCGATCTATTTGATCGAGAGAGATTTGATGTTACTGATTTGAATAATCGGGAGTGTGAGGCATTGTGTGTAATACAAAATGCCTGGGAGGTCATCTGGTAGACCTGTGTGTTGATGTCTAGTTCTCGAAGTAGGGAGGGTGGAGCTGGTCATAGATATCTGAACTTGTAATACCTACTTAGTTCCCTGGGTTGATGGTTAGCAAGTAAGCCTGATGGTACGTAGAGTGGTTGAAAGCTTTAGACCATCTTAGTCCCACTTGGATAGATTGCCCTGGTCAGGAATCTAGTCCGTGGCACTATGAGTACCTAAACTCTTCGTGGTTCATGTGCTTTGATATCTTACATGTATATATATATATATATATACTCCCTAGTTAAGAGGGAGTGTTGAAGAGTGTAACTAGGTTCTGTCTTCAATGTATTTGAGTCAAATAAAATATATTTATCAAAAGAAATAAAAAGAAATTATTATTATTATCATTAGTATGAATTATTAAAGCATGGGTTTCATGCTTGGGTCATCATGTTATAGGTCAAAGTCCCCATTGAGGACTTCTAGGTTTTATATTGATTCATTAGAGTCATTGTCCATTGAACCTTCTTAGGCTTTTGAATAATGTAAAAATAATTATTATTGAGTCAAATAAGTCATTTGTCACCTCAAAACCAAGTTGGACCTCACCTGATAAAGCCAGAATACATTAGGGTAATTCGACCCACAAAAGAGGATTTAAATAAAGTGCAGTTCGATTCATTTGAAGGATATCATCAAGAAGTTCGATATACAAGCATGAGAAGTAGAAGAATACAAAGTTGCGGGAAATAAGAAGGATTATAGACAGGGACAAGATCAAAGTTTCTGGGCATCTATTTCTCTCACATGTGAAGTTACTGGGCTACTGCTGGAAGGTCGAAGTCTCTACTGCTGCATCAAGGTTGAATTTTCTGCTGCTGCATCAAGATCGAAGTTTTTTCTACTGCATCAAGATCGAAGTTTTTGTTGCTACATCATGGTCGAAGTCTCTGCTGCTGCATCAAGGTTGAAGTTTCTGGTACTACTTCAAGATTGAGATAAGTATGCTACTTCAAGATTGAAGTACTGCGGCTTCTAGGTCGAAGATCTGTTGTTGCTATTGGGTCGAAGTTCTGTTGCTGTAAGGACGAAATTCTAGGTCAAAGTTGTTGCTGGAAGGAAAAAGTTCTAGGTCAAAGTTGTTGCTGGAAGGTTATCATCTACAAAAGAAGGGAAGGGCTGACTTGGTGATTGGAGGAATTCTGTGTCTAGCTGAAAGAGTCTTGGATTATCTCGTGAAATTATTGAAGAAAGAGTTGTTGACTAGGTTTTCTCCTAGATAGGGATTTTTCCTTGGCTGTCTGCCTACATCTGGCCTCTTTAATCTTCGTGCTATGGTTTTGGTAATTGCTTGATGAACTGAGATAAAAGAAGAACACAAGAAAGTTAATAAGAACATAAGAATCTCATAAGTAATTATCAAATATAAAGAAAATCTTTCTGCCTTTTTGTTTTTCCAATAGGGAGGACACAAAAAAGCTCTGTGATTGTAAGCCTAAGGGGAGGAATTGATCCAAAAGGCCTATACCTGAAAATCCAAGTGATTATAACATGTATATTCAATAAAAAACCCCTAAAAACTTCACCATCATCGACAAGTGGCAACCAAGGTAAACCTTCGACCCTAATTACAAAGCCTAATCCCAAAGGGATAAAGAGATTCAAACCTATGACCTTCCCATATTAACATATGGATAAATGGATTTTTGTTTTTTGAAAAAATATTATATATTTTATGTTGATTTTAAGAAAAGTTCCACAAATTACTATATTGAAGAACCATCAAAATCTATCACTGGCATGAACTAATTACATAAATTTTTTTATGCCTACTCTACTAGATCCCTTGCTACCTCAATGAACACCCATCTCATCTCCATCATTAGAGACCATAACCATGATAATCATGATACAAGAATAATCGTGCATCACTGTAAGACGTTCCAAAGGTGTCTCCTTCAAGTGTCCTCCCATTGCTAGGTATTAAACTTTCAACAAATCGATTAGGTTTACACTAATGCAATTTGTATGAGGTAAAGTAGAGCATACTTATATCATTATGGATGCTTTCTTGGATTCCCTACATAGATTAGATAAAGCTATCATTGAGATGCAACAAGTTAGGATGAAATGGTACGAGTACCAATTATTGTAATAAGGAAATGCAAGGTTGGAGGTTCAATACACATAATCATTGGTCACATTTAAGATCCACTAGTAGAGGCATGTCCATAAGTATGTTGTGTGCACCCAAAAAGTGCAAATTCCCAAAACATCAATTAATGGAGGCATCTTCATAATTGTGTTCACCTTGGCTAAATAAATCCTTGTTGATTCTTTAACGAATCTTATTTTCAAATTTCCAAAGGAAAAAACAAACTTTGTCAAGGTTGAATGGTACTCTAAAATCTCGATAAAGTTGTAATATCTATGCTAATTGTTGGATGAGATCCAAAATAAATCCATACTCCACCTAATTATCTAAACACGTTTCTAGAAAATTGTGAATGGAACCATCAAAGAGATTTATTGCGCCGGGAGGTGCTCTCTAACCCAATATGGAAGACATGTTGTAATGTCCTATTATGTTGTTATGTTATGTTATCTTTGCATTTTGACTAGGTCAAATTACATAAAAATAAAAAAAATTTAATAAAAATAATAAATTGAGGTAAAATAGTTAATGATATTCTTATGTAAGAGGATATATATATATAACCAACTTATATCCATCTTAACTATAGATCTACCAAGCGCCAAAGAGATTCGATTCCTCTTGACGCTTGGTAGATTCAGAGTTAAGATGGATTTAAGTTGGTAATAAACCAATCCCTATTGATGTAATTATTCATGGGCACCAACCTACTTCACTAAGCCTATTTACTTCTACACAATGTTTGTAGTTACTTTTTCCTTTACCAAGTCGGCTTGTTGCTTCTACTTTCACTAGGTTTGTTAGTTGCATCTACCTTCACTGGGCTATTTCTTTTTTATTCCTTCACAAGGTATACTTCTCCCAAAACTTGTTGCTTTTGGCTTGTTCTCAAGAATGAACTTGCACAACATGCCATGCATCCAATTTTACAAATTTGGTTATGATTTTTTTACCACAGATATTTACATATCTCTTCTTTTTCTTCTCTAGATTTCCCAGAAACATCTCAAAAAGAAAGTTATAGAAAAAATGCCAAGTTCACCTATTTAAAGCATGTTTCAAGAACATTCAGAAACACTAACTCCTCCAACTCATATCTCTAAAATTATAATGAAAAAAAATATAAATTTGTTACCATAGGTACCTTGTGATCTCTTCTTTGTCTCCTCCAAATTTCACCATCTAAGATATCATAGAAAGAAAGTCATAACAAAAATACCAAGCTGAACTCTATGAAGCATGTATTAAGAGCATTAAAAAACGCCCACTTTCTGAGATCATATCTATAAAATTATAGCGAAACTAGATTCTCAAATTTCTACCACTAGTAACTTGAGATCTATTCTTTGTCTCCTCCAAATTTCACAATGCAAAACATCTCATAAAGAAAGTTATAGAAAAAATACTAAGTTGGCTTGCTTGAAGTAGATTTCAAGAGCATTTAGGAAACTTAAATTCCTTGCATATTTCCCAAATTATAGCAAAAAAAAGTTGAAATTTTAACCACAAGTACATGAATATTTTCTATCTATATCGACCACGTTTCATGGTCTAAAACATCCCTGAAGAAAAGCTATAATGAAAATGCCAAGCTAACATGTTTGAAGCAAATTTCAAGATCATTTAGGAAGTTTAACTTAGAACACATTTCCAAAATTATAGCAAATCAAAGTATGAAATTTGAACCACATGTACATGAAGATCTTTTATCTATATCCTCATAGTTTCACAATCTAAAACATCCCAAAAGAGAAGTAATTGCAAAAATACCAAGATGGCATGTTTGAAGCAAAAATTTCAAAAGCATTCAATAAGTCTAACTTCCTCAAATTATATCTCCAAAAGTATAGTGAACCAAGTTTTGAAATGTTAACCATAGGTACATGAATACATTCTTTCTAGCTCCTCTAAGTTTCATGGTTTGAAACATAAAAAAAAAAGGTTATTGCGAAAATGTCAAGATGACTTGTTCACTCCATAAATCACATTTTTTCTTTCACCTTTTTTTCTCCAAGAATCACCCCAAAAATATTCCATAGATCCTCTTGTGAATCTCAAATCTCTTCTTGCTTGGATACACTATAGATGAACTCATATATCCTTTATTTATTTTGTTTCTACATTCATTTATGAGGCCAACTTGTAAAATTGGTTGGGTCAACCTGCTTGTACTTGTGTTGGATCATCATGATGAAATATTTTATATCTCCTCATTCCTATGGAGTTGGAGGGAGTTCCATATACCATTGAAAAGGTCTCAGAATAGGTTTTCCAACCATATATTTGGTGCTCCAATTTGATCTAAGAAATCAGACTCATGAAGCATTCAAAGACAAGGTATCCAAATTATGCATCAAAATCCCCAAAACAATATTTTCCAATATTTAACTTGGACATATGTAGTATCCTCCTATCTTTGACATCAATGGAAACAATATTTCCAACAAAAAAATTTTTCCACCAAAGAAAACCACCATTATAAATAATAACTACATGATATTATTATCATAAAAGGAATCTGAAGAAACCTAACAATTGAAACAATGACAAGCCCAAACTAAGATGTCACACCATTGAATACCACTAGACACATGCTTGTACATATACCTCTTCAATGGAATAAAATCTAAGGATTGGTACTGGAAACTACATTATGTCAATATAATGAGGCCGACTACCAATTGCAATTGCATTATGGCCATATAATGAAACCGACTAGAGCTATGTGGAATTGAAGAATGGGGTGGAACCAATGAAACCCCCCTTCAAATTCTAATCCTTAAATATTGGATTTTATAAAGATCTAATGCAAAATGTTTCCTCCTTTGTAAAAATTTATAGATTTTGAACAACTAACATAGAATTACCATCCTTGACTCATAAACTAATGTCAACACTAACAAGTATCATTCCTCCGACAATCAAGAGTTTGAGACAAAGGGACAACTAGATTTGAGGTTATCATTGAGAAGAAGCTTGCTTAACATTGATGAACACCCATATGCTCAAGTTAACATAAATTGAGATCAATGTCAATGAATATACGTTAGTCAACAATAACTATATTATCTCCCTTCTAGATCTTTGAATCTTTTACTTTACTTGATCCATCATGAATCAATCCTTTCACCTTGGGACTCACATAATTTCCCAAAGATGCTTCAATAGTGGTTGTTAATAAATCCTTCATATTGCTTGATATAGGGTCATATTTGAATTCAGGTGCACATATACATGGATCAAAGTCGACTCCCATGTATTTATTTATTTAATGTCAAATCTCGCTAGCACGATTGGATTTCGAGTGTTTCATTTTCTAAGATAATGAAGGTTCAAAACTCGTGGTACTCCAACGGAGACCCCCAAGAAAATACATCCATGTTAAGTGTTGGTGTGGATCAGGATGGGTGCAATCCACAAGTGATTTTGACAACTTAGATAACCCTGGGCTGTAGTTTCTTAAACCATAGACTAGTTCGACAAGTCACATACACAACAAAAAACAAAAATAATTTTTTTATCTGAATTTTTTCTACAAAAGGTTATTTTTTAAAGATAAACAATTATATATATATATATCTATATCTGATGTGTGAAATTTTGATACGGGAGTTTCATAGTGATTGAGTATATTTAAGGGAAAATAGTACTAATCAAATCTAAGCAAGTTGTGCATTGAATATGTGGCAGGACATATAATTTGTTAAGCCAAAGTCAAACAAAAATAGGTGCGAGTCAAAATACATGATTTTACATGGTGTTAACAATACCAAATGTTGTGGCTCATTTGCATTTACTTTTGAAATATTTCTCAAAACACCAAAAAAAAGCATATATGTTAGAAAATGTAGATTTTTTTGTATACCGAAAAATAATTTTTGATTTATATGTTGGTGTATTAACATTATGTGTGGATATTTGAAGGTGGGTCGAGTCGAGCTTATTTGCGTGCAGAACAGTTCAAGAGTTGGGCCGATTGATGCATTCAGAACATTGCACACAGGTCAGGGTCAAGTCGTGCAAATATACGTGCAGAAAAGTCTTCAGAGGCTTAATCGCAATCACATGTGGAAGGCCTGAACGTATATCGCAAATCACAATCGCAAAGCTCAGGAGGAACAAAACAAGGTTGAATCGCCGAAATGCGAAATGCGATACGAGGACTGGATGCAATATAGTTCAAAGCTCGAATCTAAAGTATTTAAAGTCTGGCCATGGGACCCTCTCGCATATCGCACGTCATAAGCTCAGGAGGGACAACGATCATAAGATAACGAGATTTGCCGAAGTGCGAAGTGCGATAACGAAGTGGACGTGATGCAGCTCAGAACTATGATTTAATATATTCCGATCGCACATCGCACATTGCAAGCTTAGGAGGAATGGCGCTCATGAATATGTTATGAATGCCAAAATGCGAAATGCGATAAAGGGACAGACGCAATAGTTTTCAAAGGAAAAATTGAATTTATTTAAAGTCCAGGATTATGTGCAGTTGTGTTGTTTTATGAAGAAACGTGAACGTGGGTAGTGGACTCGGGTAAGTGACCCAACGCAGAGCAAAGGAGAAGAGAAGACGGAACACTGCGGGCACGAGCAGAAGATGCAGAGTTGGACAGAAGGGGACATGATAACATTGTTTGAAACATAGAGGCATAGGCAGAGTCGGGCAAAAGGAGCATATGGTGGCACTGTTGGAAACACAACAGTTGGGTCAAGTCGGGCAAATATGCGTTATTGCAGAACTATTTGAATACCACATCAGAAACAAAAAAGACATGACAACCAGCGGAAAAGAAAATAATTGAACTGTGGAAGAAATGTAGGGCAAGGATGTTCGATCTATCAGGGAGACACATCAACAACAAATTAGATTCAACAAAATGAATAATATTTCAAGTTTTAATTTTTTTTCTTTATTTGTTAAGATCAAATCTATAGTGATGTCCTCAATTGCAATGTAATAAGTGCTTTCACTGTTTAGGTAGTCGAAGTAGCTTCAAGACGTTCTAACAGTTACAAATTATTTTTGATGTATTTAAGAAATATATAAAGAAAGAAGAAAGGTTTCGAGTTTTGGATCTCTGGAAGAATAAAACTTTGGTACTTACTTTTCTGAGCAATTAATGAAAGAAGCATCAAGTTTCTTGCAATTGTTGATGGTGATTCATTTTTCCTGTGCCATTTTGTGTTCTTTCTTCCTGGATAGAAGTGAAGTAAAGTCGCTGCTGGTCTCTTAATTACATATGTGAGTAAGAGTTAACTAACCTTAATTTGCGCTCCTTCACTCCAACTCCTCTCCCTTCACAAATTCTCTCTGGAACTTAAAAGTAATAGATTCTGTGTTTACAACATATTATTTTGAGTTTCCTCTCTCTCCATAAATTCAGTCTGAAATTTAAAGTGATAGATTTTGTGTTACAACATATCATTTTGAGTTTCTTCTATAGTTCTTCTCCATTTAGATATCAGCAGTTAATGGCATTGTAGAGTCTTTCATTATACCAGATTATTAAGGGTTTTAAAGAATTAGTTTCCAATCGGATTGAATGAAGACCACATGATATAATTACTTCTGTGACACATTTTTAAAAATTGTCTTAAGCACTGATTCCTTTCCACAGCCAAGGAATTGTCTCTTAAGATACAACATTTTCTGGCACCGTTGCAGGGGACGAAGCGACGAAGTTTATTTTCCCTGGGTTTTTCACATTATTTCCTCTGGTTGTTCAGTGAGGAGGAAATATTTGGCTATGTTTTTTATTCTCAGAATTCTGGCTCACAAAAGGCCTCACACGATGTTGAATACCTCATAGCAGAAGGTCCCTGCTTTGTCAGAACCTGAAAGATTGGTTTCTAAAAGGGTTCATAAACCCAAAACCCCCTCAACATCTAGTCCTACACTGTCTTCTCCTGACAGTAGTTATAGTAATCCTTTGTTTAAAGATATCTCTAAAGTACTTCCTTTCTTGGAACAAGATTCACCTTTCACACCAATTTATTTTCAAGAACCTAAGTTGGAAGAACACTCCTTTGAGTATATTTCTTTTACTTTTACTCAAGCTCAACAAAATCCAGTTGCTAGTCCCTCTGCCATTGTCCATCAACCCACTCCCATATTAGTTCTACCTCCACCTCCGTTCATTTTCACATTAGGTTAATCGACTGCATCTAACCAAGGAACAACTAATCAAGGTTCAAACATGGTAGCACCAGCCTTTTTGTTGAACATATATGTTCCACTTAACCTTCCACAACCAATGAATGCGATGCCTCAAGAGTATCTTAAATTACTCCCACTTTTTACTGGAGAAGATGAAATAATTGCAGAAAAACACTTACCTGTGTTTTGTAATTTTTCTTAAAATATGAATGTAGAATACCTTGATGTTGTAATGAGGATTTTTGTTCAGTCTCTGGATGGAGAGGCTAGAAAGTGGTTCAAGGGATAACCAAATAATTCTATTAATACATGGGAAGAACTAGAAAATAAATTCACTCAGAGATGGGGTGAAAAAAGGGATAATGGATATTCACTAACATAATTCAATGCAATCAAAAGAAAACCAGATGAGAATATATTAGATTTTATCAAAAGATTCAATAAATTGTATAATAGTTTGCTTATACAAATGAAGCCCCCTCCTTTTGGAGCAAAGGTGGTTTTTGCTGGGGCTTTTGAAGCCGATTTTAGTTTCACACTTAGAGAAAGGAGATCCCTACTCTAGAGAAGATATAGATAGATTCTTTAGAAATTGAAGCTAATATGATTGCAGCTGGGAAGGTGAAAGGGAAACAACCAGTCAAGAGAAGGGGAAAGCAAAAGAAGAATCATCACAAGATCAAAGAATTGAATATATGACAAAGGTGATAAAAAAATTGTCAAATAAGCTAGTAAGATGGAATTGGAAAGTAAAAAGTCGCAAAGAAAAGTACAACAAAATCGAGGAGGATTTAACCCTAAATTCAGAAGACAACCCCTGCAAATTTTGCACAGGGAAAGAAAAGATCAAGACCAAGTTCAAGCACCATTGTATATAGAAGCAGCACCCAGAGAGTCAACAGAAGATGACCAAAAGGAGTTTGAAGATCAAATATCTACTATGTACACAATAGAAGAGGATGAAGAGGAAGATTGTGAAGGAGAATATACTAAAGCTGAATTATCTTTTGCTGAAGATGAGATGAATAAATACTGTAAAAAATTTGCAAATTTATGCAGGCTGAGTTGCACAAGAAGTATAATTTGAGATCAAGGAAAATATCAAGGCTACAAGACACTGAGGGTGAAAAACAAGACCATGACCCTCCTCCAATGGCGACTCCACAACAAAAGGAACCTATAAAACAAGTTAGTAATGGGAAGCAACCTATAAATTTAGTTAATAGAACAAATGTGCAGCAGGGTGAACCTTCCCAAAGAAAATTAGTTGATACTAATATTTAGGAGAGAGTTGTTCGTGTACCCGAACAAGCGGAAAATTCTAGAAAGAGTGAAGAACCTGAAAAGAATGTTAAACAAACTCATGCTTTCAGTTTGACAAAAGAGTTAGAGAAGTTAAAAATTCAGGTACCTATTCTAGAATTAGCTAAAATACCAGTCTACAAGAAAGAAATTTCAGAATTTATTATTCTCACACAGATTGAAGATATAAGTGACACTGTGAACTTACAAGAAGAGAAGCCAGTGGTCACCTTTGGTTTGCATGTAGAAGAAGTAGATCCTTCTGTTCCACCATTCTATATTTCTCTGTTGCTTCATGATTTTACTCTCCATAATTGTATGTTGGACTCCAGAGGATCCCATAATCTCATGCCATTGTCTGTTATGAAGGAACTAAAATTGCATATTAACAAACCTTACAGGGATATACATTCATTTGACTCCAAAAGGGTGAAGCGTGATGGGTTAATTCAATATCTCGTAGTTTCTTTGGCACAAATTCCAGCAAAGAGTATAGTCATGGATGTAGTCGCTGCTGACATTCCAGCCAGGTTTGGAATGCTCCTGTCAAGATCTTGGGGAGAAAAGTTGGGAGGTGTTCTAAAATTAGTTTTCACTTATGCTATCATTCCTATTTTCAATGGGGAAGAAAGGAGATTGTATAGGGAAACAAGGTTTGTGAAGACCACTACCAAGAAAAATGCAGGAAATTCCCCTATTTATAGTTAAGAAACATAATATCTTTGATGTTTCATGCTGCATGAAGATGCAGAAGATGAAGATACAGGGAAGCAACTCTCTTCAGCAGTTGTAAATAATGAACTGCATTCAAATAAGATTTGGAAATTTTATTTTGATGGTGCCTACTCCAAGGATGTCATACGAGCTAGATTCTTGTTGATATCACTAGAAGGTAACCTCATGCCTTTTTCTTTTAATTTATAATTTGATTCAATAAACAACGTGGCTGAGTATGAGGCCTTAATTTTAAGCCTTCAAGTTGCTAAACAGATGGGAGTTCAATGTATTTAAATTTTCGGTGACTCTGAATTGATAATAATACAGATTAAAAATCATTGTCAAACCAAGGATTCGAGATTAAGATCATCCAGAAATGAAGTTTGGGATCTGATAGAGAACTATTATGAAGCCTTCAATCTTGATTCACATTTCCAAAGGGAGAATGAGTTTAGCGAGATTCAAAGGTTAAGGTATGAGATTGAAATTAGACATAGACTCTCTATTCCTGACAATGTGAAACGTTGGCAGGTGTTTGAAGATGATGAACAGATAAATCATTTCTTGACAATGATTGGAAACTTTGAAGATGCTGAGATAGATCAAGAAGAAGAACAGACAGAGCAGAAAGGAGAGATAAGAAACCTTAAGTAGTCAATAGGTGAGCAGAGTATTATCCAATTGAAATATAGTATACTCCCTAAAGGATTGGTTCCCCTCGAAAGACTATTTGATTCTAATGATGTGTTGTTGATTCAAAGAAAATATATCAAGAGGAAGAGATGGAAGAGTGTAATTTGGGAACTCAGTAGAAGCCAAAAATGGTGAAATTATTCAAGGATGTTCCCAAAAATTATAAAGAAAGATACATTGATCTGTTTAAGAAGTATATGGATGTGTTTGCTTAGTCATATGAAGAATTGAAAACGTATGATAAAAGCATAATACATCATAAGATCCCATTGAAAGAAGGAACTAAACCACACAGAAAAAAGCTCAGACAGATTAATCCATTACTATTAGCTCCAATTGAAAAGGAAATGAAGAAATTGCTGCAAGAAAAAATCATAGTTCCTCTCAAATATTTGGATTGGGTTTCTAATCTAGTTCCCATGAGGAAGAAAAATGGAGAGATAAGATTGTGCATAGACTTCAGGAATTTGAATAGAGCATCTCTAAAGGATAATTATCTTTTACCTAAGATGGATTATGTATTACAAAAAGTGACAGGAGCTTATAGGATGTCCATGATTGACAGATTCTCTGGGTATAATTAGGTGGCAATGGATAAGGAAGATAAGAAAAAGACAACTTTCACAACCCCCTGGGGTACTTTTATGTATGCAAGAATGCCATTTGGTCTTATGAATGCAGGTGCAACTTTTTAGAGGGCCATGGACATGACGTTTTTAGGTGACAAGTATGTGGTTATATATCTGGATGATGTAATGGTTTTCTCAGGGTCAGATGATGAACACCTGGAACATCTGCAAATTTTTTTTGAAAAATGCAGGAAGTTTGGTCTGTCACTAAACCCTAAGAAATATTTGTTTGCCTCAGAAGAAGGTAAACTACACTGGTCAGAAGTTGTCAGAAGTGTCAATTTTTTGCAGAAAAGAAGAGACTTGCTATGTCACCTCTCATTCCAGAATTCATAGAGGAGCTTTTCAAGCAGTGGGGAATGGACTTTATTGGAGAGATCAATCCACCATCTAGTGGGCAGTTCAAATGGATTCTAACTGCTACTAATTACTTCACAAAGTGGGTTGAAGCAATCCCCACCAAGAAAGAAAATGACCAAGTGGTGATGAAGTTTTTGGAGGAGAACATCTTCAGTAGGTTTGGTTGTCCAGTCAAGATTGTAACTGATAATGCTCAGGTATTTAATTCTGCTCGATTCATTAATTTATGTCAAACATATAATGTAATTTTGTCACATTCCACAACCTACCATCCATAAGGGAATGGATTGGAAGAGTCTTCAGACAAGACATTGGTCAAGATTTTGAAGAAAACAATCATTGAAAATAAAAAAGACTAGGACTCAAAATTAAAATTTTCTCTTTGGGAAGTTCGAGTAACTACTAGGAGGTCCACTAGCAAATCACATTTTGAGTTGGTATATGGAACTCAGCCATTGTTTCCTAGTCAGTTGGCCAAACCAGTGATTGCTTTCCTTTAAGAAACTCAGGAAGAACCTAATGCTCTAGTAAGAAGAATGAATAAGGTGATTGAGTTAAATGAAAACAGAGACGAAGTTAGAGAGAATTTGATTACTTATCAGGAAAAAATGTAGTCTATTTTTGACAGGAAGGCGAAAGAAATCCTCTTTCATGCAGGAGATTTAGTACTGAGATGGGGTACTAGAAGGGAGGATAAAGGAAATCATGGTAAGTTTGACCCTCTCTGGTATCGTCCATACAGAATTTTTGAATCCATATCAAACAATACTTTCATCCTAGAAGATTTAGATGGAGAATCTCTACAACTGCCTGTGAATGGGCAATATTTGAAGCATTATTTTGAGCATTAAAAGTCAACATTCCACCATTGTAAATATCAGATTGCTCATTTTTCATATGTCACCAAGCAATATTAGACTCCATGCCCAATGGATAAGGAACTAATCTACGGTTCTTAACGCTTTCATGGAAAAAAGCACTATCCTTGAGTGGAGCCAGATGTTGTGGTTCATTTGCATTTACTTTTGAAATATTTCTCAAAACACCCAAAAAAAACATATTTGTTAGAAAATGTAAAATTTTTTGTATACCGAAAAATAATTTTTGATTTATATGTTGGTGCATTAACATTATGTGCGAAGTGAAGGCAGGTTGAGTCGGGCTTATTCGTGTGTAGAACAGTTCAAGAGTCAGGCTGATTGATGTGTTCAGAACATCGCACAGAAGTCAGGGTCAAGTCGTGTAATTATATGTGTAGAATAGTGTTCAGAAGCTTAATCGCAATCACATGAGGAAGGCCTGATCGCATATCGCAAATCACAATCACAAAGCTCAGGAGGAATAGAACAAGGTTGAATCGTCGAAATGTGAAATGCGATATAGTTCAAAGCTCGAATCAAAAGTATTTAAAGTCCGACCATGGGAACCTCTCGTATATCGCACATCGCAAGCTCAAAAGGGATAACGATAATAAGATAACAAGATTCGCCGAAGTGCGAAGTGCGATAACAAAGAGGACGTGATGTGGCTCAGAACTATGATTTAATATATTCCGATTGCACATCGCACATCGCAAGCTCAGGAGGAATGACACATGAATATGTTATGAATGCCAAAAAGCGAAATGAGACAAAGGGATAGACGCGATAGTTTTCAAAGGAAAATTTGAATTTATTTAAAGTCCAGGATTATGTGCAGTTGTGTTTTATGAAGAAACGCGAACACGGGCAGTGGACTCGGGTAAGTGACCCAACACAGAGAAAAGGAGAAGAGAAGACAGAAAATTGCGGGCACGAGCAGAAGAGGCAGAGTCGGGCAGAAGGGGACATGATAACATTGTTTAAAACAGGAGGCATAGGCAGAGTCGGGCAAAAGGAGCATATGGTGGCACTGTTGGAAACAAAACAACTGGGTCAAGTCGGGCAAAGATGCATTATTGCATAATTGTTTGAATACCACATAAAAAATAGAAAAGACATGAAAGTCAACAGAAAAGACAAATATTGAACTCTGGAAGAAATGTAGGGTAAGGATGTCTGATCTGTCAGGGAGACACATCAACACTTCAGGGAGACGCATCAAGAACAAATCATATTCAGCAAAAAGAATAATATTTCAAGTTTTAATTTGTTTTCTTTATTTTTTAAGATCGAAGCTATAATGATGTCGTCAATTGCAATGTAAGAAGTAGTTTTAACAGTTTAGGTAGAATAAGTAGTTTCAAGAAATTCTAGCAGTTATGAATTTTTTTTGATGTATTTAAGCAAGATAGAAAAAAAGAAGAAAGTTTCCGAGTTTTGGACCTCTGGAAGACTAAAAATTTGGTACTTACTTTTTTGAGGAATTAATGAAAGAAGCATCAAGTTTCCTACAACAATTGATGGTGATTCATTTTTCCTGTGCCATTTTGTGTTCCTTCTTCCTGGAATGAAGTGAAGTAAAGTAGCTGACGGTCTCTTAATTACATCTGTGAGTAAGAGTTAAATAACCTTAATTTACGCTCCTTCACTCCAACTCCTCCCCCTTCACAAATTCTCTCTGGAACTTAAAAGTAATAGATTCTGTGTTTACAACATATTATTTTGAGTTTCCTCTCTCTCCATAAATTCAGTCTGAAATTTAAAGTGATAGATTCTGTGTTACAACATATCATTTTGAGTTTCTTCTACAGTTCTTCTCCATTCAGATATCGCCAGTTAATGGCATTGTAGAGTCTTTCATTATACCAAATTATTAAGGGCTTCAAAGAATTAGTTTCCAAAGGGATTGAACGAAGACCGCCTGATATAATTACTTCTATGACACATTTTTAGAAAATGTCTTAAGCACTGATTCCTTTCCACAGCCAAGGAATTGTCTCTTAAGATACAACACCAAACATGCTTGGAAAAGATACATCTATGGAATTTGAACATGAATGACTAAGAATACAATGATGATTTCACAATATTTATTGTGGTTGATTTTTCAAATATGACACATTTCCTACATTGCAAGAGGACCAATGACGTGAGTTATCTTATTCAGCTTATCTTTGAGGAGTTTGTGCGATTATATGGCTTATTGGAGATGATGACATCAATTAGTGATCCAAGACTCGTTTTTTTGTAAGAGACTAGAATATGTTGGCAACAAAGTTGTTCTATAGTTAACATATTTACTCATACAATTAAAAAAAACAAATAAAAGTGTTTGATCAAAGTTGCAAAAATATTTTGAGATGTTTAGTTGAAAATAGGTTAAAACTATGTGATAAGTTTTGGTACAAGTAGAATTTGCGTATAGTTGTTGGGATAGTAGGCCTATATGAATTTCATCATTCATGATTGCATATGGAAGTAACCCAAAGGATTGTAGACTGAAGTGAATATATTTATGGAGGCATAGAAGGATGATGATGAAAAAATATTTACAAAACATATGATGAAATTGTATTTGAAAGTCTAAAAAAAATTAAAAGAGAAAAAAGAAAAAAAGATAGACTGTGCATATACTCACATGAGATGTAAGACTTTTGAGGTTTTTCATTTTTCCATAGTGAATTTAACAAATCAACATTACGCCATTAACACCTACTAATTTGAATGTGAGCGAGATCAAAGGATTGTGTAATTAAAATATACTTTGAATAAGGGGGTTTTTACGCCTCAAAAGTATTACATATAGGGGAAACCAACTAGTAAAACCCCCTTAAGTCTACTTGCATTAATTAGATGAATAAATAATGTATTGCAATTTCTAGCTCGCTCTGAGCTCAACCTACAAGTGAGTAACCTTCTCTCTCCTCAATGAGAAGCTATGACCTAGACTTAGTCAATTTTTGCCTCTGCTTGAGCCCCTATTTCCTTGTGAAAATCATGAGGAATTAGGCCCCTATATTTTAGGAATTTTCCTCCAATTGATTGTACAATTCCCAAGGTTAATATGCAACACCTGTACACTCAAGACTAGTCTACAACTGATGTTACACTTCCTTGGAATCTCCACCCACAGGCAGGGAACTCAAATTGTTACATCTTTGATGCGGGGGCATTAGACACAGCCGGCAATCATGGGAGTTTTCCATGTTGTGGCTAGGAAAGATTGAGAACATTAGTGTAACAACTAGTGTCAATACCTGTTGTCTATGTTATTTAGATCGGTTAGAATTTGTAGAAGTCGAGCAGTTAGGTTCGATCCAGCGTCATATTCAATTAGTTGAACAATTGTATTAGGTTTTGGCTTTCTAAATCGGTCCTCACGGAGGACTGAAAGAGTCACACTATAATGTATATAATTGTATCCTTCGGATGTACATGGGTAGGAAAGAAAAGAATAGAAGAGATACATAATAAAAAACTTTATGCATTGTCGATTGCTTCCAATTAAATGAATTTCAGTCCTGTTGGTTGTCTAATTGTCTTGAAATGTTAATTGTGTGGAGTTTTGTTTGATTGCGAGGCAATTGTGTATTAGGAATTCCGTTCTCTGTCTTGAATTCCTGTAAATTTTTGGATAACCCTGTGAAATTATCCCACCGCAGGCGAGGCCTGTGTAGTGAAATAGTGATTATGGAATCCTGTTTAATGTTGGTGAGATTCCCGTATAAAGAAAAAAATTTCGTTTGTTGTGTTAATCGAATTCCCCAACCGGAGATTAAACCCGGGGTTAATAAACAAGGAAATACATAGGAGAACACAACCCTGACTTAACCTTGGTTGAGCACTGTAGAAAAAACCACGGCGGATTTACAAAGGCGGATTGCCCCCCCATCGCACTGCTTTTGCGGCGTAGGTGGTATTTTTTGAATTGGAGTGATTCCATACAGGAATCGACACATGGCAAGGGACCCATTTCAAAACCGCTGGTTAAAACGCGCCATCGCATGTTATCCCTCGTACCAGGACGCCAAGTGAAATCGCTCAGAGTCGTTGATCTGGGTAAAGGCAATCGGACGGTGGTCGCCTGCCATAGATGCTCGAACGATAACGGAGGTGCGTGGACGATAAAAGAGGTATGGTGCATGCGTTTGATTGGTCCATCAAGTTATAGGTGGGGCCGAATCCATGGGCTATTATAAATTCTTTTGTTCATAAAGTGTTGGGCTATTAATATAAAATCCCACCGGATAATAACATTATTGCCAAGGGCTATTACACAGTTAATTATTAAAACACAGCGAATGGATTTATTATAAAGTTGCGAATATGTTTAATTGCCAATTTCTTTGAAATTGATAAACGAAAGAGAAGCAACCAGAGCCACGTCACAGTTGACCAACCTCTCCTTTGGGCGACTTTTCGGTTTGTTCGCGTCGTGAGTGGCTTACTTGGTATGCGAGATTGTTTTGCTGACATGGCAATCCGAGTTGGTAGAGGTGTTGGCAGAAGAAGACCTGTTGCCAACGCTGAGGTGTTGGGGATTTTGCAGAGGGTCGAGGCCAGAATGGATGTCATAGAGCGAAGACAAACCAGAGATCCTGAAGATATCAGCGAACCTGAGATAGAAGAAGCTGAAGAAAATGTTGAAATTCCTCCTGACATGAGACTCCTTAGAATTATTCTGGGGTCTGCCGTTAAGCCCAGAATTGAAGTGTCGAGTTATGCAGGGGGACTGAATCTAGAGGAGCTGGTGGATTGGATAAATGAAATGAATAAATGCTTTGATTATGAAGAAATAAGCGAAGATAAAAGGGTCAAGTTTGTGGTGACCAAGCTGAAGGGACATGCTACACTTTGGTGGGATGGAGTGCAGGCAGAAAGGAGGAGAGTTGGCAAGCAGCCTATCAAGAGCTAGACCAGAATGATGGCTAAATTAAAAGGTAAATTCTTGCCTAGTGATTACCAGTTGACATTGTATAAGCAAATGCAGAACTTGAGACAGAGGTTGATGACAGTAAAATAATACACAAAGGAATTCTACAGAGTGAGCATAAGAGCTGGGCAATTTCAGGACACACCGGAGAAGACTACCAGATATGTGAATGGTCTCAAGCTGGAGATCCAAGATGAGATTGGCCTTCTATCTTCTAAGACAGTGGAAGTGGCTTACCAGATGGCCTTGAAAGCAGAGGAGAAACTTCTGAGGAAACAATCTGCCAAGAAGAGAGGTACTTTCCATGGAAAGGGAAGTAAGGGTGGTAGAGGAAAGCCTGCTACACCCAGGGATGGAGCTAACAGTAGCTCACCTCAGAATGCATCTACAGAGGATGATGCAAGGGGCAGAGGGGGTTCTTACAGAGGAAAAGGAAGAGGAGGCAGAGACAGAGGCAGAGGTAGAGATTTGAGGTGTTATAGATGTCAACAAGTGGGGCATAAGCATTATGAGTGTCCAGAGAATGTGGGTGTTGATCCAAGGAATGCTGTTGTTGCCCAGACTGGAGAAGAGGCAGAAATTGAAGAAGAAATTCTTCCAGAGAGGGGAGAATCCTTGGTGGTAAATAAGGTCCTGTTGAAGCAAGCCAAAGAGGTCACTGAGTCTGCACAAAGGAAGACTTTGTTTAGGAGCATAACAATAGTCCAAGGAAATCTTTGTAACTAGTTATTGATAGTGGCGAGTGTGATAATTTGGTTTCCACTGAGGTGTTAGAAAAGTTGAAGCTGAAGACTAGGGAGCATCCAACTCCCTATAAGGTGTCCTGGCTGCATAAAGGGCACCAGCTGGTTGTAAAAGAACAGTGCGAAATAGAGCTGCAAATGGGCAAGTACAAGGACAAGGTTTTGTGTGATGTAATGCCCATGGATGTGTGTCATATACTGTTGGGTAGACCTTGGCAGTTTTACAGAGCAACAGTGCATGATGGCAAGAAGAACACTTACAAATTCTTCAAAGATGGGGTACACCATACATTGATTCCCATGGAAGAAGGAGAGCCATCCAGCAGAGTGATTGATCCAAAGACCTTGTTGCTGAGCAAGAAGGAATATCTACAGTAGATAGGAGAAGAAGAGGCAAGCTTTGATTTAGTTTGCAAACCTAAAGTGGTTCTTACTTCTACAAAGATTTCTGATTTGCCAGTAGAAATACAAGAGATGTTAGATGATTCTTGTGACATTGTTTGGGATGATTTACCTGATGAGCTGCCACAGTAAGAAGAATCAGCCATCGAGATAGATTTTATCTGGTTCTAATCTGCCAAATAAGGCAGCCTACAGAATGACTCCCACAAAAAATGAGGAAATCAGGAGACAAGTACAAGAATTGGTGGACAAGGGACTGATCAGAGAAAGTTTGAGTCCATGTGCAGTACCAGCAGTATTGAGCCCAAAGAAAGATGGAGGCTGGAGGATGTGTATTGATTCCAGAGCAATCAATAAGATCACAATCAAGTATAGATTCCCTTTGCCCAGAGTTGAGGATTTGATGGACTGTTTGAGTGGTGCTAAATATTTTTCAAATATAGATTTAAAAAGTGGATATCATCAGATCAGAATAAGAGAGGGTGATGAGTGGAAAACTGCCTTTAAAACAAATGAAGGATTATATGAATGGATGGTCATGCCTTTTGGGTTGTCAAATGCACCTAGCACTTTCATGAGACTTATGAATGAAGTATTGAAGGAATTCATTGGTAAATTTGTGATAGTATATTTGGATGATATATTAGTTTTCAGCAGAACTAAAGAAGAACATTTAAGGCATCTTAATCATGTCTTGAAGAAGCTGCACCAAGAGAAACTGCTGATAAATTTGAAGAAATGCTCATTCATGAAAGAGGAGTTGGTGTATTTGGGGTTTGTTGTTTCTGCAGAAGGATTGAAGATGGACCCAGAAAAGGTTAAGGCAATTGTGGAGTGGCCTTCACCCAGGAATGTTTTTGAGGTAAGAAGTTTCCATGGACTTGCTAGTTTTTACAGAAAGTTTATAAGGAACTTCAGTAAGATCAATGCACCCATAATTGAAACAATAAAGAAGAGCAAACAGCCATTTAAGTGGACTGCTGAAGCAGAAAGAAATTTTAAAATTTTGAAGCAAAAGATAACAGAGAAGCCTATTTTGATTCTGCCTGATTTTACTAAACCATTTCAAGTGAAGTGTGATGCCAGTGGAGAGGCCATTGGAGCTGTGTTGAGTCAGGATGATAGGCCTATAACATATTTCAATGAGAAGCTAAATGACACCAGGAGAAAGTATTCCTCTTATGAGAAGGAATTCTATGCAATTTTTCAGGCACTGAAGAAATGGAGACATTATTTGATGTCCAGGGAATTTGTATTGTATTCTGACAATCATGCTTTGCAGTATATTGTACAACAGCCCAAGTTGAAACATAAGCATGCTAAATGGGTTGAGTATCTCCAAAGTTTTAATTTTGTCTTGAAACATATAAGTGGCCAAGCCAATAAAGTAGTTGATGCTTTGAGTAGGAGACACATGCTTGTGCAAGAAACTAATTTTGAAGTTGCAGGATTTGATTTTCTTAGGGAATTGTATAAAATAGATCCAGATTTTAAGGAAGCATTTGAGGCATGTAGTAACCTTGTCTTAACAGATAGAAGCCAGTGGCTGGATTATTTCCTGCAGGAGGACTTGTTATTCAGAAGAAGCCAACTATGTGTACCAAAGTGTTCCATGAGAGAAAATTTGATCAAAGAGAAGCATAGTGGAGGACTTGCTGGACACTTTGGTACTGATAAGACTTATGAGCAGCTGAGTCACTTTTATTTCTGGCCCAAGATGAGAAAAGAAGTGGATAAGTTTGTGAAGAACTGCAAAATTTGTCAGTATGCTAAAGGAAGGAGTCAGAATGCCGGATTGTACACTCCCTTGCCTATTCCAGACAGGCCTTGGGACATGGTGAGTATGGATTTTGTTCTAGGATTACCCAAGACTCAGAGAGGGAATGATGCAGTCTTTGTTGTGGTGGATAGATTCTCCAAGATGGCACATTTTATTCCATGTTATAAAACTAGTGATGCCACCCATGTTGCTAACTTGTTTTTCAAAGAAGTTGTTAGATTGCATGGGTTACCCAGGAGCATTGTTTCAAACAGAGACACCAGATTTGTGGGGCACTTTTGGAGGAAACTGTGGAAGAAACTTGGTACCAAACTAAGTTTCAGCTCAGCTTATCATCCCCAGACTGATGGACAGACTGAAGTGGTGAATAGGAGTCTGGGAAATTTGTTGAGAAGTCTTGCAGGAGAGCATCCCAAGCAGTGGGATCATATTTTGCCCCAGGTGGAGTATGCATATAATGACTCACCAAACAGGAGCATAGGGCAGAGTCCATTTCATATTGTTTATGAAATGCACCCCAGAGGAATATCAGAGTTAAGAAATCTGGGAGGAGCAGAGCTAAGGAGTGCAGATGGTGAGGAATTTGCTTCAGAGATCCAGGCCATACATGAAAAAGTGAAACAAGAATTACAAGGCAGCAACATCAAATATAAGAGCAGAGCAGACTTGAGCAAAAGGGAAGTTCATTTTGAAATAGGAGATTTGGTTTTGGCACACTTGAGGAAGGAGAGATTCCCAAAGAAGTAGTATAACATATTGAAGTTCAAAAATATTGGGCCATGCAAGATACTTAGAAAGTTTTCTGCAAATGCTTATGAGATTGAATTGCCACCTGATGTTGGAATATCTCCCATTTTTAATGTCGCAGATCTGTACAAGTATGAAGATGATGGTGCAGAAGAAGGGTCAGCAGACAAGGGACAGATTGAGTGGAAAGAGCAGCTACCTCCAGCACATCCATTGCAACCAGAGAAGATATTGGATAAAAGGGTGTTCAGAAGGACCAGAGGACGAGAGTACTTTCAGTACTTGATCAAATAGAAGGATAAGCTAGAGGAAGATGCCACTTGGATGACTGAAGAAATGTTGCAGAAGATAGGCAGATCAGTGGAAGAGCTCATGGACAGGAGCCCATGAAGAAAATTTCACTCGGGAGTCTGATGCAGGGGCATTAGACACTAGCCAGCAATGTAGGAGGTTTTTCCACATGTTGTGGCTGGGAGAGTTCGAGAACATTGAATTGTAACAGCTAGGTGTTAGTACCTCAGCTGACTGTGTTATTTATATCAGTTAAAATTTGTAGAAGTCGAACAGTTAGGTTCGATCCATCTGTCATATTTCAATTAGTTGAACAATTGTAATTAGGCTTTTGGCTTTCTAAACCGGTCCTCACAGAGGAACCGAAGAGTCACAGTATAATGTATATAATTGTATCCTTCAGATGTATAGGGGGTCGAGAAGAAGAATAGAAGAGAGATTTTGCAATAAAACTTTATGCATTGTCGATTGCTTCCAATTAAATGAATTTCAGTCCTGTTGGTTGTCTAATTGTCTTGAAATGTTAATTGTGTGGAGATTCGTTTGATTGCGAGGCAATTTTGTATTAGGAATTCTGTTCTCTATCTTGAATTCCTGTAAATTGTTGGATAACCCTGTGAAATTATCCCACCGCAGGCGAGGCCTGTGTAGTGAAATAGTGATTGTGGAGTCCTGTTTAATGTTGGTGAGATCCCCGTATAAAGGAAAACAATTATGTTTGTTGTGTTAATTGAATTCCCCAACCGGAGATTAAACCCGGGATTAATAAACGAGAAAATAAATAGGAGAACACAACCCCGACGTGAACCTTGGTTAGTCACTGTACAAAAAAACCGTGAGTGGTTTTGGAAGGTGGATTGCCCCATTTCGCACCGCTTTTGGTGTATAGGCGGTAATTCCCTGAATGTGGGCGATTCCATAGACTATTTGACACATGGCTAGGCTACTGTTCCAATACCACCAGTTAATGTGCGCCATTTCACGTTATCCCTCGTACCAGGACGCCGAGAGAAATCGCTTAGAGTCGTTGATCTGGGCAAAGGAAATCGGACGGTGGTCGCTTGCCGTAGATGCTCGAACGATAACGGAGGTGCGCGGATGATAAAATAGGTACAGTGCACGTGTTTGATTGGTCCATCGAGTTATAGGTGGGGCCGAATCCACGGGTTATTATAAAGTCTTTTGTTCATAAAGTGTTGGCTATTAATATAAAATCCCGCCGGATAATAACATTAAGTCCAAGGGTTATTACACAGTTAATTTTTCAAACACAACGAATGGGTTTATTATAAAGTTGCGGATATCTTTAATCGTCAATTTCTTTGAAATCAATAAATAAATGAAAGAGAAGAAACCAGAGCCACGTCACAGTTAGACCAAACTCTCCTTTGGCGACTTTCGGTTGTGGTGGCGTCACATGCATAATATGGCGGTTGATTGATTAGTTAACTAGATGATCACTGAGTTAGAATGTTATCCCACTACACAACTGACCTCCAACTAGTTCTATAAACTGTTAGAATTAGATTAATCGAGTATAACTAGAAATAACCGAACTGGATTGCTATATATTAGCAATAAACACATGCAAACTAAACTCCAAGCCCACTAACTTGAATTTACTAAGCTAATTGAGTGACAAGATCCATGTCACCTCAATTAACTGCCTCCAAGTTATTTGTTAATGTGGAAATTTTGAATTTTCTTAATTTGACCTCTTAGCAAGAAAGGGATTATCAACCACCCCTATCCTGCACCTGTGAAATGCATTGTAGCACTATCTCTCATTATTATTGTTGCACCACAACAACTGCAACTGAGAAGCATAAAAAAAAACACTGAATCAACTGTGTTTGCAACTGTCTACTAGGAAAACGATGTTGCTACTGACTCTTCTATCAGCCTCACAACACTCCTTTGCACTCCTTAGTATCTCATCGGCACCGACTCTTATTACTGAATACAGTGGGCCCTTATAGGAAGTAACGATCCATGAGGAGGGCACCTCAGTGGACCTTGCCCAAATTTCTAGAACTTTGGGACAAAGGATCTACATCGCCCCACCTCACTCATAGATATATAGTTACAATTTCTCTCTTTTCCCACTTGGATCAAACTCTCCTTCTACTAGAGGTATCTAATTGGTCCTCATCATCATCATCGTATTGGTCAGCCCAATGGCCAACTAGCTTAGGCTCCATCTTGAGAGCTCTATCATGCTCCCTCTCAACCACCACATCTCTAATATTTGCCTTGCTCCTCAAAAATTGCACATTCTCCCCATCTCAAGTTTATACACGTTCTTTGACTTGAACACCTATCTACTTCACCGGCCTCCTAGCTATGTGTTCCTCAAAATACTTTCTTTACTGAAGATCATATCATAGCCCACCTTCAAAACTCAAGCATGTAAGAGATGAGGTTCTTCTTCAAGCCCGATACAAACATGACATATTTGAGGCAAAGAGGGGATCCAAACTCCTCTTAAAGGTTAATGTACTCAACTCACACTATACCTTCGCCGCCCCCAAATTCAATATGCTGAGGGAGATCTTCTCGCTCCGTGCTCACCGAAAATCCTCGACACTCGTATGTGGAACGGTGCACCTAAGTCCAAGTACCACACGCTTCCATTTTAGTGTTTTCCATGCATGTGATCTAGTAAAATCTAGCTCGAATCCGTGAAGCCAAAGCTTCACTTGTTGCTCCTCCTAAGTTCTTGCTAGAATTTTTGTGTGGACACTTTGTAGCATGTACTCTGTAATTCACTTCCATAATCATAATCAAGCATTTATGTTAAGTTTTTCTTGCCCCCTTGGCTGAATTCTTGTTTGGTTTGAGATTTCTTCCCTTTTCCTCCTTTCACTTTCCAACCAATGCACAGATTTCTTCATTTTCTCCCTTGGATGAACTTTCATCTATGGTATTTTTCCTGATCTCTTCTTGTACCAAATCGTATAAGTGTTCCCAATTCGGTAATTTCTCCCTCCTGTTCACCATGTCTTGGTAGCTATGCCAACTTTTGGGAAGGCCTAGAAGAGTTAGGCGCACCAAGACATCTTCTGTAATATTCATGTTGATTTTTATAGCAATGGAAAGTGTTCCAGGTCTCAAATTTTGAGGAGAGGCTTGGACAACAGTATTCCAGAGAACCCATAAATTATTTGTGGAAATTTCACTCGGACTTTGCTGTATTAAAATAATTAATTATTTTAATGTAATCCCTAAGTCTAAACTTAAGGAAATTAAATAATTAAAGGTCATTAATAAAGCAGAGTGTGAATATTCTAGAAAACAAAGATCAAATCATCTATCAGCTACTGATTAAGGATATAATCTGGGCCGTTGATTCAT
This sequence comes from Pinus albicaulis, assembly GCA_034641835.2. Lineage (NCBI taxonomy): Eukaryota > Viridiplantae > Streptophyta > Pinopsida > Pinales > Pinaceae > Pinus > Pinus albicaulis. The sequence continues at coordinate 1,773,413,085 of CM076580.1, forward strand.
CAACGATAAGACTATAAGAGGAGGCTTGAGGGTCATTTCGAAATTAAGCCAGACACATTCTCAGTCCCGAAGGAAATCGATTCTGAAGCAAGAGGATTCGATTTCACTGGGTGACTTTGTAGAGGTAGGGTTTGCAGAGACAGAAGGAGGAGGGAGAAGTCAGTAGACAGTGAAAAAGAAAGGCAGAAAGACGCAGGGAAGGCAGCGCTGATCAGCAGCACTAGCCCTCCACGTAGGATTACTCACTCTAGGCTGGGATTGCACAGAGAAGCTACACAGACTGACACAGAGGGTGCAGGAGGTCATCCTGTGTGTCGAGAATTCTTCCAGAGTGTCTAGAAAATTCACATCAGGTTTATTTTGCTCGTCAGGACTTCTGTAAATGATCTTTTCACTGCTGAAGATAAATACAAACCCTCATCTGCTGCACCAGTTTTCCCACATTGGCTTTTTCTGGGGACAATTTTCCAAAAATAACTATGTTCATGTGGTTGTTTCTATTGTGCTATATGCGTTATTTTTGTTCTTCTACTTTTGATTAGAGTGAAGTACTACAACTGTATTTATTTCAAAATTTACTAAAGCATCTGTAAATAACTTATCAAATAAGTAGGAGAAATAAATCAAATACTGCAGCAATAATTTTCATAGTGAAATTTTCACATGGTATCAGAGCAAAAGGCAAAAGACAGAAAAGGGTGTTCTGCAATGGAAAGAATATCCGACGGTGACAAAACTCGGAAGGATTTACGCAATTCCTCAGAGCACATAGAGCAACAAGGAGAGTATGAATTATCTGTTATGGCATCCAGACTAGAGGAGGATTTCGCTTGTGTGACAAGCATGACCTCTCCAAGAGTTTGGTATATTGACAGTGGAGCATCTGCTCATATGACGGGAGTTCGAGAATGTTTCTCGAGCTACCAAGAAGAGCAGATGAATTTTCAGATCACAATGGGAAACAATGCCAAATGTACCTCGTTGGAAGAGGTACCATAATATTTCAGACAGAAGTTGGCAAGAAGATTCAGGGTACAAATGTTCTGCATGTGCCGGGTTTGGGGATGAATTTACTCTCGGCGTCTCAGCTCCAGAATAAAGGTTATGACGTATAATTGATTGGAAATAAAGTTTATGTCAAAAAACCTAGCTGGAAAAGAAAGGCACAAATCGGAGTAAGGAGCCATAAGTTATATAAACTCCAGCTTGAGTCCCTAATGGCACTAATCGGCAGTACGAACGAAAAGGATTTGAATGAATTATGGCACAAAAGGATGGGGCATTAACATCATGGAACCTTGAATATTCTCAAGAAGACTGTCATAGGAGCTCTAGAACTCGGCACAAGGAAAGATGAGGTCTGCAAGGGGTGCGTACTAGGGAAGTATGCCAAGGCAACATATCTAAGAAGTAGTAGTAGGGCCAAGAGCGTATTGGAGTTGATACACTCAGATATTTGCGGTCCAATGTCCACGACTGCTCTTAGTGGTGCAAAGTATTTTGCTATCTTTATTGATGACCATTCCATGAAAACTTGGATCTAATTTCTCAAAAAAAAAGATGAAGTCTTTGAGCGTTTCAAAGAATTCAAGGCGCTAGTAGAAAATTCAACCGGAAAGAAGATCAAGAAGCTGTGATCAGATAATGGTGGAGAGTATATTGATAAAGACTTCACCAGTTTCTGTGCAAAGGAAGGCATCAAGAGAGAATTGACAACTCCATACAATCCAGAGCAGAATGGAGTTGCAGAAAGGAAGAACAAGACCATTGTAGAAGATGCAAGGGCGATGCTATATGACCAAGACATGCCCAAATTTTTGTGGGCAGAAGCCTGCAATACAGTTGTGTATGTGTAGAACAGGGTGCCCCATAGAGCTTTGGGGAAGGTAACTCCTGCGAGTGTGTTCACAGGTAGCAAGCGTGAGGTGAACCATATCAGGATATTTGGCAGTATGGTGTATTGCCACGTACTAGATGAGAAGAGGAAGAAGTTGGATCAGACTGTGGAGAAGGGTTATCTTGTGGGCTATAGTGAAAATGCGAAGGCATATCGCACCTATACTCTGGAAAACATGAAGATCGTAGAAAGGCGGGATGTAAAATTCATGGAAGAGAGAGCCTTCAGAAGATCTCGAGAAATGGCTACAGATACGCAGAGTGAGGATCCACTAGTACAACTTCAACGACCTATAGAGAATGGGTCAAGTGCCTCTCCACGACACAAGGATTCTGAGGAGAGTTCCTTCGAAGAAGAGCAGGTAAGACCTCCCACCACCAGTGGAAGGCCGAGTAGAGAACTCCAACAAATTTTGAGGGATCCAGAGGAATTTGTTGGAGCCCCTAAAGACAGGAAGAGGGTACAGTCAGAGAACCCTCTAGCTTTTAAGAGGCAGCTCAACATCAGGTGTGGGTAGATGCCATGGTGGAGTATAGCTCCATCATGACAAACGATGTATGGGAAGTAGTCCCTAAACCTCATGACAGATCATTTGTAGGGTCGAGGTGGATCTACAAGATCAAGTATGCTACAGACAACAACATAGAAAAGTTCAAGGCCAAATTTTTAGCTAAGGGGTATGCACAAAAAGAAGGGATCGACTATGAGGAAACCTTAACCCCTGTAGCTCAGTACACTTCAATCAGATTTGTCATCTCCCTAGCAACGCAGATGGGATGGGAGATTCACTAGATGGATGTAAAGACATCGTTCTTGAATGGGGTGATAGAAGAGGAATTGTACATAGAACAACCAGAGGGCTTTGAGACACATGAGCAGAAGACTCATGTTTGTAGGCTTAAGAAAGCCTTGTACAGTCTGAAACAAGCCCCTAGAGCATGGTATGGGTGAATTGATAGCTACTTGCAGAAGATGGGATTCGTCAAGAGTGACATAGATCCCAACCTCTACTACTTGAGAGTAGGGGATGAGCCGCTAATCTTGGTATTATATGTAGATGATCTGTTCCTTACTAGATCATCTAAGCTCATCAAAGACTGTAAGGAGAATCTAGCTACCAAATTCGACATGAAGGATCTCGGGCAGATGCACTATTTTCTTACTTTTGGAGGTCTTGCAGCAGAAGGGAGAAATCTTCCTTGGACAAGGAAGATACACTACAGAGATCTTGAAGAGGTTTCAGATGGAAGACTGTAGACCCATGGCTACGCCAATGATTACAAACTAGAATAAGATAGACACGACAGAAGATGATGAGGCTGATCCCACCTTGTATAGACAACTCCTCGGGTCATTGATGTACCTGGTCAACACTAGACCAGCCATTTGTTATGCAATGAATACCCTCAGTGAGTTCATGGTGGAACCAAGGAGGGCTCACTAGGCAACAGCTAAACATGTTCTCAAATATTTGAAGGGGACAATCGAGTATTGGTTGAATTACACCAAGGGAAATGAAGTCTAGTTGACTGGGTTTACAGATGCAGATTGGGTTGGAAGCACAGTGGATCGTAAAAGTACCAGTGGGTATTGTTTCAGTCTCGGATCAGGAATGAATTCCTGGTGCAGTAGGAAACAAAAGTCTATTGCAGTAAACTTAGTCGAGACAAAATATATGGCAGCAAGCACAGCTTCGCGTGAGGCCATATGGCTTCATAAATTTCTCTTGAACTTACTCAAGAAGAGGATGGAACCGACTAGAATTATGTGTGATAATCAGAGTTGCATCAAGCTCTCCGAGAATCCTGTATTTCATGATCAGTCGAAGCACATTGACATTCAGTGCCACTTCATCAGAGACTACGTCCAACGGGGAGCTGTGCAATTGAGGTACACTCCTACAGGAGAACATGTGGTAGATATCCTCACCAAGGCTCTGATTAAGATTAAGTTTACTTACTTCAAAGAAAATATGGGGATGGTTGAGAACCCTTTCGAGTGAAGGAACGAGCGGTCTACAGAGATAGAGGGAGCTACAGTACATATGAGGCAGTAGAAGAGACAATGTCACAGGCAACAATATAGAGGGCAAAAACGCAGAGTTAAGAGGCAAAAACCAGGATATCAGCAGCAACAACAGATGCTTTAGAATCAGAGCAGTATAGTTGGTACTTTGCTTGAACACTTTCCTCGCTAAGAGGGAGTGTTGATTTTTATAGCATCGAAAAGTGTTCCAGGTCTCAAATTTTGAGAAGAGGCTTGGACAATAGTATTCCAGATAACCCAGAAATCGTTTGTGGAAATTCCACTCAGATTTTGCTTTATTAAAATAATTAATGATTTTAATGTAATCCCTAAGTCTAAACTTATGGAAATTAAATAATTAAAGGCTATTAATAAAGCAAAGTGTGAATATGCTAGAAAACGAAGATCAATTCATCTTTTAATCTGAGCCATTGATTAAGGATAGAATCTGGGCTGTTGATTAATCAACGTGAAAACTATAAGAGAAGTCTCGAGGGTCATTTAGAAATTAAGTTGGGCACATTCTCAATACCCGAAGGAAATCAATTCTAAAGCAAGAGAATTCGATTTCAGTGGGTGAGTTTGTAGAGGCAGGGTTGCAGAGACAAGAGGAGGGAGAAGTCAGTAGACGAAGAAGAAGAAAGGCAGGACGCAGGGAAGGCAGCGCTGAGCATCAACACTAGCCCTCCACGCAGGATTACGCAGTCCAGGCAGGGACTGCGCAGAGAAGCTACACAAAATGACACAAAGGGTGCAAGAGGTCATCCCGTGTGTTGGGAATTCTTCCGGAGTGTCCGAAAAATTCACATCAGGTGTATGCTATTTTATTTTTCTCGTCAGGACTTCTGTAAATGATCTTTTCATTGTTGAAGATAAATACAAACCCTCATCTACTGCACCAGTTTTCCCACATTGAGTTTTTCTGGGGACAATTGTCCAAAAATAATTGTGTTCATGTGGTTGTTTCTATTGTGCTATATGCGTTATTTTTGTTCTTCTGCTTTTGGTTAGAGTGAAGTAATATCGCTGTATTTATTTCAAAATTTACTTAAGCATCTGTAAATAACTTATCAAATAAGTAGGCGAAAATAAATCAAATATTGCAGTAATAATTTTCATAATGAAAATTTCGCAATTCACACCAACCTTTACAAGCTCGTCCCGAACTTGTGTAAATCTGGTGAGATACTGCAAAATAGTATCATTCTTCTGCATCTTGATATTTCAAAGTTTGTCTTTGAGGGCCAGTTTTCTATGATCACTACTATTCTCGAATAACTATCAGTGCCTTCCACATTGCGAAAGGAGTTTTTTTCCCATGGAGATTTGAGAAAATGTGGTCTCGCACTCCCTCCAAGGTTATTCTCTTCGCCTTGGCTACATCTTTCTTCCATTAGGCTAGGTTCTGAGCATCAGCTGATCCTGGTTTTGGAATGTCTATGTTGACATATTCCAATAATTCGTTGTCATCAAACATCGCCTCCATGCGATCGTTATAGACAACGAAATTTGAGCTACCTTCCAAGGTATACTCTAATCTCAATCCGCTGAAGGTCATTCTCCCAAATTTGAAGAGATTCTCTACACTGAAGCCGCAAATTCGAACCGTCTGAAGAACAACTTCAAATTATTGTTCTAATGTGAATCCTGCTCCGATACCATGTAGAAACATGGTAATAGAATTACTGTAGGAATTTACAGGGTAAGTTCCGTAGATCAAGAACCAAAGGTCACCGCTCACAAACAGATCACAAATCAGTACACCAGTATAATCATGTGGTTAAAACCCTCAAAGAGGGAAACAATCCACGCCCTGAGCCAACGCGGCCACTTTAGAGAATTTATTAATATAAAAGAAAAGTTACATATGTTTCTCTCATAAACGGTTACCGGACAAATGACCCTCCATGCTCTTTAAATAGAGATCATGGACCAATCGAGTGTTAAGCCACGGATCAAGTTCCATTAATACCGAGGTGAGAGATAACCGTCGGATCACTACAAATCGTGACCATCGGATTATAAGTTACAAATGTATATGGTAAAGAAACACACTTTACCTAACTCTACACTAGACTAAGTTATTCTTAATTATTTCCTATGTGTCGGAATATTTTAACATCCTTCCTTAAGAACAACTTGGGATAGGACTGAAGGATTTACAAAGGTGACACAAAAGGAGCCTATTTCCTATGTGTTGAAATATCCTAACATCCCCCCTTAAGAACAAATTGGGATGGGATTGAAGGATTTACAAAAGTGACACAATAGGAGAAGGAAGGAGGCATTAGAGCCTATCCCCCCTTAATGACAACTTTCCTGAACCCCAAGCATGGATTGAAGTTTGGTAAACTTCACTTCTATGAGAGCCTTCGTAAAGATATCGGCTACTTGATCATTGGTCGGACAATACTGCACTTCAAGAACACGATCATGAATGAGCTTTCTGATGAAGTGTATGTGGAGTTCAATGTGTTTCATATGCTGATGCTGAACTGGATCTTTACATCGTTGAATGGCACTCTGATTATCACACCAAAGTGTAGTTGGATGCTGCTGATGAAGACCAAATTCAGACAGGATCTGACGAAGCCACATGGCTTCCTTGCTGGCTCTAACTGCACCACGATACTCTGCTTCTGCTGAAGAAAGGGAGATGGCACTTTGTTTTTTACAAGACCAAGTAATAGGTCCTGAATCAAGAGTGAATACATATCCTGCAGTGGACTTCTGATCATCAGGGTCACCAGCCCAATCAAAATCAGTGAAACCAATCAACAAGGGAGATGCTCCTGCACTGTAATGAACCCCGAACTGAACTGTACCTCGAATATATCGAAGTATTCTTTTAGCTGCTTTCCAGTGACTTTCATGAGGTTGGTGCATAAACCAAGCGATAAGACCAATGGAAAAGGAAAGGTCAAGATGGGTATGGGTAAGATACAAAATTTTACCAACAAGTTGACGGTATAAGGTAGCATCAGCTTCAGGGGTAGTACAGTTGACTGAAAGCTTGACTCCAGACTGAAAGGGAGAAGGGGCAGACTTACAGTCTTCCATGTGAAAGTGGTGTAGAAGATCACAAGCATACTTAGACTGAAGGGTAATACCTTCCTTCGATTGCAAGACTTGAAGACCAAGGAAATAATGCAAGTGTCCTAAGTCTGTCATTTCAAACTTCTTTTTGAGGCTAGACTTCACATGGTTTATATGGTTTGGATCACTACCAATAAGGATAAGATCATCAACATAAAGAACAAGGATGGTGAAGGAATTACCCACCTTCTTGGTGTAGACAGTGTTGTCAGAATGACACCTAGAAAAGCCATTATCTAAGAGAAATCTATCCATTTTGGCATACCAAGCTCGAGGAGCTTGTTTGAGACCATAGAGAGACTTCCTAAGGCGACAAACAAGGTTGGAGTCTTTTTGGATAAAGCCAAGGGGTTGTTCCATGTAGATTTCTTCATGCAAATCTCCATGTAAGAAGGCAGATTTAACATCCATCTGATGGACTTCCCATTTAAAGGAGGCAGCAAGGGAAAGAACAAGGTAGATAGAATTCATTTTGGCAACAGGGGAGAAGGTTTCAGTATAGTCAATGCCTTCAACTTGTGAAAAACCTTTAGCGACAAGACGAGCTTTATGTCTATCCATTTTTCCATCTGGTCCAAACTTTGTTTTGTAAACCCATCTGCATCTGACAAGTTTTCTTCCTTTTGGAAGAGGAACAAGATCCCAAGTATTGTTTGCCAATAAGGAATGATACTCTTCATTCATAGCTTCATCCCAATCTGGATGACCAGAGGCTTCTTCATAGGTTTCTGGATCAAGTTTTTTTGGAACTTGAGCCAATAAGGAAGAAGCTCTTTCGAACTGAGAACGTGTACGTCGTCGATCGACAAGGTCACCTGCAAGAGAACCTGCTACATCCCGAGTAGAGCGAACCCATCTTGGAAGTGGTGGAGTATAAGGAACAATTTCACAAGCTGGAGGAGGATTGTCATCCTCGATGTCATCATCTGAACTAGAAGGAATGCTATTAAAAATAGAAGAGAGAGAGAGAGGTGGCACATATGCCGAATCAGGCTCGCAGGCCAAAGGTGGCACACCCGCCGAACTAGGCTCGCAGGCCGATATATTTTCATCAAAATTTACATCTCTTCTAATGATTATATTTTTGGATTTGGGTTGAAGAAGTCTATATCCTTTGAAATCTTCATAATATCCAACAAAAATACATTTTTCACTCTTAGGTTCTAAGGCTTTATGTTTCGCATCTGGAATATGGGCCCAAGCATCACTTCCAAAAACACGAAAGTGACTTACATATGGTTTGATTGAGCTTCAAGCTTCTTTTGGAATTATATTCTTTAAAACCTTAGTAGGAGTGCGATTTACTATGTAATTTGCACAGTTAATGGCTTCTGCCCAAAAATTGAGACCAAGTCTTTTAGATTGAAGCATACAATTAGCCATTTCTTTTAAGGTGCGATTCTTCCTTTCAGCTACACCATTTTGTTGTGGAGTATATGGAACAGTATGTTGCAATTGAATGCCATGCTCAGTGCAGAAGTTGATAAATTTGTTGTTAACATATTCTCCGCCATTGTTTGATCTTAACTTAAGAATTTGATGTCCAAATTGTTTCTCAACAAAGGCCTTAAAGGCCAAGAACATGTTAAAAACTTCACTCTTGAGTTTTAAGAAATATACCCAAGTGCATCTGGAAAAATCATCAATGAAAGTTAAGAAGTACTTGCAACCAGAGAAAGAAACAACAGGAAGTGGACCACATAAATCATTGTGCACACGTTGCAAAGGGGCTGAAGCGTGCCAAGAGGCACGTTTGTCAAAACTATCCTGATGATGTTTTTCGAGTACACATCCGAAGCAAACACCATCCCGGCAAGATACCATAGGAAGGCCCGTCACCATATTTTCCTTACATAGAGTTTGAAGAGAGCGATAGTTTAAGTGACCAAATCGCTCATGCCAAAGTTTTCTCACATCATCATTATGAGCAACAAAAACAGAGGGAAGAGATGATGACCCAAAGTTGTCAAACTTATACAACCTTGTGGAATCATCAACAATGCTAGTAGCTAAAATATGTTTAGGATCTTTGAGGTCCTTGATTACAACATCATGAGGTGAGAATTATACTATTTTCCCTTCACCTGAATGAGTTATCTGATAAACAAATAGAAGGTTGCATGACAAGGTAGGAACACATAGTACATCATTAAACTGACCATTATCTAGATGAATGGTTCCAGATCCTACAACACTAAGAGATCTATTATCACCAACATAAATATGTTTGGTGTTACAATCATTTAAAGAAGAAAACATGGATTTATTTTTAGCCATGTGGTAAGAAGCTCCAGAATCAATGAGCCACTCATGAGGAGAAGAAGAAGATACATTTAATGCATAACCAGATCTTGATGCTTGACAACCACAAGCAGAAAGTGCCATGCCTGAAGATGAAGGTGAAGAGTGCTCCAAATTGATGTTGTGCTTCTTCATTGTTGCTTCTAAGGCTTCCATCTTCTTAAAACATTTGGACTCTATATGACCATCCCAGTTGCAAAAGTTGCAATGTCTCTCTGTCTTCTTCCCTTTGTTTTGATTTGCCTTATTATTTTGGTGATTTGATTGTTCAGTTTGCGGCTGAAATTGCTTAGGGCCCTTGTTTCGTTTAGGACCATATTTTTTAGGATACTGCTTCTTGGGATTCTTTTGATATGGTTGTTGTTGGGCTGCTAAGGATTTCTTAGAAGCGTTTCCAGCAGTGATAAGACCAAGGTGTAAAAGTTTTTCTTGTTCTCTTATCAAAGAATCACAGAAGGCATCAAAAGAGGGATTCTTGTAGGTGGTTCCTAAAGAAATGATGGCTTCTCTAGTGGAATGGAAGGCGGAAACAAATACAGAGTATGCAGGACCAAGCTTAGCAAGAATGCAATATATGAGGCTACCATCGTCCTTTTTGATCTTACAACCTTCTAAAAGAATTCAGAGGGTCTTAAATTTGGACAAAAAATCTTCAATGGAGGAGAAATTATTGGAGTCCAAAGTAAGCAAATCATTTTCAAGCTGGTGGGCCCGGATTTGATTTTGAACGCCAAAAACAATTTTTAGCTTTTCCAGGGCCTCATTAGGGTGTCAATGTCAAGGATATGAAATTGAAGATCTTAAGCAATGGACATTCCTATCAACCCTCGTGCTTGATCTTGTTTATTTTCCCATTTAGCAGTTTTCTCATCATCGAAAGGTTTAGTTTCTTGTCCTGTGGCTATTCTAAAAAGCCCTTTACTTCTAAGTATATCTACCATGTGAGGTAGCCATTGGAAATAATTGGTGCTGTTAAGAATAACTAAGCATGCACTTTCCATTAAAAAAAAAAAAACGAAGCTGAGAAAAGCTAAAACTATCCGCTCCAATGGAAAGATCTCGAAAAATTAGGCCGTTTAAAAAAAAATGGCTCGAAAAACGGCTTCCGAATGAAGAAGTTATGCCTTCTGAAAAAACCGAGTTGTAGATGCCAAATAATTACGAAAACATGATGAAATGCGACTTTTTAAAAAAAAAATCCGCCCCTTTGAACAAAAACTTTTTACAAAAGAAGCTTGAGAAGGAGACTTGAACCCAGGACCTCTATTCTCATAAACTAACCCCTCACCAAGTGAGATAGTAAAATGATCATGTTATTTTAGAAAGGAGGAAGGGGGGATTATTATTATTACTCTTCGGTGTGCGTGCCTTTTCCTACACAAAAAACACATAAAATGAGCAAAAAAAAAAAAAAAAATGCCAAGCCTTACGACAGAATATTAGATTCTCGGTTAGCCTTACTGGCAACTATCACTTTTTTCACTATTTCTGATTTCCCGAGATTGCACAAAGACGCGGGGAAAGAGCATACGTAGCAAAAAAAATCCCTTTTTCCTATTTATGTTTTGCCGAGATCGCACGGAGCGCACATCAAAGAGCATACACAGAGAAGAGGGTATAGATCCGACAAATAAATAAAACCTTAATACAGAAAAAAACCGAAATAAGCAAAACTATTAACAAATATAACTGCAAAATAGATGCTTTATACCTCTAGATCTAAATTGACATAACTTGGGCAGCCGGAAACCTTTTCGCATGAAACGAAAGGCGTTCCTCACTGTAACAGACGCTTCGGACACAACCGAGCAATTCTCCAAGCCCAAAAATGTTTAGAAATGGTAGATCTACAAAACGACATTCACATGCAGTCAAATTGGCTTCAGATTTTGATCAACAACGGACACGGCCCTCAAAATAGCGCCGATACCATGTAGGAATTTACAGGGAAAGTTCTGTAGATCAAGAACCAAAGGTCACCGCTCACAAACAGATCACAAATCAGTACACCAGTATAATCACGTGGTTAAAACCCTTAAAGAGGGAAACAATCCACGCCCTGAGCCAATGCGGCCACTTCAGGGAATTTATTAATATAAAAGAAAAGTTACATATGTTTCTCTCATAAACGGTTACCGGAAAAATGACACTCCATTCTCTTTAAATAGATATCATGGACCAATCGGGTGTTAAGCCACGGATCAAGTGCCGTTAATACCGAGGTGAGAGATAATCATCAGATCGCTACAAATCGTGACTGTCGCATTATAAGTTACAAATGTACATGGTAAAGAAACACACTTACCTAGCTCTACACTAGACTAAGTTATTATTAACTATTTCCTATGTGTCGAAATATATTAACAATTACAATTGCTCAAGAAATTTAATCTAAATCAAGAGACACAGTTATACTTTACTAGCCTATGGAAATTAATTCACAAGTTATAACAACATTCGCAAACATGCTTCAATCACATACACAAGTACATAAATTTATCTAGGGGAAACCAACTGGTAAAATCCCCTTACGGCTGCTTGCATTAATCATATGAATAAAGAATGCATTACAATTGCTAACTCACTCTAAGCTCAACCTGCAAGTGAATAACCTATCTCTTTGCTCGATAAGAAGCTCTGACTCAGACTTAGTCAGTGTCTGCCTCTGCTTGAGCCCCTATTTCCTCACGCAAATCCTAAGGAATTAAGCCCCTATTTTTTAGGCATTTTCCTCCAATTGATTGTGCAATTACCAAGGTTGATCCTTTGACTGCATGCAACACCTATACAAACTGATGTTACACTTCCTTCGAATCTCCACCACAACTAGGGAACTCAAATTCTCTACATGCACTAGATATTTTCGGTTGATTGATTAGTTAACTGGATGATCACTGAGTTAGATTCTTATCCCACTACACAACTAACCTCCAACTAGTTCTATTAACTATTAGAACCAGTTTAACTGAGTACAACTACAAATCACTAAATTGGATTGTTATAAATTAGCAATCAACACATGAAAACTAAAATCCAAGCCCACTAACTAGAATTTATTGAGTTAACTAAGTGATAAGATCCATGTCACTTTAATTAACTGCCTCCAAATTGTCACTTGATGTGGAAATTTCAAATTTTCTCAATTTGACCAAAGCTAAATCAAATTGAGCCTTTCTTGCTACACTTCTCAACAACAATATTTCCATATTTAATGGCTCAAATTTATATATTGTCACAAAAGATGCTCAAGGTGCACTAGATGACAGTGTAACAAGCTAACAAGATAAACACCAAAGAACAAATGAGGAGAGCATGGAAAAAAAACACAATTAAATGTCAACAATGCAAAGTGAATAAGATAATTTTGGAACAAAGGTATTCAAGAAACAAAACACATAGTATAAGCAATACTTGATAAAGTGGAAGAAACAAATTGGAAAAAAATGAATCATGGAATAAGAGTATCAAATTTTTCTAGAATGAATGGTAGTGGTCAGTGTGTTGAAATATGTAACTACATTTGATCTTAATAATGACGTGTAATCATAATTTTATGTATTTGATGTAAAGAGAAAAATAAAATTATTATTGTTATTCTCGAGGCATGGGTTTCATGTTCAAGGTTATTTGATTTATAGGTCAAACATCCATTGAGTGCTTCTAGAGCTTGTCTTTGAGTCAACAAGTCATAAGAGTTATTGTCATGTATGGAATTCCCTTTTGGGCATGTTACAAATTGTAAAGAAAATTTATTTAAGCAATCTAGAGCCAAAGACCCTCCAAGACCTTGTCAAACGAGCTACAACAAGTCGACCTACATGGAAGATCAAGTCGACCTCATGGAGGCAATTCGTACCCCTACAAAGGCTATATATAAGAAGGAATTCGACCTCATTTGGACACACAACAAGCACGTTTGATCTCCTTAAGAAAGAAGTTGAAAAAATGACAAAAATCAAGGATAAGAAGAAGAAAATCAACATCAAAGTTTTGGACCTCTCTTTCTCTCTCTTGTTTTAGGGTTTCTATAGTTATTGGGCAAAAAATATATTTCGAAGCTGCATAAGATAATTTTGGAACAAAGGTATTCAAGACACACAACACATAGTATAAGCAATACTTGTTAAAGGGGAAGAAACAAATTGGAAAAAAAATGAATCATGGAACAAGAGTATAAAAAATTTCTAGAATGAATGGTAGTGGTCAGTGTGTTGAAATATGCAACTAGGTTTGATCTTCATAATGACATGTGTAATCATAATTTTAAGTATTTAATGTAAAGAGAAAAATAAAATTATTATTGTTATTCTTGAGGCATGGGTTTCATGCTCAAGGTTATTTGATTTATAGGTCAAACATCCATTGAGTGCTTCTAGGGCTTGTCTTTGAGTCAACAAGTCATAAGAGTCACTATCATGTATGGAAGATCCTTTTGGGCATGTTACATATTGTAAAGAAAATTTATTTGAGCCAATCTAGAGCCAAAGACCCTCCAAGACCTTGTTAAACAAGCTACAACAAGTTGGCCTACATGGAAGATCAAGTCGACCTCATGGAGGCAATTCGTACCCCTAGAAAGCCTATATATAAGAAGGAATTCCACCTCATTTGGACACACAACAAACACGTTTGATCTCCTCAAGAAAGAAACTGGAAAAAGGACAATAATCAAGGATAAGAAGAAGAAAAGCAACATCGAAGTTTTCGACCTCTCTCTCTCTCTCGTGTTAGGGTTTCTACAATTTCTGGACAAAACAAAATTCTAAAGCTGCATCTAGGTTGAAGTTGTGAAGTTGCATCAAGGTCGAAGCTGTGAAGTTGCATCAAAGGACAAAGCTATGAAGATCAAAGCTGCATCAAGATCGAATTTGTAGAAGCTGCTAGGTCGAAGTTGCAAAAATTGTTGTTGAGGATCGAAGTTGCTAAAGAAGTTGTAGGAAGATCAAAGTTTGATGCTAGTAGTTGTGATTATCAAGAAGGAAGGTTGACTTAATCTTGGAGGGGTCTTGGAATTTGTCATTTGAAGTTCTATAATAAGAGGATTTCTTATGGGTTTTCTTCTCAAAAGGAGAGGTTTTGGCCCTGATTGATAGCTTATATCTTGTGTCCTCTCGTCCCATTGTTCTTAATTGTTTGGTAGCAGTTTGGTGATAAGAATACAATAATAATAAAGTTGAAGAAGCTAATAAGGATAAGTAAAAATATATCACAAGCAATTATCAATTTAAGAGAAATCACTTAATGTAGCTCCCCTAGATTTCTCAACACAGTGGATTTGATGACAAAGTAGTGAGATGGTGCACATCATTTTACTCACTAAAATCTAATGCAAGAGCATTTGGGAGCATGATAAGATTAGAAGTGCAACAATGAAATGGGAAACTAGATATGTCAGAGGTGAGGATGGAAGGAATATAGGCCATGGTGAACATGCCAAATACACGAGACAATGAGCATGCAAATGCAATTCAAAAAGTCATTGAAGGAAGAGTTAGGCACAACTTAGCACATTAGAATGTGAAAAACAATTACAATATGACATTGGTGATAGTTAGTAATCAGTAAGGAAGATGAATTGTTCAAGGATGGATAAGGTGGGAAAATGAGGAGAATCAAATCCATCAAGATTGGCCTTTAACTCTAGATTGGAGTTAGAGATCTTCAAGATTGAATAAAACAAGTTTGAAGCACACTAAGAAAGAGAGAAACAAAACTTGTAGCTATATTAGGAAATTGCTTAAGCACATTTGTACTTGTACATGTACCATTTTTGTTGGTAATGAGAATAAATAGACAAATAACCCTTATTGTTGTGTAACCCATCCTATATTATTTTATGATCATATTAAACTCTACCTGCAATTTGTAGTAACTCCTACTATCATATACAAGATAGAGGTAATTGTACTCATTATATGACCCACTGCAACAAATGTTATTAAGATGCTAGTTCAATGAGGCAAACCTCTTAATCACAATAAATCAAGACAACACACCAATTATCCATGTGTCTCCCTCCACTAATATAAGAGAAGATTTCAGATTAGGTATTCAAATACTACCTTCTATGTCATTGCTCTTAGAGGTTGTACGAGGCCCATTCAAGCTAAAGGATGCAAAAGAGTTGATGTGTTAGCCTATTCTAAGTTTATTGCTACTATAGTAACTCTTAGGAAGAGGATATAAGACACTATTATATATACCTTACCATTTTGGTTTCGTTTTTTTAAGTTATCTTCAAAGGAGCACAAAGAAAAATATTGAGAAAGAAAGAAAGAAAAAAGATTTACTACTAGAAGTCTAATAAAAATAAGAAACTGAATTAGGGTTAGGTATTTAGCATATCCCATGCTCATCCTAAACTATCAATCCAAATCCAACTTCTGCTATCACTATGGATGTGCAAAAATTGCATTATTTTACAACTAAATCTATCTTCATCAATTACCAAGTAGCAGCTTGCTTTCTAATATTGATCACCTATCATAGAACTTTAAAGAAACTAAATGCCAATAATAAAATATGAACATAGTTCTCACTAACTGAACGAATGGTGTTCAATCGAACACTTAATAAACCAAGATTACAGAAACCAAAGGCATGCTTCAATCTTGAAACCCAACAAAGGCATGTTAAAATCTTTGTTTTTCACTGCTGTAGTATAAACCGAGACTCCCGAGAGCATTAGAGCAAACATAAACGATACAAATCCCGAATCCTCAGATTGTATAAAACATCATACCAATTAATCGCTGATTATGAAGGATTCATCAAGTCAATACATACCACAAGCTCAGATGGGAAGGCATGAAATACCATTCCAAGATATTAAAAAAAAAAAGCAAAAGACAACTTAATACAATTTTCGCTTTAGAATATATAAAATAGATGAAACAAATTATAATGCTGCATTCAGGCATTTCTTTTCAATTATTAAATATAAACAATAGAATTATTTGTTTTGTATCAAATTAATCATCTAAATTTCTCACAACCAAGCCTGCAATATATAATATAAGCAAGCCATATCTGTACAGGTCTGCAAAATGAGCGTTTCAGCAATGTGAAAATGCAACTAAAGAACTGCAATCAATCAAGTACAAACCTTTGCTGCAAAGCACGACGAGGTAAAAAGTAGATTAGATTTTGCGTACTGTAGAACAGATAAATCAGACAAATTATCTTCTTATGTAAACGGAGACGTACTTTTCTTTCCTGATGATTCTTCTTTCAATGACATTCCAACTGGTAATAATGATTTTTCTCCCGATTCAATTCTGACCTGTTATAACTAATAATATACAGAATGTGTTGAGTTGATTTGATTATCATCATTTAATAAATCAAACCAATCCGTCATAGTGGAGTTCAGAGTGTTCACTCACAAAAACAAATCTTAAGAGAGTAATGACAAAAATATGCTCAAAATGCACAAAATAGTTTTACCTATAAAAACTCTTCTGAATCACTCATGTAGGTTTGTGCCAAAATAATATGCTTATCTTCCAAAAAGCAATAAAGATAAATATATTATATAATAAATCAACATACAGAATCTGGCATGGCATAAGTTCAATGTGAACATCAGGTTTCTATGGACGCAACAAGCTAGATTTTTTAACAAGAAACGGGGGGCCATAACAACGTAAAACAGTGCAGTGAGGTGCTGTCAAATTTGAAGAACACGGTGATCTTGTGCTTTTGCCATTCTAATTTCAGGGCCCAAGCCTCATCATAGATATGGCATCTAGATATTCGAGGTGCAATCTACCTTGTAATTAAAATATAGAGTGGAGAGAGATGAGAAAAATACAAAACATATTGGAGAATTATTTGACACCTAGGATGCATGACACTGGGGCTTGACAAAACATGGACAACGCCCCAATAATAATCGATGCTTTTTCAACCACAACATATCTAGCCGGATTGAGAGTATCAGTATGGCACTACAGGATCACAGGAAGCTGCAAAGAATTTTTTGGGGTGAGAGAAACCGCCAAATGCATATTGCCACAAAACAAGGTATTGCTTGATAGAAAAACAGTTGATGTGATATATGGTGGAAGGCACCTGTAATATTATCAGCTGCAACATTCAGCGTCTCTCTTCAAACTTTAAAGACATCGCAAGTTCAAAGCATTAAATTCATGAAAATATACAGACAAAACAAATCCTAAGACTTGAATTGTAAAACAAAAACAATCATAAAAAAGAGGTCAGATATAGAATGCTGTGTTATAAATGTTGCAGAATGATACCAAGAAAACAGTTGGACTAAAGATCACGATAAGTACATCTAATATATGCGTAATTCAAACCGCATTAATGAGCCATGTAGTCACATTTTACTTGGTATTTATCAAGTTCAAATTTTGCTAAACGAATATAGAGAAATTACTATTATGATAAACCTTGCCCGTCACAATGAACTGACATTCAGTGTAGGGTACAATACCCAATTTTGGAAAGGACATACTGAATAAATTATAAATTATGTTATTATAATCCTCTGTGGGACTATTTTTTAACTGCAAAAAACATAGAAAATTTCTTCTTCTATGGCTCCACAAAATGTCCCAGACCTCATTTAGTAGAGTCTACCTATTTTCTCTACATTGCAAAAGTACATCAAATGTGTGCATGTAAGTTCACCTCACATTATACATCATTCATAATAATGATAATAGTATGTGGCAGAATTATTGTAAATCATTCTTTAAAGCAATGGCAGAATAATAATAAATCATTCATAACAACAGTGGTACAACAAAATCCAACATGAATAAGACTCGTCTAGTGGGAAGAACAAGTAGAGATCACATCTGAGCATATGGTTTTACAGCCATAAATTACCAAGAATGGATTCCCACCGTTGGACTATAATAGACTTGGAAAGAGTCTTCAACAACACTATTTAACTTGCCAGCCACATGCACCAACATTTTTTTCCCACAATTTGATACCAAAGAACACAAAAATATGAAATTAAAAACAATGTACATATATATAGCAACTAATAAAATTTATTACACAGGTTAAACCACAAATTCTTATGAATATCACAACATGTGTACAAAACAAAATTTTAGGAATATCTTTGCAAATGCAGAGATATTCAGCAAAAGTTAAAACATTTCCAGTTCTTCAGCCTGCAACAACAGCAACCAACATGTCATGAAATCTCTAATATTAAGTGGTCTGCGCAATAGGTTTTCACTAAAATCACCTAGACATCTGCCAAAGATCAACTTCCCTACTAATCCCTGCAGTCACTATTATTAAAACCATAATTTAGTGGTGATTCTAGTAAACAAAATGTCAAAAACATAACTCACTTCAAGCACAAAAGAATCTGCAAAAATGAAACCTGCAGTAGTGGTCCAGAGAGAAGATTCTTCAAAGATTACATAAGCAATTTGAGAATTTTGCCTTGGCAGAGTGTCTTCTGTCAAGGAACATTCCAGACCAGCCAGCTGAATGCCAGAGTAAAAGGAATAACTTACTTTCAATTTCATCCCTCACACACACTTGCAAACTCAGGATTTTATCTTAAGTTTTAATATAGCTGGACATCCTCCTCTTGAATGAAGCCTTTGTGATGTCGCACTTTCCATATATCGCATGTTATAAACATAAATAACATAAATATATATAAACAATATAAATAATAATTCATAATTAATGAAAAGTCACATGAAAGGACATGCCTCAATGAAAAAAGTGACTTCTTATGAAAGGGCACTCGTGCCTAGTATTTATAACAAGGCACTCATCTGTAATTCTCATCATATATCATTTCATTTTTTCAAATACAGTCATATATTATTTATTCATCCTCTAATGGATATCTGTATATACCAAATATTTTGGATATTATATTCATAAGCCAGGTTTGGTTGTCACATCAAAATCCTCAAATGATATAACCAGCCTAGATCCATCTTAACCCTGGATCAGTGCAGTAACTTCAGGAAAGGTTTGTACCCTAAGCCGTTCGATTTCTCTCAGCACTTCATAAAGCTGAGATTAGTATGGAACTGGGCAGGTTGATTTATATAAACAGTTAAACTTTAATTTTTATTGTTATTGCTTTTTCAATTTTTTAATTGCCTGACATGTATCACAATAGTGTTACATTTGTGACGTTACACTTCTCCCTCACCAGGGCTGCAGAGCAGCAATTAGTAGCTAAGGAAAATCTATGATAGCATAACACACTTGAGCTTTGCATCAAGAGAAATCTTTCCAAGATTTATTTGATGCTAAACATAAAGAGGCAGTGTCTATGTCACACCATTATTCACTGGGCAACGAAGTATGTGATGATTGGCATTGAAGAAAGCTAGAGAAAAACATAAAATCTCTTATCATGGGATTGGTGAAGTTTACAAACCCTCACAACCTTATTTATCTGTCAGCCTAAAAATATTGTACCCCCGCTATGTAAGAGTCAAAAGGCATTGACTGTATTCGGAGGCAGTGCATGCTTTTTTTCGTCATTGTTTCACTCCACCAGACATTCCTATTCTACAACTGAATTGCTTATTTTGAAGCATCCTAAACCACACCAGTTATGTGAAGAGATTTGGACAAACTGCAAACATATTGGTACCTAGAGAAACTCTCTAGTGGAAATGGAATGATGGGATTGGAAACTAAACACATTTTCCAAATCACAGTGCTCACTGCTGTCTCTTACAGTATGAGGTTGTGACATGAGGTGTGAATGATCTCAATAAAATCATTGTCACCTAACTACAACATGCTCTAGATGTCAAAAATGCGGCTTCCTGTGAAAGGCTAGAATGTAGCATGCAAAATACATGGAAATATGTATTGCATATAAAATATATTACAAAAAAACTAAGAGTACATCACAATCCCTGGTTCACAATAATAATGCAACGCTGGAACTCTCAAGTACTTTAAAGGTCATGCTGAACCTTGGCCAAACTGATGTTTCCTGCCAATGCAGCACTTCAAGCATCACTGTACAAGCTGGGTCACCATGGCACTGATATTTATGGAAAAGCATGCACAATCTTCATTCTGTAAGGAATTTGCTTGTTACAGAAGTGTTGCCGATGCTTCTTAATACTGTCAACATGCACCAAAATAAGTTACAAATTGATTTCATTCGACTGATTAAATACTTGCAAAACAAAAAGTGCTTGATTTGTTTCTATGTTATCTTAAAATGATAGAAGTACCTTCTAAAACAAATTACTAAAAGCACTTTTCTCCAGAAATGTTTTGTTTTTAACAAGTATATCTCCCCTGAATATTATTCTACGAGAGATGGGAGGAAATAAAATAACAATATATTAATATTGAGGACTAAAAGGAATCACATTGTCGCATACTTCTAGCCGAAAGACAGTATGTCACCAGTGGGGTTGCTAGGTAAACCATCATATACTCAATAAAGATTATAAAACAGCCTATAAATGATGATAATTGATAAACAATAAATAAGCAAAGGCTATTGAATTGGTTAAAAAGGAAGTAAGTTGCAACTTTTCAATGGCTGAAAATGCATAAAACAACTAAAAAACCCTAGACGTCAGCCCTAAAAAGATGACTGAAAATGCATAAAAATAGATATTTTGCTTTCTCAATTTAGAACATGCAAAGCCTAACTGTAGGACTGAGTTCCAAGGTATTTTATGCTATTAAATGCAGATTTTGTTGTAACCACCGTAGAAAACAAAAAATAAATAAACAAAATTTAGGGTTTAATTTTTTATTTATTTTGAATGAGGATTGTCACACTAAATAGACCAGTGCCTTTCTCAATTTGGGGCACATGGCCTAAGGTCCAAGAAGCTATACAAAGGTTCCTTGATGGATACTTGGTCAAAATTTGGCAAAAGGAGATGTTAGAGCTGTTGGAAAATGCAATGTGACAGCTTATTAATTCAATTGTCCTTAACCTTAATAATTGCTTGTGAACTTTATCTATCTTCTTGTCTTTTTTTTATTAGATATTCTTCATCAAAAAATTATCAAGAGCAAAATAATAAAAATAGTGGATACAAAAATTAGGCTCCAAGCCAGGGCAAAACCACTCCAATGGCAAAACCCAAAAATTTTGATTTTTGGGGTAGCATCGGATGTGCTCTAGCTCCGAAACTTTGTGAAGGGGCTAGAACACATGAGATCTCCAAGACCCAGAAATTGTTTGGATAAATTCCAAACAGAGCTTAAGTTATTCAAATCATTAATTATTTTAATGGGGACCCTAAGGAAATTAAATAATTAAAGTGAATTAATTTAACACGTGGGTGAGAATGTTCTATGTGACGAAGATCAAGTTTTTTCTAATGTTAGTCGTCGATTAGAGATTAGATCACAGCCGTTGATTCATCAATAGGAAAAGTATAAAGGAAAGGCTTGGGGTCAATTCGAGAAAACACACAGTGAGTCTAAGAGATCGAATTCTTCTGACGGAGCAGTGCTCCGACGAAGATCAGATCTGAGTGATTCAGAGAAGCAGTGAGGGGCAAATGCAGTAATTGGTCGGAGGACCAAGTGTACATAGCATAGCAAGGGCAACAGAGGGACCAACGCAAACACCAGGAGAGGTGACGCAGGCCCACGCAGGGCTCACGTAGTGGCTGCACAGTAATTCCGAGAGACAGTCCAGATTTAGCTGGAGACTGGGGTTTTTGAGCTGAGAGGGCTAAAATTAAGTTTCTGAGAGGCAGATTAGTGTAGAGAAGGGGTGAGGCAGTCCTCAGCCATACCAACGCATCTACTGCGCAGAGGAAGCTGGGGCTTCACCAATTTCTAATCTGGATCAACCGAGACTTGCAGAGTGAGGTAAAACTCATGATTTATTTCTGTTCGCCGAGGTTTTTCTCTGTTGGGTGAGCGGGATTTTGGCACCCTAGATGTACTCAGAATACTGTTGCTTAATAATATAAACCCTCAGATCTGCTGCACCAGTTTTCCTGCATTGGGTTTTTCCGAAGACATTTGTCCGAAAAACACGTGTCCTTTGTCTGAATGCTTTACTTATTTTTTAGTATTTGATTTGTATAATTGTGTAGGCTGCAGTGTATTTGCATTAGTATTTTTACTGAATATTCAGAAAAATAACTTGTAATTTAATAAGACAAGTAGGCAATGCAAATCAAATTTCTGCAGTAGGATTTCTAGAACTTAGATTCAAAATTTTTCACAAAAAACTCTTCTCTTCTTATAGAATCTGCTTCAAATGAGACAACAAAGACCCAAACCCTAAACCAAGTCCTCCTATAAGTACCAAGTCAGCCTTTCCAACAAAACCAACTTCTAGTTGCAACTTCAACCATAGCCTCTGCCATGCAATTTCATCTTGCAACTTTGTCCTGCAATTTGGCCTTGTAGCGGCTACAAAAACCCTAATCTAGCTTCTTCAAAAGTCCTTCCTTGAGTAAGAAAAATCCTCCGAAGGTCAACGATATCGAGATAGATTATTCTCTCCTCCAACAACTAAATACTGCCATTGTGACTTGTAGTTCAAACCTTCTTTGTAGCTGCAGACACACTAGAACTTTGCATGTCTGTGAGATATATAGCCCAAAAACAAGATTTCTTTCTTCCTAGGCCTTCGCTGTTCTTGCTTCCAAGCTACAAACCAAACCTTTTCTCTTGAGATCAAACTTATTGGTGAATGAGTGCCAAATGAGGTCGAATCTGCTCCTTTATATAGCCTTTCCAAGGGGTCAAATTTCTTTCTTTAGGTTGACTTGAAGCTTTCAGAGCCAACTTGTACTTTGTAGGTTTCTAGGATTTTCTAGAATCAAAATAAATTCTTGTACAAGATACATTTTGCTCGGAAGGGTCTTATAAATAAGATGTTGACTTCTTTGACTCGTGACAATAAATCTTATGACTTAACAAACCCTAGAAGCACGAAGAACATGTTTTTACCTAGAAGACCATCAATAAAGATCATGAAACCTGTTATCACTCTGTGATTTCCCTAGGCTGAAGAGAGAAATTTCAGAGGTAACCAAAAACCACTTTTAGGCCAGAATCTAGCCCTTCTAGCCTTGGAGAGGGCTCTCTCACTTAGGTTGCTCAACAAATTTGATATTAGGCTAGGTATAAACCTCAATAAGGTTTTATTTTCAAAGGTTTGTTTATGAGAAAAGAGACATATCCATTGGGCATGAAGTCATGTCAAATTAATTTTTTGTCCAGTGATATCATGAAAAAGAAAGGGTTTCTCCACAAGGGAAAGGTAGGCAGTCTTGGTGGTGAAATTTAAGTTAAATCATTGTAGGAGGATGAGTGTAAGGAAGGTGGAAGACAACACATAGAGCATCAAAACTATAGATGAATTCTAAATGTTGCTTTACAATGAAAACATTGATCACTTGGCAAAACTAAATCAGAGGACCAATAAGATGAATTCTGAGTTAAACATTTGTTTTCCCAAGCAAGAAGACATACATTCAAGGGATGTAAACACATCAGACAAACTTACAAGAATGAGGAAACACAAACACCATCAAATCTGACACAGGAATCCCTGCAAATCACCTTCTATTTTTCATTCATTCCAGGTAAACTTTTCAAAAAAATATAGTGCACAAAAGTATGTTTCTCTCTAATCTGACCAACCGAACCATTTTCTATGTTTTTCATCTCTATATACATCATGAGGTTCGATCTCCCACTTCAAGTGGTTGAAATAATTGATCAAAACAAACTTCTAACTAGCTACATCGAAGTTTTAGTGCATATACTTAAAAATAGGAGTGGTTTTCCTTACAACCAATCTATGCCTAAAACATCACCAATTTGGAATATTTGCAAATAAACATTAACTACACCTGCTAAGACAATATGCTATCTATCCACATGATCCAAAGTACTTCAAGAAACTAAAAATTTGAAATATGAAGTGAAATGAAGTTGACTGTCCAGTTTCGCAACGCATCAGCCAGTTTCACATCAAGTTTAAGTAGCCCTCCATGTTTTGTATGGTTGCAGCCCTCTGACAAAACGGAGCAAATGTGTGCCTTTAAAATGTCTCTGTGATGGTATTGAACCTTTGAGATAGGCTTCATAGTGCTTGCCAACCGCCTTATTGATTAATCCCCACTTTCGCAGTACAACTGTCACCTTTCGCAACGCCTTCAAAATTCTGAACATATGATGACTTTCTTGTGGAATAAAGTGCTGGAGGCATCAAATATAAGTGTTGTGACATTCATATAACTCCCCACATGACAATCAAAACTTCAAAATTCCACTATCTCATCAGCATCAAAGACTATATAAAAAAAGTGCAACAAATCCTTCTTGTGTTTTTGCAAGCTTCACCAAAACTGACCTATTTCTGATTTCTTTAGCAAAAAGACAAAACTTTAGAGCTGAGTGGTACCCTCCTGCAGAAGATTTACCTTTGTACTGGCCTCTGCTAGTATATCCAACTTGCCCCTCTTCCTCTTCCGTCCAGATTCCTTGGCCTCACTGAGCTTCTGCTTTACCAATCTGAGTCTTCTTCTTAATACCAAATTCTATGTATATAAATTTCTCACCTGCCTATGCAGAGCCAGGGTCCACTTTAACTTATATGATATATCTAGCCTTATCAAGGACATGTTCTACAACTTGTACTTGCGTAAAAAAACTCAATTTATCCCTATGATCCTTTCCTGCAAGCTGGTCTACCTGTTGTTGAACTCCTTCAAGCTGTTCCAATAGTTTTTCAAACTCTTTTTGCTCATAAAAAACCACCCTATGTTCTCGCTGAATAGTCTCCTTTATTTGCATTTGCACCTTGGCAGCATACCTAGTTCTAGGTCTCCTTGACTGCTCAATTGCCTCCTTTATCTCTTCAATATCAACGACCTGCTTGCTTTTGCCTTTAGCAGCACGTGCCAATGTTTTCCTTGATGGTTCTCCTTCACTGGGGTGAACAGTCTCTTGTGATATTTTATGCCTAAGTTCTTTATTTTCTTTCTGCAAATATGCTATTTTCCAACTGATATCTTTGATTCTCTGGTCCTTTTCATCAATTTCCACTTCCTTCTGTGTACTTTCTGATTCAACAACTTGAATAGGTGTAGATGGAGGATCTATAAGCAATCTCTTGGCTTAAGCTCTTGTTCTTGGTACTCTAGCCACTATTTCTATTTCAGGTGAGAAGTGAAGTTTCTTAGCACTCCTTTCATCAACTGATTTGATCTTAGTCAAAGGCTTTTTGACCGAGCTAGCTGCTGCAGGTGAGGCCTCTTTAATTACAATTGATGGGGTATCTTTCTTGGTTCTTTGACTGTTAAAGGATTGTGCTATCCACCCTAAAGAAGCCAAAAATTTCTGCCATGACTGCTCCTTTTCAAGTTCCTTAATCACTAGCAATTTAGTTAATGAAAAATTAAACAAACTAGCTTCAATCTGATTCCCCCTTGTTTGAACTTTGTCAACCAT
Organism: Pinus albicaulis; assembly: GCA_034641835.2. Taxonomy (NCBI): domain Eukaryota; kingdom Viridiplantae; phylum Streptophyta; class Pinopsida; order Pinales; family Pinaceae; genus Pinus; species Pinus albicaulis. Next base: position 1,773,438,835 of record CM076580.1, read on the forward strand.
CTTACAAAGACTCCTAAATAAATAATAAGGAAGATTCAAAGGTTTCCTGCTTGTAAAATGCATTAGGAGCCTAATATATAGTGATAAACTTTATTGAACCTCCCTTCACATGTGAAATACCTTTGAATCACCTCCAACAGTTTACTATGGTGGTCTTGTAGATAACTTCTTGGAACAACAAAACCATACCCTTTCTAGTGTTTTGGTTTGAGAAAGTCTTTGAAATCAACTAAATCAAACACCATTATATTAAACCATTCCTCACCATTCAAAGGGATCTCAATGGATTCAACTATAGATTGAGCTGTGACTGGAAAAGTTAGTGTTCCACCTTTGCATGCAAACCATCAAAACCCCTAGCACACTCTTTTGTCAATTGTAGATGATACCCCTGAATCTTTTCACAAAAATTCATATACCCCACCTGTTCAAAAGCCATTCTGATGGCTAGATCTGCATTGATGGTTGTGACATCTTGTGGTTCAAATCGAACAATGGCACCTCCCTTGTGTTTCTTGTCTTCTAGAGATGACATGATTTCTTTGGAAACAATGAATAGTTTAGGGTTATGATCAATTTGTTTTGTGTAACAGTGTACGTGTTATGATATTTTAAACCTCTATTGATGACTTAAGAGACAACAAGCGTTACACCAAAGACTTAACAATGCAGACTTTCTTAGGAAAACCCTAAAAAAATGCAATTTTACAACAGTTGACAGAGAACTTTAATGGGATAGTCGCAGCGCAAAAAGCAGAAACACAACGCTCAAGGTATTTGAGTATTTAACACTTTCAAGCATAAGCACTTAGTTAAGCAACTTCAATTTAGTTTTAAAACCATGGCATACATTGCATGTAGAGGCTAACACAGAGAAAAATGCGAATTGGCAGCTACAAATGAAAAATATAAAACACTATGTGGAATCACAACAAATTAGGATAAAACGTACCGCAAAAGGTAGAAACACAACGGTTTCAGAAAAGAAGCGACGATGAATTTATCTTTCTTGCAAGCCTTTTATGATTTTTCCTAGCTCCTACATGCAATTTGAGGATTCATCCAAGATTGAGGAACAAAAATAGGCGTGTATTTGCACTTGTGAAGGAGGGTCGACCACCGGTGTGCGAGAATTGCAGCGCTGTGTGGATTCGCAGCGCCCCTGCCTCCCTTTCACAGCGAACAAAACGAGCATACCTGAGCTTTCGATGAAAATGGTGAAGAACTGAGCATTGTGGAATGAAGAGGAAAGTTCAAATAAACATGCAAAACGACTTGGAGCAGAAATGAGAGCGATAATCGTGATCGGAAATGGAAATCATGAATGCGTAGCACCTCCTGGAAAACACAATGCTTTGGGAAAAGGAAATTGTCCTTCTAACCATTATACTCCCACTGAGATCATGTGTTGCCCTTGAGTTGACCATTATACTCCCACTCCATAGAGCCTCCAAATCTGTGCCTAATCCATCTCATGATTGCTTTGATGTAGACATGGCTTCTAAACTTAGGTGACCCACTTATGATGACTAGGATGGTGACTAACTCATAATAACCAAGGGTTTTTATGACATGATCTTTGTACTCTTTCCATGGTAACCAAAAAATTCCAATGATTACCCTTTAATAAGGAAACCTCATGACTTTAGACATTTAGACCTTTAACAAAATAGACAACTTTACATGACACCTAATCTAAATCTAGACCTTTTTAAACCATAATAGTCAGGTCATCATGACTAATATTTACAAATTGACCTTAGTTAAATAGAAAGACTAACATGACCAAGGTTCCTAGACATAGGACCCGAACAAAATCCATGCTTTAAAATAATAAAATTTTCTTTGCTTCTTTTGTTTGTTACATAAGATACATATTGAAATGAGTACAACAACAACTATGAAGACTGAAACTAGTTACATTTCCAACACTCCCTTTTAAATAGGGAGGTATTCGTAATTGTACAACCAATACAACATCATTCTCAAACTGAAGAGTTCTCATAAGAAGAGTTGGATTGATAAGCCAATTGTAAGCATCAACATTATAACCAACACTGTCATTGAGGCCTAACTTGACAAGCTCAACTTCATTTGAGAGCATTATGCTAGGAGGCTTTATGTGTGATACCCCACAACCTCTACAAGTCACATATCCCATCCGGATGTTCACAAGGTATGTCCTTTTAGGACTATTCTTATCTTGGATTTCCAAACCTGAATCCTCAAAGAATATTAGTCCTCTTCGACCACTCTTATCTGAGACACCTGTCCTTATCCTCAAAGAGTGTTGGTCCCTTTCCTTTCTTGGATACTATATCCTCAAGGAAACCACAAATGCTTATCCAATCCTCCACCATTCTCTCTCTATGACCTTCACTTAGACTTACGACTGTTAGTCATGGTCAAGTGCCTGACACATGAAGAAGGGATTGCATAGGTGATGTCCAAGATCACTTCCTCTCATCCAAAGAGGATATCTCTATTCTCCTTTCGATTAGAGAAATAGATCCTTGCTCCCATTCATGGAGTCTCCTTTTACTTCCTCTCAAAACCTGAGGAGATTCCATACTTCCTTTCAATTTTGGAAGTCAACACCACAAGCCTTATAGCTTGTCTTTATAAGAGTATCAGCTATTTTTTCTTCATAGCTACATGGCTCCCTCTTTTCTTCGCATCTCTTGAATCGATCTTGCTTCCTTTCGAGGTATCATGGAGCTACCTTCACTCTTCAATCTTATGACAAGATCCAGGTCATCTCTCTTGCTCATCACTTTCATCTTGACATCATAGATGAAGGCATTTCACTGAGCCTTCCCAAACTTCAAGTTGATCATAGCTTCTGCATGAATGTGATCTCCCTTGTTGACATTTAGGTTATCTTCTCGCACTACTACCTTTCAATCCCAAGATGAATATATCTTGACATTCTAATTTCCAAGTACCCCATGTTGAACTTGCCTAAACATTCTTCATATATTCTTGCAATATCATTCCAAGTAGCAAAATAATATGTTAATCAGATAACCAATAATTAAAACTAGACTTACCTCACCATGACGACTTTTTCATCCAAACATCAACATCCTTATGATCCATCTCCACTTGAATCTTCCTTCATGCATTAGAGTGCCCAAGGATCGAACTTGATTGCCAAGTTAGAGTTTTTCTTCCGGAGATCATATTGGATGTTAATCATTGTTCTACATAATCTAAAGAAAGTCTTAATTCTTTACTTACCCTTGTGTAAGTCAAATTCTTCCCTTTTAAGCATCAAATAATCATACAAAGCATGCTACACGATTATGCACATATGAATCTTATCCAAGAGTTACTTTCAACATGCATTCCTATGCTTCTTATTCCATCATCTAGCTATTTGTCTCATAATGAGCCTGCAACCTGACCCATTGCATTCCTTCATCCCTTCAAAAGTATTGTTTCCATACTATATGGAATGGATACTAATCTTGTCATAATGTTCTTTCCAAGAAACTTCCAAAATGATGGTTTTTACTGGATCATGATGATCCACCTAAGCAAGATCACTGTCTCTAACATAATGTTAGATAATGCCTGGATGAACAATATGAAAAATGGTCTATCTATCTATCTATCTATCTTCAAAGACTAGATAATTTCTACAAAGTAACTCACTTAAGTAGACTCTAAATATGCTACTAACACATGCTTCTCTCTATGATACTATACAAAATCAAAATTCTTCTAAAGTAAACAACAATGCACACTATTCTATAGGAAAGACCAATCTTCATAAAGAACCTAACAGACAGGGTGCCTTCTTCAATAGTAAAGATCTTTCACATCTTCTTTCTTCGACTTCTTCTAAGGTTTTCCCATTTCCTCAGAGACATGAGCATCGCTTCTTTCCTTTCTCTTTTTGTTATGTTGGTATGGACAATGCCTCTTAAAGTGTCCATACTCATTGCATTTAAAGCATTCACAGTTGCATAATAAAATGAACCCTCGACTGCTGCACCGATCTTCCCAAGTTCGGTATTTTCGGGGACTTTTGTCCAAAAACAATTGTGTTAATTTTGTGTGTGCTAACATTTCTCAATTCCTATTTTGCTTCCGTAGTATTTATTTTTGGTGAAGAAAATGCAGTGTGATTAATTTGGTAATGATCAGAAAATTAATAAACTGTTAATCAGTTAGGAGAATTAATACCAGTTGCTACAATTCAAGGGAATTTTTACTTTGTTGTTGTTTTGTTCTTGATATTTGTTTGATGAAAAGATCTAACTAAAGAACATAAATAAGAGTAATTAAGTTCACATTCTTAAGGAAAAGCAACAACAAGTTCCCTTTTGAGATTTTTAGTAGGGGACAATCAACAAAGAGAAAGGCAACTGCAGTTGGTCCAATGGACAAGATTTTTCAAAAAGAGAAGAGGGAAGAGCTTGATCTCACCATTGCATTTTTTTTCTATCAGAACTTCATATCCTTTAATGTTGCACGGTCACCTCTATTTATTGAGATGTGTCGAGCTCTTTGTCATGGGGCTCCATCAGGGTATGTGCCTCCTGGGTCAGAGAAGCTCATAACCACATTGTTGACAAAGGCAAAGAAAGAGGTGGACAAAATGCTTGAGCCTATTAAATCAGCATGGCCAACATCTGGGGTTAGCATTGTTTCTGATGGATGGACAGATCCAACACGCCACCCACTCATCAACTTCATGGTGTCATCCTTGAATGGTCTAGTTTTCTTGAAATCAGTGGATGCACTTGGACAGTACAAGGATGCACAATATATGGGTGAGTTATTTATTAAAATTATTGAAGATGTAGGTGTTGATTCTTGTGTGCAAATCATTATAGATAATGCACCTGTTTGCAAGGCTGCTGGCATGATTGTGGAAGCAAAATATCCACAAATATTTTGGACACCTTGCATTGTCCATTCATTGAACTTGGCACTGAAATCTATTGCCTCTGATGTGCTTTGGATTGGAGCCATTATTGAGGATGCATGGCATATTCGCAACTTTGTACAAAACCATACAAATGCCCTCACTATCTACAAGGAGTACACCAATCTATCATTGTTGAAGATTGCGGATACACGTTTTGCCTCTTCATTCATCATGTTGAAGAGGTTGAGGGAGGTCAAGACCACTCTTGGAGCCATGGTTATTTCAAAGTTTTGGTCTTTTTGGAGAAAGACAGATCAAGCAGCCTCAAAGAAAGTGAAGGACACAGTGTTGGATGATCTATGGTGGGAGAAGGTAGATCTAGTTATTCAGATCATGGAGCCTATCAGATCCTTGCTTCGATTTGCAGATACATACCATGGTTTATGAGGGATGGGATTCCATAATTGAGTCTGTGAGGACCATTGTTTTACAGAGTCAGTGCCCAGAGTATGAGACATCATTAGAGGCCTTCTTCACCAGCATACAGGATATTCTTGTCAACAGATGGGGCAAGAATTGCACACCTTTACATTGTTTAACTCACTCCTTGAACCCAAAATACTACAGCCATGAGTGGCTGAATGGTGGACCTTCCCACAGATTCCCTCACATGGATGGTGAAATCTCACAGGGGAGGAAAGATGCATTGAGGAGGATTTTTCAAGAGAGGGCATCCCTTGATGAGGTGGAGGATGCCTTTGCAGAGTTTTCCACTGGCACTGCGCGATTTGCAGGCTATGATGTGATTCGAGACAGGGGGGATAAGAGGCACTATTCTTGGTGGGAAACTCATGGGGCAACAAGCCCTCCTCTACAGTAGTTAGCCATGAGGCTCCTCTCTCAGGTGACTTCATCCTCTTGTTGCGAGAGGAATTGGAGCACATATGGGAATTTGTATAGTGTGAAGAAGAGCAGTCTAGGGTAGAGACAATGGTGTATGTGCACACCAACCTTCGTCTCATCTACAGGCAGAGGGAGGATTAGTTGAAGGGAAAGACAAAGATGTGGGATGTCTTTCCTGATGATATGGGTCTGGACAGCAGTGTTGAGTTGGCATTGGCCAACTTGGATCTCAATGCGCCAGTGCTAGAGCATGTCACATTTGATGATGGAGTAGAGGCATCATCCTCCACACCAGCAGATGCAGAGATGACAGAGGAGGAGGATGCATCAGAGCCAGAGGAGAGCAGTGGTGAGCATGATGATCAGGATGAGGACAGTGATGCTGATTATGATGATGAGGATTGATGACTCATTGACTCTGACTCATTGAGGCTTCAGGCTTGTAGTCTTGTAGACTGTAGTTTTTTTGTATTTTCTATTTCTATTTGCCATTGGCAGTGTACTTATGTAACACATTTTGATTCTGATGACTTAATGAGAAAACTATAGTATCTTACTATCTTGTCTTTCTGAGTAAATTTGACAATTGTATGATGTATCAATGTATCAAATTTCAATGTATCATGTATGAGTATCTAAGATCTTAAATCTATGTTTGAATCAATGAATTTGTATGAATTTGTGTAAAAAATATCTAATTTTTAATATATTAATATATATACATATATATTTTAAATATATATTTTTTCAATAAAATAATATATAACGTATCGTATCCCGGAAGTGTCCTGTTCCAAGGGTCACTGTATTCTGAATCTGATTCTCAAATCCCCGTATCCATCGAATCCCGAATCCCCGTGTCAGGTGACTTAGGTTGCCACTTTGCATTTTCCAACATGGTTTCAGAGTTAAGGTGAACAAGAAGGTGACTGGAAGGACACTAGAAGGAATTACTTGTCAAGGGAAGGAAAAAGGAAGCTCTCAAGGAAAGCTTGAAGAAGAAGACCTCAAGAAGGATCTAGTTAAAGACTCATTGGTAAAAGACCTATTAATCTAGAAGGAGGGTTTCTACAGAAGATCAAGACTACATCAAAGGAAAATTACAAGAAGGTTGTTGATCTCACTTTGGAAGGCATCTTTGAAGGAAGCATCAAGGGATCTTGTTATCACTCATTACTCTTGAAAGTTGTTCCAAGGATATTATTAAAGTCTCTTCCTGAAGACATTAAGAAGGTTGAAGTCATCATCAAGGAGAATCTTGGTCATCTAGTAAGTATCATATTATTACATCATGTCTGAACCTACAAGTCATATGGGTTCTTTCTGCAAGGAGAGAAATAAGCTTGTTGGAGCATCAAATTATATACCATGGAAGAAAAGGGTTGAACTGATACTCAGAGAGCAAGAAGTAATGGAGTATGTTAATGGGGAAATTACTGAACCTAGCAAAGACAAGACACAAGAACTAGCAAAGTACAAGAAAGGGGAAGTAAGGGCTCAAAAGATCATATTGGAATCCATTGAATATTCTCTTGTTCCATTTGTTGCAAACTTGAAAACTTCCAAGGCTATGTATGACAAGCTAGTGAATTTGTACTGTAAATACATCAGGACAAAAGACGTCTTTGCGGAATAAGTTATATAGAATGAAGAAATCAAAGGACGAGGACATGGCATCCTTTCTAATGAAGATCTCTCTAGAATTTACATGATTAAGTTGCTTTATAGAGATCATCTAGATAGATGGATAGATAGACCATTTTTGCATAATGTTCATCCAGGGATTATCTAACATTATGTTAGAAGTTGTCATCCTGCTTAGTTGAATCATCATGATTAAGGAAGGACCATCATTTTTGGAAGGTCCTTGGGAAAAGCATCATGACGAGGTTAGTAGACATTCCATGTAACGTGGAATCAATACTATTAAAAGGGAAGAAAGAATGCAATAGGATAACTAGATGATCGGGTGAAAGCATAGGAATGCATGCTGTATGTAAAACTTTGGATAAGATTCATGTGTATAGAATCTTGTGAAAATAAAGTTGGTTATAAAATATGCTTGAGTATATAATATGATGCTGGAAAAAGAAGAACTTGACTTACTCTAGGATGAACATAGAACTGAGACATTCACTAGAATATACATTATCTAGCTATTATCTAACATTATGTTAGAGGTTGTCATCCTACTTAGTTGAATCATCATGATTCAGAAAGGACAATCATTCTGGAAGGTCCTTGGGAAAAGCATCATGACAAGGTTAGTAGACATTCCATGTAACGTGGAATCAATACTATTAAAAGGGAAGAAAGAATGCAATAGGATAACTAGATGATCGGGTGAAAGCATAGGAATGCATGCTGTATGTAAAACTTTGGATAAGATTCATGTGTATAGAATCTTGTGAAAATAAAGTTGGTTATAAAATATGCTTGAGTATATAATATGATGCTGGAAAAAGAAGAACTTGACTTACTCTAGGATGAACATAGAACTGAGACATTCACTAGAATATACAACAATGATTACCATCCAGTATAATTTCTGGAAGATAAGTATTAACTTGGTAATGAAGTTCAATCCTTGGGCACTCTTCTGCATGAAGCAAGATTCATATGAAGATGGACCATGAGGATGTTGATGGAACAAGAAGGTCATCATGATGAGGTAAGTCTTTTTTTATTATTGTTTGGTTATCTGGTTAACATATTATTTTGCTACCTGAAAGGATGCTGCAGGAATTCATGATGACAGTTGAGGCAAGCTCAACTCTATGGATGAAGAGTATCGAGGAAAGCTCAATGTTTGGTACCTGGCAATTATGAAGTCAAGATATGTTCATCGTGAAGGTAGTAGTGCGAGAAGATAACTTGAAGGTCAAGAGGATCACTTTCATGGGGAAACCATGCAATGCCTTCTTATCAAAAATGAAAGTGATAAGCAAGAGAGATGACCTGGATCCTATCACAAGAATGAAGAGTGGAGATGGTTGTTAAAATTATGCAATTGCGGTCAAATTCCACCTTGGAAAACTCAAATGACAAAGATGATGATTGCATTGAATTCCTCTTTTCAAGAGGACCAAAATCGACCTAAAGATCACCTCATTTGGACAAGCAGAAGATGGTTTTTGAATTTATGTACCCACTCATGTATATTGGATTAGGTCATCCCTATAAACATGTCGACAGGTCGGCCTCAACATCAAGTGGACCCTCATGGAAGCCTATAAATAAAAGAAACCACAAGCTCATTCGGACACTCACATCGCACAATCTCTTCTACTCTTCTATTTGTCTTGGTTTGCACATGTATGATAAAGGAAGTTTGCACAAGGGTCTGAAACTATAGGGTTGAAGCTTGCATGAATCTAGGGCTTCTATTTCTCGGATACAAGCACAAAACTGGGAAATTTCGTCCCTGGACACACACACAAAGTGGTCAAGAGTGCGTCCAGGAAGCCTCGGACGCACGCATAGAAGCCTGAAGGGAGCGTTTAGGGTTTCAAGCAGTCTGGTCCTCGGACACACGCACAGAGGGGTCAAGAGTGTGTCCGAGAAGCCTCAGATGCACACATAGTAGCCTGAAGGGTGCGTCCGGGGGTTTGAGGCAGATTTGAGTGTATTTGTCCTCGGATGCACACACAGAGTCTACCAGGGAGTGTCCAAGACTGCCATAGACGTTCGCAACTTCGCACAACTCCTCCTCCATGCGTTTAAGACTCAAAGATGAAACTTCAGTACTCTGAAGATTCTGCTTAGTGACAACAGTGTTCAACAGTAGGCTACAGACTGTGACAATACATTGCAGTCCTCAAAATTAGGGTTTTGATGTTTAGGTTCATTTCATGGATGTTCTAGTTATTGTGAAGATATGGATCATTGTACTCTCTTTTGCTGAATCATTTGATAACAATCTATAAGAAGAAGAATTCACAAGGGTTTTCCCCATAATGGGTTTTTCCCTGGTCTCTGACCAATCCTGGTGTCTCTATATGCGCTTGCTTTTCTTCTATTGTTCCTTTATGTTCCGTTGCATTGATGATGATGTATTGGTCTTTCTACATAGTTGCATTTGCTGATGGATAATGATGTAAATCTGAATAATGTCATGATGTTAAGGGGTGAGCTTAATGTGTTAATGAAGAAATGCAATTATCAAAGCAAAGAACAATATAGCCCTTTGAAAAATTAACATGGTATCAGAGTTGGGCTGAAGAAAAGTCATGGAGATCACCCCCATGGAGACACTTTTAATGGAAGCAAAAAGAGGATGGTGGAGACCTAAAATAATTCTAGGGTATGAAGAAAACCCTAGGTAGTTAGTGCATAAGGGTTTGATGGTTAGGGTTTGAGAGAAACCCTAGTTTATGAAAAAGACTTGAGATATGATACATGAAACCCTAGCATGGTCAAAGTCAAGATGTTCAAGCACTTATGATAGATTTAATGAACCCTAGATGGGATAGTCTCTAGTAGGCCTGGTTGTTGATAAAGTTGATTAAAGACAACATTGTTATGTGGACTATGGATAGTAATGGCTCCTGAAGGTTAGTTCAAGAGGGAGAGGATCATCTCTCATTGAAGATAAGTATTCCTTGACTTATGATGTTTCCTTGTGTCTTTATTCTTGTTTAGACTTATGGATCTGATTATTATGATTATTGCTTTTTATCATTGCCTATACTTCTCGCATGTATATTTGAGGACTTGGATGTTTCTAACCTCCTTGATGAGATGTGATAAGTGGATCCTTCTGGAGGATCATTTGAGATGCAGGATAGAAAAGCTAAATATGGAAAAGGTAAAGAGGCACCTGATGAAAAGGTGACAAGCACTACAAGCTGCCTATGTGAAGGTGCACTGGTATTTGAATACTACAAGGTATGCATGGTGTACTATTCCAATGTTATGTTTCAACTGTATATTGAATGGCAAGGTTAGGCCTATGGTATGTTGAGAATGTCTCCTTCTCAAATGGCTCATGCATGCATATGATAATGATTTGGATCCATGGTTCTTATGATGAAATGGTGCACCTGGTATTGAACATTTTGATCATGACGATCTTGTTGATTATATGAGGCTACTTATTGTTGATCTTGGATATAGTGGTATAACTTGATGTTTGGCTATCATCTGTTGTTTTTGGAGATCCTGATGTTGTACCTTGAAGATGATACTCTTGATACTTGTCATGCATTTCACATACAAGGATAGCTCATTGACTTTTTCTAATGCTCGTGATGAACATGATGAAAGTATGGGAAAAAGAGTTGAAACTCTTGTTGTTTTGATAAAGTGACCTTTCTTGATCAAACTGATAATGATAAGCATGGTAACCTTGATGATAAAAGTATAACTATGAGGTTGATACTCTAGATCTTTTTACTAACAACGGTCACGTCTTGATGTAATGAGTAACTATGGCATATGGTACGACTGATTGTCCTAACTTGATGGATTGACTTGATAACGTTACATCTATCTGATACCCTAATCACTCAACTCTAATCACCTGATGAAGGATTGATGTCATGATGCTAATGACCATGATGGATATCTATTTGATTTTATGATCTAACAGATCTACTATTGCATGACTGTAGAATTTTGTAGATGTTCTATGCTTGATGCAACTTTACTTTTATCGACAACAATCACATGAATTTACAAGTAAAATGCAGATAGAACATACCAGTGATCCTTTAGAAGACAAGTCAGAAACAGATAAAGGTGATGGTGCGTTACGGCAGTCAACAGGATGCTTCAACCAACAAAGACTTCACGGTTAGCCAACCCAGCATGTGTCACAACAGTTCTCAAAACAGTCACACGGTCAACTTAGAAGTCAACCTCAGAAAAGTCAACGCTGCCCAGAAAAGTCAACGCAGGGCAGCAGCACTAAAAGTCAACGCAACTCAACTTCTGGTCAACCTTTGACCTTGATTTCTGTGCCAAAGAGTACGACCTCCTTAGATCGAAGTCTCCTCCAAAATTCAGCCCAATCGGACCATGCGTTGACCAAAGTCAATGCTGGTCAAACTTCCCCAGAAACCCTAACCACAGATTTCTGGCTGCAGTAAATTTCGTCCTCCTTGGTGCGGTAAACTTCGTCCTTCTTGCTGCGATAAACTTCGTCCTTCTTGCTCCTTAGATGCTCGTATAAGAGGAGGAGATGTGTGTTAAGATGAGTGAAATGCTCTCCAACGTTGATTGTATTTATATCCATCATTGAGGTGTGTGACACATCTACTGGGGGTAAAAACCTTAAGGCCGACCTGCACTTAAATTTATTATAAATAATAAATTCAAAATAAATGTTCTGCTCATCAGATTAAAATCAATTTTAGATCGATTTTACACCTCTCTGAAAGAGGAATCCAATATAAATATTGGAATCTTCATCTGAGCATCACAAGATGGAGTTTGGACCTAGTTGTCCAAATTTAACACTCCTTCTCAACTAGGGAGAACTCCATCCACCAGTGCAATCAAACATCGTGCGTCATCCTGCCGTAACTTGCTTTGTTGGCCTCTTTATTTTAGAACAGAAGTGGGTCAGTCACAAAGACATCATTTGTAGCTGACAGATTCAGCCCAGAGGTCAAAACCTCTATTGGACTCACAAAGAGTCTCCAACCAACCCGAAGTTGGTTCATCTGACCCGAAGTCAGGTGGAGGTCCGAGACCTCACTAGACTTGATCCCAGATCAAGTGGTTGGACCATGCCATCCTAGATAGAGAGTACGACAATCTCTGATGCGTCCATCAGTGTTTACTACTAGTCTCTAGCTTTTCCCACCTCATTGGCCAAATGAGAGGTACTTCCCACGAGCCCTGAACTCAATGGGTAGGATGCATACGGGGCACAGATAATGAGAGGTGAACCAACTCAATAATCACAATGGTGGGGTCCAAGCACACCAACAAGGTTTGGCAAGCCTAGCCTTGTGGTTGCTCATAGCTCCGAGAAGCTGTCCCCAAAGCCCCCCAGAGCTCCTCGAGCTCATCGTCCAACAGGACCCACATCATAGGGTTGTTCCACGATACCAAGTCTCTCACGGAAGGTTAGGAACTTGACTTTCCCCAGGGGCTTAGCGAGAATATCCGCGACCTACTCATTAGTTCTTATATGATCGAGCCTAACGGCACCTCGCTGTACCATATTCTGGATGAAATGGTACCTGATATCAATATGCTTGGATCGGTCGTAGAAGGTGGTATCTAGCACATGTCCAAACAAATCACTAAAGAGCTTTCGCAACCAAACTGCTTCACAACAGGCCATACTTGCTGCAATGTATTCGGCCTCTGCGGTGCTCAAAGCCACCGACTTCTGCTTCCTGCTCATCCACGAAATCGAAGCAGAACCAAGATTGAAGCAGCATCCCGATGTGCTCTTACGATCCACCACACTGCCAGCCCAATCAGCATCAGATCCCGATGTGCTCTTACGATCCACCACATTGCCAGCCCAATCGGCATCAGTATATCCACGGAGTGTCACACTCCCGGCAGTGTATCTCAGCCCATGGTTTATCGTGCCCCGAAGATATCTCAGAAGATTCTTGGCACCAACCCAGTGAAAATGATGAGGCTCAACCATTTGTTGACTCAAAGTGTTCACTGCAAAACATATATCCGGTCGGGTGTTCACTAAGAACATCAAAGCTCCTATGAGTTGACGATACTCAGTAGGATTGGCCAAGATAGGCCCAGCAGCGCTGCCACTCAACTTCTTGAAGTTGAGTTCCATTGGTGTTGACACGGACTTGCAATCCACCATACCAAATCTTTCCAGAAGTTTCACAATATATTTTCCTTGAGAAAGGAAAATCTCTCCAGGTCTCTGCCAGACCTCCAGGCCTAGGAAGTAGTGCATCAATCCTAAGTCCTTCATCTCGAACTCAGCAGCGAGCTCCCTCTTGCATTGATGAAAGAGAGGGTCAACACCTGTCAAGAAGAGGTCGTCCACATACAGCACCAGAATGAGAGGCTTCCCCCGGACAACCTTGAAGTAAAGGTTCGGATCAGCATTACTTCGAGTGAAGCCCAGCTTCATCAAGTAGCTATCTATCCTCTCGTACCAAGCTCTGGGTGCTTGCTTCAACCCATAGAGGGCTTTCTTCAACCTGCAGACATGAGTGTCCCGATCCTGGACTTCAAACCCCAGAGGTTGTTCTACATACACCTTTTCTTTTATTGCACCATGTAGAAAAGCGGTCTTGACATCCATCTAATGAAGACTCCATCCTTGCGTAGTAGCAAGGGCTATGATTGATCAAATGGTGGTATATCGTGCCACAGGTGCAAATATGTCATCATAGTCTATTCCTTCCTTTTGAGAGAAGCCACGGGCAACAAATCTTGCCTTGAACTTTTCATCACTTCCATCAGATCCATGCTTGATCTTGTAGAGCCATTTTGCGGTGATAACTGATTTGTCCTTCGGTCTTGGAACCACATCCCAGACATCATTCTTCATTATGGACTCATATTCTTCGTGCATAGCATCCTTCCAGACTTGATGCTTTATGACTTCCTCAAAAGATCCAGGTTCAGATTGTACAATAGTACTCATGGCAGCCAGATACCCTTGGTATCTACACGGCTTCTTGCTTTCTCGGAATGTCCCCCTCGGGGCAGCATGTCCCTCAGCATCTTCGAGAGTGTCCTTGAGCCATGATGGTCTCTTTCTCAATGAAGGAGATGGATCGATTAGGTCCATTGGTCCTTCAACATTAGGCATTGTCTCATCCTGCGGTTCTTCTTGATTTCCAGGCCTTGCTTCATGTTTTTCCTCAGATCTCGGAAGATCTACTACTTTCTTCAGGGAAGCATCTTCGTCAAAAGTGACATCATGGCATATCTCTACTTCCCTTTGACCAGGTACATAGACTCTATAGGCCTTAGAAGTCTTGCTGTAGCCCACAAATATTCCTTTCTTCCCAGAAGCATCCAGCTTACTTCTCTTTTCTTTTGGCACATGAAAATAAACAGGACATCCAAAAATTCTAAAATGTGAGACGTCAGGTTTCTTACCAGTGAAAACCTCTTCGGGAGTTTTGGAGTCCAAGGCGGAATGAGGGCATCGGTTTTGAATGTATACAACAATATTCGTAGCTTCTCCCCACAGAAACTTCGGTAGACCCTGGTCACATAGCATGGCACGGGCAGCTTCCACAATGGTCCTGTTCTTTCGTTCAACAACGCCATTCTGCTCAGGAGTATAGGCAGTAGTAGTCTCCCTCTTAATGCCAGCTTCTCTGCAAAAGTCCTTGAACTCATTTGACTCATATTTAGTGCCATTGTCGGTCCTCAAAATCTTGATCTTCTTCCCTGTCATATTTTCCACCAAGGCTTTGAAGGTACGGAACCACATGAAAGCCTCATCCTTCTTCTTCAAGAAGTATATCCAGGTTTTGCGGAAGAAGTCATCAGTGAATGTCATATAGTAAGAACATCCTCCCAGGGATGTCACGGGTAGCATACCAGATAGATCAGAATGGACCAGTTGCAAAATATCAGATGTCTTTGTGACACTTGAGGGGAAAGGTCCTCTTGTATGCTTTCCTTCGGCACAACCCTTACATACACCTTCATGATTATTTCCAAAATCGGGCATCCCTGTCACCACCTTCCTTGCTTCAGGAAGGGCCTTGTAATGAAGGTGTCCAAACCTTCGGTGCCATAGTTCAGTTTGTCGGATAGTATCACATGTCATAGCTCCTAGTGGACTTCCTTCAACCTGGCAGAGTGTTCCAACTCTAAAACCAATCACGATAGCTTCCTTGAGATTCTTCTTCCACATGCGCACCTTTCCATCAGTGAATGCCACATTGAAACCTTTGTCTTCCATGGCTAATATAGACACAAGGTTCTTCTTCAATTTTGGTACATAGAGTACATCCTGCAAATGTAGGACTTGTCCTTGAGACAAGTGGAGGGTCACAGTCCCTGTCCCTTTCATGGGATATGTGGCATTATCTCCAAGGATAATTTCCAGATTAGTATCCTTCTCAACCATGTCAGAGAGTGCTTCCTTGAACCCAGTGATGTGTCTCGAGGCACCACTATCTATCAGCCAGACATCCATAGTGTCGGGCGGGGATGCAGCAGAGACGGCAGATACAAGAATGTATTCATTTCTTTTATCAACAACATTTGACTCCTCATACCTGGAGTTTCTAGACCTTTTGAAAGGTTGATTGTTTCCGCTAGAGGGAGCCTTCCTCTTTCCTTTGGACCTGTCATTTCTTTGATTTCCATTCCTCCAGTTGTTGTTGTTGTCATCACTATCGGGAGAATCCTTCTTGAAAGGACATTCTCTAGCATAGTGACCAGGCCTATGACAAGTGAAACACTTGCCCTTCTTTCCTTGGGCCCTTGCTCTTCCTTTGTTCTTAGGACCACCAGAGGAGTTCTTTCTAGAATGAGCAGCGTAGGCAGCATTTCTGTCATTTTCGTATTCCTTCATTCTTGTCTCTTCTTGCATGCACCTTGATAGTAGCTCGTCAAAGTTAGGAATTGTACTATTATTGAGAATGGTAGTGTTGAATACTTGCCATTCATATGGGAGCCCTCCAAGTGCGGTGAGTACCATCTCATGATCGGCTATTGTCTCCCCAATAGCCAGCAGATTGTTCCTGATCTCGGTCAATTTCAAAAAGTATGTTTGGACAGACTCATCCCTGCCTTTCTTCAGATTCTTCAATTGATTCTTGAAGAATAGCACCTGGTTTGCATTGTTTACTTTGAACATTTGTATCAGCTTATCATACATCTCTTTGGATGTGCCTAGCTCAGATATGTAGGCAACTAGACTTTTATGTATGGATTCCCTGACCATTAGCGTTGCTTTGATATCCCCCTTCTTATACTTGGTTTTAGCAGCAGCAGTAGCAGTGGATGGAGGTTCTTGTATCTTACCCAGTACATAGTCCATGAGATCATGGTCTTCCAATTTGAGATCTAATATCATCTTCCAAGCATGGAAGTCATCCCTTCCAGTCAGCTTGTAATCCTCCTTGAAGCCATAACTTGTGGAACTCATTTTTCTCAGTTGGTGATTGCTATAAGTTAGGGCTTGTCTTCACCTCAGCTCTGATACCATGTAGAATTTTGTAGATGTTCTATGCTTGATGCAACTTTACTTTTATCAACAACAATCACATGAATTTACAAGCAAAATGCAGATAGAACATACTAGTGATCCTTTAGAAGACAAGTCAAAAACAGATAAAGATGATGGTGCGTTACGACGGTCAACAGGATGCTTCAACCAACAAAGACTTCACGGTCAGCCAACCCAGCATGTGTCACAACAGTCCTCAAAACAGTCACATGGTCAACTCAGAAGTTAACCTCAGAAAAGTCAATGCTGCCCAGAAAAGTCAACGCAGGGCAGCAGCACTAAAAGTCAATGCAGCTCAACTTCTAGTCAACCTTTGACCTCGATTTTTGTGCCAAAGAGTACGACCTCCTTAGATCGAAGTCTCCTCCAAAATTAAGCCCAATCGGACCATGCGTTGACCAAAGTCAACGCTGGTCAAACTTCCCCAGAAACCCTAACCGCAGATTTCTGGCTGCAGTAAATTTCATCCTCCTTGCTGCAGTAAACTTCGTCCTTCTTGCTGCGGTAAACTTCGTCTTTCTTGCTCCTTAGATGCTCGTATAAGAGGAGGAGATGTGTGTTGAGATGAGTGAAATGCTCTCCAACGCTGACTGTATTTATATCCATCATTGAGGTGTGTGACACATCTGCTGGGGGTAAAAACCTTAAGGCTGACTTGCACTTAAATTTATTATAAATAATAAATTCAAAATAAATGTTCTGCTCATCAGATTAAAATCAATTTTAGATTGATTTTACACCTCTCTGAAAAAAGAATCCAATACAAATATTGGAATCTTCATCTGAGCATCACAAGATGGAGTTTGGACCTAGTTGTCCAAATTTAACAATGACTCTAGTATAGACAGGTTAATGACATGAAAGAAGATGAATGAAGTGGATTCCCATTCAGAGGGAGAATCTCTCCTCAAGATTCTTACTCATATTACCATCTGCATCATATGTAAATTATGTACTATTGAAGTATGATTTATGGGTATTTGACATTGTTGATCTACAATAGAGGTTTGAACTAAGGTAAGATGGTTTTATCCCACTCTCAAGCCTCAGTCGTAAAGAGGAAGGCCTATGGGTGCGACTATGCCTGATGGACACAAAAATGAAGTTTTGTGCATAAAATCAGATGTTCACCTGTAAAATGCTAGTTCTACAGATGTGTAGCAGATATTAGAAAGATCTGAGAGTATGGAAGTTTGAATGTTTACTATAATATGAATATGTAGACTAAACTTGTGTTTGCAGGTGACCGAGATACAAATACATCATTATGTTTGAAGAGTTTGACATGATTCTGCTGATTGGTATAGATGAGCAGTGTTGGGAGTTCTGGTATGACTTATATTGGTATTTCATAATGCCTTTGTATTGGCCTTCCTGTTCTTAGCACATTGGTTGAAGTATTGACAGTTGTATGCTTGGAACCTACATGATCTATCCTTGGTATATGCATTTGCATCTAGTAACAAAAAATGACTTGTATTATGATCATGAGAATGACTTAACGAAGTTTGATATTGCGTGATAATAGATGAAGTCAAGACTTGATATGAGCTCTACCTATCATCTAGTCTAAAGAACTTGATACTGTGATATTGATGATTTTTAATATTAATTATGATCTATATTGATTTATGAAAAACTGAGCAAGTTGGTTTGGTGAAATGTTATGTTTGCAAAGAGCATTGCATGAAGCAAGCTCCCAGAGTCCGCATTGGCTGTTATCTGGTGAAGCTAGGATATGTGTTGATCCAAACCTCTACTTCAGAAATGTTCCAAGGTATAACTTTGGTTTTGGTTTTATACACTGATGGTCTACTCTTGACAGGCGATGAGCCTCTGATGATTTAAATAAGCAGGAGATGGCTTCTGAAACTCGAAATAAGAAATCATGACACGATGAATCGATTTTTGAAATTGGGAAGAGGAAATGCAAATCCTTGGATACTCTGATTAAATTAGCAACCGACAGTTGATTGAAGCATTTCATGATAGAGCCTCTTCATACACATTGAGTTGCTGCCAAACATACTTTGAGATGTTTGCATGAGATGATCTATTCTTGGTCTGAGATATTCTTCCTATGATATATGACTATATGGATATGCTGATGTTGATTGGGATCATTATTGATGAGATGAGCACATATGAGCGCTGCCTTAGTATGAGATCTACCATGATGAGAGGTTCATAGCACGACCGAGGTTGAGTACGATGTTGCTAGCATGGCTAGCTATGAAACAGGATGAAGAAGCGTTTGAAGAGATGTTTGAGAGAGTACTAAATATGACATGGATACATTGCGATGACATAGAAAGGTAGATAATCCCATATATATAGTTGGGACTGAGATACTTTCATATATTGAGACAGTGCAGTTGTACAAGACAAGCCTTGGCTTGTGTTTGACACCTCCTTGTGAGGGAAGATGATTATGGTATCCTTTTGTGATTTATATGATTATTTATGTTCTAACATGATAGTTGATTTGATGTCCCGTGTGAATAGGAGACATCTGCTACTGATACATGATGATTAGCTGATACAAGTACGATGATATGAGTATGATGAGAGCAGCGCATGAGTTGGACACGAGATCTGGGAGCTCCTGGGGGTTTGGGGTACTTATTAAGCCATAAGTGACCATAGGGTGAGTGGTTCACCTTCCCCTAGTGGTGTGCTGAATACAGGGTGAGTGGTTCACCTTCCCCTAGTGGTGCGTTGAGTACAGGGTGAGTGGTTCACCTTCCCCTGTGATACACCATGGTGGTTGACATGTGTGTAGGGTGATTCAAAAATGGAGATCCTGTGAAAATTCCTAAACCCGAAATGCCTATTGCAGCAAACTGATATTACTTCTCCTACTTGATTAATCATGCAAGTTATTTATTGTGTTTTACAAGTAAATACTGAAGCAAATACACTGCAACCTTCACTGCATAAATAAACTGTGGAAAAATAAACGCGGAAACAAGATCTGAGCAAGAAGAAAACTAAACACACATGACACCGTTATTTTTGAACTAAGTCCCCAGAAAAACCCAATCCAGGAAAACCAGTGCAGCAGCTGAAGGTTTAATATTATTAAGCAGAAGTTTCTGAATACAACTGGATGCCCAAGTATGGCTATCGACAGAGAATCTGACTGATAGAGAACTAGTGAGGATTAGCTCACACTGACACTGGAGATCTGGAACTGACCCAACATTGAACTGGACAACCCCACGCTGCCTTTGTGCAACCTTTGCGCAGATCTGCATCACTCTGGCTGGGGACTGCGTCACCTTCTTCTGCTGGCTGGATGCTAATCTCTGGCCCCTCTAGTCTCACACCCCGACACTCCGGCACTAGATCTGATTGATCCTCAACAAAATCTTGGATCTCCTCAAGGCTACAGTGTTGCCTCTGCGTGGCACTGCGCTGCTACATTGCCTCTTCTGCGTATTGCCCTCTACGTTCTCTGCAAAGTATTCCCAGCTCAGGAAAGGATCTTCCAAGCGGAACTATCATTGCCCCTCACTACAATCGAATCAACTCGATCAAATCCTCTGGCTACTCTATGCTGGTCACTTGAGAAATTCGATCTCTAGACTCATTCGGTGTATTTTCCAAATGCCCATCGAAGTCCTTATAATCTTCTAGTTGGATAACCAACGGCTTAGATCATATTTGACTCGATCTCCGTCTTTTTCTAGAAGTTTCGCACCCAGTTCTATTAATATACTTTAATTATTTTAATTCTCTAAGTTTAGATTTAGGCTCCGATTTAAAATAATTAATTATTTTAATAAAACCCCATCTGCGTGGAATTTCCCAAAACACTTTTTGGGTATTTCGGAATACATGTGTCTAAGCCTCCCCGCAAACTTGAGACTTAGAGCTCATCTGATGCTACCAAAAATCAACACTCCCTCTTAGCAAGGAATGTGCTCTAGTAATGCAACCTGTTGAGCTGTTGATGTTTGACACTACTACCCACCAACTACTGCACTGCTGCATCTATTTTGTTGCTGACCTTGCATATTGTTGCCCAGTGCCAACTGCTACTACACTGCAACTCTGCTGCTTGATGCAACAAAAAAACATCCAAATACTGAACTAAGTGTTCAGCATGATGCATTTGGTACTGAAGATCTGATTGCTGCTAGTCTCTGCACTGACCCTCTGAAGTTGTTACGTTGCTACTGACTCTGCACTGTTGCCAACCCTACTCTGCGTTGCTCAGACTCTAGCACTCTCTAGCCATTGCGTTGTCACTCCGACACTCCTCTACACCAATTGAAACTGGTCCATCCTACTACTGCTGATTTGCGCTCTCGTAGCAAGGTTTTGAAACTTGATCAAAGAGGTGGACTCCTCAAGGGTCTTGCCCCACTATAGCTCTACCGAACTACAGTTCTATATCATCCTCCCCTGGAGATATGTGGGCAATCATCGCAAACTCTTCCTTCTCGATCCTTGTGCTTACAACCCAAGGATCATGTTTCTTGTCCTTGTCCTTCTTGAGAGGACATTGCGTAGCATAGTGATCCATTTCACCACACCAGGAAAAGATCTTTGAGATGTCCTTCCTCCTCCGCTGCTCCTGCAGCCCCTTAGATGTAAGGGCTGCATTCTCATCCTCCTCCTTGGGCTTCGTCCTGTTGCTGCTGCTGCCATCAAGCTTGCACTTGACCAAGTCTCTCCTCATCTCTTCCTGTTGAGGATCTGCCACATTACTTCCCAATCCGACAAGTTCTCTCTCCCTAGGATACTCTGACAAAGACTTGCCATTCTTTGGAAACCAAATTCAGAGCCAATCTGACCATCTCCGTGGCCTGAGGTGTTGATCCTACAACTGCTAGCCGATCTCGAATATCCTGAAGCTTCAATAGGAACAAAAATATGTGTTCTCCCTTCTGCATCCTTGTAGATCGCATCTTCTCCTCCAAAAACATCTTTCCCTACTTGGAAGACCCCTGGTATAGCGTAGCCAATGCGTCCCACATCTCCTTTGCAGTCCCTTTGCTAGAAATGTGTGAAACAATATGATCCCTCACTCCGTCGAGGATCAATCTCTTGGCTTTAGCCATATCTTTCTTGTAGGCTTTTAGTGGATCTGCGTCTGCGAGGACAACTACCACACTGTTGATGAAGGTGTTGAGATCATGCTCATCCAGAAGGAAGGAGATCCTTGCCTTCCAGATTACATAGTTGGAGGCACCCTCCAACGATCCTGATCACGCAACCCTGTCGTTGCCATCTCACCCAACCAAATGTCGAACTGCTGCCACTAACCCTCTGTGCAACAGGCTCTACACACTCCCTGATAGAGTAAGCCAAATAAATCTCAATCTCGCTGCTTTTGCACGGGAAATCAAAATTTCTTGGGCAAGAAATTCCGTAAGGTCAAAATTCCCTCAGTATGCTTCCTCTTCCTTCTTTTGATGCTTTCTGCACCAACAACTGTTGGTACAAGAAAACTACATCCCACCAGAAACTGGTTTGTGCCATAGTTTTAAAACTCGGTCGTCCAAGCTCCGAACCGGCTGAGTTGACTGAGCCAAAACCTTAGCTGGTCTGACTCGGTGGTAAAACCAGTACGGCAGCCAGTTTGTGACCAAGTCGGCCGAGCCGTACACCGACTTGGCCGGCTCGGTCACAAACCGGCCAGCTCAGTCAAGCCCAAGCTAGCTCGGTCGGACAGTTCCCAGCGGGCCACGGGCTTCAAATCTGTTTTTAATTTGCTGTTAGGGTTTTGTTAGTGTATCTAACCCCTCCCCATCCTATTTAACCTACCCAACCCCTCTCAATACCTCACATCTATCTCATTGAATTTGCTTGAGCATTTGTGAGGAATTTGTGAAGAGTTGTGGAGTTGGTTTTGGAGCAGCTTTGAGGAGTCTTTTGGGCAAGCTTTGGAGCAGCAGTGAGGAGCTTATTGAGCAAGCTTTGGAGCATCATTGAGAAGTTGGTTTGTTGGAGCTGCATGGAGGAAGCTAGAGGTATTTATTTTTTCTCTTCTAAAATCTACCTTTTCTTGTTTTATTTATTTTGCAAATTTGAAAATGGTAAACATAGTTTTTGGTGAAAGAAATGAACACAGAATGAATAATCCTTTTTTGTTTTCATTTTCAGATTTAAACCTTTTCTTTCCAAGTCAAAAACTCAGTCCAAAATGGCCTCTAGAGTGAAAGATGTTGCTTGGGCATATGCTCAAATTGTTGATGATCAAATGCATTGCAAATTTTGTAAAAGAAAAATTAAGGGGGGTGGAGGGGGCATTCATAGACTGAAACTACATTTGGCTGGTCCTAGAGGCCAAATTACTTCATGTGAAGCACAAAACATTGGGGAAATTACAAAGGAGTTGAAAGAGCAATTTCAAAAGTTTGAGGAAGACAAAATTAGGCAAAAAGAAATAGAGGCTGAAATTGGGAGGAAGAGAAATCTACAACACATGATGGTTGTGTTGGAAACACTGAGAGGGGGGGTGAATCAATATTTCTTTTCAATTGTTGTTTTTACCATTATATCACTTATATTTAGAACACAAAATGAACAGTAAGAATAAATACTTTTATTAATCTCTTATTTACAATAAATCCAATCTTCAATCCTTCCAGGTACCACCCTGTACTTTGCCAAGCACCGACTTGGACTTCACGAGGCTCTGACCTATAGGGCACCAACCCTATCTTCCAAGGCTCCAACCTCTAGGGCTCCAACCCTATCTCTGGTACAGGCTTCGACCTGGTTTCTTGAGGACTCATATCCTCTAGGGCTCCAACCCTATCTCCCAAGGCACCAACCTTGTCTCTACAAGGCTCCAACCTCTTGGGCTCCAACCCTCATCTTCACTTCGTCAAAATGTGTTTGGTTATTCTTCACGACTCCCAAAGTCTTCTTCAACGAGCCCTATCACTCTTTAGCTATCTCCTCACTTAGTCTCCATGTCACGTCATCAATGACAACCTTGATTTCTTAGAAGTTGTCACTATTGCGCTCTTCATCGTACCCAAGCAAAGATCTCCAAATCATCTCATGATGATATCATGGTCTTCAATGATATCTCCAAGACCTTCAAGGTGTCTTCGATAGGCAGCCCAAGTGCTTCAATAAGATGTCTTCAACACGATATTCCAAGATTGCCTTGATGCTTCAATACTCCTGCTCCAAGGGTTCTTCAATGACTGCTCCAAAGATGTTCCAGTGTCTGTTATCTTCAAGTTTCACAAATAATCAAAATATCTTTCAATGCTTCAAGGATGTTTGCTATACAGACTGCTTCAAGGTCCACTCAGAACATATCACCAAGACTTTCATGTCTTCAATTTTTTAATGTAATCTTCAGGTCAAATAGGCTTCACAAGATCAGCAAAGTATTGTGCTTCCAACCTTCCAAAGAATGTGTTTCCAAGGTCATTGGTTCACTGGTCCAAAAAGAAAATTATCTTTGTGCAAGTTTTATCCCTTTATAGGTTTGGAAAGAATATGTTCTCCACAAATCAAGGTGTAGATGGTCTCCACAAGTAAGTCTCCAAACAATCCAAAATATTGACTTCAATAAAAGGTCTAAGGTACTGAGGTATCACTGCAAACCTTATTACAACCGAGCCACAAGTCTGTTTGCTGCAATCTGGTCACTTGACAGCCTATCTGAGCCTCTAAAAACATGCCTGTGTCTCCTTAAGACAGGTCTGAGTCTCCTATATTATAGTTCTGTCCTTTAGAAAGTGATATGAGCTTTACTATGAGACTGTCCACAAGCTAACACTTCGTTTTCTT
Organism: Pinus albicaulis; assembly: GCA_034641835.2. Lineage (NCBI taxonomy): Eukaryota > Viridiplantae > Streptophyta > Pinopsida > Pinales > Pinaceae > Pinus > Pinus albicaulis. Next base: position 1,773,463,521 of record CM076580.1, read on the forward strand.
CAATAGTCCCCTCAACTGAGCTCCTGTAGGCTTGTTCTGTTGCGGACTATAAAGAAATGTCCAAAACAGTGATCTTAAAAGTCCTCCTTGGCCTTCTTTTTGAATTGTTCATCCTGTGGTATATGTCTGTAATTTTTGACCGAAAATTGGTGATTGAAATGAGGATCTGCAGTCTTATATTTATAGTGATTCGTCTTTATGAAAAGACCTGTCTGTTGGGCTAGAGGGCCGACATGAAGGAACTGAGCATAGGTCGGCTAGGCCTTAAAAAATATTACTTTTAAACTTGAAAATTCATTTTCTTACAAACTACTGGGAGTTTCGGGGCATGTAAGGGCTCATTGGAAAGAGGAAAAATCCTCTTTAAGATGGTCTAGGTCCCATTGAGAAAGATTGCCTCTAAGGTGGTGAAAAACATGTTTCTTTGTTACTGCCCTTGAATTATTTAGTGCAAAAAATGATTAGGACAGCAAGAGCTTCTTCATTGTTATATGTCACCAAGTGTTTTTTTTTTGTAAGTGAGGTCTCCACTTATTATGTCTTTAATCATCATGTCATCAAGTGATCTCCAATTCCTTCATTGTCCATGTCATCACCATATACGTCATCATGTGTGCCATCAATGTCACCATGTCATCAAGATAGTGCAGTGATATGTCATTAACCATATGCAGCATCAATAAGGACTCCTTCGTCAAGAGTAAGGAAATCAACATGATTTCTAGGGCATCTTCATCAAGAGCAAGGATACATGAGGTTATGGTGTCTTCATGGTTAGTTCAAGGACATCATTATGATCAATAGTCATTTAAGACAAGACTTCTTCTTAGTGGCTTGATGTCATAATGGCATCACTATCAAACAAGAGGGACTTGTGATTATGAGTAATGACATCATCATAATATACATGAGGTTATGAAATCACAAGAATATTTTCCATCCCAATAATGCCATATTGACACCAATGACAACCTTGACTAACAGGTTGCCAACCCAAGTTTTGATTATGAGGGTTCTTCATCTATCCCTTGCACTGATGCATCAAACTCCTTTCGCTATGTTCCGCCCTCTATGAAGTCTATTTCTGAAAAGGGTAAGGATGCAATGAGAAATAAGGGTACTATCAAAAGTTTTTCCATGCCCTCTTCTCCCTCTGATAGTGCACATGGTCCTAGTCCTCCAAGTAAAGGTCAAGTGCAGCCCACTTTAAATGCTCATTGGAAAAAAGAATTGAGAGATGTTACTTGTGATTACATTGTTAGATGGTGGTATGATGCTGATATTCCCTTCAATGTTACTCGTTCACCATATTATGAACCTATTTTTGAAGCCATATATGCTTCTGGAAAGGGCTTCAAAGGCCCTACTATGCATGAGTTAAGAGGATCTCTTTTGCAAAAACTCATTGGGCACATACAGGATGTACCATCATGTCAGATGGATGGATTGATCAAAGGAACCGTACCATCATAAACTTTCTTGTCTTTTTCCCACGGGGAACCATGTTTCTAAAATCAGTTGATGCATCTGATAGGGTGAAAGATGCAAATTTGTTGTTTCATCTTTTGGATGAGGTTGTTGAAGAGGTGGGGGTGGAAAATGTTGTTCAAATCATCACAGATAATGCCTCTAACTATGTTCTTGCTGGTAAATTGTTAGAGGAAAAACACCCAACCATCCTTTGGACTCCATGCGCTGCACATTGCATAGACCTCATGCTTGAGGATATTGACAAAATAGACTGGATCAAGAACACTATAGAGCATGCCAAATGCATCACAAAATATATTTACAATCACTCATGGATTCTGAATCTGATGAGGAAAAACACAGGGGGCAAGGAAATTATTAGGCCTACCATCACTAGATTTGCAACACATTTTTTGACATTGCAATCTATGGTTGCCCAACATAGAAACTTGCAAAAGTTGTTTTCTAGTGATGAATGGAATGAATGTCAGTGGGCTCGCAAACAAGATGGCAAAGATGTGAAAAGGAAAGTCAATGAACAAATATTTTGGAAAAAGGCAGCAGAGATTGTGAAACTTGCTGAGTCACTGGTTAAGGTTTGCGCTTGGTGGATGGGGAAAGATTGGCAATGGGCTTTATTTATGAGGCTATGGATCAAGCAAAGGAGCAAAAAAGGGCAGCATACAAGGACAAAGCAGGTAAGTACCGGCCCATTTGGGCAACCATTGATCAGAGATGGAACAATCAACTCCATTGCCCTATACATGCAGCTGGGTATTTTCTAAACCCAAGGTATCATTATAAAGCTCAGGAAGCAAGAGCTTTGAATGGGGAGGTTAGAGATGGATTGACTGACTACATTGATCGCATGATCCCCACAGAGAGTGAACAGTTGAAGATACACAATTAGATCATTGTGTTCACCAAAGCCACAGGTACCTTTAGCAAGAACCTTGCAAGGATTGCAAGGGAATTAGATGAGCCAGGTAAACAAAGAATTTCAATTTTCAAATTCATATTTTAATTTTTATTATTTTGTATAATTGTTTATAATTTCAATTTCAAAGTTGGATATAAATTTTTGAGCTAACTGAAATTCATTTTTTGCAGCACAATGGTGGGAGGCATTTGGTAGCCATTGTCCTGAATTGCAAAGGTTTGCAATTCCCATTTTGGATCAAACTTGCAATGCTTCTGGGTGTGAGCGCAATTGGTTTGTCTTTGAGAGGATTCACACAAAGAAGAGAAACTGTGGAGCAAAAACGGTTAAATGATCTAGTGTATGTCCAGTACAACCTTCGACTAAGACGCAACCAATTGCTGAACAAAAGACCTGATTCGGATCCCATTGTGTTGGAGGATATTGATTCAACATCAGGTTGGATAGTGGAGACTTTTCGACCAGAGTTTGACTCTGATGAGGATATTGGTGTGGGGATTGACTTCGATACACAGGTAGAGGCTATGCTCAATGCAGATCCACTAGTAGCAGACCCAGTCCCAAGCCCTCCAGTTGCAGGCGCAGGCACTTCCTCTAGTCAGCCATGACGAAGGCGCATAACTCGTCTATCTCAGGGTGGTAAGGGCAAGGCTATAGTTCCAGTTGAGGATGTTGATTCAGGAGGAGCGAGCAGTTTCCCCCTCTAGTTCAGAGTTTGAGGAAGAGGACATTAGCTTGTCAGATGTCTAGCAGTAGTGATTATTCATGTTTTGTTGTGGAGGCCATTTAGAACCTCCTTGTTTATGTTTTTTGTTTTGATCTCTATCTCATCATCATGTATTGGATAGTGCACTGGGTGCAATTTTGATATAATGGATATATTCATGAACCTACTTTGATCATATGTTGTCTTTTGTAAATAGTGTAATGCTTTGTGTTTGGAAACATCAATAAAAATCTTTAAAATTATGGTTTTTACAAAAAAATTAATATTTAACGTATTTTTTACAAAAACCGAGTCATTGAAACTGAACTGACCGAGTCAATACCGAGTCGGAGTCGGAGTCGGAGCCAACCATCGGCCGAATTGGAGCCCGAGTCCGATTTTTAAAACTCTGGTCTGTGCTGAAGCTGCTGCACGCTGCTCCGTCTGCCACTGACAAATTGCAAACTGGAAATCGTACTTCTCTGTCGACTCACTTAGAGAGAGATTCCCTTGCAAATCTTGCCCTCTTGGCTTGGTCTGCACAATCACTTGGGGATTCGATCTGGTGCCTACGCAGCTCTTCGATCTCCCTCCTCTTCAACGATGAACACTTCTGGACTGCTATCTTACTTTAACTGCGTTGTTGAACAAGCTCTGATACCATGTGAAAATTCATAAACCCGGAATCCCTATTGTAGCAAACTGATATTACTTCTCCTACTTGATTAATCATGCAAGTTATTTATTGTGTTCTACAAGTAAATACTAAAGCACATACACTGCAATCTGCACTACATAAATAAACTGCGGAAAAATAAACGTGGAAACAAGATCTAAGCAAGAAGAAAACTAAACACACATCACACCGTTATTTTTGGACCAAGTCCCCGGAAAAACCCAATGTGGGAAAATTGGTGCAGCAACTGAGGGTTTAATATTACTAAGCAGAAGTTTCTGAATACAACTAGATGCCCAAGTTTGGCTATCCACAAAGAACCTGACTGACAGAGAACTAGTGAGTATTACCACACTGACACTGGAGATCTGGAACTGGCCCAACACTGAACTAGACAGCCCCACGTTGCCTCTGCGCAGATCTATATCACTCTAACTAGGGACTGCGTCACCTCCTTATGTTGGATCTTCTGTTGGCTAGATGCTGATCTCTGGCCCCTCCAGTCTCACACTACAGCGCTCTAGCACTAGATCTGACTGATCCTCAGAAAAATCTTGGATCTCCTCAAGGCTACAGCGTTGCCTCTGCGTGGCACTGCGCTGCCTAGCATAGCTGCTACGCTGCCTCTTCTATGTATTGCCCCTTGCCTTCTCTGCAAAGTATTGTCAGCTCAGGAAAAGATCTTCCAACTGCAACTATCATTGCCCCTCACTGCAATCGAATCAACTCGATCAAATCCTCTAGTTGATCTGCGCTACTCACTTGAGGAATTCGATCTCTAGACTCACTTGGTGTATTTTCCAAATGCCCATTGAAGTCCTCCTTATAATCTTCTTGTTGGATAACCAACGACCCAGATTAAAACATAATCAACGGATCATATTTGATTCAATCTTCGTCTTTTTCTAAAAGTTTCACACCCAGTTCTATTAATATAATTTAATTATTTTAATTCCCTAAGTTTAGACTTATGCTCCCATTAAAAATAATTAATTATTTTAATAAAACCTCATCCGGGTGGAATTTCCCAAAACACTCTCTGGGTATTTTGAAATACATGTGTCTAGGCCTCCCTGCACAATTTGAGACTTAGAGAACATTCGATGCTACCAGAAATCAACAGATCCGAGATAAGAATAGTCCTAAAAGGACATACCTTGTGGACATCCGGATGGGGTCTATACCTTGAAGAGGTAGTGTGGTATCACACATAAAGCCTCCCAACATAATGCTCTTGAATAAAGAAGAGTTGTCTAGTTAGGCCTCAAAGACAGTGCTGGTCATAATGACAATGCTTACATTATGGCTCATCAATCTAACTCTTCTTATGAGAACTCTACAATTTGAGAATGATGTTGTACAATTACGAATACCTGCCTAGTTAAGAGGGAGTGTTGAAATGTAACTAGTTTCGGTCTTCATAATTGTTGTTGTACTCATTTTAATATGTAGCCTACGTAACAAAAAAAAGAAGAAAAGAAAAAATTATTATTATTGAAGCATGGGTTTGATGCTCTTTATTGATGGTCTTCTAGATAAAAGCATGTTCTTCATGCTTCTAGGGTTTGTTAGGTCTTAGGATTTATTGTCACGAGTCAAAGGAGTCTACATCATGTTTATAAGACCCTTCAAGGCAAAATATAATTGTAAAAATTATTATTTTTGAGTCTAGAAAGTCTTGGAATTTCCAGAAGTACAAGTCAACCTAAAGGAGGGAATTCAACCCCTTGAGACGGTTATATAAAGAAGCAGTACCTCAATTAGCATTCACTCATCAAGAAGTTCGATCCAAGGTTACTTGGGAGTGGGAGAAGGAGCGACATTTTTAGAAGCTCCCGGTCTGGGAGCGAATCAAGAGCGAATTTTTATATATATTGATGCATATATGTCAACAAAAGCATGCAGAATGATGAATTAGATATACAAAGCATAAAAACATGGATTCAATCATATAACATCAATCATTTGGAAGTTATTATCCTCATCAACCACATTCACAAGTTAGTAACATACAACATATTGAGTCTCATGATTCATCAATCTTAAAGTTTCAAGCTTTCAAAATTCGATATATATCATTTATCCCCATTGATCACTAAAGTTGTAACTTGTACTTGTAACCATTACCATTACCAAGTAACCAAACAATAACAAAGAATATCTAACATGAAATGAAATGCTTCAACATTCAACTTTCACGAAGCATCATATTCATAATTCATTCCAATGAGTTATAATTGCCAACTCCAAACTTCAAACTTAAATTGTCATATATTTTTTACAAAAATTATCATAAGAAATATGAAAGAGTCAACAGTTATAAAAACTAGAAAAGACAAGTAAATCCATTATCTATTGCTAATGCTTGGGCCTCTTGTCGCCACGAGAAATGTCTAATTTATGAGAAAGCATGTAGAACGATGAGTTAGTTATAAAAAACATAAAAAAATGGATTATATCATATAACATCGAACATCTAGTAGTTACAATCTTCATCAACCATAGGTCCACAAGCTATATATGGCCTTTATCATAAAAAAAAATCATGCTACAACAAATACCTACATATCATCAAAATGATTGCCTACCTTGGGATCTTTGTCATTAATATCACCCTCTAAGCATTAACATAAGATGCAAAAAACGTAGGGCACATTTTAAGTAGGGTCTTGATAGAGGAGTTTGACAACCAATGTCACTAACATCAAGGTACATAGAGGGATTGGTGCTCTTGACGAGTTACATACCCTAGTACATGGCGAAATCCAATGGAAACATTGTAATCCCTCCTGAAATCCTAAAAAATTGATAAGTCTGCTGGATTTTGAGTGAGATCCAAAATTATACTTTCTCCGTATGAAATCCAATGAGGTTGGAACCACTCTCAAACATCCCGAGTCATTTCATGGCAATGTTAAAAATTGAAGTAAAACGATGAAAATAAAAGATAAAGGGCCATAGGCTTGATCATTACGTTGCCCCACTCAAAAATTCTTCTTCCTTGAAAACAATTTGTGTTTCGAACGTGTTTGCATAAAAAAAATTTGCAAAAAAACGCTATGGAGAAAAATTTGTTTTAGGGAGCGCGCTCCCGTGGTTCGAGGTGGGGGGGGGGAGGGCGGGGGGCACTCCCCCGCAACACAAGTTCGATCTACCAAGAAAGAGTTTGATCTAGTGTTGGGAGAAGTAGAAGAAGAAGAGCGAAGGTCTAGCAAAAGAAAGAAGGACAAAATATCTTGTTTTTGGGCTCTATCTCTCTCACACATGCAAAGTTCTAGGGCTTATGGTGTTGTAGATGGAGGCCAAAGTTGTAGGTCCGAGTTGTTGAAAAGGGTAACTAGGTCGGTCTTCATACTGACTATGTAGTTATGTATTTTATGTAAAGAAGAAGACAAAGATAATAAAATGTATCTTGTACTTGCTTCATTGGTTTCATGAGCAAGATTTTATTATAGGTTAAAAAGACTTCTTCTTGATGTCTATCTAGGGTTTTGTTTTCTAGGTAAAATTGTAATTAAGTGTCATTTATATATGAAGGATCTAGTCAAAAGAGATGCTCCAAGACCTTGTGAAAGAATGGCATGTAACTGCCTTAACTCAATGCTGAAAATGGATGATGAAAGTCGGCCTAGTTGCAGCTACAAGTCGGCCTACTAGCTGAATGTATGGTCGGCCTAAAGTCTGGACAAGTGCACTATATATATACCACTTCTGCGGTTCATTTGACGTAGAAGATTTCAGACATATTTGAGTTCATTGCAGACCTTTGGACAGCATGCAACACAAACGTAAGACTGAAGAAAGAGTGTATTTACTTGATGATATCTCATTGTAATAAGGTGATACGGTCTACAAGAACTGAAGTGCGGATCCGCCTGAATACTTTGCGCACTCTCTGAAGCTGTCTTAAAGAATAAATATGTAGATGTCTAAAGAATTAGAACAACGTTTAAATGTGGGCATATCATAGCAAGTTCTGTAGACTGTTATGAACAATAAAAGGTGCGGATCCCTTTGTGAAGAAGTGTGGTTTCTCCCTGAGATAAAAACAGTGCTAAGTTCAGGAATAAATGCGAATTCAGTTATGGTATAACAGTGAATGTATGTGGATCACTATGATGATCACTATGAAGATATGTATGCGGATGCAATGTTATGTAAAGGACTGAAATGGATTCGAAAGTTAAGGGTCACTGCTGGATATGAAAAGAGAGGAAGGTAAATCTATGATTTACCATCTGTCTCACAGTTTATAAAAAGGTTAGTGCAGGTTGATGCAGTAAAGGAGGATCAACAACAGTATCAAGGTCGTGGAGACATTCATAGGTCAAGGGTCCGAGTCTTGGTCATGGTACTTGTCACATGAAGATCTATAAGAAGAATTCCTTTAGGGTTTTCCTCTCCAAGAGGGAGAGGTTTTTCCCTTGCTCTACGAGCCTAATTTTGTGTCTCGTGTGTTTTGATAATTGACTTGATGAAAGAATAAATAAGTTAAAGAAGAGAAGACATAAGTAACTCAAGTAAGCTCAAAAGTAATTATCAAGAAGAGAATTTGTATTAATCTCCAGCCCTCCAAAGACAAAGACAAAGGGCTATTTGACAAAGAGACACTCAAGGATCAAAATTCAGTTTTCTAGAAAGCATCAAAGCAAAAGTCAAAGTCTACATTGAAAGGTCAAATCAGTTTGCAAGGAAATCCTCAAGCCGTCTCAAAAAGACTTTCAACCTTATTCAAGGAATCCACACATCGAGGAGGTAATCTTTAACATCAAAGATTCTTGATATTGAAGACATTGTTTGAAGACACTTCATTAAGCACCACCCAACACTACTGAAGACATCTTCATCCTGAAGTAATCCTTGATCATCAAGGGTCCAAGATCACCTTCTTTGAAATCAATCTAAGAGGGAGTTCTTGACATCATCTTCATCATTATCAACAAGGAAGCTGATAGAAGAAGAAAAGCATCTACTCAATTAAGTATCTTTATGACTTCATATGAATCTATCAAAATGTCTTCTTTGCAAATAAAGCAACAAACTAGTAAGGGTTTCAAATTTTTCTGAATAAGGACAATGAAGTCATGCCAAATACATGAAGGGAGATATAAGATCCCAAAGGATTCTTACAGAATCCATAAAAGACTCTCTCATCTCCGATGTATCAAATCTAGAATCATCAAAAGGAATATATGAGAAATTGGTGGAGCTATTCTCTGTGAGTACTGCAGGAGAAGCAATCTCTCTGAGATCAACTGCAGGAACTGGGAGAAGTGATGTCTGACACTGAGATGACTGCAGTGGTGTTGAATGCTCTACCAGAATAATGGGGAAACTTCACTTCATGTTTATATGGGAAGAAAGAAGCCACACCATTCCATGATTTATGGTCTCTATGTAAAATAGAGGACACAAGATTGAAAAACAAAGTTGATACAGGATCAACTGAAGGGAATCTAGCCTTTGTAACGATATTCAGGGAGAAAGGAAGATTCGGTAAATTTGGTCCTCAAAATAAAAGAAGCAATATGGACAAAGCACGATACTTTGAATGTAATAAACTTGGGCATTATAAAAGAAATTGTCCTTAATCTGAAAAGGACAAGAGAAATTGGGAAGAAGCCCATGTCTCAGAAATGAGGGAAGAAATTGATGCAAAGAAATCTAAGAAAGAAGAAGCGAGGGATCTCCACTATGATAGAGATCATCTTCTCCTTTAATTGATTTATGATGGTTGTATGATAGGAAGCAGAATTGCATCATGATCGAAGCATAGTAGGAGCTCTGGGTAAAACAACTCCTGGAAAACCTCTCTGATAACATTACTGATGGAAGGCAATCATCAAGATCAAGGGTCATCATGGAAACATGTGCTGACATTTTTCTAATGGAATTCTCTATGAATTCACTGATTAGAGAGAAAGCAAAATGGTTTATCAAGAATTCAATGCTACAGAATTCTGGGATGTGATGACATATTGATGAAGCAGGCCAAGGGAATGAAGCTCTTCATTCTAGCAAAACTACTGAAGGATGACTTAAATGAAAAAGGTATGAGGTATGTGTATATTTATATGTTGACACTAGATGCTGTGAAGTCATGTCATATGGTTGCAGGTAATAGACTTCTCTATTTAGAAGTATGATCTATGGAGGAGGATCTCTTTATGCACTGTCAGATGAAATCAACATAATATATCCTCATGTGGAATGGTGGTTAATGAACAAGGAATTGTATATTAAAAGTTCCTGGGAATGAAGAATGTGCAGAAAGGAAGTGATCACGAAATGCAACCATGTCAAGAGGCAGTTATCATCCGGAAGCCAAGAAGATGTGATTAGGAGATCTCCCGGAGGATATGTAGACTCTGATAGAAGTCTGGTAAAGAAGAAGATCCTTGAAAAAACATATCATTAGGAGATGTGTCAACCTGAATAAAGGATGTCGATGCCTACAGGAAGATGTCATGGTGAAAGATCATCACTGAGGTAACTTTTGTTTTTAAAAGTTCATATGTATATGTTTATTTGGATGAATTTGTGCAGGGCTACTAATCATGAGAAAGGATGTATGATCCTTGGAGATGATTCGAAGGAAAGCAACATGGCATAACGGTGGACTAGATGAGAAAGACTGAAGAATCACTTTCTGATAGTGGACATGACTCGTGACTGAAAGTGATGGATGATTTGTGCCCTATGAAGCCAAAAGTTGAAGATTCTTCAATATCGAAATCCATGACATCGAGGGGAGGAATTCTTCATGAGTAGCTGGATTGCTGCTGCAGGACCCTGGTTGAAAGGGGGCCTGGTGATAAGTTTCTTACTTGGAATAAACTTGAAGTATGTCCTTCCTGAGTTGAGAGGGAGTGACGTATGTAATTCTCTAATACATGTGTCATGCACTAGACCAGGACTAACAACCGTAAGTCTTAGTGAAGGCCATGTGGAGAGAATGGATAGACACATCATTTTGTGTCTTTATTTCTACTAATCCATGAGATCATGGAGGATCCCAAACTGAAACATCCTCTTGTAGTGCTCCTTCTATCCCGTTCATTGCCTCCCCAATCGAAATTTGTATATCCAACTGTGAAAATTTCTAAACATCGAAATCCTACTGCAGTGTCTCGATTTACTTTTCCTACTTGAATTAAATTACAGGTTTATTTTCTGAATTATTCAGTAAAATTAGCAAACACAACTGCAGCCTACACATTTACAAATCATTTACTGAATATAACGCACACATGAAAAAGTGACAGATTTTTCGGACAAATGTCCCCGGAAAAACCAAATGCTAGAAAACAGGTGCAGCTAGCTCTGGAGGGTTTTATTATTATGCAGAATCTGAATGCAACAATTTCTGGGCACCAAACATGGTTGGCCCAAAAGAGAAAAATCACGGCAGTAATACCTCTTTCACTCCGAGACAAAAAATATAGCTGATTCAAACCCTCAAACGGGATTTACAGGATTCGAGCCCCTTTTGGCCCACCGAAAACCCCAACGTTGTCCCTCAGCCCTCTGCGTCAGCCACTGCGCTACTCTGGAAGGGCCTGCCTCAACCTCTCTGGGCTTACGCTGCCCCTCTGCTGCCCTGACTGGGCCTGCGTCACCCGTGAAGGGTTCCTGCTACCTTTGCGTTGCCTCTATGTGGCTTTGGATGAACTGCGTAGCTCTAGGTGACCTCTATCCTGCCTGGTATGTTGCCTCTCTGTTGTTGTTGTGTTCTTGGCCCTAGATCAGATCATCCCTGCCAATCTTTGCCCCTTAATGCACTGCAAACTCACTTCGAAATTCTTAGCAAACTACACCCTAGAATTTCGACTTAGCTTCAGTGCTCTACCAATGTGTGTGTTCTCCAACTGACCCAAGCCCTTCTCTTATACTTTTCTTGTTGGGAAACCAACGGTCGTGATCTAATTTCTAACCAACAGCTGAGATTAGAAGCTGCTTGATCCACGTCACTTAGAACATTCTCATCACATGTTTAATTTAATTCACTTTAATCTTTTAATTTTCCTAAGTTAGACTTAGGGTCATTAATTAAAAAGATTAATTATTTGAATAACTATCAAACCAAATGGAATTTCTCCAAACGCTTTCTGGGTCTTGGAGATCTCATGTACACATCTGATACTACCCCAAAATATCAACACCAACCAAGTGGACAACATTCCTCCTATCATATTTCAGGTAGCAATGGATAGTTCCTCGCAGATATCTCAATATATGTTTCGCTTCTATCCAATTATCATGTTTTGGCTGACTGAGAATGCTTGTTGCAAAATATATGTTTGGTCGAGTATTTACCAAGAACATCAGTTAGCCAATTAGTTGTCTATATTTGCAAGGATCCACAGGGCTCGATTCAAAACTCCTTAGTCTTTTCAAGTTTGTGATCATCAAAGTGGTCATAGGTTTGCTATCCATCATATCAAACCTCTTTAACATCTTGATCACATACTTAGCTTCACCTAGATAAATTTCATTAGGTCCTTGCTAGACTTCTATTCCCAAATAGTAATGCATTAGCCCTATATCCTTCGTGTCAAATTCTACTACCAGTTGCTACTTGTGTAATTTTTTGTTCTTATGTTTTTTAATAGAGTGAAGATCTGCAATTGTGTTTCTTTCAGAATTTACTGAAGCTTCTGTAAATAATTTATCTCAGAAGTAGGAGAAATAAACCAATCATTGTAGTAATAATTTTCAGTCTTCAAAATTTCACATGGTATCAGAGCAAAAGGGTAAAGACAGAAAGGGAGGATCTGCCATGGACCAGAAATCTGCCATCCAAAAGGGTTCACGCAATCAAAGGGACTCATGCAGTCCTCCAGAGCACGCAAAAATGCAGAGGGAACACGAAATGAAAGTGTTGGCATCCAGACTGGAGAGGAGGATCTTGCTTGTATGTCGAGCACAACTCCTCCAAGCGTTTGGTATATTGACAGTGGAGCATCTGCTCACATGACGGGGGTTTGAGAATGTTTTTCGAGCTACCAAGAAGAACAGATGAATTTCCAGATAACTATGGGAAACAAGGCAAAATGTACCCCCATTGGAAGAGGTACCATAACATTTCAGATAGAAGATGGCAACAAGTCGGGCCACAAATGTTCTGCATGTACTAGGGTTGGGGATGAATTTACTCTCAGTGTCTCAGCTTCAGAACAAGGGCTATGACGTATACTTTATTAGAGATAAGGTGTATGTCAAACACCCTAGCTGAAGCAAAAAGACATAAATTGGAGTAAGGATTCACAAGCTATATAAACTCCATCTTGACTCCCCGGTGGCCCTAATTGGCAGTACGGACGACAGAGATCTGAATGAATTGTGGCACAGAAGGATGGAGCATCTACATCATGGAGGCTTGAGGATTCTCAAGAATACTGTCATAGGGGCTCCTGAACTCAGCACGAGGAAAGATGAAGTTTGCAGGGGGTGTGTATGCTAAGCCAGCATTTCCAAGAAGCAACAACAGGGCCAAGGGTGTATTGAAGTTAATACACTCGGCTATTTGCGGTCCAATGTACTGCTCTCAGTGGTGCAAAGTATTTTTCTACCTTCATTGATGATAATTCCAGGAAGACTTGTATCTATTTTCTGAAAACCAAAGATGAAGTCTTTGATCGATTCAAAGAATTCAAAGCCTTGGCAGAAAACTCTACGGGAAAGAAGATCAAGAAGTTGCGATCAGATAACGATGGAGAATATATCAATAAGCACTTCACCAATTTATGTGCAAGGGAAGGCATCAAGAGAGAATGGACAGCTCCATACCATCCAGAGCAGAATGGAGTTGCAGAAAGGAAGAACCTGACCATAATAGAAGTTGCAAGGGCAATGTTGTACGACCAAAATATGTCCAAATTCTTATGGGCAGAGGCCTGCAATATAGCGGTATATGTACAGAACAGAGTTCCCCATAGAGTCTTGGGAAAGGTGACTCCCGAGAGTGTGTTCCTAGGCAGCAAGCTAGAGGTGAGCCACATCAGGGTATTTGGCAGCATGGTGTACTGCCACGTTCCAGATGAAAAGAGGAAGAAGTTGGATCAGACTGCAGAAAAAGGTTTTCTTGTGGGCTATAGTGAAAATCCAAAAGCATATCGCATCTATATTCCAGAGAGCAGGAAAGTCGTGGTAAGGAGGGATGTGAAATTCATGGAGGAGAGAGCCTTCACGAAATCTCAAGAAATGGCCACACATACGCAGATTGAGGAAGATCCAATAGTTTAGCCTCAATGGCCTACAGAGGATGGGTCAAGTGCCTCTCCAAGGCACAAGGATTCTGAGGAGAGTTCCTCTGAAGAAGAACAGGAAGGAGAACAAGTGAGACCGCCCACCACCGATGGGAGACCAAGCAGAGAACTTCAACATATTCTAAGGGATTCAGAAGAATTTGTTGGAGCCCCTAGAGAAGGGAAGAGGATACGGAAACAACCAGACAGGTACCAGGCACTGGTAGCTGAGGTTGGAGAACCTTCCAGCTTTCGGGAAGCAACTCAACATCAAGCGTGGGTGGATGCCATGGTGGAGGAGTATAGCTCCATCATGACAAATGATGTTTGGGAATTAGTCCCTAGACCACTAGATAGATCAGTTGTAGGATCCAGGTGGATCAAAAAGATCAAGTATGCAGCAGATGGCAGCATAGAGAAGTTCAAGGCCAGATTTGTAGCTAAGGGGTACGCACAGAAGGAAGGCGTTGATTATGAGGAAACCTTAGATCAACCAAGTGCTGCAGATCTAGAGTTTTCTCTGTACGGTTTTCCAGATCTGGAACCTAGAGTTGTGTATTCAGAAATATTCTTAATAATAGAACCCTCCAGCAGCCAGAGACCGGTTTTCCCACATTGGGTTTTCTGGGGACAGTTTGTCCAGAAATAACTGTGTCACTTTGTCAATGTGTGCATGTGCTTATTCTAGATTTGAATTGGTAGAGATTTGTTATGTGTTTTGCTTCGATGTTAACTTGAATTTATTCAATTGATAACTTATATAAGTAGGAGGAGCTTAACCGGATTAACAGTAATAATTTCTACATGACTGCTAAGATTCAGAAATTTCTACACATGTCTGCAAGCTTAAGAAAGACTTATATGGTCTAAAACAAGCCCCCAGGGCATGGTATGGGCGAATTGATAGCTACTTGCAGAAACTGGGGTTCGTCAAGAGTAATGCAGACCCCAACCTCTACTACTTAAGAGTAGGGGATGAGCCGTTAATTCTGGTACTATATGTTGATGATTTGTTCCTCACTGGATCATCCAAGCTCATCAAGCACTGTAAGGAGAATCTGGCTATAGAATTTGACATAAAGGACCTGGGGCAGATGTACTATTTTCTTAGATTAGAAGTCTAGCAACAGGGGGGGGGGAATCTTCCTAGGGCAAGGAAGATACATGACAGAAATCCTGAAGAGATTTCAGATGGAAGACTATAGACCCATGGCCACACCAATGATTACTAACTAGAAGAAGATAGACACAACGGAAGATGATGAGGTTGATCCCACCTTGTATAGGCAGCTCAACAAATAATTGATGTATCTAGTCAATACTAGACCAGACATCTATTATGCAGTGAATACCCTCAGTCAGTTCATGGTGGAACCAAGGAGTGCTCAGTGGGCAGCAGCCAGGCATGTTCTCAGATATCTAAAGGGGGCAGTTGAGTATGGGTTGAACACCAAGGGAAATGAGGTCCAGTTGAGTGGGTTAACAGATTCAGATTGGGCTGGAAGCACAGTGGATCAGAAAAGTACTAGTGGGTACTATTTCAGTCTCAGATCAGGAATGACCTCTTGGTGCAGCAGGGAACAGAAGTCCGTAGCACTAAGTTCAGCCGAGGCAGAGTACATGGTAGCAAGTACAGCTTCGTGCGAGGCCATATGGCTCTGCAAGTTACTCTTGAACCTACTCAAGAAGCAAATGGAACCCACCGGGATTATGTCTGATACTCAGAGTTGCATTAAGCTCTCTAAAAATCTTGTGTTTCATGACCGGTCAAAACACATTGACATTCGGTGCCACTTCATCAAGGACTATGTCCAAAGGGGAGCAGTACAGTTGTGATACACTCCTACAAGGGAACAGGTGGCAGATATCCTCACCAAAGCTCTGAGTAAGATTAAGTTCACTTACTTCTGATAGAAGATGGGGATGGTCGAGAACCCTTACTATTAAAGGGAAGGGTGGTCTTTAGAAATAGAGGGAGTTGCAGTACGGATGAGGCAGTGGCAGAGATAGTGTCAAAGGCAAAAGTACAGAAGGCAGTAGCGCAGAGAAGTGGGGCAGCAACTAGGACAACATCAACACAGCAGATGTTATAGAGTCAGATTAGTGTTGTGGTATCTTGCTTGAACACTTTCCTAGCTAAGAGGGAGTGTTGATTTTTTATAGCATCGGGAAGTGTTCCAAGTCTCATATTTGGTGGAGAGGCTTTAACAACAGTTATCCAGAGAACCCAGAAATATTTTGTGGAAATTCCACTCTGATATGGCTTTATTAAAATAATTAAATATTTTAATGTCGACCCTAAGTCTAAACTTAGGGAAATTAAATAATTAAAGGGTATTAATATAGCAGAGTGTGAATCTTCTAGAAAACAAAGATCAAGTCATCTTTTAATCTGAGCCATTGATTAACGATATAATTTTGGTTGTTGATTCATTAGCGAGAAGACTATAAGAGGGTTTGCGGGCTTGGAAATCGCCCAGCACATTCTCGCACTTAAGAAAGGATTTCGGCGGCGGGAACTGACTTTTGGAAGGTGAGCTCAGAGAGAAGGATTCGCAGTAAGGGTGAGGAAGGAGGATTCAAGCTAATCTATAGCGTGTTTATGATGAAGGAAGGATGAGCCGATCAAAGAAGAAGAACCCTCCACGCAGAAAGTCACGTAGTCCAGTGAGGGATTGCGTAGGAGTTCTCATGCTAGATGACGCGGGTAAAGGAGGTTTTACCCTATAACTTAAATTCTTCTCAAGTTCCAGAAATTCAAATGTGTATGCTAATTTTACTTTTCTCATCAGACTCTTGCAAATGTAATTTTCCATTATCGAAGACAGAGGATAAAACCTCATCTCAACAAGAAGCCCCACATTGGGTTTTTCCGAGTACAGTTGTCCAAAAATAATTGTGTTCATATGGTTGTTTCTTTTATGCTAGTTGTGTAATTTTTCTGCTCTTATGCTTTTGATTAGAGTGAAGATCTGCTTTTGTGTTTATTTCAAAATTTACTGAAGCATTTGTAAATAACTTATCTCATAAGTAGGAGAAATAAACCAATCATTGCAGTAATAATTTTTTTACCTTGAAAATTTCACACCAAGATTAAGATTCCTTTCTCATAATTAGATGAATTTTATCTCATTGTAAGGTATCATTAGACAATTTTTTTTTGTGTATTATATTTCAAGGATTAGCCAGGCTTAAGGTATCGGTATCTTATCTTGAGGATTAAACAACCCTTTCAAAGGCCGTGTAATCCATCACTAAAGCAAATATGGTTTCCTTTATGTTTTTCCTGGAGTCAAACAAGATTCCGTTATGCAATTAAATATAAGTATTGGATGTATAACTGCTGCTAAATGACCACAATGATATTCAATAGAAAGTGCCACGATCATTCAATAAGATACTTAAGCCAATCAACAGAGCTTATCATAAAACAACCATTAAGTGTAAATGTTAAGAGGCTTGAAATATTTTCAAAATTATGATATTCCAATATAACCCAATTTGAAAATTAAAATGCTCCACAGTCAAACTTCAGATAGAAAATTTTGAGGCTTATTTGACTATAAAGAAATTTTTGAAAATTTTTTATGTTTTGTATTTTCTAGATTTTTTTAGAATTTTTGGGATTTTTTATTTTTTATTATTTTTTATTTATTTTTAAATCTAAATCAAGATCTAAATTCAAAATTTAAACAAAAAAATAAAAAAATAAAAAAATTTAAAACTAAAACTTGAAAATTAAAATGCTAAACTTCTAAACTAAGAAATCTAAAAAAAAAAAATCAAAATCTAAGTTTTAAAACTAAAGTCGAATTCTGAAATTAAAACCTAACAATAAAAAAAAATCGAAAAACTAAAACCTATGACTAATCCAAAATGCAAATCGAATTAAAAACATATATACACTTAAACTATCCTAAAGACTAACAAAATCGAATCAAATAACAAACTAATGCCATAACTAATTAAAATTCTAAAATTAAAATCTAACTTACCAAAATCAAATTGCAATCTAAATTTAAAATCGAAAATAATTAAATTTAAGCTGACGCTAACACAATCAAACTAAACTACGCTATCAAAAAAACCAAATTGAAACCACACTAAAAAAAATTTAAACGCATACGTATGATTTTATTTTTTAAATGTGCGTTTGTTCGTTTTATGTTTGTAGGAGCAGACGGACGAGGGCACGAAGGCTTGGAAGAGCAAAGGAAAGTTGGACGGTTGATGCAGATCAGTTGGACGGTAACGGGAATAACGATGCAGCCGCCAGCGTCTGGACGGTAGAGGAGATGTTGACAGCAAAAGGGAAGGAACGAGCATGAGGACGGTTAGCAGAAATCGAGAGGGATGGCAAGACAAGTCGAACAACAAATTGGTGGCAGCGTTTGCACGCAGAGATGGATGGCAGGGTTGAAGGAAGAAATTGAGCGCAGATGGATTGGCAGAGGCAACATATAAACCCAGAAATCTAAAAATTTTCCTTGAAATTCTAATCTGATACACTTCTTCAATCAAATGATGCTCAGATCCTCATGCTCCTTAAAATCAAATAATGCCAAATCTTGCCCACAGTAGCACTTTGAGGCCAGATCTGGCCTTTGAAGGCTAGATCTGCCTCAGATCTTAAAAATTTTCTGATTTAAACCCACAACCTGCAAGAAACCAGTCAGATCTGAAGAAATACACACCAAGAAAACGATTAAACCCTTACAGTCTTAAAAAATTTACAAATTTACAAACTAGTCTACAAATTTGAGGCCCTCATGGCCAAATTTGAATCCATTTTAGCACAGTTTTTTTAGAGATTTAAAATTTTAGGGAGAGGCACAAGCCCTAGAAAACCCTGCAAGACCACCAATTTCGTAAGATAGACTTGGAATTTAACAAATAATAAGCTTTTCAGATTTATGTCATTTGAGAGTCGGCTGGTCCAACCGAAGACTTCCCCAGATGCTCAAATCTTTAAAAAAAAATTCCCCTGCACACTTAAATCTGAACCTTAGATCGATAGAGATTTAAGAAAATAACATGAGATCCTTTAGAAAAATCCAAATGTCATTTTATGAATCCAGAAAACTGCACAAGATACCTGTATGCAGATTAATCCATGAAGGCCATCAACCATAAAATGCAAAAACAAAGTAGCAGAGTTTAGAGACAATTCATCACATAGATCCGAGAAGGAACATCAAAATTTGTAACCCCAAAGTCTTTATGCTTTATTCCTCAAAAATTTACAAGAGCTTCTAAGAACAAGTGCACGATCCTGAGATCGGATCACTCAAGACTGACAAAGACCTCTAAATTTATAGGACAAAATCTCCAACGGCTAGTTTGGATGATCCTTGTCAAAATAATCTAAACCATCCAAAAGATTTAATCATCTTTTAATCAGGAGCGTTGAAATTATAAATTTGGGGAAAAAACGAATTTATCATTTAATTCAATTTTAATTAACTCAAAAATATTATTTTTGAGTGAATTACCCCAAAATTTTGACTTTGACTTAACCACCAAGGTCCAAAGGTCATGTTGTCGCATAGATTGTCTAGGCACCGCGACAACGGCTCAGATCGGGGGCTGTCACCCTGATCCCCAATCTCTCTATCTAAGCTGTCTCCTTGCAAGCTAAGGGAGGTAAACCCTATTATAAATGATGAGGAAAAATCTAGGAGACGCAGCTAAAACACCAAATACTTGATAAAATTAACGAGATTTCATGTATTGATTATGTTAAAACCAGTGCCTTGGTGATTTTTTGGCGTCGTTGCCGGGGATAGAGTTTTTTTGTCCTTGGTCTTAACGACATTTTCTGATCTTCTAATCTTTCCTCGCCATTCATTAGCCTGTCACGAGGGATCACATTTTCTGGCATTCTTTCATCTCTTCATCATCTTATCTTTTCATCTTTAGCACCTAGACATTTCGGTTGGCTTCTTGTTTGGGCAGCGACTACACTGGTTCATCCTTTTACTCCCAGACAAGAATCCCCCCCTGATATCCATCTGCTATCTCTCGATTATTTCTTCTGTTTTAGAATTAGTTTCATGTTCAAGTGGCGACTCCAATTCTTTCATTTCTTACAAGAGTTCCTATTAAGAAGTTCGCTTCTTGAAGACCTTTTGACTATTCTTGAACACGGATCTATTTCTAAAATCCTAAAAATGATATCATAGATGTTTTTGCCCCGTGTAATTTTGCTAATATTCAAGGTTATCCCCATGATGTCCCTCAAATGGATAAATTACCATCTTTTCAAGGAAATGAAGCAGTTAGTGTCAAATCTCATTTGTTTGCTTTCACTAATTGGTGGAATAGATTTGCAGTTGCAAATAATAATTTCGATGATGTAAAGATGAAAACTTTTGTTCTTACTTTTGGCGAGGATGTTGCTGAATGGTTTACGGAAAAACCTGATAATTCATTTGATACTTTTGAATCAATTGTAAGTGCCTTTAAGGAAAAATATGGTGATAAAAGGGAAGATAGGCATTTGGTAAGAGAGATCAGTACCATAAAAAAGAAAGAAAATGAAACGACTGAAGAATTTAACAGGAGATTTAATGGTATCCTTATAGAAATATCTCAAACTCATAAACCTCCTGATGGATCTCTTCTGAATTTTTACATTGATGCTTTTGATTCTGATACTTCATATGAGTTAAGACGGGCTAAAACTGCAAATTATAAGGCTTGTCAATCTTTAGCTAAAGAGCTTGAAAAAGATAAAAGGGCATCTGGGAAGTCTGAAATTCCTGGTTTTGATAGGGCTGCAACTAAGTTAAAAGAACCTCTAGAAGATGATGATGACCCTATGAAAAGGTTAATGCAAAAGCTTGAAAGCATGGAGCTTAATCAAGCGAAATTGATCTCTGAGCATGCTAAGGAAATAAGTGTCTTACAGGCTAGGGTGGTCCAAATGGAAAGGGCTCAAACGCAGAATTCCCAACCTAGAAATAATAATGCTTTGCAGAAAAGAGGCCTATCTTATGAGCAGAGACCAACAAATCAACTTGAGTTAGCAAATCTTGTGGATGAAGCTCTGCCTTATTGTAGAGCCTGTAATGCTCTTCATGAAGAGGTTACTTGCCATGTTGTCAAAAGAATCATAGATAGTAGAATGGCAGGGTCGAGCCATCAAATTAATGTTTTTGGTAAGGACTATCACATGCATATAGAAGATCATGAAAGTCATGTTAAGGAACCAGCTCATATGATTAAGGATGTGCAACCCAATCAGACGCAAATGATTCAAAACATGGAAGCTAACCAAATCAATCTTCAAAATAGGATAAATTCCATGGAAGCAAGTCATGCACAAGAAATAAATGTCATGGAAAACAAGTTAAAGATAATGGAAGTTAATCATTCTAATCAAATGTCCATTATACAGAATCATATGATTGCAATGGAAGCAAGACACACCTAGGAAATGACTACCATGAAGGAAAATCACTTGTTGGAGATAAGTTCCATACAGAAAAGGTTGGAAAAAATGGAAAAATTACATATACAAAAGTTTCAGCCGAAATTTGATTATGAAGATTCATCAACAGATCATAAGACTTCTTGTCTGCTAAAGCCATTCCCATCTCATCACACGGAGGATTTAACTATGGTTTCAAAGGATGTTGAGAAAGACCAAGCTTATGTGTCACCATTAATATTGGTCACGCTCCAGGTTCTTCAGATATCTTGTACAAACATCTTCAAGATGAGGACAAGAAATCTACAGTGGTCTCATTGCTGACATCACAACCCACTCAGAAGAAGAGAAAGAAGAAAAAAAGAAGAAGTAAGTGGTTTGATTTGTCTGATGGTCGAGAGCAGCTTGACATTCAGATAAGACAGAGTCCTACAATTAGCAAGACTGGACATGGCACATCTGAAAAGCAGCCCACAGACTTGCCTGAAAGCAGGCAAATGCTAAGCATGCACTATATTGAGCACATCTGATGCCATAGGGCATCCTTTGTATTGTATGTCTAACCTTACACCTTGTTATTTCAGCATTTCATTTTGCAGTTAGAGTAGATTTACTTTTCATGTTAAGTAGAATAATAAATAAAAGAAGAGCTTCTATTTTTCATGAGCTTAATGTTATATGATTATATTTGGATGGACGCTACTTATGTAATCTTATGTCTTGCTTGGATGCAGATTCTGGATTCTCACATTCCTTCAATGAAGCAACGTGTCCCCAAGTAGAGCCAGATGTTGACCACACTTTGTCAACGACCCCATAGCAGTACACCCCCATTTTTTCAAATGGGATTCATCATGTTCGACGTGGTTGCGCCATTTAGATTTCATCAACAGTCGACATTTTTATAAATGATGTAAACCCATTATGCATGTAATGATGTAAATGATCTAAGTAAGACCATCAATGTATGTAACAACCTAGGTAAGCCTAGTATGTTGTTGATGATATCTATCCTAGGAGGTTTTTTGTCTCACTGATTCACGAAAGTGATCGGCAGAGTTTTTCCCTCCAGCCTCACCCCAAAGCTAGGGTGGATTTTGTCATTAGCATGCTAAGTGAGTCCTAGTGTTTTCTATCGAGTCCTTGTAAAAGTAGTTTGAGCTACTTGGTCTACTAGATCATGTTTTGAGTCGCAGACTTGGGTATTTATTTGAGGGTCTATACGAATGGGTATTCCCCCTTCATGTGTCTAAATGTATTATCTTATGTAAAGAGGGTTGGAAAAATAATTAAAATCCCCTCTCAGTTAATTAATTAAATTTTCTGGTCAATTAATTTTTAAAAAAAAAAATCTTAAACCAGAAATTTAATTAATTTAGGATCCTAAGTTAGGATTAAATCTTTCAAAGGCAAAATTTGTGGGTCTTTGGAAAATGATTTTTAAAAGCCCCAAGCCAAGGGAATATTGAGAATTTTAAGAAATTTTGGACCTTTCGGCCTTGGTGGTTAAGTCAAAGTCAAAATTTTAGGGTAATTAACTCAAAAATAATAATTTTGAGTTAATTAAAATTGAATTAAATGATAAATTCGTTTTTTCTCCAAATTTATAATTTCAACACTCATAATTAAAAGATGATTAAATCTTTTGGACGGTTGAGATTATTTTGACAAGGATCATCCAAACTAGTCGTTGGAGATTTTGTCCTATAAATTTAGAGGTCTTTGTCAGTCTTGAGTGATCCAATCTCAGGATCGTGCACTTGTTCTTAGAAGCTCTTGTAAATTTTTGAGAAATAAAGCATAAAGACTTTGGGGTTACAAATTTTGATGTTCCTTCTCGGATCTATGTGGTGAATTGTCTCTAAACTCTGCTACTTTGTTTTTGCATTTTATGGTTGATGGCCTTCATGGATTAATCTGCATACAGGTATCTTGTGCAGTTTTCTGGATTCATAAAATGACATTTGGATTTTTCTAAAGGATCTCATGTTATTTTCTTAAATCTCTATCGATCTAAAGTTCAGATCTAAGTGTGCAGGGAAATTTTTTTTTTTAAGATTTGAGCGTCTGGGGAAGTCTTCGGTTGGACCAGCCGACTCTCAAATGACATAAATCTGAAAAGCTCATTATTTGTTAAATTCCAAGTCTATCTTACGAAATTGGTGGTTTTGCAGGGTTTTCTAAGGCTTGTGCCTCTCCCTAAAATTTTAAATCTCTAAAAAAACTGTGCTAAAATGGATTCAAATCTGGCCATGAGGGCCTCAGATTTGTAGATTAGTTTGTAAATTTGTAAATTTTTTAAGACTGTAAGGGTTTAATCGTTTTCTTGGTGTGTATATCTTCAGATCTGGCTGGTTTCTTGCAGGTTGTGGGTTTAAATCAGAAAATTTTTAAGATCTGAGGCAAATCCAACCTCCAAAGGCCAGATTTGGCCTCAAACTGCTATTGTGGGCAAGATTTGGCATTATTTGAATTTAAGGAGCATGAAGATCTGAGCATCATTTGATTGAAGAAGTGTATCAGATCAGAATTTCAAGGAAAATTTTTAGATTTCTGGGTTTATACGTTGCCTCTGCCAATCCATCTGCGCTCAATTTCTTCCTTCAACGCTGCCATCCATCTCTGCGTGCAAACGCTGCCACCAATTTGCTGTTCGACTTGTCTTGCCATCCCTCTCGATTTCTGCTAACCGTCCTCATGCTCGTTCCTTCCCTTCTGCTGTCAACATCTCCTCTACCGTCCAGACGCTGCATCATTCCATTCCCCTTACTGTCCAGCTGATCTGCATCAACCGTCCGACTTTCCTTTGCTCTTTCGAGCCTTCATGCTCTCGTCCGTCTGCTCCTGCAAACATAAAACGAACAAATGCACATTTAAAAAATAAAATCATACATATGCGTTTAAATTTTTTTTAGTGTGGTTTCAATTTGGTTTTTTTGATAGCGCAGTTTAGTTTGATTGTGTTAGCGTCAGCTTAAATTTAATTATTTTCGATTTTAAATTTAGATTGCAATTCGATTTTGGTAAGTTAGATTTTAATTTTAGAATTTTAATTAGTTATGGCATTAGTTTGTTATTTGATTCGATTTTGTTAGTCTTTAGGATAGTTTAAGTGTATATATGTTTTTAATTCGATTTGCAATTTGGATTAGTCATAGGTTTTAGTTTTTCGAAATTTTTTTATTGTTAGGTTTTAATTTCAGAATTCGACTTTAGTTTTAAAACTTGGATTTTTATTTTTTATTTTTTTTTAGATTTCTTAGTTTAGAAGTTTAGCATTTTAATTTTCAAGTTTTAGTTTTAAATTTTTATTTTTTTTTGTTTAAATTTTGAATTTAGATCTTGATTTAGATTTAAAAATAAATTAAAAATTAAAAATCCCAAAATTTCTAAAAAATCTAGAAAATACAAAACATAAAAAAATTTCAAAAATTTCTTTATAGTCAAATAAGCCTCAAATTTTTCTATCTGAAGTTTGACTGTGGAGCATTTTAATTTTCGAATTGGGTTATATTGGAATATCATAATTTCGAAAATATTTCAAGCATCTGACATTTACACTTAATGGTCGTTTCATGATAAGCTCTGTTGATTGGCTTAAGTATCTTATTGAATGATCGTGGCACTTTCTATTGAATATCATTGTGGTCATTTAGCAGCAGTTATACATCTAATACTTATCTTTAAATGCATAACGAGATCTTGTTTGACTCCATAAGGCACTAGTTTTAACATAATCAATCCGTGTAATCTTGTTAATTTTATCAAGTATTTGGTGTTTCAGCTGTGTCTCCTAGATTTTTCCTCTTCATTTATAATAGGGTCTACCTCCCTTAGCTTGCAAGGAGACAGCTTAGATAGAGAGATTGGGGATCAGGGTGACAGCCCCCGATCTGAGCCGTTGTCACGGTGCCTAGACAATCTGTGCGACAACACTACTATAGTCTTTACCTTTGTTTAATTTTGAGCACTGAGGTTATTGCAACCATTTTATAATGGTTACCCTTAGAAGGCAAATGTCTTCGTCAAACTCAACTTTCTAGCATTATTTTGCAACCACGCTTGCTAAAGCAGGTGCTTCTTCAATCCTATGACACAAAACATCATGATTTCTTTGGAACAACTAAACTTGTACGCTCATAAATATTCTCAGACATTTGATATTTGATATAAATATATATATTTATTAATGTAAATTGAATTGATGATTTACAAGGCTGAGGCAGTGCTCCTTTAATAGGAGTTGACTGACCATGCCTAGTCAGAGAGACATGTCCTTTGGGGACTAATCTCTCTTCATTTTAAGTAAATAATTGTTAACTAATTAATTACATCAATAATTTAATTAATTAAATAATATTTTAGTGTTTTTAATTTTTATGAATTTAAATTCATAACATTCTTTGGTTCCAACTCATGTTCAGCTCAGCTTGTGTGGCTCCGGCTCTTGGCCAGCCAACAAATTCTACTCTGCGGCTCAGCCAGTGGCTCACTCCTGCTCACATAGACTCCAAGATGAATATGAATCTTTTAAAACCGAAACTCATATCCCAAAAACAACCCTATGTAATAGACAGATTCATTATAATTTCAAGGTGCATTTTTCTTCTTTAGACAACATTGTTATTAGCTTCTTTTATGATAGAATTTATCTATTTTATACCTTTGCTTTTCTCCTCAAAGAGAGCACTGAACTATATAAAGGTATTTTGCACGAAACTTCTAGGAACCCAGCGTTTCGGGCCGTACCCGTACCCGAAACTCGCCCATCATGTAATCATCTATGAGAGTTAATATAGACTTCGTTTTCCTTCAAAATTGTCATCTATGGGTCTTATTCCCAACGTTTCCATTTTTGGGAGATGACGTTTCTAAACGTACCCGTTTTGGAAACTCTGAAATGTTTCAGCGTTTCATGCAACTTAGATATAAATAAATCATGCCGAATTTAACTAATTTGTGCCCCACAATGATTTCAATAAAGTGCCGCTCCTATAGGATCAGTTCAAATATCTACCTTATCCAACAACAAATAAATGATTATGACCTTGTAAACATATGATAAAATCATAAAACACGTAGTCTAATGGGGCTTCAAATTTGCAGGAAAACAATGGAAATTCCAGCGAGATGTTTATAAAATCTGGCAGAAAATTTGGGAAATCTGGGTTACAGCTGTCAAGTTTCAAGATTTTGGGTACGGCAGGTGTTTTTGATGGTGCTGACTCCATTTCCACCATCAAAAACAAGATTTACACACTCCTACTGCCAGATTTTTTGAATAAAATTTGGTCGGATTGTGGCAAGTTTTTGCTGTCTGGACAAATTTGCTGCCTCGTTAGACAACGCCATGATAAAATATTTCTTATTGAGACGACATTTTACTGACAAAAAACGAGCTACTAAAGAATGATTAACTACTTGTGGAAAATGACCTAATAAATCATATCAAAGTGAAAAATTTTCACACCTTTCATTGGATCATAAACTAGACATTTTACTGACACAAAATGAGCTTACTAAACAAAGGTTAACTAGTTGTGGAAAACAACATAATAAATCATATCAAAGTGAAAAAATTTCACACCTTTAATTGGATTATACAGTAGAACAGGAAAATTTTAAAATTGCACGCAGCATCAGAAGGAATTACTTTAAGAAGCATGAAGTCCTTCTCGCCTTGCAATATTTCGCCACTTGTCCTTCAGATCCACCTTGAAAGACATATGGTATACGTGTTACTGAATATAATTATACCTTAAACATGAGTTACTATAGCTGTCTACAAAAGCCTAGTCACGGCCTTATCAAAGAAGAATCAAAGGACTTCAAATATTTTCCAACACTGCTCTTACTGTTCCTGTTCCATGTTCAATTTTATAATTTCCATCTCTGAGCTGAAATATGTACTATGACAACGAGCTAAGAAATATGTTTACAAACAAATTGCTTTTTCTTTTTACCTCGGTTCTTTCTTCAAAAATATCACGGTTTTTCTCAAGAATGAATTTCCAACGCCCTTTACCATACCTGCAGATATAATAGATATCTCAGAAAGGCAAAAAACCTTCATGACCTTACATTCATATCCATCTTGATTTAGTCTAAGAACTCCAAATCATTTTCTACCATAACGTGCTTTATTGCACAGCAGACAACTCTTTTGTTAATTGTCATTTAATTTATGAACATCATTTGCAGCTTTCAATAGTATTACCCACATGTTCCATGGATATCCCCAGATGAATAGTCCTGCAGGCATTTACAAATATATAGCCCTACAGGCTTTTACTCAAAACATGTAAAACACACTTACCATAAAGTCACATCTACAATATGAAAAAGAAACCTTCCATGACCCACAGATACCGTGTCCAATAAATATAGAACCCCTTAAGCCTGTGTGCTTTAGGAAACCCATTTGTTCATGCAATCTCATCTCATTCAGAGGGCAGCACGAGTTTTATTATTTATAAAACTAGTATTAATGAATAATAACCCAGGAAATGACATGGAATAAAATACTCTATTAAATGGACATTATGTTAACAATAAAATATGCAAGCTTGCATTGCATATTTCCAATTGAAGGATTTGCTACTTCTTTCTTTACAACCACAGAGAATACACTAAGAACTGGATTATAGGAGACTAATCACTGACAAAATCAGTGGCAGGCAGCTGCCTCAGAAAAGAAGGAAGGCTGCATTGCCAATTGAACAAATGATATAAAAGCATTTGAATCATAGATATCATTCAATACAAGAAATTATACCCGTACAACAATCCATTTAAATGTCTAATTGAAGTGAACAAAGTTCCTTCTCAAGTTAATTACTCCAGAAAACTTGGAATATGAAAATATCCATGAGGATACAAATATTATATTAGATGTAAGATCAATGAATTGATTCACTGTTACAAATGAGGCCTGCTTATATACCTAGGCAGGCGCCTCTTCACGGAAGGTCATGTCTCACCAGACATGCCCTTTCAACCTAATTACTAACTAACTAATTAAGCATTATTTATATTATTTTATTCGTTACATTGCCTTCCTCCTCAAAGCTTGTTGATGAAAGGCCTTGATTTCATTTCCTGCTACGAACGTCTTCTCGTCTCGGGGCAGTCATTCTTGTCGATACAAGTTGATATGATCCTCTAAGTGACAAACAAAACTGTCGCACTGAGAATGGATCGGACCATCCTAAATCAATCTTCTGTGAAATCTTACGGTGACTTGAAACTTGTGATAAATTATCACTTGAGCGGATTGCACTGACATTAGTATTCTTCAAAACATCAACTTGTTTCTGTTCTAAATACATTGCTTGGTCGAGTTGTCTGCTCCCATGATTTGGATGTCGATAGGGAACTTTTTTTATTTGACTTTCCCTTCTTAGGTGTGTGGCAACTTTTTTATTTTCTTCTGGCGAGGATGTTATTGAGTTGGTTACAGAACCTTCACTTAGAATGATCCTCGTCTGAACTGCAACATCTAAGTTTGTATTTTCTTCAACTTGCTTGTCTTCTTCTTGGGTTGTGACATTCACTGGATCAATGTTGTTTTTTCTTCAACTTGAACTTCTACATATGAAAATTTCGATGCTTCATTTTCAACAAGTTTTGCACCTTGTTTTCTAATGACTTCTTGTCCTTCTTCAACTTCTTAATTTGCGTTAGTAATTTTTCGTTGTGGTCCTTGAAGCGAGCAACTTCTTCATTCTTGTTAGTGGTGATTCTGTCAATTTCCTTTCGCATATTTTGGATCGCCTTTTTACTTTCTTGATGAATTACTTTTGAGATATCTAATATATCTTCCGGTGTTACTGAATTTGGCTTCACTGTGACATCTTGTAGCGTTATTTTTTTCTTTTTATAAGAAAATGTTAAAAAAATCTTTTTCGTATTAAGGATGAATGACCCTAGTGATTCCATCCAGAGCGAACCCAGAATTATATCACTATCATTGCAAAATAAAGTTTTAACGGTGAATTGCGAGACAAAGGAATACTCTCCAATACTTAGGTGTAGATTCCCTATGTCATATTGTTTGTCATTTGCGTTAACAGAATTCGTTTCAATTATATTTGATTCAGGGATCACTAATTGGTGAGCACATTCAGTGCTAACATAATTATTTTTTTGAGTAAGATCTATAGATATGAGAACCTCATTTCCCACAAGTGACCCTTTCATTTTAATTAGCGCATAGACACACATACTATAATTTTTAGGAAATATTCCCTTTTTCATTTCCGATTTGGATTCAATTTCCTTTTCATCAATGATTGATTCCATTTTTTCTGTTGAATATTAAATACTTTTTTCTCTTCCAAAATGTATTTTTTTATAATTCTCTTAATTTGTTTTGATTTAATATTGCTTGCTAACCCTTTTTTTAATAAACCCTTCTCCTCTTGTGATTATATATATATATAGATTTATATATATATATATATATATATAGAAAAGTCTCTAATATATATCTAATTATTTTTTGATATTCAGATAATATTATTTAACATTCTAATACTTCTTATATGATATTTCCTCTTTTTTCTTTTTCTTTTTTATAAAAATATCCTCATACAAAAATATGTACCAATTGAGCGGCCAAACGAGATTACAGCAAGGTCGAATGGCGGCGATTTTTGGTCAGAGAAAGACAAAACGGTGATTGGGGAAACAACGTGTCGATTTCGTATTTCTATTTTTTCTTTTTGGTTGGTCGTAATGAGGGAACGCCAAGGAGGAGTATAATTGGGAAGCATAAATTATTAGGAAGGGTTGCAGTTGACTTGGTGGCAGAAGGCGATTACAGAATCGGTAGCAGTGGTTGCTGGAGCAAGGTCAATTGAGGAGCAAGTGGACGGGTAGAGCGAGCAACATGCAGCGATTGTCTGTGGCTGCGGAGAGGTTGGAGCCGATGGCTTGGTGGTTGTGGCTGTCGACAATGGCCGTGGCAGGGACACAGGGTTGACGGCGATGGGGTGGCCAGACGGGGATCGGCGGCGGCAGTAGCGATAGGGTGGCCAGACGAGGATCGGCGACAGCAGTGGTGGGGTGGCCAGACGGGGATCAACGGCGGCAGCAGCGATGGGGTGGCCAGACGGTGGCAGCGAAGGAGCAACTAATAGATTCAGTGGCAGAGGAGACTATGCAAATGCTGCGTGCAATGCTGAGAAAGTCGAAAACGGCTATCGTTTTTTTTTTAACTCTTTTTTTTATTGACTTTTTTTTTAATAAATTTCTTTTTTTATACTAAACTCTTTTCCCCTTTTTTTCCTTATATTCTCTCTCTATATATATAATTATTTTCTTCTTTTTTTATATAAATTATTCCCTTCTTTTTTAATAATTCTTTTCAAAAATTCCTTCTTCTTTTTTGGCCAAAGGCTTACTAGTGAAAATGGAGAAACTCCAACAATGATAGCGAAACGCTTCAACGGCAACGATGTTGACGAATTTGATGGTCACGGACCCAGATCGAAGAGCGTAGCTCTGTGCAGCGGTTAAGCGGCCAAAGGCTCGAACTGCTTCGATACCAAATGAAGTGAACAAAGTTTCTTCTCAAGTTAATTACTCCAGAAAACTTGGAATATGAAAATATCCATGAGGATACAAATATTATACTAGATGTAAGATGAATGAATTGATTAATTGTTACAAATGAGGCCTGCTTATATACTTAGACAGGTGCCTCTTCACGAAAGGTCATGTCTCACCAGACATGCCATTTCAACCTAATTACTAATTAACTAATTAAGCATTATTTATATTATTTTATTCGTTACACTAATAGAAGAATAATAAGATAGGAAAGGAGATTATTTTCAAGGAACAATAACTTACATTCTGTCAACATATTATCCTATTCTATTCAAGATCTAAGTCCCTCATGATCATTGTGCAAGCTAACCAACATAGTCAGTTAAATAGTTGACTTAACTAGTCTAGCTACGTAGCTCAACTCAACATTTGACCAATGACTCAACAGAGATGTCAACTTGACTAATTATATCGACATGATAGCAATAAAATGCTCTATAGAATACAACTTATAAATTACATTTACATATTTCCAATTGAAGGAATTGATACTTCTTTCTTTACAACCACAAAGAATACACTAGAATTGGGTTCTAGGAGACTAATCACTAACAAAGCTAGTGACAGGCAGTTGCCTCGGAATAGAAACAGAGGCTGCATTGCTTATTGAACAAATGA
This sequence comes from Pinus albicaulis, assembly GCA_034641835.2. NCBI lineage: Eukaryota > Viridiplantae > Streptophyta > Pinopsida > Pinales > Pinaceae > Pinus > Pinus albicaulis. Next base: position 1,773,495,222 of record CM076580.1, read on the forward strand.
TATGAAGGCATTTGAATCATAGATATCATTAAAGACAAGAAATTATACCCGTACAAAAATCCGTCCAAATGCCATATACAGTTCTAATAAGATAGGAAAGGAGATTATTTATAAGGAACAATATCTTACATTATGTCAACCTTCAACAAATTAACCTATTTGATTCAAGATCTAAGACCCTTGTGATCATTGTACATGTTCACCAATGCAGCGAGTTAAATAGTTGACTTTACTATTCTTACTATGTGCCTCAACTAGACATTCAATTGATGACTTAACAAAGATGCCAAATCCACTAGTATTTTACCAAGAGGTCAACTCAACTACAGCTGACATAAGTTGACTTCTAACATCTCCAACAATCAAAAGTTTTTCTTCTTTGTCAAAGAAAAATGCAAAGGAGTTCCACAAAGTCATATAAAAACGTAATAGTAATAGTAATTTAATTTGAAGTCACTTTTTATCTGGACACTAAATTGACATATGAGGATCCCTTGTTTGTGGCAGAATGAACATTCTCTGTTAGGGATTTGGCTGCTTAATCTACAGAGGTGTACATACCCTACCCCACTCTTCCTGTCACTAGCACTGCCTGCCCAATCAGAGCCTATACAACCTGTCAACCTAACTCCATCCCCCCTGACATACTCTAATCCATAATCCACTGTGTCCCGTACTAAGGCTGCATGGGAGTGGGAGCGAGGAGTGACATTTTCAAAAGCTCTCGAGTCGGGAGTGATTTTGGGAGTGAAATTTATATAATATATATTTTTATATATTCTGATGCATATATGTCAACAAAAGCATGTAGAATGATGAATTAGTGATAAAAAACATAAAAACATGGATTAAACCATATAACATCATTCATCTAGTAGTTATAATCTTCATCAACCAAAGGTCCACAAATTATAAGTTCTCATTTAGATAGCATGTAAGGGTGCACATAACCAAAATAGCATCAAGTGCAATCCATCTCTGAACGAAAATACATCAACAAATATGCTCTAGATGGCCTCTAGCATCCAAAAAAATCATGCTACAACAAATACCTACATATAATCAAACTTATTTCCTATCTTGGGATCCTTGTCATTAACATCACCCTCTAAGCATTAACATAAGATAGAAAAAAACATCGCATGTCAAGTCAAGATTTTGTTTTACTAATGGGTACATTTTTAGTAGGGTCATGATAGAGGAGTTCAATAACCAATGTCACTAACATCAAGGCACATAAAGGGCTTGGGGCTCTTCATTAAATACGAGTTCCATACCCTCGTACATGACAAAATTCAATGGAAACATTGCAATCGTCGGAACCACTCTCAAACATCATGAGTTATTCCAAGGTGATGTTAAAAATTTAAGTAAAAGGATGAAAATGAAAGATAAAGGAGAATTTAACATTGCCATGAATAACATATCAATACTAGGGCCATAGACTTGAATATTAGGCCGCCCCACTCAAAAATTCTTATTTCTAGTCCTCAATAACTCCCTCTATCACTCCCTCTATCGCTCCTGAATTGGTAGGGAGCCCAAATTTTTTTAAGGAGTGCGCTCCCGCTCAGGAATGGATTCGGGGGAGGGGGCACTCCCCCACAACCCTACCCCATAGCTACCATAACACATGTTTTGCAGCCACCCGGTGCACCCTCTTGTGCTCCATCATAAACCGACTCAATTTGTTGATTGCGAAACAAATATCTTGTCTAGCGTTGACTAGAAACATCAATGACCTGATCAATAGAGGATATAAACTAGGGTCTATCAACCCAAAATTAGAAGCATTCAACTTCTTCCAATTGGTAATCATTGGCATGGCCATACGCTTGCAGTCCTCCATACGAAATCTCCTTAATGTCCCCTGCATACGAAATCTCCTTAATATGTCCCTTGCATACCTGCCCTATCCCTTGAAGATATGCCCATCCTCCTACCAAACCTCCAACCCCATAAAATAATGTATCAGTCCTATATCAGTCATCTCAAACTCTAAAGCAAGTTCTCTCTTCCAGTGCTCTATGAGTCTCTCCTCTCTTGCAATAAATAAATCATCCACATACAATACAAGAATGGGAGAATCCTCGCCAACCACAATACAATATAGGTTCAGATTTGCATCACTCTTTGTGAAACCCTTATGATGCAAGAAGGAATCAATCCTCTTGTACCATGCTCTAGGTGCACACTTCAGACCATATAGGGCTTTCTTAAGCTCCAAATGACCTCCAACAAACTCATATTTATATGTGGTTTTTGAGGGACAATTTCTACTTGTGGGGTCGACATGAAGACTTTGAGGCTGAACTAGTCAAAGTCATAAATATGACTTTTCTACATAATTTATCAATGGAAATTTTGACCAAGGCTACTCATTTTCAACACTCTCTCAGCTATGGAGGAATTTCAGGCTGCACCATAAGTCTCATCTCGAATGTACATGTCTTGATATAAGAGAAGCCCCTCTCATCTAATTTCATCTCATCTCAGTTGAACAATGATGACTCGCTCCAAAGAAGAAGAAGAATGATCCACACGACAATAGAGGAGATCGATTTACCACAACCAAGTCCATGGCAGTCATAAATGACCTTCGTAAAGATCACACACCCTATCTCCATTGACTGAACCTCACCCAACTTGATGGTAGAACACTTGCATCCAATACTTAGGGGAGATCAATTTACCACAACCAACTCCATGGAAGTCGCGTCTGACCTTGGTAAAGATCACACACACCTAAGTCTCCTCACCGACTAGCCAAATGGGTGGCAATCCCGACAAGCTTAACCAAGTATAAGGCCCTTTGTCAATAAAGACACAAAGTGACTAGCGGGTAGGATGCATACTGGGGCATGTACTCAGTTAATTCCATGGCTTTAAGGAGTACCCTCACACCCAAGAGCCTCACTACACAATCCCCCCTCACCAAGTCCATGGCTAGTCGAAAGACTGGGGGAGAGCATATGCTCAATGTTCTCAATCAGTAGTGCTCCCTCTCAAGGAGGTATACATTCTCCGACACTGTAAGCTGCTCTCTAAAGAATAAGAACTTTTCTTTCGGCAAAGGCCTGGTGAGAATGTTGACAACCTACTCATCAGTTGAGATGTGTTGGAACCTCACTACTCCTCATTGTACCACATCTTTGATAAAGTGGTACTAGATCTCGACGTGCTTCGACCTGTCATGGAATATTGCATTCTCTGAAAGTCGGATCTCGCTTTGATTGTCACAGTATATCACAATCGTATCAAGCACCTGCTCAAACAACTCTGCAAAGAGCTTATGCAACCACATTACCTCGTAGCTAGCCATACTAGTTGCAATGTATTATGCCTCGGCTATACTAAGAGTGACAAATTTCTACTTCCTGCTCATCCAGGAAATCATGGAAGATCCCAAATTAAAACAACACCTTGATGTGCTCTTCATATTAGTAATGCTCCCAGCCCAATTTGCATCTGTATATCCATGCAGTCTCAAATCATCGTCAAAGGTATATCTAAGTCCATAGTTCATCGTCCCATGTAGATATCTAAACCAGTGAAACATTGATCGTTGAGTGCTCGCGAGTGCTCACGATTAAAAGTCTTCCTGCTAGCAAACGAGCCGACCAAAGTCTCGCGAGTCAAACTCGCGTTGACCGAGTTTGACTCGTGGTCAACGCGAGTTTGACTCGCGAGACTCCCGAGTTCTACTCGGATCACGATTACTCGGCTAGGGTAATCTCATCGAACTAACTTTAACATAAAATTATTCAGCATAAACTTTAACAATGCCGCACTTCTCATCCTGTTTCCCGACACCGACGTCGCTGCTCTACTGCACGAAGAACGCCTCTGGTCACTGCTGCACGAAGATGTCGCTGCTCCCCTGCTGCACGAAGATGTCGCTGCTCCCCTGCTGCACGAAGAAGTTAAGAACGTCGCTGCTCCTCTGCTTCAGCGTTCGGTCACCGCACTAATACATCGTTGCTCCTCTGCTTCAGCGTTTTAAATTTTAATTATCAGGCAGGCCAGGCCGCAGGTTTAAATTTTAATTATCGATTTGCCTTGTCTCTCGTGGTGAGGTGCTTGTTTTGTTTGAACTTTGAAGTTTGAACTTTGGTGTCAAGACTGAAGAGTCGGAGAAGCGAGCTCTTCGAGAGCTGAAGAGTCAAGACTCAAATTGTGAGTTTTTATTATTTAATGTAGTTTTAAAATTTTCGAGAGCTGAAATGTCGTTTTACAGTCAATGTAGTTTCGTTGTTTTTGAAAGATTTTGCAATTGCTTTCATTTTGACATATGTATCACTTTTAATTTTTAATTTTTTTTTGTCTATTACAATTTACAGGCCTACAAGAGCCACAAATTAATTATTAAACACAGGCCAAACAGCAATAATGTCAAGGGAGAAGGACTTTGCTTGGGCTTATTGTGAGAATATTCCTAGGGAAGCCAAGCTCCTCTGTAAACTTTGCAAAACAAAATGTAGTGGAGGCATTTATAGATTCAAGTACCACCTTGCAAAGATACCTGGCCATGATATAGGTCTCTGTGACAATGTTGATGAAAATTTCCAACACCAAGCAATCTTGGCCCTTGATATGTTGAGTCAGCATAATGCCAAGAAAGCAAAGCAAAAAAAAGAAATAGGAACTCTTGGAGTTGACCATTGTTCTTCCAATACCCCCTTCTCATCTCCCTCTGTTGAATCTTCAATGCCCTTCCCAAGTTTCCCACACATGGCTCCAAATCCAAGTCAAACTCAATGCCAAATGAATCCTCCTGCATTCAACAGTGGAGGTGGAAACATAAACACTTTTTTTGCTCCCCGCACAAAACCTGGTTCCCAACCTACCTTGGATGGCACTGGTTGGAAAAAAAATATCCATAGTCAGGCAAGGAAGGCCATTGCTAACTTTTGGTACTATTCTGACATACCTTTCCACTGTGACAGAAGTCCTTATTGGCAAGCTATGGTTGATGCAATTGTTGTTGCAGGTCCAGGGTTCAAAGCCCCTTCATCAGAGAGCCTTAGGACAGATTTGTTGTTAGAGAGTGTTGAAGATGTCATGCTTGTGCTAGCTGAGTTTCGTTCATCATGGGTAGAAACAGGGTGCACCATCATGAGTGATGGATGGATGCCTCAGACAAGGTTGAGACTGCTCAACTTATTTGTGAAATGATGGAGGAAGTCGTTCAGGAAGTGGGAGAAGAACATGTTGTACAAATTGTCCTGACAATGCAGTTAATTATATGGCTGCTCGTAGACTTTTTGAGATTAGGCACCCCACTATTTTTAGGACCTCTTGTGCAGCCCATTGCATAGATTTAATGCTTGAGGACATTGGTAAGCTTCGTTGGATACATGAGGTTGTGGAGAAGGCAAAATTGAAAATCCATAACCAAATACTTGTACAACCACACTATTGTCCTAAACACCATGAGAAAATACACTGAAGGTAAAGAAATTGTTCGACCTGTAGTGACTAGATTTGCAACAAATTTCATATCTTTGCAATCTGTGGTTGAGCAAAAGATAAATTTGAAGAGGTTGTTCTTGGGACCTGAGTGGATGGAATCTAAACATTCCAAAACCCTTGAAGGCATTGAGATTGTTGCACTTGTGTTTAATGACGGTCTTTGGAAAGATGTCGAAGAGATTATTGTTGTGACAGAGTCCCTTGTTAGAGTTCTCAGGTACTTCAAGTCTTTTCACTTTTTTCATTTTTAAAATTTCATTTCAAGCTTCCTTTTATTTTCAAAGTTTCATATTTCATTAATTTTGAAAGCTTGAACTTTCAGGATGGTTGATGGTGACAAACCTACTATGGGTTACATTTATGAGGCGATGGATCTCGCAAAGGAGGCCATCAAAAGAAGAAATGGAGATGAGGAGGCAAAGTATTTGCCTCTTTGGGATATTATTGATGCACGTTGGGATAGGCAATTGCATTCCTCCTTACATGTTGTTGGGTACTTCTTAAACCCACAGTATTTTTATGATAAGAGAAAATTTAATGAAGATGGGGAGGTTGGCAGAGGACTTATGACTTGCATTGAAAGGTGCTCCCCTGATCCAGAATTTCAAAGCCGTCTCTTTTCCCAACTACAAGATTATAGGACGCCAGCTAAATTATTTTCCTATACCAATCCTATACGAGAAAGGACTAAGATGTTGCCAGGTACCCTTTGAGACTTGAAGGCTTCATCAATTTTGTATGTTAAATGTTTTATTAAATTTTGTTTTCTTTTTAAGTTTTTACTATTTAGTACTTACTAAGTTACTACTAGTACTCACAAACACTTGCCACTTGCTAGGTCTTTGGTGGCAAAACTTTGGTAGTGATACGCTAGAATTGAAGAGATTTGCCATTCGAATCTTAAACCAATCATGCAGTGCTTCAGGTTGTGAGCGCAACTGGAGCATGTTTGAGAAAATACATTCTAAGAAGCGCAATCGATTGACACAAAAGCACTTAAATGACCTTGTATTTGTCCATTACAATCTACGACTTCGCAACAAACAAATACTAGGTGAGAGCCTGAATTTGAAGTTTTCATAATCTGATTTTCACTTTAAAGTTTAAAGTTTAAACTTCAAACTTTAATTTACATTTCAATGTCTCATGATAATGAAAGGTTTGGATCATTCACCAATTGACCTTGAGGAGATAGATCTGCAAACTACAAATGCATTAGATTGGGTCCACATAGAGGAAGAAACTCCTCTTTTAAGTCTACATGACTTGGAGAACTTAGAGAGTCAAGCAAGCGAAGGAGTGGGAGGAATCGCTTCTAGTTCTCACTCTTAGAGTCTTAGACTCTCTGTTATTGATGTTTTACTGATTTGCTTAGCAGTATTTTGTAAACTTTTAGAAGCAGATGCTTCTGGTTCTATGTAGTGACTAGTCACCAGTTAGAACTTAGGAGTCAGGACTCAGGTTTCAGTACGTCGGATCATGTTTGGACTCATAACATATATGAGATACTTATTCATTCATGATATTTTGGACATCTATTGATATTATGCATTGTTTGGACATGGCATTATTGAATATCAATGAAAAATATTTTTTTTAATTCAATATATGTGTATATCTTTATTTATTGAATTCGCCGATTTTTTCCCGATCCGATTCAAACTCTTCGCTCTTTTGCCTTGTCAATTTATTGCCGATTCCGAGTCTAGTAACATTGATCTAGATTCTAAACACATGTTTTGCAGCCACCCAGTGGGTATGCAAAGATTCCACCATGAACTGGTTCAAGGTATTAATAGCAAAACATATATCTGGTCTTGTGTTGACTAGAAACATCAGGGCCCTAATCAACTATCGGTACATAGAAGGATCTGCTTGATCTAGTCCTATAGCTTCACCACATAACTTCTTGAAGTTTTCCTCAATTGGTGTGGCCACGGTGTTATAAATAAAATATATATATAAATAATATAAATAAATAATAAAGGTAATAATAGTTAATTAAACAATAACTATTTGCTGAATAGGCATGTCTCTAAGGACATGACCACTCATGAAAGGGCACCTACCTAGGTATATAAGCGGGCTCTCTTTGTAACAATATATCTCATATCAATTACTTTATTTCATTATGAAATATGTATTTATATCCGCAATGGATGCCTTCGTGTACAAAGTGTTATGAATATTATTCCAGAGTATGAACTTTGTTCGTTACATTGGAATCAGAGTTGCTCAATCCTCTGGCCATTCAACAACTGCAGAGAGCTAGTCTAATCCGGCCTTTGGCCATAAATTTACGTCAACTTCGTTGTTGTTGCAATTGAAGCATTTTGCTACACAACTTTTGAAGTTTCTCCATTCTACTAAGTTTGTCATTCAGGCCTTTGGCCAATAAAGAGAAAAAGAAGGAAATAAGAGAAAACAAAAAGAAAAGGAAAAAAGGTTTAAAAAAAATTAATTAAAATAAAAGCCTAAAAAAGAAAAAAAAACGAGATTATAAAATATCAAAAATATGTATATATATAACATATATAGAAAAAAAATTAAGAGTATATATATATATATATATATATATATTGAAAGAAATTTAAAAAAAGAGAAATTATAAAAATAAAGAAATAAAAAAAGGCATATAAAATAATGGTTAATAAAAAAAACTACCCCCAGACAGACCTCGCAGCTGCCATCAGCGAACAAAACACCTTGCGCAGTTGTTTCAGTCACTAATTCAATGGCTCCAACCAGCCACCATTTTTGTTCCACACAGCCACCAATTGTCATTGTTGCCCATCACCCACAGGTCTGCTCCCTTTCCTGTACACATCCCCTACTGCCATTTTTATGCCACTTCCGCCTATCTACCCGTGCCAATAGGAGCAGAGCCAAAATAAATTCCACAGCAACCCAAGTAAATAAAAAACTAAAATAGAAAAATTGTCTCCACCACCGTACACGGTACAAACATCACTTGTCGTTCTTGTCAACTTATTCGTGTACCTTCTTTCTGTGTTGTCCTGCACCCTACAGATTTGTACAACATATTAACATTTTTATTCATAATTCAAACCTTTATACAGTCTATTGCGTCCACTAGCAGAGTGCCATACAGCACACTGTGACCGTGCCATTTATGTGTAGCCATCATACATTTAAATCAAATATTAATTGCATCTGCAATGCATAATTTGATATACAATCACGTTAATTTTTAAGTGAACCGTCCTACCTGTCCACACAGGGAAAGTTGTGATTGTATTTACGAGTTAAAATTCAAGTAACCAAAAAGAGAGGACGCTTACATTTAGTTTTATATGAATATATATATATATATATATATATATATATATATATATATATATATATATTAAAAAGGAAAAGGTACTTTTTTAAAGTTCAAAAGAGAAAGGGTATTTTCCATGTGCTTAATTGCTTAGTTCAAAACGTGGAAAAGGAATAATTACCACTATTCACCAATGTCATTTGTCATTTGAGTGATATATAAAATTCAAAGCAAAAGCAGAAGGGAAACATTATAAGTGGGAACAAAAAAAAACTGGAAAAGATTAAATCGAAAAACTGTTTTATTTGATATGAGGAAGAGTTTTTATGAGACAATTTGATAGGACATTATATATATAATAAAGACATTTGAATTTTTTTAAAAGAGATAAAAAAAGGGTATTCAAGTTAAGTCTTTAATAGTCCACATAAACTAAGGAGTATTAATATTAAAGGAAAGAGTATTTAGAGCTTTTGAAATTTGTGAAGACAGTAACCAAATACAAGTAATTTGAAAATGAAGAAGGAAGGAAGATTTCCTATAACGACCTTTCAATCACAGATTATAAATTATTCACATTAAAAGGGAATATCCAAGGGAAAGAGGTTAATATCATGATCAGCACAAACAACAAGGATAATTACATAAATATCAATTTAGTAAATCACTTATTAATTTTGGAACCAAATATAGGCGAACAAAGAAATATTTTTGGTGAGAAAGAGTATGAGATTAATAATTTACAAGTGAAAATTGATCATTATGAGTATACATCTCAATTTTGAGTCGTAACTATGGTTAACAGAGAAGTTAACATAATTCTAGGTCAACCTTGTTTTAAAGAATTTGGTACGTTCATGTTAAACATGAGGAAAAAAAATGAGGTTTCCTCATAAAAAGAAGTTGATCACACTCCAAGACATGACAACGAAGTTAGAGACGATAATGCCCTCATCAGAAAATTTTAAAGATATTTTGAAACTGATGTTTCCAGATAATCAAAAAGCAATATTAAAGAAGCAGAAAGAGCTTGAAGAAGTCATCGCCAGTAAAGGCAGAGAAATTTCGCGCCTCAAAGATCACAGTGAAAAACTACTCGAACAAGTCAAGAAAGCGAAGGCCACAAAGAAAGAACTCAATAAGCGCCTATCAAAACAAGAAGAGGAAAATTTAAGTTTAAAAACCTTAATCAAACATTGTTAGAACAAATCAAAAGTTTAAAAGATGAGGAGAAGGACATTAAAAATAAAACCAACAATCCAGAAAGCGATGAACTTTCACATATCAAGAATCACAACCAAAAGCTACTCACACAAATCAAAAAACTTAAAAATGATAAGAAATCAATGGAGAACAAACTAGAAGAAAATATGACAAAATCGAAATCTCCAGATGTAACAACTCAAATTGAAGAAAAAGGAACGAATATTGATCCAGTGAAGATCTCAATTCAAGAAGATGACAAACTTGTAGAAGTGAAAACATACTCAAACATTACAATTCAAACGACAAAGATTTCAAGTAAAGATCCAACAATTAACCAAGTGACTTTTGTACATGAAGGAAATCAAATACCTCAAGAAAGTCAGGAAATCGTCACAAACATGTTTAAGCGAAATGAAATCACAAGAATTCCTTGTCAACATCCGAATCCCAAGAGCAAACATTTCCATTAGTCTAGAAATATGTATCGCTCAAAATAGAAATAACAAATATTGTGATTCCTTGTCAACATCTGAATCCCAAGAGTAAACATTTCCATTAGTCTAGAAATATGTATCGCTCAAAATAGAAATAACAGATATATGTTCTGAACACTACTAATATCAGTGCAATTCAATCGTGTCATAAAGTTTCATCTGAAATATCTAGTAGCTACAACATTCCACAAAAGAATAATCTAGGATGGTCAGATCCATTCTCAGTTCGACAATTTTGTTTATCACTCAGAGGATCAAATCGTCTTGTATCAACAAAGATAACAGTTCCAAGACAAGAAGACCATCGAAACAAAAAAAGAGATCAAACCTTTTCATCAGTAAGCTTTGAGGACAAAGCTTTTCTAAAGGGGAAAGCAATGTTATGAATAAAATATATATAAATAATAGAAATATATAAATAAATAATAAATGTAACAATAGTTAATTAAACAATAACTATTTTTTGAATAGGCATGTCTCTAAGGACATGGCTAGTCATGAAAGGGCACCTGCCTAGGTATATAAGCATGCCCTCTCTTTTGTAACACATATCTCATATCAATTATTTTATTTCACTATTCAATATATATTTTTATCCTCAATGGATGTCTTCACGTGCCATGTTCTGAATATTATTGCAAAGTACGGGACAGTTGCCTTCCTGCAGCAAATTTTTCTTCGTCCTTCCGTTAGTGGCTTCAACTCTCCTTGATCTACAACAGCTTTGATACCATGTGAAAAATTTTGAATCGAAGTTACAGAAATCCTACTGCAGAAATCTGATTTACATTACCTACTTGTTTTCATTAATTTAACAATATATTTTTGGAATACATGAAGAAAATATTAATGTAAATACACTGCAGCCTACACAACTATACATATCAAGTACTGAAAAAAAAATGAAGCATTCAAACAAAGGACACACTTATTTTCGGACAAATGTCCCCGGAAAAACCCAATGCAGGAAAATCGGTGCAGTAGTTCTAAGGGTTTATAATATTAAGCAGCAGTAACATGAGTACATCTAAGGTGCCATAATCTGGCTCATCCAACAGAGAATATCCTTGGCAGACAGAAAAATCGTGCGTCTTACCTCACTTTGCAAAGTCTTGGTGTAATGAATAAAATAATATAAATAACAGTGTTACACGGTGTCTCGCCCCCCCACCTAGGGGTCTAGATTCCTCGCCCCCTCGCGCTCCGGGGTCTTGGGGACTTCTAGGGGACGTTTCCCTCATGCCCCCTCATGCCCCCGCACACCCCCTTTCACACCCCCCTTCACGCCCCCTCACGTCCCCTCACCGCCCCTTTTAGTTTATGGTTTCGTGTTAAAAGTTGATGTGCCACTTAGCATATTTGAGAATCCAAGTGATTCTGATTCAGATGGTGACATGGTTGATCTTGATATATTCATGCAGAAGTTGGATGCAGAGACTAGTGGGGCATTAACTTGAGCATTTATGCTCATTTATCAGTATGATGATATCATTTGATATTCATATGTTATGTTTTATGTTTTATGTTTCAGACATAACTTATTTGCGTTTAAGTTTTATGTTTCGGACTTGAGTTGTAAACTTCAGTTTAAACTCTATTTTGAATCTTGATATAATATGTCATATGATATCTTAAACTTTATTTTCATTGTACATTGTTAGTAGTTACATTAATTATTATATAGTTACAAACTTACAAACTTACATGCATGATTGTATGATGTATTTTTTAACTTTTAACTTTTAAATTTGTTTCAATTATATGATTCATCATTCATCGATTTGTAATTTTATCATTTATGATTTATCTTTCATGATTCAAGTGTATGATGACTGTATATACATTCCTTGCAAAAATATAGTTACATTATAAATATTAAATTTTATAATTTTTATGACCCCGACGTCCCCCCCACGTTTCCTGAAAATTGGTAGGGAGCTTTTGCATAGGCCGCTCCCGCGCTCCCTCGCCCCCTCGCTCCCACCTCCAGGGGACTTGGTGGAACATTGATAAATAATGATTAATTATTTAATTATTAATTAGGTTGAAAGGGCATGTCTGATGAAACATGACCTTTCATGAAGAGGCACCTGCCTAGGTATATAAGCAGGCCTCATTTGTAACATTTATAATCAATTCATTCCTCATACTTTTAATATAATATTTACATCCTCATGGATATTTTTATATTCCAAGTCTTCTGGAGTATTTAACTTGAGAAGGAACTTTCTTCACTTCATTTAATATCATAGCAGTTCGATCTTTTGGCCGCTCACACAGCACAGAGCCATGCTCTCCGATCCAGGTCTTTCACCATAAAATTCGTCAACATTGTTGCCGTTGAAGTGTTTCGCTACACTTTTGGAGTTTCTCCATTTGCTAATTTCGTTAGAGGCCCTTGGCCATTTTTGAAGAATTTAAAAAAATATATATTATAAAAAAAGGAAAACTATATAAAAAAAGAAAAAAAAATAAAAAATACATTAAGAAATAAGAGGGTCTATATATATATAAAAAAAAGAGATTGCATCATTGTGGCGTAGTCAAGACTCTACCATCAACTACCACCGCCTAAAGGGTACTCGTCCACCCTTGCAACTGCGAGTTGAACACTCTGCTACCAACTACCCAGAGTCCCAGTTTCCTCAATCAGCAACAACACTGACATCTATTCAAGTTGTCGTTGACCACAACATTGATAATCACCATCATTGCCATGACACTGTTACGACTCACTACCTGTAGTACATGCATCAATTTCAATTGCTCGACAACTACTAACCGTATTCCTTTACGCACAACCCATTCCTTTACACAGAAACGTTGAGTCAGCCACCACTACTATCGCCAGAGCCCAAAACCCACAGCCATCGGCGCCCCTCTCGCTGTACAGGAATCCCCACTGCAGCGATCGGGCACAACTGACAGCAACCCACTCGCCGCAGTCGCCCATCCCTCCAAGAATTTATGCAGCAATTCGAGCAGTAACTCGTGAGGTGGTTTTTTACAAATCAGACAGTCTCCCAGTGCCAAAAGGCAACGGCATTCCATTTGGCGAGTGTGACACGTTTACGCCTGCCTAGTCCGAGGTCATCGATACTCTGAGGCCCTAAAGAATGCTCTATCGCTAATGCCATTTCTTAAGATACTTTCCTTTGCAGATTCCACAAAACGGTGCAACGATTCTAGAACTTTGTGTTTGAACGAACCATTTCTACATGATCTAGGAATTGTGACCCTTGATGACAAGAGGCGTGACCCTAACCTCAAGTAAAATGGGAGATAACAAAAAATTTAAGGAAAAATTAAAAAGTGGTTTATTTATTTTAAAAAGTCAACGAATTTTCAAAAGAGCATTCAAGCGTTAAAAAGTATTATTTGAAACAAGGAATTATTAAGTGTGTTATATATATGAAAAAAGATAGAAGTAAATGTTATAAGTACTAAAAAGTATTTTTGAATTATAAAGGGAGCAATTAATATTTTTAAAAGAGATGTATTATAAAAATAATACCTTATAGTACTAAAAGGTGATATTAAAACAGAAAAGGTATATTAAGAGAAATAATTAAAGAAAAAAAAAGGGCGATCATATAAAACCTTAAGTCACATTGATAAACGCAATTGGAGTCTAATACGGAAATAATGAAACAGGAAAAAATGGAGACCAGTAATGAAAGGTTTCCTAGAACCTTTAGTAAATGTGTTGATACACTATTTAAAATTAAAGGATCACTCGCACGAAGAGATATTATAATCTCTATCAATCCTACTGAAGGGAGTAATTATGTTAGTCCTAAATGTGCTAACCAATTAGTAATTCCTAAATTGAATATAATTGAAACAAACTTTGTTGACACAAGCAACAAACAATACGACATAAATAATCTACAACTAAGTATTGGGGATTAGACTTTTATCTCGCAATTTACCATGAAATCCTTATTTTTTAACGACAGTGACATTGTATTAGTTTCACCCTGGATGGAAACCCTAGGTTCATTTATCTTAAATACGAAAAAGAAGTTTTTGACATTCTCCTACAAAAAGAAGACAATAACACTATAGAACGTTAACTTAAAGCCAAATTTAGTGACGCCTGAAGACATACAAGAAATTTCAAAAGTAATTTTTCAAGAAGGTAAAAAGGTGATACAAAATACACAAAAGGAAATTGAAAAAATCAGCACTAACAAGAATGAAGAAGTTTCGCGACTAAAAGAACATAGTGAAAAATTACTAACACAAATAACAAAGTGTCTCAAAGGGGTTTTCACTGCTCTCCTTAGGCTAACCTTCACCTTAGCTCTGATTCCACAGTGTTCTATGTTGTTATAATCATTTAAAACAATTTCATTCACCTTCATTCACCTCAGTAACGGTTAAGCAATTATAGATAGAATAGTAACCAACAATGCACAATAGAAGATAGCCAAGCACAATGACAAACAAAGATTTTGGTAAAAGACCAAGGAAAAACCCCACAAAGGGGAAATCCCAAAAATCAACTCTTCTTCTTCTATTAGTCAATCAATGTCCAGCATGAGATACATAGTCCAACAGTACATCCATAAACCAGTCAAAGTCAAACTTTGACTATCCAAGTCAACAAACCATAAACAATCAATTTTGAGACAAAGAGTCAAATCTAGTCAACACATACCACTATAGAAGGCAGTCGAACTTCACTCAACGAACCTCCTAAAATTCTCGGTCAACTATTACAGTCAAACTTGCGATTAAAGCCCAGTCAACCCTATGGTCAACGCATAAAAAACAATGCCAAAGGTTCGATCAACACAAAGAATATTTGGCCTTCCTTAGACAGAATTCAATCAAACCAACAATAGAAGTATCGGTCAAAGGAGAGAGAAAATCACAGTTTTAACCTACAATCAAGCCCTCGTCAAAGTCTATGGTCAACCTCAGAAAATGTACCCAGAAATTTGGTACATTTTAAAGTATCCTACAATTCGGCCATCCAAGAAAGTCAAGAAATTCTGTCAAAGTAGCAGAGAAATAGCCTAGCCAAAGGGAGAGTCAAAGTTAGTCAACATATGCAGAAGACAGATTAGAAAGTCAACTTCGGTCAAACAGAAAATGTCCTCCTCCCTCGTTCGCACATGTGAACTAGCTCTGCGAATTTGAGATATGATTGATGTGACTATGATGCTCGAAATGACCTCCAACAAACTCATTTATATGTGGTTTCCGAGGGACAATTTCTACTTGTGGGGTGAACATGAAGACTTTAAGGTCAACCTAGTCAAAGTCATAAATATGACTTTTCTACATAATTTGTCAATAGAAATTCTGACCGAGGCTACTCATTTTCAACAAGAGGTGTAATGACTAGTGCAGATTGTGGAGAAGCTTGCATATTACCATCAATAAGAAAATATTTAGGGTTGTTGGCCAATTGGTTGTCCAAAATAGGAGAAAAAATTTCTCCTAGAGGCTAAACCATTTTGGTGGGTAAAAATCATCACAATAAAAAGTTTAAATCCTAACAGGCATACACCATACTTTCGTGGTCTTTGTTGTTGTCGGATGTAGTTACATCATCGCATTAATAATGCAGTGTTGTGGTTGGATGTAGTTACATCACTGCATTGATAATGCAATGACCTACCCAAATTTGTTGTAATAGCCTTGAGCTTAACAATGGTTTACTCTCCTCAACGACATAATAGATAACAAGAATTACAAATTGTTTCTATGGATAAAGTGTTGATTTGGGATATCATCGGATGTGCTCTAATGTCCCAAAATTTGCAGGAAGGCTAAGGCACATGTATTCCAAAGAACCCAGAAATCGTTTTGGGAAATTCCACACGGATTGTATTTTAATAAAAGAATTAATTATTTTTAAAGGGACCCTAAGTCTAAACCTAGGAAAATAAAATAATTAAAGTGAATTAACAGAATATGGGTGTGAATGTTCTAGAAAAGGCGGATCAAGTCAAAAGTTAATCTTAGTCATTGATTAGAGATTCCATCTCGGTCGTTGAAGTTTCAATGAGAAGATTACAAGAAGGGCTTGAAGGGTCATTTGGAAATTACACAGACACAGTAAGGATCAAGAGATCGATTTCTTTAGTGAGTGGTGCTCAGGGAGAAAAATTGATCGAGAGATCTATTGCAAAGAGGGGCAGTAATTCCGGTTGGAAGCATTCCTGATCTAGAGAGTGCATAGCAGAGGACGTAGTATCAGCCACAGAAGCAGCGCAGAGCCAGTGACGCAGAGGCTACGTAGAGCCTAAAGAGGGATTCGTTTTCTGTTAAGGAGGCAACGTTGGGTCAGTGCGAGACCCCGGAGAGATTTTCTGGAAGCCAGAAGGCCCTAGTTTCTAGCCAAAAAGAGACCAACGCAGAGACAAGAGGCAGCCACAGTTGTGACGCAAAGACTGTGCAGAGTGACGTAGTCACTCTGCAGAGACAGCTCAGGGCAGCCAGTTTTGGGTGTTGATCAATGTCGAGTTCCCGTGGAGGAGTGAGGTTTGTCTCACAAGATTTTACTTGTCAGTTTCTCTGCATGATTTGACAGATTTGTCAATCAAAGATTTGTACTCAGAATTTATTGCATAATATCTAAACCCTAAGTTGTTGCACCAGTTTTCCCGCATTGGGTTTTTTCGGGGACGTTACTCCAAAAATAACGGAGTCAGATGTGTCTATGATTGTTTATTGCTTAAATCTTGTCTCCGCACTGGTTTTTCTTCCACAGTTTTATTTGTGAAGGCTGTAGTGTGTGTATTTCGATATTTTCTTGTAGAGCACAGTAAATAATTTTTTAAGTAAATAACAAATAGAAGATTTTCCATCAGTTGCTGCAATAGGATTCCAGATAATATGAATTTTCACATCATATCAAAGCTTGTATAGCTGAGTGAAGGAGGAACAAAAGAACAGATCCATAGATCCAGCGTTGGTGAAGCCGAGATCAAAGAGTTGTGTAAGCAACAGATCGATCTCCCAAGTGATTGCGTATTCCAAGCCAGGAGGGCCAAAACCCACAAGGAAAATCTTTCTCTGAGAGAGTTGACAAAGAGGAAAGATTTTTCCATATTACAGTTTGGTAGAGGAGAGGGTGCAGCGCAGCAAATCAGCAGCCGAAGGGACACAGTTTCCTACGCAGCAATGATTGTGGGTGCAGAAGCATTAGGAAGAGTAGTTGGAAACACTTTGAGAGAATTTTCTTCCTCAGGGAATTCCTTGCAGGGGAATTCTATTTTTTGAGAGTTGAGTATCAGTTTTGGGAGGCATATCTACCATCTCCAACAAGGTGTTGATTTTGTAGCATTCGAAAGTGTTCCAAGTCCCATATTTTGGGAGGAGGTTTGGACATCAGTGTTCCAGAGAACCCAAAAACCGTTGTGGAAATTTGACTCAGATCATGCTTTATTAAAATAATTAATTATTTTAAAGTGATCCCTCAGTCTAAACTTAGGGAAATTAAATATATAAAGGGTATTAATAAAGCAGTGTGTGAATCTTCTAGAAAACGAAGATCAAGTCATCTTTTAATCTCAGCCATTGATTAGAGATCTAATCTGAGTTGTTGATTCATCAACGAGAAGACTATAAGAGAATGCTTGAGGGTCATGTGGAAATCGATTTTGAAGGAATAGAATTCAATTTCAGAGGAAGAGATTGTAGAGGCAGAGCTGCAGAGAAAGGAGGAAGGGGAAGTCAACAGACGAAGAAGAAGGCAGAAGGGACAGCACTGAGCAACAACATTGGTCCTCCATGCAGAATGATGTTGTCCAGTGCAGTGCTTACGCAGAAGGCCACGTAGAGTGACGTAGAGGGAGGAAGGGTGCCTCCAATGTGTCAGAAATTCTTCTGAAGGGTTCAGAAAAATTATCTCAGGTGTATTCTAGTCATCTACTCTTCAAATTTCTGTAAATGATTTCCACTGCTGAAGAATAATAAAAGCCCTCATCTGTTGCACTGGTTTTCCCACATTGGGTTTTTTCCGGGGACAGTTGTCCAAAAATAACTGTGTTCATGTGATTGTTTCTATTGTGTTATATGCGTTCTATTTGATTTTCTACTTATGATTAAGTGAATACTGCGTTTGTGTTTATTTCAAAATTTACTGAAAGTATCTGTAAATAACTTATCATAAAAAAGTAGGCGAAATAAATCAATCACTGCAGTAGTATTTCAGCTTGAAAATTTCACATGGTCTCAAAGCAAAAGACGAGAGATAGAAGAGGAGGTTCTGCAATGGAACAAAGGTTCGACTGTTGAGAATTTGGAGGGTTGTAGATTAATTCAAATTCTCTTCTTGATAATTACTAGTGAGCTTACTTGATTTACTTATGTCTTCTCTTCTTAGCTTATTTAGTCTTTCATCAAGTCAAATATCAAAATACAAGAGACACAAAAATTAGGCTCCTCAAACCAAGGCAAAACCTCTCCCTCTTGGAGAGGAAAACCCGTAAGGAATTCTTCTTATAGATCTTCAAATGACAAGTAACATGACCAAGACTCAAACCCTTGACCTAGGAATGCCTCTAAGACATTGTCAATGCTTCTTTGTATGCTCACAACAATGATCCTTCTCTTCTGCACCAACTTGCACTGACCTGCACCACCACTAGAGAACTCGGTCTCTAAATTTCTAATTATATCTTCCTTGATTTAGTCTTCGATTATACTTCTTCTTGTTTCACTTGAGATATATTGTTTTCCTTTTGTGTACTAAAGATAGGAAGGCAAATCACAAATTTACCTTCCTTCTACTTTTATATTGTCATATCAGACTTCAGCCCTTTAACTTCGATGTATCTTATCACTGTGAATCATCCGTAATTCTTGTTTTACTTAGATAGCAGGTGTAGTATTGACCGCACTACTGTCCACAACTTCTTCACACATATTGGTATTCATTGCTTTAAAACAATTCATGAAACAGGTTTGCAATTTATACTTGTCCACTGCCTTAACTCGCACTTATTTCAGACTTGGTCACGTTGTGGAAACTCAAATATATCTACACTTGTATCCTTCCTGAAATCCGCACCTTTATCACAGATGCATCTGCACTTGTATCCTTCCTGAAATCCACACCTTGATCTCAGAACAATCCGCACTCGTCCCCGACTTCTTCACGTTGTAATTACCTCAGAGAAGTTTGCACTTTCTATCTTGAAATGGGCCGCAACATCCATATATATATATATATATATATATATAGTGTTGTCTCATTGTTTTTAGGCCGAACCTACAACAAGTTTGTAGGCCGACTTCATCACTGTATAGAGGCCGATTTGGAGAGCATAATTTCCAACGTTAATGAGGTGAGGATGAAGGTTGTCTTTAGCCATTCCTTCAAGGATTCATGACAAGGTCCTGGAGCATATATTGATGACTAGACTCTTCATATACATGACACTTAATTACATTTGTGTAATATCCCCAAAGGGAAATAACCAGTAATAAACAGAAATATGCCAGACAGATATAGAAAATACAATACTGAACCAGATCACTGAATCATGACACATGTAATACCAGAAACTGAGCCATTTTATTAATCAGAAAAAGTACATAGAGAGGAGTAAATCAGAATCAGTGCACCTATCCTTGCCCTAGGTAAGTGATGACCCTCCCATACAAGAAAATGGCTGCAACAAGGACATCGTCCTAGCTGCTCTGAAGACTGAAGATGAACTGCGCTGGTACTGGGGCTGATCTCAAGCTGCAAGCCCTCACAAATGAAAAACGCTGTCTCTGCTAGTGACAGCGCAGAAACAGGTGAAGCACAAATCCCTCAACCCTCCAGACAGATGAACCTGCTACAGAATACTGGAAAACGCCGTTGAGCTCCTCTCACAATAGTTTGCTCCTCAGATCTGCGTCCCACCTGATGGATCTGAAGCCTCCAATCAAATCTGCGTCCTTCCCTTCCTGATCTGCGTCCTCCAATACCAGATCTACTGCCAAACCTTCAGATCTATGCTAGATTTGGAACTGTCTCCTCAGATCTACAGCCTCTAGGGCTAGATCTGGTGTTATCCCTTCAGATCTGGACTAGATCTATCAATATCTCTTCAGATCTGTCACTCCTCCAGCTGGATCTAGTGCCAAACCTCCAGATCTGCAACATACAAGACTAGATCTACAATATACAAGACTAGATCTGCAAGATCTATCCTTCCCACAACTGGATCTAGCAATAAACCTTCAGATCTGCAACCCTTACCTCCAGAAATGGACAGCGTCCTCACTCTAGGGCTAGACAGCGTCCTTCTGCCTCCCTAAACAGCGTTTTCTCTGCCAGACCAGTACTGCGTCCTCCTTGGACAGCGTCCTTCCTCTCTTGAAAGGATCAGCGTCCTCTCTCCAGATGAGACAGCGTCCTTCTCCTTCAAGAATCAACGTCCTTCCTTCTCTTGCTCTGCGCAGCCACAAGAGGGCTTTTCTCCTCCTCAGATATGCTTCAGAAACTGCTGCTGCTGCTACTGGAACTGAAAAGTATACTCAGGACAAACCTTACTAGGGCGGGCACTCGAAGTCCCCCGAAGCTAAGGGTGAAACCAGAAAAACCTTACCAGGGCAGGCACTCGAAGTCCCCCGAGGCTAAGGGTGAGATCTCCGACCGGAGACACTCGTGCACTAAACAACCGGCGTGCTGCAGACCGACTAAACAACCGGCGTGCTGAAGCAGACAAAGTCCAGCTATCAATAAGAATATCAAATCATGAATGATCAAATGAGGTGAGAGCCTCTCCTTTTATAACATCAAACTCCCTCCAAAACTTAACTCTCCCTGCATCTGCGCAGTTTACCTTGGGTTAGCCTGATGCCTCCCCCATCATATCCACGTGGACCCCCAAGGCCCCCTCTCTAAGTTACAACGTCAATCTACTAGAAAAAAGAACACTTTATTATAAAGTGAGGTGACTAAAGTGAGGTGACCCCTCTTATTTCTCACTTTATTTATTATTTCTATCTAAAGCGGCAAAATAAAGCAAAAATGCAATATTCCAATTAGCAAGGCTAATTGGGAATATTACAGTCTCCCCCGACAAAACGTTGCTTGTCCTCAAGCAACTGAAGTGAGGGATGCCGTAAGATCTTCTCATCTTCCCAAGTGGCATCCTCATCTGGCAGATTCTTCCATCTCACCAAGAACTCTCTGATCTTCCTGCTCCGCAGCTGTCTCTCCCTGGTGTCAATAATGGCCTCCGGCTGTAATACCAGGTGCCCCTCATCATCTGTCGGAGGTAGCTCCCCGGTGACTGTCACATGCTGGCCCAGTGCCTTCTTCAGGCATGATACATGGAAAATGTTATGAATCCGGCTGCCTTGGGGCAGCTCCAACTCATATGCAACCTGTTCGATCCTACGAATCACCCTGTATGGTCCATAAAAGCGAGGCTTAAGCTTCTCTGCCCCCTTCTGTTTGAGTGACGACTGGCGGTATGGCTGTAACCGTAGGTAGACCAAATCCCCTACCTCAAAGTGTCTCTCCACTCGGCCCCTGTCTGCATATAATTTCTGTTGATTTTGTGCGGTGGATATGTTGTCCTTGAGAGCCCGGAGGATGTCTTGGCTCTCTTGGATCCATAATTTGGCTCGTGGAGCCCTGCTAACACCAAACATCACATCCACAAAAGATAAGGAATGGTATCCATACAACGCATAGAAAGGTGTCATGCCAATGGTCATGTGGTGGGTTGTGTTGTAGCAGTACTCGCCCAGATGTAGCCATTTCAACCATGCTCTCTGCTGCCCACCGACGTAGTTACGCAAGTAGCCCTCCAGCCACTTGTTGACTATCTCTGTCTGCCCGTCTGTCTGGGGATGATAGCTAGTGCTCGGTGTCAACTCAGTCCCTACCAATCGAAAGAGCTCCTGCCAAAAACCACCCATAAAACGGCTGTCTCTGTCACTAACGATGGTCTTGGGCAGACCATGTAATCTGAAAATCTCTCGGAAGAACAGCTCTGCCACCTGCGCTGCTGTATAATGTGCCGAAATGGCGAAAAAGTGAGCATACTTCGTTAGCCGATCAACTACCACGAAGATGCAGTCCTTGCCCTGCACTGTGGGCAACCCCGTGATGAAGTCCATCGAAACACTCTCCCACTTCCCCTCTGGAATGGGAAGCGACTGCAACAACCCTGCGGGATGGTTCATCTCCCCTTTGTTCCGCTGGCAAACCTCACACTCCCGAACATGCTGGAGTACGTCCTCCTTGAGGCCCTTCCAGGCAAATCTCTCCCGGATGGCCCTGTACATCTTGGTGAACCCCCGATGGCCCGCCAATGGTGAATCATGAGAGGCATGGAGTATCTTCTCCTTGAGCTGAGATCCCTCAGTCAAGAAGATCCGATCCCTGTAATAGATGACCTCATCTGCCACCCTGTATCTGCTATCTGCTACCTGTCCATCCAGCACCTCACATGCAAATCTATCCTTGGAATACTCAACCAGTAGTCGAGCCTTCCAATCAGCGTCCAAGCTCATGAGGGATAACGTGGCCGGTCTACGGGAAAGAGCATCTTCTACCACGTTGTTTTTCCCTTTGACATACTCTATGTCAAAATCGTAAGCCTGGATCTTGCTGATCCACTTCTGCTGCCTCTCCTGCAACTGTTTCTGCTCCAGAAAGTACTTCAAGCTGTTATGATCTGTCCTGACTCTGAATCTGCCACCTACCAAGTACTGCCGGAATTTGGCCAATGCATGCATGATGGCCAACATCTCCTTATCATAGATGGGATAAAGTCTCTCATGTGGAAGGAGCTTCCGGCTCTCGAACGCAATCGGATGACCCTCCTGCATCAAAACTGCTCCAATCCCTTCCCCCGATGCATCGCACTCTAGGACAAAGGGCTGAGTGAAATCGGGCAATGCCAGTACCGGACAACTACTCATCACCTCCTTGAGCTTATCAAAAGCTCGCTGGGCGGTATCCGTCCAACTGAATGCCCCCTTCCTCGTCAGCTCTGTGAGGGGTGCAGCAAGCTGTGAGAAGCCTTTGACGAACTTCCTGTAGTAAGTACAGATACCAATGAACCCTCTACACTCTGTCACATTCCGTGGCTCTGGCCAGTCCCTGATAGCCCGGATCTTCTCGTCATGGACTCGCACTCCGTCCACTCCTATGATGTGTCCCAAATACAACATCTCTGTCAATCCAAACTCACACTTGGAGAGTTTGGCAAAGAACTGCTGCTCCTCCAAAATGCGCAAGACTGTCTCAATATGCTGGAGGTGCTCCTCCCAGGTCCTGCTGTATATGAGAATATCATCAAAGAAAACCAGCACGAACTTCCTTAGATGATCCCTGAAGATATGGTTCATGCAAGACTGAAAAGTGGCAGGTGCATTGGTCAGCCCAAATGGCATGACCAGAAACTCAAAGTGCCCATAATGACACCTGAAAGCAGTTTTGGGAATGTCCTGTTCCCTCATGCGTATCTGATGGTACCCGGACCTCAAATCAATCTTTGAGAAGAACCGTGCTCCTCTCAACTCGTCCATCAACTCATCGATCCTGGGAATGGGGTACCTGTTTTTCAGGGTCTTCTTGTTCAGAGCCCTGTAATCGATGCACATGCGTAATGTGCCGTCCTTCTTCTTCACCAGCACTACTGAAGAAGCGAAAGGACTGGTGCTAAGTCGGATGTGCCCAAGGGCCAGCAACTCCTGAATGGCCCGCTCTATCTCATCCCGATAGGCCTTGGGATGCCTATATGGGGTGGTGATCACTGCCTGTATCCCCTGCTCCAGCTCGATCGTGTGCTCAAACCCCCGATCTGGTGGCTGTCCTGGTGGAATGTCTCCAAAAACTACTGCATACCTGTCGAGAAGAGTCTGTAGATCAGGGTGCACCGCCCTTCCCGTATCTACTATCTCTGAAGCCCGCAACTCGACCGCCCACTCTATATCTCCCCTGCGGAATGTCGCATCCATGCTGTGTGCCGATACTGTCTGGGGCGGATATGTGTTCTGTCCTCGGATCTTCTCATGCCTCCCCGTCTTGGGATCATCCCACTCCATTTCCAAGGCCTTCCAATCTGTTGTGACCTTCCCCAGAGTGATAAGCCACTGCACTCCCAATATCACATTGGTGTCCGAAATGTCCACCACAAAGAAGTGATCAGTCAAGGTATAGGTGCCCATCGTCACTGATAACTCTGGTACATATCGAGCACAAGCCATGGTCTGATCCCCTGGAACCAAAACCGAAAACCCATCAAAGCTCTCCGTGGGTATGCCTCTCCGTGCGACCATCTGGGCATCGATGAAATTGTGGGTGGCCCCACTGTCAACTAGAACTGAGACACGCTGTCCCCGCACTGTCCCACGTACGCGTAATGTCAGATACTTGGGGACTCCTCGTAATGCCGCTAGAGCTCCCCCAGTAGGTGCAAATGATGCCTCTCCTGCATCGGGTGGTGGAGGTGGTAAAGCACTCTGCGCTGCATAACACTCTCCTGCCTCCTCATCATCTAACTCATCCTCTTCTCCACTGCCCTCGGAGAAGACCTCTATGAAATGTGCCTTCCCTGCCGTGCACTTGTGTCCCGGTGCCCACGGCTCCTGGCAGGTGAAGCACAATCGTTTCCGTCTCAGCTCTTTCCTAGCCTCATCATCATACTGTCCTCGTCCGGGATTCGCCTTGGGAGGCGGAATCCTCGTGTCCTTACCCTTAGGCTGGAAAGCCTGTCTCTGGGAATAAGGTGGCCGAGTCCTAGGCAAGACATCTTGTAGATCTCGTGCCTTACTGATAGCATCCTGAAGTGTAGCCGGTTTGTTCGACCGGACTAGACCACGAAGTGGTTCTGACAGCCCCTCTACAAACATCGTGATCAACCGAGCTGCTGATATGTCAGGTACCATCACTGAAACCCTCAAAAAGTCCGAGATGTATGCCTCTGCACTACCTGTCTGTTTGAGCTTGGTCAGCTCGAGGAAAGGCTGATCCGGGTCCTTCTGATCAAAACGTTTCACCACCCTCATGGTGAACTCAGCATATGTAGTCACTGTGGAATGCCCCAGTGTTGTCAACCCATGAAACCACCAGTTCTGGGCCTCACCCTCTAGATGTAATGCAGCCATCTTAATGGCCTCCTTCTCTGGCATCTGGTTAAGCTGGAAATAGAGGTCTAGTTTCTCCACCCAAGACCTGGCTGTAGTCTTTGGTGACCCATCAAACATCGGCAAATGAAATTTGCTGGCTGCACGGTTACTATCACGGTGGGAGCCCCGTCCCTTATTTCGATCATGAGGCTTACCGCCACTTCGGAACTGAATATATTGATTGAAAGGGAAAGCATCCATGAATTCCTGTCCCATGCTTCGCCAATCTGCAAACCAAACTCCATGAAGATCGAGACCCCCATCTCTTGATGCCGTTTGCTCCTCTTCCTCTACCGGAAAAGTAGGCATGGTAGGTCGCGTGTCCATGGAATCGACCTTCTGCGCTGTCACAATGGGAATAGCATCTGGTATGCAACTAGACGTTCCCGATCCTTCCCTTACCTGAAAGGCCCTACGGGGCTCTTTCTGCGTCCCTTCTGCAACCTTCTTAGTTACCTCCTGCATGAATGCATCCATCTTTGCATCCATCTTCTCAGTCAACTTCTCAGTCAACCTTGCAAACATGGCCTCCATTGGATTCCTCCGTTCTGCCTCTGAATCAGAATCGCTTCCCCCGAGGAGACTGGGGCGACCCCTAGGTGCCATAGATTGCTAGCACCACAGGCTGAGCCAGATCTAAGCTCTGATACCACTGTAATATCCCCAAAGGGAAATAACCAGTAATAAACAGAAATATGCCAGACAGATATAGAAAATACAATATTGAACCAGATCACTGAATCATGACACATGTGATACCAGAAACTGAGCCATTTTATTAATCAGAAAGTACATAGAGAGGAGTACAAGTAAATCAGAATCAGTGCACCTATCCTTGCCCTAGGCAAGTGATGACCCTCCCATACAAGAAAATGGCTGCAACAAGGACAGCGTCCTAGCTGCTCTGAAGACTGGAGATGAACTGCGCTGGTACTGGGGCTGATCTCAAGCTGCAAACCCTCACAAATGGAAAACGCTGTCTCTGCTAGTGACAGCGCAGAAACAGGTGAAGCACAAGCCCCTCAACCCTCCAGACAGATGAACCAGCTACAAAATACTGGAAAACGCTGTTGAGCTCCTCTCACAATAGTCTGCTCCTCAGATCTGCGTCCCACCTGATGGATCTGAAACCTCCAATCAAATCTGCGTCCTTCCCTTCCTGATCCGCGTCCTCCAATACCAGATCTGCTGCCAAACCCTCAGATCTATGCTAGATCTGGAACTATCTCCTCAGATCTACAGCCTCTAGGGCTAGATCTGGTGTTATCCCTTCAGATCTGGACTAGATCTATCAATATCTCCTCAAATCTGTCACTCCTCAAGCTGGATCTAGTGCTAAACCTCCAGATCTGCAACATACAAGACTAGATCTGCAACATACAAGACTAGATCTGCAAGATCTATCCTTCCCAAAGCTGGATCTAACAATAAGCCTTCAGATCTGCAACCCTTACCTTCAGAAATGGACAGCGTCCTCACTCTAGGGCTAGACAACGTCCTTCTGCCTCCCTAAACAGCGTTTTCTCTGCAAAACCAGACTGCGTCCTCCTTGGACAGCGTCCTTCCTCTCCTGAAAGGATCAGCGTCCTCTTTCCAGATGAGACAGCGTCCTTCTCCTTCAAGAATCAGCGTCCTTCCTTCTCTTGCTCTGCGCAGCCACAAGAGGGCTTTCTCCTCCTCAGATATGCTTCAGAAACTGCTGCTACTGCTACTGGAACTGAAAAGTATACTCAGGACAAACCTTACTAGGGCGGGCACTCGAAGTCCCCCGAAGCTAAGGGTGAAACCAGAAAAACCTTACCAGGGCAGGCACTCGAAGTCCCCCGAGGCTAAGGGTGAGATCTCCGACCGGAGACACTCGTGCACTAAATAGTGCTGCAGACCGACTAAACAACCGGCGTGCTGAAGCAGACAAAGTCCAGCTATCAATAAGAATATCAAATCATGAATGATCAAATGAGGTGAGAGCCTCTCCATTTATAACATCAAACTCCCTCCAAAACTTAACTCTCCCTGGATCTGCGCAGTTTACCTTGGGTTAGCCTGATGCCTCCCCCATCATATCCACGTGGACCCCCAAGGCCCCCCTCTCTAAGTTACAACGTCAATCTACTAGGAAAAAGAACACTTTATTATAAAGTGAGGTGACCCCTCTTATTTCTCACTTTATTTATTATTTCTATCTAAAGCGGCAAAATAAAGCAAAAATGCAATATTCCAATTAGCAAAGCTAATTGGGAATATTACAATTTGTAACCAATAGACATCAAGAAGAAGTCTATTGACCTATAATAAAAATCTTGCTCATGAAACCCATGAAGCAAGTACAACAAAAATACATTTTATTATATTTGTCTTCTTCTTTACATAAATACATAATTACATAGTCAATATGAAGACCGATCCTAGTTAAACTTTTCAACACTCCCTCTTAACTAGGGAGGTATTCATACAGGTACGTGGTCACTTTCAAACTGAAGAATCTTATAAGAAGAATCGGATTGGTAATTGCATCTATATAGCATCATACCAACCAGCATTGTCCTAGTGCAAGGCCTTGACTAACAGCCCCATCTCTCAACGAGACAATGGGCTACAATGTTGGTGAGACACATGACTTATAGACACCATAGTTCACAAAGTATGACCTTC
Source organism: Pinus albicaulis (assembly GCA_034641835.2). Lineage (NCBI taxonomy): Eukaryota > Viridiplantae > Streptophyta > Pinopsida > Pinales > Pinaceae > Pinus > Pinus albicaulis. The sequence continues at coordinate 1,773,523,434 of CM076580.1, forward strand.
TTGGACTATTCTTCTCTTGGGTTGCTAGCCCTCAAAGAATATCGGTCCACGACTGCTCTTATCATGAATTCCCTATCACGTTCTCAAAGAGTATCGAATGCCAGATGATTACCCAATCCTCCATTCTATCTTCCCAAGTGAAGACCAGAATGATGTGTCTATCTCTCCCTCTTAGTCGGGGAGGATCTATTCCACAAGGGAATGTACTCATTCCTGTATAAGGAATGTACCTAACCTTATTCGTAGGAATTACCTAGTTTCTTCCAAGTAAGAAACTTATCGCCAGGCTCCCTCTTAATCAGTGACTTGCAACAGCAATGGTGAGACACCCAGCTGCTCATGAAGAATTCCTCCCCTCGATGTCATGGATTTCGACATTGAGGAATCTTCAACCTTTGGCTTCATAGGGCATAGATCATCCATCACTTTCATCTAGGAGTCATGTCAGCTATCAGAAAGTGATTTATCTATCTTCATTATCTGGTCCACCTTTTATGTCATGCTGCTTTCTTTCGAATCATCTCCAAGGATCTTACATCCATTCATATGATTAGCAACCCTGCACAAATTCATCCAGATAAACATATACGTATGAACTTTTAAAAACAAAATTTACCTCAGTGATGATCTTTCACCATGACATCTTCCTGCAGGAATCAACATCCTCTATTCAGATTGGCACATCTCCTAATCATATGTCTTGTCAAGGGTCTTCTTCTTTACTGGACTTATATCAGAGTCTACATATCCTCCCAGAAGATATTCTAGTCACATCTTCTTGGCTTCCGGATGATAATTGGCTCTTGACATGGTTGCACTTCATGATCTCTTCCTTTCTACACATCTTTATCCCCAGGAACTTCCTATTTCCAGTTCCTTGTTCATATACAATGTTGTGTAACCAGCTCCAAAAATAGAAGAAAAGAGATATCAACGCCTTAGAAATACGCCACTTCAAGGGGGCAACCTCCAATACATTACATAAATGAACAATTCTTGGATGATACAATTTACAAAACCTCGTTTCTATATATAGGAGTCCATGGGGCCATAATGTAATCCTAGTGGCCCACAATGTAATCCTAGCCGACCTAACAATAATAATTTAAGGGCACAATAATAACAAAATGGGGGTTACAAGGGTATAATAATAACAATAAGGGGTTTACACTAACAATAATAAGGGACTATACTAGTGATATAGGGACCTAACATGCCCCTCTCCTTCAAAAAAAGTGTTGTCCTCAATGCCTGAGTAGCTCCGGGTGCTTCTGTATAAAATTCTCATCCTCCCATGTAGAGTCTTCAGTGGGTAAGTTCTTCCACTTGATGAGATACTCCGAAATTGATCGATTCCGTAGCTGTCGAGTTCTTGTTTCCATGACTGCTTCAGGTTCCACTATGATTTTTTCTTCATCATCAAGTTCTGGAAATATTGTTTGAACCGGAAGATTTTCACCTATAACCTTCTTTAAGCATGAAACATGGAAAACTGGATGTACTCGCGAAGAAGCAGGAAGCTCCAATTTGTATGCCATAGTACCAATCTTTTGCAACACCTTGTAAGGACCATAGTACTTTGGCGATAATTTATTATCCTTATTTTATTGCTTGAGGGACATTTGTTTGTATGGTTGTAGCCGTAAAAATACCCAATCTCCTACATCAAAACTTCTCTCGCTACGATGTTGATCTGCCTGTTGTTTCATTCGATTTTGTGCCAAATTCAGGTTATCCTTTAAGAGTTGGAGAACTTCTTGCCGATGCTCGATGTGATCTTCCACTGCTTGAACCTTCGAATTTTCCCTTAAATATGATGTGATGGATGGTGGATGATATCCATAAAGTGCCATAAATGGGGTCATTTTTGCCGCAGTATGGAAGGAAGTGTTATACCACCATTCAGCGAGAGGTAACCACTTGACCCATTGTGTTTGTTTATCAGATACAAAACAACGAAGATATCCTTCCAAACATTTATTTACTATCTCAGTTTGACCATCAGATTGAGGATGATAAGATGAGCTATGAGCTAATTGCGTACCCAAACAAGAGAATAACTCCATCCAAAAATTTCTAGTAAAAATGGGATCTCTGTCGTTCACAATAACCCTTGGGCTTCCATGTAGCTTTTGAATTCTATCCATAAATGTAGTAGCAACTGTACTTGCTTTAAATGGATGAGATAATGCACAAAAGTGTGCATACTTGGTAAGTCTATCAACTACCACCATTATGACATTCTTTCCTTCGGACTTAGGTAAACCTGTGATAAAATCCATTGAAATCTCCTCCCAACGTTGACTTGGAATGGATAAAGGTTGTAGAAGTCCTGGGGTCTTAATTGTTTCCACTTTATTCTCTTGGCAAACCAAACATTCCGCCACAAACTTTCGAATATCAGATTTAAGGCCATCCCAAAAAAATTCTTTCTTCACCCTGTGGTAATTTTTTAAAAATCCCGAGTGTCCTCCTAAAGGAGAAGTGTGCAATTCCAGAAGAATCTTTTGTTTTAGTTGGGAATTCTTACAAAGATATAAGTGATCTTTGTACCATAAGGAATCATTTTTCCAACTAAATGTATCAGATGTACTAGGATCTTGCTGCAACTTTGGAATGAGTGTCCATACATCTTTGTCCTTCTTCCATTCATCTCTTGCTTCGGTTATCCAATCTGGTTGGATAATAGAAATGGCACAAAGCAATGCTTCCACCTCTTCATTCTTTCTTGAGAGTGCATCTGCAACAACATTTAGCTTTCCTTTTTTGTAGATTATTTCAAAATCATAACCCAACATCTTTGTGACCCATTTTTGCTGCTCTTCTGAAGATAGTCTTTGTTCCAAAAAGTGTTTAAGACTATCATGATCAGTTTTTACCTTGAAGTGTCTTCCCATTAGGTAAGTTCGCCATTTCTTTAGTGCATGCGGTATTGCCAACATTTCCTTCTCATAAATAGGTTTCTGTAAATACTTTCCTTTGATTGGACGACTTTCAAAAGCAACGGGTATTCCTTCCTGCATTAAAACAGCACCAATTCCATTTCCTGAGGCATCACATTCCACAATAAAGGTTTTTGTGAAGTCTGGCGTAGCTAAGATAGGCGCTAGGCACATTGCCTCTTTAAGATGTTCAAAAGCCTTAGTTGCTTCAGGAGTCCATGAAAATGCATCTTTCTTCAATAATGTTGTTAGAGGTGCTGCTATTCTCCCATAATTCTTAACAAACTTGCGATAATACCCCGTTAACCCGAGAAATCCTCGCAACTGCTTTATGGTTGTGGGAACTTTCCATTCCTTAATGGCTTTAATTTTGTTAGGGTCCACTTTAACACCCTCGTGAGATACAATATGACCCAGATATTCCACCTCTTGTACTCCAAAGAAACATTTGGACTTTTTTGCATATAATTGTTTCTCCCGCAATAGTTTGAGCACCCTGTCAACATGTTCAACATGATCCTTCCAAGACCTGCTGTAGATTAGTATATCATCAAAAAATACTAGCACAAATTTTCTAAGGAAGGGTTTGAAAATGGAATTCATCAACCCTTGAAATGTAGAAGGTGCATTGGTAAGGCCAAATGGCATGACCAAAAATTTATAATGACCCTCATGAGTTCGAAATGCTGTTTTTGGAATATCTTCAGTCTTCATTCTAATTTGATGATATCCCGAACGAAGATCCAACTTGGTAAAATAAATTGCTCCATGTAATTCATCCAATAATTCATCAATCATAGGAATGGGAAATTTATCTTTAATGGTGAGCTTATTGAGCTCCCTATAATCCGGACACATTCGCCATGATCCATCCTTTTTGTGTACCAATACTACAGGAGCAGAGAAAGAACTTTGACTAGGTTGAATTATACACGCCTCTAACATTTCTGCAATCATACGTTCAATTTCGCTCTTTTGGAAGTAAGGATATCTATAAGGCCTGATGTTTGGAGGAACACTTCCTGGAATCAAATGAATAGCATGATCATGATCACGAATAGGTGGGAGTCCTTTGAGAGTTTCAAACACCTTGGAATGATTGTCCAAGACTTGTTGGAGATCTCCAGAAATAGATGATTTTGATGTTGGAACTTCTAGTGAGCATAATTGTGCAATTACGCCTCGCTGTTCTTTCTTTAGAAGCTTTGTCATGACATTAGAGCTTATTATCCTTCCTGGCTTCCCCGCAATACCTCGTAATTCGACTTCCTTTCCTTCTGAAAAAAATTTCAAGAAAAGTTCTTGAAAATTAAAAGCTACCGTCCCCAAAGATTGTAAGCATTGTACTCCTAGTACAACATCAGCACCTCCCATAGGAATGGAAAGCATTGGACTAGTCAATACATATTCCCCCATGGTTAGATTGATATTATGGCATTTCCCAGAGCAATTTATAGTTCCTCCATTTGCAACCATCACTTGACACTCTGGTGCTGGGTATAGGAAACAATTTAATTCCTTGGCTACCTTACAATGAATCAAATTATCGGTGCTACCTGAATCAATCAACACTATTACCTTTTTCTTCTTGATCTATCTTTCTATCTTGAGAGTTTGAGGAGTGGTAATTCCTGCCAGTGCATTACAAGATATGGTCAAATTCATTTCTTCCTCTTCTAGGGCCGGTTCCTGGTGTATATCCTCTTCTTGTTCATTTTCTTCTTCTTCTTCACAATCTATATAAAATAATTTCTTTTCAGCACACTTATGACCTTTAGTGTATTTGCTATCACAACTGTAGCAAAGCCCTTTTGCTCTTTTTTCTTCCAATTGTTGTGGTGTCAACCTTGTAGGTTGTGGAAATCTAGGCGCAGCAACACTTCCTTCTTTATAGAATTGAGTGGTAGGCTTCCTTGTCGCCATAATTTTACATTCAACTTTTCTTGCCAACCTGAATGCCTTCTCCAATGAATCGGGTTCCAAAACGCGAACTTTATGTTGGATGTTATCCTTTAAAGTGCCTATGAAGAGATCAATCCTGTGTTCCTCTGGAATATCAGTTACCCTTATATTCAATTTTTGGAAGTCCTCAATGTGCTGCCCCACTAAACCCTTTCGTTTGAGATTTATCAATTGGTTAAAGAAGGTGTTGCTCTCTGTATCCTCATAATGTGCTATCATTTCCTTCGTAAAAATTGACCAAGTGACAATTTTTTTACGGGAGCAAAGCCATCGATACCATACAAATGTATTTTGTTCTAAATGTAAAGTTGCAATGCGTACCTTTTGTGTGTTTTGCACGTTATGGAAATCAAAATATTGCTCCATCTGTAGTATCCATGTTACAGGATCCTTTCCATCAAACTTCCTCATATCCATTTTTGGAATATGGTGGTTCTTCCTACCAACATTAGAGTTTATGAAATCACGATTAACATTTATTTTGTTCTCATCATGAGGTTCTTCTACTATCTTTTCACCATTAGGAAACCTTTCTTGTATCAACTTTGTCAAACCTTCCATGTCTGCTTTTAGAACATTCTTCATGTTTTCCATTTTCTCATCGATCTTAGATTCCATGCCAGCCTCCATGCCATCAATCTTAGATTCCACGCCTTTCTTCAAAACTTCCATGTCATTTTTTGTTGCTCTTTGCGAGAGTGAAATTTGTTGCACTTGCTCTTGTAATTTTGATATGTCATGTTGCCATTCTTCGTCTTCATGAGTCATAGTAGAGCTTTCCAAAGGCTTAATGGGTGTTGAATTCTTTTTAGGGGCCATTTTATAATCCAATACCGATATCTATTCTACAATATGCCCTTGCAATCAATTCAACTTGATTCTTCAAACAAGACTTATGCAATTCGGAAAAAAATACACACCTTTTACTTGCTTTTGAGGAGCTCGATATTGAAATTGTATTATCTTTGTGATTGTGGCTCTTCAATATTTGAAATTTAGCGCTGAAGTAGCCTTCTGAATTCTCTTTTGAATGCCAGAGGTCTGACTTGATTTGGATTCTCAAAGACAAATTTATGTCCAATCTCCCACAATGACCCAATTATGGACTGGTTCAGTATAGCGAACTTGTACGACTTGCCACGTGTCACTGTTTTGTCCTTAGCCTCTGAAATTGATAGCCAAGAAACTAAAGTCCGTGTACTTGTGACCACCTTTTACGGCACTCCAATCCGATGCTCAGAGAGAGAGTTATTGAAATTTTCCCACGATCACCTTTTTGAGATGAAATTCGGGAGCCTGAAAAAGCACTACCTTCCACAGATCATATCTCCAAAAATATTACGAACCAAGCTCTGAAATTTTTTGACGAGTTTCCTTAGGATTTCAGCTTCGCACCATAAAAATTTCAAATTCTAAACCTCAGTAGAAAAAAAGTTATAGCGCAAATGCCACTATGACCTGTTTAGGAGCCTGAAAAAAGACCTAACTTCCACAGATCATATCTTCGAAAATATTGCGAACCAAGCTCTAAAATTTTTAGACAAGCTTCCTCAGGATTTCGGCTTAGCACCCTAAAAATTTCAGCTTCTGAAACTTCGTAGAAAAAAAGTTATAGCGAAAATTCCACGATGACCTGTTTGGAGCAGCGAAACCCTAGAATCCAAAGCTCTGATACCAAATGTTGGAAAACCAGCTCCAAAAAGAGAAGAAAAGAGATATAAACACCTTAGAAATAAGCCACTTCGAGGGGGCAACCTCCAATACATTACATGAATGAACAATTCTTGGATGATACAATTTACAAAACCTCCTTTCTATATATAAGAGTCCATGGGGCCATAATGTAATCCTAGTGGGCCACAATGTAATCGTAGCCGACCTAACAATAATAATTTAAGGGCACAATAATAACAAAATGGGGGTTACAAGGGTACAATAATAACAATAAGGGGTTTACATTAACAATAATAAGGGACTATACTAGTGATATAGGGACCTATCATACAACCACTTCATATTCCATATGAGGATATATTATGTTGATTTCATCTTTCTGTGCACCGTGAGAGATCATACTTCTAAAGTTCATTCCCTACAACCATATGACATGACTACATAACATCTAGTATCAGCATACATATATATATATATACCTCATACCTTTTTCCTTTGAGTCATCCTGTAGAAATTTCACTTGAATGAAGAACCTTATTCCATTGACCTGCTTTATCAATATGTCATCACATCCTAATCCCAGAATTTTGTAGCATAGAATTCTTGATCAAACCTTTCTGCTTTCTTTCTAATTAGTGAATCCATAGAGAATTCCATTATAGAGTGTGAGCACCTGTTTCCATGATGACCCTTGATCTTGATGACTGACTTCCATCATTGTTATCAATGAGGTTTTCCATGAGCTGTTTCAGCAAGAGCTCCTACCATGCGTCTATCATGATGCTAATAATATACATTGCTTTCTATCGTACTATTTTACAACCAACAGAAATCACTTAAAGAAGAAGATGATCTCAATCATAATAGAGATCTCTTGCTTCCTCTTTCTTAGATTTCTTAACATCAGGTTCTTCCCTTTCATTTGTAACATGGGCTCTTTTCTCTTGTCCTTTCCGGATATAGGACAATCTCTTTTATAATGCCCAAGTTCATTACATCCAAAGCATCATACTTTGTCCATATTTCTTCTTTTATTCTGAGGACAAAATTTCCTGAATCTTCCTTTCTTCCTAGATATTGCTGCAAAGGCTTGATTCCCTTCATTTGATCCTGTATCAGCTTTAGCTTTCAATCTTGTTTCCTCTATTTTACATAGAGACCATAAATCATGGAATGGTGTTGCTTCTTTCTTCCTGTATAAGCATGAAGTGAAGTTTCCCCATTCTTCTGGTAGAACATTCAGTGCCATTGTAGTCATCTCAGTATCAGACATTACTTCTCCCAATTCCTACAGTTGGCCTCTTATTTTAGAAATCTTCATAAAGTGTGAAGTGATTCCTTCTTCTCTTGACAATTTCATTTTGTATAGCTCTTGTCTCAGAGAAATTGCTTCTCCTGCAGTACTCACAGAGAATAGCTCTACCAGTTTCTCATATATTTCTTTTGCAAACTTTAGTTTTGATACATAGGGAATGAGTAAGTCCTTAATGGATTCTATGAGAATCTTTTGGGCTCTGATTTCTCCCTTCATGTACTTGGCATGAGCTGGAGCATCTTCTTTTGAGGGTTGAATTGTAGATCCTTCAATGCAGTCCATCACTTCTTCCTCCATGCACTAAAGTTTGATGACCCAACCAATTTGTTGCTCTCTTTACAATAAGTCATTTTGACAGATTTAAGTAAGGTCATAGATACTTACTTGAGTAGAGTGACTTGTAGCTTCCTTGATGATGAAGGATATCTTCAAAATACCAATGTCTTGAATGTAAATCTTTGAGGGCAAAGATTTTCTTGATGAGTTGATCCTTTGAATGAGATTGAATATCTTTCTTGAAATAGCTTGAGAGTCTCCCTTGCAAACTGATTTAACTTTCCAACCTAAACTTTGATCTTCGCTTCCTGAAGCGTCTTCTTATTAAGAAGCCCTTATGTTCAGCACCTTGGCTCTGATACCATGTTGAGAATTTAGAGGGCTAGAGATTAATTCAAATTCTCTTCTTGATAATTACTTGTGAGCTTACTTGATTTACTTATGTCTTCTCTACTTAGCTTATTTAGTCTTTCATCAAGTCAATTATCAAAATACAAGAGACAGAAAAATTAGGCTCCTCGAGCCAGGGCAAAACCTCTCCCTCTTGAAGAGGCAAACCCGTAAGGAATTCTTCTTATAGATCTTCAAATGACAAGAAACATGACCAAAACTCAAAGCCTTGACCTAGGAATGCCTCCAAGACCTTCTCAATGCTTCTTTGTATGCTCACAATGTTGATCCTTCTCTTCTACACCAACTTGCACTGACCTGCACCACCAATAGAGAACTTAGTCTCTAATTATATCTTCCTTGATTTAGTCTTCGGTTATACTTCTTCTTGTTTCACTTGAGATATATTGTTTTCCTTTTGTGTACTGAAGATAGGAAGGTAAATCATTTACCTTCCTTCAACTTTTATATTATCATATCAGACTTCAGCCCTTTAACTTCGATGTATCTTATCACTGTGAATCATCCGTACTTCTCGTTTTACTTAGATAGCAGGTGTAGTATTGACCGCACTACTGTCCACAACTTCTTTACACAGATTGGTATTCAATGCTTTAAAATAATTCATGAAACAGGTCAGCACCTTATACTTGTCCACTGCCTTAACTCGCACTTATTTCAGACTTGGCCACATTGTGGAAACTCAAATATATCCACACTTGTATCCTTCCTGAAATCCGCACCTTTATCACAGATGTATCCGCACTTGTATCCTTCCTGAAATCCGCACCTTGATCTCAGAGCAATCCGCACTTGTCCCAGACTTCTTCACGCTGTAATTACCTCGAAGAAGTCCGCACTTTCTGTCCTGAATGGGCCGCAACATTCTTATATATATAGTGTTGTCTCATTGTTTTTAGGCCGACCCTACAACAAGTTTTTAGGCCAACTTCATCACTGTATAGAGGCCAACTTGGAGAGCATAATTTCCAACGTTAATGAGGTGAGGATGAAGGTTGTCTTTAGCCATTCCTTCAAGGATTCATGACAAGGTCTTGGAGCATATATTGATGACTAGACTCTTCATATACATGACACTTAATTACACTTGTAACCAGAAGACAACCCTAATAGACATCAAGAAGAAGTCTATTGACCTATAATAAAAATCTTGCTCATGAAACCCATGAAGCAAGTACAATAAAAATATATTTTATTATCTTTGTCTTCTCCTTTACATAAATACATAATTACATAGTCAATATGAAGACCGATCCTAGTTACACTTTTCAACATCGACAACAATGGAACATCAGCTCGAAAGTGTTCATGCAGTCGTCCAGAACGCATGGAGAAACAAAGGGATCATGATGTTTCAGTTCTCGCATCTAGACTAGAAGAGGATTCCGCTTGTGTGTCAAGCACGACCTCTCCAGTGGTCTAGTATATTGACAGTGGAGCATTTGCTCACATGACGGGTGTTGATTTTTGTAGCATCCGGAAGTGTTCTAAGTCTCAAACTTTGCAGGGAGGCTTGGACAGCATTATTCCAAAGAACCCATAAACCGTTTGTGGAAATTCCACTCGGTTCATGACTTTTTCAAATAATTAATTATTTTAATGAAGACCTTAAGTCTAAACTTAGGGAAATGAAATAATTAAAGGGTATTAATAAGTCAGAGTGTGAATCTTTTAGAAAACAAGGATCAAGTCAAGTTCTAATCTTAGCCATTGATTAAACTTCTAATCAGGGTCGTTGGTTCTCCAATGAGAAGATTATAAAAGAGGGCTTTAGGGTCTTTTGGAAGATAAGTCGGGCATACACTCAATACCCGAAGGACATCGATTCTGAAGTAATAGAATTTGATTTCAGTGGGAGAGTTGCAGGGCGAAGGGTTTGCAGAAGCAGAAGGAGAAGGGAGTCAATAGTGATCGAGATCAGGGACCGAGGGCAGCAGTGGACCACCAGAGGTAGCTTGAGGCTGCAGCGCAGAGAACCCATGCAGTCCCTACGCAGACTTACATAGTCCAGCACTGGGACTACGCAGAGAAACACACAGACAAGCACAGGAGCCAGCAGAGGTTGATCAGGGTGTCAAAGAATTGTTCGAGGGAGCCGAAAATTCAGTCTCAAGTGTTTCAGATTTTATCTGCCAATATATTTCCTTGTAAAGATATCATTTGTTGAAGAATTAATAAAACCCTCATCTGTTGTACCGGTTTTCCTGCATTGGGTTTTTCTGAGGACAATTGTCCAAAAATAACTGTGTACGTACATCTGATTGATTATTGTGCTTATGTCCTTTACTGTTTATTTCTCTGCATATGTATTTGTGAATTTCGCAATAGTATTTATTTCGATATTTGCCAAAATATTTCTGAAAAATAACTTATTGAAATAATAAGTAGGAGGAATAAATCTATCACTGCAACTATATAGTTTTCAGATTGAAAATTTCACATGGTATCAGAGCCAGAGATGAGTAACAAGAAGGGAGAATCGACTAGTGAACGGAAGTCTACTATTGCAGCAGCAGCACAGAAGGGTTCATGCAGTTCTCCAGGAGGGGAAAGAAGCATGACAGAACAAATGGATCATCATGTCTTTGTTTTGGCATCCAGACTTGAGGAAGAATTTACTTGCGTATCAAGCATTGTTTCTTCTGATGTCTGGTATATTGACAGTGGAGCCTTTGCTCACATAACTGGAGTACGGACTATTTTTCCAACTACCAAGAAGAGCAGATGAATTTCAAAATAACCATGGGTAATAAAGAAAAAAGCACTCTTATTGGGAGAGGTACCGTAGTTTTTCAGACCGAGGCTGGAAATAGGATCAGGCCACTAATGTATTGCATGTGTCGGGTTTGGGAATGAACTTCTCAGCTTCAAAACCGAGGTTATGACGTCTACTTTATTGGCAATAGAGTCTACGTCAAACATCCCAGTTTGAAGAAGAAGGCACAGATCAAGGTAAGAAGCAACAAACTTTACAAGTTGCAGCTTGAGTCTCCAATGGCACTAGTCGGTAGCGCAGAGGAAATGGACCCGAATGAGCTATGGCATAGAAGAATGGGGAATTTACATCATGGGGCGTTGAGAACTCTCCAGAAGACTGTCACAGGTGTTCCAGAGCCAAGCACTAAACGAGATGATGTCTGCAAGGGGTGCGTATTGGGAAAATATGCCAAGGCCGCATATCAGAGAAGCAACAATAGGGCCAAGGGTGTGTTGGACTTAATACACTCAAACATCTGTGGACCGATGTGCACTAGAGCTCTTAGTGGTGCCGAGTACTTCGTCACCTTCATTGATGACCATTTCAGGAATTCCTGGATCTACTTTTTGAAGACCAGGGATGAAGTCTTCAGTCGGTTCAAAGAGTTTAAGGCTCTGGTTGAAAATCTGACAGGGAAGCAGTTCAAGGTATTGCGATCAGATAATGGTGGTGAATACATAGATAAAGAGTTCATTGGATTCTACGCAAGGGAAGGCATCAAAAGGGAGTGGACAGCCCCATACAATCCAGAGCAGAATGTTGTGGTAGAAAGGAAAAACAAGACTATTGTTGAAGCAACAAGAGCCATTTGTATGACCAAGACATGCCCAAATTCCTATGGGCTGAAGCATGTAATACAGCTGTCTAAATTTAGAACAGGACTCCTCACACTGCACTGGGAAAGATCACGCCAGATAGTGTCTTCACTGGCAGTGAGCTTGAAGTGAGTCACTTTAGGACCTTTAGCAGTACAGCTTACTGTCATGTGCCCAGTGAGAAGAGGAAGAAGTTGGAGATGACTGCAGAAAAAGGGTATCTGGTAGGATACAGCGAGAATGCAAAGGCATATCGCATCTACATTCCTGAGAATAGGAAAGTCGTGGTGTGAAGGGATGTGAAGTTCATAGAGGAGAAGGCCTTTAGAAGATCCTGCGAGTTGCCTTCTGCTATGCAGTTTGAGGAAGAGCCTCTGGTACAGCCCCAACAACCAACAACAAAAAATTCAGTTGCCTCTCCCACGCATAGGGATCCAAGGGACATGTCTCCCGAGGACTTGCAAGAGGGAGAGCCGATAAGTCCACCCACTACCAGCGAGAGAACGAGCAGGGAACTTAGACAGATTTTGAAGGATGCAGAGGACTTTGACGGAATCCCCCGAAATGAAAAGAGACAGCATAAGCAGCCTGAGAGGTATCAAGCCTTGTTTTCTCAAGTCGGAGAACCTTCCAGTTTTCGGGAAGCAGCTCAGCACCAAGTGTGGGTTGATGCAATGGTGGAAGAGTACAGTTGCATCATGACGAATGATGTCTGGGAAGTGGTCACCAAACTTCAGGAGAGATCAGTTGTAGGATCAAGGTGGATCTACAAGATCAAGTATGTTGCAGACGACAGCATCGAGAAATTTAAAGCCAGGTTTGTGGCTAAGGGGTATGCTCAAAAGGAAGGGATTGACTGTGAAGAAACCTTCGCCCCAGTAGCCAGATACACCTCTATCAAATCCGTGATATCCCTTACTGCGCAGTTGAAATGGAAAATTCACTAGATGGACGTCAAGACGGCATTCTTGAACGGGGTGATAGAGGAAGAGGTGTATATAGAACAACCAGAGGCCTTTGAGACGCATGATCAGAAGACTTCTGTGTGCAGATTGAAGAAAGCGTTATACAAACTGAAGCAAGCTCCTAGAGCCTGGTATGGTCGAATTGACAACTAACTACCTGCAGAAGATGGGATTCATCAAGAGTGACACAGATCCCAATCTCTACTATCTGAGAGTAGGGAGTGAGCCATTGATATCGGTCTTGTATGTAGATGATCTATTTTTGACAGGATCATCAAGGCTCATCACAGACTGCAAGAAGAATTTGGCTGATAATTTGACATGAAGGATCTAAGACGGATGCACTATTTTCTGGGGTTGGAGGTTTAGCAGCAGAATGGGGAGATCTTTCTTGGTTAAGGGAGATACACTACAGAGATTCTAAAGGGATTTCAGATGGAGGATTCTAGACCCACGACAACTCCAATAATCACCAACTGGAAGAAAATCGACACGTCCGAGGATGATGAGGCTGATCTTACGTTATATAGGCAACTCATCATATCTTTGTGTATCTGATAAATACAAGACCAGACATCTGTTATGTTGTAAATACCCTCGGTCAGTTCATGGTAGAACCTATGAGGGCTCATTGGGCAACTGCCAAGCATGTTCTCAGGTACCTTCAAGGAATAGTCGAGCTTGGATTGAAGTACACCCACAGCAATGATGTCAGGTTGAGTGGTTTCACCGACGCAGATTGGGCTGGAAGTTCAGTAGATCAAAAGAGTACCGATGGGTATTGTTTCAGTCTAGGATCAGGAATGACTTCCTGGTGCAGCAGGAAATAGAAGTCCGTAGCACTGAGCTCAGCAGAAGCAAAGTATATGGCAACCAACACAGCTTCGTGTGAGGCCATATGGCTTCGAAAACTATTAGTGAATCTACTCAAGGAGAAAATGGAAGCAACCAGTATCTTATGCCATAATCAGAGTTGCATCAAGCTCTCTGAAAATCTTGTGTTTCATGATCAGTTGCAACATATAGACATCAGGTGTCACTTCATCAGGGATTGTGTACAACGTGGAGTTGTTTAGTTGCATTATATTCCAACAGGAGAACAGCTGGTAGACATCCTCACAAAAGCTCCAAGGAAGACTAAGTTTGTCTACTTTTAAGAGAAGATGGGGATGATGAAGGATCCCTTCAAGTAGCAAGAATGAATAGGATCAATATTTAGAGGGAGTTGTTGTACAGATGCAGCAGTGACAGTGGCAATGTCAAAGGCAGTGGTATAGAGGACAGCAGCGTGGTAGATGAGGGACAGTGTCCAGAGATTAGCACCGCAGAGGGTGCTTCAAAAGTAGAGAAGCATGCAGCAGGCAAATTGTTGGAACACCTTCCTCGCTAAGAGGTAGTGTTGATTTTTGTAGCATCCGGAGGTGTTCCAAGTCTCAAACTTTGGAGGGAGGCTTGGACAATAGCATTCCAAAGAACCCAGAAACCGTTTGTGGAAATTCCACTCGGCTCATGACTTATTAATATAATTAATTATTTTAATGAAGACCCTAAGTCTAAACTTAGGGAAATGAAATAATTAAAGGGTATCAATAAGTCAGAGTGTGAATCTTCTATAAAACAAGGATCAAATCAAGATCTAATCTTAGCCATTGATTAAACTTCTAATCTGGGTCGTTGGTTCTCCAACAAGAAGATTATAAAAGGGGGCTTGAGGATCGTTTGGAAGATATGTCGAGCATACACTTAGTACCCAAAGGAGATCGATTCTAAAGTAATAGAATTCGATTTCAGTGGGAGAGTTGCAGGGCGAAGTGTTTGCAGAAGCAGAAGGAGGAGGGAGTCAGTAGTGATCGAGATCAGGGACAGAGGGCAGTAGTGGGCCATAGGAGGCAGCTTGAGGCTGCAGCGCACACAATCCCTGCATAGGCTTACGCTGGGACTGCGCAAAGAAACACGCAAACAGGCACAGGAGCTAGCAGAGGTTGATCAGGGTGTCAAAGAATTGTCCGAGGGAGCCATAAATTCAGTCTCAGGTGTTTCAGATTTTATCTGCTAGTATATTTCCTTGTAAAGATATCATTTGTTGAAGAATTAATAAAACCCTCATCTGCTACACCAGTTTTCCCGCATTGGGTTTTTCCGGGGACAATTGTCCAAAAATAACTTGTACATGTGATTGATTCTTGTGCTTATGTCCTTTACTGTTTAATTCTGTGCATATGTATTTGTGAATGTTGCGGTAGTATTTATTTCGGTATTTGGTAGAAGATTTCTGAAAAATAACTTATTGAAATAATAAGTAGGAGGAATAAATCTATCACTGCAACTGTATAGTTTTCAAATTCAAGATTTCACAACGGGAGTTCAAGAATGCTTCTCGAGCTACAAGGAAGAGCAGATGAACTTTCAGATCACGATGGGAAACAAGGCCAAGTGTACCCCCATTGGAAGAGGAACCATAATATTTCAAACAGAAGCTGGTAACAAGCTTCGGGCAACCAATGTACTACATGTACCGGGATTGGGGATGAACTTGCTCTCGGTGTCTAAACTCCAGAACAGGGGTTACGATGTATACTTTATTGGCATCAAAGTTGATGTCACACACCTGTAAATTTCTGAACATGTTCTATGCCATTTCAGATTAGGGCACAAAATACTGAAGCAGATAGAACAAATAAACTGATCGATGGAAGACAAGCCAATAATACAAAAATAAAAGAAGAATGATGGCGTTACGGCGATCAGCAGGATGCTTCAACCAACAAAGTCTCCAATAGGTCATTCAGCCAAGCGTGTCACACAGCCCTAAAATGCCACATCAAGAAGCCCTAATTCAGTTCCATGAGAAAGCCCTAACACAGATGCACCAAGAAGAGAGAAGATAATTTCCTCCACACAATGTGTGTGTAAAATGAACTCCAAGTTTCTCCAATATATAGTCATTTGTGGGGGTGTGTGACACGTCCTTTAAGACATTTAAGTCTATATTATATTCCAGGCCAACCTAGCACATAAGTGGAATAAATTCAAAATACATGTTCTGCTCATCCGATCGAGATGATCTTTAGATCAATCTTACACCTCTCCGAAAGAGGAATCCAATAAAAATATTGGCATCGTCACCTGAGCATCACAACATGGAGTTTGGACCTAGTTGTCCAAAATTAACACTCCCTCTCAACTAGGGAGAACTCCATCCACTTGTGCAATCCAAACATTGTGCGTCATCCCGTCGTAACGTGCTTTACTGGCATCTTTATTTCAAATAGTGAGTCACAAAGACATCACACCTGGCTGACCAGAAGTCAGCTCAGAGGTTAAAACCTCTCCAGGACTTAAAAGAGACTCATACTAACTCGAAGTTAGTTTAACTGACCCGAAGTCAGTTGGAGGTCCCAGCCCCCACTTCACTTGATCCCCAATCAAGTCGTTGGACACACGTCATCCTATCATAGAGAGTACGGCAATCCCCGATGCATCCATCGATCTTGCTATAGTCTCTAACTTTTCCCACCTCAATGACCAAGATGAGGGGAACTTCCCATGAGTCCCGGACTCCATGGGTAGGATGCATGCGGGGCACAGACCAACGAGAGGCAAACCAACTCAATGTCATAACGGTGGGGTCGAAAGCACACCAACAAGGTTTGGCAAGCCTAGCCCTGTGGTTGCTTATAGCTACAAGAAGGTATTCCCATGCCGCCTGGAGCTCCTGGAACTCATCGTCCAACAAGACCTGGAGCTTTCATAGCTCATCGTCCTAGAGCTCTCACAGCTCATCGTCTCGGAGCTCCCGGAGCTCATCGTCCAACTAGACCCGGAGCTTTCACAGCTCATCGTTCAACAGGACCGTTTCACGACTCGAAGATTCTGACAGAAGGTTAGGAACTTGACCTTCCCCAAGGTCTTAGTGAGAATATCCGCGACCTGCTCATAGTTCCTATATGAGCCTTACGGCGCCACGTACCATGTCCCGAACAAAGTGGTACTTGCTTGGATCGGTCGTGAAACACGGGATTCTCGGACAACCGAATCCCACTCTGGTTATCACAAAAGATAATTGTGGTATCTATCACATGCCGAACAACTCACTGAAGAGCTTTCGTAACCAAATCGCTTCACAGCAAGCCATTCTTGTAGCAATGTATGCGGCCTCAGCAGTGCTCAAAGCTACCAACTTCTACTTCCTGCTCATCGAAGCAGAACCAAGTGTGAAGCAGCATCCACATGTGCTCTTGTGATCCACCACACTGCCAGCCCAATCGGCATCGAAATATCCATGGAGTGCCTTGCTCTCGGCAGTGTATCTCAGCCCATGGTTTATCGTGCCTCAAAGATGTCTTAAGAGATTCTCAGCACCAACACAGTGAAAAATGTTCACTGCAAATCATATGTCCGGACGAGAGTTCACTAAGAACACCAGCGCACCTACGAGTTGGCGATACTCGGTAGGATTTCCTAATGTTGGCCTAGCAGCATTCCCACACAACTTCTTGAAGTTGAGCTCCATCGGTGTCGACATGGACTTATAGTCCACCATACCAAATCTCTCCAGCAGCTTCCTAACATATTTTCTTTGAGATAGGAAAATCTTGCCAGGTCTCTGCTAGACCTCCAAGCCTAGGAAGTAATGCATCAGTCCTGGGTCTTCAATCTCGAACTCGGAAACTAGCTCCCTCTTACACCGATGAATGAGAGGGTCAACACCTGTCAGGAAGAGATCGTCCACATAGAGAACCAATATGAGAGGTTTCTCACGATTGACCTTGAAGTAAAGGTTCGGATCAGCATTACTTTGAGAGAAGCCCAACTTCATCAAGTAGCTATCAATCCTCTCATACCAAGCCCTGGGTGCTTGCTACAACCCATAGAGAGCTTTCTTCAACCTACATACATGAGAGTCTCTATCCTGGACTTTGAACCCCAGAGGTTGCTCCACATACACTTCTTCCTTTATCGACCCATGCAGAAAAGCGGTCTTCACATCCATCTGATGGAGACTCCATCCTTGCATAGCGACAAGGTTAATAATAGATCGGATGGTCGTATAGCGAGCCACAGGTGCAAATATATCATCATAGTTAATGCATTATGTTTGAGAGAAGCCCTGGGCGATAAATCTTGCCTAGTATTTTTCAGCACTTCCATCAGATCTATGCTTGATCTTGTAGAGCCATTTCGAGGCGACAACATCTTTGTCCTGCGGTCTTGGAACAACATTCCAGACATCGTTCTTCATAATGGACTTATATTCTTCGTGCATCACATCCTTCCAAACTTGATGCTTTACGGCTTCTTCAAACGTTCCAGGCTCAGATTGTACAATAGTACTCATGGCTGCTAGATACCCTTGGTATCGATTTAGCTTCTTGCTTTCACGAAATGTCCCCCTTGGGGCCATATGTCTCTTGGCATCCTCGACAGTATCCCTGAGCCATGAGGGTCTCTTCCTACTAGGAGGAGGATCAATAGGGTCCATTGGACCTTCAACATCGGGAAATGATTCATCCTTTGGCACTTCCTGCTTCTCTGTCCCTGCATCATTGTCTTCCTTGGAGCTAGGAAGGTTCATCACTTTCCGAAGGGTAGCGTCTTCATCGAAGGTGACATCGTGGCTTATCTCCACTTCTCTTTGACCAAACACATAGATCCTATATGCCTTCGAAGTTTCGTTGTAGCCCACAAACATTCCTTTCTTCCCAGAAGCATCCAACTTGCTTCTCTTTTCTTTTGGCACATGAAAGAAAACAGGACAACCAAAAACTCTAAAATGAGAAACATCAGGTTTCTTACCAAAGAAGAATTCTTCGAGAGTTTTGGAGTCCAATGCGGACATTTATTTTGAATGTACACAGCAGTCTTCGTAGCTTCTCCCCATAGAAACTTCGGCAAACCTGGGTCACATAGCATGGCACGGGCAGCCTCCACAGTGGCTTGATCCATCTTTTTAGCAACATCATTTGCTCAAGAGTTTAGATGATGAAGGTCTCCCTCTTAGTCCCAGCATCTCTGCAACGGCTCCCTTGAGTTTTCCTACAGCCCAGACATAAACATCACAAATACTAATGCCCAATATATACATCATATCACTGTCAAGGTGATTTTAGATAAGGCTGCCATCATGACACTGTAGGTATCTTTATATTTCTGTCATATGTGCCACTGTCAGACACAAGTATCACTGACACAAGCATGATGGAGTATAAAAACTCTGGTAAACTTGAATAAGTATATATTATTAATGATGATAGATAAGAGATGATTACAATGGGGAATCACCGAGGCTTTAAATATAGCCTCATGGTGTCCCTTGGTGAAGAGGCATGATCTTTGATCATGCCCTTTCACTTAATAAAACCTAATATAACTATATCTAACTAACAATTAATAAAATATACATAACATTGCTCCTCTCTTAAGATGCTTTGTCCTCAAAGCATACGTAACGATGGGTATTGCTGGCGAAATGCTTCAGACTCCCAAGATGCTTCTTCAATGGGCAAGTCCTTCCACTTGATTAAATATTCGGTAATAACACGAGAGCGCAGCTTCTTATCACGGGTAGATAGGATACCTTCGGGCTCTAGAACGAGCTTGCCTTCATCATCCAAAATGGGAAGTGTTGTTTGGGGCAACTGATGGTTACCCAATGCCTCTTTTAAGCAGGACACATGGAAAACATTGTGAACACGACTGGTATCGGGAAGGCTCAACCCATAAGCGACTTGACTGATCTTTTTAATAATTTGATACGGACCATAAAACTTTGGAGCTAATTTATATTTTCCTTTTTGTTTAAGGGACAACTGCTTGTATGGTTGAAGCTTGACAAACACCCAGTCTCCAACTTCAAATGATCTCTCAGTGCGATTACGGTCAGCCTGTTGCTTCATACGATTCTGTGCAACACTCAAATTTTCTTTTAGAATTTGGACGACCTTTTGGTGTTCTTCTAGTTGATTTTTTACTGCTGGCAAATTAGTTTGAACTAAAGCAAAATCTTTCCACTTCGGAGGCTCATATCCTTATAGAGCCTGGAACGGAGTCATTTTTGTCGATGTATGGTAAGTATAATTATACCACCATTCAGCAAGATGCAACCATTGGACCCACTTATTTTGTTTCTCCGTAGCATAACATCGTAGGTAAGCTTCCAAACATTTATTAACAACCTCTGTTTGTCCATCTGTTTGAGGGTGATAAGCTGAGTTCATGTTGAGGTAGGTTCCAACATGGTTGAACAATCCCTTCCAAAAGTTTCCTTTAAATTTGGCATCCCTGTCACTGACAATAACCTTCGGAAAGCCGTGTAATTTATAAATATGTTTGCAGAATATCTCTGCAATTTGCTTTGTAGAGTCTGTTTTTTTAATAGCGATAAAGTGAGCATACTTAGTGAGTCTATCTACTACAACGAAGATCTTATCCTTTCCCTCCGATACAGGTAATCCTTCAATAAAATCCATTGATATTTCTTCCCATTTCTGAGCCGGAATATTTAAGGGATGAAGTAAGCCAGGTGTCATAATGTTTTCAGTTTTATTTCTTTGACACTTGTCACATTCTGCAACATATTTTTGAATATCGTGACTCATACCCTTCCAGAAAAATGACTGACGTGCATTGTAGTAGGTTTTGAAATATCCTACATGTCCCAATGACATGGAATCATGTGATTCCTTGAGTATTTTTGATATAAACTTGGATTTGGAGTTTAGATAAATTCTCCCTTTGTACCATAAGATATCGTTCTTCCATTCAAATTTTGAATTCCCTGGGAGATTGTTGATTATAGCCAACATGTCCGGATCTTTGGCATACTCACTTCTAATCTCATTAAGCCATTCGGGCACAACTATTGAAACTGCAAGCAATGTTGTTTCCTCATCTTTTCTAGACAGGGCATCCACTACTACATTATCCTTTCCTTTCTTGTGTAATATCTCCATGTCAAAAGCGGCAATCTTCTCGATCCATTTTTGTTGTTCTTCAGAGAGTGTTTTTTGCTGAAGGAGATACTGAAGACTGTTATGATCGGTTCGGATGGAAAATTTACTTCCTAATAGATATTGTCTCCATTTGGCCAATGCATGCATAATTGCCAGCATTTCCTTACTGTATGTGGACTTGAGACGCTCACGTTTATTTAGTTTTCTGCTTTCAAAAGCAATAGGGTGCCCCTCTTGCATTAATACTGCACCAATACCGAATCCAGAGGCATCACATTCAATGATAAACGGTTTAGAAAAGTCGGGAGTTGCCAATACTGGTGCATTAGCCATTACTTCCTTCAAATCTTCAAAACATTTCCCTGCTTCCTCATTCCATTGAAACGAATTCTTCTTTAAAAGGTTTGTAAGAGGTGCAGTTCTATGCGCATAATCTTTAATAAATCTTCGATAATATCCCGTTAATCCTAAAAATCCTCTAAGCTTGGATATGTTCACTGGTTTATTCCATTCCCTTATAGCCTTAATCTTAGAAGGATCCACTTTTACTCCTTCATGGGATATTAGGTGTCCCAGATATTCAACTTCTTCTTTTCCAAAGGTGCATTTAGATTTTTTTGCATAAAATTGATGGTCTTCAAGTAACGTGAGAATTTTATCCAAGTGTTGCAAATGCTCCCTCCAGGTTTTACTATAAATCAAAATATCATCAAAAAATACTAGTACAAATTTCCTAAGATATGGACGAAATAACTCGTTCATAGTGGCTTGGAACGTAGTTGGTGCATTTGTTAACCCAAAGGGCATTACTTTAAATTCATAATGACCTTCATGTGTTTGAAATGCAGTTTTTGGTATATCTTCCAATCTAATTCGGATCTGGTAGTAACCTGACCTTAAATCTAATTTAGAGAAATATTTTGCGCCATGAAGTTCATCCAACATTTCATCGATAAAGGGAATTGGAAACTTATTTTTAATGGTTATCTTATTTAATCCTCTATATTCAATGCATAGCCGAAATGATCCGTCTTTTTTTCTTACCAATATAACTGGGGCAGCATACGGACTCTTACTTTTTGAAATGACCCCACATTTTAAAAGGTCTTGGATTATCTTCTCAATTTCCGTTTTATGGTGATGTGGGTAACGATAAGGCTTGATGTTAACAGGGTCTGATCCTGCCTTGACTTCTATTGTATGTTCGATTTCCCTATGAGGAGGCATCTTCATTGGTAGATCTTGAAATACCTTTTCATGTTTCTAAACTAGTGCTTGTACCTCCTGTGATTCTTCGTGGTTGACTTTTGTAGATAACATCTCTAAATGATGACATTCGACTATATAGGCTGGCGCTCCCTTTCGGATCATCTTCATCATCTGGGATGATGATACGATTTGATTTTCTGGGGCTTGGAATCCAAATAACTTGTGCTTCCGCCATTCCCACTTAAAGCTTATAAACTGCTTCCGATGGTTGGCCGAATAAGTACCCAAGGTTTGTAACCACTGAATTCCTAAGACCACATCTACTCCTCCGAGTGGTACGACATAGAATGGAGATTCTAAACTAAAGTCTTTAATCTGCAATTTGACTTTATGGCATTTTCCTACCTGTTCAATCTTCTTACCATCGGCCACCATTACCTTCATATTCGGCATAGGAAAAGTAAAGAGGTTGAGCCTTTTGGCCATGGTTGAGTCTAGAAAATTGTGCGTGCTGCCTGTGTCTATGAGAACCATTACGTTGTTTTTCTTAATATGTCCCCTTAATTTTAGTGTCTGAGGTTGTGATATACCTGTCATGGCTGATAATGACACTTGCGGAGTGCTGTCATCATCTACTTCTGGGGAGAATTCTAGGGTATCTTCTATCCCTTCTACGTCTGAATCATCATTGTTAGAATCATTAGTTGCTTCACAATTATACAGATTTTTTTCTTTCCCATTAGCACATCTGTGCTTAGGGTCCCATTTTTCGCCACAACGTTTGCATTTGCCTTCCCTCATTATTTGTATTTCCAAGTTAGATTTGTCTCCTTCGCGAAGGCGTGGTGGAACATATTTCATGTTATCTTCTTTTGTAGATTGAGGAAACCGTCGTCTCGAATATACTTTTTCTGGTTTTGATAATCTTTCCAATTTCTTTTCAGCAGCTTTTGCTTTTTGCCTTGCTACTTCTACGGATGTAATTTCATGTAGTTCTAGCTCTTCCTGTATGTGGATTTTAAGTCCTGAGATGTAAGACTGGATTAGACGAGATTCCGACAATCCTGGTACTCGTGTTGCCAAGGTCTCCCATTCTCGAGTGTACTCATCCACATCTTCTTTTTGGCGTAATTTGATAAAGGTTGAAAAAAACTTTTCTTCTTTTATGCCTTGAAACCTTTTGAAGAACGCATCCTTAAATTTCCTCCAACTGATAGCGAGCGTTGTTTTTTTCCACCACATATACCAATTATATGCTTCTCCTTCCATTTTCATGGAAGCATGTTTAATTTTTTCATCATCACTAGTAATGTCATAAATCTCAAAATATTCTTCTGCTTTATTAAGCCATGCAATGCTATTTTTTTCATTACCATCAAATTTGGGTAGGTCGATCTTGGCTTTGTGCTGATATGCTAATGGTGGAACAAGAAGGGGATATTGATTAGCGAATGCATTCCAGAGCTGCTTATTTTGAAAATCTGCATTACTATCTTCTTGATGATGTGGGGAATCGGTCTTTTCCTAATGCTCTTCTGAGTTCCCTGAATCTGCGGTATTGTTTTGTTGATTTTGTTCCATGTTAGGAGATATTGGGGATTGTGTCTGACTCAACTTATTTATCTTATCATTTAGCTTGTTGAAGAGTTCTGTCATATTGTTCATTGCTTTGTTCTGCTTTTCTGTGGCCTCGTGATGATTTATCCACATTTGTCTTTCTATTCGATTTGTCGTATCATGAATTTTTTTGATGTCGTTGGAGTGCCCTGAAACTGTACCTTCCAGATCGACTAATCTTTTTCCGAATTCTTCGGAATTGTTATTGATTTGTTTCTCAAGATCTCCCAATTTCTTCTGGAATTCAGCCATCGACATCGATGAAGACATTGAACGTGTATGAGGTGGGGAATATTTTTCTGCCAGTTTTTCCCCCCTTCTTTTTTTTTTAAATTAATTAATTAATTAATATTTAATTAATTAATAGTAATTTTTTTTTTTAAACTATATAATTATTATATATATATAATTTTTAATTAAAAATTATATAATATATATAATTTAATTATATAATTATTATATATATATAATTATTAAATGGGAATTATATAATATATAAATGAATTATATAATTATAATATATATATATATATATAATTATCAATTAAACTATATAGTATATATTTTATATAATTAAAAAAAAAAAATCGTTTTTTTTTTTTTTAAATGTGCCGGTTCCGTTTTGAAAAGACACACTGTTTAAAATAAATCGATTTTTTTTTAAACTCTTACCAACCGACACACTGGTTCAATGTATTTTATTTATCGGAATAATGTTTTATCTGCGGCTGGAATAATAGAATACTGAACACGTAAGTACAGCAGGGACTGAACATGTAGGCGGAAAATGACGAGTACAGCAGGGACGCGAGGTTAAGGGCCCGGAAGACGGCGGGAGGGAAATAATTGACTGCGGAGGCGTTAAGTGTTGGCGGTGTAAGGTGATGGCGGGGACGGTGTGACAGACGGTGGTGTCAAGAGACGCGGGGAGGAGTGCAGAGCGGCAGGGACGGCAGGTTTAAGAGCCGAGCGGGTAATGGGTAGCCGCCGGTGAGGGTGGGTTATGGAAAGGGTAGGGAACCAGTGTGCAGATATTATGTACAAGCAGATCAGTGAGATATCGAACCTCTGAACCAAATTGAATGCAGAGTTCCAGAACAGAATCGGATCGGATGGGATTGATTTATTTGTTATGAAATGCCGAAAGAAAACTGAGCTGCGTTGTACGTCCCGTAATCATATGACTGTGCAATCACAACAACCAGTAATTGTGGATGTACGATAGTATGGATTGGAACACGTACAGATTGCAAAATTTAAAATTTTGAAATGGCTGCTGAACAGTTCGGAAAGCAATTTTGTACTTAAAAAAATTTCTGAAATTTCCTTCGAAATTCTTTAACCTGATGATCACACAGATCCAGAAGAGCGATGGCCCTGATACCAATGGAGTATAAAAACTCTGGTAAACTTGAATAAGTATATATTATTAATGATGATAGATAAGAGATGATTACAATGGGGAATCACCGAGGCTTTAAATATAGCCTCATGGTGTCCCTTGGTGAAGAGGCATGATCTTTGATCATGCCCTTTCACTTAATAAAACCTAAGATAACTATATCTAACTAATAAATAATAAAATATACATAACAGCCCAGACATAAACATCACAAATACTAATGCCCAATATATACATCATATCACTGTCAAGGTGATTTTAGATAAGGCTGCCATCATGACACTGTAGGTATCTTTCTATTTCTGTCATATGTGCCACTGTCAGACACAAGTATCACTGACACAAGCACAGGTATTAATACCATATATCTTTATCATGCCATACATCATCTATTTATATCTTACTGTTATCATACTTATCACTGTCATGGTGCTGAAGATATCAAAACAGTGAGGCCATATATACTCTGCCATATGACACACCTACTTCCATGTAGATATACTGCTATCACTGTTCTATGACAGTCAAGGTTATATATATGTATAAAATTGTCATGTACCAGAAACACTCAAGGAGATATTGTCATACGTAGCAGCACATAAATGTCAATGTTATGCAAAGGCTCACATCATACTGTACAGTAAGATGTTGATCCAACTGATCAAAAAAACACTCTTATCGCAGAAAGTGATAAAGAGACTTCTGTAGAGTTTATGAAAAATCCCTACTTGTTGAATAATACCCAGGGGATGATATAGTGACTGCCACAACTCTTATTACTCTATTTTGGAAGCCTTTATTGCAAGCAATTGATAAGATGTTCTCGCTACAAACTGTTGCTAACAGACTCCACACTTGTAACTTAATGATGAGTGTTCAGGAGTACCATCAATAAAAACAATGATGACTTTGTCTACAAAGTTCAGCCTTCAGCCTGTAGGTGTCCTTTTGATATGTAGATATCTTGTAGTGCCATATAATGTTGTCTATACTGAGAATGCAAACTATCATTCAAACAATGTCAAATGCTGCCTATGCAAGATGCATACCAAAGTACTACTTACAATTCAAGTCACAAATCACTGCAAATTCAAGCTTCTGATAATATGTTCATTAGTCATTAATATTTCATGAATTTGATTGCTACAGTGATCATAAGCCTTGTTCCTTCAGTCCCTTTTTAGAGTTACAAAGTCTTTGCATCACAATGATAATGGTCTCTGTATCATAAAGATATTTCATCACCGAGATAGAGATCAGACATTTTATACTTTGTATCAACAGAGAATAATTCGTCCAATGCTATAGGCATGCATCCAATCCTTGTCAACCATTTGCTTCTTTTCAAAAAGAAATTCTAGAATTAAGTCACAAAAGAATTTCGATTTTCAACACAGCAGACTTCATTAAATAGGGTACCCAAATCTGCTTGGATATAATCCACAAACATATCCATAAATTAGGATCTAACATCTACACATATGTATCAAAAAGCATACCTTAAGCTTACTGTTTAGGTCTCCTTGACTGCTACAAATCAAGGTCTGGTTAGGGCACAAAACATTGTACCTAACAGCCCTTTATTTTTGGCCCAGAATAGCTCCTTAGAGCTGCGGATTGCCCTAGGAGAGGTCCCCTCCTTCTCTGCTGCAATTCGGGGCATGGATACCCCTACGCTGCCCCTCAAATTTATTTGTAGGGCTGCGTCCTACTCAAAACAGCTCCTAGAGGCTGCAGATGCCTCTCCCAAGATTCTTTCACTCATAAACAGCCCTTAACTAGTCCTGAAATGAAACTTCTTGGTTTCAGCCCTCAAGTCACTGGTTAGGACTTCTTGACAGCCTTTTATAACACTTTTATTTTCACTTCTAGACCTCCAAATAGTGCAGCCTTCACCTAGACTTGTATCTTCTCCTGCATAGTGGTTCTAGACCTCCAAATAGTGCAGCCTTCACCTTTTAAGCCTCCAAACGCTGCCAAAGAAGGTGCATTGGTAAGGCCAAAAGGCATGACCAAAAATTCATAATGACCCTCATGAGTTCGAAATGCTGTTTTTGGAATATCTTCAGTCTTCATTCTAATTTGATGATATCCTGAACGAAGATTTAACTTGGTAAAATAAATTGCTCCATGTAATTCATCCAATAATTCATCAATCAAAGGAATGGGAAATTTATCTTTAATGGTGAGCTTATTGAACTCCCTATAATCCGGACACATGCGCCATGAGCCATCCTTCTTGTGTACCAATACTACAGGAGCAGAGAAAGAACTTTGACTAGGTTGAATTATACCCGCCTCTAACATTTCTGCAATCATACTTTCAATTTCGCTCTTTTGGACGTAAGGATATCTATAAGGCCTGATGTTTGGAGGAACACTTCCTGGAATCAAATGAATAGCATGATCATGATCACGAATAGGTGGGAGTCCTTTGGGAATTTCAAACACCTTGGAATGATTGTCCAAGACTTGTTGGAGATCTGCAGAAATAGATGATTTTGATGTCGGAACTTCTAGTGAGCATAATTGTGCAATTACGCCTCGTTGTTCTTTCTTTAGAAGCTTTGTCATGACATTAGAGCTTATTATCCTTCCTGGCTTCCCTTCAATATCCCGTAATTCGACTTCCTTTCCTTCTGAAAAAAATTTCAAGAAAAGTTCTTGAAAATTAAAAGCTACCGTCCCCAAAGATTGTAACCATTGTACTCCTAGTACAACATCAGCATCTCCCATAGGAATGGAAAGCATTGGACTAGTCAATACATATTCCCCCATGGTTAGCTTGATATTATGGCATTTTCCAGAGCAATTTATAGTTCCTCCATTTGCGACCATCACTTGACATTCTGGTGCTGGGTATAGGAAACAATTTAATTCCTTGGCTACCTTACAATGAATAAAATTATGGGTGCTACCTGAATCAATCAACACTATTACCTTTTTCTTCTTGATATGTCCTTCTATCTTGAGATTTTGAGGAGTGGTGATTCCTACCAGTGCATTACACGACATAGTCGGACTCATTTCTTCCTCTTCTACGATTGGTTCCTGGTGTATATCCTCTTCTTGTTCATTTTCTTCTTCCTCTTCACAATCTATGTAAAATAATTTCTTCTCAGCACACTTATGACCTTTAGTGTATTTTCTATCACAACTGTAGCAAAGCCCTTTTCTCTTTTTTCTTCCAATTTTTGTGGTGTCAACCTTGTAGGTTGTGGAAATTTAGGCGTAGCAACACTTCCTTCTTTATAGAATTGAGTGGTAGGCTTCCTTGTCGCCATAATTTTACATTCAACTTTTCTTGCCAACCTGAATGCCTTCTCCAATGAATCAGGTTCCAAAATTCGAACTTCATGTTGGATGTTATCCTTTAAAGTGCCTATGAAGAGATCAATCCTGTGTTCCTCTGGAATATCAGTTACCCTTATATTCAATTTTTGGAAGTCCTCAATGTGCTCCCCCACTAAACCCTTTTGTTCGAGATTTATCAATTGGCTAAAGAAGGTGTTGCTCTTTGTATCCTCATAATGTGCTATCATTTCCTCCGTAAAAATTGACCAAGTGACAATTTTTTTACGGAGCAAAGCCATCGATACCATACAAATGTATTTTGTTCTAAATGTAAAGTTGCAATGCGTACCTTTTGTGTGTTTTGCATGTTATGGAGATCAAAATATTGCTCCATCTGTAGTATCCATGTTACAGGATCCTTTCCATCAAACTTCCTCATATCCATTTTTGGAATATGGTGGTTCTTCCCGCCAACATTAAAGTTTATGAAATCACGATTAACATTTATTTTGTTCTCATCATAAGTTTCCTCGACTATCTTTTCATCATTAGGAAACATTTCTTGTATCAACTTTGTCAAACCTTCCATGTCTGCTTTTAGATTATTCTTCATGTTTTCCATTTTCTCATCGATCTTAGCTTCCATGTCATCCATCTTAGATTCCATGCCAGCTTCCACGCCATCTATCTTAGATTCCATGCCTTTCTTCAAACCATCCATATTATTCTTCACGCCATCCATCTTCGCTTCCACACCTTTCTTCAAAACTTCCATTTCATTTTTTGTTGCTCTTTGCGAGAGCGAAAGTTGGTGCACTTGCTCTTGTAATTTTGATAGATCATGTTGCAATTCTTCATCTTCATGAGTCATAGTAGAGCCTTCTGAAGGCTTAATGGGTGTTGAATTATTTTTACGGGGCATTTTTTAGAACCCAATACTGATATCTATTCTACAATATGCCCTTAGAATCAATTCAAATTGATTCTTCAAACAAGACTTATGCAATTCGGGAAAATAAAAAATAAAAATAAAAAAAAAATTAAAAAAAAAAAAAAATACACACCTTTTTCTTGCTTTTGAGGAGCTCGATATTGAAATTGGATTATCTCTGTGATTGTGGCTCTTCAATATCTGAAATTCAGCCCTATAGTAGCCCTCTAAAGCTTCTTTCCAATGCCACAAGTCTGATATGATTTGGGTTCTTCAAAACAAAGTTATGTCCAATCTCTCACAATGACCCAATTTTGGATTGGTTCAAAAGAGCGAACTTGTACGACTTGCCACGTGTCACTGTTTCATCCTTTGGCTCTGAAATTGATAGCAAAGAAACTACAGTCCGTGTACTTGCAACCACTTTTTACGGCACTCCAATCCAATGCTCAGAGAGAGAGTTATGAATATTTTCCCACGATCACCTCTTTGAGATGAAATTCAGGAGCCTGAAAAAGCACTACCTTCCACAGATCATATCTCCGTTGGTCGGACAGGTTTCGGCGCCGACGTTCGGCTTCACACTTAAAATTTCAAATTTTCTGAAACTTCGTAGAAAAAAAGTTATAGCGCAAATGCCACGATGACCTGTTTAGGAGCCTGAAAAAAGACCTAACTTCCATAGATCATATCTCCAAAAATATTGCGAACCAAGCTCTGAAATTTTTTGATGATGTTCCTCAGGATTTTGGCTTCGCACCCTAAAAATTTCAGCTTCTGAAACTTCGTAGAAAAAAAGTTATAGCTAAAATTCCACGATGACCTGTTTGGAGCAGCAAAACCCTAGAATCCAAAGCTATGATACCAAATGTTGTGAAACTAGCTCCAAAAATAGAAGAAAAGAGATATCAATGTCTTAGAAATAAGCCACTTCGAGGAGGCAACCTCTAATACATTACATGAATGAACAATTCTTGGATGATACAATTTACAAAACCCCCTTTCTATATATAGGAGTCCATGGGGCCATAATGTAACCCTAGTGGGCCACAATGTAATCCTAGCCGACCTAACAATAATAATTTAAGGGCACAATAATAACAATATGGGGGTTACAAGGATACAATAATAACAATAAAGGGGTTACACTAACAATAATAAGGGACTATACTAGTAATATAGGGACCTAACATCACGCCATTCATATTCCATCATCAGTCGGTAGTTTTATAAACAATGTAAACCCATTCTGCATGTTTATGATGTAAATGATCTAAGTAAGACCATCATGTATGTAACAACCTAGGTAAGTCTAATATGTTGGTGACGATTTCTATCCTAGGAAGTTTTTTGTCTCACTAATTTACTTGTGTTTTTCGACGCAAGTGATCGGCAGAGTTTTCCCCTCCAGCCTCACCCCAAAGCTAGGGTGGATTTTGTCATCAAGATGCTAAGTAAGTCCTAGTGTTTTCTATCGAGTCTTTGTAAAATTAGTTTAGGAATAATCCTAGCTAATTGGCTAGATTATTTTATTACAAGCTGCTTGGTCTACTAGATCATGTTTTGAGTCACAAAATTGGGTAGCTATTTGAGGGTCTATAGTATATACGAATGGGTATTCCCCTTTTATGTGTTTAAATGGATTTATCTTATGTAAAGAGGGTTGGAAAAAATAATTAAATCCCCTCTCAGTCAATTAACTAAATTTTCTGGCCAAATTAATTAAAAATCCTAAGCCAGAAATTTAATTAATTTTAAGTCCTAAGTGAGTTAAAATTCCTCAAAGGAAAAATCCGTTGGTCCTTAAAAAATGAATTTTTAAAGGTCCCAGGCCAAGGGAATATTGAGAATTTCAAGAAATTTTGGACCCTTGGGCCTAGGTGGTTAAGTCAAAGTCAAAATTTTGAGATAATTAACTCAAAAATATTATTTTTGAGTTAATTAAAATGGAATTAAATGATAAATTCGTTTTTCCTCAAATTTATAATTTCGACGGTCCAGATTAAAAGATGATCAAATCTTTTCGACGGTCGAGATTATTTTGACATGAATCAACCAAATTAGTCGTTGGAGATTTTGTCTTATAAATTAGAGGTCTTGGTATGACATTTGCATCCGATCTTTGAATCGTGCACTTGTTCTTGGAAGCTCTTGTGATTTTTTTTTTTATGAATAAAGCATAAAGACTTTGGGGTTACAAATTTTGGTGTTCCTTTTCCAGATCTATGTGGTGATATTGTCTCTAAACTCTGCTATTTTATTTGGCATTTTGATGGTTTGTGGCCTTTATGGATTAATCTGCATACAGGTATCTTGTACAGTTTTCTAGGTTACTAAAATTGCATTTTGATTTAATGGAAAGATTAGTTATCTGTTTTTCTGAAAGGTCTTATGTTTATTTTTTAATCTCTATCAATCTAAAATTCAGATCTAAGTGTGCAGAGATCGTTTTTTAAAAGGTTTGAGCATTTGGGGAAGTCTTCAGTTAGACCAGCCAACTCTCAGATTTCGTAAATCTGAAAAAGCTCATTGTTTCCTAATTCCCAGAGTTATCTTCCGAAGTCGTTGTTTTTTGTGCCTCTCTTAAAAAAATTTATCTTCTAAATTTTGTGGAAATGGTTTTAAATCTGGCCATGAGGGCCTGAAATCTGTAAATTAGCATTGTGAATTTGTATTTACTTTTAGGATTTGAGGGTTTATTTTGTATAGTTTTGGATTTGATCTGGTTTGTGCAGGTTTTACAAGGATTCTCAGAGTAGGTTGTGAAATGGAAGCCAACAAGAAGCAGGCAGTGGCCTGATTAACTATACCTCCCCTTGTGTTCCACACACCTAGTGCCTCCGGCGCTGCAAAGATTATTGCTTTGACGACTGCAAGGTCATTGTGTCAACCACTAAGAAGAGTTGAATCTCTCGCGCTAATTGGAAAAGGGTTGCCCTAAATCTCTATCAACCTAGCTTATGTTAGGAAATAAATTTTAATGCAATCTAGGACTAGTATTCTTGTGCAAGAGATTATGAGTAAGACTTTTAGGTGACATTACTTCAAGTACTTAATTATATTTTACCCAGGTTATGATGTTAAGTACTTCAACTAAAAGACAAGTGTTATATTTCAACAGTGCCGACAAGAGACAAAGATATTCACAAGATGTGATTGCTCAAAGATATAGATCCACAATAGATAGACGATAGAGCAATAGTTAAACAATGATTTTGTATGTTAAACCAATGACCATTATCTACATAGACAATAAGTGTTCTTAACCAATATTCTTCAATATAATATGATTTACCAATGGTCAAGTTAAGAACACTTAGATGCAGTCTAGATCACCACCAATTAGATGCACAGATGAAATAAGATATTTCAATACCAATTCGATTAGGAGCAATTTATGTAACTTAAACCAATATTTGAGTGAGTTTACTAGATGTGAATCATAAACTTCATAACATATAAACTCACAATGAAACACAATGTTAGTCACCTCCACAATGTAAATGCTAGAGACAAGATACAATAGAGTATAAGACTATGAGAGCAATTTATGTTCCAATGACCCTTTTATGAGCAAATAGTGACTTATATGACAGCAGTAAGTAAATATCAATTTCACAATGCATACACTTGCCCAATGTCACAAAGAATAGCCCAAATGCCAAGCAAACTTAGCTAACTCAAGAAATAGATGTATTAGTCCTTTTAAGATGTATTTTTCAGAGATGTTCCAGATCTGATTTATTTATTACAGAAGTAAATAAACCACAGATCAGCAAGCTAATAATGTTAGAAATAGTGCCAAATATGCCCAAAAATAAGAAAAATTCACTAAAACTAAAAATTTTAAGTTTTTGACCCTCTTTAAATGTGTGAATCAGAAATTTCAGATGTGATATTTTCAGTTATGCAGTAAATTCCAGCAAGTAGAAAATTAGATCTAGGCTAGATCAAAGGTGCCCGAGTGGCCCAAACCTAAGAAAATCAATATCTAGCAATTTTTGAACAATTTTGAGTCTTGACCAATTTGCATGTGACTTTAGGGCTTAATTATCATTGTTTTGATTGTTGTAATAAGACAGAGAGAAAGTAAGCATTTAAAGGTCAAACCCTAGGCCCTAGGCCTTGTAGATGCACTTGCCCAAATGGCCAAAACTTTGAGAATGGAGATGCCACCTGAAAATTAAAATTTTGGAGACCAAACAACTGCAAAACCACCAAGTAATCAGTCCTGAAAAATTCAGAGGAGGGTTTAGGGCAACTTAGGGCAGAAAATGGCCAAAGAAGACCAACGCTAGGCCAAGGAAGACCAGCATTGAGGGATGAGGTTTCTAGGAGGGCAGCTCAGGGGTTAAGGAGGCGAGAGAAGGCCGGAAAGAGGCAATGCGGAGGAGAGAGAGGGCTCAAAGGCTGGAAAACTAAGGAAAAGGCCCTAAAAGGGTTGTCGTGGGCTCCACAAAGGCCACGGCCTGGGAAAGGAAGGTCCCAGAAGGGGGCCGAGGCCTCTAGGCCTCACAACCAGGCCAAATTTGGCGTTAAAACCCTGACACTAGGCCCACAGAAGAAGGTCGAAGCCCTAAGAGGCCCCAAAAAATGACGTGGAGGGGAAACAATGCCGACGCTGGGCTTGGAGGTACCGGATCTGGTCCCGAGAGGGTTGAAAAGCAAAACCCTTGTCTCAGAAAATTTTCTCTGCTAGATTTGAATTTTGTCGCAAAATCTTCAGTGGGTAACCCTGCAAATTTTCTAAGAGACTAGATCTTACCCTCAAGGGTCTAGATCTAGCTCTTCTGCCACTTGATCCTTTGATCCAACCTGCAAAAATGTAAAATACAAACACACAAACCCCAAATATATACAAAATTCTAAAATCTCCAAAACCCCAATTAGCAAAATAATTTACAAAATTATTTTACAAATTATACAAGGGTTTTAAAATATAGTTCAATTTTAATATTTCTTTCTTTTTTTATTTTAAATTTTATAAAACTTTAAAAAAGGAAAAATTATTTTTTAGCCTTTATAAAATTTAAAAAATATATATATATATATATATATATATATATATTAACATTAGGAAATTTTATTTTGTTTTAAAATTTTGTTCGAAGGTAATCTTGGGTGTTAAAGATCTAAATTATTACATAGTCAAAGGTGAACTTCTAATTTTTTTTTATCTAAAGATTGACCATAGGATAAATTCAAATTTCTGAATTGGAATTACTAAGAAGATCATTTTAATTTGGAATTGTTTGAAATGTTTAGCATTTAAATTCGATGGTCCTTTCACGATAATATCTTTTTGGAATTTAAATTGTTTAAAGATTGCACCTGGTTTGAAGTATTTTCCATGCTTAGCATCTAGTTGGATTGATGGTCGTTTAACTAGCTCTAACTATGGTTTTAAATTGCTTGAAATTGATGTTAATTGCCTAGTCAACTTTGAGAAATTTTCAAGTCATAAATTGCATGACTTTCCTTCCTAGATCGAACATTGTTAATGCATAATATTGAAGGATTATGAAAGTGTTTAATCGAATGTTAAATCGCATTGTTGAAAAGGGCTTATCTTCCAGTTTGATAAATTAAGCATTTAATTGAAGAATTGAATACTATGGTGGTGAATTGGTATTTTCATAGCAGGATAATTGTCCTCTTTAGCAGCAATTATATATCTAATACTTGATCTTAATTTCGTAACGGGATAATTTGACTCCATAAGGAACTGGTCTTAAACTTTTAATCTAATTTAATCTGTAAAATCTCGTTAAATCTTAACAAGTATTTGGTCATTTGACTGTCTCCTGAATTGGTTGGTTTCCAATCAGTTTTCCTTCTTCATTTCGTTAGGGTCTATCCCCCTTAGTCTACAAGGAGACAGCTTAAATAGAGAGATTGGGGATCAAGGTGACAGCTCCCGATCTGAGTCGTCGCGGTGCCTAGACATTCTGTGCGACAACATTTTTTGGCGTCGTTGTCGGGGATAGAGTTTTTTTTGTCCTTGGTCTCAACGACATTTTCTAATCTTCTAATCTTTTTTCGCCATTCATTAGCTCGTCACACGACCTAGCATTTTTTGGCGTCATTTCATCTCTTCATCTTTTCATCATCTTATCTTTCGTTATCTCACTAATCCTTTCATCATTTGCACCTTTAGCAATTAGACATTTCGGTTGGCTTCTTATTTGGGTGGCAACTCCACTTATTCATCTATTTACTCCCAGACAAGAATCCCCCCCTGATATCCATCTGCTTCTCTCGACTATTTTTTCTGTTTTAGAATTAGATTCATGTTCAAGTGGCAACTCCAATTCTTTCATCTCTTACAAGAATTCCTGCTAAGAAGCTCACTTCTTTTGGACCTCTTGACTTTTCTTGAATAAGGATGTATTTCTCTGACATCCATTTTGTTGTTCCATTTAAGCAAGTCATCATGAATAATTTTTTTATCCTCTTGATTTTACTAACTTTCAGGGTGCTCCACACTGTTTCCCATCTTCAGTCAGTTTGACTATTGATGAGATGCCCCCTTTTAGTGACAATAATGTTTTTACTGCCGAGGCTCACATTCAGAATTTCAACCTATGTATAAGCAAGTGTCGCCCATATTTTGATCATGAAGATGTGAAGATGCGGCTTCTCATTCTCACCCTAGCTGGTGGTGCTTTGGAGTGGTTCGCTAACTCCCCCAAAAACGCTTTTGATTCTTACAAATCACTCATTAAGGCATTTGAAAATAAATATGGAGATAAAGAAAAGGTAAAAGAAAAAGTTGAGGTAAATAAAACTATAGAAGTTGAAAATGATTTCATCAAGGAATTAACTCAGATGGTTAAAGATATGCAACTGAATCAAGCTCAGGTAATCAAGAATATGGAGGCCAACTAGGCTCAATTCATTAAGAATATGGAACTTAAACAAGAAAAATTAATAGCGGATCACGCCAGGAAAATTGGTTATATGCAGAGCAGGCTATTGGCCTTAGAAGGAAAACATATCAAGGAAATGACGATCATGGAAGTTAATCACTCGAATCATTTGATCACCATGGAAGCAAATCATGAGAAAGAGATGAACTATATGCAAAATTGCTTCATGGCCATGAAAGCCGATAATGATAAAGCGATAAAAAACATGGAAATCAGTCAAATGTCTCTTCAACACAAATTGTTGAATGTTGAAGAGAGTCATGTGAAGGAAATTAGTGTTGTAAAGGTTAATCATTCTAATCAAATCACTGTTATTTAGAATAAGTTGGAAAAAATGGAAAGATCATACATGCAAAATTTCCAACCCAAGTCAGAATTGTCAACAGATCATAGGCCTCCCACTTCGCTGAAGCAATTCCCATCTCATCACACAGATGTCACTTTTCCCATTAAGGAAAAATTAACTATGGTTACAAAGAACATTAAGAAAGACCAAGCTTATGTGTCACCATTGACAGAGTATATTCGGAATAAGAATGGTCACACTCCAGGTTCATCAGATATTTTGTACAAGCATCTTCAAGATAAGGACAAGAAATCTACAGTGGTCTCATTGTTGACATCAGAGCCCACTAAGAAAAAGAGAAAAAAGCAGAAAAGAATAAGTATGTGGCTAGATGCGTCTGATGGCCAAGAGCAGCTTGATATTCGGATAAGACAAAGTCCTACCTTATGCAGAATCGGGCATGGCACATCTGAAAAGCAACCCACAGACTTGCCTAAAAGCAGGCAAATGCTCAGTATGCACTATATTGAACACATTTGATGCCACAGGGCATCCTCTGTATTGTATCTCTAACCTTACACCTTCTTAATTCAGCATTTCCTTTGGTAGTTAGAGTAGATTTACTTTTCATGTAAAGTAGAATAATAAATGATAGAAGGGCTTCTATTTTCCATATGCTTAATGTTATATGATGATATTTGGATGGACGCTACTTATGTAATTTTGTGTGCTGCTTGGATACAGATTTTGGAGTTTCACATTCCTCCAATGAAACAACGTGTCCCCAAGTAGAGCCAGATGTTGACCACTCTTTGTCAACGACCCCATAGCAGTACACCCCCATTTTTGCAAATGGAATTCATCATGTTCGAGGTGTTCACGCCATTCAGATTTCATCATCAGTCGACAATTTTGTAAACAATATAAACCCATTTTGCATGTTTATGATGTAAATGATCTAAGTAAGACCATCATGTATGTAACAACCTAGGTAAGCCCAGTATTTTGGTGATGATTTCTATCCTATGAGGTTTTTTGTCTCACTGATTCATTTGTGTTTCTCAACACAAGTGATCGGCAGAGTTTTCCCCTCCAGCCTCACCCTAAAGCTAGGGTGGATTTTGTCGTCAAAAAGTTAAGTGAGTCCTAGTGTTTTCTATCGAGTCTTTATAAAAGTAGTTTGAGAATAATCCTAGCTAATTGGTTAGATTATTTATTACAAGCTACATGGTCTACTAGATCATGCTTTCAGTCGCAGAATTGGGCAGCTATTTGAGGGTCTATTAGAATGGGTTTTCCCCCTTCATGTGTCAAAATGTATTCATCTTATGTAAAGAGGGTTGGAAAAATAATTAAATCCCCTCTCGGTCAATTAATTAAATTTTCTGGCCAAATTAAATTAAAAATCCTAAGCCAGACATTTAATTAATTTTAAGTCTTAGATGATTTAAAATTCTTTAAAGGCAAAATTCGTAGGTCCCTAAAAATATATTTTTTTAAAGGTCCCAAGCCAAGAGAATAATGAGAATTTCGAAAAATTCTGGACCCTTGGGCCTTGGTGGTTAAGTCAAAGTTAAATTTTTGAAGTAATTAACTCAAAAATATTATTTTTGAGTTAATTAAAAAGGAATTAAATGATAAATTCGAATTTCCTCAAAAATGTATAATTTCGACGGACGAGATTAAAAGATGATTAAATCTTTTCGACGGCCGAGATTACTTTGACAGAGATCAATCGAACTAGCCGTTGAAGATTTTATCCTATAAATTAGAGGTCAGTGTCAGTCTGATTTTTTCATCCGATCTCTTGATCGTGTACTTGCTCTTGAAGCTCTCCTGTAATATTTTCTAGGAAAATACAAACGAAGTCTTTGGGGTTTTAATTTGATGGTGTTCCTCTGCAGCATTTTATGGTAAACTTGTTCTTTATATTCTGTTGGTGATTATTTTAACGAATTGTTGATTAATGGCTCTTGTAGAGTAATCTATTGCACAGGTATCTTACTTAGGTTACTAGATTTAGGGTGAGAATATTAATTGGATTGAGTAAGAAGTTATCTTTGACTCTTGAATATTTTATTATTTATCTTATTTCTCTATTGATTTAACAGTTCAACTTTAAGTGTGCATAAATCTCTCAGATTTAGATTTGGGCGTTTAGGGAAGTCCTCACCTAGACCAGCTGACTCCCAAGAAAATAAGATCTGAAGAGCCCTCCGGATCTAATTCCCCGAGCTTATCTTAAATTCCATTTTTTGCGGGGTTCTTTTTAGGGCTTGGGTCTCTCTCTTAATTTTTTTTTTTTATTGTGCTAAATGGTTTAAATCTGGCCATCAGGGCCTTGATCTGTAAAATATCATTGTAGATTTGTAAATATCGTTAATTGTTTTACTCACCGGGGTTTTGGGGTTTTTATTTTCTGTGTATATACTGGGTTTTTGGGTCTCTTGTTTCTGGTTTTGTGCAGGTTGTAGTGGGAGATTTTCAGAAAAATTTCAAATCTGAGCTAGATCTAGGCCCTGGAGGGTAAGATCTGGTCTCAGGATCGTTTCTTGGTTACAGATCTGGGCAGCATTGTGCCCTACGGTTTATATAGTTGCAAGTGCAATTCATTTTTTAATCAAAATTTAAAAATCTCTCTGATTTTGCTGGAGAAAAGAAAGAAGATTCAAATTTGAGTGTTTATGCACCAATTGTGCCTGCATTTTTTCTTCTACGTTGCCCTCATTTGCTGCTATTAACTGCCCTCACTGCTCTGTTTTCTTCTTCCAGCACATCCTCTTCTTTCATGTTGGCCTGTACGCTGGCTTTCTGCCCCTTGCATCTTCGATGTTGGCTACAGCTCCCTCAACGATTTTCTCCACACTACCTCGCTCGCAAGTGCGTCCATCTTTCTGCATATCCTCCCTCTCCACTTCACACTGCCCTCTCCTGCTCCGTTACACCTCCTCTTCCCTCGCTCACATATCCAGCTCCCTCGCATATCCTTTGCAAGCCTTTCCGGTTGGCATTTTTTCCTACTGTCAGTGCTATCCTCCGTTGCCTTTTTCCCTTGTTGCGGCTCTCTCGTCCGGCTACTTGTCATTCCCTTTCGGCGTGCCCTCCTCACTACTGTCATTACCTGCGTCTGTTGCCCAAATTGCAACCCACAACCCCGAGCTCCTGCGTCAAACTTCTGCCTTTACACTATCCTCCATCGCTTTCCCTTACGCAGCCTACCGTCAACCTGCACATAAACTAAATGCACAAACATTACACTTTAGTTTTTCGATTTTGACTTTTTTATTTCGTTTAGGTTATGTATAGCATTAGCGTTTTGAATTTTTTTTTTAATTGTAAAAAGTTTGGGTTTAGATTTAATTGAGCCATTTCATTTTATTTTTATATTTTCTAACTTTTGTATAAAGTTCAGTTTTAATATTTCTTTTTTTTAATTTCTTTTTTTATTTTAAATTTTGTAAAACTTGAAAAAAGGAAAAAGTATTTTTTAGCCTTTATAAATTCAAAAATTAAAATTTTAAAAAAAAAAATATATATATATATATATATATCTTTTTTTAACATTAGGAAATATTATTTTGTTTTAAGATTTTGTTCGGAGGTAATCTTGGGTGTTAAAAATCTAAATTATAACATAGTCAAAGGTGAACTTTAAAAAATTTTTATCTAAAGAATGACTATAGGATAAATTCAAATTTCTGAATTGGAATTACTAAACATATCATTTTAATTCAGAATTGTTTGAAATGTTTAGCATTTAAATCCGATGGTCCTTTCATGGTAATATCTTTTCGGAAATTAAATTAATTAAAGATTGCACCTGGTTCGAAGTATTTTCCATGCTTAGCCTCTAGTTGGATTGATAGTCATTTAACTAGCTCTAACTGTGGTTTTAAATTGCTTGAAATTGATGTTAATTGCCTAGTCAACTTTGAGAAATTTTCAAGTGATAAATTGCATGACTTTCCTTCCTAGATCGAACATTGTTAATGCATAATATTGAAGGATTATGAAAGTGTTTAATCGAATGTTAAATCACATTGTTGAAAAGGGTTTATCTTCCAGTTTGATAAATTGAGCATTTAATTGAAGAATTGTATACTGTGGTGGTGGATTGGTATTTTCAAAGCCAGATAATTGTCCTCTTTAGCAGCAGTTATCTATCAGATACTTGATCTTAATTTCGTAACAGGATAATTTGACTCCACAAGGCACTGGTCTTAAACTTGTAATCTAATTTAATCTATAAAATCTCGTTAAATCTTACCAAGTATTTGGTCATTTCACTGTGTCTCCTAAATTGGTTGGTTTCCAATCAATTTTCCTTCTTCATTTCGTTAGGGTTTACCCCCCTTAGTCTGCAAAGAGACAGCGTAAATAGAGAGATTGGGGATCAGGGTGACAGCCCTCGATCTGAACCGTTGTTGCGGAGCCTAGACATTCTATGCGACAACAGGCCCTACTAGA
The DNA here is from genome assembly GCA_034641835.2 of Pinus albicaulis. Taxonomy (NCBI): domain Eukaryota; kingdom Viridiplantae; phylum Streptophyta; class Pinopsida; order Pinales; family Pinaceae; genus Pinus; species Pinus albicaulis. The sequence continues at coordinate 1,773,564,639 of CM076580.1, forward strand.
TTGTGTGGTAACAGATGTCAAATACCCCCTGTAATGAACCAAACTGATCCAGACTCCAAAGAACATTAATGAAGATTCAACCTAAGATAATGATCTTAATAAATCATGAGCCATGATAGTATGTATTCATATGAATATAATTTAATGATTTTGGATTCTAGAGACCATTCACAGTCTCAATGTTCATGTATTATATCTCAAAATTTTAATTTTATGTATCTTAGGGCTAATTTAGTTATATCATGTTATTTTCCCTATTTGCACCCATAAATCCAAAATAAATCAGCAAACTACATATTTCAAGTCCAACTGTTTCTATTTACGTCAAAGTACATAGATAAATCTTTTAATTAAATTTTGAAAATTTGTATATATTATATAGTCAACAGAGTTGTTTGGCAAGTCAACTCCCAGTCAAAGACCGAGTCTGAGTTTAATATTTTTGGCACTGATATTAAAGAAATTTAAATACCGATATACCATACATTCCTAAATAAAGGTTTCATTTATTTACAATACATTTTTAAGAAAAGAAAGCTGTTTGTTTTTTGAGAAATACATCTTATAGAATCTCATTGGCTAACAGGCTGCCACTCTACAATGGTCATATTATAACACCAAAATCACACAGGACTCGCATCTGACCTCCTCCACACCCACTCGGAGAGTTTTGAACTAGGGTTTCTGCATTATACAAACCCCTCACCTCGCTACTTGCTGCTAGATCACACTCCCATGGGCTGAGAAAGCTCTTTATTATGTATTAAGAACTATATTTACCTTCGTATTTACACAACGTGTTGATTCTGACTAGTTCATTATATGCTTTACGAATGTATGTGAACTATGACTGTTGTTAAATAATTATAACAGATTAAATTGATGTACTTAACCAAATTTTCAAATAGTTTGGGCATTTCGTTTCTAAGTTGAGTTTGCAAGCTCAAACTAGATTTCAAAGATACAGAGGCAGAAAAACACTCATCATAACTTGAACATATAACACTAAAAGCCTGCTTCTAACTTCAAAATATTCGGTCAAAAAGAATATAATGAAAGTGGAGAGGTTTCATACTTGGCAACTTCCTTTTTCAAAGTTTCTTCTTCAATTACACTCCATTTGGTATGTTTTCTCCTACAAGCAATATCAGCTGCAACCCGTGGACGCTTCAGTGGGGAAAAGCGCCTTGTAGCGGGATTAGGCAAACGAACTTTCCTTGAAGCTGATGGAGATTTTTCCTCTTGACTGTCAATTGAATCATCTCCATCCCACTGTGATACAACAAAGTATAACACAATTTAATTAGCAGTAATGCTGTTTAAATCCCAGTATTCATCCAGTATGGAAACCAAAAGAACAAGAATGAAAACACATGTATAAGGAAAATAATAAATGAGACTACAAGAAAATTGATCTGTGATAGGCTGCATCATTTTTAAGACTCCAACATAAATTGCTTAAAGAAAAACCCTCACCTATGGCTAAAGTCTTAATATGTTTAAACAGATCTTCCAAATATCAGCATGAACTGAATTTAGTATATGATCATCGGGCACAAAGCCAACATGGCTTTCAACTGAATAAAATGAAAAAATGAAATGAAGTGATATTAATATCTATTAATGAACAAAATCAGTGCAGTCAGCAAATATATACTCAAACAAGTTCTTCCTGGCAAAAAGTCCAACATTTTGGAAGAAAACTGTAAACCCATGAGGATTTTGAATTAATCTTGAGTCTTCCAATTGTTTCTTTATGTTTTCAAAAAACAATTGGGCAGAGGCATTTTTCTGATTTTAAACTTACTTTTTCGGACCCCATTTTTTGCCCATTTTCACTTGCAATACATATTTCAATGAGGGAGAACTTTTGGTTCAGCATGCCAACAACGGGGAAAAGGGAAAAGCAAATATCTGATGTTCTTTTAAGTTGAAAATTTAATTTCCTTGCAAAAAAAAGTAAATTTTGTGTTTTTTATTATTTGCCAATTTTACCAATGTTTTGTTGGGTTTGTTATGAGTCAACAAAATCGGATCCTGGTTGAGTCATTGTCAAGTCTGAATTCTATACCACTAGCTAAAACAGGTCAATGAGATTCAAAAGTACAATGAATAACAATAATAAAATCAAGAATACCTAGGGAATCTCCTCCCTAAAGGAAAAAGAAAATGCATCGCAAAGGAACAAATAAAAGTTGAGTTAAACCAAGAAAGGGTAAACCCTCAATAATGAACTAAAATACATCAATAGGGAGTGAAACAAAGATCTGAGAAGCCATGCCACAACAGCCAGAGAAAGTCAGAACAATAGTACAAAAGTACACGACAATGGTATGTGGCGAAGGAAAAACCTAGGTCACGGTGAACGGAGGTAGTTGATAGTAGCAGGCGACAGTGGAAGGAAGCAGAGCCGCTGGGCTTGTCGGGCCTGGAATGATGGCAGGGAGCTCGGCAGGTGAGGGGGGTCCCTCAACGGATCCGCAGGGGAAGGATCACCTGACAGCAGAAAAAAAGGGTGCGGGTTTGGAAGGTTCTGGGAAAGAGCAGAACTTTGTACACGTGACGGAGGGAGGGCACGTGAAGGAGGGAGGGCAAGCAAAGGAGGCACGACGTCCTGGCCAATGCCTACCAAAATCATCAGAAATCCCCCCGGTACAAGTCAAATCGGAAGGTATGGGACCTCATATCCAAGATATGAAGGACCACGTCCTAATAGGAAAATTTTTGGTCATACCGCCGTCGGAAAAAAACCCTAATATGGTGGATCAATAAAACCTGGAAACCAAAAGGGCACTACGACCTGCATTTAGGGCCGAAAGGCTTCTTCACAGTAATATTCCTCAACCTAGAAGACAAAAACAAGGTATTTGATGGAGGCTCGTATTTTTATAACTCAACAGGACTGTATTTAACTCCGTGGAAGGAAAGATTCATTCCGGACAAAGTGGATCTATCGATGGCTCCGGTCTAGCTGAGGCTCTTCTCCCTCCCGGCAAAATTTTGGCATCCAGAGATTCTGGAAGACAAAGGCAATGCCTTAGGATCATTTGTCAAGGTGGCTGAGCAAACCAAGAAAATGAGGTATGTATCATATGCTCAAATCTGTATATACCTAGACATTTCGAAGGAGGTACCGGAAGGAGTGAACCTGACCTGGCAGGAAGAGGACTGGTTCCAAGCAATAGACAACGAGCATATTCCTTTTAGGTGCAGACGGTGTCATGAACATGGTCACATGTTCCGCGAATGCCCTCTGAACTCTCCGCCCACCACAGCAAAGAATTCTAGTGGGGCGAAGGAAGCAGAAGGATTCGAGAAGGTTGTCAGTAGAAAGAGATAGGCAAAGAGAAACGCAAGGTCGGAAGTACACAAGAAGCCACAAACACAGAACAAGTTTGAGGCTCTAAACAAGGTTAATGAGGAAGGGACTAGTGATGAATTGCGCAGACCCACAACTAATAAGGAACAAGGGAAGGAAGGAGAAACATCGGAGGCTACTCCTCAGGAAACAGTAGAAGAGATGACCCAGGCGGATAACAGACAATGGGAGGAGACAGATGATATGGACATACAGGATTTATACCTAGACGGGATCGAGCTGGCCTGTGCGGACCCAAAATCACGATACATCCCTTTCCAACAAGTGGCACTACTAAGAGAGGCCATCATCAAATCCAAGAGTCTGAAAACATTAGGAGTGGTTTCAGGGTCCTTAAAGGTCCCGGAAGGAAAAAGAAGAGGAAGACGCAGCAATGCCCAAAGAATACAAGAAGCGGGAGGCAAACTGGTGGCATCAGGGCAATATCCAACTATTGCGGTCGCCTTCCTCGCCATCTCAAAATCTTCCTCATGAAAGTGCTTTTTTGGAATGTACGAGGATGTAACAGTCAACTCAAAAAGAGATTGATAAAAAGGAAAATAGAGATGGAAAGACCCTCGATCCTCTTTCTCCAAGAAACAAAGTGCAGTAGCGAAGAACTAAAGATCAGTCGAGCCATCTGGAATACAAGGGGAATGGTTGGAGGGATTAGCATCTTGTGGAACCCGTCGGTTATCAACCTCTAAGACTTTGTGGCCTCCCCCCACTCCCTCTCTACTCTCTTTCATGTCATGGGTACCTCTGTTAGAGGGGTGATGACGAATGTCTATGGGCCCTTTCAAATGGCTCTGAAACCGGCTTTCTTAGAGGGTATAAGAAATATTCGGCCCTGGGTGGGGGACAAACACTGGATCTTAGGAGGTGATTTTAATCGAGGAAGAGGACAGCAGCATTAAGCACGGAGTTCGAGGCAAAAATCTGGGCACCAAAATCGAGGAGAAGTGCAGCTGATATTTTCGACACAAAAATCGAGAAAAAGGACAACAGCTTCAATGCAAATTTCGAGGCAGTTTCTAGGCACAGATTTCAAGGAGGGTTGTTGTACAAATCCGTACAGTTGACTCTGGCACATTTTCCAAGGTGGTCGTACGGCATTTATTGTTGCCATTAATGCTATAATATTTTCTGTTTTGTAAGTTGTTGATTTGGCACAATTTCCAAGGCAACGTGCAAGCACGGAAATCGAGATAAGTCTGTTATTTTGGTTGCTGGAATTTTTACTGTGTTTTTCTGTCTCACTGTAAAAGCAATATTCAAAAATAAAAAGGAGCTTTCGAACTGGTTTTCCCCAAGAGTTGTAGGGGGTTTTCCAAGGTCATATTGACCAAAAATCAGCGTGTCATTTTCTGTGTGTGTGGCTGAAATAATTTCTGAGTTTTATTTCTGCATTTTCCAGCACTTTGAAATTTCCAGAATTTGTGTTTCAGAAATATTTATTATTTCCAGCTTGTTGAATGTATGTTTATGGGAATGGACATTTAACTACATGGAAGTGATAAGGAGAAACTGATAATCGGGGTTGGGTCAAAATTTCTACATGGTATTGGAGCTTGGGTGGCTGAAAAGTACAGTTTGGGACAGCAACAGAAGAATTACAGCAAACTTATATTTCACACAGAAAAATGAAGCTTTGCCACAGCATTGAAATTTTCAGTTTGTTAGGACAGCAAGCATGTCTTTGGGCTTGAGGGTGGAGGATAGGCTGGATGGGCATAACAACTACAATTCATGGAAGGAAAGAATCCAGAGCATCTTTGAAGAGGCAAAAGTCTGGGGCATAATGGTACATACCCAACAGCACCCAGTAGCAGTGCTTACTGACGTTGTTCAGCTGGTTGAGTTTAATAAAAAGAATGCCAAGGGAAAGTGATTGATTATGGATGGTATTAAAGACCATGCCATTCCTCATGTGAGAGGAAAGAGACTTGCACATGAGATGTGGACAGCCTTGACCAATCTTTACCAGAGTACCAATGAAAACAGAAAAATGGTCCTAAGGGAGAAGCTGAAGGCCATTAAGATGGCAAAGACTGATAGTGTTACTGCATACCTCACAAAGATCACTAATGTGAGAGATGAATTGGTAGTTGGAGAGGCCATTCCACCCACTGAGTTGGTGTGGATTATAGTGAATGGTCTTCCAAGTAAATGGTTGAATTTTGTTGATGGGATTGTTGCACGGGAGAGCCTTCCCACTTGGGAGAGGTTGTGGGATGATTGCATTCAGAATGAAATCAGAAAGAACCAGCTTGGGGGAGCCAAATCAGTTGAGGAGGATGAGGATGTAGCATTGTTAGCAAGGGGCAAGAAGGGCAAGGGAAAGAAGCAAGCTTCCACAAGCAGTGGTGGCAGCAAGGGCAAAGGTAAAGGTAAGCAGTAGCTGAACAAGGAGAAGGACTATTCCAAAGTGAGGTGTTGGAATTGTCAAAAGTTGGGACACTATGCAGTTGTATGTCCAGAGAAGAAGAAGAAGGGAACGGACAAGACCATGATAGCATCAACAGAGATAGAGAACTTTTCAGAGAGCTTTGATCGAGAGTTTGGGTTCATTGTTTGTGAGTCCACTAGTGCAGGATCACCTGAGACGTAGGTTGAGAGGGAGTGTGCATTTCCCTCCACTAGCAGAGCATCTTCAGGTATTTGGTATGTTGACAATGGGGCTTTACATCATATGACGAGTCCATGAGTACTTCTCAGAGCTTTCAGAGAGTGGCACTGACATAGAGGTAGAAATCAGAGACGACAGCATTGTTAGAGCAGTCGATGTGGGGACATTGACATTTGATAGGGAACCCAAACCTCACTTGAAAGTGTCTAATGTTCTATATGTGCCAGGGACGAAGAAGAACCTTATATCCATCTCAGCATTAGAGGACAGAGGGTATGAGGTATTGTTCAGGAGAGGACAGGTGCTTCTCTATCCCAGGGGTGCTCCAGCTGATTCAGCTAGAGTGATTGGAGTACGCCATGCCAAGGTGTACAAGTTTGTGTTTCAGCCCCTTTTGGCATTAAGTAGTAGTACCGGCAACAGAGCTAGCAATTCAGAGCTGTGCGAGATTTGGCACTGCAAGATGGGGCACATGTATCATGGAGCCTTGAGGACATTGCGAGAGATCACTACAGGTGTGCCAGATTTCAGCACTGATCACATTGATACATGCAGAGGATGTGCGATGGGAAAGTTTTCCAAATCCACTTTTCCCAGCAATGACAGCAGATCGACTGGGATTCGTGATTTGATTCATACCGATGTCGGCGGTCGGATGTCTCATGTTTCCTTGAGTGGATATGAGTATTATGTTTTATTCATCGATGATCACTCTAGGGAGACCTGGATTTATTTCTTGAAGACCAAGAGTGAGGTCTTCAAGTGGTTTCAGGAGTTCAAAGCTCTTGTGGAGACTTAGACAGGTCGGAAGATCAAGTCCCTCAAGTCAGACAATGGAGGGGAGTACACCCTTGGTGATTTTGTTGATTATTGTGCGGATTCAGGCATCAGGAGGGAGTTCACGGCTCCTTACAACCCCCAGCAGAACGGGGTTGCAGAGAGGAAGAACAAATCCGTTGTTGGGGTTGCCAAAGCCATGCTATATGATCAGGGGTTACCCTTGTTTTTGTGGGTGGAGGCCTGCAACACTGTTGTGTATTTGCAGAACAGGAGTCCACATCATGCCTTGGGGCATGTGACTCCGGAGGAAGCTTTTTCTGGGAAGAAGCCTGATGTTGGTCACTTCCGTATCTTTGGGTGTATTGCACACTCCTATGTACCCAAGGAGAAGAGGACCAATCTAGAGCCCACTGCATATAAGGGTATATTTTTGGGCTACAGTGAGACCTCGAAAGCCATTCGGATTTATATTCCTGCACAGAGGAGATTTTTTGTCAGGCGGGATGTGAAATTCAAGGAGGACAGGGCTTTTAGGAGGTCACAAGAGTTAGAGTATTTGGATTCACCAGACCCTCAGGAGCAGCTGAGTCAGTCACAAGGATCAAGTGGACAGGGATAAGGAGGTACATCGATTACAGTGTTAGGTCCATTAGTGAGCAGTGGCTCTTAGAGTCAGATGGGTGGTGCTTCGGGTAGCATGCAGAGCAGTTCACAGGGTAGTCCACTGATGGACAGTTCACATGGTACTTCAACATTTACAGGTACAAGTTCAGGCAGGAGGACAAAAGACAGACGTTCAGGAGTTCAGGCTTTTGATGAGGATGAGGACTTTTCCACTCCGGTGGGAGAAGTGTGCTGAGGGAAGAGGAATCCCAAGTGGCTTTAGGATACCTTGAGAGAGGCCACATCTGTTGCTGGGCTGAAGAGACAAGTCAGAGAGAGAAGAACACCTGAGCGGTTTTGTAGCTATATGGCAATGGTTGCCAACATCGTTGACTCTGAGCCTTCTAGCTATGAGGAGGTAGCTAGCCAGCAGGTTTGGAGAGAGGTCATGCAGGAGGAGTATTCTTCTATCACGAAGAATGATGTTTGGGAGGTGGTGCCGAGGCTTGAGGGCAAATCCATGGTTAATTCCAGATGGCTTTACAAGGTAAAGCATGCTACAGATGGCAGCATCGAGAATTTCAAGGCAAGGTTTGTGGCTAGAGGGTTCTCCCAGGTAGAGGCAGTAGACTATGAGGAGACCTTCGCTCTCGTGGCTCGATATACTTCCATCCGCTCCATTATATTGATAGTAGCAGAGATGGGTTCTGGAGTGTAAAAACTTTGGTAAACTTTATAAGTATATAATATTATTGATAAATGATGAAAGATGATTACAATGGGGAATCACCGAGGCTTTAAATATAGCCTCATGGTGTCCCTAGAAGATGCACAGATCTTGATCATGCCCTTCACTTAATAAAACTAAGATAACTATATCTAACTAATAATTTATAAAATATACATAACATTGCCCCTCTCTTAAGATGCTTTGTCCTCAAAGCATACGTAATGACGGGTGTTGCTAGCGAAACGCTTCAGATTCCCAAGATGCTTCTTCAATGGGCAAATCCTTCCATTTGATTAAATATTCCGTAATAACACGAGAGCGTAGCTTCTTATCACGGGTAGATAGGATACCTTCGGGCTCTAGAATGAGCCTTCCTTCATCATCCAAAATGGGAAGTGTTGTTTGGACATTGAAGATCACCCAAGGCCTTTTGCTGTGCACATGGAAGACATTGTGAACACGACTTGTATCGGGAAGGCGCAACCCATAAGCAACTTGACTGATCTTTTTACTAATTTGATACGAACCATAGAACTTCGGAGCTAATTTATTTTTCCCTTTTTGTTTCAGGGACAACTGCTTGTACGGTTGGAGCTTGACAAACACCCAGTCTCCAACTTCAAATGATCTCTTAGTTTGATTACGGTCAGCCTGTTGCTTCATACGATTTTGTGCAATATTTAGATTTTCTTTTAGAACTTGGATAACCTTTTGGTGTTCTTCTAGCTGATTTTTAACTGCTGACAAATTTGATTGAACTAAAGCAAAATATTTCCACTTCGGGGGCTCGTATCCATATAGAGCCTGGAATGGAGTCATTTTTGTCGATGTATGGTAAGTAGAATTATACCACCATTCGGCGAGATGAAACCATTGAAGCCACTTATTTTGTTTCTCCGTAGCATAACACCATAGGTAAGCTTCCAAACATTTATTGACAACCTCTGCTTGCTCATCTGTTTGGGGGTGACAAGCTGAGCTCATGTTGAGGTAGTTCCGATATGGTTGAACAATTCCTTCCAAAAATTTCCTTTAAATTTGGCATCCTTGTCGCTGACAATGACTTTCGGGAAGCCGTGTAGTTTATAAATATGTTTGCAAAATATCTCCGCAATTTGCTTTGCAGAGTCTGTTTTCTTGATAGCGATAAAGTGAGCATATTTAGTGAATCTATCTACTACGACAAAGATCTTATCCTTCCCATCAGATACAGGTAATCCTTCAATAAAATCCATCGATATTTCTTCCCATTTCTGAGTCGGAATATTTAAGGGATGAAGTAACCCAGGCGTCATAATATTTTCGCTTTTATTTCTTTGACACTTGTCACATTCTGCAACATATTTTTGAATATCGTGACTCATACCCTTCCAAAAAAATGACTAACGTGCATTGTAATAGGTTTTAAAATATCCTACATGCCCAAACAACATGGAATCATATGATTCTTTGAGTATTTTTTATATAAACTTGGATTTGGAGTTTAGATAAATTCTCCCTTTGTACCATAAGATATCGTTCTTCCACTCAAATTTTGAATTCCCTGAGAGATTATTGATTATAGCCAACATTTCTAAATCTTTGGCATACTCACTTCTAATCTCATTAAACCATTCAGGCACAACAACCAAAACTGCAAGTAGTGTTGATTCTTCATCTTTTCTGGACAGGGCATCTGCTACTACATTGTCTTTTCCTTTCTTGTGTAATATCTCCATGTCGAAAGCGACAATCTTCTCGATCCATTTTTGTTGTTCTTCAGAGAGTGTTTTTTGTTAAAGGAGATACTAAAAACTGTTATGATCCGTTCGGATGGAAAATTTACTCCCTAACAGATATTGTCTCCATTTGGCCAATGCATGCATAATTGCGAGCATTTCCTTGTTGTATGTGGACTTGAGACGCTCTCGTTTATTTAGCTTTCTGGTTTCAAAAGCAATTGGGTGCCCTTCTTGCATTAATACTGCACCAATACCGAATCCAGAGGCACAGACACAAATCCCAAGGCAAAAATCCGTACAGCAGGAGAGAGGCACTGTTTCCAAAAAAGGGAGGCACGATAATCGAGGAAGAGGGCAGCTGCATTAAGCATGAAGATTGAGGCAGAAATCTGGGCACAAAAATCGAGAAGTGCTACTAATTTTTCGGCACAAAAACCGAGAAAAAGGACAGCAGCTTCAATGCTGATTTCAAGGCTGTTTTTGGACACAAATTTCGAGGGATGTTGTACAAATCCATACGCTGCATGCCCGATTCTCGCACGTTACTTATGTGGTCGTATGCATTTATTGTTGTCATTAATGTTGTAATATTTTATGTTTTGTAAGTTACCGGATGCACAATTTGTGCCATGTGCAAGCACTAAATCCGTATAAGTCCGTTATTTTGGTTGTTGGAATTTCTTACCGTGTTTTTTCTGTCTCACTGTAAAAGCCATATTCAAAAATAAAGAGGAGCTTTCGAAATGGTTTTCCCCAAGAGTTGTAGGGGGTTTTTCCAGGGTCATATTGACCAAAAATCAACGTGTCATTTCTGTGTGTGTGGCTAAAATAATTTCTGAGTTTTATTTCTGCATTTTCCAACACTTTGAAATTTCCAGAATTTGTGTTTTCAAAATTATTTATTATTTCCAGCTTGTTGAATGTATGTTTATAGGAATGGACATTTAACTACATGGGAGTAATAAGGAAAAACTAATAACTGGGGTTGGGTCAAAATTTATGCAAGGCAAAGTGATCCTTTGTCCCCCTTTCTCTTCATATTGATGGCGGAAGGGTTGGGGAGAATGTTGAAGGCGAACCAAGTGGAAGGGAAGATTAGAGGGCTTGGATTACATGAGGGGGCACCCCACCATACGCATCAACAGTTTGTAGATGACACAATGCTGATGGGGCAAGTAGTGGTAAAAGAGGCACGAGGACTAACAGAAACCTTGGAGATATTTCAAAGAGCTAGCGGCCTCGAAGTAAATCATGGGAAATCGCAGATATACTTCTTCAATACTCCTGTGATAACACGAAGGAACATTATCAGAATCCTGGGGTACTCGGAGGGCTCCCTCCATTCAAAATACTCGGGAGCCCCGTTGTTAAGCTCAAAGGCAAGGTATAGTACTTGGATTGAAGTCCTAGATAAGATGGCAGCCAAGCTGGACAACTGGACGCATCGAGCGGTAAACCTTCCCAGTCGTCTAACTCTAATGAAATTGGTGCTTCAGGCGATGCCAATGTACCTCTTCTCGATCCTTGCAGCCCCAAAGTCGGTCATCAAGAAAATAACGGCTATCCAGAGAAACTTTCTCTGGGGCAGTATTGAGAACAAGCAGAAATAGATACTGGTTGACTGGAAAACAATCCGTCTCCCCAAGGAAGTGAGTGGTCTGGGGCTCAGAGACCCAGAAGTAAGTAATCAGGTGTTGGGTTCGAAAATATGGTAGCGATGGATTTCAAACAAGTCAGAACCGTGGGCAGACCTCTGGACTAGTAAATATGCCAGAGGATGGAATAGAAAGAACTTGATTCGATTCAAAAAGGAACCCCCTCGATCAATAATCTAGAGGGCATCTAATGCCAACCGTAACATAATCAAAGAGCATAGCTTTTGGGAGGTAAGGGATGAAGGCGAGGCGGATTTCTTCAAGGATGCATGGCAACAATTGCCTAACATCCAAGGGTTGGTGGAAGTGCAAGGTCTCCAAGAACAGCTGCAAGAGGAAGGCATTACCAGGGTTAAGGATTTCTGGGACTCCGATGTCGAAGGAAACCCATATCGCCAATGGAAGAAGGAGGACTAGACAGAGCACGTAGTGCGAGAAAAGAAACAAGAACGTTGGTTCAGGTTCTAGGAGAAAGAAAGATAAAAAAAAGGCAACAAACAGATAAGATCAAATGGGGATACAATATATTCGGGCAATACAACATAAAGGAAGCATCTAGAATAGATGGGAAACACCACATGGCCCAAACTAAAAAGAAATGGAATAAAGTCTGGAAGTTAGGACTATGGCCTAAGATACTAACCTTCCTATGGTTGTTGATGAAAGAAAGAGTGTTGACATGGGAGAACCTACACAAGAGGGGGACGACAGGCCCATCAGTCTGTGTCATATGCCTTTCAGCTACAGAAACCATGAACCACCTGTTCGAAGAATGCAGCTGGACCTCGAAAGTATGAACTGAGGTAGATAAGATCTTTAAACGACCCAACCGGGCCTTAGGAAGTCCAGTGATCACTATTATCAACTTGGAGGTGAACCCTTACAAGAGTAACCTGTTAAATCAGATATGGGAACTCACCTCGGGCTTTTTGTTATAGGAAAATTGGAAGGAAAGGAATTACCATATCTTCGAAGCCAAGAAGCGAACAGAAGAGGAAGTTTGGGTAGGCACACAGGTTCATGTGAGAGAGACCCTTGGCCTCAGGAAATGGGAATCAGATGACAGTAAGACTAACATGGAGGAACTCCGTATGCTTCAAGCATGGAAAGTCCTGCAATTGTCGCGGTATATTGGAAAGGCCGACACTACACCTGGGATTTCCTCGATCTTGGACACTTGGGAACTCCCCAGAGAACTGATGTTCAAGCTGAATTTTGACGAGGCCTCTAAAGGCAACCCAGGGGTAGCAGGACATGGAGGAGTGATACGGGACAACAAAGGGGAAATTCAAGGAATATCGTGGGGGTACCTGGGAGAGACCTCAAATAATGTAGCAGAGTTAGAAGGAATGTTGGTCGGGCTGGAAATGGCAATTCATCACAGGTGGCTCCCTCTGATAATCGACGGAGATTCCAGAATTATTATCGACATACGCCACAGACTTCTAAATGGGTCCCAAGTGAGCAAGGTCACTCAGAACTAGAAAATGGCTACCTGTTTGGAACGCCTGAGCTCCATCCTTAGGAGGCACTCGGAGGTCGAGTTCAATCATGTAAAGTGGAAAGCAAACAGTCTCGCGGACCTGATAGCCAACCATGGGGTACAAGCAAGAGACGAAATCCAATCAAGTGGGGAGAAATGAAGGAACTGGAATTAAAAGCACGATCCGAGAGGATGGCGAGAAGGGATCAGGAACACCCCAGATGCGAGTGACTTAAGGCCCACAGGTGGTAGGAAAGGCGCCACACATGCTGGCCCACCTGGAGATCAAGCATGCGTGAGGGGAGGGCAGGAGGTGACGTGGAGGTTGGCATGAAAGAGGATGGCAGAATAAGCGAGGGAAGGACGGTGGCAGTTAGCAGTATTGTACAGCACGGGAGAATGGAGGCAAAGGACATGGAGTTACGAGATCCCGAGGGAGGGAGGTACTAGATATGGCCTAATCAGCTCGAGTGTGGAGTTAATTGTGATGGAAGGCGTTGGCACGAAAGAGTAGCAAAGCAGGGAGCTTGGGATGGGCTTATAAGCAGCAGTAGGGGGCGAGGTGGAATGCTACAGACACAGTGGTGATCAAGTTTCTGGAAGATAACATCATCCCAAGGTTTGGCTGCCCTACTAAGATTGTCACAGACAATGCTCAGGCTTTTAAGTCTGTCAAATTTATCAATTTTTGCCAACAATATAATATTGTATTAGGACACTCTACTACCTATTATCCACAAGGCAATGGATTGGCCGAATCCTCAAACAAAACTTTGGTAAGGACATTGAATAAGGCCATAAATGACAACCAAAAGAACTGGGATTCACAGCTCAAGTTCGCGCTATGGGCCAATAGAATCACTAATAAGAGGTCAACAGCGAAATCCCCATATGAATTGGTATATGGTAGAGCAACAGTTTTCCCAATACAATTGGCCTTACCTGTGGCTAGATTCATGCAGGATTGTCAAGAAGAACCAAACGATATTACCAGAAGAATAAATCAGTTGGTAGAGCTGGAAGAGACTCGAAGTCAAGTAAATCAGAGGTTGACTGAATACCAAGAGGAAATGAAAGCCATGTTCAATCAGCATGCTAAAGGTAAAGAGATGCAGGTCGGAGATTTGGTACTAAGATGGGATATAAGAAGGGCTGAAAAAGGAAAGCACGGAAAGTTCGATCCTCTAAGGTTCGGACCTTTCAAAATTGCAGAGGCCAAAGGAAACAATACTTTCAGACTAGAAAATTTGCAGGGTGATCTGCTAGAAGCCCCTGTGAATGGGCAATTCTTAAAGGACGTGTCTACCGAGCCCGCGTTTTGGCCCGGACGGCAGAAATTCGCCGGAATCCGGTCAACTAAATTTGCAAAAATCGGGTAGTTGCAGTGCTTGGAATCCATTTTTGACAGTGGAAATGGATTCAGCACTATCAAAAACCCCTGGGGCACTCAAAATACTAATGTTTAACAACTATAAACAAGTTTCTGGGCAAATCTTTGCCGGATTTTCTGAAAATCGCTCCCGGATTTTGGGTCAAAACGCGGGCTCTTTAGACTACCAGATTTTGAAACCTTTTTCTAGTATTGATTCAGGCCGAAAGGTCTGTTGTATGATATTGTACATTATTCAATTTCTTTTATTATGATGTTTGTTGTTTTGATGTGTCATGAAGAAAGAAGAGAAGGCATCAAGGGACTGTGTTCACAAGAAGGAGGCTAACAGATGGTCTACAGAGTTCTCGACGCGTTCGAGGACAAACGGGTCGTCCCCAAGTGGAGCCAATGTTGTTATGACATCCCTCACAGAGCTGGGGAGGCTAATGATAAAGAGCTTCATTCTGCAAAGAAAATACAACAAGGAATGGATAGACTATCACAGCCCCTTTTTCACCTATCGGAACCTTTGAAAAGGCTTAAAATCCGCCTTTTAGCTTTAAAAGCGCTCATTCTAACACATCAGGCCTTTAAGCCCCTTTCGCTTAAGCTCGAGCCCCTTTTTCGCCATTAGATAGGGCCCCGTGATCGAGCGCTAAGCCCATCGGCCATCGCACGTTGCTCTTTCCAAGTTCCTGCTTCTAAGTTTTATGTTTCAACGATGGTCGATCCCTCGATCTGATCTGGACTGTCCATTCCCCAAGATCCGATGGCCATCGCATCACTCAATTGCATCGGCACATCGCATCAAGGTTCGCCCTTTCCCTTCCGCCTCCCCTTCTCCACCGATGGTCCTCCCCCGCCGACGCAATCCGGACCGTTGATCTCCTTCCGCATATCCAATGGTAATCGCTCCATCGCACATCACGCATCGCTCTTCCCCGTTTCCACTTTATGTTTCACCGCCGATGTCCATCCTCTGCCGATTAAATATCTACCGTTGATCTCGTCCCCAATCCAACGGCTCTCGCTCCCTCGGCATATCGCAATCGCTTCCTCCGTGGTTCCTTATCCCATCTGTTTGAATTCCCGATGTGCATGATCCCGAGTCAATCACAGCTGTTCATTTCCCCTTATCTAACGGCCCACAATTTTCCCACCTTTCTTCCTCCCGCACATCCTTTCTCCCTTCGCATTTAATCTCCACTGTTGATCTACCCGATCCAATGGCCAATGGGACCACTCCCTTTCCTCCCCCTTGTACCTCCATGGTGCCCCCACAGCTGACTCCTTTGACTATGGAAGATTTTCATCCAACGGTCCATATCCACTGTGGAAGCACCCGTCCCACAGACCCATCCGTACCTCCAAGCACCACCCGCAATTGATCTCCACCATTGATCTCCATCACGATCCAACCATCCTCGCTCTATCGCTTCTTCGCAAGTTTCCCGATCACCCATCCATTATTGCATTCCCCGCTCTGATCTGGACCATCGATCTTCTTCATCTAACGGCCCACATCGCTCTCGCTTCCATAACCCCACAACTGATCATCCCGCCACACGACAAATTTGCCGACGTCATTGCTTCTGGCCCCACCCGACCATCCAAAACCGTCGTTAATCGCACGCTATTTCTCATGAAGGAACAAAGTCTTTCTCAAACTAAATACCTTAAGACTTGAATACAAAGATATCCATGAGGATACAAATATTATATTAGATAATATGATGAATGAATGAGATAGATAGATGATGAATGTTACAAGTGAGGCCTGCTTATATACCTACGCAGGTGCCTCTTCACGAAAGGTCATGTCTTATCAGACATGACCTTTCAGCCTAATTACTAATTAACTAATTTATCATTTATTTACATTATTTATTCATTACATTGCCTTCCCCTCAAAAAGCTTTGTCCTCAAAGCTTGTCGATGAAAGGCCTCGATTTCTTTTCCTGCTATGAACATCTTCTTGTCTTAGGGCAGTCATCCTTGTCGATACAAGTTGATATGATCCTCTAAGTGACAAACAAAACTGTCGCACTGAGAACGGATCGGACCAACCTAAATCAATCTTCTGTGGAATCTTACGATGACTGGAAACTGGTGATGATTCGTTAGTATTCTTCAGACTATCAGCGTGTTTCTGTTTTGAATACATAGCTCGGCTGAGTTGTCTGCTCCCATGATTTGGATGTCGATAGGGAACTTTTTTGGTTTGACTTTGATTTTCTTTTGGCAAGGATGTTATTGAGTAGGTTACAGAACCTTCACTTAGAATGTTTCTCGTTTTTCTGGCATCTAAGTTTGTTTCTTCTGCAACTTGCTTGTCGTCTTCTTCAGTCGAGACATTTACTGGATCAACATTCGATTTTTCTTCAACTTGAACTTTTACATTTATCGGTTTTGACGATTCTTTTTCGACAAGTTGTTGCACCTTGTTTCCCAACGACTTCTTGTCTTTCTTCAGCGTCTTAATTTGCGTTAGCAATTTATCGTTGTGGTTCTTGAGGCGAACAACCTCTTCATTCTTGTTAGTGGTGATTTTTTCAATTTCCTTCTGCATATTTTGTACCACCTTTTTACCTTCTTGAGAAATTACTTTTGAAATTTCTTGAATGTCTTCAGGTGTCACTGAATTTGGTTTTAAGTTAACGTCCTGTAGCGTTATTTTCTTCTTTTTGTAGGAGAATGTTAAAAACTTCTTTTTCATATTAAGGATGAATGACCCTAGTGATTCCATCCAGAGCGAACCCAGAATTATATCACTATCGTTACAAAATAAGGTTTTAACGGTAAATTACGAGACCAAGGAATACTCCCCAATACTTAGGTGTAGATTCCTTATGTCGTATTGTTTTTCATTTTTTTGAAATGAATTTGTTTCCGTTATATTTGATTCGGGGATCACTAATTCATTAGCACATTTAGTACTAACATAATTATTCTCTTGATTAAGATCGATAGATATGAGAACTTCCTTTCCCGCAAGTGACCCTTTAATTTTAATTAGCGCACGGACAAACATACTATAAGTTTCATGAAATCTTCCCTCTTTCCTTTCCAAACTGGGCTCCATTTGTATTTATCGAGATGAGATTAGGGTTTTTTTTTTTAAGTAACCCTCCCTAATCTTTATAACCTTCAAAACTTACTATTCCTTCAAATAATTTTTCGTTGGACCCTTAGTATTGAATCCTTAACAATTTCTCCTTTATCTTTTTTTTTAAGCCAAATGGATAAACTTTATAACTTAATAATGGTAATCTATAAATAATTTCTCTTTGATTTATCCCTCTATATAAAAATATCTTTTTATTAGAGTATGCACTCTTAATGAACCTTTCAAAACCCCTAAATATCTTTTTATAATACCACCTTTTATTATACTCCTTTATTACCTTATTTTCTTAAATTTAAAATTCCTTTTCCTTTTAGTGACTGTATAAGTTTATATATATAAACTTTTTCATATAATATGAAACTTTATAAAATTCTTTGACTTTAATTAAAGTGCTTGCTTCTTTAATTAAAATATAATTCACTTGTTTTTTTAAAACCCTATTTTCCTTAGGACGAGGCTTTTAAATCCTTCATTACTTCCTTTGAAAAAATCGTTGATTTTTAAAATTAGTAAACCACTTTTTTTTTTTAAATTTTCCTCTTAAATTTTTTTTATCCCCCACTTTACCCAAGTTAGGGTCACGACTGTTACGGAGGGACACAATTTGTATGAATGTCACAAATTGTCGATTTATATGAACGACTATAGAAGATATGGACTGCACAGATTTGTACAGTCACCGAATTGTAGTGAAATTTGTACAGTCTCCAAAGGACGAGTTGCAGGCTTATAATAGTACGAAATTGCAGGTTGACAGAGAAGCCGAAGTTACAAAAGTATTGCAGGTTCGAGTTCTTGTTTGAAGTTACATGCCACAAGCCTGAAGTACTGAACAACCACTGTTCCGATTTATAGGCCCAGGTCTGAATTATTATAGATCTGAAATTTTTATTTTTTTTTCCATAGATCCGAAATGAAGTGAACAATGGTATCTTCCGAAATTGGAATACAATATGGAATGCAGTTGGTTCAAAGATTTCCCGGTGTATATTTTTTTTATGCAATTATTAATTGATACACAAGCCTTCTTTGATACTTCTTTTTAATCATGAAGTTGTCGGCAGAAAAACCCAAATCTGGTTATAAGTAATTAATTGTACAGAAGGTTAGTTTTATTGGCTATACAATGGGACAACAAATCGGTGGATATTGGCAAATCAATCTTCTTGGACGGTGGCTAGACACAGGAGTGACCGCTGGTAATCACAGTGATACCCTCGACCAATGATAGCCACTTTTTTTTAATAGAATGGCTTATGGTGCTGATTTATTTTTGACTTCACATATTTTTTTCTTTTCTTTTCTTCTTTATTTTTAATTTTCTTTTCTTAACGCTTTTTTCTTTTCTTTTTTAGTTCATTTTTTTATTTTACTTTCTGAATGATGACTGTGGAAGGCATAGACTCGGCAGAAATTTTTTTTTTAATTTTACCTTGTACGGAATTGCTGGAATGATCTTTCTTTTTCTTTTTTCTTTTTTATTTTTTATTTTTTTTTACCTTATATATATCGCCTTTTTTTTTCCTTTTTCCTTTTTTTAACTATTTTTTTTTCCTTTTTTCTTTTTTTTTTTAATTCTTCAAAAATGGCCAAAGGCCTCTGACGAAATCAGCAAATGGAGAAACTCCAAAAGTGTAGCGAGACGCTTCAACGGCAACAATGTTGACGAATTTTACGGTCAAAGACCTAGATCAGAGAGCGTGGCTCTGTGCAGCGTTAGCGGCCAGAAAATCGAACTGCTCTGATACCAAATGAAGCGAACAAAGTTCCTTCTCAAACTAAATACTCCACGAGGATACAAATATTATATTAGATAATATGATGAATGAATGAGATAGATAGATAATGAATGTTACAAGTGAGGCCTGCTTATATACCTACGCAAGTGCCTCTTCACGAAAGGTCATGTCTTATCAGACGTGACCTTTCAGCCTAATTACTAATTAACTAATTTATCATTTATCTACATTATTTATTCATTACACTCTGCCATTGATCTAGATTGCCCAGATCAGACGGCTCCCATTCATTTTCGCATTCATTTCATCAAATAACCTGATCGCGCTTTTTCCATGCGAAATGGGTTGTTTTTATAAGGCACGTACCGTCCTCCAACCCGTATCGCGTTCATTTGGCCCCAAAACCGCTTACCACCTCAACCGCACGCGAATACCACCTCTAGTATTCCTGAAACTGCTTATCATTAATTATGCGCCCATACTTCCTCTCAAACCATGCTTTCGCCACAGAAACGCCTCCGCTGCATTCCTTGCCTCTACACTGCTCCTCCGCCTTCACCCGAGCCTTCTGAAGCAGTCAACCACTCATCGCAGGATTTACTTAATTTGGTTTGCTGTCTGTGCAGGTTTTTCACGGCATTTTAAGTATGCTGGCCAGCTCATAGCCAATCACAGTGACTCAAGGCCGAGGGTGACGATCCTCAGAGGCCTGATCAAAGGCAAAAAGGGGGCATAAAGGGTTAATTTCCACGTTTTAACCAATTATTTCATAAGCATTGGTTACACAGCGAAACCCTCCAGTGCACAAAGAAATTACCTGTCAGCAAACAATAAAGGTTAATGAAAATTAGTAAAGAGAATCAGAGATTAAAGACAGATCAGCAGAAGGCTAATTTATCCTTCCCACGACTAACGGTATTGCCTTCGCCAGCTACAGCAGGAGCTCCACCTCATCAAACAGCGATCATCATGCAAGACTGGGGCCGCGTGGCCTTTTTACCTTATGTTCTTTTCACTTTGTCATTTCGGGTGAAATCTTTATTTCACCTCTGCAGCTTTTACTTCCAGTTAAGCATATTGTTTACACTTCAGTTAGAAACGGCTTTAGGCCTGCTTTGTAAGATGATGAGAGGCAGTCTACCTCATCATCATTTCTATTTTTGATTTAGACCTGAAACAACATACAAGCACGCGGGGAAGATATTTTCCCAAAATATCTTCTCGCGCTTAGGAATCAAAGGTTATAAAAACAGGAAGACAACACTAACAAAAGGTTCCAGATTTTCCAAAGGACTCACTAGTTCGAGTGTTTTATATGTATTTTGTGTGAACTTTGATAGTAGATGTTTGAAGATCCCGTAGGGACTCAGCAATCAGAAGCTTTGTTGGAATAGGAGATTCCTCTCTGGATGATTCACAGTTTGTAACTCTTCTTCATGTTTTTTAATACAAATGTTCATTTCGTATCTCTCCACCTTTCTTGTATCTAATGTTCTGGAATGCAAGTGTTCCCATGTTTAAATATGAATTTATCATAGCAGATACTCATGTTTACTCATTTACAGCGCTTTAAATATGGCTCAGGCACGATACTTTGTTTCATTTCCTATCTCTTCCGCCTTTCTTCTGATATTAACTACAATGGATTCTTGTCTTTGAACGAGCCCAGATATATGGATTCTTATCTTTGCATAGGCCCAGTTTATATGGACTCTTATCCTTGAATAAGCTCGGTTATAGTTGATATCTTACTCCATCTTCTGTTATAGTCATCGCTCATATATAACTTGATATCTGTGTGTTCATTTTAGAAGTCGGCCCCCTTTACAGCATTCTGTCTTAAAGTTGTCTGATGCATTTAGTTATTGGAGTTTGTACTCAGTTTCTGCAGTTTTCCTACTTGTTGTGTTTAACTTTGGGGTCTTAGTTCCACCCTTATTAAAACCATTCATCTAAGTGATTGTAGCATGAGAGCCTAACATTTTCAACTGCAATCAGTTGAGTCATATGCTCCTTGCATTTAAGATGTCCTAGGCACTGGTCTTTATACAACTCAAGGTTGTCTCTAGGAACTACAACATCTTTCTAGCGTCGTTGCTGGGGAAAGAATTTGAAGAGCTAAATCCCTGGGCCTCGACAAATATTAATCTACCCTTCAGAATAGGTGAGCAGGAAGGGTTGCGAGTTATAGATCCCTCACCTTGGCGACTCCACTATCATTCAAAGATAAATCTATTTGCAGTCCTGGCTTCCCGAAAGCCAAACCTGAGGTCAGATGCATCCCAGTTGAGAACACCTTCAATGTCTGATCCAGAGAAGATTTTGCACAAAAGAGGTTGGAGAGAAATACAACCAGCTTATACAGATATTCCCAAATTCTCCTTGGAAGACTCTCCATTCTACTCTCAATTAGCTCAAGATCAAGGTCTTGATTCTACTACAAGAACCCTTGATTATACTTCAGATAACCCCTCCCTGGAAAATATTGAAGTCAAAGATGAGGCTGAATCTGTAGATACCACGAGCTTCTTTTTGCATCCCACTCCCAAAGCCGAAGAAGTTAAAGAAGTCACAGAGGTTTCCACTTCTCATATTCCAGCAGTTCAATCAGCCCCTCAAGCCTCTGTTCAATATATCCCCATTGTCATACATACTTCTCTTCCACCACCTTCTTTTACACATCAGACTCTCCTGCCACCCCCACAACCTCCGATGGTTGTTCCTGGCTTCCTATTGAACAAATATGCCCCCCTGGCATTGCCTCAGATCCTGAATGATATGCCTCAGGATTACTTAAAGATCCTACCTCATTTCAATGGAGAAAATGATACTGAAGCCCAGAAACACCTGAAAGTTTTTTGCGCCTTCACAGAAAATTTCAATGTTGCACATCTGGATGTGGTGTTGAGATTGTTTGTCCAGTCTCTAGATGGAGAGACTAGAAAATGGTTCAAGACCTTGGGGGACCGCTCCATTACTAACTAGGAGGAAATGGAAAATGCCTTTACCAAGAAATGGGGATTGAAGAAGGACCATGGATACTGTCTTACAGAATTCAACGCACTTAGAAAGAGACAGAATGAAGGTGTGTCTGAATTCATCAAGAGGTTTAATAAATTATATACAAGTCTCCCAGCCGAAATGAAGCCTCACCAGATTGCTGCTAAAGTGGTGTTTGTAGCAGCCTTTGATTCAGAATTTGGATTCTCTTTAAGAGAAAGGAAGTCTGCTACCCTGGATGAAGCCCAGACCAATGCATTGGAAGTGGAAGCCAACTTCGCTTCTATGGGTAAATCAAAAGGGAGGTCAGACCATGATGCTAGACAGAGAAGGAAAGAATAAGCATCTACCTCCGATCAAGATAGAGAGGTAGCAGATTACAAAATAGAGGAGATGAGTAAAATGATCAAGAACCTTTCGAGCACGCTGGTGAAGCTTGAGCTCGAAGCAAAGAATTCCTCCTCCAGGCCACCTCAAGCTGCTCCGAACAAGGGTTAACCAGTTTGTTGCCTAGATTTGTTGTACTTAGAATCTACTTAATAATAAAAACCCTCCAGCAGCCAGAAGACCGGTTTTCCCGCAATGGGTTTTTCCTGGGGCAGTTGTCCAGAAAATCCTGTGTCACTTTGTCATTGTGCGTGTATTCAGTTGAGATCTATATCTGTGTAGACTGTTAATGTGTTTACTTCGATGTTAATGCTAAATATTTTAGATTAATAACTTGTTTAAGTAGGAGAAGTAAATCAATATTTAACAGTAAGGTTTCTGCATAAGTAATATTTAGAAATTTTCACATGGTATAAGAGGGATTGCAGATCTAGTTGAATCACCAGCAAGAAGACTGAAGAATCCTTGCTCCAAAAAACAGCAGCAGCGGCAGAAATTCGAACCAGAGAGGGCAGCGTAGCAGCAGAAGGAAGCAAAACCACGCAGAGGCCAGAGTGACGCAGTCTCCAGGCAGTCTCCACGAAGGCCCACGTACTTACTGCGTAGAAGTTGTGATGGGACTATCTGCTCACTTAGAGGCCATCCAGGCTCATGCAATCATGAAGTTGTTAGCTGATTCATAGTGTCGGAAGCCTTGCTGCAGACCTTCACTAGTTGTTGATGGGGTGAAAATTCTGTCGGTTCAAAATTTAGCATGAGCAAAGTTGACAAAGAGCGGGAGGAGAATAGCTTCTCAGAAGATTTCCAACCAAAGAAGTCTGAAGATTGATCAGAGGATCGAAGAGAGTTGATTCGTTGTTGATTTGGCAAACTTCCAAGAGAGGAAGTTTGTTGTCAGAGGGAGCAGAGGGTGCCTATTTCGCCAAGGACCCTAGATCCAAGTCTCTAGCATAGAGAGGAGGATTGGTTATGACATATTTTCTGAGTAGATGGCACCTCAAGGACTACGTGATCAGGATAGGTTGGACAGCTTGTCCAACTTTGCGATCTGGAAAGCCAGAATCCTAGTAGTCATTTTTGGCGTATGGTCTAAGGGAGCATGCAGAGAAAGTCTTGGCCACCCCGACCAATGCGAAGCTCCTAGAGAAGCATGAAGAAGTAGTGGCACACGCCAAGCACTTCATCATGGCATGGTCAAAGATCATGTGGTCCCTTGTTCGAAATACTGAGCGGGGGGTGAATTAGTATTTCTTTTCAATTGTTATTTTTTTCCAGTTAGATTCTTCACAATTAAAAACAGAGCAGTGTATAATAATAATATTATTAAGGATTAATAAGAACTACAATCCTTTTTCAAATAATTGAGTACAATAGATGTGTGAGGGCACCAACCCTTCAATGAATCAGGCACCAACTTGTTGCCAAGCACCAACTTGGACTTTCATGAGGCTCCGACCTCTAGGGCTCCGACCTCTATCTTCTCAAGGCACCAACCTTGTGTTTAGGGGCACCAACCCCTAGGAAACCAATCCTTCAGTCTTATTTTGATAAAAATAAATGGTGTACTTACTTGAATTTCTTCAATAGAATTCTGGACTCCAACAACAACTTGAGTTTGACTGTCCAAAGTTCTTCAACTTTCAAACCTCCACTATTTTTTGCTTATACCTTGATGATCTCCAACACAGTTGCTTCAAGGTGCTGGACTGTATCTCAGTGCTATCCTTGTAGCCTTAGACCTCCATCAAGGGTGAGTTCACTCCACTAAACATTTTCAACATTGTCATACCGAGTTCAAGTCACTGCTGCCTGTGGTGAATTTTAGTCCTCTAAACTAACTGTCATAACCGAGTTCAGTATTGGAGACAGTCCTTCACATGTCAACCACAGTCACAAGTCTGAAGGTATAATGATATGAGACACCTTCTTTGCGTTGTAGCTATCTCCTCCACAAGACTGCAATATTGAGATTGTATGTGATTGTAATTTCTACACCAAGATTAACTCCAATCAACCCACTGTACTGAGACTCTTATGTCAAGGTCCGAATCCAGGTTTTAGGCCGAACTTCTGTGTTATTACAATCACAGATTTGAGCTGTAATTGGCTACAGGACAGGGTCAATTACAGTCCTATATTCTTGCCTCAGTTTCGTGCTTATAAAAGACAGATCTTATCCACCAGGTCTGAGTATTAGTGCTGCAACAGGTCTTAAATTACAAGATCCGAGCCATAAAGAAGTCTTGTAGCTAATGCAATAGATTTGACCTTTTAAAATATCACTTCCTCGGCCTCCTCAGTTCACGAGTTGGGAACTACCCTTGCTGTGTTATCCTCCTGAAATAATCACCGAAAATTTATGCTAGAAAATGAGGGTTGTACGTCATATAAATAGAGAAGTGTCAAATGGAGAGGTATGTTAGGGCAGCCGACATGAGTAGGCAAGGTGAGGTCGGCTCAATAAATGAATATATATACCTCTTGAATTAAAAATTCAATTTCTCCCTAACCACCTGGAATTTGGAGGTGTGTGACGGCTCGTTGGAAAGAGGAAACAAACCTCTTTCAGATGGTGTAAGGCTCATTGTGAAAGAATGACTCTAAGATGGTGGAAAAGGCTTTTTATTGTGACTGGTTATTTATAGGAGCAGAAATGGAGGTAGGGTAGAAAGTCTTGGGATTCTTGATGGTTTGATTCTTCATCATGCCATACTTATATATGTCTTAATGTAGTCTTCCATCATCTAAGACTACATTATATGTCTTCGTAGTCGAGAAGACAACGGCTCATGATATGTGGATGGCTCTTACCACATTATATGAATGAAGATCCGTCCAGAGGAAGGTGCTTCTGGAGAAGCAATTGAGGTTATTTATGATGGCCAAGGGGGAGGAGATCGATCCTTTTCTGTCCAGACTACAAGCGATTCGGGATCAGCTGACTGGCATGGGGGTGAAGGTGGAAGACGATGTTATGGTGAGGACGGCTCTAAATGTTGTCACGGAGGACTAGGAAACTTTTGTCCAAAGTCTCTTGGGCAGAGCAGACCTTCCCAACTAGGACAATATGTGGGCAATCATCTGACAAGAAGAAATCCGTCGAATCACCAAGAGACAGTTCAACACCAGTTCGAGTAAAGTAAAGAAGGAAGAAGAGGAAGATGCAGCCTTGGTATCAAAGAGGCAGCAAGGGAGAAAGAAGTGGGATCTTTCTACGATCAAGTGTTTCCAGTGCGGCGAACTAGGACATTTTGCCAGCAATTGTCCTCAGAAGAAGAAGGACAAGGAAGCTTCTAGCTCCAATGCTGTTGTGGCAGACGATGGATCCGAAGATGACGTAGCCATGAGCATTCATGAACCACGAAAGTGGGGCGACATGGATCTATAAAGCAGCTACAGATTGATGGCAAGATCCTTGAGTAGCCCAACTCTTGGATCACATATGAGCTACGAGAGCCTTAAGAAGGTAGCGGGGCAAGTGGAGCAGTGGGTGCAGAGAATCACAGATGGAGCAGATTTGGAGCTAGATGTTGAGACGAAACAGCGCAATGCAGATGCAGCAGTAGCAGTGCAAAGGGGCTGATGTGACTTCAACAGTGCAGAGAAGGCCTGCTTACGCAATGCAAAGCTGCAGTAGCGCAGAGGCTTCAAGAGGACAGCGCAGCGCAGCAGCAGCGTAAAAGACTTCAACGCAAACGAGGTCTACTTACACAGTGCAGAGCTGTAGCTGTGTAGCAGCCTCTAGATGACAATGTTGAGATTTTGTGTATTTGGGGTAGCATCAGTTGTGCTCTAGCTCCCAAATTTTGTGGAGGGACTAGAGTACACTTGATCTACAAGACCCAGAAAGGGATTTGGGAAATTTCATCTGGTTTGGGAGATATTTAATTAATTAATTATTTTAATTTATTTCTTAAGTCTAAACTTAGGAAAATGAAATAATTAAAGTTAATTAAATTAAACATGTGATGAAATTGTCTTAAGTCACATGGATCAACCTTTCTTTTAATCTTAGCCATTGATTCAAGATCTGATCATGGTCGTTGGTTTCCCAACGAGAAAAGTATAAAGGAAAGGCCTGGGGTCATTTGAAAGACACACAGAGGCAGAGCACTAAAGCTAAGCTGAGATTCTAGGGCGGGTTTGCTAAGAATTCTTAGAAGTGTTTCCGCTGCAGAGAGGGGAGTTTTAGACCAAGGGAATGATCTAATCCTAGGGTCTAAAATCAGCAAGAGACAGAGATCAGCTCAGAGAGGCAGCGCAGAGAAGCAAGAGATGCAGAGGCAGAGAGGGCAGCAGCTGCACAGCGCAAAGGCAGCTTCAGCTACGCAGGTGTTGCGCAGTCCCTCCCAGGGTAGCGTGATTCAGCTGGAAACCCTCAGGGGTTACACAGAGACCCTAAGGGGCAACGTAAGGACTACGTCACCCAATCTGGGGTAACACAGCGCTTTCCAGGCCAGCGCTGAGGGATGTAGGGGCTTCAGAGGCTGACGCAGGGGCTTCAGGGGCAACGTTGGGGTTTCTAGGGCCTAATTTTGGCTGAGTTCTATAAATCCCATTTAAGGGTGTGGATTGGTGATTATTTTGGCTTCAAAACAGCCAGTGAGTTGCAGATCTATTATTTCTCTGTCGAGTTTTCCAGATCTGGAACCCAGATTTGATGTATTCATAAAACCCTTAATAATAAAACCCTCCAGCAAACCGGTTTTCCCGCATTGGGTTTTTATGGAGACTATTTGTCCAAAATCACTGTCACTTTCTCTATGTGTGCATGTAGCTTTCCTCGATCCGAATTGGTGAAAGTTTGTTATGTGTTTTGCTTCGATATTAATCTGAATTATCAACTTAATAACTTAATTAAGTAGGAGGAGCATAACCAGATCTAACAATAGATTTCTGCATAAGTGTAACATTCAGAAATTTTCACAGACAGCACATATCGGCAACCTATGGAGCTTCAATGATGAGGATGCAGTCCAACTGACTTGTCTGTCAAAGATTGAGCGGGAGTTTTCAGTTGTTTCTCTCAGCAACTGAGTTGCAGTGTAGCAGTTGGCAGCATGACACAGCACTTTGAGAGAGAGCTGCAGTACGGATGTGGGAGTGGCGGTGACAACGTCATGGGCAACAGTATGGGAGAGCAGCAGCAGCGCAGTGATGAAAGGCAGCAGGCCAAGCATCAACGCAACGACCCACACCAGAGATCAGTGCAGAACTTCAGGGCTAAAGTGTTGCGCTACAGCACATTCCTCGCTAAGTGGGAGTGTTGAGATTTTGAGTGTTAGGTTAGCATCGGATGTGCTCTAGCTCCCAAACTTTGTGGAGGGACTAGAGTACATGAGATCTCCAAGACCCAGAAAGGGATTTGAGAAATTCCATCCTGTTTAAGAAATATTTAATTAATTAATCTTTCTATTTAAGGACCCTACGTCTAACTAAGGAAAATTAAAAGATTAAAGTTGTTAAATTAAACATGTGATGAAAATGACTTAAAAGTCACATGGATCAAGCTTTCTTTTAATCTCAGTTGTCGATAAAAGATTAGATCACGGCCATTGGTTTCCCAACAAGAAAAGTATAAAGGAAAGTCTTGGGGTTAGTTGGAGAACACAAACAGTGGCAGAGCACTAAGACTAAGCTGGAATTCTAGGGTGTGGTTTGCTAAGAATTTCCAGAAGTGTTTCAGCTGCAGCGAGGGGTAGTATTGGCAGAAGGGATGATTTGATCCCAGGCCAAGAGTGCATCAAGAGGCAGATAAGTAACAGACTAAGCAGTGTGAAATTTTCAAGGGGAAAATATTTCTGCAATACTTGGTTTATTTCTCCTACATATAAGATAAGTTATTTACAGATGCTTCAGTAAATTCTGAAATAAACACATTTGCAGATCTTCACTATTGTTAAGAGCATAAGAACAGAAAGATATTTTACACCAATAGCACAATAGAAATAACCACATCAACACAGATGTTTTGGGACAATTGTCCCCAAAAAAACCCAATGTGGGAAAACCGATGCAACAAATGACGGATTTATATTTATCTTCAGAAATGGAAAGTACATTTACAGGAGTCTGATGAGCAAAAAAAATTAGCAAACACCTGGCTGAATTTTCTAGACCTTCCAGACAATTTTCGAACCCTCGGGGTGACCTCCTTCACCCTCTGCGTCATCCAGCGTGAATGCTCTGCACAGTCCCTCTCTAGACTGCGTGATTCTGCGTGGAGGGGTTACTGCTGCTGATTATCTCACCCTTCCCTTCACCCTCCTGAGTTCTGCTTCCCGATAACTGATTCCTCCTTCCTCCTCCTACTTCTGCAACCTAGCCTCTACAAACTCACCCATTGAAATCGATTTCCCTTGCTTCATAATCGATTTCCTTCGGGTACTGACAGTGTCCACGACTTGATTTCCAAATGGCACTCAAGTCTCTTATTATAGTTTTTTCGTTGATGAATCAACGGCCAAGATTATATCTTTAATCAATGGCTCATATTAAAAGATGACTTGAACTTCCTCTTCTAGAAGATTCACACTTTGCTCTATTAATACCCTTTAATTATTTAATTTCCCTAAGTTTATACTTAGGGTCTGCATTAAAATAATTAATTATTTTAATAAAGTCATATCCGAGTGAAATTTCCACCAACGATTTATGGGTTCTCTAGATAACTGATATCTAAGCCTCTCTACCAAAAATGAGACTTAGAACACTTTTTGATGCTATAGAAATCAACACTCTCTCTTAGCGAGGAAGGTGTTTAAGCAAGATACAGTTGTACTGCTCTGACACTACATCATCTGCTGCGCTAATGATGTCCTAGCTGTTGCCCCTCATCTCTGCGTTGTTGCTTCCTGTACTGTTGCCTTGTCACTGTAACATCCGTACTGCAGCTCCTTCTGAAGACCACCCTTTCCTCTAGTGGAAGGGCTTCTCGACCATCCCCATATTTTCTCTGAAGTAAGTAAACTTGATCTTACTTAGAGCCTTTGTGAGGATATCTGCCACTTGTTCACCTGTAGGTGTGTATCGCAACTGTACTACTCCCCTCTGGACATAGTCCCTGATAAAGTGACACCGAATTTCAATGTGCTTCGACCGATCATGAAACACAGGATTTTCAGAGAGCTTAATGCAACTCTGATTATCGCACATAAACCTGGTCGATTCCATCCGTTTCTTAAGTAAATTCAAGAGCAATTTGCGGAGCCATATGGCCTCGCACGAAGCTGTGCTTGCTGCCATCTACTCTTCCTCGGCTGAGCTCAGTGCTACGGAGTTATGTTTCCTACTGCACCAGGAGGTCATTTTTGATCGGAGGCTGAAACAGTACCCACTGGTACTTTTCCGATCTTCTGTACTTCCAACCTAGTCTACATCTGTGAACCCATTCAACTGGATCTCATTTCCCTTGGTGTACTTTAGCCCATTCTCGATTGTCCCTCTCAGGTGTCTGAGAATATGTTTGGTTGTTGCCTAGTGAGCCCTCCTTGGTTCCACCATGAACTGACTAAGGGTATTCACTACATAACAGATGTATGGTCTCGTGTTGACCAAATACATCAATGACCCGATGAGCTATCTATACAATGTGGGATCAGTCTCATCATCCTCTGATGTGTCTATCTTCTTCTAGTTAGTAATCATTGGCATCGCCATGGGTCTACAGTCTCACATCTGAAATCTCTTCAGAATTTCCATCGTGTATCTTCCTTGTCCTAGGAAGATTTCCCCTTCCTGCTGCCAGACTTTTAAACCAAGAAAATAGTGCATCTGCCCCAATTCCTTCATGTCGAATTCTGTTAACAGATTCTCCTTGTAGTTTTTGATGAGCTTAAATGACCCAATCAAAAACAGGCCATCCACATACAGAACAAGAATAAGCGGCTCATCTCCTACTCTTAAGTAGTATAAGTTGGGATCTGCGTCACTCTTGACGAACCCCATCTTCTGCAAGTAGCCATCAATCTGACCATACCACGCCTTGGGGTTTTATTTTAAGCCATACAAGGCTTTCTTAAGTCTGCAAACATGAGTCTTCTGCTCATGTGTCTCAAAGCCCTCGGGTTTCTCTATGTACACTTCCTCCTCTATCACAATGTTCAAGAACGCAGCCTTGACATCCATCTAGAGAATCTCCCATCCCATTTGTGCTGCCAGAGAGATGATGGATCTAATAGAAGTGTATCGTGCTACTGGAGCAAAGGTTTCTTCATAGTCAATGCCTTCTTTCTAGGCATACCCCTTTTCTACAAATCTTGCCTTGAATTTCACTATGCTTCCATCTACAGCATATTTGATCTTGTAGATCCATCTGGATCCTACAACAGATATGTTCTGTGATCTAGGGACTACTTCCCAGACATCAGTTGTCATGATGGAGCTATACTTCTCCACCATGGCATCTACCCATACCTGATGCTGAGCTGCTTCCCAAAAGGTAGAAGGTTCTCCAACCTGAGCTACCAGCGCCTGATATCTATCAGGTTGTTTCCCTATCCTCTTCCCTTCTCTAGGTACTCCAACAAATCTTTCTGCATCTCTAAGAATCTGTTGGAGTTCTCTGCTCGGTCTCCCATCAGTGGTGGGTGGTCTCACCTGTTCTTCCTCTTGTTCTTCGTCGGAGGAGCTTCCCTCAGAAATATTGTGCCTTGGAGAGGCACTGGACCTCTCCTCCATAGGTCGTTGAGGCTGTACCAGTGGATCTTCCTTAATCTGCGTATCTGTGGCCATCTCTCGAAATTTCCTAAAGGCTTTCTCCTCCAGGAATTTTACATCCCTTCTTACCACGACTTTCCTGCTCTCTAGAATATAGATGCGGTATGCCTTTGCATTCTCACTGTAGCCCATCAGAAAACCCTTTTCTGCGGTTTGACCCAGCTTCTTCCTCTTTTCCTCTAGAACATGGCAGTATGCTATGCTATCGAATATCCTGATGTGGCTCATTTCTGGCTTGCTGCCTGTGAACACATTTTCGGGAGTAACCTTCCCCAAAGCTCTATTGGGAACTCTGTTCTAAATATAAACTGTTGTGTTGCAGGCCTCTGCCCATAAGAATTTGGGCATCTCCTGGTCGTACAAAATTGCCCTTGCAGCTTCTATTATGGTTTGATTCTTCCGTTCTGCAACTCCATTTTGTTCTGGATTGTAAGGAGCTATCCATTCTCTCTTGATGCCTTCCTGTGCACGGAAATTGGTGAATTCTTTATCGATATATTCTCCACCATTATCTGACCTCAATTTCTTGATCTTCTTTCCTGTAGAGTTCTCCAACCAATGCCTTGAAATCTTTAAACCGATTAAAGACTTCATCTTTGGTCTTCAGAAAATAGATCCAAGTTTTCCTGGAATAATCATCAATGAAGGTGGCAAAATACTTTGCCCCACTGAGACTTGTTGTGGACATTGGACCACAAATGTCAGAGTGTATTAACTCTAATACACCTTTGGATCTGTTGCTGCTACTTGGAAATGCTGCCTAAGCGTACTTCCCTAGTATGCATCCCCTGCAGACTTCGTCTTTCTTTGTGCTGAGTTCAGGAGCCCCTGTGACAGTATTTTTGAGAATCCCCAAGGCTCCATGATGTAGATGCCCCATTCTTCTGTGCCATAACTCGTTCAGATCTCTGTTGTCTATACTGTCGATCAGGGCCACCAGAGATTCAAGCTGGAGCTTATACAGCTTGTGACTCCTTACTCTGATTTGTGCCTTTTTGCTCCAGTTAGGGTGTTTGACATGCACCTTATCTTGAATAAAGTATACGTCATAGCCCTTGTTCTGAAGTTGAGACACCGAGAGTAAATTTATCCCCAACCCTGGTACATGCAGAACATTCGTGGCTCGAATCTTGTTGCCATCCTCCGTCTAAAATGTTACAGTACCTCTCCCGATGGGGGTACATTTTTCCTTATTTCCCATAGTTATTTGGAAATTCATCTGCTCTTCTTGATAGCTCGAAAAACATTCTCGAACCCCTATCATATGAGCAGATGCTCCACTATCAATATTCCAAACACTTGGAGGAGTTGTGCTTGACAAACAGGCAAGATCCTCCTCTAGTCTGGATGCCAGCACCTTCATGTCATGTTCTCTCTGCATTTTTGCGTGCTCTGGAGGACTGCGTGAACCCTTCTTTGGTCCATGGCAGATCCTCCCTTCATGTTTTTAGCCCTTTGCTCTGATACCATGTGAAATTTTCAAGAGGAAAATATTTCTGCAATACTTGGTTTATTTCTCCTACTTATGAGATAAGTTATTTACAGATGCTTCAGTAAATCCTGAAATAAACACATTTGCAGATCTTCACTATCGTTAAGAGCATAAGAACAGAAAGATATTTTACACCAATAGCACAATAGAAATAACCACATGAACACAGATGTTTTTGGACAATTGTCCCCGGAAAAACCCAATGTGGGAAACCGGTGCAGCAAATGAGGATTTTATATTTATCTTCAGAAATAGAAAGTACATTTACAGGAGTCTGATGAGCAAAAAAAAATTAACTAACACCTGGCTGAATTTTCTAAACCTTCCAGACAATTTTCGGACCCTCGGGGTGACCTCCTTCACCCTCTACGTCATCCAACGTGAATGCTCTGTGCAGTCCCTCTCTGGACTACGTGATTCTGCGTGGAGGGGTTCTTGCTGCTGATCAGCTCACCCTTCCCTTCACCCTCCTGAGTTCTGCTTCCCGATAACTAATTCCTCCCTCCTCCTGCTTCTGCAACCCAGCTTCTACAAACTCACCCATTGAAATCGATTTCCCTTGCTTCAGAATCGATTTCCTTCGGGTACTGAGAGTGTCCACGACTTGATTTCCAAATGGCCCTCAAGTCTCTTCTTATAGTCTTCTCGCTGATGAATCAACGGCCAAGATTATATCTTTAATCAATGGCTCAAATTAAAAGATGATTTGATCTTCGTCTTCTAGAAGATTCACACTCTGCTCTATTAATACCCTTAAATTATTTAATTTCCCTAAGTTTATACTTAGGGTCTGCATTAAAATAATTAATTATTTTAATAAAGTCATATCTGAGTGAAATTTCCACAAACAATTTTTGGGTTCTCTGGATAACTGATGTCTAAGCCTCTCTACCAAAAATGAGTCTTAGAACACTTTCCGATGCTATAGAAATCAACAAGCAGTGCAGAGGGAGCAGCAGCTATGCAGCGCAGAGGCTTCAGGTGCTACGCAGGCCCAGAAAGGGCAGCGTAGAGGCAGCAGGAGGCCAGCAGGGTTGACGCAGGCCCAGCCAGAGCAGTGCAAGGGCAGCGTAACCCAGTCTGGGGTGACGCAAGCACTTCCTGAGCAGCGCAAGGGCTGACACAAAGGGCTTCATTGCAGCGTTGGGGTTTCTGAAGACTAAAAAGGGCTGAGTTCTGTAAATCTCGTTTGAGGGTGTGAATCAGTGAGTTTTTCTGTCTTCCGAAC
This sequence comes from Pinus albicaulis, assembly GCA_034641835.2. NCBI lineage: Eukaryota > Viridiplantae > Streptophyta > Pinopsida > Pinales > Pinaceae > Pinus > Pinus albicaulis. The sequence continues at coordinate 1,773,598,662 of CM076580.1, forward strand.
AAAGATATTGCTCCAGATTTTTTTTATTTCTCTGTCGAATTAACAAGTATGGTGCCCAGATTTGTTGTACTTAGAATCTACTTAATAATGAAAACCCTCCAGCAGCCAGAAGACCGGTTTTCCCGCATTGGGTTTTTCCGGGGACAGTTGTCTAGAAAATCTTGTGTGTCACTTTGTCATTGTGCATGTATTTAGTCTAGATCTGTATTAGTGTAGACTGTTAATGTGTTTACTTCGATGTTAATGCTGAATATTTCAAATTAATAACTTGTCTAAGTAGGAGAAGTAAATCAAGATTTAACAGTAGTGTTTATGCATAAGTAATATTCAGAAATTTTCACAAACAACAGATAAATTGTTAAGTAATGAATAACAATTAGGTGAATATTTTCCAGTTGCTGCAATAGGATTCCAGTCTTAGGAATTTTCACAATAAACTCGAGATATCAGAAAAATCAGCAAAATATCAAGAAGCATTAAATATATATAATAAAAAATAAGAAGTAAAATTAAGTTATCACCTTTTACAGACTTCTTTGCATGCATCAATTATATCATTTTTCAATGACATTATCCCACCGAAATCTTTTGGCAGTGACTTATCATTCCCACCAAATTTATCGAAAATCTCACAATATTTCTGACAAAATGACTGTATTTGCTACACTGATCTATATAACGACAGCCTAACTGTTGATGTGTACGCTATGATGTATACTCCAATTTACTCTTTTACGTATTAATATAATGTAAGGTTCACTTTCAAACATGAAAGAAGAAAGGACCCCAAATTGAAATTCGATAGTAACATGTGCAACAAAACAACAAGCTCAAAATGTTTCAGATGTGAACCCAGATCATGTTTGTTAACTATTTCACTGGGATGAGTTTTAGCCTAAGCAAGACAAAACATCCCACATTGAAGATTGTTTAGAAACTTCAAATTTTTGGAGCCCTTAACACTTTTTGAGTCACAACAATGTTTATCCTGTTAAATTCCCTTAACCCTAGGACCCTGACCAGTTAATACCTAGCAGATTCCTTGCAGTAATATTTAATTATTATGCAGATCTACCGAACAAAATACACAACTGGGATTTTAACATAACATTAACAGCAGCCTCTGAATACATCATACAATTGTGAAGTATCCAGTCAGTTAATACCAATGACACCAGAAAGGGTTCATTCGAGGGATTCTTGATCGGCATATTGAACATGGCTGAGGTAAGGAATATTGGAGGATCCTCAACCTATAAGGCTATAACAAGTTGTCTAGCCTCAACACTCTTACTAACCTTAGAACTTTCAACAATACTGGGACTGTTGAAACTTGAAACCAAGGACCTTCCCAATTTGACGTTTTAAGGTAGGCAATTTGACGACTTTAGTCAAATCGATAAGTACCTTGACATTGAGGGCCCATCCAGAAATGTCTACTTCCAACTCTTTAGAGCTCAAAGACTCAAGTTGTTTAATCACTTTCTTAGATGAAGAGGAACAACTACCTAGGTTTGGTTTGGGAAGGATGCACTCTTATGTCTTCTTTGGAAAGTCTTCCCCTTGAATCTTTCAATATACATTTGTTGTGTTTCCACAAGGGAAGGCATACTCCCAAACAATTGCGTGGCTCTAAACCTCAGGCTCATTTTCCTTTGGTTTTGGTTCCCCAACCAATCCACTTATTCCTGAAAAGAAAAACAAATCGCATGTGAAGGGTACTCCTGATCCATTGGAGTAATGTGCATCCCATGCTTCTGCAAAGGCAGCACAAGTGAGCTCTGAGTGGAATGCATCAAAAACTCAACAAAAATGAGGATTGAACTGATCTAAGGCAATATTAGACTCTAAAGGATTCAAAGGTTTATTTCCTTGATAGAGAGTTTTATAAATTCCTTTAGGCTGAAAGTTACTTCTTAGGGGAAAAGATTGTTGATTCCTTCCCAATTGAATTGTTTTGTTTTGCATGGCATGTTGGCATTGTATCAATTCTTTCATAGATGCCTGCTGGCCTTGCACGAGTTCTTTCATGGTCAATTGGAAATCCTTAAATCATTGTGTAATGAGAGAGAGTGGACCAATAGAAACATTTGAACTAGATGTCGAGGTTTTATCTTTAGTTTCAATATTTTTCAGTAGACTTAATTTGGATTCGGAAGTTGTCATCTCTGGTCTATTGGATAAGGCCCAGTTGAATATTTGTAGCTATGGTCGGTCTTCATAATTGGTACTTTAGCCCTCCAAACATATGTAATACATGTTCTTCATGTCAACTTTAAAAGAGAGAAAATTTTGAATTTTTGCCTCCAACTATAAGGTCGGTCCCAATCTGCTCATGTCGGCTCAGCCCAATAGTCACACCGTTTGGGGCACTTTTGTTCACTATAAATAGGCCAGTCATCCTCTCCATTTGGCGCAAATTTTCAGATCACATTAGACATCTTCTGAGGCAGAATTTCAGGCCAATTTGAGGGAGAGTAAGAGAACGAATCTGAGGAAACTTCTAAGGCATGAGAGGAGGACAAATTCTCTGAGGCAGGAGGCCAAAATTTCAGGAGAGTGAATTTTATCTTTATTTGATCATTGGCCAGTTTGATTTGATTTAATTTGACAGGAAAATTTCAGTTTGTATCTTTGTTGAACTTAATGATTTCTCTAAGGAAAAGGTTGCTGGGTTTTTCCCCATGTGTTTGTTGTTATGAATAAAATATTATAAAAATAATAATAATAATGATTAATTAACTAATAATTAGTAATAAAGGGGCATGTCTCTAAGGACATGACCATTTGTGAAGAGGTCCCTGCTTAGGTATATCAGCAGAGGGCCCTCAACCTCGTTGTAATCATCTCATCAATTCTTTTATATAATATTCAATATACAATAACTTGTCCTACAATGGATGTCTTTGTATTCTGAAGATTATTGTTGTGTATATGAACTGTGTTCCTTATATTGGTATTAGAGCATACCACTCAAGTATATGAATTTTGTTCCTTACATTGGTATAAGAGCATTCCTCTGAGTAGACAAACTTTGTTCGTTACATTGGTATCAGAGTCGTTCAATCCGTCGTTCAACAACTGCACAGAGCTAGTTTGATTTGGCCTTTGGCCATCAACATTGCATCAACGTTGTTGTTGTGCAATTTAAGTGTTTCGCTACACAGTGTTGGAGTTTCTCCATTCTCCTATTAGGCCTTTGGCCATTAATATCTATATATATAGATAATAAAAAAGAGCAAGAAGAAAAGTTCTCATATAAAAAGAAATATATATATATATATATATATATGATTAAAAAAAAATAGTATATATATAAAAAAAGAGTTAACACATATATTTACCGAAAAAAAAAGGACTTATATGAAAAATTAATATAGGAAAAAAAAATCATAATGAATGCTAAGTGGATTATTCAAAAATCATGAAAAATTAGTTAGTTACAACTACCTCTCATGGAAATGGTCATAGATGAATGACTTACCTATCGGAGTTGAATCCCAAAAAACGATATCTAACATAATGCACTACGAAAATCCCTCAATACATAAAAGTTATTATTATTAAAAAAAAATACTTAAAAAAATGAGTATATATATTAAAAACATAAATAAATAAATAGAAGTAAAAAAAAAGCGCAATAAATATTTACCTCCATACGCAAACGTCCAGTCGAATCACCCGTAGCTATTTTTTCCGATGTCGTCGCACGCTCGAGCGAACGCAGCCCAGGGACACCAGACACCAGTTGTCCGACCATACTTACCCACAGTCTATGTCACACGATTCGGGATCGAATTCGAGTTCGGCAATGATTAAGTTCGATTCAAATTCGAATTTTTCGTTGAGGTTCACATGAGGTTCGGCATTAAGTTCGACAATATATATATAATAAATCTAAATCAATCAATAAAGTTATATGAATAGCAATGAGAACGCATGAGTCACAAATCACAACCACTATTCACTTCACCCTCCGAGAGGCAGGGACAAGCAGCGTCTAGAAATTGAATTCAGGGAATTGCAGAGAATACAACACTGAGCACAATAGAGCGAGTACACTCAAGCTGAAGTTGGCTTGTGAAAATCTATCGACAACCATGGTAAATAAAGACAAACCAGTGGCTACTGCAGCAAATTAATTGGCGGGAAGCAGAACAAGAGAAAACCATGTGCTGCCCATGGTTTTTCTCATAAACCTTAAAGCAACTGACAAAAACTGCCCGAACTCTATCCTCAAACCCCAATTTTTTTTTTTTTTAAATTATAAAATTTGTCTTCAGGTTCGTCTTTAGGCTCGCCTTCAAGTTCGAATTTGTTCAAATTCGGCGAACCGTGTGACATAGCCCACAGTTGCCACTACCCAACCTGATGAGTCGCCGCTCCCATCACCATTGCTGCAGTCTACACCCAAAAAACACCGACACAGTCATCCATCCGATTTTCAGCAATCATTTGGGTGTTTCCCCTACAACCGACATAGCCAACATAGTTGTCGCCACTCTCCTTTCCGCTAAGGCTACCTATTCTCTAGCCACCATATCTTCCAGATGGCCTATCAATCGTTGTTCACCCTTTGCCACAACTCCAAACCACTGTTTCACGTTCGTTGCCCAGATTATCATGCTCTGTGGCTGAGACATCCTACCCTTCTACCTTCTCCACACAGTCGCCACTACAAATATTCTTTGGGCCTGTAAACTGCTCTATCGCCTGGCTACACGCAACCCTCACTCCTCTGCCAACCCTGCTTTGCTGTTGTACAAATTTTGTCTGTTGCATCAGGTCCGTCGCACCCGCCATCTGCACCACAGCTACTGACCAACCACCATATGTCACCACAACCTATCGCTTGCTATTGTCAGCATCTAAGCCGTCGCCATCCAATCCAGTCTAAATCATCGTAGCTAACCATCACAACACCATTGCAGTGTTAATTGACCTCCTGTGCCGCCACTTTAGCTCGACAAACCACCACCTTCATACCAGTCACTAAGTACTATACCCTCGAATTTTGTTCTTCGTACACACTATTCATCATACAGTCAACGTTCAACCAGTTTTCATCGCTACTAGCTCTGCTCGATGTCATACATGATACAACTATTGCCATAAAGTCCCATTACCACATTGTTCATTGCTAGGATATCACAAGTACATTGTGTGCTGTTAATTTTCTAATAGTGTTTAAGGCTCTATTGTAGAAAGGATTGTAAGCATTGGTAATATTGGATATTGGTTTAGTTGCTACATTGTTGCATAACAAGAGATCTAACATTGTGTTTTTTTGTGAGTTTCATAATCTCCAAAGTTACAAATTTGCACATAATAAGCTCACTCACACAAGCACTTAAAATCTCAAGAGATCTAATACCTTGATGAATGAATAATATTGCTTATGTTGGAGTTATTGCATATTGATATCTCTTTCTCTCTCATAATTAGCATTAAAGACCTAGTTACATAAAATTGGCATTATGATATCTTATTGACATAACTTGGAAAATTGCTAATTGTCTAAAAGCACTAATCATCTAATTGCATATCTCTTAAGCAATCTTTCATTGGAATCCTATTCACTATTGCAATTGTCTCTAAAGGAACCTTGGTTAATTGATTCTAAGCAACATTGTGGAAAAGTGCTCTAATCTCTTTTTCTTGCCATCATTATCATTATTGTTTCATGGTTAATATCTATTGGTGAATGATAATTCTATCTTGGGCATATTGTTGATTTGTTGTTAAGAGCATTTGTCTTGTTTCTTGAGCAATTATCTCTTTGTTAAATTGGATACATCGTTTTGAGCACTATTGAAATTGAACATTTCGTCTTGTGTTTAAGATTGTCTTTCATTTATTGTTAAGTACTCTTTGTCATAAGTTAATCGTAACCAAGTACTTAAGATCATAATCAATCTTAACTCGAGCACTCGAATCAATTTGCATTTGCATCCTAGGCCTAGATTTGCATTAATTAACTTACCTCCAAGCATAAGCTTGGTTGATATAAAGATAGGAACACCCTTCATCTCTTAGCTTGCGAATGCTAGAGTCTCTCTAGTGGTTAAAACAATGACCTTGCAGTCGTCAGAGCCACAGTCTCTGCAACATCGGAGGCACCATGTATGTTAGATTTCAGGGGAGGTATCGTTAACCAAGACTTTGCTTACTTCGCCTTGACTTCTCTCTACAACCTACTTTTGAGACTAGCCTCAAAATAGATAAGGATTTAGGGATACACTTAGCTAGGCATATAATTAAAATAAATCAAGATTCTTTGCATCTCACCCAGATCATAGGCTTTGAATCTCATCTAGGATAGCCAAGCATTCCTCAAGCAGCAGTTGTTCATTCGGTCACCTGGTGTTTAATCGATCTAAAGCAAGTAGTTGACTTCACAAGGAATTGGTCTCATTAATTATTTCATCTAATCCTTTAACTTGCTAAAATCAACCAAGTCGCTAGGCCATTCAATCATGTCTCCCGGACTTGTTGGTTGCCAACGAGTCCTGCACTTTCACATTTCATAGGGACTACCTCCCATAGTTTGTTGTTGTGAGACATCTAGAACGGAGAGGTCAGGGATCAAAGTGACGCCCCCCGACCTGAATCGTCGCACTGTGCCTGTACAATCTGAGCGACAACACCTCATTATCTTTCGTCTTCATCATTTTACTTAAATTTTTAACATTACCATGAAATGACTCAGGATGTTTGAGAGTGGTTTCAACCTCAATGGATTTCATATGGAGAAACTAGAATTTTAGGTCTCACACAAAATCTAGCAAACTTAGTTTTCAGGATTTCAGGATTTGGAAAATTGTGATGTTTCCATTTGATTTTGTCATGCGTGAAGGTATAAGATTAGCATTTGGTCAAGAGCATGAAGCCCTTTAAGTACCTTGATGTTGGTGGCATTGATTGTTGAAAGTTGTTGATGTTGGTGGTATTGATTGTTGAACTCCTCTACCATGGCTTTAACAAAAATGCACCCTTCACTAGAAGGAAAACAATTTGTGAGGCATGCTAAGTTTTTTCTACCATATTATAAGGTTGAGGAGATGAACCCTTTACTCAAACCAAAATCATTGGTTAGGTATGTTAAACTTTTTCAATTTCTACCATATTATAAGGATGAGCAATCCAAGTCTAAAGACTTTGAGCTAGATGATGTTTATGTAGCTCTTCTTGATGATCCCATTTCTAATGGTGCTAAATAAATGATGAGTTTTATGAGCGATCATGTTGATCAGTGATTTGTAATTTTGATGTCTAGTTATGTTGCTATTACTACTACTGAGTTTGCAGAGGAGTCTGAGGAGTCCTCAGACTCTGAGCCAAATGATGTTTATATAGTTCCTGTTGGTGATCCGGTGTCTAGTAGTGGTGATGAGTTTGATCATGATAAGAAGTTATCATGTTGATCACTGATATGTAGACTTGTAGTAGGCCAGTGGCCCCATAGCTTGTATCATTTCTTTTGAACTCTAGAGGACATTTAGAGCCTCATTGATTGTGTATTTTGTTTCTGATTGTAGAAATTTCTGAATCTTAATTCTTATGCAGAAATTATTTCTGTTAACCCGGTTAAGCTTTTCCTACTTATACAAGTTATCAAATGAATAAATTCAAATTAACATCAAAGCAAAACACATAACAGATCTCTACCAATTCATATCTAAAATAAGCACATGCACACATAGACAAAGTGACACAGTAATTTCTGGACAAACTATCCCCAGAAAAACCCAATGTGGGAAAACCGGTCTCTGGCTGCTGGAGGGCTCTATTATTAAGAATATTTTTTAATACACAACTCTGGGTTCCAGATCTAAAAAACCCTACAGAGAAAACTCTAGATCTGCAGCACCTGGCTGATCTAAGAACAATAATACTAACTGATCCACACCCTCAAACGGGATTTACAGAACTCAGCCAGATCTAGGCCTAGAAACCCTAGATCTGCCCCTGAAAGACACTGCGTCAGCCTTTGAAGGCCTCCAAATGCTCAGCGCTGCCACTGGAAGGGATTGCGTTACCCCAGACTGGGTGACGCAATCACTACGCTACTCCTAAGGGTCTCTGCGTAACCCCTAAAGGGCTTCCTGAAAAATCACACTGTCCTTGCTGCTACTGTTGTTGTCGTCTGCTGCTGCTGCTGCTGCCGTCTGTTGTTGCTGTCGTCTGCTGCTACTACTGCTACCTTCCTCTGCGCTGTCTTTCCTGATCTCCTCTGTCTATTGTGTATTCTAGACCCTAGGATCAGATCATCCCCTTGGTCTAAATTCCCCTCTCTACAACTAAAATACTTCTGAGAATTCTTAGCAACCCGCCCTAGAATCTCAGCTTAGCTTTAGTACTCTGCCTCTATGTATCTTACAAATGACCCCAAGCCATGATTAGATCAAGGACCCTGATCAGATCTTTAATCAATGGCTAAGATTAAAAGAAAGCTTGATTCGTGTGACTTAATACAATTTCATCACATGTTTAATTAAATTCACTTTAATTATTTTATTTTCCTAAGCTTTAACTTAGGAAATACATTAAAATAGTTAATTAATTTAATATCTCCTAAACCAGATGAAATTTCCCAAATCCATTTCTGGGTCTTGTAGATCAAGTGAACTCCAGTCCTTCCTCAAAATTTGGGACCTACAACACAACTGATGCTACCCAAAATACACAAAATCTCAACACTCCCTCTTAGCATCAAGGGTGTGCTCTAGCAATACATCACACTTATGCATTACATGATTTTGGGCACTGGTTCTATGCTGCTGACGCTTGGCCTCCTGCCACTCAACTCTGCACTGTTGTTGCCACTCTGTACTGCTGCCCATGACTCTGCAATTGCCACTGCAACCATTGTACTGCAGCTCCCTCTCAATGTGCTACATCTGTGTCGCTCATAGCACAGCCACTACTTATCTGTTGCATTGCAACTTCAGTTATTGAGAGTAACAACTGAATCTCCTGCCCAATATTTGACAGACAAGTCAGATGGGTTGCATCTCCATCACTGAAGCTCCATAGGCTACAGATCTGTGCTGGCATCTAAAGAACGATGCACAGCTACAGCTCTGCTAGCGTAATCAAACTCCCTCTGCACTACTGAAGTCACATCAGCTCCTTGTGTTGAAATCTATCATGCTGCTCTTGCACTGCATTGTCCCTCTGAAGCTCTCTGCGTTCCTGCAGCTCTGCACTGCGTAAGCAGTATTGCACTGCGCTGCTGAAGTCACATCAGCCTCTGCGCTACTACTGCTTTTACGTTGTCGCTGCTATGCTCTGCGTTGCTCCTCCCAGCCTCCAGATCTGCCTCTGTGTAATATCCCCAACGGGAAATAGACAGTAATACACAGCAAAACAAACATGCAGCTATATAGAACAAAATGCTGGAACTAGAATATGGAACAAGTACACATGAAATACCAGAACGCTAAGCCATTTTATTAATCTGAGAATACATATATGGGTACAAGAGATAATCAGAATGAGTGCACCTATCCTTGCACTAGGCAAGTGAAGAACCCTCTCAGAATAGGAAATGGCTACAATAGAGACTGCGTCCTAGCTGCTGGAGAAAACTGTCGTAGAAAGCTGCTGCTGCAATGTACAGGAACTAGGGGCTGATCCCCTCACCGAAAGGAGTTGAAAATCGGAAGGCTGTCTGTACTCACCACTCCGGACAAAACCCAGAAACCATGAAGCAAATGCACCACCTCCGAAAATCCACCAATGAAGCCCTCCTCAGTGAAAACGCTGTCTCTCCCAGGCACAGCGCAGAAGCTCAAGAAAGACGCTGGGAAAGGGCCACAAATCCTCCTGCAACCTCTCCGGCTGAATCACAATCTCTCCAAGGCTGAAATACGCTGAGGCTACCACAAAATCACCCACAGCAATGCTGCACAAACACCAACTGCGTCCTCCCTCCTGAAACTGCGTCCTCCCTCCTGGACTGCGCAATCACTCTATGAGGCCAGCTCCTCTGCAAAACGTCCACCAAAATCTCCTGCAAATCAACTGCTGAAACTGAAGGAATACCTTGCCCGAGCAGGCACTCGAAGTCCCCCGGGGCCAAGGGCGAGATTTCCGACCGGAGACACTCAGTTCGCACTAAACAGTGCTGCAGACCGACTAAACAACCGGCGTGCTGAAGTAGACAGAAGTCTAGCTCTCAATATCATCAACATATCAATAATGCCAAATGGAGTGAAACCCCCACCTTTTATAGTGCTAGCTCCCTCAAAACCCTAACTGCGTCCTTAAGTTCCTCCTTGACCTGCGCAGTTACCTTAGGAGCCTACGTGAGGCCTCTCTCATGTGTGTGTGGACCCCCAAGGCTTTCCCCTTTAAGTTACAACGTTCATCTACTAGGAAGCACTTTATTTTATTAAAGTGAGTTGATCCCCTCTTTCTCACTTTATTTATTAATTTAACTATAGGCGGCAAAACTATACAAAAATGAAATATTCCAATTAGCGGTGCTAATTAGGAATATTACACTCTGCCTCTGCTTCATCTGTGATCTATGCACCGAATGCTCCACTTGTCTCGCTATTGTCTTAAGGTTGTCGTAGCTCGCTTGTTGATCCAAGAGATGAGCTGCTCAAGGATCCCGCCTCTACTTCCATGTAGCTCCTCTACATGTCCATGTCACCCCACCTCTGTGGTTCATGAGCGCTCATGGCTACATCATCTCTGGACCCATCATCTGCCACTGCTGCTTTGGAAGAAGATGCTTCCTTGTCCTTCTTCTTTTCTGGACAATGGCTGGCAAAATGTCCCATTTCGCCACACTAGAAGCACTTGATCTTAGAAAGATCTTTCTTCTTCTTCGGTCGCATCTTCCTCCTCTTCCTTCTTAACCTTGCTCAACGCAGCGTTGTGCTGCTTCTTGGTGAACCTTTGTAGTTCTTATTGCCGCAAGATTGACCACAAGTTGTCCCAATCTGGGAGGTCCGCTCTGCTCAAGATACTTTGGACAAAGGTTTCCCACTCATCCGTGACTGCATTGAGGGTTGTCCTGACTATCACTGCATCATCTACAGTTGCACCCGTTGCAGTCAGCTGATCCCTGATTGACTACAATCTGAAGGGAAATGATCGATGTCTTCTCCCTTGGTCATCATGAATGACCTCATTTGGGCCTCCAACAGCATCTTTCTTTGGACTGATTTTCCCTCATATAGGGAAGTCAAGGCCTTCCACATCTCATTAGTTTTCTTCTTCTTAGCTATGTGTGGTACAATATGGTCCTTGATACTGTCCATTATCAGTCGCTTGGCATGCCCAACAGCTTCTCTATGCTTCCGTAGGAGATCCACAACTGTCAGTGTGGCCAGGGTCTGCTCTGCATGGTTTCTTAGACCATATGCCTCAAGGACAATCAGGATCCTAGCTTTCCATACCGAAAAGTTTGAGAGGCCCTCTAGCCTATCTTGATCACGCAGTCCATGAGGAGCCATATGCTCAGAATGTGTCGGAGCTCCTCTTCTCTATTCTAGAGATCTTGGATCTAGGGTCCTTTTCGAACTGGGAACCCTCTGCTCCCTCTGACACTTCATTTTCCTCCTTGGAATTCTACCAAATCAACTATGATTCATCTTCTTCTTTGATCTTCTGACCAAACTGCAAGTTTCCTTTGGCAAGAAACTCTCTGAGAAACTGATCTCTTCCCAAACTGTCACTTGTGCTAAGGTTAAAAATCTGAAAACTTCAAAAGTTTAACCCCACCAACTCTTTTGAATTTCTACAACTTTTTTGCAGACTTTTTCTGGATTTGACAGATTCAGATCTGAATCACACTGGCTGGCTTCAGACCCAACCAGCGTTGTTTCTGAGCTGCCTATGCGCAGTAATTGGGTGGGCTTGCTAGGACACAGCGTTGGACAACGTCACCCTTCCCTCTGCATGAATCTCCTCCTGAAAATTGCGTTGTCCCTTCAGATCTGCTTTTCTGTTGCCTTTCCAGCTACTTTCTGCAGCTAGATCCTTCAGATGCTTCAACTGGTGACCCTTCTAGATCTACAATTGCTCTGATACCATGTAGAAATTTCTAAATCTTAATTCTTCCGCAGAAATTATTTCTGTTAACCCGGTTAAGCTTCTCCTACTTATACAAGTTATCAAATGAATAAATTCAAATTAACATCAAAGAAAAACACATAACAGATCTCTACCAATTCAGATCTAGAATAAGCACATGCACACATAGACAAAGTGACACAGTTATTTCTGGACAAACTGTCCCCGGAAAAACCCAATGTGGGAAAACTTGTCTCTGGCTGCTAGAGGGGGCTCTATTATTAAGAATATTTCTGAATACACAACTCTGAGTTCCAGATCTGGAAAACCCTACAGAGAAAACTCTAGATCTGCAGCACCTAGCTAATCTAAGACCAACAATACTGACTGATCCACACCCACAAACAAGATTTATAGAACTCGGCCAGATCTAGGCCTAGAAACCCCAGATCTGCCCCTGAAAGACACTGCGTCAACCTTTGAAGGCCTCCAAATGCTCAACGCTGCCACTGGAAGGGACTGCATTACCCCAGACTCGGTGACTTAATCACTACGCTACCCCTAAGGGTCTCTGCGTAACCCCTGAAGGGCTTCCTAAAAAATCACGATGTCCTTGTTGTTGTTGTTGCTGTCGTCTGCTGCTATTGCTGTTGCCTTCCTCTGCACTGTATTTCCTGATCTCTTCTCTTTCTCTTGTGTATTCTAGACCCCGGGATCAAATCATACCCTTGGTCTAAAATCCCCTCTCTGCAACTGAAAAACTTTTGAGAATTCTTAGCAACCCCACCCTAGAATCTCAGCTTAGCTTCAGAGCTCTGCCTTTGTGTGTCTTACAAATGACCCCAAGCCTTTCCTTTATACTTTTCTCGTTGACAAATCAACAGCCATGATCAGATCTTAAATCAATGGTAAGATTAAAAGAAAGCTTGATCCGTGTGACTTAAGACAATTTCATCACATGTTTAATTAAATTCACTTTAATTATTTTATTTTCCTAAGTTTTAACTTAGGAAATACATTAAAATAATTAATTAATTTAATATCTCCTAGACCAGATGAAATTTCCCAAATCCATTTCTAGGTCTTGTAGATCAGGTGAACTCTAGTCCTTCCTCAAAATTTGGGACCTAGAGCACAACTGATGCTACCCCAAATACACAAAATCTCAACACTGATATGTATTGCACTCGGTGCCATTTGATATATTCATGGTTTTAAATCTTAAAAATATTTTTTTTATTACAAGTTTATTATTTCATGTATTTTTTTAAAGATCGGTTCATTGAGATCTGACCAGTCCCGGTTTGAACAGTTATGGTTTGAAGTCTGGTTTGATCGGTGGACCGGTCCGGTCACCAGTTCAGGGTTCGAATACTATGCTGCAGGCTATAACACTAAAAGGCTGGACCCTTTTCATCTAACTACCACACATTTGGGAAGACCTGTAATGAACAATAGTTCATCTATGGGAAACTGTCCAACAGAAGAAGGATAAACAATTGAAAGCTATGTAGGATATTAAAATATATAATTGATCATGAATAAGTGAATGATTACAATAGTTTGTGACCTTGTGTATACAAAATCACTGAATGGTTACACGTGAATAGACATGTTTTCTAGGCATGTGCTTTTTTAATATTATTATTATATGCACTTCATGTTTGTTACATTGTCTTCTCCTTCAAGGATGCTTCACCCTCGAAGCATAATCTGGAACAGCTACATCTTACTTCTTTGGTCTAATGCTTTTTAATTTTTACCTGATATTGTAATGGCTGAAGAAACAAAACAAGTGATCTTCAGCATTTAAGAGAGTTGTTGCATTGTATATGAATCAATTCTTTCTAGGTTGATCTCATTGGCACCTTTTGTTGGCTGGTAGTTTGGATGGAACATTTTGTCTTGTGCTTCCAAGTAAGGCATTGATTTCGTCCCCACTCTATCATGGAATTTTAATTCTTTTGAATGTATGAAGAATGTTTAAATTCATATTTATTTTGGCCTTCGTCACAGTGACATATGATTTGGATTATAATAAGGCATCCTTCTATCTCATGTCTTGATTTGAGTGTTAAAAAATTCATCATTTTTCACCTAGTCATTTATCGGATGATAACTGTCCAACATAAGTGTAATTCTGATTTATGATTTTGATTCGATCTGTATTGGTTCCTTTCTCCATCATCTAGATTTTTAAATCTGATGACTTCTTTATTTCAACCAGACCAGTCCCTGTTTCTTTATTGATAAATGAATCCTTATTAGCTAGTTGCTCTATTTTTCCCTGCTCTGTCTCAATCTTGTTCTTCAACTTCTTAATTTGTTTAAGCAAGCTTGGATTATGATTCCTTAAGTAGGAATTTTCATCATCTTGCTAAGTTAACTCGTTGAATTTCTTCTTGAGAACTTGGATTTATTGTTGTCGTACTCAATCATTTTGTTTCTATTTTTCTGCCTTGCATTTTAAACACTAAATTTCATCATTGAGACCCTTGTTATATTCTCTACATTTTTGTATCTTGCTTGTTAGTTCTTTGCAATGGTTTCATAAATATTTTTTACTAACTCTGAGGATGATGATTGATCCCTTCATTGCTTCAACTATTAATGTGACACTTGATACGTGATACTCTCCTTCATTAATAATAACCCCTTGCTAAGTGACTCTATCAAACTTCATCGTTGGCTTAAAAACAAAGTTTGGACGAAGATTTTAAAGGACCAATGGGAAGTTGGTACTCTTAACTTCTCCTATTATTACTGATCCAATTAATTTATCATATTTTAACTTGAGACTTGATACACTCATACACCTTGACTTAGCCATCTCCACTTGACTTTTTAATTTACAGAAAGTGCCTTTATAATTAGATTTGATTTGGAAAAAGGGATATTGCGATAAATATTTTTGATCTTCCATGAAAAAAAAACCCATATATATATATGATATTTCAATGTAGAAATCAAAATACAGTTTGACTTAGCTTTTCAGCTCAGAACACAATCATGACTATGATGACTGTCCAGGCTTTCAGAAACAACAAAAACTGTCGAACTGATTTCTTTCTAGATATCATATATATACAGTCCGCCTTACAGCCTAGAGCCAACTGAATTATTTTGATAATGTTCAACTTCTCAAACTTCAAACACCACAATTTGCTAATCTCTCAGTGGTGGAACCTCTGTAATTCAAATACCATGATTTGTCAATCTCCTCTATGCATATGCATCTACCATCATGTCCTCTGTTAAATGGGTAATGGTGGTGACAAACTGGAAAGGATAGCACTTCACATCACTACATGCACAGCCAGTAACTAAGGATACTGATAACATAGCTTGACACCCTCAATTAGACTCCACTGGCAATTTCAAAAGCAGCTCGAATGCAATGCTATATTTTTGTATTTATACCTATTATCCAAAAAATTGACAGATGTTTTTCCTAATAAAAAACAGTTATTTATATACGGGGATTATTATGGTTGAAAGGTTTCAGTGATGGCCTCCGCAAAGATTTATGTTTCTTTCACAGTAAAGTCCAAATAACAATTCCAGCAGTCCTCTATTCACAAGTCATTTGGTTCATTCACCATTAAAATTGTTAACTTGTTTCCAATGGAATGTTCTTCTTTGGATTCTTCCACGGATTCTTCCACAATGCTTCTTGAGAGTATGGCCAATGATGATAATTGAAATTGGTGAAATTACCAAAGGTCATGCTGTTGTCAAAGACAAGATCATAGAAGCTATGAAAAATAGTGACCCAAGAGTGTCCCCACCATATTGGCCCAAGTTGGACTCTAGAACCAATGTAATGAACAATAGTTCATTTATTAAAAAATACCCAACATAAGGAGGATAAATGGTTGAAATCCATATGGACAGAGAATTATATAATTGATCAGGAATACGTGAATGATTACAATAAGATGTGACATTGTGTATAAATATAGAGTTTCTTCCTGCAGATCAGCAAAAGTTCCAACCTCAAACAAGCAACCATATTAATTTTGGAATCTGAAACAAGCTAATAACATGGTTGTTAAAACTGAAATAAGTTGAAAGCATGGTTCAAAGATAGTACCCCATTTTGGTGTCACTAGCATGAGATTGACCATGCATATATATTTAGGTTACGTTTGAATGTATTTGAATAGTTGGGAGTTGAATTGCACTGGACCTGTTACCACAAAATCTAGCAGGCCTTGAAGAGAGAAGCCCTACAAGACAAAAAGCTAGACAAAGTGCTAACAATAGGGTAGAGGCCCAATGTCACCTCAGCCAAAACCCCCTACTATTTACGGATTTTCACTGATGTAAGGAGTCCTGGTAAGAATGAGATCACTTGAAAATTGAAATGTATACGCAATGAATAAGGTGCACAATGATCTCACTAGGACTCATTCAAAAAGAAACACAATCAAAGCTCAAGACTTCACAAGAAGCAACTCACTCTTTATGAAAAGACTTAGAAAGGAGGTTTCAAGACCTAGGGTTTGATGTTTTTAGGCAATGAACGAAGTTCATGTTGAGAAATCAAGGGCAGCTAGATTAGGGTGATTTCCCTTACTTTGATTACTGTTTGTGATGTTCTTTTACTTAAACTTGATGTACTTGTATTAGCTTCTTCTTCACTTGATTATTAGGCCGACTTCATCACTTTAGGTCTATTACCCACCACTTCCTAGGTGATATCCCTAGGAGAAATTTTTCTCCCCGATGGATTTCAGCCAACAACCCCTTGCAGCATCCTATTAGCTTGTTGTGCCATTTCTCTGCCACCTGAGTTAGCCATGTGGTCCCTCACTCATCTGCATTGATCGTATGTTTGAAGATGGGTCTCCTGAATCTAAAGGTATGTCTTGTCATTTGGTAATTGAGTATTGGGTTTACTTACCATGGATACTTGTAGCCATGGATTGATAGGGGGATTTGGCGGAAAGAGTGGGCTTAGTCTGTGCTCCTGTCCCCATGATCTATTTTGGGTGCTACCCTTGCATCTTAGTCCTATGGGATCTCCTTTATTGACCATTTGGTTCTAGGGTGGTATTACTTGGGAAACCTCGACTTTGGGTGCGTGGTCCCGCTCCTTTATCCGCATGTATTACTTCCCCTCCACTCATTATACTCCCATTCATCATTTTTCCTACCTAGGTCTACATAACCCCCATGGGTCCACATAGGGTCAGCCTCCCTATCCCCTTGCCCCCACCTTGTGTCGGGCTTGGAATGTTGCCTAGAGGTTGAAGCAGCTAAAAGAAAAAGAAAAAGCATAATTGGCCACACTTAACAGGAAATTGTACCATAAAATGCAAAAGATGGTTGGGACAAAAATAATTAGCATGTGGGCAAAAGCCAATGCATGAGCTTTGTCCCTTACCCATGGCCATCACCCTGGTTCCATAGGCCCTAGATGAGCCTCCTTTGTCATACAGGAACCCATGATTGTCCCAACCCCCTGGAGGGCAATGAACCGCACTACCTTAAAAAGGGTAATCATTGTCATATCTGACTCATCATGCTCTTATCCTTGAGCCCCAAGCAGTTAATTAAAGAAAATTCATAAAAGGAAAAAGGCATATAAAGAAGGGTGGAAAAATCAAGGTCGAGAAACCCCATGTACCACGATTGCTCTCTCCTACACTGTATACACCTTGGTGTGGGATTCCCCTTATCTAGCAATCCTTATGCCCCGACATGTGGCCTAGGTTTTCCCCTCTCATTCCCTATTATGTTTCACTTATTTATCACTTGCCACCCCCATTCAAAGGATATACCTTGGACCTAATATCCCCTTTAAGGGGTGAAACCACTTAATAAGTTAGATGGCTAACCCCCTTTGGAGTATGGAGACACTAGCACATGCCAAAGCCCACTACAGAAGGGCATGCCATTGTGAAGTGTCCACTTTTTTATCCATGGTTTGTAAACTCTTTTACACGATTATTTTAATGACTAGTTGTACTGGAAGCCTAGGGCACTGTAATATTCCTAATGGAAATTTTCAATGATAAACAAGCAAAACATAGCCAAAACACACACAGCAAAATAAACACAGAATTTAGACAACCATTGAGCCTTAGACAACCATTGAGCCACAAAAACCGCGCTGAGCCATTTTATTAATGATGAGGAATGTGTACAAATTGAGGTGTTGGAATGAGTGCACCTATGCTTGCTCAAGGCAAGCTAGAGAAGGCCTCCAAAAGTACTATTGAACTCCCTCAATTATGTTCTTTGCGTGGCTGTAACTCTGCGTTGTCACTGACCAGAAATATTGTTGCTACTCCGGTTGATCTGCTATTTGGGCCTGTTATGCTACTCAGAAAATTTCGGGATTTGAACCACGAACTATCCTCGAGAAACCCACAAAAACCGTAAAAGGGTTCGCCCAAAGCTTGACCCCGGAAATTGGCCCTCTTGGGCTTAGCTCTCTAAACAGTCGAGCAATTCGGCCCTTCTGATAAAACTATTGTTGGATGCCACCGAAATGCTTGGGAAATCCCTATTAGAAAGCTCCAAGCCTTCCCACCAACACTCCTACAAAAACTCCGCTCACTCCCCAACTCTCGGAGTGACTCCCTCAAGGGACTGCGCCGTTGATGAAGGGACTGCGCTATAGAAGAGGCTCTTTGTTGAACTGGTAAAGCTATGGTGAAGCACCTTCCTTGGGCTAGCACTCGAAGTCCACCAAAGCAAAGGCTAGGATCTCCGCTTGAAGACACTCGTGTGCTGAACAGCACAAGCACACTTGGCTCACTACTCAAGCGTGCTCTGTCAAAAGACAATTTCTAAATAGATGATTGAATGCATACCAAGAATGAGACTCATGCTTCCCATTTATCCAAGGCTGCCCAACGTTCTGTCGGGCCCCACCTCGTGCTTCTAGCCTCCAGTACACACCAATGACTGCGCTGCCTCCATGTGTGCCGCAATTTATCCTCATTGGTGTGAAAATTTCTGAGCACAGAAATCCTACTGCTAAATATTGATTTACTTCTCCTACTTGTTTTATTATGCACAAGTTATTTAACTAAAAGTATTCAGAAAAACATCAAAGTAAACACAACTAGCAGCCTACACAAATA
This sequence comes from Pinus albicaulis, assembly GCA_034641835.2. Taxonomy (NCBI): domain Eukaryota; kingdom Viridiplantae; phylum Streptophyta; class Pinopsida; order Pinales; family Pinaceae; genus Pinus; species Pinus albicaulis. Next base: position 1,773,617,789 of record CM076580.1, read on the forward strand.
CAAATCATTTATTGAACATCACGCACATATGACAAAGGACACGGATTTTTCGGACAAATGTCCCCGAAAAAACCCAATGCGGGAAAACCAGTGCAGCAAATCTGAGGGTTTATTATTATTAAATAGTAGTATTCTGAGTACATTTAGGGTGCAATAAACCGGCTCACCCAACAGAGAAAAGCTCGGCTACAAAGACAAATGTGAGTTTTATCTCACTCTCGCAAGTCCTGGCTGATCCGAATGATCCACTGGTGAAAACCCAGCTAGCTCTACGCAGTCTCTACGATGCCATTGCGTAAGTCTGCGTCGCCCAGGCTAAGGGACTGCGTCACCCTAACTCTGCGCTGATCAGCTTCTCACAGATCCGGTTTTAGCCCTGTTGGCTTAGAAACCCTTGCCTCCAGTGAATTTCGGACTTTTCCTTGGAGGCTCTGTGTTGCCCCCGCATGAGCCCTGCATGGGCCTGCATCACACTCTCTAGGGACTACGTCACACCCTCTGATGGTTGCACTTCCCTGCGTCTCCGCTGCCCTTGCTCTACGTTGTACTCTTGGTCCTCCGACCAATAACTGCATCTGCCCCTCACTGCTTCTCTAAATCACTCAGATTTGATCTTCATCCGAGCCGCACTGCTCTGTCAGAAGAATTCGATCTCTTAGATTCACTGTGTGTATCCTCCAACTAACCCAAGCCCTTCCTTTATACTTTTCTCGTTGATAAATAAACGACCGTGATCTAATCTCTGATCAACAGCTAAGATGAAAAGAAGCTTGATCCACGTCACTTAGAATGCTCTCATCACATGTGTAAACTAATACACTTTAATTTTTTAATTTCCCTAAGTTAGACTTAGGGTCCCCATTAAAAAATTTAATTATTTGAATAACTTGTACATGAGATGGAATTTCTCCAAACGCTTTCTGGGTCTTGGAGATCTCATGTGTTCCAGCCCCTCCACAAAGTTTCGGAGCTAGAGCACATCTGATGCTACCCCAAAAATCTCAACACTCCCTCTTAGCGAGGAGTGTGCTCTAGCAATAATTCCCCACTGAAGTATCACCCTGATCTCTGGCATCGGTCTTCGCGCTGTTGATGCTTCGCCTGTTGCCCTTCATCCACTGTACTGCTGCCCATGTCACTACCACATCTGTACTGCAACTCCCTCTCAAATTGCTGCATCATGCTGCATGTAGCACTATCACTGCTAATTGTTGCACTGCAACTCAGTTGTTAAGAAGTAAGCACCTGAAGGACCATCACCCAATCCCTGACAGACAAGTCAGTTGGGCTGCATCTCATCACTGAAGCACCCTCTGTTGTTGCTTTGCGCTGTCTACTACACTGCACTACGTAAGCACTGCCTCTGCGCTACTGAAATCCCATCAGCCTCTGCGTTGTTTCTTCCACACTGTTGTTGCCTCTCCTCTGCGCTGCTCCAGACTTTAGCATCCCAGCATTGCCTCCGCTTCTCCATGATCTTCGACACCCACTGCTCCAGTCATCCTGCTACTGTCTTAAGGCTCCCGTAGCTCGTATGTGATACAAGAGTTTGGGCACCTCAAGGATCCTGCCACCACCATCTGTGGTTGCTCTACAAATCTATATCGCCTCACCTCTTCTCACGAGGCACATGAGCACTCATGCCCACATCATCCTCACTACCACTGTCCCCCCTAGATGTTGCTACCTTGGAAGCTAAAGCTTCCTTGTCCTTCCTCTTAGGACAAGTGTTGATGAAGTGTCCAAGTTCACCACATATGAAGCACCGCACCTTGGATAGGTCCTTCTTCTTCTTCCACTACTACCATTGTCCTTTAGATGCTAAGGTTGCATATTCCTCCTCCTCCTTCACCTTGACACCTCCGTTGGTGAATTCCCTCTTGGTCACCCTCCGGATCTCCTCCTGTCGAAGGATAGCCCACACATCACCCCAATTTGGGAATTGTGCTCTGCCCAAGATGCTTTGGACAAAGGTCTCCCACTCATCGGTGACTACATCCAGTCCTCACCATGAGCCCATCATCCAAATTTTCCCCCAAGGCAATCAGCTGATCTCAGATAGTCTGCAATCTGAAGAGGAAAGGATCGATCTCCTCTCCCTGGTGCATCCAGAACATCCGCATTTGGTTCTCTAGAAGCATCTTCTATTGGACAAAGCTTCCTTGATATATGTTGATTTTTGTAGCATCGGAAAGTGTTCCAAGTGTCAAAATTTGTGAGGAGGCTTGGACATCAGTATTCCAAAGAACCCAAAAACCGTTTGTGGAAATTCCACTCAGTTCATGTTTTATTAAAATAATTAATTATTTTAATGGAGACCATAAGTCTAGACTTAGGGAAATTAAAAAATTAATGGGTATTAATAAGACAGAGTATGAATCTTCTAAAGAATGAAGATCAAGTCAAGTTTTAATCTTAGCCATCGATTAGACTTCTAATCTGGGTTGTTGATTCATCAATGAGAAGATTATAAAAGAAGGCCTAAGGGTCATTTGGAAAGTAAGCCAGGCACACAATCAGTAACCCGAAGGAGATCGATTCTGAAGGAATAGAATTCGATTTCAAAGGGAGAGTTTGCAGGGCAGAGTTGCAGAAGCAGAAGGATATGAGGGAGTTAGCAGCGACCGAGGAGGAGAGAGGGACGCAGAGGGCCATATAAAGCAGTGTGGTGTACCCACGCAGAGTGATGCAGTCCAGCGCAGAGAAGCACCCAGAGTGACGCAGAGGGAGACATTGGGTCTTCTAAGTGTCAAAAAATCTTCGGAAGGAACCGAGGAATTTGTTTCAGGTGCTTTCTAAAAGAATCTACTAGTTTATTCCTTGTAAAAAATTCATTGCTAAAGAATAATATATAAACCCTCATCTGATTCACCGGTTTTTCCACATTGGATTTTTCTGAGGACAGTTGTCCAAAAATAAGTGTGTACATGTGATTGTTTCTTATGCTTATGTTTCTTACTGTTCCTTTCTCTGCATATACATTACTGAATGTTGCAGTAATATTTATTTCAAAATTTACTGAAAGAATTTTGTAAATAACTTATCGAAGTAATAAGTAGGAGAAATAAATCTATCACTGCAGAAATATATTTCTGGATTGAAAATTTCACATGGTATCAGAGCCAGAGATGAGTAACAGGAGCAAAGAACCGGCAAGTGAACGTAAATCTAACGTTGTTGCGGCAGCTTGAAAGGGTTCACGTAGTTCTCCAGAGAAAAAGGGAAGCATGGAAGAACAGATGGATCACGATGTTTCTGTTCTGGCATCCAGATTGGAAGAAGAATTTGCTTGTTTGTCAAGCACTGCTTCTCCTGAAGTCTAGTACATTAACAGTGGGGAATCTGCTCATATGACATGACTGAGGGATTATTTCTCAAACTACCAAGAAGAGCAGAGAACTTTAAAATCACCATGGGTAATAAAGCAAAATGTACCCCTATTGGAAGAGGTACCGTAGTATTTCAAACGGACGCTGGAAATAAGCTTCGGGCCACTAATGTACTGCATGTATCTGGTTTGGGGATGAACTTACTCTCGGTGTCCCAACTTCAAAACAAAGGCTATGACGTTTACTTCATTGGCAATGGAGTATATGTCAAACACCCAAGTTGGAAGAAGAAAGCACAAATCGGAGTCAAGAGCAATAAACTATATAAGTTACAGCTCAAATCCCCAATGGCACAGATAGGCAGCACTGATGAGAAGGACTTGAATGAACTATGGCACAAGAGAATGGGGCATTTGCATCATGGGGTGTTAAGGATTGTTATGAATATAATTCATAACGAATATAATAAATATAATTATTAATAGTCAAATAAGGATTATGTTAGTCATTAAGTTAGTAAAAGGACATGCCCATTCATGAAAGGCCACCTGCGTAGGTATATAAGCAGGGCCTCATTGTAACATTTTATCATCATCTTTTATACATTTTATATATAATATATTATTATTACAATACCTCTTGTGTATTTCACAATTAAGTCAACAAGCCTACAACCTTGTTGCTCCATTTGGTATCAGAGCAGCGATCTTCTCGCCTAAAAGGAAGGCACCTACACCATTGTTGGCTACCTTCAGCTATTACATGTGGTGCCTCGAAATGGCTACCGCTCGATGTCTTCATCAATGACGATGGACGATTTCAACATAAAGTTGATCGAACTTGAGAGTAAGATCAATAATAATTCCAATAAATTCACTAAAAGATTAACCAATCTTGAGGATAAGGTTACAAGAAATTCTGACAACATTAAAAGACTTCAAGACACAACAGATCGGATAGAAAGACAAATTTGGCTAAACCATAGAGAGGCCACAGACAATCATAACAAAGCAATGCATAAGATAAACGCCATTTTGGACAAGTTTAATCTGACACAAAAACCAATATTCTCGAATATTGAACATAATCAACAGAACAATTCAGCTGATTCAGAGAATTCAGATGATAATCATGAAAAATCACTACATTCTGAAGAAAATCAAGTTACGGAAATCCCAAATTATGAGAATGAAGGAGATCTTAAAAATAAAGATAAGCTTGCTAGTCAGGAAACTGTTGAAGAAACAGAAGAAGATGACGTTGATCTTGATAGGTATGAAGATAGTGACGCTGATGAAATAAAAACCCCTCAAGGAAACAAGAATGAAACTGAAAATCAAAGTGGATATATGTTAACTGAAGGGGAAGAAGTTCTTCACCAAAATAACATTGACATTCCAAGCATTCCTCAAACGAAACAACCACCTAAAGAGGTGACAGATCGTGTACCCGCAGAGCAGTTTGTGGTAGGGAATAAAGCAGCAAAATTTAATTACAACACTAAAGGCAGTCTAGGGTATCATCCTTTTGTTAAGGATTTATATACAGCGCCAACTTTTATTGAGATCAGCTCACATAAAATGGCACAAGCGATACAATATGTATTGTATAATGAGATCAGAGACAGACTTATTAAGAAAGGTGACATCAAATACAATGATGTAGACCGCTGGAGCGACGAGTGGTCTTTAATTATGACACACAGTATTCAACTAGTGATTTACCAGAAGTTACGAGTGATACACCGCCTAATTGGTATTCAGCGCGACAAATTCACAGCAAAGGTAAATGTTACAGGGGATCTAGAAATCCCTGTTCCATATGCTTTCAGCGTACAGCAACTAGGCCATATGAGAATAGAGGACCTCCAAAAAGAGATGTTTGTAGTACCAATATTTGCGGACGAAGTAAGTTACTTTGGCACGAGTCCAGCAAGCAGTTGGAGTCACGCCAAACACAATCGAGTTGTCGCATGACTTAAAGAGATTGCTATCGCCTGCACGGCGGTAGACATGAAGAAAGCAAAAGGTTCAACATGGTCAATCGATATTATTACAAGAAGGTCCGGGGATAGGACATATACCCAACTTGTAAAGCTTTTAATTATTGATGAGATTCATCTTTTACAGGATACTAGAAGATCAGTGCTGAAAGGCATTGTGTCCAGGACAGTTAGGCAAATCGAGACTACTCGGGAAATGATTTGATTGGTGGGATTGTCTGTAACACTTCCAAACTATGAGGATGTTGCCCTGTTTTTGAGGGTGAAGTCAGATGGGCTATTCTATTTTGATAACAGTTACAGGCCTTGCCCGTTGGCTCAGCAATATATTGGGATCACTGTCAAGAAGCCACTCCAGAGGTTTCAGTTGATGAATGATGTGTGTTACGAAAAGGTGATGATGGTTGCTGGCAAGCATCAAATTTTGGTTTTTGTGCATTCCAGAAAAGAAATAGCAAAGACAGCTCGTGCTATAATAGATGCAGTGCTTGCAAATGACACACTTGGACGCTTTCTGAAGGAAGACAGTGCTAGCCGGGAGATTCTCCAAACAAAGACCGAATCCTTGTTGCTATCTGTGCATGGATTCAACAGGCCCTTGGGAGCACTGGCAAGGGATTTTAAAGCCCAAGGCATCAAAAAATGGCACGGTATAAATGAGAGGCAGAAAACCCGAAATTTATGCAGAGAGATAGATAAATGGGAGATTGATTTTAAAGTGGAGGCTAGTAGGAATTCTAATGCGTTGGAAACACTGACATTGAACATTTACGGCCCTTCCCGAAAACAATGGATTATCGCAACCATAGGTAGAACCATATGTTTGCTCAACATAACTAAAGACCAAATACGTTATCTGATAAAACCTAGTGACCTGTCAGAGTGCACTCAATTTCTCAGAATATTGCTTCAAAAATTGGATATGAAATCCAGCCTCCTATCAACTTTGTTGCTCAAGAGGTTGGACAAGTACATCTCGCAGGCCAATATCATAGGAAGGAATTCCCTTACCGAAATTGTAAAGTTGGCCTACTTGCATGGGTTGAAGAAAACTAAGAAGATGATTCAACGTTTTATTGTTGGTAGTGATCGAAACAATGAATTATTTAATAGGGCCTTGAAACAACCATATGCCGTGAATACAGGCGTGGCTCATGAGTTTTCGAGAGATATCACTATTATTAATGATCAAAAGACTGTTATTATGGCCAACCGACAGCAAGTTATGGATCTTGGTGGCGTGACTGATACAACACAGCCCGCTCGGCACCATCCGCAACCTGCTGGCCTATTACCTCGACGCCCCGATGATGCTGCAGGGCCGCACGATTCCACAAGCAGTGGTAGGACAAAACGATGTTTAATTAAAATGACATGGTTTTTTTCCTCGATGACGTATGGTCAACAATCAAAATTGGTAACAGTGTAACGTTACGAGGTTAAGGATCAATCGAAACGGTGTAACGGTGGGTTTTAATTTATGAGGGTTGACCCGAACGGTGTAACGACTTGTGTGTTGTTCGATCGATATACATAACCAAGTTTAAAGTTATTAAAATTTATATAAATTACAATTATATATTATATATAATTTGTAATTATATAATTTAAAAATAATAATAATAATAAATAAATAAATAAAAATCTATATATATATAAACAGAAGAAGAAGGAATTATGAGGGCATATAGCTTTGAGGACAAAGCTTTTAAGGAAAAAGGGATAAGCCCTAATTACAAGGAGTATGAGGACGAATTATACATTCAAGATGACAACACAAAGTGAAGAAAGTTGGAAAGCAATTAAGGCAAAGAAAAATTATCCATAAAACTTTGAGGACAAAGTTTCTGAAGAGAAGGGCAATGTTATGAATATAATTCATAACGAATATAATAAATATAATTATTAATAGTCAAATAAGGATTATGTAAGTAGTCATTGAGTTAGTAAAAGGGCATGTCTAATAGACATGCCCATTCATGAAAGGCCACCTGCGTAGGTATATAAGCAGGGCCTCATTGTAACATTTTATCATCATCTTTTATACATTTTATACATAATATATTATTATTACAATACCTCTTGTGTATTTCACAATCAAGTCAACAAGCCTACAGCTTTGTTGCTCCAAGGATTCTCAAGAAAATTGCGACAGGAGTTCCAGAACTGAGCACCAAGCGAGATGATGTCTGCGTACTGGGAAAGTATGCCAAGGCAGTATATCATAGAAGGGGCAATAGGGTCGATAGTGTGTTGGGCTTAATATACTCGGACATCTGCGGACCAATGTCCAGTAGAGCTCTTAGTGGTGCCGAATATTTCGCCACCTTTATTGATCATCATTCCGGGAAGACCTAGATCTACTTTCTGAAGAACATGGACAAAATCTTCAATCATTTCAAAGAGTTTAAAGCTCTGGTAGAAAATCTGACAAGAAATCGGATCAAGGAATTACGATCAGACAATGGTGGAAAGTACATTGATAGATACTTCACAGGGTTCTGCGCAAGGGAAGTCATCAGAAGAGAGTGGACCGCTCCATATAATCTGGAGCAGAATGGTGTGGCAGAGAGAAAGAATAGATCTATTATCGAGGCTACAAGGGCAATGTTGTATGATCAAGACATGCCCAAATTCTTGTGGGCTGAAGCTTGTAATACAGTGGTCTACGTTCAGAGCAGGATTCCTCACAACGCATTGGGTAAGATCACTCCAGAAAGTGTCTTCACTAGCAGCAAGCCTGAAGTGAGCGACTTCAAGATCTTTGGCAGTGCAGCATATTGTCATGTGCCCGAAGAAAAGAGGAAGACGTTGGATATGACTGCGGAAAAAGGATATCTGGTAGGATATAGCGAAAATGCAAAGGCTTACTGCATTTACATTCTAGAGAGCAGGAAAGTTGTAGTGCAGAGGGATGTGAAATTCATAGAGGAAAGGGCCTTCATGAAATCCCGGGCGATGCCTTCTGCTACGTAGTCTGAGGAGGATCCGTTGGTCCAACCACAACGACCTACGGAGGGTAATACAAGTTTCTCTCCAAGGCATGGGGATCCAAGGGATACTTCTCCCGAGGACTTGCAGGAAGGAGAGCAGGTAGATCCACCCACATCCACCCACTACCAGTGGTAGAACGAGCAGGGAATTACAACAAATTCTGAGGGACGCAGAAGATTTTATCGGAGCCCCCCTAAATGAGAAGAGGCAGAGGCAACGCAGGCAGCCAAAAAGGTACCAAGCTTTGGTAGCGCAGGTTGGGGAACCTTCTAGTTTTCGGGCAGCAGCTTAGCACCAAGTGTGGGTAGATGCGATGGTGGAAGAATACAGTTCCATCATGACGAATGATGTTTGGGAAATGGTTCCTAGACCTCAAGACAGATCAGTTGTAGGTTCACGGTGGATCTACAAGATCAAATATGTTGCAGGTGGCAGCATCAAGAAATTTAAAGCTAGGTGTGTAGCTAAGGGGTATGCTCAGAAGGAAGGGATAGATTATGAAGAGACCTTCACCCCAGTAGCCCGATATACTTCCATTAGATCCGTGATATCCCTTGTTGCACAGATGGGATGGGAGATTCACCAGATGGACGTCAAGACTGCGTTCCTAAACAGGGTGATAGAAGAGGAAGTATACATTGAACAACCAGAGGGCTTCAAGACTAATGAGCAGAAGACTCATGTGTGCAGGCTTAAGAAAGCCTTGTATGGACTAAAGCAAGACCTTAGAGCTTGGTATGGTCGAATTGACAGCTACTTGCAGAAGATGGGGTTTGTCAAGAGTGACGCAAATCCCAATCTCTACTATCTAAGGGTAGGGAGTGAGCCTCTGATACTGGTTCTATATGTAAATGATCTATTTCTAATAGGATCATCGAGGCTCATCAAGGACTGCAAGGAGAATTTAGCTACAAAATTCGACATGAAGGAACTAGGGCTGATGCATTATTTTCTAGGGTTGGAAGTTTGGCAGCAGAAGGAGGAGATCTTCCTTGGCCAAGGAAGGTATACTACAGAAATTTTGAAGAGGCTTTAGATGGAGGACTGTAGACCCATGACTACTCCAATGATCACCAACTGGAAGAAAATCAACACGTCCGGAGATGATGAGGCTGATACTACCATGTATAGGCAACTCATACGATCTCTGATGTATCTGGTCAACACAAGGCCAGACATCTGTTATGCTGTCAATACCCTCAGTCAGATCATGGTGGAACCAAGGAGGGCTCATTAGGCAGCAGCCAAACATGTTCTCAGATATCTACAAGGAACAGTCAAGCTTGGACTAAAGTACACCCATTCCAATGAGATCAGGTTGAGTGGGTTCATCCACGCAGATTGGGCTGGGAGTACAGTAGATCAAAAAAGTACCAATGTGTACTGTTTCAGTATTGGATCAGGAACGACCTCCTGGTGTAGCAGGAAACAGAAATCCGTAGCGTTGAGCACAGCAGAGGCAGAATATAAGGCAGCTAGCACGGCTTCATGTGAGGCCATATGGCTTCGGAAACTTCTTGTGAACTTACTCTAGGAAAATATGGAAGTGACCAGCGTTTTATGTGATAATCAGAGTTGCATCAAGCTCTCTGAAAATCATGCGTTTCATGATAGGTCGAAGCACATTGACATCAGGTGTCACTTCATCAGAGACTATGTCCAACGAGGAGTTGTACAGTTGCAGTACACTCCAACAAGAGAACAAGTGGCAGATATCCTCACAAAGGCTCTGGTGAAGACAAAGTTTGTCTATTTCAAAGAAAAGACAGGGATAATCAATAGAAATTCATAGCGCTAAGCTCAGCAAAGGTAGAATATATGGCAGCTAGCACGGCCTCGTGTAAGGCCATATGGCTTCGGAAACTGCTTGTGAACTTACTCTAGGAAAATAAGGAAGCGACCGGCATTCTATGTGATAATCATAGTTGCGTCAAGCTCTCTTAAAATCCTATGTTTCATGATAGGTCGAAGCACATTGACATCAGATGTCACTTCATCAGAGACTATGTCCAACGAGGAGTTGTACAGTTGCAGTACACTCCAACAGGAGAGCAAGTGGCAAATATCCTCACGAAGGCTCTGGGGAAGACAAAGTTTGTCTATTTCAAATAAAAGATGGGGATGATCAACAATCCATTTCAGTAGCAGGAATGGATAGGATCAGGATCCAAAGGGAGTAGCAATACAGATGAGGCAGTGACAGTGGCAGTGTCATGGGCAGCAATATAGAGGGTAGTAGCGCAGCAAATGAGGGGCAGCAACCAGAGATCAACAGCGCAGAGGATGCTTAAAAGCAGAGCAACATGCAGCAAGCATATTGCTACAACACTTTCCTCGCTACGAGGGAGTATTGATTTTGTGGCATCAAAAAATGTTTCAAGCCTCAAAATTTGTGAGGAGGCTTAGACATCAGTATTCCAAAGAACCCAGAAACCGCTTGTGGAAATTCCACTCGATTCATGTTTTATTAAAATAATTAATTAATTTTAATGTAGACCCAAAGTCTAAACTTAGGGAAATTAAATAATTAATGGGTATTAATCAGACAGAGTATGAATCTTCTAGAGAACGAAGATAAAGTCAAGTTTTAATCTTAGCCATTGATTAGACTTCTAATCTGGGTCATTGATTCATTAATGAGAAGATTATAAAAGGCTTGAGGGTCATTTCGAAAGTAAGTCGGGCACACACTCAGTAACCCAAAGGAGATCGATTATGAAGGAATAGAATTTGTTTTCAAAGGGAAAGTTGCAGGGCAGAGTTTCAGACGTAGAAGGAGAAGAGGGAGTCAGCAGTAACTGAGAAGGAAAGAGGGACGCAAAGGGCCACAGAGGGCAGCGTAGAGCTGCAGTGCAGTATACCCACGCAAAGTGACGCAGTCCAATGCAGGGACTGCGCAAAGAAGCACGTTGAGTGACGCAGAGGGAGATAGTGGGTCTTCCGAGTGTCAGAAAATCTTCGGAAGGAACCAGGGAATATGTCTCAGGTGTTTTCTAAAAGAATCTGCCAGTTTATTCCTTCTAAAGAAATCATTGCTGAAGAATAATATATAAACCCTCATCTGTTGCACCAGTTTTCCCACATTGGGTTTTTCTGGGGACAATTGTCCAAAAATAAGTTTGTACATGTGATTGCTTCTTATGCTTATGTTCCTTACTGTTCCTTTCTCTGCATATACATTAGTGAATGCTACAATAGTATTTATTTCGAAATTTACTAAAAGAATTCTGTAAATAACTTATCGAAGTAATAAGTAGGAGAAATAAATCTATCACTGCAGAAATATATTTCTGGATTGAAAATTTCACAATAGAGCATTGTCAAAGCTATCCATACCTCATTTGTCGTCTTCTTCTCGGTAATGTGTGGGACCACGTGATCCTTCAGTCCATCAATGATCAAGCGCTTAGCCCGCACCTAATTTTCGTTGAACTTCTTCGAAGCATCCGCATCGGTCGGCACGGCTAGGACATTTTCAGCGTGGTCTCTAATATCGTACTCCTCCAGGACTCTTAGGATTTTGGCTTTTCTAGATCGCAAAGTTGGACACACCATCCAACCTATCTTGATCTATCAATCCGTACAGGGCCATCTCTGCTCAAACAGTCGAAACAGGTACTCTTCTCCCTTCTACTGCTGCTGCACTCAAGAGAAGACTAGATTTGGGTTTCTTGGCGCTAGAAACCCTCTAGAGATACTGCTCCCTCTAACAATTGATTTCCCTCTGGAAATCCTACCCCAATTTTACTAAATCAGCCCTCTACGATCACCTTCCTGATCGAATCTCAGACTTCTTGGAAAAAGTCTGTTGAGGAACTGTTTCCCCTCACTTTATCACCTCTACTAGGCACTGTTCTACGCCGACAGAACCGATGCCTCGGCAACAACTTTTGAAGATCAGAAGTTGCACTTCTAGCCCTGCAAACTGCACAGCGTCTCTCCAACTCAGACTGTGTCACCCTTTAGGGCCTGCGTCAGCCCAGCGTGAACCTGACAGGCACCTACAACATTTAGAGAAAGTTCTTACTGTATTGGAAGAGCATCAATTCTATGCCAAGAAGTCCAAATGCACTTTTGGGAAAGAAGATGTAGAATATCTCGGACATATAATATCCAAGGAAGGAGTAAAAGAGGATCCTAATAAGATCGAGGCTATAAGGGAATGGCACAAACCAATTAATATCTCCAAGCTAAGAGGATTCCTGGGATTGACCGGGTATTATCAAAGATTTATTAAAAACTATGTCTACATAACCGCACCCCTAACGAACCTTCTAAAGAAGAACTCATTTCGATGGAATGATGAAGCAGAAAAGTGTTTTGAAGACTTGAAGGAAGTTGTCTCGAAAGCCCCTGTATTGGCAACTCCAGACTTCTCAAAACCATTTGTAATTGAGTGTGATGCCTTAGGTTTTGGTATAGGAGTAGTATTAATGCAATATGGTCATCCAATAGCTTTTGAAAGCAAGAAACGCAATAAGCGAGAACATCTTAAATCTACATACAACAAAGAAATGCTCGCTATTATGCACACATTAGCCAAGTGGAGGCAATATCTTTTGGGAAGTAAGTTCTCCATACAGATAGACCATAACAGTCTCCAGCACCTCCTCCAACAAAAAACACTTTTTGAAGAACAACAAAAGTGGATTGAAAAAATTGTTGCTTTTGACATGGAGATATTACAGAAAAGGGGAAAAGACAATGTAGTGGCAGATGCTCTGTCTAGGAAAGACGAAGAACCATCATTACTTTCAGTTCCAGTTGTTGTTCCGGAGTGGCTTAATGAGATTCAAAGTGAATACACAAAAAATCCAGAAACAAGTGCCATAATCAATTACCTTCCTCAAATTTCAAAGTTTGAATGGAAGAACGATATTCTATGGACAAAGGAAGAATTTATCTGAATTCAAATAACAAGTTTAAAGACAAGATTCTCAAAGAGTCGCATGATTCGCTGTCATCCGGACATGTATGAATCTTTAAAACCTACTATAACACATGCTAATCATTCTTTTGGAAGGGAGTGAGTAATGATATCCAAAAACATGTAGTAGAATGCGATAAATGCCAGAGGAATAAAAATGAAAATATTATGACACCTGGACTACTTCATCCCTTAAACATCCCGAATCAAAAATGGGAGGAAATATCAATGGACTTTATTGAAGGGTTACATGTGTCTGATGGTAAGGATAAAATTCTTGTAGTAGTCGACAGACTCACCAAGTATGCTTACTTTATTGCAAAGAAGAAATCAAACTCAGTAAAACAAATCGCTGAGATATTTTGCAAAAATGTTTACAAATTACATGGATTTCCCAAGGTCATTATGAGCGATAGTTTCTTCAAACATATAGGAACCTAGCTCAATATGAGTTCAGCTTACCATCCTCAAACGGGTTGCCAAACAGAGGTTGTCAATAAATGTTTAGAAGCCTGCTTACGTTGTTATGCCACAGACAAACAAAATAAATGGGTTCAGTGGTTACATCTCGTTGAATGGTGGTACAATTCCACTTACAACACGACAGTGCTAATGACTCCATTCCAAGCTCTGTGCGGTTACGGACCTCCGAAATGGAAGGAATTTGCTATCATCGAGAAGAAGCTTCTAGATGTCAAAAACCAGTTAGAAGAAACTCAAAAAGTTGTCCAAACTCTTAAAGAAAATCTACATAATGCAAGAAATCATATGAAGCAGCGAGTTGATCGAAATAGAACGGAGAGGGAATTTCAAGTTGGAGAACGGGTATTTGTTAAAATTCAACCTTACAAGCAGTTATCCTTAAAAAAGAAGGGAAAAAACAAATTGGCACCAAAGTTTTATAGGCCATACCAGATCGACAAAAAGATCAACCAAGTAGCATAACGTTTAATCCTTCCTGATAAAAGTCGTGTTCACGACGTTTTCCATGTATCCTGCCTTAAAAAAGCACTTGGTGAACATCAATCAGCGCAAACAACACTTCTGACCTTAGATGACGAAGGAATGGTTATTCTAGAGTCAGAAGGTATCATCTCCATCAAGGAAAAGAAGCTGCGATCACGAGTTATGAAAGAATACCTGATCAAGTGGAATGACTTACCAGAAGAAGCTTCTTGGGAGACAGAAGCATTTAGTCAACAACACCTGACATTACGTATGCTTTGAGGACAAAGCATCTTTTCAAGGGGAAGGCAATGTTATATAAAATAAAATAAATTGTAATTAGTAAATAACTGAAGGGCATGATCAAATCATGCCCATTTACCAAAGGGCACCTAGGGTTGTATTTAAGCCAGGGCTTCCCACAATGTATTCATCCATTCAAGTTTATTAATAAAATATATACATTTGTTGTCTAATGTTAGGTTTATGCACTTCAGGGAATGTTGATAAGAGTAGCTCGAGCAAGTAGTTCTGCACAAGCCTAAGTGTCTAGGTATGTGTAAGTCACCTAATTGACCCTTAAGCTTAGCAATTACTTTAATTATTAATGTAATTGATTTTTATAAAACAAAGTGAGTTAATTTAATGAAATGCAAAAGTTTTTGCATTAGTGAATTAGATGAATCTTAATCATTGATCTAAACTTCTAAAGTGATGTAATCTCGACTGTCAATCACTTTGGAGATTAGAGTTGTGGATTCAGTCAATAACTCAAAGGCTAGGCTAAGGGAGCAGATATTATTGAGCACAAGACGCAGTGAAAGTGGGATCTCAATGACTGGGTGGAGAAGGGCTTTCATAGAAGCATGCAAGGTTCGAGGAAGAGTGCAAGGGGCAGCAGGAGGAGGATCCAAATCAGCTAGCGGATCGAAGGACAAATCAAAGATATGATTAGTTGGATTAATTTGAGGTTCTTGTTGTATTGGTGATTTTCCTCAAAGAGCCATTATCGCAGCAAGTGTGCCCTTGTATAATGTACACTTTAATTAATGAAACAGCAGAAAGGCAGAAATCTTATCTGTGCATGTGTTTGAGATTGGTGCATTGGTTTTTTGCTTCCGCTGTAATATTTTTAGTGTTAAAATCTCAGCGATGTTTTCTATTTCAGTAGATCTGATCCTCTAGGAAGTAATTTAACAAGGTTGCTGGGGTTAGAAATAAACAAGATCTATGTCAAATATTTCCTTCATGAAGCAAACAAGGCATTTCTAGTTGGGGCATCCAAAATAAATGGACAGAACTTCCCAATTCCCTATATACAGAGGAAAATATGTTTCTTTAATGTTTTACATCAAAATATTCATAACAATCGTGTTTTACAAACAAAAACAAAAAAAAACATATCCAAAAAAGATCAATTAGATGGACAATACATTTCCAAAAAAGATCAATTAGAAGGACAATACATTTTCAAGAAAGATCAATTATGCAGCATATAGAATCCCAACTCTTGAAATCACCTTGAAAATCAAATTAAAATTCCCTGAAGAATGCCTATTGAATTATTCCCTCAGTTCAATGTAGTGAATTGAAATACAAAAGTGCTCGAAATTATCTTATTGGAAGATATCAGTAAGAATACTGCTTTGAAAATATGAGAGATCAAAAATTTTACCTCATATGTCCGGGCAGTCGGATTTCTATCCATTAAGCTACATTTCAATCGTTCACTATGACGTTTGCCATTTTGATGTCCAACCCCTCTTGCCTCCGAACATTGGGCCTGATTATCCTTATCATTGTCAGTCTTCTGTAATAAATTGATGTCAACTTCATTGGTTGAATTTTCTAATTGTTCATTTCCATCTAACGGAGCAGCAGAAGGTACACTTTCTTTCATGGACACCTGACCTTCAGCAACTCGCAATGCATCAGGCAATGGATCCTCAACCCGTGAATTCAATTCTAAAATACTTTTTCTAAGACAATCTTGTGTTTTGATAAAGTCAGGAGTTAATTTATTCTCAGATGGATGTGTTCTCCTCGATGAAAGCATCCTCTGATCATTCACAACATCAGTTTTTGATCTTCCACTATCCTGAGCAGCTGTCACTGTCGCTCCCTTTTGGATTATGCCATCTGGACTGGAAATTTCATTTTCTTCTAAATTGATGAAAGTATGTGGAAAATCTGGACTCTTTCTATCAGATAAGGGTTCACCATTCCAAACATCAACTAATTCTGTTGTTCTCGAGGAACAAATTTGGTTCTTTTTTGCGTTAGAATCCATTTCCCTCCTTTCCTTGTTCACGCCAGCCACTGCACTGGAATGCAGATCTGCAGGATTTAATTAAACAAAAATATAAATACTATCTTTTCCATGCAAACAGCATGATGAAAATTAGACATGTGCATGGCCAATAATATTTTAAAGTATGACTATTTTTAGAAATACAGACAAACGCCATCAGGAACTTGTCCTGCAAATAAAAATTAACATCGTCACCCTGAAAGGGCTCCACAACCAGTTTTGAGTATCATGGGTTATTAAAAAAGTTATAAGTTAAAAATCGAAATAAACCCATGTTTTGTCTGTCTAGCTGTATAAGACTGTTTCTATCTTTGCAGATAATTTAGAGCATTCAACAGGAGTAGACCAATCATCAGAGTTTTCACAACAAAGCAGCAAGCTTTTGAGAAACACACTAGCTATATATCAATGCTCCATAGAGATGAATCTGAATACCATAACTATCAAGAATGGTAACTTTAGTTTAAAACTGAGTGAGATTGTAAAGACCAGAACTTTTAGAGAATCAGATTTTTTTTAACATTGTTAAAGCTAGTTACACTGATGGGGGAACTTGGAGTGATGCTAATGCAGAGAAACCTCTCAGAAAATGCAACAAGCCAGAAACGATTTACAGAAAGTTTCTGGTGTTTCAGGCCAGTTCTTAGTTCCTCTCCCCTAGATAGAAAATTTGATCCATCTCACTAGGAAGATAGAACCAAAATATCCTTACATCACCAAAACCTAAGAAACAGCATAATCCCTCAGGGCCTGCGCATCCATATCTTGCACGTCAGATACTGAACATGTCTCAGAGTCTCAGACATGCATTTGACATGTCTGGCATGTGCCTTAGCAGTGTCCCTACATGTCAGACTACAATGCATGGGGAAAATATGGGAATTTTCACACATCAAAGAAGAGCACACTTTAGCAGTCCAGCACAAAGACAATGTTGTATCTCACTCCAAACTCCATCATATTTACAGGATGAGAGAAAAGTGGTTGAAAAGGAAAAACAAAAGTGTGTTGATTCTTGTATCTCAGGCAGGTACTTCTGCACAGGCCTTGTGTCTAGGCATGCAGAAGTCATCTACATTCTCCTTAAAACACTTGCTCTAGTGTAAGCAAGTTGCTAATGTAACTTAGGAAAAAACATATATTAATATGTTGGCTTATTGCGCTGATAGAAACTTAGGAAAAGTAAAGTAATTTACTTTAGTAAGTTTTAATCTTAGTCATTGACACAAACAAGCGAGATCTAATCTCGGTCATCAATCACTTTGAGATTAGGGTTAGGATTAGGGTTTTGGCTCAACGTAAGTTATAAAGGCAAGGATAGGGAGAGGGGGAAAGACACAATATACAGCAGCACTAGCCTCAAGAGGGGGAGTGTGATACTCCAGAGTGTTGGGTCCAAGGGAGTGCAGAGAGGTTGGAGATCCACATCTGTAAAGAAGATCGAGCACAGATCTAAGGCAGATATGTTGGATCAAATACAGGTTTATCTTATATTATGTATTTTGTCAATTAGGCCATTATCCTAGTACAGGGGCCCAAGTAGGTTCTAAATCATTGTTAATGATGAACAGATTTGATTAGGCAAAAATTTGTTTGTGTCAATGTGATTGAGATTGTTGTTTAAATTTGTTTCCATTGAGTTTGTTAGGAACCTAGCAGTGTGTTTATTCAGTAAGCTCTATGTTAGGAATTAAATATCAGGTGTTGGTTTTTGAAAACTAACATGGTATCAAAGCTAAAACTCTGAAGAAAAACGATCTCAGAATCACAAAAGTCAGATTCATACAGGATCATCAGGGCGGGACTTGGCCGCGATCATGTGAGGCGAAATTTTTAAAGGTAAACTGAGAGTTGAAGAGATTTTGTTGCGGCAAGCAGGGCCAATTTTTTTCAAGTCATTTAAAAGAAAAAAGAAAAAGTCGACAACCTGAGTGGGTTGTCACACCCACTTGGCCATCAGGGCCAACTGCAGGGGGCAGAGCTGTCACACAGGGTTGTCGGGAGGAGTGGACGACTAGCCACTGGAAAGACTCAGTCAACGGCCAACCACCCACCAACAGAAATAGGTTGAGCCGACAGCTCTAACAACAACCGGCAGTGGAAAGTTGCAGCCTCATATCGAAGATGTTGAGCTACGGTTGTGGAAGGAAGGCACAGCAAGGGACGTGGCTTGACGACTAGTGGTCAATAGCTGCCAGCCAACGACATGAAAGCACACGCTCCAGGCAACAAGCATAGCAGACGGTAACGGAGCACAAGTGGTTGGAAGGTGAGGACTGAAAGAGCACAGCAGTATAGAGGAGCCAACAGCAGTGTTAGCACAAGCCGCAGCAGCGAAGCAGCAGATGTAGAGTAGTATACCAAGGTGGCACGGTTGGCCAGGCAATGGGGAACCATCCAAATTTGTCATAGGAAACCAGTTGAGGGTGGCACCATCTGTTATGGTGCTACCAATCAAATGTACATGGAAGAGCCATTGAATCTATATGTGCATGGAGAGAGGGTCATTGTGGATGGAACGTGGTACATAGGGTTTGAGGTTGTGCAACCCACAAAACTACCAGCAGTTGGGGTTCATCGTACTAGACCGCAAATATGAGCACATAACAAGCTGGGACCTCTCGCAGACCTGGGCACACACGATGGTCATTCTCGGTGGATGGTTGTTGGATGGGCGTAGTCTTGTCGTTGGTACAAGGAGCACCTCAAGCTCATGGATGGCTAAGAGGCTAAGCTAGTGCGGTATTGGCTCTATGGTGCTCTCATTATAGCACAATGAGTATCACAACGACAACGCATTGACAGCATAAAGAAGGCACTCAACTTGTTGATGCAAAAATTGACAATGAGGTGCATGTTAGCATGTTAGTGTTGTTCATAATTATGGCGGAGCATGCATCCGAGGTCATCAACAGGTTGATGACTAGTGTTGAGCTTGACCTGAAAGTGCCAACCGAGCTAAAGAAACAGTTGGACAAGCAAGTCCTATTCGAAGCATTGGAGGGCAATGCAATGACACTGACAATAGGGTGTGAAGGGTTGAGCCGCTGACAATAAGTCAGCAGTTGCTAGGTAGCTCAGACAACCACCCAAGTTGATGGGTGCAATATTCAGGCTACAGAGGATCGTGCCATAGGCAACATCTCATGTTGGGCATGATCAAGTAGCTGCAGGATACAGTACATCAGCACAAGGGATGTACAATTGGTAGTAAGGCAGTGACAACAGGTAGCATAGTTGCAGTGACCAGATTTTTACAAGGTACAAAGGACAGTACCAACTTTGCCAGCAGGATTGGCGGTGGTCAACCCTCAGAGGGAGAGAGGGAAACCGTACCAATCAAGGGTATGGCAGTAGATTTAGTGGATGTCCCAAAGGACCGAGACTGATCCATGAGGAAAGATCTTTGCAGATCTATAAACTAGCAGGATTCTTGTGGGTCCTAGGACTTAGCACAGGGACACAAGCAGAGCAGTGACAGAGAACAAGGAGCAAGTAGCTCCAAAGGATGAGCCACTCAAAGAGCGTCAGCCTTCAAGTTCAAGAGAAGAGGAGAAGTCAACAGATTCCCCCAAGTTTGCCAAGCAGGTCTCTTGGTATGAGATTTTTCTTTCTGTGAAGAATACATATATATTTTGGTTGATATCTTTATCTTGTTATATTTGTCTGTATTCTTTTATGAACTAGAGGATTGCACTGAGAACAGCGTAGTGGTGTTGGTGGACTGTAGGTATTGAGACAGTTTCTCTACCAAGTTTAGGAAGCTTGTAGGTTGTTGTCGAGTTTAGGGTGGAACTTGTGTAGGTTGTTGAAGGCGTGGGTAGTAGTCGTGTAAGCCGAGTGTTGGTTCTTATCCTGGTTTCCTGCCCATTACATTGCTCAGTGTTGGTACCTAGATAAGCAAAGCTTGTGTAATCAGTATGTCATCATATGATTTTTCAGCTGAAGCAAAATCATCCAAATCTTCTCAGAAAAGTTGGTTTCATAAATTATTGGGAAAATAACCTCAAGAGCCCTTATATGATGATAGAATTATTAGTCAAGATTTTGAACCCAATCCAAACTGGTCCTTACCTTTATCACTTGCCTTTGTTTAAGTTTAAACCTGCTACTTTGATTCGTTACTGCTCTACGAATGTCCCAATTGACATGAACAATCCTATCTATCAGATTCCACTTCTTCATAAAGAAGATGTTGAATGGGGATTGTTGAATGGCTATAAATACATCCATCTGGGTCTTATCCAATTTGGGGTAAATCCTCTGGTCCGTCCCAGTTTAAATGTGTCTTGCCTAGCCTGTGTTATTGACTCTCGTCATAACCAATTCCAAGATGCACTTATTGGAGGATTTCAAGCTCCACTCTCAAATGGCCCAGTCTGGTCTTCATTAGTTCATGGCTATTGCATTGCTTTGACTGACCCTTACATAAATACTATTCTTCAAGCCTATTTACAGTTTTCTGGTTTTGATATGGTTGGTGGATCTGAGATTGCCGAACTCAGAACGACTGTGTGCTATCACTTTGTAAATACCACAATGCCCTCTACTAATCCAAAATTGACTCAAAGAGCTTTAAAAGAAGGTGTCATTGTTGGCCCAGGCAATGTAAACCCATTAGCCCTTGGTTTTGCTGCATTAACTTTGCCTGAGGAATGGTCTGCTGAGTACAAACCTCTTTCTGATCGGTATGGTTCCTCATCTCAGCAACCAACTAATCTTGAAATTGCACAGTCAAGTCATGGCACTGCCATTCGCCTTTCTCGCAGACCACAGTCAGTGCCATTCAAGTGTTTCTACTTCTCATCCTGTGTATGCTCTTCATGATCATCTCTGAAGACATAAAACTTCTCCTGTCTCTGAATGTAAATATTGTTCTGCTATACGGAGACCCTCTGTCCATACATCTTCTGCACCTGTTGTTAGTTATAAGAAGTTTGGATCTCCAGTTGTTGAGCAACACATTGATTGACCTGATTGTCTTGACATTGCTTCTCCTCGAGATATCAAGCAGTTCTGGTTGCCTCGCGATTCTTCGGAATCCTCTGTTGACAAACCCCTTCTCCCTGAACGTCGGTTGCACCCTGGCAATACTGTTCCTAAGTTCCGGGATGGTGCAGTAGTTGCTGATCTGGATTTCCTCCAGTATCGTAAGTCTGAGGATGCACGTGCAGAAGCAATGGTGAGATTACAAAACTATAACAATTACCAACTGACTTGTGTTGCCAAAACATTGATGATCTGCACCAATAAGTGTTGAAAGCTCATGCACATATTTCCAATCTTCATGATCGAGTTAATTCTATGCATTCTGATTGTTTTGAAAAATTGAGTATTATTTTAGAAGTTCTAAAGGATCTGAAAGAAATCTTAAAGATAGAAGAAGCTGAAATCAGTTCCCCGAAATCTTTAGATATTGAAGATTTCAGTAATCAGATTTTCCGACTTCAGTTCAGTAATGAGCCTTCTTCCCAAATTTCTTTGAAGATTGTAAATAATAGATTAAGTGAATATCAGTAAGCCATTAGTATGGCTAAAGACAAATTTGAATCTGTAATAAAGAAACTCTCTGAAGCAGAATCATCTGGGACTAAAAGGCCTAGAGAGTCTGAAGAACAGAAGCCCCGATACAAAGTGCTTGGGAAGCTTGGTGTAAAGCCAAGCATGATCATATAAAAGATGGACCAAGTTTTAGGAAATTTCATTCTGAAGATTGTCCCATTACCAATTTAGACTGTAAGTCTAGAACTGAAATAATGGATGCTGTCAATCTTTGGAATGCTTGGGCTCAAACACAGAAAGCTATTAATGATAGCAAATGGTCTGATCTTGCACTAAGGATTACTTGGGGTTTCCAAGGAAACTTGTTTATATGGTGGTCTAGATTGAAGGAAGCTGATAAGCTTAAGTTGATAAATGTTGAACGTCCTATTGTTGAACTTATTAGAATTGTCCTTCATGAATTTTATGGTGAAGTTAAAATTGATAGCCATCATTACTCTGATTTGTTTATGAGCCAACATCTTTGTAATATACGCCTGTTAGAAGAATACTTTTGTACTATGCGGAACTTGTTGTATAAATCCCATGATCTGCAGAACCCTGCATTTCTCTGCAAATATCTCTCCTCAATGCCTAGCCGAATCCCTGATCTTGTTCGCCAACATTTAGAATCTCAAGGTGTTGATATTGAGCAATTATCTTTAGCAGGTCTGCATACTCATATTCTAAATACACTCCAGCAAGCATGTCTGCAACAGAAAATGAAAAAGTCCGTCAAGAAACATCTAGGGTTTAATCCACATTTTTGTGATGCAAATGCTGAAACTTTTCATTTTGGTTGTGGATCCAAGAAGAAATTTGGAAAGAGAAGATCATGTACTGGTCATCATGGATGTGGTTGTAAGTATTTTCTTTTTGCTGTAGAGAAACATGTTACAGCTACCTCCTCTACTAGAGTCCCTCCTGCTCGTTTTTGCAGATCAACTATCTCTACAGCAAAAAGAAAATACTGGCAACAAAGCAAAAGACTTGGGAAACAGAAACATTTATGGTCAAAAGCTTTTACATTTTCTGATGATGATAATTTGGATGATGTTGAAAAGCCTACTCAGACAGAAAAAATAGAGATGCTTGAAAAAGAAGTAAAAGATGTAGCCTCTATTTCAAAGAAAAAAAACTTAATGAGAGAAATTCTTGCCTCTGTCAGAAATCATCAGCATGAAGTTGAAAAGAAGAAAACAGAAATAGAAAAACGAAAGCATGCTAAAACTGATGATTTCTTTAATGAATTTGTTGATATTTTTGAAGAGGAAAAACAGAACCAAAAAAGAGAAGAATCTGCTCTGGAATGTGTTCCTCATAGTCCTGTGATAAGAAGTTTTGAAGATAGAATTGTAATATCTGTTGATGTGAAGTTAAAAGGCTATAAGCAGTATTCTCTTGATGCACAAATTGACACTGGAGCGATGAACTCCTGTGCAAAATTTCGTGCAATTCCTGAATATTGTTGGCAGCCCACACAGTTGCAGTTTTGTGCAGTCAATAAGACCCCAATGACTATCAATGGGTTTTGTCCTGACTTTCCAATCAGCATTGAAGGCTTTCAAACAAGTGTAAATCTCTATAACTTTGATACCGGTTCAGATATTCTGTTAGGCCAAGATTTTGTTTGTAGGCATTTGCCTATGACTGTACATGCAGATTTTATCAGTTTGAATTCTTCTGGCACTATTGTAAATATTCCCGGTGAAACATATTATGTTTCTAGAGTTGTAGATATATAAACAGATATTGTAGATCTGTCCATACAGAAATTAGCAAAAATTCAAAAAATAATCAAGCATGCAGAAACTCATGGCCCTGATTATTTGAAGGATATCAGAAAGAAGTTAGAAGATGACTGTTCTGCGGAAAGTCCTGATGCCTTTTGGGTTCGTGAGAAATATTTTCGAGATCTAGCATAGAGAGAAGAATTCTCTGCAGTTGCCCAGAAAAGCT
The DNA here is from genome assembly GCA_034641835.2 of Pinus albicaulis. Lineage (NCBI taxonomy): Eukaryota > Viridiplantae > Streptophyta > Pinopsida > Pinales > Pinaceae > Pinus > Pinus albicaulis. The sequence continues at coordinate 1,773,641,797 of CM076580.1, forward strand.
CTGCAATTCAAATGTCTCCTGGTGAATTGGAATATTGTAAGAAGGAAATTGCAGAACTTCTTGAAAGAAAGCTGATTGAGCCAAGCCGTAGCCCTTGGGCTTGTCCTGCCTTCTATGTCAACAAACACTCAGAACAAAAGTGTGGAAAGCCGAGGATGGTGATCAACTACAAAGCTCTAAATGCAGCCCTCATGCCAATCAAGTATCCTCTTCTAAGGATGCTTTGTTCCAGAAAATCAAGAACAAGAATGTGTTTACTAAGCTTGATCTAGAAATTTATCTGGCAAATTGGCATAATCGCAAAGGATAGATACCAGCTTTATGGTTCCACATGGCCAATATCAATGGCGAGTTATGCCATTTGGTCTCAAGAATGTGCCATATGAATTTCAAAAGCGCATGGAAGATATATTTGGGCAATTTGATTTTGTAATCATCTATATTGAAGATTTGTTGATTTGTAGCTATGATATTAAACTATGTTGCACGGGTTCCCACACCCAGGGGTAGGGTTCCCGCACCTGCACCGGGTTCCCGTCCCCACGTACCGGGTGCTGAGACGGGTTCTTCTCAGAAGAACCCTGAAGAACCTAGTTCTTCAGAAGAACCCGGTTCTTCCAACACAAAATCAGGATGCTTTTGAAGAAGAACCCCGAAAATGGGTACTTTTAGGGTTCTTCGGGGTTCTTTTAGGGTTCTTTAGGGACGAAGAACCCCGAAAACGGGTGCTTTTCGGGTTCTTCGTGGCAAGTTAGGTTAAATTTTTTTTTTTTTTCTAAATTTTTTTAATTAAAATTTTTTTTTTTTATTAAAATTAAAATTAAATAATATTTTATTATTCAGACTACTAAAGTTAATGTGATTTTTTTTTTGTTAATTTTTAAAATTAAATAATGAAATTATGAACATTGAACATTGAAAACTTAAAATTTCAAATTTCAAATTAAAATTTAAAAGTTTAAAATTAAAACTTAAATTAAAATTTAAAAAACTAAAGTTAAAACTTAAAAATTAAAACATAAAAATTAAAATTAAAAACAAAGTTGCAGTGCATGACAGAAAAAGTTCTTAGTAAGGACAGGTCCTATTACGAGATACTAGATCAAGCTTATGGAAGATTGCATTTTACAAAGCAGGAATATCGAAGGAGCAGTGTCTGCTCCAAATGCAGTCCTGGCCACAAATGAATACAGTATTAAATAACGTTCACTATAACAGATTAGCTCTCGGTTTATGTGGTACAACAGATTTTTAAAGTGCTTATTTCAGAATAATTTAGATGGATGAAAATAATTAGTAACCAATTAATTTTGTCCTTACTACAATGTGCTCTATTGCGAACTTTAGTATCTGTGATTCTGTGTGCTAAATGGGCATAGCTTTTCCCCATAAACTCATTTTTTGTCGAATGATCTTTATCATTTTACGTAAACTTTTAGGATATAAAATATAAAAAATATAAAAATATAACTTAAATGGAAAACTTGAAAGATATAAAAAAACCACATATGTATGTGTTTAGTCAATTAGGGTTATCTTGGGTGGTTGGGTGAAATGGTTGTTATCTTCCCAACCCAGGTTCAAATCCTTGGATAATGCCTTGATAATTATTGTTGTAATGGCTCCGTGCTATGAATATTGTTATATTGGATTTGAGCCTTGTGAACTGTAAAGTGAGTTCACCTGTGAGCTGGCCTGATACCAAAAACCTGATTTTGCCTATTTGTGTATCAATGTATCATTATGTGAATGTTGATTCTTGAATCTTGAATGTTCAATGATGTGCATGTTTAAATCTTTGAAGTTTAAACTTTAATTTTTAAATCAAAAATATTTTATTTTTCTTGTTTTATACAAATTCACATATATAAATTATAAATTTATATAATATAATATATATACATACTATATAGTATATACCCCGATGCACCCACGCACCCTGTTTCAAAAAGTGTCGTCCCCGTCCCCGTCCCCATCCCCGTCCCCGCACCCACGTTTCCTGGCAACATAGATATTAAACAAAACAAGAAACATTTAGAACTAGTCTATCAGAAGATTTATGACCATGGACTAGTTCTCAGTAGATCAAAGATGGTCTTTGCACAAACAAAAATTGAATTTTTGTGTTTATTATTTTTGAAGGAAAGATAGAATTGCAGGAACATGTATTGAAGAATCTACAAGAATTTCCTGATGAAATTTTGGACAGAAAGCAATTACAGAGATTTCTAAGAAGCTTGAACTACATTCGGCAATTCTATGAAAACCAAGCAAAAGTCAGATTATTGCAGAAAAGGTTACAAGGAGAAGAATGGACCGCAAAAATGACAGCAATAGTCCAGGTAATTAAACAGAAAATTATGAATCTGCCTAAGCTAACCCTTCCTGTTGATGGGTTAAAATTTATTCTTGAAACAGATGCATCTAATGGTATTGCAACAACATTCTACCACAGAAGAGGTATGTTCATATGCCTCAGGATGTTTTACAGATATTGAAATCAAATATCCCTCTTCCCATAAAGAGATACTAGCAGTCAAAAATAGTATCAAGAAATATCGCCTATATTTAAAACCAGTGCACTTCACAGTTAGAGCAGATTTGAAGCACATGGGTGGTATGTTAAAGAACAATACAATCTAGATTGCTAGAACAAGGCAACAATCGTGTTCTCCATTGGAGCATATGGTTAGATGGGTATGATTTTGATATTGTCTTCAAAAAAGGAAGTGAAAACTACTTAGCAGATCTTCTGACAAGAGAAGCAGTAAGAGAAATTAAAGGGTTTGATTGTCCTATGCATGGTTGCTATAATTCAGACAATTATGCCATTAGTTCCACTTCTCAATTGCAATTTGTTCCATATTGTAAATATTGTTTCAGTGAATTAGAATATGATAAGCTTGTACATAAGATCAGAAGCTTGCTAGATAATTGTCATTAGAAAATTATCTGTGCCTTGGCAAATCGTGCATATAGTACTACCCCTCATATTTCTTATTTTGTAAATTCTGGGGTAATGTATCAAGGAGTCCTTAGTGATGATCGACAACTATATGTAGGGATCGACAATCCCAGGATCAGTTCTGATGACTTCTGCCATATCATGATGTTTGTTAGATCACAGACTATGGTATTAATTATATTTGAATGTGATGCAGTCTGTAATGTGGCCTGGTCACCTTACTTCAAAATCCTCCTCTCCAATTATTGTCCTAGAGAAGAAGATATGGAGTATATTTATGGCAATGATTTGGTTGATCATCTTCAGGGGGAATTACGAGAATTTGCTCATAGCCATGCTTGGTTTTGTTTCAAGCTTCATTGTCTATAGGTTGATGTTCACTTGGATCAATGGGATTATCCAGCCAAACCCTCATAAAAGCTCAATACATGGTACTATGGCCAGATTTGTGATAATGCTGATCTGGTTCCTGCTATGTTTGGTTCCCCTTTCTACATTAGCTTCTTTTCAATGCCCCCACATGTTGAGTACCATCGTACTCCTCCTGAACATCTGTATCACTTGCCCAGCGAATCCTCTGACAGCTCTTGATAGAAGCATGGTGGACCTTTCCCTCCTTGCATTTCCCAAAAGTGTGGTGAGCTGTCATATACAGTCTCTATTATTGTCCTTGTATAGATTCGTTCTGGTGGGCTTTCGATAAAGTCTCCACTATGTATTGTCATCTTTGCCGTATGACGGTTCTTGCAGGTTTTTCCATAAAAGCATCTGCTGTGTTGTCAAAACTGATGGTTCTAGTGGGCTTATCCTAAAAGCATCCATTTTGTCCTAAGATGCTACATTATTGTCCGAAGCATCTCCTTTATGTACCAGATATGCACAAGTATTGTCCTAGCATGTCTTTTGTAAGTGCTAAGCCGAATCTCTTACCGGCAGCTATAGGTTACATGTATACCGGATCCCTGAGAAAAATTGTATACATAGGCCAGTCTAGTGCATTATTGGGCCAGAAGTTGGAGTCGAAGGAGAAAGACATACTATACAGCAGCACTAGCCTTGGGAGGAGTGTGATGCTCCAGAGTGTTGGGTCCAAGGGAGTGCAGAGAAGTTGGAGATCCAAATCTGCAGAGAAGATAAAGCATTGATCTAGGGCAAATCTACTAGATAAAATCCAAGTTTATTTGTATGTTGTATTTTTTCAGATGGGCCACTATCCAAAGACGGGAGCCTGTTGTCGCCCAAACTATACAAGTGAGTGCGACAATGAATCAGAGCGAGGAGTTGTCACTTTGATCCCCGCCCTCTCCGTTCTAGTTGTCTCCCTAACACAAGCTATGGGGGGTAGTCCCAATGAAATGTGAGGATGAAAGACTTGTCGGGAATCGACAAGTTCGAGAGACACAACTGAACGTCCTAACAACTTGGTTAATGATGATTGGCAAGTTTAATTATTAGCACAATTTAATTAGATTATTGGGAGACCAAGGTCCAAGTTACCGAATGAATAGTTGCTGCTAAGATGAAAACTATCCTAAATGAACTGCAACACGTAGAACTAAGTGAAATGCAGATTCTTGGTAAAAAAAATTATTTTAAGGCCTATCTAGGTGAGTCCTCTCTCAACTGTTTGAATTTAGTCTCAAGTATAGGTTGTGGAGAGAAACCAAGGGGAAGAAAGCTATGGCTTTACTAACGATACCTCCCCTGGGGTTCTAAGTCTAACCACCCGTATGCCTCCAGCACTGCAGGGATGTACTTTGAGTTGAATTACTTGAAATTAGATGTTTAATACAAGAGCATCAACCAAATACTTAAAGTGAAATTACAAGAACAAATCTCATTAAAGCAATAGTGCCAATGAAACAAGATTTGCTAATTAAGGTTCTTCAAAACCAATGAAACAATGTAACAATGAGACAAGCAACCTCCAATTGATCATTTAATCACAATGACTTAATAATACAAGTGCTTTTAAAACAGAAATGAGAAATTTGGGGCTAGAGAACAAACCTTGGCCCCAAGGCCTTACTAGTTGTCTAGTAGACTTCCCAAAGTGCACTAGAGCTTTTCTAAACACATACAACACAAATATTAGCCTTAAGTCAAATGGTTCAGCCTTCTTGTGACTGAGACTAGGGCTTCTAGGGTTGGTTGATCATTGATGGCCTGTTTGGCAACTTTCGCCCTTGAAACCCTTGCCCAAGAGGCTAGACAATCTGCAAAACCAATTGTTAGCCCAATAAACTCAAAATTTATGATCCAGATCAATAGAAATCAACTCAAAATAATTTCCAATGATGCCCTAGGCCCACAACCAGAGAAATTAGTCCAAAATATGATGCCAAACCCCACAACTTGCCTAAATTGACTAGAAAACCCCACAAGGAGCCCACACAAGATCAGATCAAGATGAAAAATGCCCAAATAGGGATGCAGTATAGGGCTAGAAGCCCTCTAAGACCTGCAGCCTCCTCAAAATTTGCCGAAAACGGTTGCGGCCAAGACGAAATGCCCTCTAAGGGTTGCGGATAGGAGGAAAAAAGCCTCCTAGGGCTTGTGTCTTGACCAAATAGGCCTCTAAGGCCTGCAACTAAGCCTCTAGAGGTTGTCGCATGGGTAGAAACCCCAAAAAGGGGTTGCGGCTAAATTGAGAGAGCCCACAAGGGTTGCGGCTACCCTCCACAAGCATTCGAACCCCTACAAAATGCAAAATTTCACCTGAAAACCACTTCAAAAGGTCACAAAAGGCTAGCGGCCCGTTGAACCCTTGGTTAAACTGAGGGGAGGGGGGGGGGTGAATCAGTTTAACACATTCATAGACTTTTAAAACTTTCTTTTAAACTTACTTACACCTTCATTTCATGATCAACTTATTACATAATGAAACATCAATCTTAATATGTGAGCAGCAGGTATTAAGCAGATTAAATACAAAGTATCAACACATAATCATCATGCACATAGACACCAGATATAAGTGGAAACCCATATGGGAGAAAACCACATATTATTATTGTTGTGATGCAAAGGCAAGCTCTGACTCCCTCTCACCACTGATTTTTTGTAGGCTTCAACCTACAGGATGCTCCTACCTCAATTCTGCAAGCTACAACTTACAAGGAAGCTCCAACTCCCATCTATTTTCTGTAGGCTACAACCTACAAGAACCTCCTACCTCAGCCAGCTACAACTGACATCTATCAAGCTACAACTTGATATGGAAGCACCAACTTCCTCACTCTTTCATAAAAGACACATGCTGATTTACCTAGATATCAGCTTTGTTCTGTTCCTTCTTTTCTGTTGTCCACCTATCTTATATCTGCCTAATATCATTTCTGAATCTTCACAACTTCTCTATCTACTCCTTCTTCTTCTTACCCTCTCTGTCTCATTTCTCCATTCTCTCTTTTTTATGCATATCTATGTGATATCATTTATAGAGTTCACCTCTTGACTGTTTGTATTCCACAGGGAATTCAAAGTGAACAGCCATGACTCCTTGACTTCTGCCTTCTCATTTCTTTGTCCAACTCATTCAGAAAAATATAACAATATGTTCAAATTTCAATATTACAGTGGAGTTTTGTTTGCCTATGGAGACTTGCCTTTGCATCACAAACAATATAAAATTAATTAAAACATTTACATTTACATTTGTAACTGATATATCTCATTCAACCCTTTCAATTCTTGGTTCACTATGTGTTTGTCTTTTCTGCTGCTCTCATTGTCTTTTTCAGTTTCTGTATACTCTCCTATTTTCCATGCATGTAGAATGCATTTCCCAAATTATGTTCTAAATCTAGCAGTTGTTTTCATGTAACAGTTCTGCATACTCTCCTGTTTACTGCAATTGTGTATCTGCTACATATATAATTGCTTTACAAGTTTAGCCCCAAGTAAATCTCAAAGTCTCATGCATATAAAAATACCTCTCCATTCATTTTCCCTGCGCTGGCAATTTAAATAAATGTATGCGGAAGCTTTTCTTTTCACATCTGATGGTTATCAAAACCATTCAACCCAGTTTCAATCTCTGATCTGAGCAATTTTAAATAAATACTGGAGCTTTTCTTAACCAAGGGTTATAAACCCTATATCACAAACATACACGGGAGCATTTCTTTTCCTTAAAACCCTGCGGTTATAAATCATAAAATGGCAACTAATTGTGGAAGTTTCTTATTTCAGAATCTAAGGTTAAAACCATAGAAATAAACCCACAACGCATGCAAATGCTCTTCCCTTTTTATACACCAACCAACCCTTATATCCAGAATCATATTTATAATCGGCGCCTTTCCTTCTATCGGACCTTTGGTTAAAACCATAAACAATACCCAACATGCATATTAAAGTTCATTCGAGTCCCACAGCAAATTCAACTTATTGAATATTCCATTACAAATCAAAGGGTCGACTTTGAATTAAAACACCGGTGGCAACATATATTTAACTGTTGGGCCCCACCATCTCTCAACTCACCTTTGCGTTATCTACAGAATCAATCTGATGGCCAATCTTCCATCACATTATAACTCGACACTCTCCACCATCGATCAATACTCCATTAACTATCACACAGCTCGTGATGCGAATGTCGTCCGATCCCTTGATCGAGTCATCGAATGGATATTGCGTTACTAACATGCACGTCCTTTGTTTTCCCAAAATTACGCGACATAAGTGGGATTCTAAAACCACCTATCACCACGTGTCGATTAAGGACCCATATCACATTCCAATTTGTAAAACTACTTACCACTCTTGTGGTCGCGCGATACTGCCGGTTAGACTCATCAAAAACCGCTTTAAGAATGCATCAATGAATATCTCAACTTTGGAATAAAACTCAATGTATTCGGGCCCACACATACATCAATGTATGTAAAACACTCCACCATATAATAATACCAACTGTTATAGCAACATTTAACGTTAGACCCAAAGCATATTATTATAACAGTCACGACTTACCGGCTTCATCCCCATATGACTTTAGCCACCATATATATACGTTCGTTATGTTAACATTTAACTTTAGTTTAAAAAACCCAATCGCGATGTTCAACCATAACAAACATAATTCATCAACTCCGCCAGTGAAAAGGTCGATGTTCCACTTGCATAAGGCGTATCTGGCCCACCATTTCAAACGTTCAACAATTATAAATTAATTAAACGCAGGGCATACCTTTGAACTAACTCCCGTGCAACTCTCCTGTGCGAACTCCGTTGATCTTCGATGTCACCCGATCGAACGAGATTCGCATTTCTTATTGAACAGAATTTTAACTCGAAAAAATAATGTGAAATGGGTGGATTTGGAATACCACCTGGGCCACGTGTAGGTCAATGGGCACTATCGCAGTTTTTTTCACCATACCATTTACCATTTTTAAAAAGTGCGAATACCACTCGTGGGTTATAAAACCCGTCTTTACTGTTCACTGCTTCACGATTCCATCTAACCGCTTGATCAAGGTTCCGCCCCTTTAAAAGTCGTTCCTCGTGCATGTTTTAACTCTGCGCTTCCATTCATTTTGCATTTGATCTGCGTTCTATATACTTGGTAAAACATCCGAGCATTGCTACTTCACAGTTTATTATATGTCTTGACTACTGATTCCGTCTCTAACTACACCATCGCTTCTTTTCTTTGACAGGTATGTTGATTCATTGCTCCTCTTTTCAAGACTGCGCGAAACCCCAAATTCGATTCCTCTACTCTTCTTCACTATGATATGTAATTACATAGAAGAACAATGGTATTCAATAACATCGACCTACCCTGAATCAATACTAATTCATCCATTTACACAAAATCCATATACAACCAAATCACACGGAATTCAGAACAATTCTTCATTTATACATATGAGCTCAATTACAAACCCCTGTTTGCCCAAATCTACAAACCCCTGTTTGCCCAAATCTGAAACACTCACACACTCTGCAGCTCTGCTCTCTGCTTCATGTCTAATGTTCTCCTTGCCTCTCTTTTGCTATCACTCTGCTTCTTTGTTGCCTCTGCTACCTCTCTGCTCCTTGTTTGTCTCCTTTGCCATCAATGACAATATTTCCAACAGTCTCCCCCTTTGGCATTGATGGCAATACACTTCCTCTGCTTGCCTTTTAGAATACCCTTTCTTCTGATGCTTGCTTTTCCTCCCCCTTTGACATCAATGGCAAAGGGTTGCACATTTCCTAGTGTGGTTTCCAGCTGTTGTCCATAAAACTCTAATCTTGAGGACCTGTTCCATGCACTGCTTACTAGCACTGGTTCTTTTGTGACAATATTTGTTGTCTGATCTCCCCCTGGAATGATGCTTTCTTTTCTGATCTCCCCCTGGAATGATGCTTTCTTTTCATGTCAGAGAGTAACATCTGCAGGCACTACCCCTAGTTTGTCTCTTGGAAATTCGAATGGCTCTTTAGCAAGAGGTTTTGTGAATATGTCTGTTGTTTGTTCCTTTGTTGGTACATATTCCAATTTCACTACTTTCTGTGCTACTTGTTCTCTGAGGAAATGGTACTTAATTGGGATGTGCTTTGTTTTTTAATGAAATACAAGATTTTTTGATATACTTATTGCACTTGTATTGTCACATTTGATTGAAATGGGATCATCTATGTTTACCTTCATGTCTTGAAGAGTTTGTTTCATCCACATTACTTGTGTGCAACATGCTGCTGCTGCTATGTATTCTGCTTCTGTTGTAGATAGAGAGATGGAAGTTTGCTTCTTGCTTAGCCATGACACCAGACTTTTTCCCAAATAAAAAGCACCTCCACTTGTGCTTTTCCTGTCATCCATGCAGCTAGCCCAATCTGCATCTGCATATGCTGTCAAAGTGAAGCTTTTGCTTTTTGGATACCATAGCCCATACTGTGCAGTTCCTTGTAGATATATGAATATCCTCTTGATTGCTAGTAAGTGATTTTGTTTTGGTGTTGCTTGATATCTTGTTGCTTGATATCTTGCCACAAGTCCTACTACCAACACAATGTCTGGTCTAGAGGCAGTTAGGTATAGCAGGCTTCCTACCATGGATCTGTAAAGTTTTTGATTTACATCTATTGATCCATCATTTGCACATAGTTTGCATCCAGTGATCATGGGAGTTGACAAAGGTTTGTAGTCTTCCATTTTGAACCTTTTCAACATCTTTCTTAAGTATTTTTCTTGTGAGATGAATGTTCCTGTGTTTTTTTGTTGAATTTGAAGTCCTAAATAGAAGGTGAGCTCTCCAATCATAGACATCTCAAATTCTGATTTCATTTCTTCAGCAAATCCTTTGGATAACTCATCTTTGTTGCTTCCAAACATGATGTCATCTACATACACTACTACAATTAAGAGTTCATTTTCATTAGCCTTTATGTACAGATTGTTGTCTACTCCTCCTTTCTTAAACCTTGCTTTTGCAAGTATTTGTCCAGCCTTGAATACCATGCACGAGGAGCTTGTTTCAGCCCATATAAGGCTTTCTTTAATCTGCACACATAGTCTGGTTTATCTGTTAAGAAGAATCCTTCAGGTTGTTCCATGTAGACTTCTTCCTCTAGATCTCCATTCAGGAAGGCAGACTTCACATCCATTTGATATACCTTGAAATCATGATAACATGCAAAGGCCAAAAACATTCTGATTGCTTCCATTCTGGATACAGGGGCAAATGTTTCATCATAATCAAGACCTTCAATTTCTGAATATCCCTTGCATACAAGTCTGGCTTTATTTCTGATTACCTACCCTTGTTCATTCATCTTATTCTTGAATATCCATTTTGAGCCAATGACATTTTTCCCAGTGGGTCTTGGAATTAATTCCCAGGTGTTGTTCTTCTCAATTTGGTCCAGTTCTTCATTCATAGCATTTACCCAGTTTTTGTCTTTGTTGGCTTCTTCGAACTTCTTTGGCTCTATTTGAGATAGCATGGCTAGGTGTACTTCTTCTGTCTGTTCAGCAAGCTGTCTTCTTGTCTGGACTCCCACACTCTTGTCCCCAATGATTTGGTCTTTTGGATGATTCTTTTGAGTGTGTCTTGAGGGACCTTTTGAGTTTAATTCAATATCTTCTATTGTCTGGCTCAGTTCATCATTATCTTGGTTTTCTTCTTCATTATCTTCTGGAGGATTGCTGCATCTTGTACTTCTTGTTCTGTTTGGTAGATCTTCATCAAATCTTACATCAATGCTTTCCACAATTTTGTGTAGTGTTTTGTTGTAGCACCTGTAATCCTTACTCTTGGATGCATATCCTAAAATTATTCCTTCATCTGCCCTTACATCAAACTTCCCCAGTTTTTCATCATTATTTTTTATGAAACACTTGCTTCCAAAGACTCTAAAGTGTTTGATTGATGCTGGTTTACCATGCCATAATTCTTAAGGAGTCTTGTCACAGTTTGGTCTTAAATGAGCTTTGTTAAGAATGTGAACAGCTGTGTGTACTGCTTCTACCCAGAAGGTTTGGGGAATGTTACTTTCTTGCATCATTGCTCTGGCAATCTGTTGTACTGACCTGTTTTGTCTCTCTGCCACTCCATTCTGTTGAGGTGTACCTGCAATTGTAAACTGTTGTTTTATCCCATGCTCATTGCATAGGTCTGCAAAATCATAGTCTGTGAATTCACCTCCTCTGTCTGATCTGATGCCCTTTAGCTTGCATCCTGTTTGATTTTCTGCCAATGCCTTGAATATCTTGAATTTTTCAAGTGCTTCAGATTTATATTTGAGAAATGCTACCCATGTCATTCTGGAAAAATCATCTATTATTAGCATGAAATAAGATTCTCCACTTGGTGCTTTAGTTCTTGAAGGTCCACACAGGTCCATGTGTACAAGCTGAAGTGGCCTACTTGTTGATAGTTCATCTTTGGTCTTAAAAGATGTGCGGGTCTGTTTGCCCAATTGACAAGATTTACATATAGTATTTGAAGGCTTCTTTATTGCTGGCATATCTCTGACTGCTTTCTTCTTGCTCAGACTGATGATATGGTCAAAGTTAAGGTGTCCCAATCTTCTATGCCATAACCATGACTCATCAAGTTTGTTTAGGTGACATGCTTTATTCTCTTCTTTCACTATATAGACATTACTTTCTATTCGAATACCTTTGATCAAGGTCTTTCCTGTGGTGCTTGATCTTACTTCACAGTCTTGTGCTCTAAAAAGAACTTCACAGCCTTTATCACACATTTCACTGACACTAAGCAGATTTTCTTTCAGCCCATCCACAAATAGTAAGTCTTGGGCCTTTCCTCTTCCATTATCCAGACTGACTGAGCCTTTTCCTTTGATTTTCCCTGCTTTATCATTGCCAAAATTTATATTTCCATATTTCTTTTCATCAAAGGTTATAAACTTGCTTGCATATTTCTTTTATATGCTTTGAGCATCCACGTCCAAATACCAATGGCTTTTCTGATCTTGGGCTATTAGAGCTAGATCACACTTATTCAACTTCTTTTTCCACTGCAGGCAGCTATTTGTTTGGCACCCTTTCTGAGAAGATGGACCATATTCTTTGAGAGGACATTGGGAAGACATATGTCCGATTTTATGGCATACGCAGCATTTGATCATATTTTTAGCAGAATTATGAGTATGAGTGAACTCTCCATAATTCATAAATCTCCTTGAGGTTTTGAACATCAGTCTTTGTCCATATGTTCTCCACTCCTTGGCTTTATGGCCGAATTCCTTACAGTAAAAACAATACCCATAAAAACAATTAGCGTACCTGATGAAGGGTTGTCTTCTCCATTTGTTAGCTTGAGGTAGTCTTTTCATTTTTTGCATCCTTTGCTGGTTGGAATCGATTCTCCTTTTATGACAATATGCAGCAATATGTCCCAGATTGTGGCAGGCATAACAAGTGACATTTTTCATAGGGGGGAAGAATCTCCTTTGATAGCTTCCAAATTTTATATATTCAAGAGTGTATGAGCCTTTTTCAGTTGACTGTTTATTAATTTCTTTCTTTGTCATTTGAGGTTCCTTCTTGTTTCTGTTTACTTCACTACAGGCTGCTACTTCTATAGGAACCTTCTGATATGCTTCATTTTCCTTAACAGCTTTTACAAAAATGATATTCCTGTTATCTTTTTCTTTGGCTTTACTTGTTTCTCCTTCATAACCTATTCCAGTTTCTATCAGTGGAGATCTTTGAGCATCTAGTATGTTATTCAACTTATCAAAGCTTGTCATTTGAGAAATGTTTATTGACAATTTCTTTTGGGTGTTTTCGAATTTCTTCCTCAAGCATACTACTTCTTCTTCCAATTTCTCTTGCTTCTGAATTTTATCCTCAATTTGCTTAAGTAGAGTGTCTTCTACCTTCTTGGCTTCTTCAAGCTCTACTATCAACTGAATGAGGTCTTCTGAATTTTGTTCTTCTCTTACATATTTGAGGAGAATGTCTTTCTGTTTTTTGCATTTTAGTTTAAGTCTATCTATTTCCTCCAGGGCACTTCTTAACTCCCCCTCAAGATCAACTTCACCTTCTTCCTCATCTTCTAGAAGGAATCCTTCAAGTTCTTCCTTGGCCATCAATACAAATTCAAAGGTTCCCTCTTCATTGGAGGAATCATCTGAGCTTTCAGATGCACTGCTGTCTTGCTGAGCATAAAATGATTTTCTATTGAATCTCTTCCCTTTCTGCCAGTTTTTTGACATGGTTTTCTCTGGTTCTTGAGCCTGATTCTTGGTCTTCTTATGAGGACACTTAGAAGCATAGTGTCCAACTCTTCCACAGTTAAAACATTTAAATGGAAGTTTACCTTTATACTTGCCTGAGCCTCTATCTAATCTTCTGATAAATTTGGCCTCTTCTTCATCAGAGCAAGAGCAAGTATCTTCTTTTTCTTCTTTGTTCTTCTCTGTCTTAAAGGCTGCCTCCCCACACTTGACTTCCTCTATCACAGTCTCATCTCATAGGTTGTTAAGTTTCCAAGTAATTGGTTCATGGTCAAAGTTTCCCAATCAGTTGTTTCTTCTATGGCAGAAACCTTGGGGTTAAAGCTGGCTGGTAGAGATCTTAGAATCTTTTGAACAATTACACATTCTTTTATGGTTTCTCCTAGAGCTTTCATGTTATTCACAATTTCTGCAACCCTTAAAAAGAAGCTGCCAATGTCTTCATCATCATTCATTTTTATATTTTCAAACTGAGCTCTATAGACTTGAAGTTTGGCTATCTTCACCTTTTTGTCTCCCTCATGGATGTATTCTAGTGTATCCCATATTTCTTTGGCAATCTTGTTGTGCATTACTTTGATAAATTCTGCCTCACACAATCCACTTAAGAGAGCATTCATGGCTTTTGCATTAGCTACAAAGTCTTGTTTGGCATCTTTCCCTGAGTCAGTCTCCTTTGGGGCATATCCAAATTCCACAGCAGCCCAAACTTCTATTCCTAGAGACATTATGTACGTCCTCATTGTTAGTTTCCAGAAGGCATAATTTGTACCGGTGAACAAAGGGGCTTTATTTGTTGAGCATCCTTCTAGACTAGCCATCCTGGGGACCTAGGATCTCCTTCCAGTTGTTAAACTGAAACAAAAGGAACCCGCTCTGATACCAATTGTTGAACCCTTGGTTAAACTAAGAGGGGGGAGTGAATCAGTTTAACACATTCATGGACTTTTAAAAATTTCTTTTAAACTTATTTACACCTTCATTTCATGATCAACTTATTACATGATGAAACATCAATCTTAATATGTGAGCAGCAGGTATTAAGCAAATTAAATACAAAGTATCAACACATAATCATCATGCACATAGACACCAGATATAAGTGGAAACCCATAAGGGAGAAAACCACATCTTATTATTGTTGTGATGCAAAGGCAAGCTCCGACTCCCTCTCACCACTGATTTTTTGTAGGCTTCAACCTACAGGAGGCTCCTACCTCAATTCTGCAAGCTACAACTTACAAGGAAGCTCCAACTCCCATCTATTTTCTGCAGGCTACAACTTACAGGAGGCTCATACCTCAGCCAGCTACAACTGACATCTATCAAGCTACAACTTGATATGGAAGCACCAACTTCCTCACTCTTTCATAAAAGACACATGCTGATTTACCTGGATATCAGCTCTATTATGTTCCTTCTTTTCTGTTGTCCACCTATCTTATATCTGCCTTATATCATTTCTGAATCTTCACAGCTTCTCTATCTGCTCCTTCTTCTTCTTACCCTCTCTGTCTCATTTCTTCATTCTCTCTTTTTTATGCATATCTATGTGATATCATTTATAGAGTTCACCTCTTGACTGTTTGTATTCCACAGGGAATTCAAAGTGAACAGCCATGACTCCTTGACTTCTGCCTTCTCATTTCTTTGTCCAGCTCATTCAGAAAAATATAACAATATGTTCAAATTTCAATATTACAGTGGAGTTTTGTTTGCCTATGGAGACTTGCCTTTGCATCACAAACAATATAAAATTAATTAAAACATTTACATTTGTAACTGATACATCTCATTCAACTCTTTCAGTTCTTGGTTCACTGTGTGTTTGTCTTTTCTGCTGCTGTCACTGTCTTTTTCAATTTCTACATACTCTCCTATTTTCCATGCATGTAGAATGCATTTCCCAAATTATGTTCTAAATCTGGCAGCTGTTGTTATGTAACAGTTCTGCATACTCTCTTGTTTACTACAATTGTGTATCTGCTGCATATATAACTGCTTTACTTGTTTAGCCCCAAGTAAATCTCAAAGTCTCATGCATATAAAAATGCCTCTCCATTCATTTTCCCTGCGCTGGCAATTTAAATAAATGTATGCGGAAGCTTTTCTTTTCACATCTGATGGTTATCAAAACCATTCAACCCAGTTGCAATCTCTGATCTGAGCAATTTTAAATAAATACTGGAGCTTTTCTTAACCAAGGGTTATAAACCCCATATCACAAACATACACGAGAGCATTTCTTTTCCTTAAAACCCTGCGGTTATAAATCATAAAATGGCAACTAATTGTGGAAGTTTCTTATTTCAGAATCTAAGGTTAAAACCATAGAAATAAACCCACAACGCATGTAAATGCTCTTCCCTTTTTATACACCAACCAACCCTTATATCCAGAATCATATTTATAATCGGCGCCTTTCCTTCTATCGGACCTTTGGTTAAAACCATAATCAATACCCAGCATGCATATTAAAGTTCATTAGAGTCCCACAGCAAATTCAACTTATTGAATATTCCATTACAAAGCAAAGGGTCGACTTTGAACTAAAACACCGGTGACAACATATATTTAACTATTGGGCCCCACCATCTCTCAACTCACCTTTGCGTTAACTGTAGAATTAATCTGATGACCAATCTTCCATCGCGTTATAACTCGACACTCTCCACTGTCGATCAATACTCCATTAACTATCACACAGCTCGTGATGCGAATGTCGTCCAATCCGTTGATCGAGTCATCGAACGGATATCGCGTTACTAACATGCACGTCCTTTGTTTTCCCAAAATTACGCGACATAAGTGGGATTCTAAAACCGCCTATCACCACATGTCGATCAAGGACCCATATCGCGTTCCAATTTGTAAAACTACTTACCACTCTTGGGGTCGCGCGATACTGCCGGTTAGACTCATCAAAAACCGCTTTAAGAATGCATCAATGAATATCTCAACTTTGGAATAAAACTCAATGTATTCGGGCCCACACATACATCAATGTATGTACAACACTCCACCATATAATAATACCAACTGTTATAGCAACATTTAACGTTAGACCCAAAGCATATTATTATAATAGTCACGACTTACCGGCTTCATCCCCATATGACTTTAGCCACCATATATATACATTCACTATGTTAACATTTAACTTTAGTTTAAAAAACCCAATTGTGATGTTCAACCATAACAAACATAATTCATCAACTCCGCCAGTGAAAAGGTCGATGTTCCACTCGCATAAGATGTATATGGCCCACCATTTCAAACGTTCAACAATTATAAATTAATTAAACGCAGGGCATACCTTTGAACTAACTCCCGTGCAACTCTCCTGTGCGAACGTCGTTGATCTTCGATGTCACCCGATCGAACAAGATTCGCATTTCTTATTGAACAGAATTTTAACTCGAAAAAATAATGTGAAATGGGTGGATTTGGAATACCACCTGGGCCACGTGTCGGTCAATGGGCACTATCGCGGTTTTTTTCACCATACCATTTACCATTTTTAAAAAGTGCGAATACCACTCGTGGGTTATAAAACCCGTCTTTACTGTTCACTGCTTCACGATTCCATCTAACCGCTTGATCAAGGTTCTGCCCCTTTAAAAGCCGTTCCTCATGCATGTTTTAACTCTTCGCTTCCATTCATTTTGCATTTGATCTGCGTTCTATATACTTGGTAAAACATCCGAGCCTTGCTACTTCACAGTTTATTATATGTCTTGACTACTAATTCCGTCTCTAACTACACCATCGCTTCTTTTCTTTGACAAGTATGTTGATTCATTGCTCCTCTTTTCAAGACTGCACGAAACCACAAATTCGATTCCTCTACTCTTCTTCACTGTGATATGTAATTACATAGAAGAACAATGGTATTCAATAACATCGACCTACCCTGAATCAATACTAATTCATCCATTTACACAGAATCCATATACAACCAAATCACATGGAATTCAGAACAATTCTTCATTTATACATATGAGCTCAATTACAAACCCCTGTTTGCCCAAATCTACAAACCCTTGTTTGCCCAAATCTGAAACACTCACACACTCTGCAACTCTGCTCTCTGCTTCATGTATAATGTTCTCCTTGCCTCTCTTTTGCTATCACTCTGCTTCTTTGCTACCTCTGCTACCTCTCTGCTCCTTGTCTGTCTCCTTTGCCATCAATGACAATATTTCCAACACGGCCTCCTTCTCTGGCTAAGCCTTGAGTTTATGGGGGCCGAGAAAGTTAGATTTTACCCTGCAAGCTCTAGATCAGCCTCCTCTTGAATGAATAGCCCTGAAAATAATTGTTGCATCAAAATCTTTGAGCTATCGCCTGCACAAATGAAAAGAAGAAAACCCAAGAGCCCAATATATACAAAAATTGGATTAAAACCCCAACAATTATTTACAAAACTTCAAAAATAAGCAAGGGTTAGATTTATTTATAAATATTCACAATATTTACAAAACTAAAATATTTGCTCTTATTAGCAGATTAAATCTTTAAAACCCCAGTAATGAACTTGAAATAATTTTAAGAAAATAGAATTTTAAAAATTTTGTGTGATGGCAAAACCCTCCTGCATAGAAAAATCATTAGATTAAGACTTGGGGAAAAACAAGGGTGTGATCCCCTCACAGTCTATGAACTTAGAGGCCAAGGGCTGCAACAACCTATAATAATGCACTTCTAACGATAGATTATTAAACAAGAGGGGCTTGATACATACTATAGATCTATAAGCCTGGAGATACCTCCCAAACTTCGCTAGATCTAGAGTATTTACTCTCACCCAACACCTAAGGTAAGATACTTGTACCAATAGATGTTTCGTCGTGCAGCAATTGAAAAATAATCAACAAAATTGTAGCTCAAAGCATATCAAATAAACATCCAGCACATACCCTAGTCAGCAAATGAGATACACCTTGAATTGAACCCCAAAGACTTTTTATTAAGTGAAAAAAATATCCAACAGAGCATCGCTCAATTACAAATGATTTTCAAGACTATCAAACTCAAAGATGACAAAAGGAGCTTAGCAACTTCCTTATATAGAAAATGAGAGAAAATAAACCCCTCCAAGTGGAAATAACGGGTAGTTGGCTTGATCCTTGTCAAAATAATCTCATTCGTTGAAAATAACTTTTATCTTCTTTTAATCTCCGTCGTCGAATTTTTATTTGAGGAAAAACCCAATTTTTTATCAAAAACCATTTTTTATTAATCCAAAAATTAGTATTTTGGACTAATATCCTCAAAAATTTGACTTTGACTTAACCACCAAGATCCAAGGGGTCAAATTTTCTTAAAAATATTATTTTCCCTTGGTGGATGACCTCCAAAAATTAATTCTTTTTTGACCCACAAATTTTTTATTATTTTCCACTTGGAGAGAATTTATTTTCTCTCAAATTATTTTTTGACTCAAAATTAATTAATTTTTTGGCTTACGACTTTTATTTAATTTTGCTAGAAAAAATAATTAATTGACTCTATAGCAAATTAATTGTTTTTTCACCCTCAAATATTTTAGCCATGGTGTCTAACTATGAGTAACCATGCACTAAAATATTCCTAAACACACTTTTACATAGACTCCATAAACACTAGGACTCGCCTAAGACCTTGTCAATGAATTCCACCCTAGCTTTGGGGTTATAACTGGAAGAAAAACTCTACCGATTATCCGTGTTTACAAACACACATAATTCGGGGAGGTTAAAAAACTTCCTAGGATGAAATTCTTTGACAAAAATCATAGGGTTACCTTGCTGTTGTTACATGGCTTAATGGTCATAACATGTTTTTGAAAATCGCGATTAAATCGCGATAAATTGAAAAAATCGCGATTTTCTGAACAAAACGATATTATCGGCGATTTTTTGGGCGATTTTTTGGATTTGAAAAAATCGCCAAAAAATCACGATTTCATGGGCCCATCAAACAGCAACCCTATAAGTTCAAAAATCGATTTTTTTTGTCATTTTCGTGGCCCTCTCATTTTCCTGACACACCCTGTTGGTAGTTAATGGTAATGTTAAATTCTTAAAGTAAAAGGATGAAAATGAAAAATAAAGGATGTTTAAGAGTGGTTTCGACCTCATTGGATTTCATATGGAGAAACTAGAATTTTAGATTTCACTCAAAATTCAGCAGACCTAATAGTTTTCAGGGTTTCATGGTTTGGGGATTTTCATTGTTTCCATTTGATTCTATTATGTGTAAGGGTATGAGATTGGCATTTGATCAAGAGCATTAAGTCCTTTAAGAACCTTGATGTTGGTGGCATTGATTGTTGAACTTTGTTGATGTTGGTGGTATTGATTGTTGAACTCCCCTACCATGGCCTTAACAAGAATGTACCCTTCACTCAAAGGAAAACAACTGGTTAGGCATGTTAATCTTTCTCTACCGCATTTTAAGGTTGAGGAGATGAACCCTTCACTCAAACCAAAATCATTGGTTAGGCATGTTAAACTTTTTCAATTTCTAGCATGTTATAAGGTTGAGTAATCCAAATCAGAAGACTTTGAGCTAGATGATGTTTATGTATCTCTTGTTGATGATCCCATTTCTAGTAACGATGAATCAATGATGAGTTTCATGAGGAGGAGGAGGAGGAGCAACAGCAGGAGGAGGAGGTGACACCACCTACCCCTGCTATCGGTACAGGACGTGGTCTGCCTCCTTTAGCTCTTGGTGCTTCAGGATCTGGAGCACAACAGAGTCCATTGCCAGCCCCGCCAGCTTCTTCGTCTAGAGGGAAAGTTGTTACATTTTCTCGCAAGAGGGGCAGAGGAAATCAGTAGTATAGGTTATTTGGTGCATTCCTTTGTATATAACATTATGACCCATGATATGAGATACATTATTATATTTTTTGTTGATATTTTGAGGTTGAGTTGAGACTCAGGACTTAGTATTCAGGACATGATTCACTATTATGTGTGATGTAGCACTAGACATGATATTACACATCTTATATATTAGTTTTTTTCATATTTATGTGTCAATGCATTTATTTTATGTTGTGGGTGCTTTAGATATTAAAAAAATGAATATTTTTGTATGTGCCGATTTTTTCCCGATTTTTACCGATTTTTACAATTTTTTCCCCTCGCCGATTTAATCCCGATCACGATTTTCAAAACATTGGGTCATACTAGCATCATTTACAATAAACTTGCAAAAATTGGGTTTGCAATGATAAATGGAAGTTGAATGATGATAATGATCCTTGAAAAAAAGTGTCTGGTGCTTTGTACTCTGCTCCTTGGACTGTTGACAAAGTGTGGTCAACATAGCCCAAGTAGGTTTTGAATCATTGTCAATGATGAACTACGTTGATTGTGTTGAAAAGGTCTTCTTCTTGAAAAGGTGATATCCCTAGGAGAAATTTTTCGCCATGATGGACCTCGGTTGGCAACCAACAACCCCTTGCAGCCTCTTACTAGCTCATTGTGTCATTTCTCTACCACCTAAGCCAGCCATGTGGTCCCTCACCCATCTATATTGATCATATGTTTGAAGGTGGGCCTCCCGAATCTAAAGGTATGTCTTGTCATTTGGTAATTGAGTATTGGGTTTACTTATCATGGATACTTTTGGACATGGATTGATGGGGGGATTTGGCGGAAAGAGTGGGCTTAGTCTGTGCTATTGTCCCCTTGATCTCTTTTGGGTGTTCGGGAGTTTTGGAGTCCAAGGCGGAATGAGGGCATCGGTTTTGAATGTATACAGCAGTATTCGCAGCTTCTCCCCACAGAAACTTCGGTAGACCCTGGTCACATAGCATGGCACAGGCAACTTCCACAATGGTCATGTTCTTTCGTTCAGCAATGCCATTCTGCTCAGGAGTATAGGCAGTAGTAGTCTCCCTCTTAATGCCAGCTTCTCTGCAAAAGTCCTTGAACTCATTTGACTCATATTCAGTGCCATTGTCGGTCCTCAAAATCTTGATCTTCTTCCCTGTCATGTTTTCCACCAAGGCTTTGAAGGTACGGAACCACATGAAAGCCTCATCCTTCTTCTTCAAAAAGTATATCCAGGTTTTGCGGGAGAAGTCATCAGTGAATGTCATATAGTAAGAACATCCTCCCAGGGATGTCACGGGTAGCATACCAGATAGATCAGAATGGACCAGTTGCAAAATATCAGATGTCTTTGTGACACTTGAGGGGAAAGGTCCCCTTGTATACTTTCCTTCGGCACAACCCTTACATACACCTTCATGATTATTTCCAAAATCGAGCATCCCTGTCACCACCTTCCTTGCTTCGGGAAGGGCCTTGTAATGAAGGTGTCCAAACCTCCGGTGCCATAGTTCAGTTTGTCGGATAGTATCACATGTCATAGCTCCTAGTGGACTTCCTTCAACTTGGTAGAGTGTTCCAACTCTAAAACCAATCACGATAGCTTCCTTGAGATTCTTCTTCCACATGCACACCTTTCCATCAGTGAATGCCACATTGAAACCTTTGTCTTCCATGGCTGATATAGACACAAGGTTCTTCTTCAATTTTGGTACATAGAGTACATCCTGCAAATGTAGGACTTGTCCTTGAGACAAGTGGAGGGTTACAGTCCCTGTCCCTTTCACGGGATATGTGGCATTATCTCCAAGGATAATTTCCAGATTAGTATCCTTCTCAACCATGTCAAAGAGTGCTTCCTTGAACCCAGTGATGTGTCTTGAGGCACCACTATCTATCAACCAGACATCCATAGTGTCGGGCGGGGATGCAGCAGAGAGGGCAAATACAAGAATGTATTCATTTCTTTTATCAACAACATTTGACTCCTCATCCTTGGAGTTTCTAGACCTTTTGAAAGGTTGATTGTTTTCGCCAAAGGGAGCCTTCCTCTTTCCTTTGGATCTGTTGTTTCTTTGATTTCCATTCCTCCAATTGTTGTTGTTTTCATCACTATCGGGAGAATCCTTCTTGAAAGGACATTCTCTAGCATGATGACCTGGCCTATGACAAGTGAAACACTTGCCCTTCTTTCCTTGGGCCCCTACTCTTCCTTTGTTCTTTGAACCACCAGAGTTCTTCTTTCTAGAATGAGCAGCGTAGGCAACATTTATGTCATTTTCGTATTCCTTCATTCTTGTCTCTTCTTGCATGCATCTTGACAGTAGCTCGTCAAAGTTAGGAATTGTATTATTATTGAGAATGGTAGTGTTGAATACTTTCCATTCATGTGGGAGCCCTCCAAGTGCTAAAGAGTAACCATCTCACGATCGCCTATTGTCTCCCCAATAGCCAGCAGATTGTTCCTGATCTCGGTCAGTTTCAGAAAGTATGTTTGGACAGACTCATCCCTGCCTTTCTTCAAATTCTTCAATTGATTCTTGAAGAATAGCACTTGGTTTGCATTGTTTACTTTGAACATTCGTATCAGCTTATCATACATCTCCTTGGATGTGCCTAACTCAGATATGTAGGCAACCAAACTTTTATGTATGGATTCCCTGATCATTAGCTTTGCTTTGATCTCCCCCTTCTTATACTTGGTTTTAGCAGCAGCAGTAGCAGTGGATGGAGGTTCTTGTATCTTACCCAGTACATAGTCCATGAGATCATGGTTTTCCAATTTGAGATCTAATATCATCTTCCAAGCATGGAAGTCATCCCTTCCAGTCAGCTTGTCATCCTCCTTGAAGCCATAACTTGTGGAACTCATTTTTCTCAGTTGGTGATTGCTATAAGTTAGGGCTTGTCTTCACCTCAGCTCCGATTCCATGTAAATTTTTGTAGATTTTCTATGCTTGATGTAACTTTACTTTTATAACAGCAATCACATAAACAATTAAGTAAAAATGTTGATAGAACATACCAATGGTTCTATAGAAGACAAACCAGAAACAGGAGAATGTGTTGGTGCGTTACGGCGGTCAGCAGGATGCTTCAACCAGCAAAGTCTTCTTGGTCGGCCAACCCAGAATGTGTCACAACAGTCCTCAAATCAGTCACCCAGTCAACTCAAAGTCAACCCCAGAAAAGTCAACGCAGTCCAGAAAAGTCAACGCAGGGCAGCAACAATAAAGTCAACGCAACTCCAACTTCGGTCAACCTTTTGACCTCGATTTTTGTGCCAATGAGTACGGCCTTAAAAAATCGAACTCTCCACAAAATTTCAGCCAATTCGGACCATGCATTGACCAAAGTCAACGCTGGTCAAACTTGCCTAGAAACCCTAACTGCAGAAAATTTGCTGTAGTAAATTTCGTCCTTTTTGCTGCAGTAGATTTCGTCCTCCTTACTGCGGTAAACTTCGTCCTTCTTGCTCCTTAGATGCTCGTATAAGAGGAGGAGATGTGTGTTGAGATGAGTGAAATGCTCTCCAACGTTGACTGTATTTATATCCATCATTGAGGTGTGTGACACATCTGTTGGGGGTGTAAAACCGTAAGGCCGACCTGCACTTAAATTTATTATAAATAATAAATTCAAAATAAATGTTCTGCTCATTAGATTAAAATCAATTTTATATCGATTTTACACCTCTCCGAAAGAGGAATCCAATACAAATATTGGAATCTTCATCTGAGCATCACAAGATGGAGTTTGGACCTAGTTGTCCAAATTTAACAGAGCAACAAAGATACAATGCAAATCCGTACAGCAGTTTGGCACATTTCCTAAGGCAGTATTTCGGACAGCAGCATTTATTTGGCACGTTTACCAAGATAGAATTCGTGCAGCACTGTTTTCACACATTTCGAGGCAAGGTACAGCATTGTTTTCGAGAAGATTCAGCAGTCAAGGGCATGATTTTCGAGGCTGTTTTTCAGGGCTCGAAATCGAGGGACTGTTGTACGTGTCCATATAGTTCCGTGCAGGGAAATCTGGCACGCTTTTCGAGGTAGCAAGTACAGCAATTAATGCTGTAATTTTTACTGTTCGATTTTTATTGTTGGCACGATTTTCAAGGTGGAAAGTTGGCACGGAAATCAATATAAGTGGGTTTTGTGTTTGCTATAATTTTTACTGTGTTTTTCTGTTCACTGTAAAAGCATATTCATAAATAAAGAGAAGCTTTCGAACTGGCTTTCCCCAAGAGTTGTAGGGGATTTTTCCAGGGTCATATTGACCAAAAATCAGCGTGTCAAATTTCTGTGTGTGGCTGAAAATATTTCTGTGTTTTTATTTCTGCAATTTGTAGCATTTTGAAATTTCCAGAATTAGTGTTTTCAGAAAATATTTATTTTTCCAGCTTGTTGAATGTATGGTTATGGGAATGGGCATTTAACTTTATGGGAGAAATAAGGAGAAACTGAAAACTGGAGTGCGTTATCAAAATTTCTACAAATTTCGATCTCCTACAGGCTACTACGTTGGTGGGTCCCCTCCCTCTCCTCCGAATTTGAGGCAATTCTTACGGTGTAATCTCCGGGAATCTTAAGCCTTAACTCTAGGATCGAATTTTGCCCAGACATCCCCAAGGCTAGACCTCAACAGGATCAATTCAACCTTTTGAAGTAAATATTCTTGTTTGATCCTTTCCTTTCACCTTATCCAGGGTAGAAGCATCATTGGTTGTTGTATTCCATCCCTAAACCTAGGTTGGGTCCACTTGGCCCCGTCTGGTCCCACTTCTCAATAAGGATTATTTGTCAAGAACCATTTGGGAATCCAAGTTTCCCAAGGATTATAGGAATTGAGAACCTCGTCTATAAGCCCATTCCTTCTCTCTCAACCCTCCAATCCTCATCCCTTACCCCTAGTGGACCAAGTCCCGTGCTTGAAGAGCAAGCAAGCTCCATTCTTCACTCCATCCTAGGGAAAGGATTTTCAGTGTCACTTTCCACCTCCATTGACATATACTTTACAAGTGGCTTCCAAAAGCATTGAGACTCTTCCCATCGGTGAAAGTCCGTAAAGAGCAGGGAGTCTTAGCCGTGGTGACAGTGAGCTAAGCCTTCGTCGTTTCCCTTGGTCTAGAAGTTGCCCTACTAGGAACCCCTTTACGTCCCCTGCTGGTTTGAGTGGTAACAGTGCCCTAATCATGAAAGACCACAAACAGTCTTCCTTTAGCATGCACAATTACCTAGGAAATAGGACGAGTCATGGAGCGGTTAACTCATGCGCAAGAGTTGGAGGCACAATTTTGTTTGTCTCCAAGTGCGAGTTTATTTTTGGAAAAGGACGAGTGAGAGTTTCATTGTCTAATTGATGCTAGGACGAGTTAGAAGACTCAGTTTGACTCAGTTAACAAATCAGTCACCAGTTTGAGTTCTAAACTTAAACTTGCTAGTTATAGTTGAGTTGAAAAGCTTAAAAGGAGGACAAAGGCACCCTTGTAATTCTTTATTGTATGCACAGTTTGTGTGTGTGAGAGCATCTTGCTAGCAGAGCGTGTAAGGAGTAGCCTATACGCAGTTTTGAGAGATGAGAATTTCTTTGTGTTGTGCACTAGGATTCAGGGAGAAATTCCTAAACAATAGGGGCTCAGGTTTGCGCAAGGAAATAGGGATTTCCAACACTAAGGAATAGGAGCCAGTTTGCGCAAGGAAAGAGAAGTTTGATCAAAGGTTCTTGCAGGGAGTTTTAGCTAACTACTAGCAGAGATAACACGTGTTTTTTTTAAATTTACTTCCGTTGAATTAGTTAGGAACCTAGTTGTGTGTTTATTCGGTAAGTTTTATAACAAGGTGTGGGATGTATTTCCTAATGACATGATTTTGGACAATAGCGTTGACTTGGTATTAGCTAGCTTGGATCTCAATGAACCAATGCAAGAGCCAAACACTTTTGATGATGCTGATCCTCGCGACGGCTCATCCTTCCGACTAGCATGTTCAAATCTTGGACAAGATATAGTAGAGGAGGAGGTTGTAAGAGAGAGCAAAGGCAGTGGTGGTGATGTTGGATATTGGATAAACCAGTGCTCCCCATGTGTTTCAGGACATGGACTAATCACCTCTCGCGGATCTTTATCTCTGGCGATGCATCATTGACTAACACCTGCAAGTTTTTGTCTATTGGCAATCGTGATTCCCAACAAGTGGTATATGAGCGTAGGTCACGAATTTTATTCACACCCAACTCGCGTTGGGCGGGAGATAGTTGGACATTGGATAAACCTGTGCTCCATGTGTGTTTCGCTACATGGACTAACCACCTCTCGTGGATCCTTATCTCTGGCAATGTGATTGATGACTAACACCTGCATGTTTTGGTCTAATGGCAATCATGATTCCCAACAACTGATCTTGATGAGACTGACAATGAGGAGGATAATTAGTGTTCCATGAGGCACACCCCCCAGGGTGGTAGGCATGCGCCCCACATTTCCTATGCTCCTGGGACAAGGGGATGCTTGGGGAAATGTTTCCCCACGTCCCCCTTTTGGGGAAAGGTGGGGAAACTCAAGGAGAAACATTTCCTCGGTGTGGGAGACGTGATTCCCCAAAATGGGCGCTTCTAGGTTCGCGCCCCCCCCCCCCCAAAACCATAAAAAAGGGTGCTTCTAGGTGTACCCCAGAAAAGGCGTGTTTCTTGGTGCCCCCCTAGAAAGGGGGTGCTTCTAGTTGTTTGCCCCAAATTTTGCCTATAATGGCTAAAAGAATGAAAAAGGAAAAAAGCAAAAATAAAAAACTATTTATAAAAAAATATACCTCACTTTCAATTTTATTTACTTTCACTCCTTGATGCTCATTTTATTTTCAATATTCGTTGTCCATTGATAATTTTCAGTTTTAACTTTTGAGTCTCGACTCTAGATACTAATGACCTTGGACCAAGTGTTTGACTTGCCACTCTTACTATTTTTTACTTTTGAACAATTTCAATTTATTATTTCAAACCTCAGTGTCTGTTATTTTTCTTAGTAGTAATTAGAATTTAGAATGATGAATTTAAATCAATGTATCAATTTTTTATGGTTTATGAACCAATGTATATAATTATTGAATTTGAATCTCAATCATGTTTAAACTTTATATCATTTACAAATTTGAATTTAGTACCATTTTATTGTTGGGATTTTATCATTATTGTTCTTATACTTTTAGAGATAGGGACCCTAATGCCCCCTCCTCCACTCTAAATTTCCCCCAAATTTGGGGGTTTCTTCCACACATCCCTCATGTCTGTCTCCTCGCTCCCATGCTACCCCGTCCTGAAAACTTGATGGAACATTGAGGATAACTTACAAGCTATGAGATTCTTTCATCTACAATTCTAGTATATACCCCATTTTGTATTTGCCAACGGAATTCCCACCTATAGTATCAGTGATATGATACCTCTATAATGTTGAGATTTTGTGTATTTGGGTTAGCATCAGTTGTGCTCTAGGTCCTAAATTTTGAGGAAGGACTAGAGTACACTTGATCTACAAGACCCAGAAATGGATTTGGGAAATTTCATCTGGTTTAGGAGATATTAAACTAATTAATTATTTTAATGTATTTTCTAAGTTAAAACTTAGGGAACTTAAATAATTAAACATGTGATGAAATTGTTTTAAGTCACATGGATCAAGCTTTCTTTTAATCTTAACCAGTGATTAAAGATTTAATCTGGGTTGTTGGTTTTCCAACAAGAAAAGTATAAAGGAAAGGCTTGGGGTCATTTGTAAAGACACACAGAGGCAGAGCACTGAAGCTAAGCTGAGATTCTAGGGCGGGTTTGCTAAGAATTCTCAGAAGTGTTTCAGCTGCAAAGAGGGGAATTTAGGCCAAGGGGATGATCTGATCCCAAGGTCTAGAATCAGCAAGAGGCAGAGATCAGCTCAAAGAGGCAGCGCAGAGAAGCAGGAGAGCAGCAGCAACAGGGCAGCAACTTGTGCTACGCAGGTGTTGCGCAGTCCCTCAAGGACAGTGTAATTGCTGCAGGTAACCCTCAAGGGTTACGCAAAGACCCTAAGGGGCAACGTAAGGCCTGCGTCACCTAGTTTGGGGTAACGCAGACCTTTCCGGAGCAGCGCTGAGGGTCAAAGGGGCTTCAGGGGCAACGTTGGGATTTCTAGGCCCTAATTTTGGCTAAGTTCTATAAATCCCGTTTGAGGGTGTGGATCTGTCATTATTTTGGCCCTAGATCAGCCAGTGAGTTGTAGATCTATTATTTCTCTGTCGGGTTTTTCATATCTGGAACCCAGGCTTGTTGTATTCAGAAAAATTCTTAATAATAAAACCCTCCAGCAGCCAAAGACCAATTTTCCCGCATTAGGTTTTTCCAGGGACCATTTGTCCAGAAATAACTGTCACTTTGTCTATGTGTGCATGAACTTGTTCTAGATCTGAATTAGTGGAGATTTGTTATGTATTTTGCTTCGATTTTAACTTGAATTTTATTCAATTAATAATTTGTCTAAATAGGAGGAGCATAACCAGATTAACAACAATAATTTCTGCATAAAGTGTAAAGATTCAAAAATTTCCACATATAATACATTTTGATTTTGATGGCATCAAATGACTCAATGAGAATACTACAGTTTATGGTCCTATTACCCCTCATTTTGCACGAGGCTTATACTAATGAATTTGTTCGCCACCCTTGTGATTTTCATCAAAAGAGCTTTACATGGTTGGGGCATTCGCTCAGTGTCGTGGATTGTTGATGTCATGGATGATGATGTGCTAGAGGTTTTGATGATGTATTGCTTGGTTATAATAGCATAGCACTTCACCATGTGATGTTGTGTCTCCAGTCGTTGCTAGATGATTTAACATGAGGACGGATGGACTCCTTTATGGAGCAGCCTAGCATTTTTAGGCTAAGTGGACATTGCATGGTCATCATCATGACATTTGGCATTTCACATCTCTCGAGGCATCTTCACAACTCCTAATCTATCTTCAGAATTCTCGAGGCATCTACATAGCACCTTGGGCACCTAAGGCCTATTCTTCATGCACTTGACCATTCATGTCATGCCACATCATAGTTCCATGGCAAGTTCAACTACATCACCACATTTGCAGGCACATACTTGGAGGTTGCATCTACTTGGCACGTCTGGACCTTGTTGACCCTCCTAGGTTTGTAGGAGATGGTTAGCATGGTTGCAAGAGTTTACACATTGGAGACCTTATATATGACAGTTGGAACTAATTTTTGGTGAGTCAACAACTCTTAAGACTTTCTACTCATTGCCTGTTGAGATGTTTCACCGTGGATAACTACACATCCATAAGAGAAATAGGAGGTTTCAATTGACTACTTTGACGAGTTGGTTGTAGACATATCCACTTGGAAGCCTTTGGAGGCTAGATGTTGCACCTTTCACTCATCTTCTTCCTTCTTTGATGGGGACATCCCACTCTATTAGGTCAATTTTGTTGGAGACTTGTACATGTCGCCTTCATCACTACATTATTTTATGTATTGTTGGAAAATTCGCTGGAGGAAATATTTCTTTATTCCTCCTAGTGTAGATCCAAGGTTTTCACATGAGATATTATTATTTTATTGTAAAGGAAGTTGAGCCAGACTCTATAAAAAGTAGCTCTTCCTCATTTGTACTCATAGTTTTTGGAGCTTCCACTCCTTGGAGGTTAATTGACATATCTTTCTCGAAGCACATCGATGTACAAGGACTCTTTCTTTGAGGAAGTTGGTGCCAATTCTTGAAGTTTTTCCATCTTGGTTTATATTTGATGCATAAAGATTGATTTGGAATGCTCAAGTCTTCAACAAGCTAACTAGATAGATTCATTAAATGGAAACTCTACCATTAGAGGGAAGATGTTCTAGGGTAAATCCTCTCCTCCTTCCTTTGTTAGTTTGAAAATTCAAACTCTCTTAAAGCCCTAAAATTGGAATTTTCAAGTCCTAGTGTATTTTTTGCCATTTTTGGAAATAATGGGCACCTATTTCTGGCAATTTTAGCTTGTTGATCTATCACTATTTCACTGCTGAAATAAATATATTAGATCTGAAATTTTCTTAGTCAAACCCTAAAAATTGATTTTTCTTAAGTTTGGTGGTTTTTACTATTTTTAGGCATTTTTGGGCATTGGTGCCGATATCATTTGTTTATTGATCTGTGGGTTAACTTACTGCTGCAATTAATACTTCAGATCTGAAATTTTGCTTAAAGATACATGAAGGTAACATACATGTTTTCTAAGTAAATCAAGTTGTTTGGCAATCGGCATATTTTTGTGATTTTGGGCAAGCATAAGCATTATTGATTTAGCACTTTCTTCCTATTGTTATAACTTTGATAAGGTTTGAATTTTCTGAAGTAGTAGTGCTAGTATACACTGTCATAAATCTGTGATCGGCATCTTGATTGTTTATCTTAAGCATTTGGCATCTTGGATTCATTGTTTAGTTGGTATCTTGTGGAATATTGTAAAAGTTTACACGTGTATCTCTTAGTACTTATCTTGTTTAAGATTGCATCACAACATTGTTAAGTACTCTTAAGAGAAATCTCACATAAGTACTTAAGTAATCTAGCCAATCTTAATTCAAGATAACAATCACTCATAATCTCGTGCATTTGCATGTTAGATCTAGATTGCACTAATAACTTACCTCCTAAAATAAACTAGGTTGATAGAGATATAGGGCAACCATTTTTCGATCTAGCTTGAGGGATTCAGCTTCTCCTAGTGGTTAACACAGCAACCTTGCAGTTGTCAGAGCCACAGTCTCTGCAGCGCCGGAGGCACTGGGTGGGTGGAACAAAGGGGGAGGTATCATTAATCAGGCCATTGCCTGCTTCTCGTTGGCTTCCGTTGCACAACTTATTTTGAGGATTGTTTCTCAAAACAGTTAGGGGAGGGGTTACATTTACACTAAGCATTTAATTAAAATATACAAAGATCACTGCATTACACCTAGGTCTTAAGTTTGCATCTCATATAGGTTAATCAATCATCTCAAGCAGCGGGTGTCCATCTGATCATTTGGTCTTAATTTAACATAAGCAAGAATTTGTGACTCCATTAAGGCATTGGTCTCATAACAAGAAAATCTAAATTAATCAATAGTCTTGCTTAAATTCAACCAAGTTGCTAGGCCACTCATCCGTGTCTCCCAAGTAAGTTGGTTTCCAACTTGTTTCTTTCCATCTCATTTCATAGGGACTACCCCCCATAGCCTATTGTTGGGAGACAACTAGAATGGAGTGAGCAGGGATCAAAGTGATAGCCCCCGTCCTAAGCATTGTAGCGGTGTTTGTACAATCCGGGCGACAACAAGGCCCAAGCGGTAGATAATAGATTTACTTGTCTTTTCTAATTTCCAGTAGTTTTTATAATTGTTAACTCTTTCATATTTACTACGATATTTTTTGGAAACAATATCAATTTAAGTTTGAAGTTGGCAATTATAACTCATTGGTAATGAATTATGAATATGATGTTTCGTGAAAGTTGAAAGTTAAAACATTTCATTTCATGTTAGATATTCTTTGTTATAGTTTGGTACTGGAAATGGTTACAAGTACAACTTTAGTGATCACTAATTACAAATGTTATATATTGAATTTTGAAAATTTGAAACTTTAAGATTAATAATCATGAGACTCAATATGTTGTAACATGTAACTTGTGGACATGTGGTTGATGAAGATTATAACTTCTAGATGATTGATGTTATATGGTTTAATTCATGTTTTTATGTTTTTTTATATCTAATTCATCATTCTACATGCTTTTGTTGACATATATGCATCAATATATATATATATATATATATATATATATATATATATATAAATTTGCTCCTGACCCTGGAGCTTTTGAAAATATCGCTCCCCACTCCCACTACTAAGTAACCCTAAGATGGATCATCATATCTAAAGACCATAAAGTATATCTCACGATTGTCATTTGTGGGACACTAAGTTGAAGGAACAACATATCTTCACCTGTCCTGTTTATTATGGAATCGAGAGTAGGTTTTACCATATCTGCATGGAATCAAGAGTATCCCTCACCACTTTCTTCCAATACCCAAACCAAAGGTATCAAGAACTTTTCTTAAAAGAAGTGTTGGGTCTCATGAGATAGATTATATAGGGTCTACCCAAGACAAAACTTGTGACGCCAATCACACGCATATATGAATATCCACACACCCATATATTTATGTGTGTGGATATGTGTTTGTATGTGGATATATGTGCTTGTGTATGTGTGGATATGTGCTTGTTATTTAGATATATTTTCATGTCACATCCAGATGTCTTGTATCCAAGAAAAAGTAAAACTTACTGAAACATATATGTGTCCTTGTTACTTAGGGAAATAGGAAAAAGAACAAAATCTCTCCAAGTCCACACTAGCATCACTCTCCAGGCTTTGAAGGCCATAAGAATGTTAGAACAAGGTTACTTGGGAGCGGGAGCGAAAGCCGAAGCGGAGAGCAAGAGCGAGAGCAGGGAGCAGGAGTGAGAGCAGGGAGCGACATTTTCAAAAGCTCCTGGTTTGGGAGCGAATTGAGAGCGAATTTTTATATAATATATATTTTTATATATTTTGATGCATATATGTTAATAAAAGCATGTAGAATGATGAATTAGATATAAAAAACACAAAAACATGGATTGAACTATATAAAACCAATCATCTAGAAGACTAGAAGTTATAATCCTCATAAACCACATCCACAAGTTAGTATCATACAACATATCGAGTCTCGTGATTCATCAATCTTAAAGTTTCAAACTTTCAAAATTCAATATATAACATTTATCATCATTGATCACTAAAGTTGTAACTTGTACTTGTAACCATTACCATTACCAAGTAACCAAACGATAACAAAGAATATATAACATGAAATGAAAACTTTCAACTTTCACGAAGCATTATATTCATAATTCATTACCAATGAGTTATAATTGCCAACTTCAAACTTCAAACTCAAATTGTCATATATTGTTTACAAATAATATCATAACAAATATGGAAGAGTCAACAGTTATAAAAACTACTAGAAACTAGAAAAGGCAAGTAAATCTATTACCTATTGTTAATACTTGGGCCTCTTGCCGCTACTAAGAAAGCATGTAGAATGATGAATTAGTTATAAAAAGCATAAAAACATGGATTAAACCATATAACATCAATCATCTAGTAGTTACAATCTTCATCAACCACAGGTCCACGAGTTACAAGTTTTGATTTATATAGCATGTAAGGGTGTACATAACCAACATAGCATTGAGTGCAATCCATCTTCGAACCGAAAATACATCAACAAGCAGGCTCTAGATGGTCTCTTTCATCCAAAAAAATCATGCTACAACAAATACCTACTTATCATCAAAATCATTGCCTATTGTAGGAATTTACAGAGTAAGTTCCATAGATCAAGAACCAAAGGTCACCGCTCACAAACAGATCACAAATCAGTGCACCAGTGTAATCATGTGGTTAAAACCCTCGAAGAGGGAAACAGTCCACGGCCTAAGCCAACGTGGCCATTTCAAGCAATTTATTAATATAAAAGAAAAAGTTACATATGTTTCTATCATAAACGGTTAACCAACAAATGACCCTCCATGCTCTTTAAATAGAGTTCATGAACCAATCAGGTGTTAAGCCACGTATCAAGTGTCATTAATACCGAGGAGAGAGTGAACAGTCAGATCACTACAAATCGTGATCGTTGGCTTATAAGTTACAAATGTACATGGTAAAGAAACACATTTTACCTAACTCTACACTAGACTAAGTTATTCTTAACTATTTCCTATGTGTCGGAATATCCTAACATCCCCCCTTAAGAACAACTTGGGATAGGATTGAAGGATTTACAAAGGTGACACAAAAGGAGCCTATTTCCTATGTATCGAAATATCCTAACATCCCCCCTTAAGAAAAAATTGGGATAGGATTGAAGAATTTACAAAAGTGACACAATAGGAGAAGGAAGGAGGAATTAGAGCCTATCCCCCCTTAATGACAACTTTCCTGAACTCCAAGCATGGATCAAAGTTTGGTAAACTTCGCTTCTGTGAGAGCCTTCGTAAAGATATCGGCTACTTGATCATTGGTCGGACAATACTGCACTTCAAGAACATGATCATGAATGAGCTTTCTGATGAAGTGTATGTGGAGTTCAATGTGTTTCATACGCTGATGATGAATTGGATCTTTACATAGTTGAATGGCACTTTGATTATCACACCAAAGTGTAGTTGGATGTTGCTAATGAAGGCCAAATTCAGACAGGATCTTACGAAGCCACATGGGTTCCTTGCTGGCTTCAACTGCACCACGATACTCTGCTTCTGCTGAAGAAAGGGAGATGGCACTTTGTTTCTTACAAGACCAAGTAATAGGTCCTGAACCAAGAGTGAATACATATCTGCGAGTAGACTTCGAGCATCGGGGTGCGGCAATCGAGAATCGATGAAACCAATCACCATTGAAGTCTTACACGTATGAGGAATCCGAAATGAACTATACATCGAATATATTGAAGTAATCCTTTTAGCTACTTCCGAGTGACTTTCATGAGGTTGGTGCATAAGCCCAGAGCGGCAGAGACCAATGGCAAAGGAAAGTTCAGGACGAGTATGGGTTAGATACAGAAGTTTACCAACAAGTTGACGGTATAAGGTAGCATCAACTTCAAGGGAAGTATACGTGACTGAAAGCTTGACTCCAGACTAAAAAGGGAGAAGGGGCTGGCTTACAGTCTTCCATATTGTTGGAAATACTGAGAGGGGGGTGAATCAATATTTCTTTTCAATTGTTAATTATTGCCAGTTAGATTCTTCACAATTAAGGACAGAGAGGTGTATAATAATAATATTAAGGATTAATAAGAAATTCAATCTCTTTTTTAAATAATAGTATACAATAGATGAATGAGGGCACCAACCCTTTTATTGAAACAGTCACCAACCTGTTGACAAGCACCAACTTGGACTTTTGATGAGGCTCCGACCTCTAGGGCTTTGACCCTATCTTCTCAAGGCACCAACCTTGTGTTTAGGGGCACCTACCCCAAGGACACCAATCCCTACGTCTCTTTTAATAGAAAATGTGTGATGTACTTACTTGACTGTCATCTACAAAATTTCTTCACTGTTCAACACTACTTGATTTTGACTTCACTATATCTTCACTGTACTTTGTTCACCATATGACTCCTCTGTTGCAATCTTAGTTCATAGTCCTGTTGAAGAATGTTCAAGACTTATCCTGAGATGCTCTATGTCTAGATCCGATTTTTGGTGTTGTAGCTATCTCCCTATGCAGAATCACAGATTTTACTTACATCTTTTATTACTTCAAAAATCAGTGATCAATCCGAGCTTACTGTTCCAATTTCCTGTAGGTGACCGAGCTGACTGTGGTAAGATCATGTGGCTAATCTGAATCCTAAAACACAAGTCCGAGCTATTAGATTTGAGGTATATATATGTGCAAGAGACACAGATCTGAGGTATATATATATGTGTGCAAGAGACACAGATCCGAGGTAATATCTCTGTGTTGTATAACACAGATACGTTGTAATGTATCCAAGCTATAAGGTATCTCTGGTCCAAGCCTCCAAACAGATCTGTCCTAAGCCTTTATTTAACTTGTTCTGAAACTTAATTCACAGGACCTAGCCTTGATATGGACTGAAACATAGTTTACTGGTCTGAGGGTATCAATCAAAAAATTTTAACCCAAACAATAATCCTTCAAACCCTCCTCGGTGTCCTAGTTCACGAGTTGTGAACTCTGGTATATCTCTGCAATTGTCTTTACTGAATTTATTAGAGAGGTACAGATCTGCAGAATTCTCCTTGACTTGTCACTGCAATAGTCTTGTTGACGAGATGTGAACTACTGTTCCTTCTCACTGTATTCTCCACCGAAAAATGAGTGAGTAAAAGTGACAAACGGCTCTTCTATTTATATGAATTCGATTTGAAATGAAGGGACACGTCCTTTTGGAGTGAGACCGACATGTGTATGAGAGTGTAGGTCGGCTAGCAATTAAATATATATTTGTCAACTTTAAAAATTCAATTTCTCACAAACCGCTGGGAG
Organism: Pinus albicaulis; assembly: GCA_034641835.2. Lineage (NCBI taxonomy): Eukaryota > Viridiplantae > Streptophyta > Pinopsida > Pinales > Pinaceae > Pinus > Pinus albicaulis. The sequence goes on from CM076580.1 coordinate 1,773,678,453, forward strand.
TTTCAGGGCAAGTAAAGGCTCATTAGAATGGGAAATATATACTCTACAAGATGGTATAGGACACATGTTGATAGGATGCCTCCAAGGTAATAAAAAAAAAACTTTTCTTTGTGACTGTCTTTAATTTTTTTGTGCAGGAGGTGAATAGGACAGCATGCCTTTTCCACTGCTTGGCTTCTCCTTTGCAGCATTCATGTAGCATAATGTATCAACAATGTCATCATATACTAATGCAGTGATATGTCATAGTGCAGCCTTCATCTTAGTTAAAGTCATATTGACATCAATGACAATCTGAATTAACAATCTCCCCCTTTGTCATTGATGGCAATATTCTTTCCCTTTCAACATTATCTCCCCCTTCGTCATCAATGGCAAACAGGTTGCCCATGCACTCCCCCTATCAAGCTACTCCCCCCAACATATTGTTCACGTTGCATGATTTAATGTGATGCAAGAGCAATGACTCCCATATTTTGGCGAAGATACTCAAATGCTTCTCGTGGAAGGGGTTTTGTAAAGATATCCGCATTTTGCTCTTTTGTATTGACGTATTCCAACCTGATATTGTGTTCAGCAACTTGTTCACGGAGAAAGTGGTATTTGATTGGAATATGTTTGGTCCTTGAGTGCATTACCGGATTCTTTAAAAGACTGATGGCACTAGTATTGTCACAAAAAATAGTAACTGGTTGCTTAGTTTCTATGTTGACATCCTTCAAGGCTTCCTTCATCCATAGAATTTGTGTACAACAATCAACAGCAGCTATATATTCGGCTTTAGCTGCAGAAAGGGATATAGATGATTTCTTTTTGCTGAGCCAAGATACTAGACAATCTCCCATAAAAAATGCATTTCCACTAGTACTTTTTCGATCATCCACACTTCCGGCCCAATCAGCATCAGAGTAAGCTGTCACAATAAGAGTTGAACTCTTAGGATACCAAAGACCGAAATCAATCGTTCCTTTCAAGTATATGAGAATTCTCTTCACAGCTGCTAGATGGGATTGTTTAGGACTTGACTGAAATCTTGCTACCATTGCTACTGCTTGCATAATATTTGGTCTTGTAGCAGTTAAGTATAGGAGAGCTCCAATTATTGATCTGTAAAGAGTTGCATCTATGAGAGGGGTATCATCATCTTTGATTAATTTACAATCTGTGGTCGTCGGTGTGCTCATAGGTGCACAATCTTCCATCCCATATCTTTTGAGCATGTCTTTAAGATATTTTGCTTGAGATATAAACATGCCTGCAGAGGTTTGAGATATTTGTAGCCCAAGAAAGTAAGACAACTCACCAATCGTTGACATCTCGAATTTTTTGGACATATTTAGAGCAAATTCATGGCTCATTTCTTCATCATTGCTTGCAAAGATTAGATCATCAACGTAAACAAGAGTGATCAGAAGTTTTCCCTTGTCCATCTTCATGTAGAGATTGCTACCTGCCACTCCCTTTTTGAAACCTTCTTGTTGCAGATACTGATCCAACTTTGCATACCATGCTCTAGGGGCTTGTTTTAATCCATACAAGACCTTTTTTAGTTTGCATACAAAGTCTTTTCCTTCAGTAAGATCAAATCCTTCTGGTTGCTTCATGTAAACTTCTTCCTTGAGATCTCCATTTAGGAATGTTGATTTTACATCCATTTGATAAACATTAAATCCTTTTGAGCACGTAAATGTTAAAAACATTCTTATGGCTTCCAATCGAGCTACTGGTGCAAAGGTTTCTTCAAAGTCAATTCCTTCAATTTGTGAGTATTCTTTGCAGACAAGTCTGGCTTTATTTCTGATGATTTATCCATCTTCATTCATCTTGTTTTTGAATACCCATTTTGTTCCAATTATATTTTTATCTTTTGGGCGAGGTACCAGTTGCCAAGTCTCATTTTTTTTCGATTTGAGACATTTCTTCTTCCATGGACTTTATCCAATAAGGATCTTTGCTTGCTTGAGAAAAAATTTCAGGATATATTAAAGATAATAGAGCCACATCATCTTTTCTTGGGGTGTTTGTCATCCTTCTTCGAGTTTGAATTCCTTCATCTATATTTCCGATGACCTGTTCTTCCGGATGATGTCTTTGAATAAACTTGATCTTAGAGGGAGTTTGTGACGGTTCACTTTGAGGTTTATTTTGAGGTTCTCCATTCTCCTCTTCTTTTTCAAGTTCTTCTTCTTCACTTTGTTCAAAGAAAGGCTCATCTTCATGATCTTCAATTCTCTTTTCTAGAAGGCCTTCATCAATATTCACATCAATGCTTTCCACTATTCTTCGTAGACAATTGTTGTAACATTTGTAAGCTTTGCTCCTAGTGGAGTATCCAAGAAATATTCCTTCGTCAACTCTAGAATCAAATTTACCTGGTGAGTCATCATTTATTTTTATGAAGCATTTGCTTCCAAAAACCCTGAAATATTTTACTGAAGCAGGTCTTCCTTTCCATAATCCATAAGGAGTCTTTTCATTATTTGGTCTTAGTTGAGTTCGATTTAAGGTATAAACTGCGGTGCCAACTGCTTCTCTCCAAAATTTTGGTTGCAAATCAGCTGCTAGTAGCATTGTCCTTGCCATTTCTTGAATGGTTCGGTTCCTTCTTTCAACTACTCCATTTTGCTGGGGTGTCCTAGCAGTATAGAGTTCTCTTTCGATTCCATGCTCTTTACAGAATTTATCAAATTCTTTTGAGCTGAATTCTCCTCCTCTATCCGTTCTAAGACATTTAATCTTAGAATCTTTTTCATTCTCAATGAGAGCCTTAAGATTCTTAAAACATTCAAATGCTTTAGATTTATATTTTATGAAATATATCCACATCATTCTAGTATAGTCATCGACAAATAGAGCAAAGTACCTTTCACCTTGAAGAGCTGGAGTTCTAGTTGGCCCACACAAATCTGCATGAATGATTTCCAAAGGTTTTGATGTTGAGAACTCCTTAGTTTTGTGGCTAGTTCTGGTTTGCTTTCCATGTTGGCATGGGCCACATACAACTTGATTTGGTTTGCACATTTTTGGAATGTCTCTTACTGCATTAATTTTGTTGATGTTGACTAGGTTATCAAAACTTGTATGCCCCAATCGCTTGTGCCATAACCAACTTTCATCTGTTTGACTTAAGTAACATTTATCTTCTTGGATTCTACTGAGAATGTAAACATTATCTCATGTTCTTACTCCTTTCGCCACAAGTTCTCCTGAGGATGAGTCTCTTATTTCACAATTTTTTGTACTAAAAACAACATCATGTCCTTGGTCACAAATCTGGCTAACACTTAAGAGATTGTGTTTGAGCCCTTCTACCAGCAAGGTATTTTGAGCCTTTCCTTGTTCATTGACAAGGGTAGCAGTTCCTTTCCCAGTGATTTTAGCGGATCCACTTCCGAAGGATACGTTTCCATTTTTCTTGTTCAATGAGATAAACTTCTTTTGGTCACCTGTCATATGTCTTGAGCATCCACTATCCACGAACCAATGATTTTCTTCGCTATGAGCACACAAAGCTAGGCCACATTTATCAGTTTTGAGATTTACTCTTTTAGTTTTTTCCTTTTTGAGAGGGAAATTTTGTTCATTATGATCATAATTATCACATAATGAGCAAGACAGATCAAACTTAGCCAAATGATCAAAGGAATTGTAAGTTTTGATTTGTCCTTGCTCTTTAGGACCACGCAGTTGGTTTGTTTGATTGTTCAATCTTGGTGCTTCATTCTTATGAGCCTTGCAATAGTAACAATATCCAAGGAAAATAGTTTGATACCTCTTGTAGTATCCATAGCTTGAACCAACATTCTTCCTTAGACTTGCTCTTTCTTCAATTCTTGGTTTTGAAATGGGACTTTGTTCCTGACGTGATGACTTTTCTTCTCTTGGATGGCAAGAGAGTATGTCAGCATAACTTCTAGTATTATTCTTTGTATTTGATGATTCTCCTTTGAAACCAATTCTAGACTTATCATGTTGAGGTTTTTGAGTATTAAGAATGTTGTCAAGAGCTAGAGAGCTTTTCCAACTCCTTTTGACTTGCTCTAATTCCTTTCTTAGATATATTATTTCAGATTCACGTTTTTCACAGATATCATCCTTCTCTTTTAGCTTCATGTTCAAGAAGTCTTCCCTTCTTTTTGCTTCCTCTTTTTCTATTTTGAGGGAAATTATCATCTTTTGTAGATTCTCATTTTCTTCAATGGCACTCATTAGCAAACTATCCATGTTTCTTTCATCTTCCAGTTCTAAGTCATCATCATTTGTAAATGCCATGAATAATGTTTATTTGCTTCCAACATAATTACTTTCCTCATCTGATTCATCATCACTTTCTTTGTGATGACAAATATTTCTAGTTGATTTCTTTTTTATGACTACGAATTCATCTTCATCAGACTCATCTTGTTTGGAGAAAAGTTCTTCTTATTAAACCCTTTCTTTTTGTACATCATCCTTTTAGAGTCCTTTTCATCATCACTATCATGTTTATGAGGACATTTTGCAACGTAATGACCTATTCTTCCACAATTGAAACAAATAAGAGGGTACTTACCTTTTAGCTTAGATCCCCTTTTTAGTCTTCGTACAAATTGAGCTAACTCGTTTTCAGTATCAGATTCATCGCTGTTGTAATTCCATCTTTTTCCTTCTTTTGTAGATCTTGAGGCTTTCAAAGCTGCTTCTTTGAAATTTGGACTCCCTTTCCTCATCTCATAGGCAATAAGAATTCCATGAAGTTCATCCATCTTGAGAGTATCTAGGTCCTTCATTTCTTCAAATCTGTTAGGAACGATCTCAGGATTTTTTGAACAATGGTGCTTTCTTCAATATTTTCTCCTAGTCCTTTAAGAGAGTTAACTACATCAGCTACTCGGAGGAAGTATGATGCAATATCTTCTTCATCATCCATTTTCAGACTCTCGAATTGTCTCCTATAGGTTTGAAGCTTTGCCTTTTTAACTTTGGAGTCCCCATCATATAGAGAAACCAACTTATCCCATACTTCTTTGGCTGAGTCAAAATTCATGACTTTCGTAAATTCGGAATCGATAATTCCACTAGAGATGGAATTTAAAGCTTTGGCATTACAAATGTAGGCTCTTCTTTCATCTGGATCAGTTGGAAGACTCAAGGGAGCTTTGTACCCATCCAAAACAGAGTGCCATACTTCAGGGCCAAGAGACATTAGATAGTAGGACATCCTCTTTTTCCAAAAACTAAAATTTGTTCCATCAAAGATAGGCAGTTTCCCTGTTGCTTCCATGTTCTTCATTGTGCCTAAGAATCCTTCTTCCAGCTGTTAGGTTGATAACGAAGAAGTTGGCTCTGATACCAATTGTTGGAAATACTAAGAGGGGGGTGAATCAATATTTCTTTTCAATTGTTAATTATTGCCAGTTAGATTCTTCACAATTAAGGACAGAGAGGTGTATAATAATAATATTAAGGATTAATAAGAACTTCAATCCCCTTTTTTAAATAATAGTATACAATAGATGAATGAGGGCACCAACCTATTGCCAAGCACCAACTTGGACTTTTGATGAGGCTCCAACCTCTAGGGCTTTGACCCTATCTTCTCCAGGCACCAACCTTGTGTTTAGGGGCACCTACCCCAAGGACAACAATCCCTGAGTCTTTTTTAATAGAAAATGTGTGTTGTACTTACTTGACTGTCATCTACAAAATTTCTTCACTGGTCCAAGCCTCCAAATAAATCTGTCCTAAGCCTTTATTTCACTTGTTCTGAAACTTAATTCACAGGACCTAGCCTTGATATGCACTGAAACATAGCTTACTGGTCTGAGGCTATCAATCAAAAAATTTTAACCCAAACAATAATCCTTCAAACCCTCCTCGGTGTCCTAGTTCACGAGTTGTGAACTCTAGTATATCTCTTCAATTGTCTTTACTGAACTTATTTGAGAGGTACAGATCTGCAGAATCCTCCTTGACTTGTCACTACAATAGTCTTGTTCACAAGATGTGAACTACTGTTCCTTCTCATTGTATTCTCCACCGAAAAATGAGTGAGTAAAAGTGACAGACGGCTCTTCTATTTATATGAATTCGATTTGAAATGAAGGGACACGTCCTTTTCGAGTGAGGCTGACATGTGTATGAGAGTGTAGGTTGGTTAGCAATTAAATATATATTTTTCAACTTTAAGATTTCAATTTCTCACAACCGTTGGGAGTTTCGGGGCAAGTAAAGGCTCATTAGAACGGGAAAAATATACTCTACAAGATGGTATAGGACCCATGTTGATAAGATGCCTCCAAGGTAATAAAAAAAACTTTTTTTTGTGACTGTCTTTAATTTTTGTGTGTAGGAGGTGAATAGGACAGCATGCCTTTTCCACTGCTTGGCTTCTCCTTTGCAGCATTCATGTAGCATCATGTATCAACAATGTCATCATATACTAATGCAGTGATATGTCATAGTGCAACTTTCATTTTAGTTAAAGTCATATTGACATCAATGACAATCTGAATTAACAGTGAAAGTGGTGTAGAAGATCACAGGAATACTTGGACTGAGAGAGGGTAATGCCTCCTTTGGATTGCAAGACTTGCAAACCAAGGCAATAATGCAAGTGTCCTAAGTCTGTCATTTCAAACTCCTTTTTGAGGCTAGACTTCACATGGTTTATATGGTTTGGATCAGTACCAGTAAGGATAAGATCAGCAACATAAAAAACAAGGATGGTGAAGGACTTGCCCACTTTCTTGGTGTAGACAGTGTTGTCAGAATGACACCTAGAAAAGCCATTATCTAACAAAAATCTATCCATTTTGGCATACCAAGCCCGAGGAGCTTGTTTGAGACCATGGAGAGACTTCCTAAGGCGACAAACAACGCTAGAGTCATTTTGGATAAAACCAGGGGGTTGTTCCATGTAGATTTCTTCATGCAAATCTCCATGTAAGAAGGCGAATTTAACATCCATCTGATGGACTTCCCATTTTAATGAGGCGGCAAGGGAAAAAACAAGGCGGATAGAATTCATTTTGGCAACGGGGGAGAAGGTTTCAGCATAGTCAATGCCTTAAACTTGTGAAAATCCTTTGGCGACAAGACAAGCTTTATGTCTATCCACTTTTCCATATGGTCCAAACTTGGTTTTGTAAACCCATCTGCATCTGACAAGTTTTCTTCCTTTTGGAAGAGGAACAAGATCCCAAGTATCGTTCGCCAATAAGGAACGATATTCTTCATTCATAGCTTCATCCCAATCTGGATGACCGGAAGCTTCTTCAAAGGTTTCTGGATCAAGATTTTTTGGAACTTGAGCCAATAAGGAAGAGGCTCTTTCGAACTGAGAACGTGTACGTCGTCGATCTGCAGGGTCACCTGCAAGAGAACCTGTTGCATCTCGAGTAGAGCAGACCCATCTTGGAAGCTGTGTAGTAAAAGGAACAATTTCAAGAGGTGAGGGAGGATTGTCATCCTCGTTGTCATCTGAACTAGAAGGAATGTTATTAAAAGGAATGTTATTAAAAATAGAAGAGAGAGAGAGAGAGGTGGCACATATGCCGAATCAGGCTCGTAGGCCAAAGGTGGCACCCCTGCCAAACTAGGCTTGCAGGCCGATATATTTTCATCAAATTTTACATCTCTTCTAAGGATTATATTTATGGATTTTGATTGAAGAAGTCTATATCCTTTGACATCTTCAAAATATCCAACAAAAATGCATTTTTCACTCTTAGGTTCTAAGGCTTTATGTTTCGCATCCGGAATATGGGCCCAAGCATCACTTCCAAAAACACAAAAGTGACTTACATCTAGTTTGATTGAGCTCCAAGCTTCTTCTGGAGTTATATTCTTTAAAACCTTAGTAGGAGCACGATTTACTATGTAGTTTGCACAGTTAATTGCTTCTGCCCAAAAATTGAGACTAAGTCCTTTAGATTGAAGCATACAATTAGCCATTTCTTTTAAGGTGCGATTCTTCCTTTCGGCTACACCATTTTGTTGTGGCATATATGGAACAGTATGTTGCAATTGAATGCCATGCTCCGTGCAGAAGTTGATAAATTTGTTGTTAACATATTCTCCTCCATTGTCCGATCTTAACTTAAGAATTTAATGTCCAGATTGTTTCTCAACAAAGGCCTTAAAGGCCAAGAACATGTTAAAAACTTCACTCTTGAGTTTTAAGAAGTATACCCAAGTGCGTCTGGAAAAATCATCAATGAAAGTTAAGAAGTACTTGCAACCAGAGAAAGAAACAACGGGAAGTGGACCACATAAATCACTGTGCTATACAAAAGGGAGTGAAGCGTGTAGAGGCTTAGTTTGTCAAAATATCATGATGATGTTTAGAGTACATCTGAAGACCTACATCTTGACAAGATACCATAGGAAGACCGTCTATATTTCTTTACATAGAGTTGAAGAGAAGCGATAAGTTTAAGTGACCAAATCGCTCATGCCAAAGTTGCTCATCGCCATTATGAGCAACAAAAACGGAGGGAAGACATGATGACCCAAAGGAGTTGTCAAACTTATACAACCTTGTGGAATCATCGGCAATGCTAGTAGCTAAAATATGGTTAGGATATTTGAGGTCCTTGATTACAACATCATGAGGTGAGAATTCAACTATTTTCCCTTCACCTGAATGAGTGATTTGATAAACAGATAAAAAGTTGCATGACAAGGTAGGAACACATAGTACATCATTAAATTGACCATTATCTAGATGAATGGTTCTAGATCATACAACACTAAGAAATCTATCATCACCAACATAAATATGTTTGGTGTTACAATCATTTAAAGAAGAAAACATGGCTATTTTTGTGGCCATGTGGGAAACTCGAGAATCAATGAGCCACTCATGAGAATAAGAAGAGGAAGATACATTTAATGAATAAACAGATCTTGATGCTCGACAACTACAAACAAAAAGTGTCATTCCTGAATATGAAGGTGAAGAGTGCTCCAAATTGATGTTGTGCTTCTTCATTGCTCCTTCTAAGGCTTCCATCTTCTTAAAACATTTGGACTCTATATGGGCATCACGATTACAAAAGTTGCAATGTCTATCGGTCTTCTTCCCTTTGTTTTTATTTGCTTTATCATTTTGGTGATTTGATTTTTCAGTTTGCGGCTGAAATTGCTTAGGACACTTGTTTGTTTTAGGACCATAATTTTTAGGATACTGCTTCTTGGGATTCTTTTGATGGTTGTTGTTGGGCTTCTAAGGCTTTCTTAGAAGCATTTCTAGAAGTGATAAGACCAAGGTGTAAGAGTTTTTATTGTTCTCTTATCAAAGAATCACAAAAGGAATCAAAAGAGGGATTCTTGTATGTGGTTCCTGAAGAAATGATGGCTTCTCTAATGGAATGGAAGGTGGAAACAAATACAGAGTATGCAGGGCCAAGCTTAGCAAGAATGCAATAGATGAGGCTACCATCTTCCCTTTTGACCTTACAACCTTCTAAAAGAAGTCTAGGGGTCTTGAATTTGGACAAAAGGTCTTCAATAGAGGAGAAATTATTGGGGTCCAAAGTAAGAACTCATTTTCAAGCTGGTGGGCCCTGATTTGATTTTGAATGCCAAAAAGAGTATTTAGCTTTTCCAGGGCTTTATCAGGGGTGTCAATGTCAAGGATGTGAAATCGAAGATCTTGAGCAATGGACATTCCTATCAACCCTCGTGCTTGATCTTGTTTATGTTCCCATTTAGGAACTTTATCATCATTGGAAGGTTTAGCTTCTTATCATGTGGCTATTCTATAAAGCCCTTTACTTCTAAGTATATCTACCATGTGAAGTAGCCATTGGAAATAATTGGTGCTGTTAAGAATAATCGGGCATGCACTTTTCATTTTAAAAAATGAAGTTGAGAAAAAGCTGAAACTAACTGCTCCAATGGAAAGATCTAGAAAAATTACGCCGTTTCAAAAATGACTCAGCAAACTTCGGATGAAGAGAAATTATGCCCTTTTGAAAACGAGTCAGGGAGCGTTAGTTTAAACTACCTAAAGCTACCTTGTTTTGAGATCCCACCGACGGTACTAACGCACATGTCCAAACGAGGGAGCACATCTGTATGCTTGTTGGATGATCGCGTAATGGGACTTTACTTAAGAACGATTTCAAACTAACGTGTTGATTTCCAAACAAATTTTAAAATAACTCTCTTTAATACATTTGGTTGTCGATTGTTCTTGTATATGCGTGCTTTTCCTACACACAAAACCAAGCAAACAAAGAAATGCAAGCCTTATGGAAAAATGTTAGTTTTTCGGTTAGCCTTACCGGAAGCTATCTATTTTACTATTTTTGATTTCCCGAGATCGCACAAAGACGCGGGGAAAGAGCATACGTAGTAAAAAAAACTTCTTCCTGTTTCTGATTTGCCGAGATCGCACACAGCGCAGGGCAAAGAGCATACGCAGAGAAGATGATATAGATCCAGCAAATAAATAAAACCTAAAAACCGAAATAAACAGAGGGAACCGAAATAAGCAAAACTATTAACAAATATAACTGCAAAACAAATAATTTATGCCTCCAAATCTAAACTGAAATAACTTGAGCAACCGGAAACCTTTTCGCATGAAACGAAAGGCGTTCCTCACTGTAACAGACACTCTGGACACAAAAGAGAAGTTCTCCGGGCCCAAAAATGTTCAAAAATAGTAGATCTACCAAACGGCATTCGCATGCAGTCAAACCGGCTTCAGATTTGGATCAACAATGGATGCAGCCCTCAAAATAGCTCTGATACCATGTAGGAATTTACAAGGTAAGTTCTGTAGATCAAGAACCAAAGGTCACTGCTCACAAACAGATCACAAATCAGTACACCAGTATAATCACGTGGTTAAAACCCTCGAAGAGGGAAACAGTCCATGGCCTGAGCCAATGTGGCCACTTCAGGCAATTTATTAATATAAAAGAAAAAGTTACATATGTCTCTCTCATAAATGGTTAACCAACAAATGACCCTCCATGCTCTTTAAATAGAGTTCATGGACCAATCGGGTGTTAAGCCACAGATCAAGTGTCGTTAATACCGAGGAGAGAGTGAACCGTCGGATCACTACAAATCGTGACCGTCGGATTATAAGTTACAAATGTACATGGTAAAGAAACACACTTTACCTAACTCTACACTAGACTAAGTTATTCTTAACTATTTCCTATATGTCAGAATACCTTAACATCAATCATCTAGTAGTTACCATCTTCATCAACCACAGGTCCACGAGGTACAAGTTTTGATTTATATAGCAAATAAGGGTGTACATAACCAACATAGCATTGAGTGCAATCCATCTTCGAACCGAAAATACATCAACAAGCAGGCTCTAGATGGTCTCTATCATCCAAAAAAATCATGCTACAACAAATAACTACTTATCATCAAAATCATTGCCTATAATATCGCCATCTAAGCATTAACATAAGATAGAAAAACGTAGCATGTCAAGTCAAGATTTTGTTTGAGTGATGGGTACATTTTTAGTAGGGCCATGATAGAGGAGTTCGACAACCAATGTCACTAACATCAAGGCACATATAGGGATTGGTGCTCTTGACGAGTTCCATACCCTAGTACATGACAAAATCCAATGGAAACATTGCAATCCGCCCAATCCTGAAATCCTAAAAAACTGATAAGTCTATTGGATTTTGAGTGAGAATTATATTCATAATTCATTACCAATGAGTTATAATTGCCAACTTCAAACTTCAAACTCAAATTGTCATATATTGTTTACAAATAATATCATAATAAATATGGAAGAGTCAACAGTGATAAAAACTACTAGAAACTAGAAAAGGCAAGTAAATCTATTATCTATTGCTAATACTTGGGCCTCTTGCCGCCACTAAGAAAGCATGTATAATGATGAATTAGTTATAAAAATCATAAAAACATGGACTAAACCATATAACATCAATCATCTAGTAGTTACAATCTTCATCAACCATAGGTCCACGAGTTACAAGTTTTGATTTATATAGCATGTAAGGGTGTACATAACCAACATAGCATTGAGTGCAATCCATCTTCGAACCGAAAATACATCAACAAGCAGGCCCTAGATGGTCTCTATCATCCAAAAAAATCATTCTACAACAAATACCTACTTATCATCAAAATCATTGCCTATAATATCGCCATCTAAGCATTAACATAAGATAGAAAACTGTAAATTTATGTAGATGTTCTATGCTTGATGCAACTTTACTTTTATCAATAGCAATCACATGAATTTACAAGTAAAGTGCAGATAGAACATACCAATGATCCTTTAGAAGACAAACCAGAAACAGGAGAATGTGTTGGTACGTTACGGCGATCAGCAGGATGCTTCAACCAGCAAAGTCTTCTTGGTCGGCCAACCCAGAGTGTGTCACAACATTCCTCAAGTCAGTCACCCAATCAACTCAAATTCAACCCCAGAAAAGTCAACGCAGGGCAGCAACAATAAAGTCAACGCAGCTCCAACTTCGATCAACCTTTTGACCTCGGTTTCTGTGCCAAAATGTACGGCCTTCCTAGATCGAAGTCTCCACCAAAAATCAGCCCAAACGGACCATGTGTTGACCAAAGTCAACACTGGTCAAACTTCCCCAGAAACCGTAACTACAGAAAATTTGCCGCAGTAGATTTCGTCCTTTTTGCTTCAGTAGATTTCGTCCTTCTTCTCACGTGGGAGATGAAACTGCTTCTCAGATGCTCGTATATAATCAGAGGAGAAGATGTGTGATGAGTGAGTGTGTGAAATGCTCTCCAATGTTGACTGTATATATATCCATCATTGAGGTGTGTGACACATCTGCTGGGGGTGTAAAACCTTAAGGCCGACCTGCACTTAAATTTATTATAAATAATAAATTCAAAATAAATGTTCTGCTCATCAGATTAAAATCAATTTTATAATTTTTACACACTCTGCGAAGAGAATCATCTGCATATGCAGAATTAACTAATATGCATCACAAGATGGAGTTTGGACCTAGTTGTCCGTTTTAACCTCTCTCAGAACAAGGAGAACTCCATCCTAATGCAATCAAACGCCGTGCGTCATCCCATAGCGCTTGGCTGTTTGGCCTATTTATTTCGAACGGTGGAGTCGGTCCTGAAGACATAATCACGGTGACAGAACCGGCCCAGGAGGTCAGGCTATGGACCTGCATAAGTCTCCCAGCAACCGAGATTGGTTCACTCGACACGAAGTCGAGTGCCCCTGCGGCGGCCTCACTAAGGCCCGATCCCATCCCAGATCAAGTGGTTGGACCGTGCCATCCTAGATAGAGAGTACGGCAATCTCTAATGCGTCCATCAGTCTTTGCCACTGGTCTCTAGCTTTTCCCACCTCATTGGCCAAATGAGAGGTACTTCCCATGAGCCCTGAACTCAATGGGTAGGATGCATACGGGGCACAGATAATGAGAGGTGAACCAACTCCATAATCACAACGGTGGGGTCCAAGCACACCAACAAGGTTTGGCAAGCCTAGCCTTGTGGTTGCTCATAGCTCCGAGACGCTGTCCCCAAAGCCCCCCAGAGCTCCTTGAGCTCATCGTCCAACAGGACCCACATCATAGGGTCATTCCACGATACCAAGTCTCTCATGGAAGGTTAGGAACTTGACCTTCCCCAGGGGCTTAGTGAGCACTGAGAATATCCGCGACCTGCTCATCAGTTCCTATATGATCAAACCTTACAGCGCCTCGCTGTACCATATCCTGGATGAAATGATACCTGATATCAATATGCTTGGATCGGTCGTGGAACACAGGATTCTCGGTCAAGCGAATCCCACTCTGGTTATCACAGAGTATCACGGTGGTATCTAGCACATGTCCAAACAGCTCACTAAAGAGCTTTCGCAACCAAACTGCTTCACAACAGGCCATACTTGTTGCAATGTATTCGACCTCTGCGGTGCTCAAAGCCACCGACTTCTGCTTCCTACTCATCCTTGAAATCAAAGCAGAACCAAGATTGAAGCAGCATCCCGATGTGCTCTTACGATCCACCACACTGCCAGCCCAATCGGCATCAAAATATCCAAGGAGTGTCATGCTCTCGACAGTGTATCTCAGCCCATGGTTTATCATGCCCCGAAGGTATCTCAGAAGATTCATGGCACCAACCCAATGAAAGTGATGAGGTTCAACCATCTGTTGACTCAAAGTGTTCACTGCAAAATATATATCTGGACGGGTGTTCACTAAGAACATCAGGGCCCCTACGAGTTGACGATACTCAGTAGAATTTGCCAATACGGGCCCAGTGGCGCTGCCACTCAACTTCTTGAAGTTGAGTTCCATTGGTGTTGACACGGACTTGCAATCCACCATACCAAATCTTTCCAGAAGTTTCACAATGTATTTTCCTTGAGAAAGGAAAATCTCTCCAAGTCTCTGCCAGACCTCCAATCCTAGGAAGTAGTGCATCAATCCTAGGTCCTTCATCTCGAACTCAGCAGCGAGCTCCCTCTTGCATTGATGAGCGGGGAGGAGTCATCTGTCGAGAAAGGGTCGTCCCGCTATGCAGAATGAGAGGCTTCCCTGGACAACGTCGAGAAGGTAAAGGTTGGATCAACATTACTCCATTACGCCGAGTGAAGCCCAGAGCTTCATCAGGCGGTATCTATCCTCTCGTGCCGAGCTCTGGGTGCTTTCCAACCCGCCGAGGGCTTTCTTCCAACTGGAGACATGAGTGTCCACGGTCACAGACTTCAAACCCCGAGAGGGTTGTTCTACATACACCTCTTCTTTTATTGCACCATACAGAAAAGCGGTCTTGACATCCATCTGATGAAGACTCCATCCTTGCGTAGCAGCAAGGGCTATGATTGATCGAATGGTGGTATATCGTGCCACAAGTGCAAATATGTCATCATAGTCTATTTCTTCTTTTTGAGAGAAGCCACGAGCAACAAATCTTGCCTTGAACTTTTCAGCACTTCCATCAGATCCATGCTTGATCTTGTAGAGCCATTTCGCGATGACAACTGACTTGTCCTTCGGTCTTGGAACCACATCCCAGACATCATTCTTCATTATGGACTCATATTCTTCGTGCATAGCATCCTTCCAGACTTGATATTTACGACTTCCTCAAAAAAGATCCGGTTAGGATTGCTTACAATAGTACTCATGGCAGCCAGATACCCTTGGTATCTACACGGCTTCTTGCTTTCTCGGAATGTCCCCCTCGAGGCAGCATGTCCCTCAGCATCTTCAAGAGTGTCCCTGAGCCATGATGGTCTCTTTCTCAGTGAAGGAGATCGATCGATTGGGTCCATTGGTCCTTCAACATCAGGCATTGTCTCATCCTATAGTTCTTCTTGATTTCCAGGCCTTGCTTCATGATTTTCCTCAGATCTTGGAAGATCTACTACTTTCTTTAGGGAAGCATCTTCGTCAAAAGTGACATCATGGCACATCTCTACTTCCCTTTGACCAGGTACATAGACTCTATAGGCCTTAGAAGTTTCGTTATAGCCCACAAACATTCCTTTCTTCCCAGAAGCATCCAACTTACTTCTCTTTTCTTTTGGCACATGAAAATAAACAGGACATCCAAAAATTCTAAAATGTAAGACGTCAGGTTTCTTACCAGTGAAAACCTCTTCGGGAGTTTTGGAGTCCAGGGCAGAATGAGGGCATCAGTTTTGAATGTATACAGCAGTATTCGCAGCTTCTCCCCACAAAAACTTCGGTAGACCCTGGTCACATAGCATGGCACGGGCAGCTTCCACAATGGTCCTGTTCTTTCGTTCAGCAACACCATTCTGCTCAGGAGTATAGGTAGTAGTAGTCTCCTCTTAATGCCAGCTTCTCTGCAAAAGTCCTTGAACTCATTTGACTCATATTCAGTGCCATTGTCGGTCCTCAAAATCTTGATCTTCTTCCCTGTCATATTTTCCACCAAGGCTTTGAAGGTACGGAACCACATGAAAGCCTCATCCTTCTTCTTCAAGAAGTATATCCGGGTTTTGCGGGAGAAGTCATCAGTGAATGTCATATAGTAAGAACATCCTCCCAGGGATGTCACGGGTAGCATACCAGATAGATCAAAATGGACTAATTGCAAAATATCAGATGTCTTTGTGACACTTGAGGGGAAAGGTCCCCTTGTATGTTTTCCTTTGGCACAACCCTTACATACACCTTCATGATTATTTCCAAAATCGGGCATCCCTGTCTGTCCTTGCTTGAGAAGGGCTGCCATAATGAAGGTGTCCCAACTTTCAGCATAGTTTAGGTTGTCGGATAGTATCACATGTCATAGCTCCCGGTGGACTTCCTTCAACCACTTCCTTCAACTTTATTGGGTAGTACCCCCCCTAGCCAAATGTGATAGCTTCTTGAGATTCTTTTTCCACATCTTTTCCTTTTAGCATCGGTGAATACACGACAAACCATATATTGTTTGTATTCATGCATGAACAACGGCCCATTTTATTAGAGATGAGTATAATCACAAAACATGCATCATTTGTTGATATATTTTTCAGTATGTCTTCCCCATTATCAGAGAATTTATGTTTTCTGTGCTCGCAATAGTGTGTGAATATATATTTGTTCTCACGAGATGAAGAAAATGCATCAATGTATTGTAGAAGTATAGGTGGTGCAGTAACGGGGCTCTTGACTAGGGCCCGGGTAGTGGCCCTGATCTAATTGTTGATGATGATGGCGGCACAAGCTTTCTGATCGATGAGGCAGTCAAGGCGAAGGAAGAGTTTGCCACAAATCCAGTGTCTAACACCAATGTGGAGTTTCAAACTGTGGTGAAGCCACCAACTCAGAGAGGAACAATGGGATTTGCAAAGGTTGCAATTGGGATATGCGAATTCATGGTATTTCTATCTTTACCCCTACTTGAGTTATGCCAAGAGTGATCAGTTAGAGCATGTTATTTTTTTTGTCTTCAAATGAGAGTTGGAGCTTGTCAAAATTCAAGTATGCTTATGTTGTTATGTTAATGTAACATGGGTGATGTTAACGAAAGCGTGCTTATACAGCTCACTAATTCCCTTTTCCAAGAGGGATTCTTAGATGAGCAATTTACACAGTTGTAGTAGCTACAGGACAATAGCAACTCGGATTTTGTGACCGAAGTGGTTGTATTGTTCTTTGAGGATTCTAAGAAGCTACTCCAACCATTGTTTCCATCACACTTCAACGGTTTTTGGAGGGTCAAAGCCAGTGGTGCATTTCTATTGTTAATCTACTTGCTCTAGCACATTTTTGGGTTTGTGAAGAGCTTTTCTCACTTGAAATGACCAAAGCCTCCTCAAATGAATGCCAAGATTCAATCATCCTAGAGTTCTTTCTTCAATGATAACAATGCCTACCTAAATTCCATGTTTGGTATAATGATTTTATAAATAGCATCAAATTGTTGATGGACTAGTAGCAACCAAGCATTAAGGCTTTCAATTTTAGCGAGAATGACAACTCGTGCTTATTTTCTAAGAGTTCTCTTTCTATTTGAGCCTATCTTCTTATCATAGAGATTATTTCCACCCTGATAGCATTGCAAAATCACAGTTAGAGGCCATGAAAGATGAAGCAGCTTGCTTAGCGTTAAATTTGTTCAAATACATCAACAAAGGTTGTTGTGTTCAGGATGTCATTTGGAGTGGGAGCACTCGAAGCATAAATAATGTGCAACTTGAAAGGTGATGGACAGCCAATTGGTAGCTATAATAATATGTGGGAAAGATGGTGAGAACTTACAATTTTCTACGTCTTTGGAATCTTGGAAGAATGAATTGAGCTTTATTGAGCCTAGCTAACTCAATATAGGTATAGTTATTTGTTAATTTTAGTTAACAATGGTATGTTTTATGCTTAGCACAATTACTTCAATGTTCCTTTAGCAGCCCAATGACAATTTCCAATATAGGTTTCCAGTAGCAATCACATTAACCATTAATTACATTGACAGTAAAAGTAGATAGAACATAAAACAAAATGCAAAAGACAAGAGGACACCAGATTTGGTAGATGCCAAGGAAAAACCCCAATGTGGGAAAAACCCTTTGGTCAATTCTTCTTATGATTATATCAAAATGTTCAACAGAGAGAGTACAAAAGTCAAATTCACTTGCCCAATTCAAAGTCAAAATAGCCTTGTCAATTTCTGCAGTCAAGCTTCAGCCCTAACCAGAAAGTCAATGTTGGTCAAAGCAGCGATAGAATGTCCTCAAAACAACTTGGTCTTCCCAAGTCAAACTCAACCTGATCAAGAGGTCAAAGTCAGCCCAAAACAATGACAAAGTCAACAGTCAAACTCGATCAAACTGTTGTCCTAAAATCTGCGGTCAACTTGCAATTTGGTTTGTGGTCAAAGTGCTCAAAAAACCTTAGTTTCTATGCCAAAAGTTGCGGCCTACTAAGACAGAAATATTCCCAAAAGATCGAAGTCAAATGATGCCCAGAAGGAGTTGGTCAACATTGGTCAACTTTCGTCAAATTGTAGTCAACTCTGTAATTTCGGCCTTGCAATTCAACTTCTGAAATTCGTCCTTCTTGATCCACAAGTGTGAGAAAGAAGAATGCCCAATGTAGTATGAACCAATGAGAGAAGGTGAGAGAATGTGTTTGTGATGAAGATGCCAAATGAGGTGAGAGGTCACTTGTATTTATACAATTCGTTGAGGGTGAAGAGTCACATCCATTGGGCTTCATGAGCCTACATGTTGATGTGGCCGACCTGAACAATATGCACATGTGTGGGCATAAATTCAAAAACGCATTTCTACTTGTGCAAATTGGATGATCTTTATATCAATTTTGGTCCTCTAAAAAAGACGAATATCATCATCTCCATAAAATGAGTTGTCCCGAGGTGGAATTTGGCCCTAGTTGCCAATTTTAACACTCCCTCTCAACTAGGGAGAATTCCACCCGCTAATCCATCCATCATCATCGATCATCATGCCATCCTGTCGTCATGTACCATCTTTGTCATCTCATCTCTGCTCTATTGAACCATGATGTAATAATGAAGAAGAATTGATCGAGAGTGAGTCACAAGACCTTAACACTCTCCACTCACAAAAGTCAATCCAGAGGTAGAACCTCAATTGATCCTAGATGAATTTGTTGAACACCATGCATCCTAGACATAGGGAGTACTGCAGTACACAATGCGTCCATCGGTAGTGCTATTGTCCATATCCACTTTTCCCAACTCAATGGCCAGATGAGAGGTACTTCCCATGAGTCCCAGACTACATGGGTAGGATGTATGTTGGGGCATCAGCAGGAGAAGGTGAACCACTCATCCTATGCAAATGTCAATCGTAGGGGAAGGTGAACCACTCACCCTAAATACATGTGTCCGCAATCATAGGGGAAAGTGAACCACCCACCCTACACACATGTCAGCCATCATGGGGTATCACGGGGGAAGGTGAAACACTCACCCTGTACACAGCGCACCAATAGGGGAAGGTGAACCACTCACCCTATGGTCGCTCATAGCTCCAAGAAGTACCCTAAGACCCCAGGAGCTCCCAGAGTTCAATGTCCAACTCAAGCGAGACCCTCATAAGAGGGTCTTTCCACGACTCCAAGTCTTTCCTGAAAGGCTAAGAATTTGACCTTCCCTAAGGGCGTCCTAAGAATGTCTGCAACCTTCTCGTCAGTCCTGATGTGTTGGAGCCTTATTGCTCCCTGTTGTACCATATCCCGAATAAAGTGGTACCCGATATCAATGTGCTCGGAGCAGTTGTGGAACACGGGATTCTCTGAAATGCGAATCCCACTTTGGTTGTCGCAGTAAATCACAATGATATCCAGCACATGCTCAAATAGCTCACTAAAGAGCTTCCTCAACCAAACAACTTCACCACAAGCCATTCTAGCAGCAATGTATTCGGCCTCGGCGGAACTTAAAGCAACCAATTTATGCTTCTTGCTCATCCAAAATATTGAAGCAGACCCCAATGAGAAGCAACATCCAGACGTGCTTTTACAATCCACCACACTGCCAGCCCGGTCAGCATCGGTATATCCATGTAGCCTCAAATTCCCAGCAGTGTATCTCAAAACATAGTTGATTGTGCCACGGAGATATCTCAAGAGATTCTTAGCGGCAATCCAATGTATGTGATGAGGCTCAACAATAAATTGACTCAATGTATTCACGACGAAGCATATGTCCGGATGACAGTTTACCAAGAACATCAGGGCCCCCACAAGTTTTCAATACTCAGAAGGATTTGCCAATGCAGGCCCGACAACACTTCCACATAGCTTCTTGAAGTTGAGTTCCATCGGAGTAGACACAGACATGCAATCCAACATTCCACGTCTCTTGAGTAGCTTCACAATGTATTTTCCTTGAGAAAAGAAAATCTCACTTGGCTTTTGCCAGACCTCCAGGCCTAGGAAGTAGTGCATTAGTTCTAGGTCCTTCATCTCGAACTCGGAAGCCAACTCCCTCTTGCATTGATAAATGAGAGGGTTTGCACCTATCAGAAAGAGATCATCTACATTAAAGATCAGAATGAGAGGTGTAGAAATTTCTGTTCCCAACCCCGGTTTTCAGTTTCTCCTTATTTCTCATTTAAAGTTAAATGCCCATTCCCATAGCCATACATTCAACAAGCTGGAAAAATAAATATTTTCTAAAAACACAAATTCTGGAAATTTCACAGTGCTGAAATGCAGAAATAAAAACTCAGAAAAATAAATCAGCCACACACAAAAAATAGACACGCTGATTTTTGGTCAACTTGACCCTGGGAAAACCCCCTACAACTCTTGGGGAAACCAGTTCGAAAGCTTCTCTTTATTTTCTGAATATTGCTTTTACAGTGAAACAAAAAAACACGGTAAAAATTCCAACAACCAAATTTACAGACTTATCTCGATTTTCGTGCTTGCACACCGCCTCGGAAATTGTGCCAAATCAGCAACTTGCAAAACAGAAAATATTACAGCGTTAATGACAGCAATAAATGTTGTACGGCCACCTAGGGAAGCGTGTTGAAACAGGTTGTACGATGCTATACGGACTGTACAAATTTGTACAGCAGCCCTCCTCGAAATTCGAGCCCAGAAACTGCCTAGAAAACTTTGTTATTGCTGCTGTACTTTTTCTCGGTTTTTGTGTCGAAAAATCAGCAGCTTCTCTCCTCGAAATACGTGCCCAGTTTTCTGCCTTGGACTGTGTGCTTAATGCTACTGCCTCTTCCTCGATTTCTGTGCCTCATTTCTTGGAAACCGTGCCTCTCTCCTGCTATACAGATTTTCTGCCTTGGTATTTGTGCCAATAAATGTTGTTGTACTTTTTGTTGAATCTCCTCACTGCTGCCCTCTTTCTTTTCACTGCTTAGAAAATCTCCTTAGCTTTCTCTTCTCCTCTCAATCTGCTCATGAAAGAAGAATGACCTTTTCCCTCCTTTTCCTCCTTTAACCTAACCCTAAGTGACTTTTGGGGAATCCCTAAATCCAATGGCTGAGATATATTTAGATCTAGGGCTGAGATTAAATGCTCATTTAAATCTCACTTTCTATTTTTTAATTCACCCCACTTTAATAAAGACCCACTTAGTCATTTATTTCCAAAGTCACTTTTCCTTTCTAATTTTACAATGACTTTATTAAAGTCACTTTAAAATTAGACTTTAGTAACTTTATCACTTAAAGTCACTTTTAAATTAGATTTGACTTTATAACTTTATAAAGTCACTTTAGGAGAAAAAATTAAATTCTTTTGGACACTTTTCCCTAGGCCAAAGATCAAAGCCTTAGGGAACCACCTGTCCTCCGATAACCAAATTTCAACAAGAGGCATGTCCTTTCCAACCTTGAAATATAGGTTAGGATCAGCTTCATTCCTTGTAAATCCCAGCATCATAAGATAGTTATCAATCCTCTCATACCAAGCCCTAGGGGCTTGCTTCAACCCATAGAGTGTTTTCTTCAACCTGCATATGGGTGTCCTTCGATCTTGAATTTTGAAACCCTCAAGTTGTTCTACGTAGACTTCTTCCTTAAGCGAGCCATGAAAGAAAGTAGTCTTAACGTCCATTTGGTGTAGGCTCCATCCTCGAGAGCAATAATAGATCGGATAGTGGTGTATTGGACAACCGATGCAAATATCTCGTCATAGTCCACTCCTTCCTTTTGAGAAAAGCCTCGAAAAGCCTCGAGCAACGAACCTAACCTTGTATTTTTCAACACTCCCATCAACTCCACGTTTGATTGTTAAAATTTGGGTACCAGAGGATAGTGGTTCCTTAAGGCTTTGATCTTTGGCTTAGGAAAAAGTGTCCAAATGTATTTGTATTTTTCTCCTAAAATGACTTTATAAGTGGTAAAGTCAAATCTAATTTTAAAGTGACTTTATAAGTGATAAAGTTACAAGTCTAATTTTAAAGTGACTTTATTAAAGTCAACGAAAAATTAAAAAGTGAAAAAGTGACTATGGAAATAAAGGACTAAGTGGGTCTTTATTTAAGTGGGGTGAATTAAAAATTAGAAAGCGAGAATTAAATGCACACTTATTCTCAGCATTTGATCTAAAGCTATCTCAGCCATTGGATTTAGGGATTCCCCAAAAGTCACTTAGGGTTAGGTTAAAGGAGAAAAGAAGAGAAAATTCATTTCGATCTCGCCGAGCGGATGAAGAAGAGCAAGAGGAAACAAGAAAATTTATGAGCCGGGAGAAGCAGAAGTGTAGAACCTTGGCACAAATCCCAAGGCATTATTTGACGATCCCCATCCATGACCAAAAATCTGGGCACGATTTTTGAGGTGGCAACACGGCGAGTAGAAGGCTGCATTCAGTATGAGAAGTGGGAGCACGAATTTCGAGAATGTTGTAGTATTTTTCAAGCACAAAAATCAAGACAGCATTCAACACTTTTTTGGGCACAAATTTCAAGAAATTCGTACAACTGGGTTTGGCATGAATTTCAAGATGCTTAAAATATGACAACTAAACCTGAGTTTTCTAGGTTGTCCATACGGCATTTAATGTTGTAATTTCATTATTAAAAATTCTGTATTTATTTGGCATTCGAGTGGTGGCTCGGCAGAGATCGAGATAAGTAAATTTGTGGTTTCTGGAATTTTTCTATGTATTTTCGTTTCACTATAAAAGCATTTTTCAGAAATAAAGAAGAGCTCTCAAACTGGTTTTCCCCAAAAATTTTAGGGGGTTTTTCCAGGGTCACATTGACCAAAAATCACAGTGTTATTTTTATGTGTGTGGCTGTTATATTTTCCTATGTTTTTTATTTCTGTATTTCAAGCACTTGTGAAATTCCCAAATTTGTGTTTTCAGAAGTTAGCCTGAGCTAAATTTTGAATGTATGAAAGCTATGGGGAAAGGGCAGCTAACTAATTAGGAGTGATAAGGTGAAACTGAAAACCGCAATGGGGTCTAAATTTCTACATGGTATCAGAGCTTGGGTGGCTGAAAAGTGCAGTTTGGGACAGTAAGTGAAAAATTACAGCAAGTTAATTTTTACACAGAAAACTGACCCTTTACCACAGATTTGAAAATTTCAATTTGTTAGGACAACAAACATGTCTTTGGCCTTGAGGGTTGAGGATAGGTTGGATGGGCAGAGCAACTATAGTGCATGGAGGGAGAGAATCCAGAGCATCTTTGAGGAGGCAGAAGTCTGGGGCATAATGGTTCACACCACTCAGCATCCAGTAGCAGTACCTGCTGACCCTGATGAGTTGGCAGAGTGTAGCAAGAAGAATGCTAAGGGAAAAAGACTGATTCTCCAAGAAGAATGCTAAGGGAAAAAGACTGATTCTGGATGGTGTTAAAGACCATGTCATTCCTCATGTGAGAGGAATGACATATGCACATGAGATGTGGACAACCTTGACCAATCTTTACCAGAGCATCAATGAAAATAGAAAAATGGTCCTAAGGGAGAAGTTGAAGGCCATTAAAATGGCTAAGGCTAATGGTGTTATAGCATACCTCACAAAGATCACTTCAGTGAGAGATGAGTTGGCAGCTGTTGGAGAGACCATTCCACCCACTGAGTTGGTGTGGATTACTTTGAATGGTCTTCCCAAGACTTGGGAGAGTTTTGTGGATGGGATCGTTGCACGGGAGAACCTTCCCTGTTGGGAGAGGTTGTGGGATGATTGCATTCAGAATGAGATAAAAAAGAACCATCTTGGGGCAGCCAAACAGGTGGAGGAGGATGACAATGTAGCATTGTTAGCAAGGGGCAAGAAGGGCAAAGGAAAGAAGCAAGCTTCCACAAGTGGTGGTGGTGGCAAAGGCAAAGGTAAAGGTAAGTAGGTAAACAAGGAGAAGGACTATTCCAAAGTCAAATGTTGGAATTGTCAGAAGTTAGAACACTATGCAGTTGTGTGTCCGGAGAAGAAGAAAAAGAAGGGAAAGGATAAGACCATGGCAGCTTCTGCAAAGATAGAGGACTTCTTGGAGAGCTTTGACCGGGAGTTTGGGTTCATAGCTTGTGAGTCCACTAGTGCAGGATGACATGCCACATAGGTTCAGAGGGAGTGTGCACTTCCCTCCACTAGCAGAGCATCTTCTGGTATTTGGTATGTTGACAGTGGGGCTTCTCGTCATATGACAGGAGTCCGAGAGTAATTCTTGGAGCTTTCAGAGACTGGCACTGAAACTGAGGTAGTACTTGGAGATGACAACATTGTTAGAGCAATCGGTGTGGGGACATCGATATTTGACAGGGAACCTAAACCTCCCTTGAAAGTGTCAGATGTTCTGTATGTGCCTGGAATGAAGAAGAACCTTATATCCATTTCAACACTTGAGGACAGAGGGTATGAGGTGTTGTTCAGGAGAGGGCAGGTGCTTATATATCCTAGGGGAACTCCAGCTTCTTCAGCTAGAGTGATTGGTGTGCGCCATGCCAAGGTGTACAAGTTCTCATTCCAGCCCTTGATGGCATTGAATAGCAGTACCGACAACAGATCTAGCAGTTCAGATTTGGGTGAGATTTGGCACTGCAGGATGGGGCACATGTATCATGGGGCCTTGAGGACATTGTGGGAGATCACCACTAGTGTGCCAGATTTCACTTCTGATCACCTTGATACATGTAGAGGATGTGTTATGGGGAAGTTTGCCAAATCCCCTTTTCCCTGTAGTGATAGCAGATCTACAGGGATTCTTGACTTGATTCATACCGATGTGAGTGGTTGGATGTCTCATGTATCCTTGAGTGGCTATGAGTATTATGTGTTATTCATTGATGATCACTCCAAGAAGACCTGGATTTATTTCTTCAAGACCAAGAGTGAGGTCTTCAAGCGGTTTCAAGAGTTCAAAGCTCTTGTGGAGACACAGACAAGTAGGGAGATCAAGGTCCTCAGGTCGGACAATGGAGGTGAGTATACCCTTGGTGATTTTCTTGATTTTTGTACTGAGGCAAGCATTCGGAGGGAGTTCACGGTTCCTTACAACCCCCAGCAGAATGGGGTTGCGGAGAGGAAGAACAAATCCATCGTTGGGGCTGCCAAAGCCATGCTTCATGATCAGGGGTTACCTTTGTTTTTGTGGGCAGAGGCCTGCAACACTGTTGTGTACTTGCAGAACAGGAGTCCACATCATGCCTTGGGCAATGTGACTCCGGAGGAGGTGTTTTCTGGGAAGAAGCTTAATGTTGGTCACTTTCGTATCTTTGGGTGCATTACATACTCCTATGTTCCCAAGGAGAAGAGGACCAAGCTAGAGCCCACTGTAGACAAGGGCATCTTTGTGGGTTATAGCGAGACCTCAAAAGCTTATTGGATTTATATTCCTGCGAAAAGGAAAGTTGTTGTCAGGCAGGATGTTAAGTTCGAGGACGATAGGACTTTCAGGAGGTCATGGGAGTTAGAGTATCTGGATTCACCAGACCCTTAGGAGCAGCTAAGTCAATCACAGGGATCAGGAGGTACATCGATTACAGTGTCAGGTCCATCAGTGAGCAGTGGCTTTCAGAGTCAAATAGGTGGTGCTAAAGTGACTTTATAAGTGATAAAGTTACAAGTCTAATAAGTGACTTTATTAAAGTCAATGAAAAATTAGAAAGTGAAAAAGTGACTATGGAAATAAAAGGCTAAGTGGGTCTTTATTTAAGTGGGGTGAATTAAAAAATAGAAAGTGAGAATTAAATGCACATTTACTCTCAGCCCTTGATCTAAAGCTATCTCTGCCATTAGATTTAGGGATTCCCCAAAAGTCACTTAGGGTTAAGTTAAAGGAGAAAAGAAGAGAAAAGGTCATTTAGTTTTTCATGAGATGATTGAGAGAAAGAGCAAGAGAGAGCAAGGAGAATTTATGAGCCGAGAGAAGAAGAGCATAACCTAGGCACGAATCCCAAGGCATTATTTCAGCAATCTGTACAGCAGAATCTGGGCACAATTTTTGAGGCAACTTGGCTCGAAAAATCGAGGAGAGAGAAGACCACATTTATTGCAACAGTTCATACACGAATTTCGAGGATCGTACAGCTGTTTTTTTAGGCACAAAAATCGAGGCAACATTCAGCACTTTTCTGGGCATGAATTTTGAGAAATCCATACAGCTGGGTTTGGCATGAATTTCAAGGCAGTCCGTACAGTTGTTCCGGCACAATTTTCTAGGTTGTTGTCTTGTTGGCACGTTTTCCGAGGTGGTGGCTAAGCACGGAATTCGAGATAAGTAAATTTGTGGTTGCTAGAATTTTTCTGTGTATTTCTATTTCAGTGTAAAAGCATTTTTCAGAAATAAAGAAAAGCTCTCAAACTGATTTTCCCCAAGAGTTGTAGGGGGTTTTTCCAAGGTCACATTGACAAGAAATCACAGTGTTATTTTTATGTGTGTGGCTATTATATTTTCTTGTGTTTTTATTTTTGCATTTCCAGCACTTGTGAAATCTCCAAATTTGTTTTTTCAAAAATTTATTTCATTTCCAGAATTTTGAATGTATGACTATGGGAAAGGATATTTAACTAAATGGGAGTGATAAGGTGAAACTGAAAACCAGAGTGGGGGTGAAATTTCTACATTGATTTTGTAAAGCCATTTAGAAGTGACCACAGACTTGTCCTTAGGTCTAGGAACTGTGAAAATTCCTAGATCTCAATCAATATAAGGAATCCTACTGCAACAATCTGAGTTAACTTCTCCTATTATGTAAACTACATTACATAATTAATTCAGGTCTGAATTATTGAAGCAACTACTGAAGCAGCCTACACTAAAATTGATTCAGAAACAAGGAAACTAGACAAGGAAATCATTCACACATATGACACCTTTATTTTGGACTAAGTCCCCGGAAAACCCAATGGTGGAAAACCGGTGCAGCAGATCTGAGGGTTTTATTATTAAGGAGTAGCAATGTCTGAATACATCTCTAAATACCCCTAGGGTAATTCAGTTACATAGAGAAATATTGGCAGAAGAATTTGTGAGGATTTACCTCACTCAATCACTGAGTTCCCGACTGATCCGGATGAAGAAAACACTACCCTAGGGAGGCACTGTGCAGTCCCAGCGCTGGACCTTCCAGCCTCTGCGTCACCCCCTTCCAAGCTCAGCGTTCAGCCCCAACCAAGTCGTTTTGCCTCTGTGGACCCTGAGGAACAACCTCCCGGTGCCACTTTCGAAATCCTGCCCTCCGAAACTGATCTTCAAGCAAAATTTTGGAAACCCTCCTCTGCCTCTGCGCTGCTTTTGCATGAGCCCTACACAATCACTACGTTAGCCCTTCTTCCTTCAACGTTGGCTTGGTTAGATCACCTTTGCCTCTCTCTGACTGATCCTCCACTGGTTGAGAAAATTTCTTCCTCTCTGGATGTTATCTCTGCCCCTCACTGCTCAGACCTCTCGCTCGAATTTCTTAGCAAACCCCTCCCCAGAAATTTCGAACTCTAGATCAATTCGGTGTCTCTTTCCAAATGGCCCTCAAGCCTTCCTTTATAGTCTTCTCGTTGAGACATCAACGGCCAAGATTAGATCTCTAATCAACGGCTAAAATTATAACATGACTTGATCTCCGCCTTTTCTAGATTATTCTCACTCTATTTTATTAACGTCCTTTAATTATTTAATTTCACTAAGTTAGACTTAGGGTCTCTATTAAAATAATTAATTATTTTAATAAAACATCAACCGAGTGAAATTATCACAAACGGTTTCTGGGTTCTTTGGAATACTAGTGTCTAAGCCTCTCCACAAAATTTGGGGCTTAGAGCACTTTCAAATGCTACAAAAATCAACAAGAACCACATCCTAAACATCATTCTCCATGATTTATTCGTACTCCCATTTATCGCATCCTTCCATACTTGGTGTTTCACAGCTTCTTCGAACGTACATGGCTCAGATTGAACAATAGTACTCATAGCAGCTAAGTACCCTTGATACATGTTTGGCTTCTTACTTTCACAAAATGTCCCTCTTGGAGCAATATGTCTTTCAGCTTCTTCGAGAGTGGCTTTGAGCCACAAAGGTATTTTCCTTGAGGTAGAGGGATCACCAGGAGGTGGATCAATGGGATCCATCAGGCCTTCAACATCGGGCATCAGTTCATTTGTCAGAGATTCATCCTGCTTTCCTGCAACATCATCATTGTCCTTCCTTGGGATAGGGACATCTTTGACTTTTCCAAGGGCAAAATCTTCATTGAAAGTGACATCGTGGCTTATTTCGACTTCTTTGACCAAGCACATAAATTCTATATGCCTTCGAATTTTCACTGTAGCCCACAAATGTTCCTTTCTTCCCAAATGCTTCTAACTTGTTTCTTTTCTCTTTAGGAACATGAAAATACACGAGACAACCAAATATTCTAAAATGAGAAACATCAGGTTTCTTACCAGTGAAAACTTCTTCGGGTGTCTTGAAATCCAATGCTTGATGTGGCCTTCTATTTTGAACATATACGACAGTGTTGGCAGCTTCACCCCATAAGAACTTCGGTAGGCCTTGGTCATGGAGCATGGCACAGGTAGCTTCTATGATTTTTCGATTCTTCCTTTCAACAACTCCATTTTGCTTAGGAGTATATGGAGTGGTGGTCTCCCTCTTAATGCCAGCGTCTCTACAATAGTCATTGAATTCATTTGATTGATATTTGGTTCCATTATCGGTCCTCAATATTTTGATCTTCTTCCCTGTTTGATTTTCTACCAAGACTTTGAAAGAACAGAACCATTTGAACACTTCATCCTTCTTCTTCAAGAAATAGATCTAAGTTTTGCGAGAGAAGTCATCCACAAAAATTGCATTGTATAAGTATCCTCCTAATGATGTTATGGGAAACATACCAAATAGATCAGAATGGACCAATTGAAGAATGTTGGTAGTTTGACTTTCACTTGAAGGGAATGGTCCCCTTGTAAGTTTCCCAGTTGCACAACCCTGACAAACACCTTCATGATTTAGGTTGAACTCGAGCATCCCTGTGACCATTTTCCTTACCCCAGGTAATGCTTTGTAATGAAGGTGAGCAAATCTTCAGTGTCATAATTCAGATTGAAGAGAAGTATTGCAAGTTATAGCTCCCAAAGGACTTCCTCCAACCTGATAGAGACCGTCAACAATAAATCCAAGTTTAAATGCATCTTTAGGGTTTCTTTGCCAAATACGTACCTTTCCATCAACGAATGCTACCTTGAAGCCTTTATCTTCCATCGCAGAGATACACACCAGGTTCTTCTTCAAATCAGGTACATACAATACTTCTTGTAGATGAATGGTTTGACCTTGATTTAAGTGAAGAGTGACCATCCCTATCCCTTTCACGCGGTAGGTGGCATTGTCTCCAAGTATGATCTCCAAAATAGCCTTCTTTTCAATCAAATTTGCGAGGGCCTCCTTGTACCCAGTGAAGTGCCTTGAGGCACCACTATCAATCAACCAATTATCCAAAGTGTCCAGAGGAGAGGTAGTAGTGAGGGCGGAAATAAGATAAAATTCTTTTTGTTTTTCTACAACATTAGTTTCCTCAAACCTGGAGTTTCTCGTCCTTTTGGGAGGTCGACCATTACCATATCGAGCAGCGGGAGCATTCCTCTTTCTTTTATTGTTGAACCTGTTGTTCCTTTGATTGCCATTGCCTTTGAAATTGTTGTGATTGTTGTTGTCATCATCCCGTGGAGTATGCTTCTTGTGAGAACAATCTCTAGCATAGTTGCCAAACATGTTGCAATTATAGCACCTTACTTTTCTTCCTTCTTTGAATCCATGACCTTGTCTCTTTGGACCAGCATTGTTGTTCCTCTTTGCATGATCGGAGAAGGCAGTAGGTTCATTTCCATTTGAGGGTGATGCATGGATTCTGCAATAAAACAGATCCTTGCGCATAATAGAGTGTGTGTTTCCTTTACATGGAAACTTCATCAAATTCGTCAAAAACCACATTTTAATTCAGCTCAAAACATATACAAAGAAGAGAGAGCCCACACAAACAAAAATATTGGTATATAATAACAAACAAAATTCAGATTCAAACCAATTACCCGAATTTTACATTTGTGGGCCTCTCGGCTCTCGACCTTTTCAAAAACTCTCACACCATTTCTCTCTATCTCTCTCTATATTCCTCATTGTTTTCCATCCTCACACAATCCTCATATTTATACATAATTATGGATTAATTCCAATCCACAGTTTGCTCCACACAAATCTCAACCAAAATCTAAAATAGATTTATCCATTATTTGACTCAATTGAGTTCCATTGAAGGAATTCTTGATCCCTAAATTATCTACCTAACCCAACTCCACTCGTATCCTCAATTTATAAAAGAATATTTACAATAATCCTCACACTCACATTTTTCTCTCTTAATTTATTAAAAATGAGCATAATAATTTATAAAATAATTAAAAAGACATCACCCCCTAATTACTTAATTAAATAATGAAAATGTTGCTTGATGCTCCTGCATCAGACTCCCCGTGTAGAGAAGTTTCCATAGACTCATGTCTATGAGGTCTGTCACTTTTCTGTAATAATGTGACAGCCACAAGTCTCAATGACTTGCTCCCTCCAGGATTCCAAACTCTAATCTGTTGTTGGTCCTTTAAAGTATCAACTCCATTTTGTAATTCATCACTCACTCTGTCAATCAGATTCCATCGGTCTTTACAACAATTGCTTCTGCCAATTCCTCGAAGTAACTCCTCTTTGTTTGATGCTTTCGTCTTCAATTGCACTGAACACTCAACTTTCTGAAGTGAAGAATAATAAAGAATTTCTCCTTGATCACAACTATAGTCATCGATTGCTCCTATAGTAACAAATTTCTCATCCGGTGTTGTACCTGCATTCATCAACAAACTGTTAGTTTTAAAAAGATAGGACCTTTCGGCCTCTTTTGATGCTTCAAGCACCAATCTCCTATCATAGTCTTTCTGGATTTCAGTAGATCCTGTTTTGAATTGTTGGCTGCTTTCATCTTTATCCTGCTGGTTCAATACTTATGTTTCCTTTATGTCTCTAAAGACAACTTTCTTGCTGCTCCTGATCTTTCATCTCATCTCCAAATAATTTCTGCTCAATTTCTCTGATTTCAACATCATATTTATTTATGTGTCCTTCTGTACCTACAGCCACGTTATTATTTGAAGAGTTATAGCATTCACTCAACTCTATAAATGTTAAAAACAATTCATCCCTATCATGCACGGTAACTGCAATCTTTTCTGTATCAGGTTCTGCAAGTTTCATCTCCCCTTCAGGTTCCTTAAGCCATCGTTCCAAGAACTCTATTTCCATGTGAAATCTTTCCAGCATTTCATCACAACCTTCATTCCCAACTTCATTCTTCTTCTGGCAATCTTCCTGAGTTATCTTGTTTTCTGTATCATCACATTGCAAAATTATGTCATCAATTTCAATAAACAAATTCATTTGTTTACCTCCTTGGAATATCACTTCGGCATTTTCATTATGCTTCTGCTCCATAACAGCTTCAACTGGCTGTCTTACACCAAACAAGAATTCATTTATGATTTCTCCCTGTTGCAACAAATCAATACTTTCCTCCTCTGAAAGGCATTCTCCTTCATATTTCACCTTAAGAGTTTCATTCATTTTTGTGACAGTTTCACTAGACTGTCCACCATCTTTTGCACATCCCGCAAACATACATAAACTGTGAGATTTAAAAATACAAGGCTTCATAGCCTCATCTACTTCTCTTGTCAACATATCTTCCAATTCTTCTGAACTATTCCAATAGTTCATGAGATCTTTTTCATTGATCTCTCCACCCAGAATTTCACCCTGTTCTGGGCCACAAATGGAAACTTCCATTTTCAACTCAGCCTCTCTGAGTTCTCCACATCTCAATTGCACACCCATCATCTGCTTGAGCATCCTCAGCTCTTCTATCAACTGTATGTTTACCTGATGTTCCCTCTTTGCGTGTAGCCTCTGCCATTTCACTTTCTTTCTCATGGTCCAACCATGTCTCTGGTCTTTCTTGTTTCTCTGCCACAATTCCATCAATAACTCAAGGTGAACTGTTATCTCAGCTTTCTCCCGCTCATACTCTTCATCAGTCAACTGCTTACATATGCCACTTGCCTTGGCATTTTCTTTCGTTCTTCTGCCACAGTCTTTCTCAGAACCTCTAAAATGACTGACACCAATCATCCTCTCCTCCTTTGCGAACTTCATCTGTTCACTTGTGGATTTCATTCAATCCCCTTTTCAGCAAGCCTCCATACTTTCCATTCAGCAATACAAGCTCTCTTCCTGTGCTTGGTATCTTTCAGTTCTCTGTCTTAGAATCATTTCCGGGCAATTCTCTTGCTCCTCTTTGTTGCAAACAACAACTTCAGTAATGCTTGTGTTACAATGACCAACTCTTTGTGTGTCGGGCTCCGCCGATCATGCACCCAATTACATTCAAACCTTTGACTTGGCTTACGACTCATTGACTCCAGACTTTACATCAACTCTTCATCTTAGATGAAAATACACCCTCTTGTATAATAACTCAATGGTTTAACTTGATTTAAGCTATCCAAATTTTCATTTGACCTTAACATCTTATTTGACTTCAA
Organism: Pinus albicaulis; assembly: GCA_034641835.2. NCBI lineage: Eukaryota > Viridiplantae > Streptophyta > Pinopsida > Pinales > Pinaceae > Pinus > Pinus albicaulis. The sequence continues at coordinate 1,773,711,467 of CM076580.1, forward strand.
GGCTTGACCTAATAATTACAATAGTGGATATTGTGACTCTAATTCAAGTTATACAACATACCAATGAACATCCACCCTTAATACATTTTCATGATGTAAAATCTTCACTCTGTCTCATACTCCATTCTTATGAAAATATCATAAGTCTCTAATTACATCATCTCTCTTTATCACTTTCTTTTACTCACATGATACTTTATCCTTTAAATTAAAATGCAATCCATTTTCCCAAGATTTATTTTATGGTGAAAATAAATAAACCATTTAATTTTCAACATTCAAATATACCTCTTTGAAATGAATGATCATACCTTATGCTCCCTTCAAGGTTATTAATAAACCTTCTCTTTGCAATTTCAACTCTTTGGATTTCGCTCTTCTGTGTCGTCTTTGTCATTGTGAATATTCGCATGCCCTTCATACCATAAGCTCATCATCTTAGTGCAATCATTTTTCCTGCACTTTCATGTACCATACAACCGCACATTATAAATTGTACATCAACTCACATCTCTTCACCTGTGTACAGAGAACAAGCTACTCATGTTTTCGACCTCTTTGATGAATAATGTACAACTCGTACATTGTGCCCATCCTGAACAACACCTCCTTAGGCGCCGCCATATGATGGTAAAACAAGGATTCTACAACATCGAGCAATTGTGGTTTGTTTGTGTTTTCAACCTTAAACACAAATCACAAGAATTCTCCCATTTCCAACTACAAGCCTTGGTCCAAAATGACGCAGCCAAAACTGCGAAGAACCCACACTATGCATAATAACCCTCTCATATATTATACAAATGCATGTTTCTCTTTATATCACCCAGGATAGCGCATTCTCCTTTTCCATTCATTTAAGCGAAACTTAATTTCCTTTAAAACTACTGTGGTGATAAAACCTTATACATCCGCATTTAAAACATTTTCACTTTAATTCTGATTATGGTTTGAACAGCATGTTGACATATATATAAATCATTTCCGCAAGAATGCTTATCTATAATTTCGATTTTGGTTAAGAAAACCAAAAATGTCAACATATAATATGCTCGGTCCCACAATTTTACTTAACATACCTTTCCAATTTTATGCGCTCTTCTAATTTGTCCAAGTGAACCTTCTCTCAGCCAATTGACTGGTTTCTTCACAAGCAAGATCTCCAAATGCGCTTACAACATTTTTGTCTATGGGAATTGCAAATTTGCATTTTCACATTGCAACTCAGTTTTTACTGCTCCATGGCCTTTAATTATCGCAGACCATGATTGTGCTTGCAATCATTGAGATTTCCACCGATCTCTGTCTCTCCTCGACGCACAACTTCCCTTCTAAGTACAAACTCGGATTCATTGCATGTGTAATCAAGCTCGAATGGTCGATCTCCTGGATAACAGACCGATGCCTTATGCATTCACTCTCCCACACAACCACTGTCTCCAAACAGAGTCTCCCAACATGATCTATAAAAAAACACCCTTCACAGTTTGGAGACTTCACTCGACTCCAGAAATGGATCTCATTCGCTGTAATAAATCTGTTTCAAGCATATGAATCACACTACATAAACTGGAGACTATGCTAAAACCATAATCTATAATCTCTGTCAGATTTTGGTGATGGTTTACTGCATTTTAAATCCCATGGCGACCTATTTGCAATGACAAATACATAACTTTGTTTCCAACAGTTTATGTAGGTAGTTCAATGCCTAGTAATTGCTCGATCTTTGAACAAATTTGAGGTTGCCTTTAGTCAACGTTGGTTTTTCGAATGCACCAATTGTCTTGCGTTCACACACTCATATACAGCATATATATAACTACGGAGATTAAATTCACTCACTCATCTCTTGTCCGTGGTTGCACGGATTAATGTGATCTTTTGGCTCCGATACCAAATGATGCAGGGATTCTGCAATAAAACAGATCCTTGCGCATAATAAAGTGTTTGTTTCCTTTACATGGAAACTTCATCAAATTCGTCATTAAAAACCACATTTTAATTCAGCTCAAAACATATACAAAGAAGAGAGAGCCCACACAGACAAAAATATTGGTATATAATAACACACAAAATTCAAATTCAAACCAATTACCCGAATTTCACATTTGTGGGCCTCTCAGCTCTCGACCTTTTCAAAAATTCTCACACCAATTCTCTCTATCTCTCTCTATATTCCTCACAGTTTTCCATCCTCACACAATCCTCATATTTATACATAATTATGGATTAATTCAAATCCACGATTTGCTCCACACAAATCTCAACCAAAATCTAAAATAGATTTATCCCTTATTTGACTCAACTGAGTTCCATTGAAGGAATTCCTGATCCCTAAATATCTACCTAACCCAACTCCACTCATACCCTCAATTTATTACAAGAATATTTACAATAATCCTCACACTCACATTTTTCTCTCTTAATTTATTAAAAATAAGCATAATAATTTATAAAATAATAAAAAAGGCAAGACCCCCTAATTACTTAATTAAATAATGAAAATGTTGCTTGATGCTCCTGCATAAGAGGGCTTGTCTCTCTCCCTCATCCTCGTCTCTTCTTGAGTGCATATAGCCAATAATTCATTGAAACTAGGAATTGTGTCATTGTCAAGAATGGTGGTGTTAAACACATCCCATGCTCTTGTGAGACCTCCAAGAGTGATGAGAGTGAGCTCCCTGTCAGCAACAACTTCTCCAATAGATAGAAGATCATTCTTGATTTTTGTAATCCTCGTGAAGTAGGATTGGATAGACTCCCCTCTATCCATCTTGATGTCCTTCAACTTGTTCTTGAGAAAGAGGAACTGATTTGCATTGTTTACTTTGAACATCCCAATTAACTTATCATACATCTCCTTAGATGTTCCCAAATCATAAATATAGGCAACCAAATGTTTTTTAATGGAATCAATGAAAATTCTTTTAGCTTTGACCTCACCTTTCTTGTACTTTGTCTTTGCAGCAGCAGGTGCATTTGAAGGAGGCTCCACCACTTTTCCCTGCACATAGTCCATAGCATCATGCTCTTCCAAAGTCAAATCCAAAGTCATCTTCCATGCATGATAGTCGAATTTATCCTTGAGCTTATCCTCAGATTTATCCTTGAGCTTATCCTCAAATTTAAAGTATGATGTAGTCGCCATTGAAGCTAGACCAATATTCGTGTCCAATAGCTCTTTCTTAGTGATTGATTTTCTTTCTCTTACTTGGGCTTTGTCTTCACCTGGCCTCTGATACCTTGTTAATTTTAGTTAACAATGGTATGTTCTATGCTTAACACAATTACTTCAATGTTCCTTTAGCAGCGCTATGACAATTTCCAATTTAGGTTTCCAATAGCAATCACATTAACCATTAATTACATTGACAGTGAAAGTAGATAGAACATGAAACAAAATGTTGAAGACAAGCCAAGACAAGAGGACACTAGATTTAGTAGATGCCAAGGAAAACCCCCAATGTGGAGAAAACCCGTTAATCAATTCTTCTTATTATTATATCAAAATGTTCAGCAAAGAGAGAGAGTACAAAAGTCAAATTGACTCGCCTAATTCAAAGTCAAAACAGCCTTGTCAATTTCTGCAGTCAAACTTCAGCCCTAACTAGAAAGTCAATGCTGGTCAAAGCAACGATAAAATGTCCTCAAAACAGCTTGGTCCTCCCCAATCAAAATCGGCCTGATCAGGAGGTCAAAGGCAACCCAAAATAGTGACAAAGTCAACAGTCAAACTCGATCAAACTACTGTCCTGAAATTTGTAGTCAACCTACAATTTGGTCTGCGGCCAAAGTGCTCAGAAAACCTCTGTTTCTGTGCCAAAATCTGCGGCCTGCTGAGACAAAAATATCCCCAAAAGATGAAAGTCAAATGATGCCCAGAAGGTGTTGGTCAACGCTAGACAAACTGCAGTCAACTTTGTAATTTTGGCCCTATAATACAGCTTCTGAAATTCGTCCTTCTTGATCCACATGTATAACAAAAAAGAATGCCCAATGTAGTATGAACCAATGAGAGAAGGAGAGAATGTGTGAGTGATGAAGATGTCGAATGAGGTGAGAGGTCACTTGTATTTATACAATTCGTTGGGGGTGAAGAGTCACGTCCATTGGGTTTCATGAGTCTACATGTTGATGTGAAGAGTCACGTCCATTAGGCTTCATGAGTCTACATGTTGATATGGCCGACTTGAACAATATGCACATGTGTGAGCATAAATTCAAAAACGCACTTCTGTTTGTCCAAATTGGATGATCTTTATATCAATTTTGGTCCTCTCGAAAAGAGGAATTTAATGCAATCATCATCTCCATCAAATGAGTTGTCCCAAGGTGGAATTTGGCCCTGGTTGCCAATTTTAACATTATATTTTGTTAGAATTCACAACTCTAACAAATGATAGGAGAGGTAAAGATATCCGAGACAATTATTGAATCGAGATGCCGAAGATGGAGGCAATGATGCCTAGTATGTGAGAGACTGCGGAGGAAGACCATATGTGTCTTTTGAAATATTAATTTGGTATCAGCAATGGATATTTGTTGGATCAACAACAGAGGTGGGCAAACAAGATAAAGGTTTGTGTGTTGAATAAAGCAGATTCATGACCATTATGTAATGTGTGTCACACATGTATTTGTAAGCAAGTCCATATGTTATGTTTTAAGTTGATGTAGTGGTCCTAGATAATGTATGTACCTAGTATCTCCATAAATAGAGTTCGTAACTATACTTGAGTCAAATGATGATGTGTACCTTCAGAAACCACTTTGTAGTGTAGGTTTGTGGTAAGCCAGAAACCACTTGCGAGAGCAAAGTGGACAAGGATTCCTATAGAAGTTTGATGCAGAAGCATCACAAGCAAGGTTGAGGGTTATCCAACAAAACTCAGAGCATAGTTGAGGGTCAGTCGACAAAAACCAAAGCATGGTTGAGGGTCAGCCAAGAAAACCCGGAGCATGATATAAGGATCAGCCAAGAAAACCCAAAGCATGGTTGAGGATAAGTCGACAAGATCCAAAAACCCAAAGTTAAGTGGACAAGGAATCCCGTAGAATTTTTTTTGTTCCTTACACAAGCATCTGAGTATGGTTGAGGGTAAGCCAAAAGACGGTTACGAGCAATCCGACAAAACCCAGGATGACGATGATGATGTAGGGGGGAATTACAGGTACAGGTACAAGTATGAAGAATGGTTGAATGACCATGTACATGAAGGACATCCTAGGAGACCAGTGGTTCTAGCAGTTAGGTACCCATGCATTCCAGTGGATGGCTGTTCCTTTATATGGACATCAACATTTTGATAATATTTGTAAATGCCAAGTTGGACTACAAATAAAATTTGCTGACTAAGGTTATGACAAGTAGTCATTAAGGGGGAACGTTCGAATATGTAACTACTACTTGTCATGTTTGTATAATCATATATTTAATTATTGAGTTTATTGGTCATAATTAGGTAGAGTTTGTTCTCTACGTAGAGAGTATGTTCCTATTATTTAGGAGGTTGTTGAGGTCTAGTTGGTTGGGAGATTTTCTCCAACTAGTTAGCTTCTTAGATTGGTGTGTGGTTGAGATATTCTCTCAACCAAGTGATTGAGTGTCCAAGGTAGTTTGTCTATCTTGAGACAACATTTCATGTATTTATATGTGTAACATTATTTGATTAATACACAGAGCTATAATCAATTTTGTGTGTTGATAAGTGTGTACTCTCCCATCTTAACAAAGAAATGAGCATAAGGTGTTTGGAAATGGCTCTTTTCTGCTAAGTGAGAATATTTCAGATCTCAGTGAGAGCACTCCAAGAAAACACCAGCACTGTTAGAAATGTGAAAGTAAATGGCATCCCAGCTTCATTACTCAACAGGTAATATAGAGTCCGTAGAAATCAAATATGTCTATCACGCTCTCTGCCTTGTCACTAATTTTAGTTGAAGTTCGATAAAATAGTCAATCCTTATTACAATATCCGTCATAGAGGACGCAGCAGTATCAGTCGAAACAGGAATTTTGTAGGCATAGAAGTAAATATATGAGACCTAACTTAATAAAGCCGGTGCAATGTTAATACAATCCTCTCTCTTTTCCACAAAAGAAGAGGGAAAGGAAAATTAGACATTTGACAAAACTTTAGCATGTGTAATTCTGCTCACTATCACGTTCCTAACTTCTTCATGAATTGTTGGGAAAGAGAACAAATGTCTGACATGAACCATCTATGCGGTCTGCAATTTACCTTCCCTTCCATGAATAATATTACAATTTTCCTGATTAATGATGACATTGAAGGACAAGTTTCCAAAGGTAAATTTCCTCGGGAGTTATGTTAAATGAGAAAGGCAACATATCGCTTTGCTGGGAGATGCATTATGCACTCCTTTTAAAGACGTCGGTACATAATGTAGTCTCATGAGTTACCGGTCTCTTTTATTTTTTATTTTAATGTAACTCCCTTTTGTTTTTGTTTTTACCAGAGTCCGGTATATTCACCACCAGGCCCAACATCGGTCTTTTAATTGCCACGGCCACTGGCCTAGTTTGGTTATCTGTGTATATCTATAAAACTTCAATTTATAAGCAAAGAAGTCATACCTATCCACGGAGGAGGCGAAAACATTGGATTGATTTCCTCACCGTCCATTTGTAATTCAGTGGCAGGGCCGCCAGCTTCACAGCGAGGGGTCGATAATCGCGCAGCCGTTGCATATTCAGAACCTTCACCAGATAGGGGATTATAACTTCCCCGTGCAACATCTTCAGCTACAACTTCTAAAAAAGTCGGCCCCATGCCTTCCCATGCATCCTTTAAAAATTCATTCAAAGATTTCAAAACATCTTTTTTTTTATATTTAGCGAGAAGTGTGTGCCGCAGTTCAGGATTCGTAGCCACGGCTATAAGTTCCTGTTTAGCGCCCCCGGTCCTATTGGATACCCATCCAGCAACATCTACCTCCTCTGTGTCCTCAATGCGGTCGCTCCAGAGTTTTCTCAAAGCCTCGTTATAGCCGCCCCAATCAATCTTTTCGGCTCTCAAGTGCTTTACAGTACACTCGACGGCTACGCTCCAGCACAATTCTCGGATACGGATTGCATCATTTAATTTCTTAAATTCTTCCCTGTTGTTTAAATCTTTAAGGGATTCTAGGGTTTCAAGGGTTTGCTCAGAAATCGAGCCCTTTGAAACCTCTGAGCGAATTCTCTTCAATAACACCATTTTCTTCAGTTTAAGATTCTCATTTGAGAAGGGAAGGACTCTGAGCAATTCGGTGACGAGCCAGTCTTCGTTGCAGTGTCTGAGAACGTATTCTAAAATCCACTCTGCGCTCTTCTTGTCCTGGTGGATTTCAGAAGCGGCCATTAATTCTTTGTTAGCTCCCTGTAAAGAGCAAATTGCCCTGAAACAGCTATTTGTCATGTTTCAATCCATCAAAACCGTTTAAATACAAATATAGAACCTAGCCTGACCAAACTCCATGACAACATCCCATGACTCTTCCTTCTTCAGTTTCGGGTCATACCAACCACCTCCTTTGCAAAGAATTCACATGGGAAAAGAAATCACTCAGAGCAGAGAAAATGCCCATATATTTGTTTGTGAAGTGGACGACCGACCGCAATGACAAAGGCCCCCTGCTCAGAGCCGATTCCACAAGCTTGCATTCAGCCCTACTCTTTAACAGTGCATGACGCCGAAGACCAGCTACTGTATATGACCATAAATTTGAATCCAAAGCTTCCGAGGAATCTAAACAATCGAACTCGAAGAGTGGGGCTCATCTCGCTCTCATCTCGTGAACGTATGATGGTGATAAGTTAGAAGGGCACGGTATTGACATTATAATAAAATCAAGCATGGACGTTAAAGAAATTATTGTTTTAAATATTTCATATACATATCATAAGATTTCAAAGCTTAAATGGTATTTTGAAAATTCTATAAAAGTTCTTTTTGGGTGGCAAGTTCTCACCGAGGAATCACAAATTTTACGTTAACAAAATGTTGTTATACATGGGATACCATACGACGAAAGAAAAATTATGATGTAAAAAGAAATAGTTGGAGTGTTGAAAGAGAGTTTTTGTTTAGTGTTTTTAAAAGTTGTTCTTGGGATGGGAAAACTAGCGTGCTACCAAAAAGAGAGACAAATATATCTAGTATTTATATTTTTATATGAGGAAAATATGAAAAAGATTTTGTTATACATGGGATACCATACGACGAAAGAAAAATTATGATGTAAAAAGAAATAGTTCGAGTGTTGAAAGAGAGTTTTTGTTTAGTGTTTTTAAAAGTTGTTCTTGGGATGGGAAAACTAGCGTGCTACCAAAAAGAGAGACAAATATATCTAGTATTTATAGTTTTACATGAGGAAAATATGAAAAAGATTTAAACATGAAAATTAGGAAAATAAAGAGGTTTCCCTCTCAATTGGTTGAGCAACATTCTTACTATGTGGTCTTTGGGTTGAGCGTGGAGGTGAGCCAGCTTCAATACAATTTAGGTGTCTTCAATATCAAGCAATTGTGGCCTTATAACCTCCAGTTTGGATAGCATTTGCCTTGAGCATCCCTACAATCCATCAAAACCTTACACAATAGTGTCTTCTACTGCCAATGTAGGTCTATTGTATATAAATATTGATTTTGTCATCCTCTAGTGTTCCCAGTGTTTGGTAGCCAAGTTGTTAGCTTATTCAATAAATTTGTGCTCAAAATACTTTGTTGTTCTTGCCTAACTCTGTCCTCCACAGCACAGAGTTTGGCTTGAACCTCGAGAGGGTATGGCCATTATACAAGCGTGCAGATGACTTTGCCCGAAACTAAGCATGTAAACCACCTACATCCCACATCGACCTCCACCCTTATAGCAACAAGCTCATTGATGTGTTATGGCCATAAAGGGGAGAAAGAAGTGTGCGGGATACAAGGTCCACAAGTTTAATGCCCAGAGCAAATGAATCTAGGATAATACTTTTGAATTGTCATAGTAGGTTAGGTTGATCCAGATTTGATCATTATATTGTTTTTCATCCATATTGATGCTTTTATAGTGGAAAAGGTTGATAAGGTGCTCAGTTTTGTGCACAAAACTAAAATTTGTCAGAATGGCTCGAAACCTGAACGACTGCGTAGTGCTCGTCATTTTGAATCCGGCACACTTTGTTTCGAGCGAAAGAGACTTTGTATGCTCCCATAAATGAGTTATGTTCGCTTTGTACAAACAAGAAAAAATTGGAAAAAAAAAAAAAGGCAACCCAGTCAGCAGTCTATACTGCTAACGTGGCATGTTGACTAGGCAATGTCAAAAATTGGTCAACTTTCCACCAGCGAATGATAGTGTTCCAAGTCGCAACATCTAATTGGTTCGAATTATGGGTGATATGGCAATTTTTGAGTGGTTGAAGTGTGGGATAATGGGGAGAGGACAAGTGGTTCAGCCTGGGGCCGCCACATGGCACCACTACGCCATGCTTTGGATCTTAAGCTATCTACCATACCGCATGTATTTAAGTTTGAACTTTAGTACCAGCAGGGGAAATGGGGGCCAGCGCCCAGCACGTGAACAAGACCTCGGAACCGTGACCAAGCACTGACAGAGCCCAACCTTAAGCGCGAGATTTAAACGTCAATCCTCATATAATTAGCGCTAATACTCATTTAATTTGCGCTAATCCTGATTAACCATTAAGCACGAGTTTAACAGATAACGTGCTTAATTAGTGCTAACTGCGCTTAATTAAGTTAATACAAATTAGTTTGGCGGTCCGCCAAATCTGGCGGAACTGCCAGGTTTAGTGCCAGCTAACCGAATTTAGCTCCAGTTAACTAAATTTAGGCCAAAAATTGTGGAAAAACTGGAGAACGTCATAACTTTTGGAGTTTTCGACCAAATGAGGAGCAGAAAGAGGCTATATGACCATTTTTAGGCATTCTGAACTCACTGGTGTAGGTTTCAGGAGCAGAAAATTATTGTAAACTCATCATTTTTCAAATTTGAGCATAATGTAGAGGCCCAAGCCATGGAAGCTGGACCAATAAGATGTAGTCCAGGAGGGGTGAACTCCTTCATCAAATCCCTGTGTTGATGTGTTGTATGGTGATGTATTGTACTTTTATTTGTTGTTGTACAGTCTTTCTTTCATGTTAAATTGTTCATAAAATTAACATAAAAATCAGTCATGAGACTCAATCACTTGCAAGAGAACTTGAACCCTTGAGCACATATAAGCCATTTGTTTCAACATCTGAAAGATGAATTATCACAGCAATACTAACATATCTCATTCAAATCATTTTTGGTATCAAAGTTTTAGGTTTGTTTTGCAAGAAGGGATTTAATTGTTTGCAAGCTTGTGTCATGCTTACAAGGTTAAAACTCAAAAGAGGAGAAGGGAAGTTGGTTGAAAGCCCTGCAATTGGGTCAAGAGGAATAAGGGCAAGGTTTCCAAAGTCTTCAACACTAGCACATCCTCAAATTAAAGTTGAGTCTTCAGTGAGCATGTCTCATGAAGGAGAACCTACCATTACAGAAGATGGGAGAGCATTCAGAAAGGCATTTTTTGATATGACTAAGATGGTTAAGGTCCTCTATGAGGAGAGGGATTTAAGGATGCAAGGAGAAAGTTCTAGGCCTCTAAGAGGAGAGGGTTGTTCAGGAGGAGGAGGCCATGGATATGGTAGGAAACCACCATCCACTCCACCATCATCCTCACCACCATCTACACCTTCCTCTTCATCATCTTCCACTACCACAACCTTTCAATATGTTCATCCACATTATTCAAAAGGAACTAGTAAATCACCCTTACTTAAACTTGATGTCAAATTTGAGCTACCGATGTATAATGGAGAAGTGAATGCAGAGGGGCTGGATAATTGGATTCGTCAATTGGAGGTTTATTGCAGAATTCAGAGCCTTAAATAGGATGACATAAAGATTCAATTGGCTTCCTTGAGAATGGAGGGCACAACACTTGTATGGTGGGAAGCAAGGACACAAGATGGGATTAAAAACCATGGTAATATCTCAATGTCTTGGTCTAATTTTATTGTTGCCATTAAAAGGAAATTTTATCCTTTAGCTTACATGCAAAAATCCATTATGGACTCGCAAAAATTTAGAGAATTAAAAGGTCAAAGTGTGCAAGATTACACTCATGAATTTAGCATAAGAGCTCTTGTTTTGGGTGTCAATTTGTCTTCTCAAGAAACTTTGTTAAAGTATATTCGAGGTTTGCACGGCTATCTTAGACATACTATTCTCATGTTCAATCCCCCAAACTTAGATGAGGTTTGCGTTCAAGCCACAGATCTAGAAACAAGAAGGAAACATAGTGCAGATGAGAAAAGTGATAGTTTCCTTGAGTATTAAGGTAAAGGAAATGGTAAGTTTAATGGAAGAGGAAAGAAAAATGGATCTATTAAAATAGAGAAAGAGAAACTCACATGTAAACATTGTTCGAAAAATGGCCATGATGAATACCATTGTCTGCAACTCCATCCAAAGTTGAATCCAAACAAACTTAAAACCAAAGAGAAGGAGAAAATTGTTGCAATCATTGAACATGACTTAGGTTCAGATTCAGGAGATGAAACCAAGATTACAACAATGGGTTTGAAAGGTAAGAACATAGCAAGCACTAGTTCTTCAAGTTGTTCTAATGTAACTCAAGATGAAGATACAAGAATTGAACTCTTTCATATTAGAGTTGTTTCAAAGCATACCAAAATATACACACTATTTGATAGTGGTTCTCAAGCTAATTTGATTTCTGAAGACTTAGTTAAGAGGTTAAATCTAGAAACTATTACACATCCAAGACCTTGTCCTTTAGGTTGGGTATGCAAGAATGAAAACGTGCAGGTAACAAGGAAGTGCATCCTAAGGTTTGCAATCAATTCAAACTTTCTTGACAAAGTTGAACTTGTTGTAGTTCTGCTTGAGATTTCAAGTATTGTTTTGGGAAGTCCTTGTCTTTATGATAGGAGGGTCGTATTTCATCACCATGAGAACTAGTACCACTTGTTCAAGAATGGAATTGAGTACACAGTTAGAGCGCATAAGAAGAAGAAGAGTTTGTCTCTTATACATGCACGAGAAATGAAGAGAATAGTGAATGCGAGTAAAAAATTGGCTTTGTTAATGTTCAAGCATAGTGATGTTTTGAATGAGACCTTTAAAAAAGATGCATCAAATGAACAAGATGATTTCATTGAAGTTTCTAATGCTTGTAATAAGATTTTTCAGGGCTCTAACATGTTGCCTTTGAAAAGAGGTAAACAAGATGAGAAAGCTTTGCAGCTGTCCACATCAGTGTTGAACAATGATGGGAACAAGATGTCGGTGCAAGAGAGTGCAAAGGCAAAAGAGAAAGCGCCAAAACAATTTGAAAAATAATGCATAGGTTCCACTAGTACTTGTTTTTGGTTTCAAAATGGTACATGGCAATGGCAAAAACACTTGGTCAAAAGTCAACGCAAGTATAAGGCAAGACAAGCTAAAAATCGTCATGTCGACAATGTTCGAGGTGAGACAGTTTTCAAGTTTCCTTTGATTGACGACTGAGGTGGGAATAAGTTTGTTTCTTCAACAACACCTTTATGTTTTGCAAATTCAAGGAAATTGCAGCATGACGGTGTCTACAACATCAAAACAGGGTCTCTGAAATCAAGGAAAAATATTAGTTTTATGAAAAAGCTCGAATTGTTGAAATTAGGCAAATTCCAGTGGATTGAGACTAGAAGGGTGAGGGAACTGTACCCTCATCCACATGTTCAGTAATGAAAGAGATTTTGGGGTCCAAAAGGCTTCCAGTGGGGAGGAATGATCAGGTGCTCAGTTTTATGCTCAAAAATCAAACTTCTCAGAATGGCTTGAAACCAGAATGACCGAGTAGTGCTCATTGTTCTGAAATCGGCGCACTTTGTTTCGCATGAAATGGAATTCATATCCTCCCAGAAATGAGTTATGTTCGCTTTGCACAAATAAGCAAAATTTGGAGAAAAAAAGGCAGATAGGCAGCCCAATCAGCAGTTTGTACTGCTGGCGTGGCATGCTGACTAGGCAGGGTCAAAAATTGGTCAACTTTCCACCGGCGAATAATAGTCTGCCAAGTGACAACATTTGATTGGTTCGAATTATGGGTGATTTGGCAATTTTTGAGTGGTTGAAGTGTGGGCTAATGGGGAGATGACACGTGCTTCAACTTGGGGCTGCCACGTTGTTACACAGTATTTTTTCACCATCCCTGCAATCCCCATCCCGAACATTGGAGGACCATTTCAGTGACTTCTGTGTACTATCATACCTTGCCATAAGTGTCATTGCGTCCTTTGGCATGACAAGAACATCTTCTCTATTGATCATTCCTCAAGCAGACCTTCAAAAACATATGATTATAGGTCGGCACTGGTAAGAAATTATGACCTTGCGCCCATGGAGAAATTTACACTGGGCCCCGCACCCTTTGGCGCTCCATCTCAGAAGGGACCCGCACCGAGCTGTTTTTGGAAAGTTTTTTACAATAGAAACGAAGTTTCCATGCTTAACAACTTTGTGAGCGGAGTCATCATGGTTTGTTCGACTGAATATCGTCGAGTTTCTCCCTTTGGCCCATTTGTTCCTACAATTATGCAACTCCCCAAAGGGATAGACCTCTCCTCCACCTCATGTGGGATCCCAAACCACCTCCTCCTCTCATATAAATACTTCCTTCTTACATTGATTCAGCTAGTTGAACAGTCATTACTATAGTTGGTGTGTAGAATAATGCAGAGAAGAATCCATTGTTGAGAGAGAGTTTAGGCCCATTGCCTCATCAAGTCCAATCCCGAACTAATGCTTGAGACGCGCTCGACTGAACCCGCCGAAGGAGATCCACAACGTCAAGGCATAAGGTTGTAAACTTCTTTCTCTATTAATAATACATGACTGGTTTATGGTTCCAACTTTGTTTCCATTTATATGCAGTGTTTAGCTCTCTTTGACTAGCTGAATAGCCAAATGCTTGTATGTTGTGATCGCTTGTTTGATCTTTGTGAAGACGTGTGAACATTGCCACCAACACAGAGCGCAAGGCGTGAAGACAAGGATCAAAGGATCGTTGCTGCGTACCACAATAAAATCATTGGACCGAGCTAGGATATATGTTCCGGTCCACATTTCATTTATAAGATAGGAATTCGGGAGTCCAACATGTTCCCTTGTTGCTAGACCCACCCTAGGGCTAGAGGGATCGCCTCTGTCCGAAGAGGGGATTTGTCTGCTCAATAAGTTAACGATTATACTGGGGATTAGTGTGTCTGTCATCTCTCATTGATTTGTTTAGAGTTTTTCTTATCTGTCTGACTTTGGTCGTATTGCCGCTTCTTTGCTTTGTTTTGCTTATCTAACTATTTCCAACCATAATACCTATTCTCAGAGTGTTAAGTAATGCTTTTCCTCGGTTGATTTTCCTCCTTTCCTTAGTTTTCTAGCTCTGCACTGATGTTTCCTTAACAGTCGCGTCAATTAGCGTAGGTTTCCTATTTTACAGGTGTGATTTCCCCTGTTCAACGCGGTTTACAACTGAATAGTCGCGCTGAATCCTGTACGTTGGATTTGGGCTTCTTCCCTGTTATATCCAGTGCATCTTACCCTCTGGATTGGTTTTTCTCTCCTGGATTAGCCTACTTGGATTGTTTTTTACTTCCCTGTCTCATTCTCTTCAGTTGATTGTCTCTCATCTAGCCTGTTTGGTTTCTCATCCTAGGGTTTCTAGGAGTCTTCAATTGCTTGTTCGGCCACATGTTCACTGAGCTTCTAAGTTGTGTATGAGTCAATCTAGTCTCTTGTCTTTTCAGCTTGTGGACTAATTTTTTGGTCTTTTCTCTTGATTTTGTGTGTTGTTGGGTCGTTGAATTGTCATCCTGGTGTTTGTTTGACTTTCCATCTGTCACCCTGAGCATAAATCACACTGCTCACTGAGTCGATTTGAAAGTCCCCTTTATGTATGAAGGAATGCATCTCTGTTTTGAGCGTGTTTTAAATTCGCATTGAATTGGTCTCTTTAGCTTTGATCATTTTCGTTCGAGTAGCTCAAAACTAGTATTCATTTTGTCCTTTTAGTGTAACAATGCATCATTGCTTCTCATTCATCTAAAAGAACAAAATTTTCTTTCTTTCTCTTGATTTGAAAATGAAAAGTAGCATTTTGCATTAGTAGCTTTCTCATTAAAAAGTGAACAACAAGAGAAAATCCTTTCGTTTTCTGCTTTGGTTGTGTTAGGAGCATTAAGAAAAGTCTTCTTGCATTCGATTGCTTGTTGCTTCATTGTGAACTTCTATCGCTCTCTTAAACAATTGTCCATCGAATTGGAATGATATTCTTTCTCATGTAGTTGTGCATTAGAGAATTGAGATTACATTCGGTAAGGCCTTGAAACTGGAACATAACTTCAAGATAAAATTTAAAATGAACTCGATCAACCTAAGGAATAATTGAAACTTAACGCTCATATTTAGAGGTCTAGGCTATTGACGTGTGTTACACAGTAATTTTTCACCGTCCCTGCAATCCCCATCTCGCCCATTGGAGGGTCGTTTCTGTGACCAATAAGCAGTGTCATGCCTTGCAAATACCATCATTGCATCCCTTTCCATGAGGACAACATTTTCCGTTGATCATTTCCGAGTGTAATTCCTAAAACACTCGCTTGCCTTGTGTTTGCAGCGTCATGTACTCGCGCTCAATGAGGAAAATTAACATCGAGCCCATGCCACTTGGCACTGTCCCGCTAAACACCCGCTGCACCGCTTTGGAAAGTTTTTTAAAAAAAGAGGCGAAGTTTCGATTACAACAACTTCGTGATGAGTCACTCAGATGTTTCGATCGAATAACCACGCCTTCCTCCTTTGGCCTCGTTTCCACCTTTTGGGGAACCTCTCCTAAGGTATAAGGCCTCCTTCCACTATTGTGGATCCCAACCTCCTCCTCTCCTCTATAAATATAGCCTTCATCCATTGATGAAGGGGCTGAATGGTTGAATAGCTAGTCTCCAAGTTCCCAAGAGCCATCAGAGCCTTATGCTGCAAGAGCCTTGATTCATTCCCTTAAGGCCAAATCCAAGCAAGGAGATCATTATCGAGACATCCGAAGAGAGAGGTTTGTCTCATCCCCGACAGGCTTTTTCGAGACGTGTTCCGCTGGCGACCCTCCGAAGGAGAATTCAGCGTCAGAGCTATGGTTGTATTCTTCTTTGATTGATTAATGATAAGCGACTATTGGTTATCGTTCCACTTTTGTTGTTGATTATGATGATGAGTTATGTCTTCTCTGACTGACATATAGTTGCATATACTGGATTTTACGCTTGCGTTTGTTTTGTTTCTTGCGTGTGCAGGTGTCCGATCACGGAGATCATGAGGATTGTGATCTGCCGGAGCTAAGGAACGGGAGCGCTACTTTCTCTACAAGCGACAGCGTTGGATTCCAGGTAATCCTTCATCGCTAGTTGGTTTATTTGCAATTAGGAACCTGCACTATAGCGTGAACAATTGTTGCTAGACCCGGTCTGGGCTAGTAGGGATCGCCTCTGTCCGCAGAGGGGATTTACCTCCACAACAAATTGGCGACTCCGCTGGGGAGTTAGCTTGTTGTTTGCTTTATAAACTACAGACGGAGCCTGAAGTTAGCCAGATAGCCTTCGAAACGCTATTGCTCTGCATTAGCGAAGTAGATCAAAGCTGCTTCAGTCAATCTCCGGTTTAGTTTATGAACTAAACACTTGGAGTATTGTCTTGTCTTTTCGGTTGTTTCTCGATTCTGCTTGCTTGATCGGCTCTTTTGGCTGGCTCTTTTTGTGTTTGGCTTTTGGTTCAGCCCCAGAGGATCAGATCTGACCTCTATTTTTCCGAGTTTTCATCCTTTCATGGTTGGCTTGATTGGCGCGATTTCCACCCTGACAGTTGCGCCAATTGGCGCGGGTTGCCAATTCATCACTCGCGCCATCCCCTGTTTGGTGCGGATTACAGCCAGACAATCGCGCCATCTCCTGTAGATGCTAGGGTTTACACTTGTTCGGAAGTTTCTTTTGGATAGTACTTTGCTTCTGGGTTTGTTTTAGATTCTGCTTGAAGTGGTGAGTCTGGTCTTGGTTGGGAGAAATTCTTTGTTTTTTCATTTTCAGGCGTTGGCGCCTGTTGTCAGTTAGCAACCCGCGCCAATTGGGCATTGGCGCTAGTTGTTAGTGAGCAAGTCGCGCCAGTTGGCACTAGTTGTCAATGACAATGTCAGGCCAATTTCAGGGTGTATGAAAATTGAGACTTTTTCCCTAAATCCTTCACCAGTGTGTCTTTCCCTTCCGGTCTTTTCCCTGTATGAGCATAGATTACATTGCTCATTGTTTGAAATGTCTTCTCTCCATGATTGTTTGATGTAAAATGGAATGAATGCCGTGTTTTGATCTCTTTCTTTGGAAGTCCTCTTTGCATTTGACCTCATATGTCTTGTCGCCTTTTGAGGGATTTCGTGACAAAGTGTTTGAAACAACAATTGCATTCTTAGTGTTTGTTTACATCTCTTTTGCATTCATCCTTCATTAAGGAGATTTGCGTTCTTTTAGTTTTCGTCTCATAGTTTTCTTTTCGTTAAAATGCATTAGATCACATTGCATTGAAAAGTATTTTTGAGATTTATCATTGAACTTAGATCACATTGTTTAATGATTGAAACTAAAAATCGCTTTGAGTGCATTCTCTTTCATTAAAATCATGCATTAAGTAGATTCTCATTTCATCGAAAAATGCATTGAATGCATTCTTATCATTTAAAAAGAAAAAGAGGATTTTGCATAGATTACATTGCATTATTCGCATCATTGAATGTTTGGAATTACTTTTGGATAATGAAAGTCATCTAGTTTGGAAAAAGTTTCATTTTCACTATTGTTGTTTGTTGCATCATTGTTTAAAGCTCTTCCCTTAACTAGATAGCATTCATCGAATTGAAAAGTTTTCTTTTCTCATATAGCTGCATATAGGAGATTGTCAGATGACACTCGCTAGGGCCTGAAAACTGAAACATAATTGAAGATCAACTTTAAAATTTATTGAATTAACCTAAGGCAGCATTGAAACATTAACGAAATATTTAGAGGTCTAGGATAGAGACGTGTTCCGGCGTCTTTAAACCTAGTAGCTGTCGTTCGCCTCTTGGCTTCAGACAGCACTAGTACGGACTTGTGCTCCCCGTACCGTCGCGTATATAAAGGGAGACCCCACTAGGTTGCTATCCTTTATCCATAGGAAGCCGAGTTCCGTCGCTCCCATACCCGTGATACACCTGGGGCTCACGCATTTTCGGGGAGATTTCCGCACGTACGTCAAGTCCTTGGTTGATTTCTCTTCATTTTGAAACCAAAGTGTATATTGCGCTTCACTGCTATTTGGTACACCCTTTGCCTAGTATTACTGAGAAGTCATTTTGATCTTATCCGACTCCCTAAATTTGAAAATATCATCAAGAGCTTGTCCTTTCATGCTTGTTTCCAATATGAAAGTGATAGAGTCACCTTTTGCCTGTTTCTCGACTCTTAAAAGATGAAACAACGGATTTTTCTTTCAATGTTTTAAAAATTAACTGCACACGAAATATTCCCGATTAAAGTTAGTTTCCTTAGTGTGTTGTTCTAAGGTCGTTCTTGATGGAAACTTTCTCGAAGTTCATCAACCAAGGAATCCCCTCTGATGGGAATCTTGGTCCTTTTCATCCTTTTGAAAATGTTAGTGCTCCTTATATGGCAGCGTTGTCCCTTCCTGGGTTAACTGTTGGGTTGCATGTTTGGTTGTTTTCAACCTCTGTGGTCTCGAATGTCTCAGCTACTATTCAATCAGTTCCTCCACATGAAAAACATCATGTTGATTCCAAGGTGGACCTCTCCCCTTCTTCGCCTGTTTCTGCGTCCTCCTCTTTTACTTCTCCTGGTGAAAGTCTAAATTCGAGTAACCAGGTGGCTAAGAAGAAGAAGAAGAAGAAGAAGACAAAGAAGAAGAAGTCCGATAAAGGAGAGGCTAGCTTTGCGGCTATTATGCCTAAGAAGTCTCCTGTTGATAAACCTCCCAACCCTCCTCGGAAATTCAAGTTCCCTTGCATGTTGTGCACGGGAGACCATCTTCTTCGAGACTACCCTAGCATTCCCAAGGTGCTTGAAGAATGGTACAGTGGTCATCCGCCATTGCCTTTGGCTTCCGGGAGTTAGGTTGGGGGCATGTCTTCAACTGGTGCTGGTAAGGCTCCTAAGAAGCAGGGTAAGATTACCAATCCCTGTAAGTTGTGTGAAGGGGACCATGCCATTCACCTTTGTCCGTACATGGATAAAGCCAAGCGAGTCTTGGACAATGCAACTGTTTTTGCACCATGCCTCCCAGTTGGTTATAAGCAGCTGTCTTTGAGTCCTCCACTAGCTGATCCTACGATTGGTCAAGAGTCATCCTTGGTTGGTCCCGCTCCCTCGGAAATTCAAATTCAGGAATCCATTCCTGACCAACCATTGGTTGTGGGATCGGTTGAACTGGCCCCGTCTATGGTGCACCAAGTCTTTTACATTGAGAGTGCACCTCACACCCCTCAGGTTCTTCTTGTTTCTTCAGATTCCTCGAACTTGGAGAAAGATTCTCCTATCCCTATACCTCAAGAAGTGGCTCCTCCCCCTCCCATGATGGAGGTCCCGGAGGATACCCCTCCCACCTTCTAGATGGAGGTCATGGAGGATACTCCTTCTTCTCCTGTAACACCAAGGGAAGACCATCTCGATTCGATGGTAGCCCCTCCAAGTAGTTTGGTCGCTTCTTTTGATTGGAGTCGATTCGCAGGATACCGCCTTCCGCCCTATGTGCCTTTCGAGATAACGGTACAAACCTTTGATCTGGTCGTACCTAGCACTATTATAGATGAAGGCGCGTCTGTTAGTATTTTATCCTCAACTACTTGGCAAGATTTCAGTTTGCCACCGCTTGTGCTTGTTACGCAGAATCTATTGGCATTTAACAGAAGAATTAGTCAACCGTTAGGGATCCTTCCAAGGTTACCTGTTACTTTGGGAGGTAAAACCGTCCATATGGACGTGATGGTTTTTCCAGGTGCCTTGGATTTCAATCTACTCTTGGGGCGCGATTACACCTATGCCATGGGGGCGCTTGTCTCCTCCCTTTTTCGTGTGGTCTGTTTTCCACATGAAGGATAGATCGTGACCATTGATCAGCTTTCGTTCTTTGGTCCTGATGCGGTAGCTGGCTCGCCATCATCCCTTCCTGGTTTTTATCCACCTGTTGTATCTGCCCCACCACAGGTCAACTATGTGGCTACCTACCCCGTGCCTATACTCAGTGATAGTGCCGTTGTGCATCAGGTGCTGGGGGCATTGGGTCCTGACTTCCAAGATGTTTTCCTTCCATCAGAAATAGAACTCTTGGAAGCGATGACTTCTTATTCATTATGATGAAGTCGGTCGGAGCATGGTTCTTTTCTTGTGTCAAGCTCCTTAAAAAATGAAACCAGGTCGTCGGAGCATGGTTCTTTTCCTGTGTCAAGCTCCTTAAAAAATGAAAAAAGGTCTGTCGGAGCATGGTTCCTTGTCTTGTGTCAAGCTCCTTAAAAAATGAAACAAGTTTGTCGGAGCAGAGTTCCTTGTCTTGTGTCAAACTCCTTAAAAAATGAAACAAGGTTGTCGGAGCATGGTTCCTTGTCTTGTGTCAAGCTCCTTAAAAAATGAAACAAGGTTGTTGGAGCAGAGTTCATTGTCTCGTGTCAAGCTCCTTAAAAAATGAAACAAGACAGTTGGAGCATAGTTCGTTTTCTTGTGTCGAGCTCCTTAAAAAATGAAACAAGCTCTTCGGAGCAGAGTTCCTTGTCTTGTGCCAAGCTCATTAAAAAATGAAACAAGGTGTCCCGAGGCTAGTTCTTTTAATGTGTCAACCTCGTTAAAATAATGAAACACTTTCCTGTTCAATTCGAGTCTTTGACAAGATCTTGTAAAATCCCAATCGAGTCTTTCTCTTGATCTCATAACTTGAACCTTCACTCCATCTGCCTTTCATATGGATTTGAGCTTGGGGGGCATGTACCTCGAATTGAGTCACCCTACTGGGGGCATGCTTACTTTTTTCAAGCACAATTTGTTTCCGTTTCAAGCTTGTGTAAAAATGAAACCGATTTCAAGCATAGTTTATCTTTGTTTCAAGCTTGTGTAAAAATGAAACCAACTTCAAGCATAGTTTATCTTGATTTCAAGCTTGTGTAAAAATGAAACCATTCCCATTTTACCTCTCGTGATTGCCATTTTATCAGCCTGTTTTTGCCAAATGAGCCTTGGTTTTCTCACTCCATCATCACTATCTGCTTGGCCGACTATATGCCTTCACTTGGTTGTTTTACCCGTTCCTGAGGAACCGCTGCGATGAGTGGTCTTGTTAGCCAGCCTCTTAACCTTTATTTGTTTTGAGCAGTTCCACCATTACCGGAACCAATTGCTACCCTTTATACCACTCGTTCCTCCAGGAGGAGTAAACTTTCAGCTCTTTTCTGACTCTCTAAACATGAAAAGATTGCCGAGGCCCTTGTCGTTTCGATCTTGTTAAAGTGGCCACGAAACGACATCTACCCAGTATACGTTTAGCCCTTTTTCGGGCTGGGATAAATCATTTACGAAAAAGGAATACCCTAGCCTATTGCGACTAGGAGGTTTTCTCAGACAAAGTTTTCTACCTTTTCGGGTCTGAGAAACTATTTACGAAAAGGGACCGTTGGAGTTTACTTTTCGGCTGTCTTTTCAAACTCTCTAAACATGAAAAGACGCCGAGTTCTTCCTTTGTCAGACTCGTTAAACCGTGATGACATTGGATTCAGTCGTAATGACGGTATCCGAGTTCCTCCTTCCTAGGGCTCGTTAAATGTACTAGGATGGGCTTATACAACAAGCATATGGTATCCTCTTCAAGTTTGTGTAAAAATAAAGAGGTACTCACCAGAAATGGTGGGGAAAATGGAACCAACATCATTGTCGTGTCGGCAGTATGTCGCTCTTGAACATGGCACTTGTCTGCATTCGTGTCGAGTTGGGGATATCTCATCTCGTTTTCCACTTGTCTCCATGGGTTTGGGTGATCCCTTTTGACCTCTCATCTGCTCTTTGCCTCGTCATCATGAACTTTGACCTTTTGATGTCAAATACTGCCAAATCCACTGTCGTGCCGCCGATATGTTCAAGAGAAGTTGACCTCTGTAGATTTCAAACTTCCTCTGATTCTCATTTGATCTTAATTCACAAAGACATTATGTTCCTTTGTCTCATGTCAATGATGTGGGAAACACTATGGCCCACCTTTGATCAAGGTCACTTCCTGTCAACTTCAGCTCATTATCCAGGAAGCTGATCTAGAGACTCCCTTCTGGTACCTTGGAGCCTGCATGCCTCAATGGCAGGTTCTTTGCATTCGACGTGAGGTTTTCATCATTGGCCTCTGATCGAGTGATTCCACGGGTGTTCGAGGCCAGCTCATTGATTCACATGCCGTGGATTGTACCTATAGTACCTTGAGGACCATTGTCATCATTGATTTTACCTCTCGCGTCTATTAGCAGCTTTCATCATTGGCTGGTAATCAGGCGATGTTCTTGCATGTTCGACTTTAGCTCACATATTCGCATGCTTGAACTTGTACTTTGTTCGGGTCGAGATGGAACGCAAGACCCTGGATTCCTATCTGTTATAATCCAGGCTGCGATTTTGTTGATTCTTATGATTAGTTACATGACTCACTGATTGGATGGCTGCGACCATACCTGAGTCTATTTATCGATCCTCACTAGATGGCTGCATCCATACCTTGGATCTGGATTATTGTATACTCTGTTATGGATGGTTGCGCCCATACCACATATATATCATGTATCTAAGATATCAGTTGTATTTCTCTATGCAGGTTTTCCGACGGCGGTTTTTTTAAGTTGGACACGTTCTCGTAAAGCATTTCACCCCTCTCTCTCTCTTTCGGGCCTCATGCTTTAGGGGGCATCTGTTACACAGTGATTTGTCACCGTCCCTGCAATCCCCATCTCGCCCATTGGAGGGTCGTTTCTGTGACCAATAAGCAGTGTCATGCCTTGCAAATACCATCATTGCATCCCTTTCCACGAGGAAAACATTTCTTCTGTTGATCATTTCCTGAGTAGACCCCTAAAAACACATGTTTTTTCCTTGGCGCTGGTAGCCAGTTATGTACTTGCGCCAATGAGGAAAATTAACACTGAGCCCGCACCAATTGGCACTCTGTCCCAGTTATGCACTGGCGCCAATATGGTTTTGGAAAGTTAAAAAAAAAAGAGAGGTGAAGTTTCGATTACAACAACTTCGTGGATGAGTCATCAGGAGTGGTTTCGACTGAATAACCACGACCTTCCTCCTTTGGCCTCTTGTTTCCACCTTATGGGGAACCTCCCAAGGGATAAGGCCTCCCTTCCACTATTGCAGGGATCCCAACCTCCTCCTCTCCTTTATAAATATAGCCTTCATCCTTTGATGAAGGGGCTGAATGGCTGAATAGCTAGTCTCCAAGTTCCCAAGACCCATCAGAGCCTTATGCTGCAAGAGCCTTGATTCATTCCCTTAAGGCCAAATCCAAGCAAGGAGATCATTGTCGAGACATACGAAGAGAGAGGTTTGTCTCATCCCCGACAGGCTTTTTCGAGACGTGTTCCGCTGGCGACCCTCCGAAGGAGAATTCAGTGTCAGAGCTATGGTTTTATTCTTCTTTGATTGATTAATGATAAGCGACTATTGGTTATGGTTCCACTTCTGTTGTTGATTATGATGATGAGTTATGTCTTCTCTGACTGACATATAGTTGCATATACTGGATTTTACGCTTGCATTTGTTTTGTTTCTTGCGTGTGCAGGTGTCCGATCACGGAGATCGTGAGGGTTATGATCTGCCGGAGCTAAGGAACGGGAGTGCTACTTTCTCTACAAGCGACAGCGTTGGATTCCAGGTAAGCCTTCATCGCTAGTTGGTTTATTTGCAATTAGGAACCTACACTATAGCGTGAACGATTGTTGCTAGACCCGGTCTGGGCTAGTAGGGATCGCCTCTGTCCGCAGAGGGGATTTACCTCCACAACAACGTGTTCCGGTGTCATTAAACCTAGTAGTTGTCGTTCGCCATCTGGCATTAGACAGTGCTAGCATGGACTTGTGCTCCCCGTACCATTGAGTATATAAAGGGAGACCCTCATAGGTTGGAATCCTTTATCCATAGGAAGCTGAGTCTGTTGCCCTGTAACCATGATACATCGAACACAGCATTTGTGGAGACTGCCTACACGTACATTAAGTCCTTAGTAATTTCTCTTTCATTTGATCACCAAGGTGTATATTGCAGTTCACGGGAGCTTGGTACACCCTCTTGCTTAGATTTCCTAAGTAGTCATTTTGATCTTTCCGTGACTCTAAAATTCGAAAAGGTCATCGAGCACTTGTCCTTTCAAGCTCGTCCAACCTGAAAGTGACTGGAGTCATCTTTTTCCCTTTTCTTGACTCTTAAAATATGAAAAGGCAGAGTTTTGTTTAAGTGTCATAAAATTAATTATCTACAATCACACACCCATTAAAGTTATTTTTTTGGCTCGTTCATAAGAAATTCCTTAGTGATTGGTCTTGAAGCTTCGAATTGATCATCTCTTTTCTCTGTTGTTTTTTAGACAAAGTTACAGTGGCAGAACCACCAGTTTCGTCATACCCTTCATTACCTCGTAGTGAAGAACCTTCTCCCGAAGTTTCTTCGGAGACATCTCAATCTGCTAGGACTTTAGGTTACTGGCGTTATATTATTCCGAGTGTTCAACCTCTTGCCACTCAATCTCCTCCCGAGGAACCATTTGATATCAATTGGCAACCTTCAGATGCTTGGGCCTCTTTTAGAGAAGAAGATCCTCCTTTACCCTCGAAATCGCTTGCAACACCATTAACTGCACGTGCTTTACTTGCCACTGCTCATCGCCTTTTCGCTGATAGCATGTCTTCATCCGACATGGATGCCATGAGTCCCATCAGTAGTGAATAGACTTATGTTTATACGGGAGAATATCAGTTCCTTTCGGAGAATTTTCCTTATGTATCGGGTCAACCTTCCTCACAACCTTTATCTCTCCCAATTGGTTATCATTCGTTGAGTCAGATCATTTCCGGTGCTGAATCTTTGTATCAGAATCTGATATGGTCGAGTACATCATCCCCTTCAGAGGGATTATTTGTATCAATTCCATCCCCTTCGACTCCTATCACATCGACCGTCATTACATCTGTCCCAACCCAGCCCACTATTTGTGTGGCTTCATCCGCACTGTTTGTTAGTGTGATTCCGTCATTACCGTCATCTTTTGTTGTTTGTGGGATGACTCCTATGGCTTCCACGATACTTGTTGGGCCCGCCGTGAGTGGATCACAGGCTCACGTATCAGAATTCCATCAACCTATTGGTAGTACACCTATCTCCTCTAATCGTATTCCTGGAGGTTTGACGTACGAACAGAATATGATGGCCATTCAACAAAATAATTACTTCCCCTAGGGTTCTCAACAGTTTCAAGCTCCCATTGATTGAACACACTACTATGATGAGCATGGAACTCACGTTTATTACCATGGGCCCATTCCACGTGGTCCATTGTATGTTCATACGCCTGAAATGTTGGTTTACCCCAAGCAGTTCACATACCTACAGGGACAACCCTATGGTCCACAAGGACAACCCTTTCAGGGACAACCTTCGGTCAAACAAGGACAACCCTATGGTCCTACTAGTCAACCTCATGTTCAATAAGGAGCGTCTTATGTTCCCCAAAGGAAAACCTATCCATCTCAGGGAAAAACTTTGGTGCAACAAAAGCAGCCTTACGTTCAACAAGGCCCAGCTTTTGTACGACAAGGTCAACCCTCTACTGCTCAGCTGGGCCAACCTGGTCTTCAGGGACAACTTGTACCTCAGGGATAGCCTTGTGGATCTCAGCAGCCAGGCCAACCTGCACCCTAGGGACAGCTTGTCCAACCCTAACATTGAGGCCAACCTACATCCCAAGGATAGCCTGTTCAACCACAATATCTAGGTCAACCTGCACCCCAGGGGCAGCCTGTGCAGCCTCAGGGCCCATCTTTTATTCCTCAAGGTCAATCTTTGATGGTATAAGGTTTTCCCTAAGGCACTTCTTACATTCTGCAACAAAATCCATATGTTTCTCAGGCAAGACCTCAGTGGTTCGCTCAAAATCAATATCCTGGTCTTCAACCGGTGTATGGCCAGAATTATCAGAATTATAACCCCTATGGACAAAATCCTCCGGGACAAAACATATGGGGTCGAAACTTCTCCCAACCTGGTTGGAATCCCAATACTAGTCTCTATCAAAGGCCTCTAATTCCTTTCAATCGGAAATTTCCCTTTCTTGCTACGCTGGAACTGCCCGATGTGTGGAAGTCGACAAATGATCCTATCCTTCATAATCCATATTGGCCCCCAGTTCCAATTAAAATCCCTAGCGATTATCCCAAATTTTAAGGCAAGTTTAGAGAAGACCCCTAAGCGCATGTCATGACATATAATCTTTGGTGCTCCTCTAACTCTTGGGTTGACGATTCAATTTGACTACGTCTTTTCCAAAGGACTCTCACTGGTGTTGCTGCAAAGTGGTACATTGAACTCTCCCACGACATATTTCAAGATTTCAACTCTCCTGCCATGTCATTTCTCACACACTTTCAGTTAATAGTTTGTTATGAAACTGGGACACACCTCCTAAAATCCTTGAAACAAGATCAAGCAACTCATATCTCCAATCATATTCACGAATGGAGGTGACGTCGTCGTTTGATCAAGTTTGAGATTCTTGATCAACTTCTGACTGATTGGTTCACTACCTCTTTTATTGATCCGATTTCTAAGGACATCGTTATGGGGGCATGTGTTACTGAGGAACAAGCCATTGCTCGTTCCCAGTACTTTGATCTTGTGTACTCTCAATCTGGCACATTGTATGAACTCTGCTCCATGACATGGAACTACTAAAGCACCGGCGACGCCATCTGTCGACGGTATCATTGGTTTTGTGTCTCAGACTTCTCGTAAGTATTCTCCAAATCCTGCAAAGCAAAAATCTACTTCTTCCATTGATACTGCTTCTTAGCCACCTCTGAATCCTAGTAAGACCGCGAAAGTGAATGTCATCTAGTCCAGCC
Organism: Pinus albicaulis; assembly: GCA_034641835.2. Classification (NCBI taxonomy): domain Eukaryota; kingdom Viridiplantae; phylum Streptophyta; class Pinopsida; order Pinales; family Pinaceae; genus Pinus; species Pinus albicaulis. The sequence continues at coordinate 1,773,738,738 of CM076580.1, forward strand.
TGGGGGATAAAGCTTCCAAATGTAAGAAAAAGGGTAAAGGTAAGGCCAAAGTCGATGCCCCGAAATAGGATTCTCTGAAGCCTAATGCTGATGATGGTTCAAAACGTAAACCGGAGTACCCTTATTTGATTTGTGACGATGAGCATTACACCAAGGATTGTCCATGACGAGCCAAGGTGATTCGACTGCTCAAAGGCACTTAAGGCACTCTGGTTGTTCTTAAAGAACCATTCCCATTGTAGTAAACTCAGATGGCGGAGCAACATCAGTCCTCCGCCCCTTTTGGCTCTTAGGTTTTCATGATGGATGGTGCTACACCTATCTCTATTGCTACAAGATCGAAAGATTATACCGAACCACGTTAGGAAATAGGGAAAGAGATCACAGATGGTCCTCCTCCTCCTTCTGCATCTAGCCCTCTTCACATTGAAAGGCCTAGTCCTGAGCCCATTATATGACCACCTTCTAAAGGTGTACTCCGAAAGTATTCCTATAACCCAAATGCCTGTGCCGCTCAAAACTATAGTTTTGTTGAGGATTTGGCTCAGGCGCCTTCCACTATGTTTGCATTGGAAGTACGTTAGAGCTATCTGTCACAACGAAAGGATTTGTTATCCACCATCGAAGGGGTTGATCCTACCAATTCTAGCCTTATCACTTTCGATTTGGAAAATTTCGTTTCGCATCTCCCTCACCAGCTTGCACAGATTATTAAAGTTGGGATGAATGGAAAGAATATCCATCGAGCGGTCGTGGATGAGGGTGCATCTACTTGCATCATGTATTCTACATGCTTGAAATCCATTAGTTCTCCAGCCCTCAATCAGTCTCCAAACGCTTTATAAGCTTTTGACGAAAGGGAATCTCGCCCTCTCGGTGTTCTCGCTAGCTTACCTATAACATTGGAAGGAAAAAGGGTTAATGTTAAGGTTGAAGTCATTGACACCAAACTCAATTATAATATTATCCTCAGTCGTAGTTGGAATCACGCCATGCTATGCGTCCCGTCCACTCTCTTCCATGTTCTTCGATTTCCACACGAAGGAAAGATCATCACTGTCGATCAATTGTCCTTTTTCACTTCCACGTCTTCTGAGATAAATGTTCCATATGTAGATCGCATTCCCACACCTTATGAGAGCATAGGACCGGGTCTTTTCAAAGATCCTACCCTTATGGGTATTTTTTTCTCTTCCTCCGCCCAACACTGCTCAGGTCAACATGATCTCCACGTCTTCTGATCCGTTGATCATCCCTTCACTTGAGCAGATTGATTCGTTTTGTGACACGATGCCGTTAAGCCCAAATACTCCTTTGAGTGTGCCTCTTGACATGTATTCTCAATCGCCTTGGGTCGGCGCTTTGGATTCTCCTGATCCTTTGAATGAGACGTTTCCCACTGATGAGGCCATCATTGAAACATGTCTCTCGAGGATCCTCCTTGGGACGATAGTCATCATCGTTCCTCCTTTATGCCTGGCCTTGAGGCCATGTCTACTTATCTTGAGAAATTCGCTTCCCAAACTTCTTCCCATCTACTTCAAATGCCCATCCTGACACACGAAGTTTTTGCGGAAGGTAACCAGGGAAACATTACACAAACGATGCCTATTCACATCTCCGTTAAACCGGGGGTTGTCGAGAACATCCATATTTGGGTGACCTGTTCTACTGATGAGATCAAGGTCTATATTAGTCTCTTCTGAGAGTTTCGAGACATTTTTGCTTGGTCCTATGAAGAAATGCCCGATATTGATCCGAGTATAGCTGTGCACTAAATCCCTAATTATCCTAACGCGAAGCCTGTTTGCCAACGTCTTCGTCTCGTACACCCTAGAAAGGAAGCTTCCATCAAGGGAGAAGTTGAAAAATTCTCAAAACTGGCTTCATTTATCTGATCCCCTTGATAGAACGTGTTTCTAACATTGTTTGATCCAAAATGGATTCAGTTTTGCCTCCAAATCAAAGTCCTCAAAAGTAGATGAAAATAACATCAAGTTAAAGTGCTCATCAACAATATTTCAACGGTGTGAACGACGCGTAAAATCGTGTTTGTATGAAGAAGATGTGGCCAGTCAAAGTTTATGACAAATTAGGGCAAAATGACAAAAAGTCAAAGTCAAAGTCAAATTCAACAGTCAATGGTTAAGTCAACAGTCAATATGATGTCAGCAGGACACGTGTCATCTCGAGAATACGCCAAATGTCTAGGGTGATGTCAGCACGATCAGTGACATGCTAGAGTTTGATTGGTCAGAATGGGCCAATCCAGGGTTGACACATGGCACCTTGAAGTTTGCCCAATATGGCTCATTTCCGAAATTTTGGGGATCAGGGAGGATCGAACCCCTGACCTCCCAGAATGCCAAAGATCTTGCCAGAGTCTGCTTAACGAATGAGCCAACGCATCAGTTGAAATTTAATGTAAATACATTGTATTTATAATAGTGTTGGGTTTCCGCCAGAAAAAGGACCAGATGGTCGGAGTCAACCCCACGACCGTCAGAACCTTAACCCTTAACATTATCAAGACCACCGCATATATATTAACATATATATGTTACTATATATATAACGAAATCGTCAGAGGTATGACGGAAGGCTCGAGCGGGGGTTTCGACCCGCCGACTTTCCAAAACACATATATATCAACGCTTTAACACAAGTCCGATAGCTAATACGCTGAGCGGTGGAGCTTGGTAAACCAAGCCACCGATTTCATTTTAAACTTAGCGCAAAGCTGAACCATATAAAAACACTAGTGCACAGTCCGAGGCATTTTTGTGCAAGGAAGGCGTTTTCTGAAAGGCAGAGGTGGTTTTGAATTTCTCCAGGGGGTATGGAGGTCACAGTGACATAATATAGGCAAGTTTATACTTGTTTTACTCGAAATTTTGAGCCCGTCGCAATGGTGAGGTCCATTTTCTCATTTGATATTCTGTTTTTCAACTCATACCTATAAAATCATTTTGAAGACAAAATAAAGTGGTTAACACTGGAAGCTAAGGACCCGAAGATGTAGCCAGGAAGTCTGGTGAACTCCGTTTTAAATTTTTGCTATGTTGATGTGTTTGAATGTGTTTTCATTTACTTATGTTGTTTATGTTATTCACAATCTTATCGATCTATTGCACTAAGTAACATAAGCTGCTCACATAGACGTCAATAATACCTTTTTAATAAATCAGATCAAGTGGTATCAGAGCTTAAGGTTAATTTTTAAAGGTTTGACAGTGTCATGTGAAGATTTGAATGCTTACTAGGCCAAAGTTCAAATGAGGAGAATGAGAACTTGTTGAAGCAAATCCAGAGATTGGAAGGGTATTTTCACAAAAGAAGATGATAGAAGAAAAAATATTGGGAACAGAAGCTCAATTCTTGGACAACTCGATGACAATACATGCGATGGTAGAAGAGATGTATAAAGAGTCTAAAAAGGGAAAAGGTGAAGGCACTTCATCACCTAAACCAGACAAATAATTGGGGGAAAATCCTCCTATATTATTTCCAACATCTCCTCCATCATCACCATCATCACCATCATCGTCTTCTTCTCATAAATCTAGTTCTTCTAAAAAGAAGAAGAAGAAGAAATCCCCTTTGATCAAATTAGATGTAAAATTTGATTTGCCAATTTATTATGGTGAGCTTAACGTTGAAAATCTTGATAATTGGATAAGACAAATTGAAGTTTATTGCAGGGTACAGAAATTTGTTTCAGAAAGAAAGAAGATCTAGCTTGCTAGCCTTCGTCTTGGGGGAACCGCACTTGTTTGGTGGGAAGGTAAGACACAAGCAGATCTCCAAAAACATGGTAAAATCATTTCGACATGGAATGAATTTGTTTCTTCTATTAAAAAACAATTTTATCCTTTGGCTTATATGCAATAAGCTATGATGAGATGGCAAAAATTGCGTCAGTTAAAGGGTCAAAGTGTGCAAAGTTACACTCGTGAATTTCGTAAAAGAGCTCTGACACTAGGCATATCATTGGACTCACCATAAACATTATTGAAATACATAGGTGGCTTACATAGTTATTTAAGGCAACCATACTCATGTTTAATCCGACTAGCTTAGATGAGGTATCAGTTCAAGCAACTCATATAGAAGCTAGGGGTAAAAATGTATCTCATGATGTTGGAAAGTCATATAAATCTACTGAAATCAAGAATAAAGAAAAGAAGAAACAAAAATGGAAGGAAAGGAAAGTGAGCACTGTAAAGAAAGAAAAGCCTACATGCACTCACTATAACAAAGAAGGACATGATGAGGCACATTGTTGGGCACTACAACTAGAATTGAAGCCTATGAAGTTTGCGAATAAGAGCGAAAGAGTGTTGCTACTATGCAAAAGGACTTGGGATCAGATTTAGGAGACGAAATGAAAATTATAGTTACATGTATAAAAGGTAAAAATTCTCAAGCATCTACAACTACTTCTTCACATTATGTTGATAATGAAAATGATGAGAGGAAAAAAAATGAGCTATTTCATATTACAGTCGTTTCCAAGCATACTAAAATTGATACTTTGTTTGATAGTGGCTCTCAAGTTAATTTGACTGATGAATCAATTGTAAAGAAATAGTGTATTGAAACAAAACCTCATAAAGAGCCATACCCATTGGGTTGGGTCTGTGATGAAACTAAACTACAGGTTACGAAACAATGCAAACTTCTTTTTGCAATTGGATCGGAGTTCATAGATGAGGTTGAATTAGATATAGTCCCATTGGATATATGTGGAATTGTACTAGGGAATCCATACTTGTATGATAGAGATGTTGTCTTCTATAGAAGGGCAAATAAGTATCAACTCACTAAATATGGAATCGAGTATGTATTAAGAGCTCATAAACTCAAAGATAACTACTCTCTCATAAATTCATGACAAATGAAAAGAATTATAAATTCAAGTAAACAATTTTTACTTATGATTGTAAAAGCAAAGGATCTTGATAAATCCAATGCTTTTCAAGGCTATAATCCTAAACAGAAAGCATATTTATTTAAAGTTGTTTTTGATTATGATATTATGTTTCAAGAGCCTAAAGGGCTTCCTCCTAAGCGACAGATAGAACATGAGATTTATTTGCAGCTGGATGCTCCTCTTCCTAACATTGGAATGTACAGGTTATCAGCTCTAGAGAATGCAGAAATAAAGAATCAGGTATAGGAATTGCTCGATTAAGGGTTTAATCGACCAAGCACTTCATCATGCGGATCACCTATTGTGTTGGTACGTAAGAAAGATTGTTCGTGGAGAATGTGCATTTATTTCCGAGCATTAAATAAAATAACAATAAAGAATCGTTATCCTCTTCCTCGCATTGACGATTTGTTAGATCAGTTGAAAGATGCAGTTTACTTCACTAAGTTAGACTTGCGAAGCGGCTACCATCAGATCAGGGTTTCAGAACAAGATGTATGGAACACTGCTTTCAAAACGAAGCAAGGGCTCTATGAATGGATGGTTATGCCTTTTGGCTTGACCAATGCTCCAGCTACATTCATGCGTGTCATGAATGATATTTTTAGGCCATTCATTGATGATTTTGTAATATTCTATTTATATGATATTCTTGTTTTTAGTAAGACATGGGATGAACATATAAAGCATGTAAAGGAGGTTTTAGATGTGTTAAAAAGATAAAATATCTATGTAAAACTGTCAAAATGTGAATTTCGCAGGACATCTTTAAATTACTTGGGTTATATTGTAGGGGGTGATGAATTGAAGATAGATCCCTCTAAGGTCGAAGTCATTGTAAATTGGCCTAAGCCCAAGACTGCTACAGAAGTTAGAAGTTTCTTAGGGGCAGCACAATACTGGAGAAAGATTATTGCTAACTTTTATTTGATTGCAGCTCCTCTACATGCTTTGAAAAGTTTGAAACAAGTGTTTCAGTGGGGAGGCAAACAACATAAAGCCTTTGACACATTGAAAGAAAAGATCAGTACAACGCCAGTACTAGCACTGCCAGATCTTCAACAGCCATTTGAGATCGAGACAGATGCAAGTGAATATGCCATGGGGGCAGTGTTGATGTATCACAAAAAGCCTATATGCTTTCATTCTGAGACACTCACATCAACAGTAGTTAAATATCCTACATACAATAAAGAATTATATGCATTAGTACAGAGTGTTAAAAAGTGGAAACATTAAATAATGGGAAAAGAAACAATCATAGGAGATTCCGAGCTGTGATTCTAAAAATATACACCACAGAAATCTACAATCCATCATTGTTACCCTGTATGGAAGGGATACATGGATCGAGGTCAAAAATCTCGAAAAAAGTGGAAACATTACATAATGGGAAAAGAAACAATCATTGGAGATTCCGAGCTGTGATTCTAAAAATATACACCACAGAAATATACAATCCATCATTGTTACCGTGTACGGAAGGGATACATGGATCGAGGTTAGAAATCTCGAAAAAACAAGGATGAAAATTCAAAAAAGAGAAACATATTTGACATTCCTAAAACACTGCCGTGACTCTAATATCACTCCATACCTCGCCCTCATAAAACACAAGCTTAACAACCAGCATAACCGTAGAGCTTTCGACCGGCTCAGCAGATCCCTAATTCGCCATGAAATCCATAAAACTAGATTCTGGCTGAACCATCTGTCTACTAAAGCTTTTGGATTGCATCTCAAACTGTCACAAACTATCCGTCAAGATTTGTGGTCCATCATTGATGCCACAACAACACTCAAGGCCCAAAAATAAGGCAAGCAAGCACGGACAAAACATAACAGAAATCTGGATAAATTAAGAGACAAATCGGGACAGTGGCACCCATGAAGCATCCTAACATCTGATTGCCCCACTACACGGATTCAGTCGAACCTCAGCCACGATGACCGGTGAACGAAGCAGAAGCAGACTTCAACTTGCACAATGCAGGAATTGCTCAAACAAAAATCATTAGATCGAAGCTCTGAAGCACTAACCTGCCTCAACATGGATGAACAAACTGTGAACGCAGACCCGGACGCAGACTACAGAATGAAGTCAATAAGTTTGTTACTATGCTCTGAAACGCAGAACCTTAATCTTGATAAAACAGTGATGACTAACCCAGCGCAAAAAGGAAAGGAGATGAGTTTGTTGAAGCTCTCCATGTCACAGAATGCCATCGAGAAGTCTGAATAGGGGTGCCACATTTCTGTTAATAGACATGATCACTGCACCGAGCAGAAACAGACTGCTGCTAGCAACGAACAGAAGCCGCAAAACATAGTAGGTCTGAACACCCAACGGAACAAACCGACACTTAACGTATATAATACTGCTGTGAATACAAAACCGGGCCTCACAATCAAGTCCATAAGTTGGACAAAATGGCCAGACTCAGAAACGCAAACAAAACTCAACGCTGACTTAACAGCGTTGGCGACAGTACCTACGCAAAACCACGCATACTACGAAAATGATTCAATAGAGGTGAAAACACAATTTGAAAAAGACAGAATCGAAGTAGATCTGAACACCGAACGTGACAACCCGGCACTTAGCGCGTATAATATGGCAGGGAATATGAAACCAGACCTCATAACCGAGTCCACAGGTTTAACGAAATTTCCAGATTTCGAGTCTCAAGCAAAGCTCAACGCTGTCATATCAACAATAGCCACTGTCCCCACGCATAACCACACGTACGACGATATCGGTTCAATAGATATGAAAACAACCGTGGTTTCGTGTACAAACAATAACGGTCAAAGTGAGTTTGACAAAGATAAAATGGTTAAGCCAGCATCGAAAGTTTTAAGAAGATGGTCCAACTCAGCATTCGATTTTACGATGGATCATGGCGCCAATTATAAAAACAAAAAGATTAACATTATAACTCGAAACATGGAAAATGGAAAAGTTATAGGTAATGAAAGGGTTATAAACAACAACTCCAACATCAATAAGAAAGTTGTTAACATATCCACTTATGAATTATTGAAAGACAAATTAGAAGTTTTAGCCAAAGGACTCAGCTTCGCTATAGCCCCTAATCGTATACCAAAAGAAGAAATCATATGTGATATTGAAGACAGCATAAAGGCTCTTAATGATCAGGACACAGAAAAGGTGTAGAAATTTGAATAACTGATATGTTATCCACCGAGATTCTCCTGATCACACACTATTTTATCTTCATGCACAATACAAAATCTCTTCTACCATTGATCATCACATGCGAAAATAAAATCAATTGCATGCACACATTAAAGCCATAAAAATTCACACATATGAACACAGTATGTAATGGGAAAGCTTAAAGCTGAAAACCCCCAACTATTTGTATATTATATATGTCATAGAGATCATGTAACAATCATCATACAAAGCTCCTCACAAGCTCTCAGTATAATCTCCACTTGCTACACACTAATCAGGCTTGATCTTGCAAAACACATGCACCGATCTTTGCTAGCCCTTAGCCTGCCTCTACTGTGCAATCCCTGCTGAAGAATGCCTCTTGATGAGAATTAAATTACCCCAGCCTTGCTCATGCAGTATTTATAGGCATCTCTACTAAGTGTTGGATGCAAACCATGCATCACTTATAGTCACAACTGATAGTCACACTTGCCCTTTCACCTATCTTTGCACTGGTCTCCACTGAAACTGTCCATGCACTGAAGTTAACTGATGTATTATTTAGCTGATTAATGAGTTTATAATTAGTGAATTAATTAATAATTAATTCACACCACTCTCACTAATTGTATCAATCAGTTAAAATAGATACAAATAGCTCAACTATGTTTAGATTAGTTAAACTGAATACAACTCCACTAACTTCCTCAATCAACTCCACCAAACTCTGTCACATGAGTTCTAATTGAAGTATCCATGCAATAGCTCCACTTAACCCTCAGGAATAGCGTAATTCCTTTTGTCAGCTCCTGTGCCACATCTGTGCACTTAACTGAAGTGCTCCAAGAGAATAAGATAATGTTTAGAGTCCAAATATCATTAAGAGCTAATAATATTCGACATATCTATTTTTAGACTGGAAATCTAAAAATAGATTCTGCCCAATATGTCTAAAAATAGAAATCCATCTAAATTTTTCAACTGACCAAAACTATGTGTGTCAGACCGCAACTCGAGGTGCGGTGATCTCATATGTCTGGTATTAGACATAGTCTAAACAGATCTTATGGCAAAATCACTGTAGCCCTGCCCAGTTTGTGTGATCACTTTCCATTACTAGGATTAGAACATGCTTCAGATGGCCTCCTTCACTGTTTCTTGTTGCCATTTTCAACACTCCCTCTCAACAAGAAAGGATTGTCTTTGCATGCGACATGCAACTCCATGCATTCACCCTGCAACCTTCACAAGCGCCATGCAACTCCATGCATCTGCTCTGCAACTCCTCTGAAACTGAATAGGCTCCAAACAACTCAATCAGTCTTATGCATCTATCATCAAAGTCTTCGACTTCTGCTTAGCTACTGCACATGTCTTCAGGAACCACTGCGTTGTTGAACTCTGCACCCATGCACTCTGCACTTGCTGTCAACTCGGAACCGCACTCCAGTATCCGACACTGTCACTTTGATCTGCCTGCATCAATCCAACTGATCATGCTACTGCTGCTCTGTGGGCACTCGTAGCCAAGTTCAATTCATGAGATCCACACCATCTCAATGAATCCTACCCAGAAATATCTTCTTGGGATTACTCATTCATGTCGCCCCACCTCTCACCTGGTGGTATAGTTGCATGCACTCCCTCTGTGCATCTGGCACGGAATTTCTCGGCATGAGTGGTTGCTCCCACTCCATGATCCTCATCTTGTGGCTGCTCCACATCTCGAGGTTCACTCTTACCTGCATGCAAATCTAGCTCCCTCTCAAGCTTCAATTTCATGTCTTTCTTGCACTTCCCAACAGTAGGAAGCTCCGTAGAAATCCCATCTACTTCAAATCTATAAAGATTCTTCTGCATCTCTAGTTGTGGCCGCTCCACAACCTTCTGAGACTGCTTCTCACGCTACATGTTGAGAGGTTCCCTCTCAACCACCAAGTCACTAACCTCTGATTTTCTCCTCAAAGCTTTGCATGCATCTTGTACCTCAGTGCATGTAAATTCTTGGCTCGCGCACATTGCAATTGTCCCACCGTCGCAAAATTTTCTAACAAAAGAGCTAATTTTAAATCGATGATATCTCCCTCATCTGGGCTCCGATTCGACCGATTTGTTTTTTCAATTTGGGTATTTTTTCGCAAGGAATCCAAATATTCTATTTTTTTCTGAAAAAATTTGACCAAAAATTTCAGATATTCTCTGCAAACTCGCGCACCCAAAAATTCCTGCTCTCATTCCATGTAGAAAATCTATAACACAACTCCGATACCATGTAGAAATTTGAATAACTGATATGTTATCCACCGAGATTCTCCTGATCACACACTATTTTATCTTCATGCACAATACAGAATCTCTTCTACCATTGATCATCACATGCAAAAATAAAATCAATTACATGCGCACATTAAAACCATAAAAATTCACACATATGAACACAGTATGTAATGGGAAAGCTTAAAGCTGAAAACCCCCAACTATCTGTATATTATATATGTCATAGAGATCATGTAACAATCATCATACAAATCTCCTCACAAGCTCTCAGTATAATCTCCACTTGCTACACACTAATTAGGCCCGATCTTGCAAATCCCATGCACCGATCTTTGCCAGCCTTTAGCCTGCCTCTACTGCGCAATCCTTGCTGAAGAATGCTTCTTGATGAGAATGTATTACCCCAACCTTGCTCACGCAGTCTTTATAGGCATCTCTACTGAGTGTTGGATGAAAATCGTGCATCACTTATAGTCACACTTGCCCTTCCACCTATCTTTGCACTGGTCTCCACTAAAACTGTCCATGCACTGAAGTTAACTGATGTATTCTTTAGTTGATTAATGAGTTTATAATTAGTGAATTAATTAATAATTAATTCACACCACTCTCACTAATTGTATCAATCAGTTAAACTAGATACAAATAGCTCAACTATGTTTAGATTAGTTAAACCGAACACAACTCCATTAACTTCCTCAATCAACTCCACCAAACTCTGTCACATGAGTTCTAACTGAAGTATCCATGCAATAGCTCCACATAACCCTTAGGAATAGCGCAATTCCTTCTGTCAGCTCCTGTGCCACATCTGTGCACTTAATTGAAGTGCTCCAAGAGAATAAGATAATGTTTAGAGTCCAAATATTATTAAGAGCTAATAATATTCGACATATCTATTTTTAGACTGGCAATCTAAAAATAGATTCCGCCCAATATGTCTAAAAATAGAAATCCATCTATTTTTTCAACTTGACCAACCATCCACAAATAGCATCCTGCAACTCATAGAATATGATCGACATGTCTAAAAATAGACTTTGCGACAAAAATCACCTGTGTGGGCCCCACCTAGTTTAGGTGATCACTTTCCAACTAGGATCAGGAATGATGTTTCAGGATGCCTCCTTCAATGTTTCTTGTTGCAATCTTCAACACAAGGTGAGGCAAGAATGCGCCATAATATTAGAGAAGGCTAAGCTTTCAAAGAAAAACTTAAGCAGGGAACAATTAAAAGCCTTAAAAAACCTTAGAAGCAATGACAAGATCGTCATTCTAAAGGCAGACAAAGGAGGAGCTACAATAGTTATGGACAGAGAAGAGTACAACAATAAGATGAGGGATCACCTATACAATAGCAGTAGTTATAAAAAACTGAATGAAAACCCCATCTCCAAAGTCATAAAAAAGGTTAAAAAAGCCATCAAAGAGTCCAATCTAGATGATAATTTGAAGAGGCACTTATACCTAGAAGGCGAAATCATACCACGTATTTATGGTGCCCCTAAAATCCATAAGGCCGATGTTCCCTTAAGACCTATCATCAACACTATAGGTGCACCAACTTATGAATTAGCCAAATATGTGGCTCGCACCCTTGCCCCTATGGTGGGTAATACTATCTCTTTCATTAAAGACTCCAACCAATACGTGGATTTCATTAAAAAGGCTAAATTGGAGCCAGGTGACAGAATTGTTAGCTTTGATGTTGTCCAACTTTTCACCAAAATCCCTTTGGATGAAGCTGTGCAAGTAGTAAAAGAAGTAGCAGACTCGCAAACTGGAAAACTCGCTGAAATATGTCTTCGCTCTACCTTTTTCACCTTCCAAGGAGAAATATTTGAACAAACATCTGGAGTGGCTATGGGATCCCCGTTATCTCCTATAGTGGCAAACCTCTTCATGGAGAAATTTGAAAAGAAGGCTTTGGACTCTTACCCGTTAAAGCCCAAATTTTGGATAAAGTTCGTAGACGACACCAATGTCAATTGGCCTCATGGAGATGAGGAATTAAAGAACTTCCTAGACCACCTCAATAGCATATCCAAAGATATCCAATTTACAATGGAATGCGAAGAAAACAACTGCATCCCATTCCTTGACGTACTCCTCGCTAGAAATGAAGATGGATCCCTTGGACACAAAGTGTTTAGAAAGAAATCACACACGGATAATTATCTGCACGCCAAATCACACCACTACCCAGCCCAGAAGACAGGAGTGCTGCTAACTCTCTTTACACGAGCTTTTAGAATATCAGACAAAACTCATGTGGAGGAAGAAATTGAATATCTAAGAAAATCCTTCATTAACTTGGGATATAAAAATAAGGACATTAACAAAGCTATTCAAAGAGCCAGATCCAGAAACAAAAGAATGCTTACTGACAAACCCTCCACTACAAAAGCATACCTCCCTTATATTCAAGGGGTCACTGAAAAAATAGCCAAAGTTCTAGCCAAAAAGGACATTAGAGTGACCTTCAAACCTCTAGTAACCATCAGGAAAAGAATGAAATTAGTTAAGGATGACCCTGACCAGCTCCAACAAAAAGGGGTTTACAAAATCAATTGTTCATGTGGATAGTGCTATACAGGGGAAACAGGTAGGACCTTTAAAATAAGGTTTAAAGAGCATGGGGCAGACATTAGGCTTGGAAGAATTAAAACCTCAGCCCTGGCAGAACATTCAAGCAAAACATGTCACCACATATGCCTTGAAAAAGCAGAGGTCATTGCCAAAGAAAAGCATCATTTCAAATGCAAAATACGTGAAGCCTTGGAAATCATAAAACACCCTCATAACCTAAATAGATATGGAGGCTTAGAAGTTAGCAGAAACTGGGTCCATGTGCTGTCCAGTTAAATCATCCCGCGCCCTTGAGTCATTGGTCTCCTTGTTCACCCTTCTCTTTCTTCGTTCCCCTTTTTGATCCTTAAATTGACTTTCACTGTCTCTCCCTCATACCCTTTCCCCTTCCCTCTACCCACCTGTTCACATCAAACCCATACCCTACTCCTTGACCTTACCTTGCTGCCCTTCCTTAATCTATAAAGGGTAGAAGTAATTAAAAAAGAAGAAGAAGAAGAAGAAGAAGAAATACCCTTATAAATCTCCTTTCATTAACTTAAATTAACCCTACCTTTTGCTAACCTTAGTCTATATGATCAATTGTTTACAAACCCTATCTATGGGTTATAATCAGTTGACCTTTTCCAATCCTTTCTAAATAACTTCTCCGTCCTTAGTATTGTAATATAATATGACCGTTTAGTCTTTAAGTCAGTATAAGATAAATAATACTTTAGCATAAGGAATATACTAAAAACTCTAAAATATCTCAAACAACTAATCCTAATCATAAGATGAAATAAGATAAAAACTTAGGGCTTTTTAAACAATGATTCATAATTAATGAACTAATGGACATTATAATCTTCATAGGATCTTAAGGATATCAACCCCTTAATTCCACTAATATAATCTACTTTGACCCCCTTCTACATAATTTTAGGATATAAATAAAAATACTATCTTCAATATTAGTAAAAAACAATAATCTTTTAATATAATTCATAGGCTAATTTTGGATAATAACTTAGTACTTTTTAGGATTAATAATTAATAAAAAAGTCGACACTTTAATCCACATAGGGTCTTATAAAATTAATAATAATAATCAAACCTTTTAATCATCTAATACAATCTGCTAGGACCTCTCTACATAATTTTAGGATTAGAATGAAATTACAACACTTTGACTTGATTAAAAACAATGCTCTAGGAAATATTAAAAATAAACATAATAAAATAATTAACCAAAATTAAATTAGCATAAGAATTTATAAAAAAGGGATAAAATTAATAATGAGATATATTAAACATTTTTAGCTTGTAAACTCAAAACATCATTAAAAATAATTATGATACGTTTATAAAACAAAATAAACTAAAACTCATCATAAATTAAAATAAAATAAAATAATAATAATTGAATTTTTTTAGAAATTAAAACATTTAGTTGTTTGCTAGTCGGCTCTCCTTCTTGTCATTTTCCACTATTTATTCATCACTCATTGTCTCTATTTTTTGCAAGAATGTCCTGATGATGGGTCTTGTTTTAGACCCAAAACGTAGACTTAAAAATGAGAACTGTGGAGATTCTGAGCCGTGATTCTAAAAATCATACATACAGATCATCAACCACTACAATATTTACACTCACAAACTAAATTGCAACAATCAAGACACTATCGTTGGATGGGTTTCTTACAACAATTTCATCTTGTAATCAGATATTAGAAAGGCATACATAATAAGGTTGCAGACTTGTTATCAAGACCAATCATAAATGCATCCACAATTCTTAAGCATAATTTAGTAATGCACGAAAGCTATATTGAAGCATGTAGAAGAATTGGATTATTTCATAAAGGATAAACTCTTATATCATTTGGGAAAATTATGAATTCCATAAACTAAAAGAGTTAATGTGATTCAGTAAGCACATATTTCTCTAATTTCAAGTCATTTTGGTGTAAGTAAAACAATTGCACAATTACAAAGATTTTGCTATTGGCCACGAATGAATGAAACAGTTTCAAGATATATTAAAGGATGTACTACGTGTGCAATAAGCAAGCCAAGTAACAGAAAATTAGGCTTGTATAATCTACTTCCAATTCGTTCTCGTCCTTGGGAAAGTTTATCCATGGATTTTGTTGGGGGATTGCCAATGTCTAGAAAAGGTCATGAGTATTTGAATGTAGTTGTGGATAGGTTCAGTAAGATGTGTATTTTGACACCATGTACTAAATAGGTCACAACTGAACAAACTGTAAAGTTGTTCTTTCAAAATGCATGGGTTCATTTTGGGTTACCCACCTCTATTATATCTGATCGAGATTCTCGATTTGTCGTGAAATTTTGGTCAAGTTTATGGGAACTCATGGACACAAAGTTAAAGAAGAGCACAACATTTCATCCGCAAACCGACAACTAGATAGAAGTGGTAAACAAGACATTGGTATAGTTGCTTCGAGGTTATTGCAGCAAGCATCCTAAGCTTTGGGATGAGCAATTGTGTTATGTGCAGCATGCTTACAACCAAGTGAAACATTCTTCTACTCAAATATCTCCATTTGAGACTTGTTTTGGTTTTGTATGAAAGTCTCCCTTGGATTTTGTCTTTGGTAAAGACATAGTTGTTGATGGACACAACTATGTGGACAAAGCAACCAAGTTCATTGAACAGATCTAGGAAATTCACCAGGAAGTACAAGAATAGTTGGAAAAGAGCCAAGAAAAGTATAAAGCAAGGCACGACAAGCATCGACTTGAGCATAGTTTTCAAGTTTGTTGGTCAAGTCTGGTTGTACATCAACAAAGAAAGACTTCAAGGGGAAGGTAAAAAGTTGAAAACAATTAGATATGGTCCTTTCAAAATTATTGACAAAATTGGTGAGAATGCTTTCTTCCTAGATCTACCAGCTTATATGCAGAACTATTCCGTCGTAAATGTTGAAAACTTGCGATTGTATGAGCCTTCATTGATTGAAGATCCAGAAGAGAAAAGTCAGGTACCTTCCATCGAAGATTTTTCACCAGAATATCTCAACGAGTTGTAGGAGGACACAATTCTCGACAGGAGGATAAGGACTTCATGAAGAGGAGATGTTGAGTATCTTCGAGTTGGGCTTAAAGGTACAAATCCAATTAAAGCAGGATGGGTAGAGATTTGAAAAGTGAAGGAAACATATCCTCACTTACTCGACAGCTAAAACCAACTTTTGGTGGTCCAAAAGCTTCCAGTGGGGAGGAGTGATCTAAAATGGATGTTAGGATATTTCGACACATAGGAAATAGTTAAGAATAACTTAGTCTAGTGTAGAGTTAGGAAAAGTGTGTTTCTTTACCATGTACATTTGTAACTTATAATCCGATGGTCACGATTTGTAGTGATCCAACGATTATCTCTCTCCTCGGTATTAACGACACTTGATCTGTGGCTTAACACTCGATTGATCCATGATCTCTATTTAAAGAGCATGGAGGGTCTTTTGTCCGGTAACCGTTTATGAGAGAAATATATGTAACTTTTCATTTTATATTAATAAATTGCCTGAAGTGGCTGCGTTGGCTTAGGCCATGGAATGTTTCCCTCTTCGAGGGTTTTAACCATGTGATTATACTGGTGTATTGATTTGTGATCTGTTTGTGAGCAGTGACCTTTGGTTCTTGATCTAAGGAACTTACATTGTAAATTCCTACATGGTATCAAAGCTATTTTGAGGGTCACATCCGTTGTTGATCAAAATCTGAAGCTGGTTTGATTGCATGCGAGTATTGTTTTTTAGATCTACAATTTCTGAACATTTTCGGGCTTGGAGAACCGCTCTGTTGTGTCCAGAGCATTTTTTACAATGAGGAACGCCTTTCGTTCTTCTCTGTGTGCGATCTTGGCAAACTAGAAACAGGAGGAAGGTATTTTTTCTTTGCTACGTATGCTCTTTCCCTGCGTCTTTGTGTGATCTTGGGAAATAAAAAATAGTGGAAAAATAGATAGTTGCCGTTTAAAAAAAAAAAAAAAAAAAACCCTTCCTCCTTTCAAACAATTACAAAATCATTTTACTATCTCACTTGGTGAGAAGTTAGTTTATGTGAATAGAGGTCTTGGGTTCAAGTCTCTTTCTCAAGCTTCTTTTGTAAAATGTTTTTGTTAAAGGGGCAGGATTTTTTATTTTTATTTTTTATTTATTTATTTATTTTATTTTTTATTTTATTTCAAGTCGAACTTCATCATCAAATTTCATACCGTTCATGTAACTATTCGGCATCTTCAACTTGTTTTTTCAAAAAGGCATAACTTCTTCATCCGAGAGTCGTTTTTCGAGCCGTTTTTTTAAATCAGCCTAATTTTTCGAGATATTTCCATTGGATCAGTTAGTTTTAGCTTTTCTCAGCTTTAGTTTTTAAAAATTGGAAAGTGCATGCCTGATTATTCTTAACAACACCAATTATTTCTAATGGCTACCTCACATGGTAGCTATACTTAGAAGTAAAGATATTTATAGAATAGCCATAGGACAAGAAACTAAACCTTCTGATGATGATAAAGTTGTTAAATGGGAAAATAAACAAGATCAAGCACGAGGGTTGATAGGAATGTCCGTTGTTCAAGATCTTCGATTTCATATCCTTGACATTGACACCCCTCATGAAGCCTTGGACAAGCTAAATACTGTATTTGGCATTCAAAATCAAATAAGGGCCCACCAGTCTGAAAATGAGTTGCTTACTTTGGACCCTAATAATTTCTCCTTTATTGAAGACTTTTTGTCCAAATTCAAGACCCTTAGACTTATTTTAGAAGGTTGTAAGGTCAAAAAGTAAGATGGTAGCCTCATCTATTGCATTCTTGCTAAGCTTGGCCCTGCATACTCTGTATTTGTTTCTGCCTTTCATTGCACTAGAGAAGCCATCATTTCTTCAGGAACCACCTACAAGAATCCATCTTTTGGTTCCTTTTGTGATTCTTTGATAAGAGAACAAGAAAAACTCTTACACCTTGGTCTTATCACTCCTGGAAACACTTCTAAGAAAGCCTTAACAGCCCAAAAAAAATCATATCAAAAGAATCCCAAGAAGCAATATCCTAAAAATATGGTCCGAAACCAAACAAGGGTCCTAAGAAATTTCAGCCGCAAATTGAAAAAACAACTCACCAAAATGATAAGGCAAATAAAATCAAAGTGAAGAAGATTGATAGACATTGCAAATTTTTTAATCGTGATGGCCACATAGAGTCCAATTTTTTATGAAGATGGAATCCTTAGAAGTAGAAATGAAGAAGCACAACATCAATTTGGAGCACTCTTCACCTTCATATTCAGGAATGGCACTTTCTGCTTGTGGTTGTCAGGCATCAAGATCTGGTTATGCATTAAATGTATCTTCCTCTTCTTATTCTCATGAGTGGCTCATTGATTCTGGAGCTTCTTATCACATGGCCAAAAATAAAGCCATGTTTTCTTCTTTAAATGATTGTAACACCAAACATATTTATGTTGGTGATGATAGATCTCTTAGTGTTGTAGGATCTGAAACCATTCATCTCAATAATGGTCAGTTTAATGATGTATTATTTGTTCCTACCTTGTCATGCAACCTTCTCTCTGTTTATCAGATAACTCATTCAGGTGAAGGGAAAATAGTAGAATTCTCACTTCATGATGTTGTAATCAAGGACCTCAAATATCCTAAACATATTTTAGTTATTAGACTTGCTGATGATTCCACAAGGTTGTATAAGTTTGAAAACTTTGGGTCATCATGTCTTCCCTCTGTTTTTGTTGCTCATAATGATGAAGTGAGCAAACTTTGGCATGAGTGATTTGGTCACTTAAACTATTGCTCTCTTCAAACTCTATGTAAGGAAAATATGGTGACGAGTCTTCCTATGGTATCTTGCCAAGATGGTGTTTGCTCCGGACGTGTACTCGGAAAACATCATCGGGATATTTTTGACAAACGTGCCTCTTGGCACGCTTCAGCCCCTTTGCAGCTTGTGCACAGTGATTTATGTGGTCCACTTCCTGTTGTTTCTTTCTCTGGTTGCAAGTACTTCTTAAATTTCATTGATAATTTTTCCAGACGCACTTGGGTATACTTCTTAAAACTCAAGAGTGAAGTTTTTAACATGTTCTTGGCCTTTAAAGATTTTGTTGAGAAACAATCTGGACATCAAATTCTTAATTTAAGATCAGACAATGGAGGAGAATATGTTAACAAAAAATTTATTAACTTATGCACTGAGCATGGCATTAGATTGCAACATACTGTTCCATATACTCCACAAAAAAATGGTGCAGTTGAAAGGAAGAATTGGACCTTAAAAGAAATGGCTAATTGTATGCTTCAATCTAAAGGACTTGGTCTCAATTTTTGGGTAGAAGCCATTGACTGTGAAAATTTCATATTAAATCGCACTCCTACTAAGGTTTTAAATAATATAACTCCCGAAGAAGCTTGGAGCTCAATCAAACCAAATGTAAGTCACTTTCATGTTTTTGGAAGTGATGCTTGGGCCCATATTCCAGATGCGAAACATAAAGCCTTAGAACCTAAGAGTGAAATATGCATTTTTGTTGGATATTCTCAAGATGTCAAAGGATATAGACTTCTTCAACCGAAATCCAAAAATATAATCATTAGAAGAGATGTAAAATTTGACGAAAATATATCAGCCTGCGAGCCTAGTTCGGCGGGTGTGCCACCTTTGGCTTGCGATCCTGATTCAACATATGTGCCACCTCTCTCTCTCTCTCATATTTTTAATAGCATTCCTTCTAGTTTAGATGATGACAACGAGGATGACAATCCTCCACCTCTTGAAATTATTCCTATTACTGCACAACTTCCAAGATGGGTCCACTTTACTCGGGATGTAGTAGGTTCTCTTGCAGATGACCCTGCAGATTGACGACGTACTCGTTCTCAGTTCGAAAGAGCCTCTTCCTTATTGGCTCAAGTTCCAGAAAATCCTGATCCAGAAACCTTTGAAGAAGCCTCCGGTCATCCAGATTGGGATGAAGCTATGAATGAAGAATATCGTTCCTTATTGGCGAATGATATTGGGGATCTTATTCCTCTTCCAAAAGGAAGAAAACTTGTTAGATGTAGATGGGTTTACAAAAAAAAGTTTGGACCAGATGGAAAAGTGGATAGACATAAAGCTCGTCTTGTCGCTAAAGGATTTGCACAAGTTGAAGGCATTGACTATACTGAAACCTTCTCCCCTGTTGCCAAAATGAATTCTATCCGCCTTGTTCTTTCCCTTGCTGCCTCTTTTAAATGGGAAGTCCATCAGAGGATGCACTACAAGGAAAATACCCTCTAGCAAAGGTTATAAAGGAGGTTTTTAGTGTTATAAAATTGGCCAAAATTGTTAAAAAAACATTTGCTACAACATCCGTTTATGGTTATGGAGGTTTTAGGGGATCTTTTAACGGAAATTCAACACAACTAAAAAAAATAGGGCGGACGAAGGTTATTATGGATGTTTTTTTCATCGGTGCGCTACTATGGATTTAATGCACCGGTGCGTACATGCAGACGACGCCCCGGGGCGGTCTCAGTCCAATGCACCGGGACGTTTAGGTGTAAAACCGCACCGGGCGTAGTGTTGGTCAAATAACGCATGGGGCCATTCTAATTGGCCTTGGGATTTGTGTAGTGCCCATAGGTTGTATCAATGCACCGGTGCATATACTTATATAAACGCACCAGTGCGCCGTATCACAGAAAGGCACCAATATTTATAATTGGTATCGGTATTCGTGCGGTGCCCATAGATCATAAAAATGCACCGGTGCTTATAGATACGTAAACGCCCTGGTGCACAGTATCACACAAACGCACCGATATTTATAGCTTGTATCGATATTTGTGGGGTGCCCATAGATTGTACAACGGCATTGGTGTGTATAGACACATAAACGCACCGGTGTACAGTTATTGACACGCATCGGTTTTCATGTTGCATTTTTTAGAAACATCAAACTGTGACAGTCCAATTATTGTGATTGTTTTAAATTCATTATTCATCAAAAGTCGACACATCTTATAACAATATTCATATTAATTACATTTTTATTAATGGATTTGAATGTGATGTTTGGATTAATTTGTTATATCATATCATAATTATTGTCGTTTTTTAAAATTCATTATTCATTATTCATCAAAAGTCGACACATATATATCTTATAACAATATTCATATGAATTAAATTTTTATTAGTGCATTTGAAAAAGACAATGGAGAATGCAATAGCGACAATAGAGAACGCAATAGAATAAATTAAAACACACACACACACACACACACACACACACACACACAGACATGTTGGTATCCCTTTGTCTTTCAATTGGGACACTATGCCCATTACACTAAACAAAATGTCTCATTTCACAGACATATATATTTCAAAAAATAAAATGCCTTGCTTTGATATCCAAACATAGTGATCATCATTCTTCGCTTGAACTATTGTCACTGCTAGAGCTACATCCATGACTTGGGGGTTATTATCAGGAATGTTTTGTTCACGACGTTGATTGTTTTCTTCTTCTTCACCTTCCATCTACAAACATAAAAATAAACTAAAATGAGCGTATATACATTGGTGAGAATAATGAAAATTGCAATATTAAATAATATACATCAATGTAAATCGAAAAGAAAAATGACGTACCATAGCAACAATTGACTCATAAACTATACACATTCTTTCAAAACCATGTACCATGCCATCTTTAAAAATTTCATCTGTTGGCGCAGTTCCATACTTTGTTTCCTGCAAGTTTTATACCCCATAACAAATCATATATTTAATATAAAAGATGTTTTTGTTCTATTAATTATAGACGGAGCTAAGTAAAACAAGATCGATAGATGCTTACAAATTCCACAATTAATTTATGATATCCCAACATATACTCACAACCCATATTTAACCCAATTTCAATCAATTCGTCTGATGGTTCTTCTTTGTATGTTAGCACCTGTTTGAAGACATTCAATGATGATTTTTGTAAAACAACATAAAAAAATACAAAAATGAAATCTAGTTAAGTTGTTATAAGGAAGTAATAATTACTTACAAACTTAGAGATCAACCCTTTTCTTCCTTGTCGTCCTGTTTTATGTGCTGAATGGATTCCATTTTCTTTTCTTTTTTAATAAGAAAATTCTTGAAAATTAATATTTAATGCTAAATTGTTTATTTATTGTACCTAATGATTGAAAAATTCAATGATTACATATTGCATTTGAAGCACGTTTTTGTTGAGATGGCTGCTCCTGCGATGCAATTTTGTCCATTTCTTTAACTATCTCCTTGTACACCTTTTTGGACATTCCTACTGGCATATTTCTGATATCAGCTCGTTCAACTTTATAGATTTTCATAATCTTCGTGAAAATGTAACATGACAATAAAATATTTAATTTTTATATTGATATATGAAAAGTAAATATAACAAAAGTGATATTTATAAATAATTCTAGACAAACATTTAAAGGAATATTACTTTTTCATTCCTTCTTTTTTGTTGTTGTAAGTTTTTGCTATTAAAAGTCTGACATGTCTCATTGACCAATTCTCTGGAAACTCTTCCCGTGGTTTAGATAAAATTTGGTTCTTGGAATCATTGGATTGATTTTTGTATTGTAAGTGGAAAGAACGTCTATAGATTCGTTCCACTAGATCCCTCAAACTTTTGTAAAAGTTTTTTCCCCTTTCTTTAACTTTCAACACCACTCCAGATGAGCTAAGGAGTTATTCATTTTCATTTGCATGTTCTATTTTTTTTCTTTTCTTAGAACAACATTCCTTTTCTGAGTTGTTGGTCCCTGTAGAACATTAAATAGATGTGAATTAATAGACTCTTTGACACATGTTATCTAATAATTTTAAGTATATTATTAATGATAATTAAAAAAAGAAACTCATATTGGATAGATAGTATTTTTTCATTCACCTGATTCATCGTTTTGCAATTTTTCCATTAAGCTTTTACGCTCTTTTGGTCCTAGATCAGAAATAATCATATCGAGCTTCGTAATTTTGTGGCTCTGCATGATACACAATAAACAATACATATTAGTTAAACTTACATATAGTTCAAAAACAATATTTTTTATAAATAATTTACAAAGAACTTGCATTTTTTTCTTTACTTGATGTGTTATCAGTATTTTTGTTACTTGATCTCTTGTCAGTCATTTCTTTATCAATATGAAACCCGTACCATATCATTCATTAATATATTTATAAATAAATTCTCAACTTTTGAGGTACAAAATAAATCTCAAGACACCGGTTCGCCTTTCATGAGGTACGCACCGCGGCCGGTGCGTGGGGGTATTAAAAACACACCGCAAAATAGTATAATAGACCGTGCATGGGGTATTATAAACGCACCACAAAAACAATGTAATAGACCGTACGATGTTATCCTCGTAAAATGGAGCACCAGTGCCCTATTTCAGATATGGTGCACTGATTTAGAAAAATTGTTTTCAATTTTTTTATTACACGGTGCTTGCGCAGTGTGCTAGGGTACGCAGGGCGCACTGGTAAAGAAAAATCCATTTTTTCCAAAAATTCACGCAATGGCCGAATGGATTGGGATCCGACTATGCAAGTCGTCCAGTGGGTTGGATGTCAATCTAAAATGAAAAACCCTAATTCTGAAATAACAGAAACAGGGAGAAGAAAGGGCAAAAACAAAAAAAAATAAAGGGTTTAGGGTAAAAGTGGATAAAACTGCAGAAAAAAGTAAAAAAATTGCAGAAAAACTAAAAAACAAAAATCAAATTTAATCACGAGATGGTTTGAAATTCTATGATACAGGGTTTGAATCACCAGAGGTTTGGTTTCTGATTGTCTGAATGCTTCTGTTCGAACGTATTTCACAGCTCCACAGTGCCCTCATGCTCTCTTGCTCCAACTCTGTCTCATGCAAATATCTGACTGAAAATTTTAGCAAAAATAGTGAAATAATGAAAAGTGTTTAGTATTTAAAGAATTATTTTATGAAATTAGATTTTCGAAAATATTTTGCTGCCCATTTTTCAAATTGCCGGTTTTTTTTTTTTTTTTCAAAGAAAATAGAGTTGCGCTTTTTTTATTTGCGTTTATTCATGACCGGTGCGGAAGAGTTGTAAAGCACCGGTGCGTGAGTAATACAACGCACTGGTGCGTGTTATGATGATAAGCGCACCAGACTGTATAAAGTTCTTTTTTTTTGTATGTAAGATTGTAATAAAATCATGATAATTCTAAAGTACATGAATTTATTTTCATTATTTTCTAAACTTTATTATGTTACAAAAATTCATATTATTCTAGATTTGTTATTTTACAATTATTTGCAAATTTACAAATTGAAATATTTTAATAAAATCATTTTACATTAATACAATTAAAATTTTACAAATATTTTACATTTTCAGAAACTATACTTCTGTGATCCATCATATAAATTGTAAAAAATCTTTCGGTAATAATCACATGCAATGGAACATTGTCGACAATAATCACATGCAATGGAACATTGTTGATGAACCACACTGGTTGGTTCGAAACGCGTCGACAATGTTCCATTGCATGTTATTATTACCGAAAGATTTTTTACAAATAGTTTACATACAATTAGAATTAAAATTAGAATTAGAATTAGAATTACAATTTTAATTTTACATACAATTACATTTACAATTTTACATAGAATTACATTTACAATTACAATTTTAGAATTTTACATACAATTAGAATTACAATTACAATTTAAAATTTGTTTGTTGGAATATGTAATTCATACTTGTCTTCAGTTGTGGTTCTCTCTATGTATAGAGTCTGTTCCTATTCTATAGGTTAGTTCCTAGTTTGGTGTGAGGTTGAGATATTTTCTCAACCAAATTATTGTGTGTCTAAGATAACTTCTCTATCTTGAGATTGTACCTCATATATATATGTAACTCTATTTATTTGATATAATATAGCTTGTATGCTCAGTTTCTAAGTTGGTATCGGAGCCCGTTTGGGCCGAGGGAAATAAATAGCGTATTTATATTATTTAGAATGCTGTTGTGTGATCCAGAGTGGGTGGATCCGTTTTTTATGATTTCCCTTCTTTTCCTACTTGCTGGTGCGCACGTCACATTGTGGTTCCTGTGGCTGCCAGACAAATACTGGTGATGGCACTGGAATTCTTGTTGCTCTTCCTCATGAGTTCTTGACTGAGGCTGTCAAAGGTGCGACTTTAATTGAAAGAATGGAAGGCATCGACAGGATTCCTCTGGAGCGGTGATGGTTACCAGGGAGCAAAGAGGCGTAGTCACTACTGAAGCTCTTGTCTGCCTGGTTGTTCGATTCCGAGATTTTATGAAAAATTTGGGGGAATTAATGAAAACTGAGTAGTTCACATTTACTGTTCACCAGCCATAGATAAATTTTGCTCCCTCGAAAACCTATAAGAGGAAGATGCGCCAACTACTTATCTATTGGGGAAGTCTGAGTGACGAGTGTATCCAGAAAAGATTTGATAAAATGAGAGATATAATAGGCGCTGTAATTTTGGGGTTGGGAATATATGTAGCACTGGATCCATTCCATCACATCCCAATTGCCGATTTTCCCGACTTCAACGGCCACTACATCGAATGCCCTCCATGGGCTGAATTCTCCTCGTGTCGGATTTGCGTCCTTCTTCAAAGAAGATGCGTTGAATAAACTTACAGGGAAGCTTTGTGTTCTGAGCAGCGTAGTTTGCGTTCTGAGTTGTTGCTCGTTGTTTGTTGCAGGGGTTGTGGAGCTGTTGCTCACCACAGGGTGAAATCCCATTAATCGGCCGCAACAACATACTCTGTTGGTTTATTTGATGCATGTGGATTGAATTGCAGTCATATATAAAACCTCCGCCATGTTTTGTGTGTTCTTTTAAAGAAATGGGTTGACGGAGGCATGATACAAATGGAAGAGGAGCATTGTTTTATGTGCCATATTGCATGATGAGATGTGTGTCAGTGAATTATAGGTTGTGTTGTGTGGAATCTTCCTGAGATTCATGATAAGTTTCTGCGTAGATATGGCCATAACGATGCGTGGATATTCTTACAATGATACAAAGTAGAGTAAGTGGAAGCATGGATCGAATGTCATTCGATGGATTTATGGATCTGACTCGCCCTACTGAGAGCCAATATTTGTCACTGTTGAGTCATGTATATTATTTCTAATAAGTGTGTGCATAGTGACTGCTGTGTTTCAGAGAAGGTCGAGCCGGTGGTGTTGGTTGTCATTTCCCTCCATTTTTTGGTGGCTGAGTTATTCATTGATTTGGGGACAAGTTATGGGCTAGCTGCTTATACTTTGGAGGTCGAGCTTCATATTTATTTGGAGGCCGAATTGTTGAGTTAATTCAGTATGATTTGCAATGGAAGTTGGGCAGTGGATCGTGATCTGTTGTGATTTTTTGCACGTTGTGTTGGTGTTGTGAACATGGCCTTGTGTAGTGAAGAGGTCGATAGATTGTTGGGTCTTCTGCAGGTGTCAAAAGAGGTGCAGAAGCACGCAGAGTTGTTGGGAGACTTCCAGCTTCCTTTGTTTGGGATCGACCTCGTTGAAGGTTGAACACATTTCTAGCATGGTCTCATGGCACAACAGTGAAGTGAGCCGAGGGCAGTGTGGTGAGCTGCCTAGACGTGATTATGTTTCTATATAGGGTAAAGATAAAACTAAAAGTTCCAACATATTTGCTTTGACGAAACAAATTGTCTTCGTGAATTATTCTGCTTTCATGTTGAGACTGGTCAACTTAACATGTAAATGTATTTGTGTAAATCTGGTTGAAATAATTGAGTTATTTATTGTGACATTTAGTTTGGCCAACTAGTGTCATGAGTTTTAGTCTATGTTGGAATTGGCCATTCCAACAATAGACAAATTAGGTTTTTTCATATATATAATTACAATTAAAATTACAATCATTTCACAATAAATTAAATATTACAATTACAATTAAAATTTTACATTAAATATTTTACATACAATTACAGTTAAAATTACAATTACAAATACAAATACAATTTTACAATTTTACACACAATTAAATTTTAAATTTCAATTACAATCACGACATAATATTTAATAAATATCTTGGTCATTTAATATTAAATTAATTAATAAACATCATCACGATCATGATAGCCATCGTACAAACATCATATTTGACTAAAAAACACATTCAAACATCAAATTAACATTATATATTAACATCATCACAACACAAACATAAAATATACATATCATGTCAAATAGCTCATGCTATCACATATACACATCTATCTGCAAGATAAACATTAAATGAACATATCTAACATGACCTAACAATATGCACATCATAATAATCACCAACATGTAAATTAAGTACAACTGCAACATGAACATAAAATACATGGACCATATATATATATATATATATATATATATAACTGAATAATGTTAAAAATATACAACTGTAATATAAATGTCATGGATTAGCTGGTGGTAGTACTACAACATCAATAGAAGTACAAGTGGAGGCCTGCTCTATAAATGGTGCAGCCTCGACGGTCAATGGTCGAGCTTGCTCATGATCATGACTAGTGCTGATGGATGCATCAGCTCGTGGTAGTACATCATCAATATAATTAGTAGTAGTGGAGGTCTGCTCAATCAATAGTGCGGTCGATGGTCCAACCTACTCATGATCATGACTAGTACTGATGGATGTTTTAGGCTACTGACTGGATGTGGCCGATGCTCCAGCCTCATCTTCATGATGACTGCTAGATGTTGCTAGTGGAGCCTCATGCTCATCAGGCGCGGTGCAAGGTGAACGATCATGAGATGATGAGATGCTGCTCGCGGACTGTCCATCACGTGTCGCGGTTCGACTACGCCTATTACGTGCAACAATCCTCCTCAGTCGCGTAATAGTTATCGTAGCTCGTACGACATGCCGCATAAGGCTATACATGTCACGGGGCATGCCTCTCCACATTTGTAATAGCCTGTCATTGGCTTGTATGTCTTTGTAATGAGTGGGCCCGATGCCCGCCTTAACAATCAACGCACTGAATTGGTTGCCCAACTCCATCCTATATCTAGTCTCAGGTCGACCACACATAGCAAAAGGTGGTACCGGTGCACCAACAGGAGGATGTCTCTCTACACCGGCCTCATCCTGATCATGATTCTCGGCATCGCCCATGTCCTGATCGTCATCAAGATCCGCACCTGGATCATGTGGTGGTTCTGACATCTCCTCGCCATCAAAAGAGCCAATGTCTGCAAAATATATACAAGCACACAACAATAATTAGACAATTTCAATACACATTTTAATAAAAACAAGTTAAAAAACATGTTAGAATAAATATAAATAAAATAGTAATATTACCTCTATCATCTGGTGGCTCATCATCTGTGAAGAGGGTGTTGGAACACCCTCGCCAATCTAATCCAGGATAAGGACATGGGACCATAATGAAGGGATCACTAGAAAATTTGGCCCAATTTCCGATGGCCACTTCGTCGCTATTCCGACACATAGTCGTCGCAAGAGTGACAGTTAGAGGTCGAAAAAAAAATGGCTAGCCATTACGTCGCAATTCCGACGCTTTGCCAAAGTGTCGCAATACCGACACGTTTTCCAACGTTTCCAAACAACCATCGCTCTTCCGACGTTTTCCAAAGTGTCGCAATACCGACGCTTTCAAAGAGTTGCGATACCGACGCTTACAAAGTGTCGCAATACCGACACTTACAAATACCGACGCTTTCGAAGCGTCGCAATACTCTATGGCTAACCACGCTTTTAAGGTGTCGCAATAGCGATGCTTTCTAAGCGTCGCAATACCGACGTTTTTGTTGCAAGCCATCACAAGACCGACATTTCTTGTGGCATCGCAAGACTGACGCTTTGTCCCAGTGCGTTGCAAAACCGACGTTTTTGGACGTCGCAAGACCACTCTTTTCCAAGGCGTCGCAAAATCGACGTTTTCAAGGCGTTGGTATACCGACGGCTTGTTAAATTTAATATTAAAAAAAAAAAAAAAAAAAAAAAAAAAAAAAAAAAAAAAAAAAAAAAAAAAAAAAAAAAAAAAAAAAAAAAAAAAAAAAAAAAAAAAAATATTTACAATTTAACAATGAATAACAATGAAAATTACTGCAATTTCTAATTTTCATTACCGTAATTACCGTAATTTCATTCAAAAATGAAAATTACCGCATCTTATTACCGTAATTTCCTATACAAATCTATTTTCTCACGACAATTTAATTCACCTGCAAGATTCCACCTTACAATACTGTGGGTTTTTAACGATTTTTCAGAGTTTTAATTTGAGTTTTAAATGATACCTGTTTTCCCAATATTTCAACTGAACATTTATGTAGGTGAAATAGTCTCTGGTGTCAAATGCAAGTATATTGTGAAGCACATATAAAGGAACCAGTCTCAAGAAAACTGCTGATTTTTCATTTCAGCATTCATAACTCTATAACAACATTAATAAACTCATATCATAGACTGCATTGGACACTACATGCCATCATTTTTCATGAAAGTAAATACACAACAGAGATACAAGAGTAACCTGGTATATATTGGCCTCCACAGAGGTTATAATGTTGTTTCCTTGAGAAAATTCACCCTCACGTGAAGCAGAGATACACTATCCTAATAGAGAGCCTCTAGTTCAGATTTTCGACTGCTATTATAAAACCAAATTAGCAAGCAACGGCTGATACGAGCCACTTAGAGTGATACTCCCACAAGTTTATAGAAAACGCAGTCCCAGGAGCAGAATAATACGCACAGGTAAGGAGAATGTCTGTATTCAGGCACAGAGATAATGCCCACGAGCAGTCTGAAACATGCCATGACTTCCAGCTGAGGAAAATGCTCTTCAAACAGTGGTGCGCTTACCCTTTACTACCCAAAAATTTTCTCCCATCCACATTCACACGCTCAGCACTGTTCTGGCAAGGATTATGGCTCCAAAAACCCAATAACTTGTCTTCAACCGACTTCAGAACTTGTCCCAGGAGAAGTTTAAAGATAAGCCCCCATCTTATCAAGGGATTCAACCCCGAAAACTAGAGGAACTCAACCAGATTCACCTGTAGAGAGTTGGGTCGACTTTCCTTGGAATCAACCACTATATGGAATATGTCCCAGCCAATATTCCATAGAAAGACAAAACATCACATCCTACAGTTCAACACCCAATACTGCAAAAAGTTCAAATAACTATTATGATGACATACATCCAATAAAAAATGTCAGTAAAGAATGGTGACACACTAAATGCCTCTCCAGTTAGGAGATCTTGATCTAAATTCAACTTCTTATATAAATGCTAAAACTCAATGTGTTATGTGCCTATATTTATGAACTCCATAAACAGCAGAGCAATGGATATCTTTGGGAGGGTTCTTGAATACAAACTATTGTGCAATGTGAAAGTAGCTTTTGGTGACTATGGTTTAACTGATAATATATGGGTTGAGTTTTATTCCCATATTGTATCTTTACATTCACATTTCCATGAACAACTCTCTTGTGCTCAAGCCTGATTACAGTAAATATGATACTTCTTAGTCATCTCACACAATATTATATATAACACTGCAATTACATTGGCTTCATCTGGGAAACCCAAGTGTTTCAACCTGAAATCAGAACTCATTAAATAATTGTGTA
Source organism: Pinus albicaulis (assembly GCA_034641835.2). NCBI lineage: Eukaryota > Viridiplantae > Streptophyta > Pinopsida > Pinales > Pinaceae > Pinus > Pinus albicaulis. The sequence goes on from CM076580.1 coordinate 1,773,769,450, forward strand.
ATTACTGGGTAAGCCCCCATCTTATAGTAAAGTATGATGGGTAAGCCCCCAAGATAAGCCCCCATCTTATCAAGGGATTCAACCCCGAAAACTAGAGGAACTCAACTAGATTCACCTGTAGAGAGTTGGGTCGACTTTCCTTGGAATCAACCACTATATGGAATATGTCCCAGCCAATATTCCATAGAAAGACAAAACATCACATCCTATAGTTGAACACCTAATACTGCAAAAAGTTCAAATAACTATTATCATGACATACATCCAATAAAAATGTCAGTAAAGAATGGTGACACACTACATGCCTCTCCAGTTAGGAGATCTTGATCTCAATTCAACTTCTTATTTGAATGCTAAAACTCAACGTGTTATGTGCCTATATTTATGAACTCCATAAACAACAGAGCAATGGATATCTTTGGGAGGGTTCTTGAATACAAATTGTTGTGCAATGTGAACGATACCATGTCGCACTGTGTCACAAGCCTGGATATGTCTAATATTTTTATTCTTGTGACACCAATTGGCCTTCTCATTCACTATTACAGTTCTTGAAGAAGGATTGTGCACAAATTAAACTCAACAGAGACATTGCAACAAGTACTTCTCTTGCAAAAATTATTTTACAAGAAATATATATACATCACTTGTTTACACTTGACAACACTTGTTTATTTATACCATAACAATGACACACTTGTTTATCTACACCCATAATAACATGTGCATGTGCCTTGATTGATGTACACACCTTTTTGTACTTGTGACTCTCCAATCTACCATATAGTAAGAGTAATAATACATGCAAGAGTAGCTAGTATTCTGCCATATGCCAAGAAATAGAATTCTTGATCCATATAAAACGTATGTCTCAGCTTGAAGGACCTTTGAAAAACCATAAGGGAGAAGAACATTGACCCAAGTATGAAGAAAACTTGGAAAAATAAAATGGATTTCTAGGATGGAGTCTGGACTATGCAGGTATGGAGCTTGAAGATCAAGAATACCATATTAAGTACTAGATAAGATTATGAAGGATGTCATATTAGTTAAAAATAGAATGAAAATAGAGTAATGAAGACTTTCAATAGAATTGGTTCAGAGAAATATGAAGAACATGTGTCTAATGATGATGTGTAGGAAGGTTGGACAATGAGCCTATCTCTAAACTGCATCAAGATAGGAAGCCATCTTGCTTGCGGGTTTTTCAAGTGATCTGTCTAAATTTCTTGTATTTGTTTTATGTGGATGATGTTGTTCAACTCTTGCCTAGTAGGTAAGAGGCAAGCTAGTGCATCAAGGGGGCATTTAAATGGAGGAAGCCAGTCAAATGAAATACCTACATACTTTAGAAGATTTCAGATCTGTGCAAACTGCAAACCAGCCTTGAGCTCACCTTAGGGGCTTGCTAAATAGTGGAATCTGAAGAAAAATAGGCTAGGTAGGGATATCAATCCTATGCGTTCACCGAGTCGACAAATCTTTGAGCTTGATAAAGAAATGATTTGTCACTCGATGCGTTACTAGCTGTTAGAACCAACAGTTTATTCTCTGGACGTCAGAATTGAATCCCTGCATGCTGTCAATATATTTCCCCTCAAATTTGGGAGAATCTCTCATTCTATATCCCTAATCTAAATCTAATTAGGACTATTTCCAACTAAGAATTTAAACATAATCTAAAGTCAAAGGGGTTGTGCCCCAAATTTGCGAAGGTGATGGGTGGAGGGATGAAAATAGTGAGGTGCAATTAGGGCTATTTCCAACTCAGAATTTAAACATAGTTGCAAGTCCAAGGTGTTGGGCGCCAAAATTTTCAAGGATGATGTGCCGAGGGATGAAAATGGTTAGTTGGACCTCCCCTTGTATAAGATAAAATGGAGGAAGCTCAGGACTCATATTCGTTTTTGATGCATTAATTGACAAATTTCATTGGCTTTTTAAATCTCTGTACTGATCTCCATACGATTTTGCGACATACACTGGTAGAGGTATAACAAGGGAATTTTCCTTTCCTCATTTGGATTCAGTTATGGGTTGAATATCAACCCAAAGATTGACATCTAAAGGGAAGAAACCATTTTTTAGACACTTATTTGAATGATGAATTCATTTTACCATATCCACTATAATGCTGGTTGGTGCATGTCTCTGATGCCATGCATTTGTTTCCTGTACAACTCCATTCTCATAGCCACAAATTGGAATCTTATAAAGGATTTGGGAATATGCAATCATATTGATTGGGGTATCGGCACTTTGGTAATGAGCTAAATCCTCTCCCATTTTCTGCAAATTTAAAATCATTAATGTTTAGGTTAGGTGGAAGATTCAAATGGTATGGTGCGAGAAACATACTGGTGAGTGTCTCAAAATGCTATCTATACTATATTTGTCTAACGAATTGTATTGAATATTGGAAATTGAACTCGATTTATTTTCTAACCCCAATAAGAAATTACCTCTTGAACTTGGTGGACAGGAACTAAAGACGAGCAAAAATCAAACTATAGCATCATTTATAATTTTCCGGCCATCTTGGGCACACATTTTCTCCAGAATCTCAAGCATATTAGCAAATCAAATTTGTTTGTGGGACAAAGGAATATCAAGCATATTAGCAAATCAAATTTGCCAAATTTTGAAGACAAACTTGATCATTACCAACCAAATCGTGAGGTTCATGACATTTGTAAAAATATCTTTAAGAATTTTTAAATTTTTTTAACATTGTTTGCTAAACTAAAACATACATATCAAATGCCCCCGATCGAGGTGTTATGTGGAGGATCCGGCCTCCCATTTCAATTCCAGAGAGTTTGCAGCAGCTCAAAACAACTAATAGATGGCAACACAATTTTAATATATACTAGAAGCAAAACCTCAGCTCCAAGTTCTGCAATACGCTCGATCATCTCCAATGGTGATCCAGGCCCAGTGAAGCAACTTCCTTTTCGTTTGTGGAAAATAGGTTCCCAACAGAACCTAGTGCCCTGTAAGATGAAAATCCATATTACTAAATTACAGCATTGCTAAGATAATTTAACTCAGTCAAGTTAATATTTCTAGTGATTCAATTTGCAGAGAGGCTGACTGCAACCTCCTCTTCCTATAAAATTCCCTGCAAGAATAAGGATGTTGCATAACTGAATTGAGTTCACAAGGTTAAAAAACATTTCAAGGGAAATTTCCCATTCAAAACAGAAGCACAGAAATGAAAAACTCCAGGAGGAAATCTAGAAATGCAACCTGTTGAAAAACCAGAAGTAGCAGATTGCAACTCCTGATATGTAAAATGCCTGCAGGTTTTACTTTGACAAAGGCACTCTAATCTCCTTGCCAAAAAATATACAACAACCAAATGAAATCAGTATACAACAACCTTACAACAACCTTAGCCAATGGTTCTCTTGTCTTTGACTCTTCACTCCATGGTTCCTCTGAGGAGTGTAGCTTTATAGATTGTTATTGCTTTTAATTATGCCCAGCACAGGGCTCTCCTTTATGTGCTTTTGTGAACTCTTCTATTGATCCATCCTCAAATTCTTCATCTAATGTGTTTGTAGTTGCTGGACAACAGCATATAGAGCACCTGCTGGTAGGTTATAAGGGCGGACTTTGGGTTAGTTTTAGACACCAAAAGGGTGCACTTCATGGGATAGCCTTATCCTTTTTCTAAGTGAAATGGATGAAGCAGCAAATGAATATCAAATCAGAGGTGTTCGTGGTAAATAAAGCATGCATGACTAGTGAAGGAGATAAGACACATTTATCCACATAGATTGTTTCATAAGTTGCCTTGTTATCCCTACCTAGACTCTGTTTTGTGAGAAAAAAATTCAACACTGGAAGATACCTGAAAGAACCCTAGATCTGTTGTAATATACTCTAGATCTAAAATTCATTGAAAATATTTGTAGATCTATGAAATATTTGTTGTAAATTCTACAGATGTTTGTAGATCTTAAACAAAATGTGTTTTCAATTTTGGATTTAAAAGGGCTCTTCAATGTAAAATTGCCCAGATAACCATATAAATTTGGAGTTTTCTTTGAGCCATACAACTGCGCATATAGTTTCTTTCAACCATTATGGATCTAGTTTTGAATCTTTGTTCTTTGCTAGTAGTGATCGAGCCATCTAATCGACTAGTTGTTGATTCTATTTTAAAATTGCCCAAATCTTTGTAGATCTGGCAATTCTCGAGTTATAAAATTGCAATTTTTTTGGATCTGCACCTGTAATACGAATTATAAAGTTGTAGATTTTTTTGGATCTGCATCTGTAGTACATTTCACAGTGTGAAACAATTGATCTATCCCATCTTCAATTGGATGAACTCATATCAATGTGTTTCTTATTTTACTCAGTACCTCAGCCTCAAATTTCTTGATACTCCAAACTTGTGCACTTGCATGAGTTTTTCGAACTAAAATCCATAGCTTAAACTTCATGAAACTGGTGGAGTCAAATTCATGCAAGCACAAACACATCTTACACATCCTCTTTGAAACTCATCCAAAATAACATTGGAAGACATCTAGAGAGAATCCTATAGCCTAACACAATCCAATGGAATTGACCAAAAAAACCCAAATAATGGCCAACTCAATAAGAATATAAGCGCCTGGCAAGAGAAATCTCACTGGGCTTTACACTAGCTGAGAAAGTACCTTTGTGGGAAAATATCGAAAATAATGTCATTAAAATATTTGAAAGAATGCCCAGGGCAATGCTCACCAATGCCCAGGTTAAATGTTTCCCAAAGAGCCCAGAAAATAATGAGGCTAATGTTTCAGAAGAGCTAAGGGTGAATGCTGAGGGCGAATGCGCATGTAGTTTTTAATAAAACAATTTTTATTTACATTTGATTTTTGCATTTCAAATGAGCGCGCATTTGTTTTTTACATTTGATTTTTGCATTTCAAATCATTTTTATTTGGAGGAAGCCATCGCAATAGCGATGTTTTGGGGCATAGTGTCGCAATTGCAACGTTTGGAGGAAACGTCGCAATTGCAACACTATGCCCCAAAACGTCGCTATTGTGACGAGTTCCTCTAAATGTCGCAATTGCGACACTTAGACTAATGGTCTCAATTGCGACGTTTGGAGGAAGCCGTCGCAATAGTGACGCTTTGGGGCATAGTGTCGGTATTGCGACGGATTCCTCTATACGTCGCAATTGCGACACTTTGTCTGAGTGTCGGTAATGCGACACTTGTCTCTAAACGTCGGTATAGCGATGATTTCGGGCAAGATTTGAAAAAGTTGAAAAAAATTGGGGAAATTTCCAACATTTGGTCAGAAGTGTCGGAACCAGGTGTCAGAATTTTCACCAAATGTACTAGTGGATACAGCTGATCGTCAACACTGGCTAGTAAGTCCAGTGCATCATGCGATATCCTGGCTAGAAACATAACATCTCTCCTCTTGGGCATCAGCTGCCCCCACATTTGCATCCGGGCCTCCAACATTGGCCTACAAGGTTGTCAAACAAAACTAGGCCTCATCTTTGCAAACCTCTCAAAAAATAAACAAAACAGCTCTGAAGAAAAAGGGAAGTTGACCCTCCCTTGTGCATGAGCAAGACATCTATCTAAGGCCGTACAAAACTGCCGGAAAAAAATGGGAGACCACCTAACAAGTCGTCGATCCTGTACTAAAGAATCAACATAATATAAAAGCGAGCAACTAATGCGTTGCCCGTCATTGGTGTTGTGCGAAATGGTCGAAATAATAAGTGAGAGGCACTGCACATCCTGTCTACCAAATGCACCTATATATAACTGACCTCCAGGTATCTGAGATTCTAAAGGAGACAATACATGTGATCCAATGTATCTTTGGGAGTAAACTGATTGACTCCCTGCTACACAATGTGGTGGAACCTCTGGGAATGAGGGAAAATCCACCCCTCTCCTTGCTAGTCCTGTAATAAAATAAATATCCTCCTAAGTGGGTGTGTACCGCTGGTTAGGACCAACCTAGAAAGCCTGTCTGTGGGCATTCCACCTGCGGATAAGATATCTCAAAAACACACTATGGGCCTTTAGGGAAGTAACCTCCTCATAGAACTTAAGGATGCCTACCTTCCTTAGGATCCTTTGAGTATATGCTGTAATAGGGCGAGGGTATGCATCTCTCTCCCTCCCTCGTGCCTCCCACTGGCGAATCATGTCATATTGTTCTGCCTGTTGTTGTTGCTATTCCTCTTCTTTTCTCTGAATCATTGACATATTAAATATATATATATACATGTTTGTTTTAATATATATATATATATATATATGAAAAAAAACAAACCAGTTGGTGCACCACAAAAACAGTCACGCACCGGTTCCAGTGTGACTTGTGTTTGTAGCGCACTGGTGGCGATGCACTAAATGAAATACAACGTACCGGCCTCGGTGCAGCTAAAATTTTTTCAAGCACCGTTGACTATATCTGATGTCAAAATAGCGGTGCGCTAACTGAAATATACGCCTCGGAGCGTATAGTCGTGTCAGTGCACCAACTTCCTGACAATTACATAGTCGACGGTGCGATCTTTTACCTGGCCGCACCGTTGACCCTTTCAGAATGCCGAATGCGGTGCGCTGATAGACTCTAGGGTGGATAATTTCGTCAACGCACCGCACTGCTATTCCCATGGAAAAAGTAGAAAAATACTTTTACATTTAGGCGTCGAGGAGGCATATTGGCTGTAGAATTTGCAAAAGAAAATTTGCCCACCTTTTTTCAAAATGCAAGCTCGAGATTGGTGGCTAATGCACAGCAGCAGTGCGTGCAATGGGAGCACAGATGTCAGGGAAACTCAGAGAAGTGGAAATGGCATCGGTGCTTGAGAGCTCTAGAGCACTGAGGAAAGTGAAAAATGTGGGTTTTTGGCCGTAATTATTATTATTATTATTTTTTAAACCTTGTTGTAGTGTGTGGGGTTTTATAGGCGCACCGGTACGCTTACTTACAATTGCACCGGCCGTGTCAGATTTGGCGCGTTGTTTATGATGCGCCGGGGCAGTTCCCTAACACTGCACCAGGACGTTTCAGTTTTGGCGCGATGTTTTGATGTTGTACCGAGGCGGAATATTCGTAAAGCATTGGTGCGAAATAGTCGTAAAGCACCAGTTTTTGGCCGTATTTTTTTATTATTATTTAACGTTATTCTGGTACGTGCGTTTTATAGGCGCATCGGTACTCTTTGATAAGAACGCACCGGCACGTTTATGTTTGGCGCGGTGTTTTATGATGAACCATCACGGAAGAGTTGTGAAGCACTGGTGCATTATCGTAATAGGACACCCTGGGCGGGTGTGTACATCGCGCATGGTGTCTGGTGTGCCAATGTTTTGTGTGCACTAGGGCTTTCTATGGTAGAGCACACCGGTAATTGAGAGCTCAGGAGCACTGAAAAAAATGAAAAATCCAGGTTTTTTTCCATAATTTTTTTTCTTTATTTTACCCTTTTCCGGTGCGCGTGGTTTATAGGCGCACCGGTTCTGTTTCTTACGAACGCATCGGGCGGTTTCTTAATATCGCACCGGGCGGTTCCGATTTTGGCGTGGTGTTTTATAATGCACCGACGCAGAAGAGTTGTGAAGCATCAGTGCTCTACAATAATATGACGCACCAGACAAGTGTGTACGAAATGCACGGTGTCCGGTGTGCCAATGTTTTGTGCGCACTGGTGCTTTCAAGTTTCAAGAGCACCGGTGCGATGTTTAATGATAAGTGCACCGAGCAGAAAACATCCGCAAAACCCTCCGCCCATCAACCTCCTCTAGTAACCTCCACTAGAAACGGATGTATGGGTTATTTTTCTGTGGGGTTCCTAAAAAACGTTTGCTAGAGGGTCTTTTCCTTGTAGTGATGTTAAATCTTCCTTCTTACATGGAGATTTGCATGAAGAAATCTACATGGAACAACCCCCTAGATTTATCCAAAATGACTCTAGCCTTGTTTTTTGCCTTAGGAAGTCTCTCTATGGTCTTAAACAAGCTCCTCGGGCTTGGTATTCCAAAATGGATAGATTTCTTTTAAATAATGGCTTTTCTAGGTGTCATTCTGACAACACTGTCTACACCAAGGAAGTGGGTAAGTCCTTCACCATCCTTGTTCTTTATGTTGATGATCTTATCCTTACTGGTAGTGATTCAAACCATATAAACCATGTGAATTCTAGCCTCAAAAAACAATTTGAAATGACAGACTTAGGACACTTGCATTATTTCCTTGGTCTTCAAGTCTTGCAATCCAAGGAAGGCATTACCCTCTCTCAGTCCAAGTATGCTTGTGATCTTCTATACCACTTTCACATGGAAGACTGTAAGTTAGCCCCTTCTCCCTTTCAGTCTGGAGTCAAGATTTCAGTCACTTGTACTACCCCTGAAGTTGATGCTCCCTTATACCGTCAACTTGTTGGTAAACTTTTGTATCTAACCTATACCCATCCTGACCTTTCCTTTGCCGTTGGTCTTGTCGCTCGATTTATGCACCAACCTCATGAAAGTCAATGGAAATCAGCTAAAATAATACTTTGATATATTTGAGGTATAGTTCAATTCGGGATTCATTATAGTGCAGGAGCATCTCCATTGTTGATTGGTTTCACTGATTTTGATTGGGCGGGTGACCTTGATGATCGAAAGTCTACTGCAAGATATGTATTCACTCTTGGTTCGGGACCTATTACTTGGTCTTGTAAGAAACAAAGTGCCATCTCTCTTTCTTCAACAAAAGTAGAGTATCGTGGTGCAGTTGAAGCCAACAAGGAAGCCATGTGGCTTCGTCAGATCCTGTCTGAATTTGGTCTTCATCAACAACATCCAACTACACTTTGGTGCTATAATCAAAGTGCCATTCAACTATGTAAATATCCAGTTCAACATCAGTGTATGGAACACATTGAACTCCAAATACACTTCATTAGAAAGCTCATTCATGATCGTGTTCTTGAAGTGCAATACTTTCCAACCAAAGATCAACTAGGTGATATCTTTACAAAGGCTCTCATAGAAGCGAAGTTTACCAAACTTCGATCCATGCTTGGAGTTCAGGAAAGTTGTCATTAAGGAGGGATAGGCTCTAATGCCTCCTTCCTTCTCCTATTGTGTCACTTTTGTAAATCCTTCAATCCTATCCCAAGTTGTTCTTAAGGGGGTTCAGGCCGTGGACTGTTTCCCTCTTCGAGGGTTTTAACCACATGATTATACTAGTGTACTGATTTGTGATCTGTTTGTGAGCGGTGACCTTTGGTTCTTAATCTAAGGAACTTGACCTGTAAATTCCTACAATGGATTCAGTTTTGCCTCCAAATAAAAATCTTTAATTGTAGATGAAAATACGATCAAGTTAAAGTGCTCGTCAATAGGATTCCAATGGTGTGAATGACATGTAAAACCGAGTTTGTATGAAGAAGATGTGGCCAGTCAAAGTTTATGACCAATTAGGGAAAAATGACAAAAATTCAAAGTCAAAGTCAAAGTTAATAGTCTATGGTCAACGATCAGGATGATGTCAGCAGGACACATGTCATCCTAGGAATACGCCACATTTCTAGGGTGATGTCAGCAGGATCAGTGACGTGTCAGAGTTTGATTGGTCGGAATGGGCCAATCCGGGGCTGACATGTGGCAACCCGGATTTTTCCCAATATGGCCTCATTTCCAAAATTTTGGGGATCAGGGAGGATCGAACCCCTGACCTCTCGGAATGCCTAAGATTTCGCCGGATTCTGCTCACCAGATGAGCCAACGCATCAATTGACATTTAATGTAAATACATTTTATTTATAATAGTGTTGGGTTTCCACTGGGAAAAGGATCGGACGGTTGGGGTCAACCCCACAACCGTCGAAACGTTAACCCTTAATATTATCAAGACTACCGCATATATATTAACATATATATGTTACTATATATATAAAAAAACCATCGGAGGTATGACAGAAGGGTCGGGCGAGGGTTTTGACCCGCCAACCTTCCAAAACACATATATATCAGCGCTTTAACACAAGTCTGATAGCCAATACGCCAAGCGGTGGAGCTTGGTAAACTAAGCCACTGATTTAATTTTAAACTTAGTGTAGAGCCGAACCATATAAAACCACCAGTGCGCAATTTAAGGCAATTTTGTGCAGGGAAGGCGGTTTTCTGAAAGGCAGAGGTGGTTTTGAATTTCTCCAGGCGGTCTGGAGGTCACAGTGGCGGAATATAGGCAAGTTTATACTTGTTTTACTTGAAATTTCGAGCCCATCGCAATGGTGAGGTCCATTTTCAAATTTGAGCTTATGTTTTTGAGCTCATACCTGTAAAATAATTTTGAAGATAAAATAAAGCGGTCAACGCTGGAAGCTAAGGACCCGGAGACGTAGCTTGGAAGTCTGGTGAACTCCGTTATTAAATTTTTGTTGTGTTGATGTGTTTGAATGTGTTTTCATTTACTTATGTTGTTATGTTATTCGCAATCTTATCGATCTATTGCGCTAAGTAACATAAGATGCTCACATAGACGTCAATAATACCTTTTTAATAAATTAGATCATCGTTCCTGTGGATAAAAAGCAGGGTACTATCTGTGTCTGTGTGGAATACCGTGACATCAACCGCGCTTGTCTTAAGGATAACTATCCCACTCATTGACGATTGTGCTGGGAGTGAGATCTTTTCCCTTATGGGTGGGTTCTCTAGTTATAAACAGATCAATATTATTCCGACTGATCACAACAAGACCACCTTCATCTGTCCATGGGGCACCTTTGCATACAAGAAGCTCCCTTTTGGCCTTAAGAATGCTGGTGCCACTTTCCAATGAGCAATGTCGTATGATTTCCATGATATTAAGCACATTGTTCAACCTTACCTGGATGACTTTGCGGCTCATTCTGCTAAGTGTAAGGATCACCCAGATCACCTCTGTCAAATCTTTCTTCGATGTAGACGCTACAACATTCGTCTTAATCAGCATAAATGTGTCTTCTGTGTCGACTCCGGTAGACTCCTTGGGTTTATTGTTTCTAAAGACGGGATTCCTCTCGACCCTCTTAAGGTCGAGGCTATTGTTAATATCCCCTCCCCTTCCTCTTTACATCAAGTTGCAGAGTTTGCAAGGGAAAGCTAATTTCCTGCACCGTTTTATACCAAACTATGCTGAAGTAGCCAAAGGTTTATTCACGTGATTTCTTAAGCAAGGCGTCCCGTTCCTCTAGGATGAGATTGCCCAGAAATCTTTCAATGCACTAAAGACATTGCTTATCAATGCTCCTCTTTTGCGTGCTCCCAATTATCATCGCGACTATTCCCTCTATTTGGTTGTCGCATTTAGCACTGTTGGCCATGGTTCTGGTACAAGACAACGATGATGGTGACGAGCACGTTATTTATTATTTGAGCCACAATCTTCTCGATACCGAAACACATTATGCACATGTAGAGAAATTGGTGTTGGCTACTGTTCAAGTCGTCTAGTGTTTTCGCCATTATATTCTACTTCGCACAATAACCGTGATTTCTGATTGCAACCCCATGACCTATATATTGAATCGACAATTGCTGGGGGGAAAATACTCAAAGTGGATAGTTATCCTCCAAGAGTTAGATGTGGAGTTCACTACTACCAAATCAAAGAAATCATTGGTTTTTGCCGATTTGATTTGCTCTTTACCTTCGACCTCTGTTCACTCTGGTTCTGAGGAACACATTCAGGATGACTCTCTTTTTCTGATTAACACCCTCAATCCATGGTACGGTGATATCATCATTTATCTACAAACTTCCACCTTCCGATCCGAGTTGATGAAGGATGTTCGTCGACGTATCCATCATCATTCACAACCTTATCGCATATTCAGAGATACTCTATACCGCATTGGAGCTGATTTTGTTCTTCGTTGGTGTTTCACCCTCGAGGAGTCCGAAAAAAGTCCTCAATGACTGCTATTATGGTGCCTATGGCGGTAACTTGTCTGGATATGCTACTACACAAAAATCCTTCTAGATGGATATTTCTGGCCCACCATTTTTAAAGACTGCATTGTCGTTGTTCGTACATGATTTCCATATTTACCAGCGCAAGATGCACACACCACCCACACACCTCCATCTCGTTATTACTGTTGGTCCCTTTGTGAAGTGGGGCATCGATTTTATGACGTGTAACCCTCACTCGGGCGGGGGGCGTTCTTATATTATCGTAGACGTGGACTACTTCACTAAATGGGATGAAGCAATGCCTACACTCACAACCGACGGTAAGATGACTGCACAATTTTTGTTCAATCATGTCATTACCAGGTTTGGTGTCCCTCAAGCCATTGTCACCGATCATGGCTCTCATTTTTTCCATTACATGATGGCTGAGTTGACTTATAAGTTGGGTCTGCATCATGAAAACTCAATGCCGTAACTACCCTTAGGCCAATGGCTATGTTAAAGTCGTGAACAAGGTTTTAGTCACTATGCTTCAACGTACGATAGGGATGCACAAGTACAACTGGAATCTCTGGTTGTTTCAGCTCTCTGGGCTTACTGAACCTCGGTGAAGGATGCAACTGGATTCATTCCATTCCAGCTTGTTTATGGTCTAGAAGCTACCCTTTCGATTGAATGCAAAATCCCTTCTCTCAAGATAGTTGTTGAATTACTGCCTAATACCTTGTCGGAGGAAGAGCGTCTTCTATATTTGGAGAGGTTAGATGAAACTCGCCACTTTGCTGCTCTAGTCATAGAAGCACAAAAAAAGTGGGTCAAAGCTCATTTTGATTAGAAAGTTTCCCCTCGTACCTTTGTAGAAGGAGACCTAGTACTCTTATATGGCCAAGCTCATGATAAGCTAGGGGCAGGAAAATTTGAACCCATGTGGCATGGGCCCTATATTGTTAAGCGCGTTTTGCAGAACAGGGATTATGAGCGAATTGACTATGAAGGATATCCTTTGAATCAACCCATAAATGGGTTGTACCTCAAAAAATACTATGCATGAGTTTCTCGTGCATGTACTTTTGTACATAAGTGTGTTTTTCATTTTTGTACATTTTTTGGCTTGATGTGCTTTGCGAGCAGTTTTTCCTGCTTATTATGTCATTGTTTACTGTGCAGATGCCTGCCACTCATTATGTTGGTTTCACGGATGGTGCCTCTCGCATTACCCATAATCTATCTTCCGTAGCCTGGGTGATTTATAATCCTAATGGTGAGTTGATAGACCTTCAAGGTATTTGTCTAGGACGAACAAGAAACAATGTCGTTGAATACAGTGCCATTATTGAACTCTTAACCGAGGCCATTGCCCTCGACATTCGTGCATTAATTGTGAACCTAGTCTCTCAGCTTGTTTTTCTCCAACTTAATGGGCATTACTCTGTTAGAAATGCTCAGATTTTAAGGTTGTATTTACGTGTTCATTTATTAGAAAGGAATTTTGATTATATTACATATTAGCATATTCCTAGAATAATGTATGCGTTGACTGATGCAGTAGCCAATATTGTATTAGATAGACATTTGCGTGTATATATATATATATATATATATTGATTGTTTGCATCCACGCGCATCATAAATTCAAAAATATGTGTGTTTTGGTTACATCCCGAGACATCATGTCTCTCAAAAAATATGCAGAAATAAAGCTTAGGCGTCTAATCAGCATGATGCTCATGATAGCATGTCACTGCACGCACAAGCCGCCTAAGTAAACGGTGGATGTAATTAGACACCCCTACAATATGCTCTAATACGCACGAGGAACATCCTCTAATCTCACATAATCTGGGATCCCGCTTGTTAGTCCCTCCAAGTTGTGCACGATCTCCTCTTCCTCGCTTCCCTCACCTTGAGGGGCTGCCTCAAAATCACGTGGGACCCTCTGTGCTATGGGCGAAACCCCTGCAGGTCTCTCTGGGCCCACATTTGCAATACATGGATAAATAATCAGAACATATATAAAGAAAAAAAATCACAATTCTCATCAAAATCAAAAAATGAGTTTTTACCCAATGTTTTATCCCAATTCTCTCCTTCCGGGAGTGGAAGGTCTGGATCACCCATGAAATCGGTGCCGGTATATGGCCATTCCTCTACAATGATGAGTTTTCGGTGGAGCTAGTCGAAGAATTCCGGCTTCCATGACATATGTTGACCACCTCCCAATCGAGGCATCAAATCTGCCCAACAGACCATCAATGGATCTCGTGCTGGTGGTGCAGGTAATATCACCTCCTGGCGTTGAAATATTGACAACCGTTCTAGGATGAATGATATCAATATGGACTCGTATCCAAATTGTTTTTGTTTTTCGTTCTTACACTTTGTTAACTGGCACTCTAGGTTGATTGTTAAGACTTCCGCCCAGTTGAAAATGGTTGGAGTCATACAATCCACGACAAGTTGAAGCTGTTTCTTTGTAGCTTCATGAGGGGCTTGCGATCCAACGGTTCTTGTTATAGTGTGTAGCACTACCTTTAGGGCCCATGGGTGAGAGCATGGGTATGCTAATAGACAGAGTTTGCCTGGGAGCAAAGAAAGGATCAAAGAGTGGGAAAATAGCAAGTTGAAGTTGTTTCTTTGTAGCTTCGTGAGGGGCTTGAGATCCAGCGGTTCATGTTATAGTGTGCAACACTACATTTAGTGCCAAATTAGGTTTTTTTTGAGTATCTATTTTCCCTAGAAAACTCTGTCTATTAGCATACCCATGCTCTCACCCATGGGCTGGGAACCTGTCATTATTTGTTTTTCTCCCCTCCGTGACAATCTAGTGATGAAATATATGTCAGAGAATTCTATCTCCAACTCTTGATCATGAATCATAAACCTTTCTCGCTCGATGTCCCACACATTGATCAGATATTGTAGTAATTCCAGCTGAGCTCGTAAACATGGTGCTAGGAAGAATTTCAAGAGGCCACAGTGTCTCACGGCATCCATGCATCTCTCATTTCCCATGGCTTGTTCATCTTCTTCTTCGTGTTCTCGTTCTTTCCATTCAATGACCATTTTAAATTTTAATTACCTGCAAAACCATCATTGGGGCTTCCATTAGTCAAATAATTAACTTTTAAACCATTCAAATTAGGCTATTTAGGAGATTTTTTGCACATTTATTAACCGCAGTGATTGGTGCTGCTGTTTTACAAACAAACAATAGCGCCGATTGGCACCATCCCTTTAGAATTCTAGGAGGGTCGGCACGCCTCCGTGCCTGAAACCCGCGCTGACCGTCTTGGCTAAGACATAGTAGAAATTCCCCCAAATACATAAAAATTATGAATGAAAGCAATGAAATATAGTTTAAAATGCAGAAAAAGATGAGAGCTCTTACCTGGAGAAAACCGATTTGCGATTGGCCTCCTGGATTGTCTGCTGCCAGCTCCCCACAATTGTTTGCATCCACGCGCATCATAAGTTCAAAAATATGTGTGTTTTGGTTACATCCTGAGACATCATGTCTCTCAAAAACTATGCAGAAATAAAGCTTAGGCATCTAATCAGCATGATGCTCATGATACCATGTCACTGCACGCACAAGCCACCTAAGTAAACGGTGGATGCGATTAGACACCCCTACAGTATGCCTCTGATACGCATGAGGAACGTCCTCGAATCTCACATAATCTGGGATCCCTCTTGTTAGTCCCTCCAAGTTGCGCACGATCTCCTCTTCCTCGCTTCCCTCACCTTGAGGGGCTGCCTCGAAATCACGAGGGACCCTCTGTGCTATGTGGGAAATCCCTGCAGGTCTCTCTGGGCCAACATCTGCAATACATGGATAAATAATCAGGAAATATATAAAGAAAAAAATCACAATGCTCATCAAAATCGAAAAATGAGTTTTTACCCAGTGTTTTATCCCAATCCTCTCCTTCCGGGAGTGGAAGGTCTGGATCACCCATGAAATCGGTGTCGGTATACGGCCAATCCTCTACAACGTTGAGTTGTTGGTGGAGCTAGTCGAAGAATTCCGGCTTCCATGACATATGTTGACCACCTCCCGATTGAGGAATCAAATTCGCCCAATGGACCATCAGTGGATTTCGTGCTGGTGGTGTAGGTACTATCACCTCCTGGCGTTGAAATATCAACAACCGTTCTAGGATGAATGATATCAAGATGGACCTGTATCCAAATTGTTTTAGCTTTTCGTTCTTACACTTTGTTAACTGGCACTTCAGGTTGATTGTTAAGACTTCCGCCCAGTTGAAAATGGTTGGAGTCATACAATCCACGACAAGTTGAAGTTGTTTCTTTGTAGCTTCGTGAGGGGCTTGAGATCTAGCGGTTCGTGTTATAGTGTGCAGCACTACCTTTAGTGCCAAATCAGGTTTTGTTTGAGTATATATTTTCCCACTCTTCGATCCTTCCTTTGCTCCCTGGAAAACTCTGTCTATTAGCATACCCATGCTCTCACCCATGGGCCGGGAACCTGTCATGATCAGTTTTTCTCCCCTCCGTGACAATCCAGTGATGAAATATATGTCAGAGAATTCTATCTCCAACTCTTCATCGTGAATCATAAACCTTTCTCGATCGATGTCCCACACATTGATCAGATATTTTAGTAATTCCAGCTGAGCTCGTAAACACGGTGCTAGGAAGAATTTCAAGAGCCCACAGTCTCTCACGACATCCATGCATCTCTCATTTCCCATGGCTTGTTCATCTTCTTCTTCGTGTTCTCCTTCTTTCCATTCAATGACCATTTTAACTTTTAATTACCTACAAAACCATCATTGGGGCTTCCATTAGTCAAATAATTAACTTTTCAACCATTCAAATTAGGCTATTTAGGAGAATTTTTGCACATTTATTAACCGTAGTGATTGGCGCTGTTGTTTTACAAACAAAAGTGCCGATTGGTGCCATCCCTTTAGAATTCTAGGCGGGCTGGCACACCTCTGTGCCTGAAACCCGCGTTGACCATCGTGGCTAAGCCATAACAGAAATTCCCCCAAATACATAAAAATTATGAATGCAGGCAATGAAATATAGTTTAAAACGCAAAAAGGAATTAGAGCTCTTACCTGGAGAAAACTGATTTGCGATTGGCCTCCTAGATTGTCTGCTGCCAGCTCCACATGATCACAGTTTAAACTAGAAAAATGCTCACAAGAAAGTGAAAAGGTGAAAAGTAATTTGTTTTTACTATTTCGGTCATTTTATAACCTTTTCAAAACCCTAATTAGGTTTTAAGCTTATTTGTTTCGATTATTTTAATTTTTAATCTCGAAAAATGGGTTTTACGTTTGTTTCTTGTACAACAACAGGTCCTAAATATGATAATGATGAAGTGACGAGTTGTATTTTATTACTGTTTCAGACTCAGTAAAAACACGAAGAAGTCACCCCCTGTAGTCATCTTTCAGCTCTTTTCTAACTCTCGAAAATTGAAAAGATTGCCGAGACTCTTGTCTTTTTGAACTTGTTAAAGGCTGGGAAACATGATCTGCCCAGCATATGTTTACCCCCTTTTCGAACTGGGACATATTATTTACAAAAAAGGAATACCTTAGCCAATCACAACTAAGAGGTTCTCCCAGATATTGTTTTCTACCTTTTCAGATTTGTGAGACTACCTACGAAAAGGGATCTATTGGAGTTTTCTTTTTTCACTTCTTTTCAAACTCTCTAAACATGAAAAGATGTCGAGTTCTTCCTTTGTTAGAATCATAAAACCTAAATGACATCGGAAATTGTCACCATGACATTACCGAGTTCCTCCTTCCCAGGGCTCGTAAAATGTACTAGGATGGATTTTTCCGAAGGACAAAATTATATGACAAGCATATGCTATCCCCTTCAAGCTTATTTCCAAAAATAATTGGGGTACTCGCCCGAAATGGTGGGGAAAAACGAAACTAGTTCTTAGTCGTGTCAACAGTATGTCGCTATTGAACATGACACTTGTCTGCAATTCGTGTCGGGTTGGGGACATCCAATTCGTCATGTTTCCTCCATGGGTTGGGTTATCTGTTTCGACCTCTCATCTGCTCTTTGCCACATCACCATGACCTCAGATCCCTTGATGTCAAATATTGCCAAATGCCGGAGTCGTGTTGTCAATATGTTCAAAAGAAGTTCCTTCTGCATTTTTCAACCCCTAATCCTATGTTTAGTCCTGATTCACTATCATCTTATTCCTCTATCTCATGTCGATGATGTGGGAAACATTATGGCCCTCCTTCGACCGGTCACTTCCTGTCGAATTCAGCTCATTATCCAAGAAGCTGATCTAGAGGCTCCCTTCCGGTACCTTGGAGCTTGCATGCCTCATTGGAAATTTCTTCATATTTGATGACAGGTCCTCATCATTGGCCTTCGATCGAGTGATTTTGTGTTCAAATCCATCTCACTGTTCACATTCCACGGATTGTACTAGTTGTACCTTGAGAGCGATTTTCATTACTTGTGGTTTCTCTCATGCTTGTTAACAACTTTCATCATTGGCTGGTAATCAGGAAATTTTATTACATGTTCAACTTCATCTCACAAATTCGCATTATTGAATTTGTACTTGTTCGGGTCGAGATGGAGCGCAAGACCCTGGGTTTTTTCCGGTAAAATCCAGGCTACGAGACTATTTGGTTTATCATGACTATATGCATGAGTCTTCTGATTGGATGGTTGCGACCACACCTGAGTCTATTTGATGATCCTTCTTACTGGATGGCTGTGTCCATACCTCATATATTATTATTGGATGTACTCTATTATGGATGGCTGCGTCCATACCCCATTTTCTTGTATCAAAGATATCCGTTGTACTTGTTCTTGCAGGTCTTCCGACGGCGACGTTTTGGTTTGGGCATGTTCTCATAAATAATTTCACCCCTCCCTCTCTCTCGGACCTCATGCTTTAGGGGACATCTGTTACATAGTATTTTTTCATTGTCCCTGCAATCCCCATCCTGAACATTGGAGGACCATTTCAGTGACTTTTGTGTATTGTCATACCTTTCCATAAGTGTCAATGCATCCTTTAGCATAACAAGAACACATTCTCTTTTGATCATTCCTCATGCAGACCTTCAAAAACATGTGATTTCAGGTTGGCGTTGGGAGTCAGTTATGGCCTCGTGCCCATGGAGAAATTTACACTAGGCCCCGCGCCCTTTGGCGCTCTGTCTCAGAAGGAAACCCGCGCCAAGCTATTTTTGTAAATTTTTTTAAAATATAAACGAAGTTTCCATGCTTAACAACTTCGTTAGCGGAGTCATCATGTTTTTTTTGACTGAATAACGTTGAGTTTATCCCTTTTGCTCATTTGTTCCTATAATTGTGCAACTCCACAAAGGGATAGACCTCTCCTCCACCCATGTGGGATCCAAAACCACCTTCTCCTCTCCTATAAATATTTCCTTGTCACATTGATTCAGCTAGCTGAACAGTCATTACTATAGCTGGTGTGTAGAAGAAGGTAGAGAATAATCCATTGTTGAGAGAGAGTTTAGGCCCATTGCCTCATCGAGTCCAATCCCGAACGAATGCTTGAGACGTGCCTGACTGAACCCGCTGAAGGACATCCACAACGTCAAGGCATATAGTTGTAAACTTCTTTTTCTCTATCAATAATACATGACTAGTTTCTGGTTCCAACTTTGTTTCCATTTATATTCAAAGTGTTTATCTCTCCTCGACTAGCTAAAAAACCATAGATGAATGTATATGCTTGTATGCTGTTATTGCTTGTTTGATCTTTGTGAAGACGCGTGAACGTCTCCACCAACACGGAGCACAAGGCATGAAGACAAGGATCAAAGGATTGTTGCCGCGTGCCATGAGAAAAGCATTGGACTGAGGTATGATATCTATGCCAGTCTACATTTATTTTATAAGCTAGGAATTCAGGAGTCTAGCATGTTCCCTTGTTGCTAGATCCACCCTAGGGCTAGAGGGATCGCCTTTGTCTGTAGAGGGGATTTGCCTGCTCAACACACATTCCCCCCCATGGTGGAGTAAAATTATAGTTTGAAGATAGGAAGGGTTGGTGGGGGTCGAAAACGAGGCCTTCGCCTTGCCAGCACCACACGCCACCACTATGCCACGCTTTGGATCTCAACTTGTCTGCCACACCGCATGTATTTAAGTTTGAACCTTAGCACCGACGAGGGAAGTGGGGACCAACCCCCACCACGTGACCAAGACCTCAGAACCATGGCCAACTGATCTGAATTGACTGTATTATTTTTGTTGTGGTAAGTGTATTTTTAGTTTATAAACATGTACATAATCATTTTATTAGTTTGCTTAAGGATTTAGGTGTTTTTCCATGAATTGTAGATGATTTTAGGTGAATTAGAAGCATAAAAAAAGCTTAAATAACATTGAACAATAGTGAAAAATAGAGAAATAAGTCACCACATATAAGTTACACCGCAGGCATGATGAAGCAGTTCACCCCTCCTTGGCTACATCTGCTGGTCCGGCTCCCAATGGCATGTCCATCTTTCATTATGCTCAAAATTTTGCAAATACATGTAGTTACAATGCTCCAATCGCTATTTTCTCTACACCAATGGCTCTAGAATGCTCCAATTAGTCAAAAATGACTCTTCATTCACTCAGAATGGGAAAAAATTGAGTCTCCTAATCTTTTGCCCAGTTACACCTAGAAAAACTCCACTAAAAGTGGTGGATTCCACTTATCTGGAGTTAAAATAGTGACTTCCACCTTTTTGGGCGTGTTGGCCAAAAAAATTTCCAAAATAACCACATCATTAAATATTGGTGGCTGGGGTGGCCACATGCCAACCTTAAACCCCGCGGCTAACACAACTGTTAGCGGAACCCAAAGCGGAACTCCAGCAAATAACTGTGATCGAAACTTCTTACCGTGGTTGCTGTCGGAGTTTGTGGAGGCCGTTGGCGAAACCGCATGGAGGATTAACCGTGGCCATGTGACAACATAACACAAAATAGTTGAGGAGAATGCGGGTTAGGGCTTATCTGCGGAGGAGTTTAATGCTACGGTTGATGTTAATTGTTTGCAATGTGAACACCACCAACGGAACTACTAGCAGGTTGGGATCGTTGGCGGTTCCAACCCCCATATAGGATTACATTAAAATTTAAATACATGCTGTGAACTATAGGGTTAAGATTCATGTGTAGCTCAGGCGGTGGATACCTGTGCGTCCCGTGGGAGGTCGTGGGGTCGAGCGCTGCGGACCTCACCCAAAATTTTAACATGCAATCTCGAGGACACATGGCAGCCTCAGGGCCAACCATGTGTCACCCTATAATTGGCCCTCATAAAAGAGTACCACCATTAGAATTGTGCCACTTTTCAACCTAGGATTGGTTATGAGGAAATGAATATTCCTCATAATATTCCCTTTTGCTTACTGTACCTCCACCCTGCTGACCGTGCATCCCAGTCAAACCTGTCGCAATTTTACCTATTTGGAATTTTGATCAGAACACAATATCTCCCTCATACGATATCAATTTTTCGAACCGTTTGCGGCACCGGAGTTAGAAAGACGAGATCTACGCAACCATCCTAGTTTCAACCCATTCTTGTAATTTTGAATTTTGAGCAAAATTTATGAACTCGTGATCAGTCCTCCCCATTGGGAAGCTTTTGGACCCCAAAAGACTTGATTACCTATACAATAGATGAGGGTACAACTCCCTCACCTTTCCAACCTCCATACATTTTTCCTTGCTTGGTTTAGTGCCATTGAGCCCAACTCAAAGGTTGTCAACACTTCCCCTCTTGGATGCTCTTGTCCTCCTGTCAAGAATTGTATCTTCCTTGAGCTCATCCAGAAATTATGGCGAGAAATATTCAATAGAAGGTAGCTGAAAATCACTTCCTTGATCATCAATCAAAGGTGGCCCATACAAACTTAAGTTTTCAACATTAACAACTAAATACGTTTGCATATAAGAAGGCAAGTCAAGTTGAAATGCATTATTACCAACTTGCTTAAGAATCTTTAAAGGACCATATTGAATGGGTTTGATCTTTTTACCTTCCCCTTGCATCCTTTCTTTGCTAATGTGCAACCATACCTCATCTCCCTCTTGAAACTTGTGATCAAATCGATGTTTGTCATGCCTCTCTTTGAATTTGCTTTGACTTTTCTCAAGATGTTCTTGAACTTCTTGATGTATAATATGAATTTTCTCAATGAAATTTTGAGCCTTGTTAATATCACTATGGCCATATATTGCAAAATTATTCCCAAATATGAAGTCCAATGGTGATTTTGGAAAATACCCAAAGCATACTTCAAAAGGTGATGTTTGTGTAGAAGAGTGCTTTGCCCAGTTGTAAGTGTGTTGAATGTAATGCAGTTGTTCATCCCACAACTTAGGATGTTTGATGCAATATCCTCTCAATATATGCACAATAATTCTGTTCACCACATTGGTTTGTCCATCTGTTTGTGGATAAAAAGCGGTACTCTTTTTTCAAATTTGTGTCCATCATCCTCCATAGATTTGACCAAAAATTCCCAATGAACCTGGAATCCTTGTCACTAACAATAGAATTTGGAAATCCAAAATGAACCCAAACATGTTAAAAATAAATTTCAGTAGTAATGGTTTTCTTAGGGAAACATTATCCTGCAAAGAATTCTCACTCCAATAGTATGACCACCTAGTCTGTTATGAAAAGGTCAACATGAAAAATACTTACACATCAAGTCCCTATAATCCACCTAAAAACTGAGCATAAAATGTACAACAAATCCACATTGAAGTACTGAAAAGTGATTTTCTCAAAACACATAATGAGAAAATATAAAGAAGATTTGCACCATAAAACTCACAACTGTTGTAGATAAAATAAGAAGGATGGAAAACGCCTACAAGGTTCTCTCCATGCTCAAAATGCCTTCAGAACCGCTTCAAAAATCTGATTGTCTCTTACACAAAAATACTCAATCCTTAGAAACATCCTTCTAAAAGTGCTCCAATCATAAAACTAAGGTTACCAATGGATTCAAAATTCCCAAAAACCCCTATCCAGGCTTGAGCTGAAAAAGGTTGAAAAATGAGAAAATTATGGCTCTCCCAAGTTTATTCTAACAATTGTCCTTGAAAATGACCCAGACTAGTATCTGTTCGACAAATTTCTCTTTTTGTGTGCCCATGAAGTGACAAGGTTTCCTAGGTCGGGCTATTCCCATTGAAAAGAGTGCAAAATGTTGCCCCTTTAATTTGTGCCATGACCCCTTAGCGCAAAATTAGGGTCATATGTAGGGCAGGTGTCCTAGGGTTGAGGGTAACTGCTTGCCCCCATCGGATTTGGCTCCCACCGCTTCAGAATAGAGTCATATTTGTTCATAGGGCTAGAGGCTAGGGCCAACAGTTCGTACCCTCTGTCGAAATCCTGGGTAACGGTTGCGTTGGGTGTTGAAAACCATGGGTCGGGCTTATCCTCTCACACCCTTTGGCATAACCTCCTCCTCCTAGTCATATGGGCCGCAGATAAAACTGAGGGCCAGGGCATACAACCCCACCCTCTCTGCCAAGCCCCCACTTCGGTCACATGGTAGGCGATATGACCAGGGTTAGGGCTTAGTCCCCTCTTGAGTCTCTGCAAGCTCCCTTTTATTCTTGCGCTCGGTTGGTGAATGATGTTGTGACCGAGGACTGGGGATGGACCCTGCCCCTCCTCCGCTATTGCTCCCACGCCATGGTCCTATGAACGGAGTTGTAACCATGGGCTAGGGTGAACACTTGACCCTTCTCGCGAATGCAAAAACACATAGGCTTCAAATATAACTCAAGGCTCTTATGGGCTAAGAACCAAAGTAATGGCGTGATGGTAAGGCTTGGAACTTGTATGTGGCGGGTCATGGGATCGAATCCTACTGATGTCTCTAGGATCATAAACAAATGTTTGACCAGTGTGGAGGTGCCATGTGGCGACCTCTGGTTGGGCCGACAACCTCTTTTTGGGCCACCCAAACAACCACGAACCAATAAAAATGTGCCAACACATACCTGTATGAAGTTGACACTTGGCGAGCTATGATTGGTCCACCATACACCCATTTCACATGCTAACATCATCATGACATCAGAAATACAGACTGCCATGTCAATAGTCTAGTCAGCCTACCTACAATTTGTTTTGTTGTTGGTCAAATTTAAGATCTACTTTGGTAGGCTCAATTTAATGCCTTTATTTGATAAAGGAAAGTGATTTAAAAGGTTTATGGCCCAAGTCCTATCATAGTTTTGCTTCAGTATAATCAGGAATATGAAAGCTCAATTTCCTGAAGATATGAAGAAGAGGAGGTGCCATGTAGCTACTTGAAGATCTCCATGAAGGACTAGTAACTAATGTATTGATAAATGCACATTAGAAAGCTTCCGAATTGAAAGGAAGTAAGAGAATCTCATCTACGATTTAGAGGGAGTAATAAATCTCCTTAAATGTTTGAGAAAGAGTAAGGATCTATTCCCCAATCAAGAGGGAATGAGGATATCATCTGTAGGTTGAGAGGGAGTGATGTTAAATACATCATATTCTCTCCTTGATGTGTCATGAATTAGGCCAGGACTAATAGTCGTACGTCTAAGTGAAGGCCATGGAGAGAGAATGATGGATGACAGATTGGATAATAATTTGAGGTTGATATGCCTTAAGGATAGAGAATCCAATATAAGAAGTTTACCAACAATATTTGAGGATTGGACAAATATCCAAGACAAGAGTGGTTCAAGAGGACCAATATTCTTTGAGGATTGGGAATCCAAGATAAGAATATTCCTAAAATGGGCATACCTAGTGAACATATGGATGGGGTATGTAGCTTGAAAGGTAGTGCGATGTCTCACATAAATCCTCCCAACATTATGGTCTTGTTGTGGAAAAATTCACACACAAGGAGCTATTTCTCCATAAAATTATGGCCCTAAGAAGTTTTCCAGAAAATAAAACAAATGACCAATGCAATCACATATATAAATCCCAATCTATATGCTCAAGCATTCAATCATGTGTGTAGCCCCTACACTAAGGGTTTGACCTCACACCTGCAACCCTCGTATATTGGTGAAGGATGTTGGGTTCGATGTAGAAATCATATGCTCCAACCAAGAGATATTGCCTCCTACAATAGATCTACTACCCACACACATGCACCACCAAAAAAAGACCACAAACAGCTTTACATAGAATATTGTTAGCTCAAATAAACATTAACATGTATAATCAATAATAAACATAGATTTACACAAAAGGGAAGATGTAATTTCATTAATCATAAAAAAATGGTACAATACCTTGAACAAATGAGATCCTCTCCTCAATATTATAGTATGGTCTCCTTCTTCCAATACAATGGAGCTCTTGCACTATAGTTTGGATACTCACCAAGGGGAAATGGGGTTATATATAGTATATTGTAGAGGCTTCCTAACTTCTCAAGACCCTAGGTGTATAGATACATTCTATCCTCTAGGAGAATGTATATAGACACATATGGTCTTGATAAGTTAGAAAACCTATACAATAATGGACTCCTAGCCAAATAATACAAAAGTGGATCAATTTGATCGCCTTGGGAATGAAAATATATATAAACCTTTTCCATAATTATGATATTTTTCTCAATTATCTCAACTATGAAATAATTATTATCTCATAATTATAATATTTTGGAAAAATAACTATGAAAAATTTCTCAATTATATAATTTCACCCTTTTAACATGGGATAAATCTCACATAAGTAAAAGAAAAGGTGAAGGGGGATGCATTCTAACCAGTAACTGAGGTAAGTTGAACTTGGGTTTCTCTCATTATAATGGAGTGGAAAATAGGGTTATAATAGAAGTTAGAATAAAAACTGATGGCCGAAATGCATTACAAAAAAAATCAAAGCTCAAAATGGGAGGAAGGAGCCAAGACTATGAAGCTGAATCGAAGGAACTCAAATGTTGAAGTCTCAACTCAGCTAATAACATCCCCAAGGTGGGAATACCCATGATAAATCACAAAGAGATATTGAAAATGGCCGCCAAAACATACCACTATATATCCATGACATGAAATTATAATACATGGCCATGATAAATACACAATGGATCCATGTGACTCATCAAATAGATCATAGCCACCAACAAATACAATGTGGATCTATGTTGCAATAAACATCAATAGGACTATAGACACATGATTCACAAGAGATGTCCCAGAGTAGTCGTGAAAGTACATAAATGATATAAAACTCCAATGCAGGTTAGTAAGGGTGCCATATAAGAGTGACAAGTCCCTAACACAAGGTCTTAGACATAAACCTAATGGTACAAATATACAACATGAAAATAGATGTGTTGATGTCGAGCATGGTAGAAACAATATTTAGTACTAGTTAATGAGATAAAGTAGTAACTTACGCGAGGGGACCTGCCAATGAGGAGAATGGACCCCAAGATACCTAGTACAGTCCATTAAGTGTGAATATATAAGTTGAAATTGAATACTAGTGAAATTTATTGATCACGAGACAATGATGTAAACCCATTTTCGATTGTGAGGAATCCTGCCATTGAGGTCTGCAAGCTCCAAGGTGCCACTGGTTCCTAGATCAATCTATTCAATGCTGAGTTGAAGTCCACAAGAAAATATTTGTCGAAGGAGGACCTTAATGTATCCCCCATTAGTCGACATAGAGTGGACTAAGATGATGTAGTGGATGGATGAAGTCATGAAGTGATGAAATACAACTGACACATGGATTCCCGACTCAAAAATTTCAACAAGAAACCGCATATGACCGACACAAGCTGAGACTTACCTTGAACACATAGCAACACAACACAAAAGTGACCTGGCAACATGACTAATGAGAACCATGTGATATTATGCAACAAAAAGGGAGGCATTGAAGCATGCTCCATATGACTAGAAGAGTAACCAACCAGAGTAGTATACATGCTCATATGTATGGCATGACGCCTAGGCAAGCTAAAACCCAATTGTGGGATACTGATGGAGACAGGTACCATGTTCAAGGGCGATGCGTTTAACACTGTCATTTCGATGATGAAAAAAATAATTGTTCCCTTCCTATTTTCTCTTTTAGTCTGCTTCATGGTTTAATGAGCACGAAAGAGAAGGAAAGTATGCTCAATAGTTTCATTTTTTGTAAATTTAGTCACCCAAGCCCGAAAAAGAGATAGAGCAATACAAGGGAGAAACTTCTAGACATAATAAAATAGAGCATTCCTTTTTTGTAACTAGTCTACTTAGTATGGAAAAGGATTAAAATTATATTGAATAGATGTCTCTTCAGATATTTTAGTGAGCGTGAAGGAGACAAGTTCACTCGACAATATTTTCAAAGTTAAGCAGTCCGAAAAGAGCTTAAATGAGACTCCTCTTAGAGGAACGAGTGGTATAAAGGGTAGAAACTAGTTTTAATCATGGAAGAACTTCTTGAAACAAGTAAATTTTAAGACGTTGGATAATAAGATCACTTGTTGCAGTGGTTTCTCCAAAAAATAGAAAAGCACCAACTGAAAGCGGATCATAGGCCAAGCAGGTGATGGCAATGAAATGAGGAAATTAAGGCTCATTGTGTATAAATAGGCTATTAAAATTTGGAATCACGAGGGATAAAAGATGTGGAATCCTCCTAGGGTAAGGATATAAATATGAGAAAGAAGAGGACATGCAGTTCAAATTCTAGGACATGGCGGGCCAGAAGGAGTGATTCTGAAAGAGAATAAAATTGGTAATGCATGGAAACTGACACGGAACAAAGGTTATAATCTAGGGCATTGATGATTAGGTAGGCACTATCGCCAAGCTACTATGTGCAAAAGGAAGTGTGGCTTAATGCCGCAACTTGAAGGGGGCGAACCTAAGACATAATGATGGAAATGATGATCAATAATGCATTAGTGAAGGTCATATATGACCTACCCCTATATGCTAGTTCACGAGAAAAAAACCTAAGGTCTAAATAACGTCACAATAAAAATGACACCCTGTCCTATAAAAACCATCCAAAAAGACTAGATCCATGGTGAAATCACATAATGAAAGAAATAAACATGGAT
Organism: Pinus albicaulis; assembly: GCA_034641835.2. Classification (NCBI taxonomy): domain Eukaryota; kingdom Viridiplantae; phylum Streptophyta; class Pinopsida; order Pinales; family Pinaceae; genus Pinus; species Pinus albicaulis. The sequence goes on from CM076580.1 coordinate 1,773,797,472, forward strand.
GAGGTAAAAACAAGACCATATATTTTTGGTTTTTTGAGTTTAATAATTTTTTTGGATTTTTGGCATAAATAATTCAATGTGAGAAATACTCGCATCACACACCAAACCAGAAAAGAGATAAAGAATCACACTCCTATATACAATATGTAAACCTAAATGAAATATGTACGTCTATTGCTAACATATCTACAAAAGGAAGATTATCTACAATCACTCTCTCTTGAAAAGTTTCCTCCAACCAAAACTCTATGGGATCATAAAAATATGGATGAATTTCAATTAATGGTTGAAGTAAATTCAAAAGGAGAGAGGATACGAGGGAAATATTTAATGATGTGTATTTATGTGTTGGAGTCTACATGAAATTGTTAGTATCATATACATGAAGAAAACCATCAAAAAACTTCTGTTGAATTGAAATTTCTAGGCAACTTTGAGATGGATTGTGAATGAAATGATGGAAATTCAATGAATTTTTTAGAAGATTTTTAAACAAATTAGATAGCTTGAAAAAATTAATTGGTACACCTTCAAGTGCTAAGTCCCTCTGAAAATTCATTTGAACAAACGAAATGAGTTTATATGATATGAAAACTAAATAAAATTGTAAAATTAGAAATTCTTGATGCCCATGATTGAGGACTTGAAATTATTTTCCATTTCCCCATTAATACTCTTGATAAGTGTTCAGTTCCTAAATGCTCAAATGTAATATTCAAAATTAGGAAAAACAATAATATAGAACATAAAACTGGAAATTGCAGAAAATATCAATATATCAAAACATGAGCAGTTCATAGAGCCATTTTATTAGATGTCATAGCAGAGAAATGAGTACAAAATTTTGAGGAAAAAGACACCCAAGCTAGGGAAAAAAAGCCTCAAATGACCTAATACACCAAAACATGAAATACTGCTACTACACAAAATGCCGGAAGGCCATGACTGCGCATTCCTATTGAGAATAACTATAGTTGGAAGCTAAGAATACATGGATCTGCTGATATAGTGCAAAGAAAATGCTGGGATCAGAGATCTAGGCTCTCTAGCACAATTCCAATACAACCGAGAAAGGGTTTCCGGAAATACACAATATGAAAAATGCAGCCCTAGGGATGAATTACACTCTGCAACTGAATAGATGCTGGGAGGTGGATGATATGATAAGGAAATAGCTGATACTCCTCCCCACTAGCTTTTCGGATGAAGGGTTGCTCCCCTCACTAGAAAATAAGCTCAAAAACTTGGGTTCACAACCCTCCACTGCAATTTCCCTCTTGAATTGCACAATTCCTGAAGGAGACTACACTGCTAAATATGGTTGAAGATTGGCCTGATGTCAGATGATGGAATGAAGCTCAAAGGAACCTCTCCTTGTAGCTATCAGCCCAAAAAACTGTAATTTTCCTAGCTTACATGTCAGTACCTGCAAACTGCAACTTTTTTCAGGATTTTTTTTTTGTGACTGTCGGGGTTTTCCGCAAGCTTTGTTCAGGGTTGTCTGACCTCTATCTCAGCCCGTCTTAGGCTTGGATATGCTGATTTTGTCTCCTTAAAGTAGGACCAAGCCCCTTAGGTTTTCAATACACTTCCACCTTTCTAGGAGGGGTTTAGCTGAGTAGGTATTCTGAGATTTTGCAGTGCTTTCAACCACTTTTTAGGGTCTGATCTATCATTCTTTCAGGTCCTTTTATATCGGTTATTATTCCATCCAAAACCCCCTCTTGAATTTTGTTTGGTCTCTCCCTTAGTGTTCCATTTGTTTCCCTTAGGGTTTTAACCTTTTGCCTCCCTTTTTGTAGCAGTTTTCCCTCTGGTTTCTTGCTGTTTTCTACAACTTTTCCAGTAGATCTGAGTCATTAGATCCCTGTCCCTTAGACCTGATATATTTTGGTCGTCTTGTGTGTTTTTAGTCAATTTCGCCCACCTCTTAGACTAGTTTTTTGGGAAGCCTTCTGTTGGTTTGAATTTATGCATCTTTAGCTGTTTATTTTAATGTCATTTAAGTTTTATTTATAGTTATTCAACATTTTTTTTTTTAATACAACCGTCTGGGCTTAATGAAAATTAACACACACCTTACACACGCGCACACCTAAAGCGAAGTGTGCTTGGTATACACTGCTAAGCCAAGACATAAACATCGTAATTAATTTATCTGCCTCACTAAGCCTTTGTTTATCACTCTTCCATCTTTTCGTGTCAACTATGTTTTGCCATAATAGCGTCCCGAAGGTGTTTATCTCAGAGACTCCAAGGAATTTGAGGATGAAAGTAGACAAGTCAAAGATCTACTCTTATAAGCTTTCTTTCGAGTGCACAAACAATGTTGCTGAATACAAGGCACTTATTTTGGGGTTGAAAATGTTGAATAAGTTAGGATCCAGGAGGATTTAAGCCCATGGGGACTCTTAATTGATCATTAAGAAAATTAAAGGTGAGTATCAAACAAAGCACCCTAGAATGAGGGCTTATAGAAATGTTTTTTTCGATTTTCTACAATTTTTTCTATAATACAATTTGTTTGTGATTCCTAGAGAGAAGAATGCAATTGTTGATGCGTTAGCCACCTCAACTAATACATTTAAGATCCCCATTCATCCTAAAAATAATTATGAAATTCAAGTTAAATATAGAACAACTGTCCCAGACAATATAAGGTATTGACAAGTCTTTGATAATGATAAACAATTGGAAAATTTTCTACAAATAAAATAATAATTTTCAAATCTGAACATTGATGAAGCAAATGTTTTTGACAAAGAAGCCTATATAAATCAAATTAGAGAAGATCTTGACAAGAATGTAGCGGACCTTGAATTTTTACAGATGAAAGATAATGGGATCTTGAGAGGTTTAGTCCCATTGGAGGAACTTTTTGATCAAAATGATGTGGCTCATAAGCCTAAAATATTACCTACAGAGGCCGAGGTAGAAGATTGCAACATATGAACTGAAGACAAACCTAAAATTGTGAAGCTCTCTATAAATCTTTAGGTCTTGAAGAAAAACATAAATAAATTGATATCATGAAAGAGTATTCTGATGTCTTTGCATTAGGGTATGAGGACTTAAAATCCTATGAAAATAACATCATCCAGCAAACCATTCATATCAAGAAAGGTTAGAAACCTTTTAAGAAGAAGCTAAGGAGAATCAACCCTGTTTTTCTGCCCCTAATTGAGAAGGAGGTATGAAAACTATTTGATCCAAAGATTATTGTCCCTCTAAGTTTTTCCAAGTGGATGCCAAATTTAGTTCCAGTAAGGAAAAATACAAGAGAGATAAGATTGTGTGTTGACTTTAGAAACCTTAATGAGGTGTCTCTCAAAGACAATTACCCTTTGCCAAAAATGGATCACATATTGCAGTGAGTAGTTGGTTCCAAGAGGATTTCATTACTTGATGGTTTCTCTGGGTACAATCGGATTTTGGTACATCTAGATGATCAAGACAAAACAAATTTCACTACGCCATGGGGGACATTCATGTATGTAAAAATGCCCTTTGGACTTATGAATGCAAGGGAAAACTTCCAGAGGGATATGGACATTGCTTTTATAGACGAGAAAGATAGGCTTATTTTTGGTTATCTTGATGACATTATTGTGTACTCTAAATTTGATGAAGATAATTTGCAGCATTTGAATATGTTTTTTTGAGAAATGTGGGAAGTATGGTATCTCTTTGAACCTAAATAAGTCACATTTTGGAGTGAAAGAAGGTTAGTTTCTCGTTCACATAATTTCAAGAGATGACATGAGGATTGATCCAGGTAGAATTGAGGAAATCCAGAATATTGAAATCCCAAGTAATAAAAAGGAGGTGTAGTATTTTCTTGGGAGGATTAATTTTCTGAGGCGGTTTATTCAAAATCCTGCTGAAATCATAAGGGACATGACAAATATGTTAAGAAAAGACATTGAAATCAAGTGGACTGTTGAAGCAAAGAAGTCATTCAATGAGGTAAATTTAGCCTTAACTCATGCTCCTGTTCTTGATTACATAAAAGATTTCATCATTTTCTCCTTTGCCTCGGAGCACACCATTGCAGTAGTATTGATGCAGAAAAAATAACAAGACCATGAGTAGGATATAGCATTTTTTAGTAAGAATTTGAGGGATGATATTCTGAAATATAACATAATGGAAAAATAGGCTTTTGCATTGGTGAAGACTTTGAAGGATTTCAAGGTTTACATATTTCATTCTCACAGAATTTCCTTTGTTCCTAGTTCTATAGTGAAAGAAATTGGTACACAAAATGGCCCAAAAGGATAAAGAGGTAAGTGGATAGTAGTCATTTTGGAGTATTATGTTGAAATTAAGCTCACTAAATTGATAAAGGGTCAGGGATTGGCTAAAATGATGGATGTGTAAAATCTACATGCATTGGATATCAACTTCATTGCTACCCCATCAGAAGACAGTAATGAGGAAGTTGCTCAATAGGTGTCAAAAAATTTCCTCTCTTCTCCTTGGTACACTAATATCATCTATGTTTTCAATCACCTACAAGCTCCAACCACATTAACAAAAACAAAGGCAAGGTTTCTCAAGTTGAAAGAAGTCAAAATTTTCATTCTAAATCAGTCTTTATATTGGAAGGATTCAAGAGGTATATTGTTGAGCTTTTTGTTGGAAGATGAGGCACATCGGATAATGGAGGAGTTCCACAAAGGAGATTGTGGAGGGCATATTTTCTCGAAAACAATAACCATTAAAATTTTGAGGGGTGGGTTCTATTGGCCCAGACTGTTTGTTGATGTCTACAAGAATGTTTCTAGTTGTCACGAGTGCCAAATATTTTAAGGGAAGAAGAAAATTTTACCATTACCACTCAAACCTATTTTAGTGGAGATGCCATTTCAGCAGTGGGGGTTAGAACTCATTGGAGAAATTCACCCATCTTCATCGACTCAACACAAATGGATCTTAACAGCCACAAATTATTTCACTAAGTGGATATAGGTGATTCTGACTAGGCAGGCCGCATATTCGTTTATTATTTAATTTCTGGAGGGTAACATTGTTTCGATATTTGGCTATCCTCATAAAATTATTACTAATAATCTTGTTGCATTTAAATGTAAAAAGGCGATTGATTTCTGTAATAAATATAATATGATACTTGGTCACTCTATTGCTTATTACGCACAATGCAATGGCTTGGCAGAGTCCTCTAACAAGAGATTAGAAAATATCATAAAGAAGTTATTGTAGGAGAAAAAAAAGAGTTAGCATAATAAGTTAATCAATGCATTATGGGCTAATAGGGTAAGTACCAAGAAATAAATTGGGATGTCTCTTTTCCAATTGGTTTATGGAGTTGATGTTGTATTTCCTACTTCCCTAGGGGTTCCAGTAATGATATTATTGTAGGAACTAGAGGTAGAACCAAATGATATTCCAAGGAGGATTAATCGGATGATACAATTACAACAGACTAGAGAGGAGGTCTATAATAACACTCAACTGATCCAGGACAAGATCAAGAAGATTCATGATTTCTTCAATAACACTGGGGAAAATCTAGAAGATTCATGATTTTCTATAATAACACTATGGAGGTATATAATAACACTCAACTAATCCAGTACAATATCAAGAAGATTCATGATTTTATAACATTGTGGAAAATCCAAGATTTCTTCAATAAGCGATAACCACAAAAACTTGAAAACCAAGATTCATGATAAAAGGATAAAAGCTGATGATTTTTAGGTTGATGATCTTGTGTTGAAGTGGGATGCTACAAATAAGGAGAAGGGTAAGCATGGAAATTTTGAAGATCTGTGGAAGGGACCTTTTAAAATTTCAGCTTTTCATGGAAACAATGCTTATTTGCTGAAAGACTTGACATGGGAGCTACTTTCTGGAGGGCCTGTTAATGGCAGGCTAATCAAACACTATTGTAATTGAATTCAAATAGTTTGAACGCATCATTGTACATACCATTTTACTTTCCATTACTCAAAGTGTGGGTGGTTTCCATCAGAATTTGAAGCTCGAAGTGAAGGCCCTAAGGTTCAAATGAGCTGTTATCATATGTAATAAAAATTCATAGTCAGTTGATGTTGAAATTGGCAACAAGATATATTGAAAATGGCACCCAAGAGGCTTTTGATTTAATCTTCCCTTAATTAAATTAGAAGTAAACTGTAATTCCACATCACATGACAACTTGTAAGTGTGCACAACTTGGGAGGATTAATTTTTAGTCTACGTTTCGAGTCTAAATCAAGACTCATCATCAGGACAACTTGTAACTGTAATTCCACATCACATCACATGACCTTAGTTAGGTTAGTCAATTTGAGTTGGAGGTAAAACTAGAGACATGTAGGGTGTCTCCTACTTTTTTAGGAGCCCTGGTTGAGTTATTTGTGAGTTGTAATTAGTTAACACAAGTATTTGAGTTAAAATCAATTTAACTAGTTCTAACTGAGTGATGAGCTAGTGATAGGCCTAGTGAATTAAATCTGATTTAATTCACAAGAAGTGGTCAATCAATTAACTAATAATTAGCTATAAATATTTGTTGCATGTCAGTTCTAAGGAAGGCCCAGTTGAGATTGGAGCTACAGGGAAGAGAATTATCAATTGTATAATTAGAAAATTGTATAGGTTGTGCATGCAGTCAAAAGAAGGCCTAAAATAAATCATTCCTTAATTAGAGAAAATTTCCTTTAAAAGGAGGAATGAAGGCACAAATTTAGTAATTGTTTTGGTAAGCACAATTTTCTGAGACCAAGAAATAGGCACACGTTTGTGCGTGGAGATTGTGAGAGAAATGTGTGCAAGAGAAGCTTGCACACATGATTAGAGTGAGACAGTTAGCAGAGTGCAAAGGTTTTTCAGGAAGGGAAATAACATTGTATTGTTTCATGATATTGACTTTATGCAATATAAAGATAGCAGGGATTTTAGCTGAGGCTTTCCCTAGATACATATTGTGTTGTGTGATTGATTTAATCTTTCGCTTAAGTTTATGTGATTGTGCGATCATATTTGGTTTCCGCAAATTGGTAGAATTGATTTAGTATTTTGTTTGAATATATTACAAGATCAATTGAATCAATTTAGATATTTATATAGTTGAGAGTCAAATTTAGAAGTCAATAAAACGCCCAATGGATAAGGCTACTAGTCGACGATGTTCTTTGCACCTCACAGGGAGGATGCCATACCCATTGGAGCCTATGTTAGAGTCCTATGTTATAGAGATATTAGTCATGTTAGTCTTTCTATTTATCTGAGGTCAAACTGTAAATATCAGTAATGATGGCCTGGCTATTATGGTTTAAAAAGGTTTAGATTGGGGTTGAGTGTCATGCAAAGTCTGTCTATTTTGCTAAAGGTTTAAATTTCTAATGTCATGAAGGATCATTGGAAAATCACAAGGAGTCATTGGTCACCATGGAAGAGTAGTGAGGGGTCATGTCATAAATTTTTTTGATCATTATGAGTTAGTCACCTAAGTATATAGGTCAAGTTACATCAAAGCAATCATGAGAAAGGATTGGGCACAAATTTGTAGGTGTTTGAGTTAGTTTATATGTAATTTCATGAGTGGTCAAGCGTACAATAGTTAAGAGGATAGTTTTATACGTTTTGTCACTCATTGCACTTCTAAACAAGGTGTTGTGTATTCATCATTACGGTTTGAAACCGTGATTTCCATCATCAACTCCACACTAGACCGATTTGGGAGGTTATTTTCCTTGCTGCCTTCATCCAACATCGCTAAGTTATTTTTCATTTGCATTTGAATCTTGTGGTGTGATCGAGCTACGTTTCTACGCAAATGAGGTATGGGTGTTGCGTTTACACAGTGCTACGTTTCTTGCCAATTCATCGGATCAAACTCCTTTCACAGGCGCAAACTCAAGCTAATTTCTCTTCCTTGGGTGTGAATGAATTCTAGATTGCATGCATGAGCCAACCAAAAGCATAGAAATCCTGCAAAAAATAGTTAATTCATCCTCGCTGCATTTTTTTGTTTCGCTGCACTTTTCCCCAAATCGATGATCTTTCCTCAGTTTGCTGCGCTTTCTCCTAATTGCTACGCTTCCAAATAATCCTTTATCTTCTGCATTTTTCATGATCAAGAGATCATTTTACTCTACAGAGCTTAAATATGCAAGGTGTGCTATGTGTTAAAACTGAATTGAAGCATCCCACCCTAACTGTTTGTGCTCAAGAATCGTTTGAAGCTCATTACCTTGTGCGTTGCGCTTGCCCCTATAAATTTTATGCCACCAGTATCAATCATTTGTAAGATTTTTTTAGGGTTTTTTGAAGGAGTTTTGTGTTTACTAGTCTCTTGTGTAGAGTTATCTTTTTAATCATCATCTGAGGTTGAATTTCAGGAGTCCTTCTTGTCATCACTCTTACATTGATTGCATTTTTTTTTTAACCTTAAACCCTAAACTATTCAATGCTGCAAAAAAAAATCATGTCAACTCCGGAGGAAAGAAAGCACAAGGGAGGTGCTATTTTCTTGTTTGAACCACAAGATATCACATTTATTAATGTAGACCCAAATATTAGAATGGATTTTGAGCAGGTGGGGTGTATGAGGTTTTGTGAAAAGATTCAAGGGTACAATTTACAATTGACTAAGGAATTTGCCAAGAGTTTTGATGGATTGAAGGCTAAGATTGGAAAACTTACATTTATAGTAACATACGTCACAATAGAAGCCACATCTAGTCAAAACTCTAAAGCTATTTTGAAGAAGCAACTTTGTAGTTTTTTGTGCCCTAGCTTGCATTAGATTTTTTGGTGTGAAGGTGGACATTTGCATTTTGGGTATGATGATGAGTGTGTAGTATCTTTGATGAAAACGTTTTGAAGGAGGAATATGGTATGTTCATTATAGTGTCAAAATTATCATTAGTGTGTGCATCTTATCTACAAACAACCTTGATCACTCAAACCATAAAAATAAGATGGTGTTGCGCTTTTGGAGCAGGAACTGCGATTTTTCCTACATGAGGATTTGTCAGATTTTGAGGTGTTTTATGGTAAATCAAAGTTTCTGATGGGGAAGGTGACCATATGAAAGTTTATTTGCAGGTTTTGGAGAATCAGGAAGCTTACAAGCCGACCAAAAACATCTAAACCATCAAGTGCTATGCTTTTGCGCCGCGTTTCTACCTTTTTGAAGAAATTGGAATTTGCGCAGCACTGGCGCAACACTTCCATACAAAGTTTGTTTGAGAGACTTATCTTGGTCAAAACATCATGTAATTTTTTTTAAGTGTTAGTAATTTTAATAAAGCCATCAGTAACTCATGAACTCATTTTGAGGCCGCGAAGTCAACGTAAAGTGCTTAGAAAATATATAGTTGTGTAGTTCCTAGACTCTAGCAATCAATTCTATTTTCCTTGCAGAAATTAGAAACAATAATCCAAATGAGGAAATTGACCCCTAGAGGTTAGAACTGACTAATTTTTGTCTATTTATGATGTAAATGTAATTGAGCAAAATATTGGTCAGATTGGAGAGGAAGATACTTGTGTAAGTTGTTAATTTTTTGAATACTTGCCAGTGAATGAAAGACTGAAGGTGACTTGTAGGGATTCTTGTCTCAAATCTTGATGGTGTTGTGTTTACTTCTTGTTGTAAGTTTTCTTCATGTAATTTATATATCTTAATTTTATGTCTTCATGCATGGATGAACTAGAAATTTAGCTCATATTTCATCTAATGGTGCTCTGACTTAGTTTTACCAAGTGATATATGTTTTCTTCTGGAAACGACATTCATAATTTATCTATATTTTGATACTCTTTTTGTTTTTTTTTTTCATTCTTTCTCACACTCACCCCCCTACAATGAATTAATTCCATCATCAATATTACCTACCTTTCCCCTATGGAAAACCCTTTTTGTATTCATCTTAGTACTGGACAAACAATAAATTTGACATGACTCCATGCCCAATGGATTTGTCCCTTTTCTTACCAATAAACCTTTGAAACTCATACCTTATTGAGAGCTATACCTAGCCTAATATCAGATTAGTAGAGAAACCTAAGTGAGAGCGCCCTCTCCAAGGCTAGAAGGGCTATATTCTAGCCTAAAAGTGGTCTGTCGTTACCTTTGTAATCCTTTCTCAGCTTAAAGGAAATTACATAGCGCTAACATACCATATGGCACAACAAGTGGAAACATTGTTTGTAGATTATGAAAGGAGAATGAGAAAAGAGGGCAAGACAGAGGGAGCTCAAATAAAATGATAACGCATCAGTACACATAGGAGGTGGAGGAGAACCTCCTAAATCTCCATCTTCAAGTTCAAGCTCTTCCTCTTCCCCTCATTCTCATCAATAAAATAGTCACAAGATAAATGCTTCTAAAAATCCAATTTTAAAGTTAGATGTGAAATTTGATTTTCCCATGTTTAATGGAGAATATAATGTAGAGAAACTAAACAATTGGATTAGACAGATCAAAGTATATTTCCACAACCAAGAGATCAAAGAGGATGAAACAAAGATTCAATTGGCATCTCTTCGATTGGGAGGCACAAATCTTGTATGGTGGGAGAGAAAAATTCATAAAGGTATTTAGCATAATGGTAAATTAATTTCTTCATGATTTGGGTTTGTTTCTGCATTAATATGGAAATTTTACCCATTGGGTTATACGAAAAAATCCATGATGGAATGGATAAACTGGGGACAGGGCAAAGGTCAGAATGTTTAAAGTTTTACTTAAGGGTTTAGGAAGAAAAAATTAGCATTGAATATTCCTTTAGACTCACGAGAAATTTGATGAAATATATTGGCACTTTACATAGTTATCTTTGTTATTCATTTTTGTTGTTTGATCTCACTAATCTAGATGAAGCTAGTGTGAAAGAATTGGAAAATATGGACAATAATACCATCCAAATAATCCTTCATCCAAGCCTAAAAATAACAAGTTAAAAGGGAAAGTAAAGGGAAACAAGACAACGACAACAAAGAAAGAAGAAGGGAATTCCTCTTGCAATCATTACAATAAATAAGGGCATGATGAGGAGCATTGTTGGAAGCTACATCTAAAACCGAAGCCTAAGAAGTTTGGAGGAAAAGGGAATAAGAATACGGTCACTACAATGCAACAAGACATTTGTTTCGATCGTAATGATGAGAAGAAAATCACAACCACAGGGGTATAAGGCAAAAGTTCGCTTCATACCAGTTCAAGTTCTCAAAGTAAAGCTCATGTTGATGAAAGAAAAGGAAGTGAATTGTTTCACATAAGAGTTGTATCTAAGCACAAAAAAATATATACATTGTTTGATCCTAATTCTCAAGTTAATTTTATTTCAGAATAAATTGTTAAGAAGTTGGGTTTGGAAATGAGATCTCATCCAAAACCCTATCCCCTTGGCTAGGTGTGCGACAATGAAAAACTCAATGTCACCAAGCAATGTAGGGTTAGGTTTTCCATTGCTTAAAATCTTATAGATGAAGCTCATTTATATGTTGTCTCACTTGAAATTTTTAGCATAATCTTGTTGATTAGAATGGAAAGTGGCCTACACCCATGGTATTCATCCACCCATAGTATTTATCTGCCCATGGTATTGTAAGTGACATCTATCCATGGCATTCATCCACACAAAGAATTTTTTTATTAAAACAGAGAATAACCGTAGAAGCAACAAGTCACATCTTGTAAAAGGGCAGGTAAATTCCATGGGTGAGTAAATACCATGGGTGAATGAATACTATGGGAGAATGAATACCATGGGAATATGTCACTAACAATACCATGGGTGGATAAATACCATGGGTGATGAATACCATGGGTGGATGCCATTTACAATACCATGGGTAAATTCCATGTGTGGATGAATACCATGGGTGAATTAACACCATGGATAGATGCCACTTACAATACCATGGGAAGATAAATACTATGGGTGGATGAATACCATGGGTGTAGGCCACTTTCTGTTCGAACCACTCGGAATCCAATACATGTATGATCAAGCATGAGAACAAGTACCATATCACCAAATATGGGGTGGAATATATTAACAGAGCTCATCGCATGAAATTCAATTCAACCCTTGTCAATGCAAGATAGATGAAGAGACTCATCAAATATAGCAAGAAGTGCATGCTCATATTTGTGAGGACAAAATATGTTGAAGCATTTGATGCTTTCAAAGGTTGTAATACTTCCCACATAAAATAAATGTTTTATATTGTCTCTAACTATGATGAGATTTCTCACGAGATAGGTGGATTACTAATCTGAATTACAAAATTAAAGGTTATTGGGAAATGTGCAAGTTAAATTTTACATATTTTAGGAAATGGGTCAATTTGAAAAAGTACATAAATTATTTGTTTTTAAACTCAATTTGCAACATAAAAACATAGACAAATATACCATGCACAACAACACAAGACAACAAAATGATAAAGGAGCTCACCCCTCCTGGGCTACATCTCCTGGTCCAACTTCCAATTTTGGGCCTCTTTCATTAAGTGATCAATTATGTGATTTCATGGATTTGCAGTGCTTAGAATGCAAAAAAATCTCCAATGGCTCTAGAAGAGCTAAAAACCCCAACCTGGGTTCTTGTTGGGCTCAAATTGGCCAAAAAATCACAAAGTTATGCGTCAGAGAAGTTTTGGTGCTAACTGATCTACAAACTAGACTCTCTGTCTAACCATCCTACGTTTCGCACTTCTGGAGACCTTTGAGCCCCAGTTTCACATAACACCGACGGGATTTGCGCTTGATTGGGTGAAAAATATTAGATATTTAGTTTTCCCACTAACGCCTAAGCACTAATTTTTTAGCCCCCGTGTCTAGTCATGTCGGTGCATGTGGCTAGGGGCAAGGCTAACTGTGCCCCAGCCATTCTGCACCTTCCGCCGATGGGTGCGGTCACATTGATGCCCATGAGGTCGAGGGTTGGGCTAACCGCCCGCCCCCACCGAGGTAGCACCCTTTTTCTCCACCTATGGTTCCACTGCTTCCATATGACCTGGGGCTAGCTCCCTTATCCTCTGCACTCGTTCTTTAGCGCTCATTCCTCATGCCCATGATTTTGTTGCTTTCCAAATGCCCTTAGGCCCAGCTTAACCCAGTCGCTCACATATGTTAGCGCTAAAGTTCTTTGCCCGTCGGTCATGTGATATGCATTGTGATCATGGGTCGGGGCTAAACCTAGGGCCCTTAGGTCTCAACTCCTGCCAGTCACATGGGGTGCCAGATGAATAGGGCTAGGGGCTTAGCCCTGACCTTTTCCCCCCATCATTAAATTGAATAAATTTTAAATAAGGGTATTTCCCTATACATAATAAGTATCACATGTGGTCTGATGGTAGAGAAAAGCGTTGTTTGTGTGGAGGTTGGGGGTTCGATCTGCTTGGGCCTCTGTCCGACCTTGCCAAAAATTTAGACTGCCACAGGGGTGCCACGTGGCAGCCCATGATTGGGCCACGTGGCACCCTTCCATTGGACTACAACAAAAGCCATCAACCGATCAGAATTTTCCCATGTGACTAAACCAGAGGAGGCCACTTGTCAGCCTCTGATTGGTCCGAGGCTACCTAGTCTGCATGTAGACTCACCGTACAAACTTCCTAGTTAGCAGTTATGTCCTTCAACCTGCATATTTTTTTTAGATGTTTAAGAAAATGATCAGAACACGATATCTGGAGCATACTATGTCATTTTTGAGTGATTCAAGTTGCATTGGATCCAGGACGACGATATATACATTTTGGAACTAGTTTTGAGCACTTTTGAACATTCTATTTTTTGAGAAACTTACTGATCCCCTAGATCATTCCTCTCGACTAGAAGCTTTTAGACCACCAAAAGATCATTTTCAGTCAATATAGACGAGGGTAAAATTACCTCACTCTTCTAATCTCAATCCATTTAGCATTGCTTGGATTAGTACCTTTGTTCCCCACACAAAGGTACTCCACATTCCTTCGTCTTGAAGTTCTTGTTTTCCTATCAAGGATGGTATGTTGCTACAATTCTTCAAGATATTCAGGATATAAATATTCATTTGTAGGAATCTGAACATTCTCTCCTTGATATTCAATCAAAGGAGGCTCATATAATCTCAAGTTTTCAACATTAACAACTGCATAGACTTGCATATATGGAGGCAAATATTATCGGAAAGAATTAATACCAATATTTTCTAAGATCTTGAAAGGACCATATTTGATTGGTTTGATTTTTTTACCTTCTCCTTGAAGTCTTTCCTTGCTAATGTAAAGCCAAAATTCATCTCCCAATTAAAAACTGTTATCAACACGATGCTTATCATGTCTTATATTGTACTTGGCTTGACTCTTTTCCAACTCAATTTTCTTGAACCATTTGATGCACCAATTGAACTTGTTCAATTAATCACTTGGCATTATCTATTTCACTATGTCCATCAATAGAAAAATCTTTCCCAAAGATAAAATCTGAAGGATATTTTGGTAATTATCCCAAGCATGCCTCAAATGGAGATGTTTGAGTCGATGAATTCTTGGCCTGGTTGTAAGCATGCTAGATATAGTGCAAATGTTCATACCAAAGTTTAGGATGCTTGCTGTAATAACCACAAAGGAGATGTACTATTGTTATGTTCACCACTTCTGTTTGGCCATCAATTTGTGGATGGAATGTTGTGCTCTCTTCAACTTTGTGTCCATGATTCCCCTTAAAATTGACCAAAATTTCTCGACAAATCGAGAATCTTGGTCATAAATAATGGATGTTTGCAACCCAAAATGTGCCCATACATTTTGAAAGAACATTTGTGCAGTCTGTTCAATTGTAACCTGCTTCTTACAAGTCATCAAAATACACATTCTTCTAAAACGATCCACAACAACATAAAGATTATCATGACCTTTCCTATGCATCGGTAAACCTCCCACAAAATCCATAGAAACACTTTCCCAAGGATGGGAAGGAACATGAAGTGGAGTATACAATCCCAACTTTCTATTTCTAGGCTTATTAATAGCACACATACAACATCCTCCTACATATCGTGACACCGTTTCATTCATACGAGGCCAATAATAATACCTCTGTAATTGTGCCACTGTCTTGCTTACACCAAAGTGGCCAATAATAAGAGAAGTATGCACTTCCCTTATGATGTTGACTCTTTCACCCTGTGGAATACATAGCATGCCGAGCTGATACAACAATTCATCATGAACATGATAATCTAATTCCTCTACTTGGTTGCCTTGACAAGTTTCATATATATCCTTAAAATATTAATATAAAGGATATTGTTAAACATAGCGCTCATGCATGATAGAATTATGCTTAATAATAATGGACGCACTAACAATTTTTTCTAGATAACATATCAACAAATTTGTTATAGATACCTTTCTTATACCTTATTACCAGGTGGAATTGTTGTAAGAAACCCATCCATTTGAAATTCCTCACTTGTTGTAGCTTGGTTTGTGATTGCAATTATTTCAAAGGTTGATGGTCAGTGTGAATGATAGTTTCATTACCCATCGAATAATGTTTCCATTTATTCACACTTTGCACCAAAGCATACAATTCTTTGTCATACGTTGGATAGTTAATCACTGCATTCATAAATGTTTCAGAATGATAACTGATAGGCTTACCATGTTGCATCGAAACTGCTCCCATGAAATAGTCACTTGCATCGGTTTGTATCTAAAATGGGTGCTTAAGATCTGGAAGTGCTAGAATTGGTTATAAAATGATTCTTTCTTTCAATGCATCGAATGATTTCTGTTGCTTGAATCCCCACTGAAAAACCTATTTCACACTTGTCAAAGCATGTAATGGAGCTTCAATTGATGAGAAGTTAGAAATGAAATTTATCCAATATTGGGATGCTCCCAAGAAGATTCTAAACCTGGTTACATTATTGGCTTTTGGCCAATTAAAAATGACTTCAACCTTTGAGGGATCAATCTTCAATTCACCCCCTCCAACAATGTGGCCCAAATATACTAACTATGTTTCCCCAAATTTACATTTAGACATCTTCAAAAACATATTTTCTTTCTTTAAGACATCTAGAACTTTCACAACATGCTTGACATGCTATTCATGAGTCTTGTTGAAAATCAATATGTCCTCTAAGTATATTATCTCAAAATAATTAAGAAAAGGTCTTAAAATGTCATTAATAACTCTCATGAATGTTGCAGGAGAATTACAAAGCCTAAATGACATAACCAACCATTCAAACAAACCTTGATTCATTTTGAAATTTGTCTTCCAAATATATCCTTCAGCAATTCTAATCTAATGATAACCACTTCTCAAGTCCAACTTAGTGAAATAACAAAATCTTTCAATTGATCAAGAAAATATTCAATTTGAGGAAGAGGATAGCAGTTCTTTACTGTGATTTTGTTCAAGGATCTAAAGTCCACACACATGTGCCATGTACCATACTTATTTGGTACCAAAAAAATAGGAGACCCACATGGAGATGTGCTTGGTCTGATGGCCCCTCTATCAAGCAACTCTTGGATTTGTTTCTTAATTTCTGAATTCTCCATAACTGACATCCTCTACATGTCAATTTTTGGAAGAGGATCATCCTGCTGCAATTGGATCTCATGTTGGATTACTCTTTTAGGAGGAAATCCTTAAGGTTCCTAAAAAATCTTATCATATGTGTTAACAACATCAATAAGATCATATTTAAGTTTTGTATCACATCCTAGGAAGGCTTAATTTTCAGCATCATCTTTGGGTCTGATCATCAAGAGTACAAAATTCTTACTCGCATTAACAAGCCTCTTCATTTGTCCAACATTCACAAGAGACAAATTCAGTTTCTTTCGATGTGCTCTAAAAATATACTCAATCCCATATTTAAACAAATGATACTTGTTATCATGGTGATGAAAGATGTATTTCCTATCATATAGGTATAGGCTTCCCAAAATAATACCACATATGTCAAGTGGAACAACATCAAGCTCTATCTCATCAATAAAGTTTGTAGTGGTGGTGAATTTCAGTTTGCATTTTCTTGTCACTTGAAATTTTGCATTGCCACTATTGTGCAGGTAAATCCCCTCTGCAGACAGAGGTGATCCCTTTATCCCTGGAGTGGGTCTAGCAACAAGGGAACAAGTTGGAATTTCGGACTCCTAACTTATAAATGAAAATGAGTTAGGACAGATGGCCTACCTTGGTCCAACGCTTTTGTTGTAGTTTGCAGCAGCGATACGTTGATATTTGTCTTCACACACCGTGGTCCTTCAATGATAATATTTGTGTACCTACACAAGGATCAAGTGAACGATGAAAACATACGAAAACATATTTTCATTTACAGTTATTCGATTGGCCAAGGAGAACCAAACATTTTTCATATGATCGCACACAAAATTGGAAGCAAAAAAACCAGTCATGTATTAATGATAGAGAAAATAAGTTTAAAACCTTAATGCCTTGACGTTGAAACCTCCTTTGATAGGTTCAGTCAAGCGCATCTCAAGCATTCTTCGGGGATTGGACTTGGTGAGGCAATGGGCCTAAACTCTCTCTCGACAATGGATTCCTCTTTGCATTATTCTTCACACCAACTATAGTAAGGATTGTTCAGCTAGCTAAAGCCATGTGAGAAGGATGTATTTATAGGAGAGGAGGAGGTGGTTTGGGATCCCTCATAAGGTGGAAGAGAGGTCATATCCCTTTGGGGAGTTGCAAAAATATAGGAAACAAGAAGCCAAATGGAGTATTTCGACGTTATTCAGTCGAAAAAACCATGATGACTCCGCTCACGAAGTAGTTAGGAATGGAAACTTTGCTTCTATTTTAAAAAAAATTCCAAAAACATCTCGACGTGGGTAAGACACTGAGACAGAGCAGGAAGGATTAGTAAATAGACTTTGGTATGTTCGCAACCATCCAATAAGAAGAGTCATGCGTATAGTCATGATAAACCAAAATGTCTCGCAACCTGGATTTTATCAGACCAAACCCAGGGTCTTTCACTCCATCTCGACCCAAACCAGTACAAATTCAAGCATGCGAATGAGTGAGTTGAAGTCGAACATGCAAGAGAATCTCTTGATTTCCAGCCAATGATGAAAGTTGTTAACAGACGCGAGAGAAACCACCAATAATGACAATGGATCTCAAGGTACAACTAGTACAATTAAAGAAATGTGAACAGTGAGCTGGAGTCGAACATGCAAGAGAATCACATGATTTCTAGCCAATGATGAAAGCTGTTAATAGGCGCGAGAGAAACCACTAATAATGAAAATGGATCTCAAGGTACAACTAGTACAATTCGCGGAATGTGAACGGTGAACTGGAGTCGAACACCCGCAAAATCACTCGATCGAAGGCCAATGATGAGGACCTATCATCGAATGCAGAGAACTTGCCATTAAGGCATGCAAGCTCCAAGGTACCAGAAGGGATTCTCTAGGTCAGTTTCCTAGATAATTAGCTGAAGTCGACAGGAAGTGACCTGGTCCATTAGGGGAATTTTGAGGTCTAAAATGGGCCTCCTAAGAAAAATGTACAATCAAAACAAAATTTATAAGAACCAATAGGATTCAAGATGATGATGTCAACCATGGGGGATGATTACCATTTTTTAAGTAAAAGGGAAAAGAGATTAAAAAATAATAAAATAATAAAACTATTTTTTCACTCGTATTTTAACCTTATCTTCGAATTTTTTTACTCAAATTTCAAGCGGGAGTACTCATTGGATGAGGAATTATTTTTTTCATCCAATTAGTACTCTCGCTCAAAATTTGAGTAAAAAATTTGGGAGATAAGTTGAAAATACTAGTTGAAAAAATAGTTTTTTCTTTTCTCCCTCCAAAATTTGATGATGTAATCAAATCTTATTTTATTATTTCCACTATTATTTTATAATTTCCTTAGGAGGCCCATTTTAGACCTAAAAATTCCCCTAATGGAAGGAGGGCCATAATTTTTCCCACATCATCGACACGAGACAAAGGAATAAGATGATAGTGAATCATGACCAAACAGAGGATCATAGGTTGAAAACTACAGAAGGAAACTTCTCTTTGAACATATTGGTGACACGACTCCGGAATTTGGTAGTATTTGACATCAGGGGATCTGAGGTTATGATGACATGGCAGAGAGCATATGAGAGGTAAAAAAAGATAACCCATACCCATGGAGGAAAAAATGACGAAATGGGATATCCCCAACCCGACACGAATTGCAGGAAAGTGTCATGTTTAAGAGTGACATACTGCCGAAACGACTGAGAACTGGTTCCATTTTCCCCCACCATTGCTGGTGAGTACCTGAATTATTTTTGGAAACAAGCTTGATGGGGATAGCATATGCTGGTCATATAAGTTTTTCCTTTGGACAAATCCATCCTAGTACATTTTATGAGCCCTAGTAAGGAGGAACTCGAGTACGTCATGGTGACGATTTACGATGTCATGCAAACTTTAACGAGTTTGAAAAATCAAGAACTCAACACATTTTCATGTTTAGAGAGTTTGAAAAGAAGAGGAAAAGAAAACTACAGTAGGTCACTTTTTGTAGGTAGTCTCACAGATCCGAAAAGGTAGAAAATAATATCTGATAGAACCTCCTAGTCGCGATAAGCTAAGGTATTCCTTTTTTGTAAATAATCTGTCCCAGGTTGGAAAAGGGGTAAATTTATACTGGTCAAATGATGTTTTGCAACCTTTAATGAGTTCA
Organism: Pinus albicaulis; assembly: GCA_034641835.2. NCBI lineage: Eukaryota > Viridiplantae > Streptophyta > Pinopsida > Pinales > Pinaceae > Pinus > Pinus albicaulis. The sequence goes on from CM076580.1 coordinate 1,773,817,186, forward strand.
AAATGACAAGAGTCTCAACAATCTTTTCAAATTTCGAGATTCAAAAAAGAGCTTAAAGATGACTCCAGGGGGTGACTCTTTCATGTTTTTTCCGATTCTGAAAAAGTAATAAAATACAACTCGTCACTTCATCACCATCACTTTGAGGACCTGTTGCTGCACAAGAAACGCATCTAAAACCCATTTTTCGAGATAAAATATTAAAATAGTAAAAAAATATGCTCAAAAACCTAATTATGGTTATGAAAAGTTTATAAAATGCCAAAATTGGTAAAAATAAATTACTTTTCACTTTTTACCTCTTGTGAGCATTTTTACCCTTTTTCATTGCGATTTTGTGGAGTTGACAGCAGAAAATCGAGAAGACCAATCATGAATCCGTCTCTTTCAGGTGACATCTCATATCCTTACCTGCATTTTGAATCAATTTTCATTACCTACATTTCATTTTTTCACATTTGTGGGGGATTTTTGTTTAATTTAGGGTGCGGCGGTTGGCGCGGGTTTCGGGCATGGACTCGCACCAACCTGCTTTGAATTCAAACGGGGGCACACCAATTGGCACAACTATTTTTCAAACAGTCACGCCAATTGCGACCATGGCTCTTGCATAACAATTCAACTATCTAGCCCATTTTAGACCCTTCAATAGTTAATAATTTGACTAATGATGACCCCATTGATGATTTGGCAGGTGTGTGAAAGCAAAATGGTGATCAAATGGAAGGAAAGAGAGCACACAGATGAAGATGAGGAAGCCATGGGCAATGTAAGATGCATGGATTTTCTCAGGGACTGCGGGCTTCTAAAATTTTTCATGGCGCCATGTCTCTGAGCTCAACCAGAGTTGCTACAATACCTGATCAGTGTATGGGACATTGATCAGGAAAGATTCATAATTCACGATCAGGAGCTAGAAATTGAGGTCTCTGATGTATACTTTATAACTGGATTATCGTGGAGGGGGGCAGTACCAATCCTGACCGGTACCCGGCCCATGATAGAAAACATGACCATGGTCAGAGACAGTTTGTGTCGAGGGGCAAGGAAAGGATCAAAGAGTGGGAAGGTGGATATCCAAACTATTCCCGATTTGGCACTAAAAGTAGTGTTGCACACCATCATGTGAGCTGCCGGATCTCAAGCTCCACATGAAGCCACAAAAACACAGTTACTACTTGTCGTAGATTGTATGGCCCCAAATCTTTACAACTGGGCAGAGGCCGTAACAATCAATGTGAAATGTCAATTGACAAAATGCAAGAACAGAAAGTTGAAATAGTTCGTTTATGGTTCCATCTTGGTACCATTCATCTTGGAACGGTTACCAATATTTCAACGTCAGGAAGTGATAGTTTTGACACCACCATCCCAAGAGCCACAGATGGTCCATTGGGCGGCTTTGATGCCTAGATTAGGAGGCAGTCAACAGATGTATTGGAGACTGGAATTCTTTGACTAGCTCTGTTGACAACTTATTGTCATGGAGGATTGGCCCTATTCTGGCACAAAATTTATGGGTGATGCAGATCCCCCACTCCCAGCAGGAGAGGATTGGGATGAAGCATTGGGTAAGACTCATTTTTTGATTTTGATGAGTATTATGATTTTTATTATTATATATGTTATGATGTTAATCCAAGTATTTGCAGATGTTGGCCCAGAAAGACTTGCAGGAATGTCTCCAATAGCACGGAGGGTTCCTTGTGATTTTGATGCGGCCCCTCATGGTGAGGGAAGCGAGGAGGAGGAAACCGTACGCAACTTGGAGGGACTCACCAGTATAATACAAGAATATGTGATATTTGACAATGTTGCTCGTGCATACCAGAGGCACACTGTGGGGGTGTCTAACCGTGTTCACCACTTATTGAGGCGGCTTGTGCATGCAGTGACATGCTACCATGAGCACCATGCCGAATAAACGTCTAGGCTTTTATTTCTACATATTTTTTAGAGACATGATGTCTCAAGATGTAACCAAAACATACATATTTTTTGAACTCATGATGCACATGGATGAAAACACTCGATATATATATATGCCTATTTTCCTATATGAATCTTATTATGTGATGATGATGCTTTTACAAATTACACAAATGTCTATCTAATACAATATTGGCTATTGTATCAGTTAACGCATTCATTCGTCTAGGAATATGCTGATATGTGATGTAATAAAAGTTCCTTTCTCATAAACGAACAGACAAATACAACCTTAAGATATGAGGATTTCTAACAGAATAATGCCCATTAAGCTAAAGAAAAAAAATCTCAGAGTCTAGGTTAACAATTAATGCACGAATGTTGAGAGCAATGGCCTTGGTTAAAATTTCAATGATGGCACTATATTCAGCGACATTGTTCGTTGTTCGGCCTATACAAATACCTTGAAGGTCAATCAACTCACCATTAGGATTATAAATCACCCAGGCTGCGGAAGATAGGTTCCGGGTACTGCGGGAGGCACCATCCGCGAAACCAACATAAGGAGTAAGAAAGAACATAATAAGCAGGAAAAGCTGCTCACAAAGCACACCAAGCCAAAAAATGTACAAAAATTAAAACACCTATGTACAAAAGAAACATGCACAAGAAACTCATGCATAGTAGTTTTTGAGATACAACCCATTTCTAGGCTGATCCAAAGGATAGCCTTCATAATCAATTAGCTCATATGCCCCGTTCTGCAAAACACACTTAACGATATAGGGCCCATGCCACATGGGTTTGAATTTTCCTGCCCCCAACTTATCATGAGCTTGGTCACAAGAGGACGAGGTCTCCTTCTACAAAAGAAGGAGGGGAAACTAACTGATCAAAATGAGATTTGACCCGCTTTTTTTGTGCTTCTATGACAAGAGCAGCAAAGCGGCGAGTTTCATCAAGCCTCTCTAAATATATAAGACACTCTTCTTCTGGTGAAGTATTAGGCAACAATTCAATAGCTATCTTGAGAGAAGGGATTTCACATTCAATCGGAAGGGTAGCTTCAAGACCATAAACAAGCTGGAATGGAGTGAATCCGGTCGCATCCTTCACCGAGCTTCGGTAAGCCCATAGAGATGAAAACAACATGAGATTCCAATTTGACTTGTGCATCCCAATCATACGCTGAAGCATAGTGACTAGAACCTTGTTCACGGCTTCAACGTGGCCATTGGCCTGAGGGTATTATGGCGTTGAGCTGTCGTGACGCATACTCAACTTGGAAGTCAACTCAGCCATCATGTAATGACGAAAATGAGAACCATGATCAGTAACAAAGGCTTGAGGGACACCAAACCTGGTAATGACGTGACTGAACAAAAATTGTGCGGTTGTCTCACCGTCAGTTGTAAGTGTAGGCATTGTGATGCAGGCTCACCCTGCAAACCCCAGAATCTTTATATCTGTGCATATAAGCGTGCATCTTAGAATTTGCCCAAATCAAAACCTCAATAGCTGGCAATTTCACAACTGTACCATTTGCATGTGGAAGCTATCTTCAGCATATATTCAAAATCATTCACTATTGATTCCATTAAATGCCATCATATATGGAATTATATCAATTTCACTATCTACTCCTCTTCAGGCAAATTCATAAACTTTTAATCAAACCTTATCCATATACACCCAGATTTCATTCATTTAATTACCAACATCCAAGTGTGTTTATACACATCATCCAACTACAATATGCATTCTCAATCCAATTTAGAGACTTCATTTCAACACCAATGTCAAATCTTGTACATGCTCATCAACCCAATAAACATGACCAAAATTCAATGAAGCAATGGACCATGTTTTAATATTAATTTGAAATTATTTTAAGCAATGAAATGCTTAGACTAATCCTTACTCAATGCGCCCTTTTCAAACATACAGTCATTCAGATTTTGAAAATTTGTCTTCAATCTCTATTTAATACAACAGAAGACATTCTGACCACTTGCCAATCTGTAGTCGAATTCATCAATTGATTTTCTGATTACTTGGATGCCTTTCACCTTGATATGCCCTTACTACCATACTACTCTGCGTTTCTGCAACAAATTGCCAGCGCTTTTATTACACTCAACCTTTACTGCGCCCTCTGCATCATTGCAACTGAATTTTCAATTCACTGTTTACACCTTTCATCTCTTGTCAAACAGCTTCAAATATATATATATCCCATACAAACAGTACTGCGTTTCATTCGTTCATGAATCAATCTTTACGGCAACTCATATCTGCAAAACACCACTCAACGCAAAAATGGCCTACCATAATTTTAACCCATGCTTACGAATGCGTTTACCTCCAATTCATATTGCGCCTTACCTTATTCAACGTTCTATCCATCAGAAAACCCTCCATCACAGCATTTTCGCTACCATACATCGACTTGTTCCATCACATTGCGTTCAGTTTCGTTCACATGCTTCTGCAAATAGGTTTCTGCTACGGCAACCAACTGAAATTTCACTTCAAAGCCAAAGGCTAACAAATAAATCAATATCAATCAAGCGTTACTTAACAATTGAAAAGTACTCTCTCAGATTTCAACGCTGTACATGGGTTTCAATTACAACATTCCTCATACCATTATTAATTCAATTTACAATTACCAGATTCAATTCTGGTTCCACGTCTTACCAGATCGATTATGCTATGTACTTAGCCATAAATCGATTTACCAACACAGCAATTTGCCTTTGTTTCTCACGAGCATGTCATTTATCTCTGAATTTACGGTAATTAATCCTTCTCACGTTTGCACTGAGCCACCACTAATTAATATAAAAAGCGTTTAGTTAACAATTCAAACAATGCATTCATTCGAAAATTGTGAATATCACCTTCTAATATGACGTTCAGAATTTCCATGCCACGACTGGCAAATACAAACTTGTAGATTCAATTTCAAAATGGATCAATCATTAAACCAAAAGCGGTTTTAAATCATGCGTTCTTCCAGCTCATTGAATTCTTCAATTGATTCGCATAGATTTACCATTCCACTTATGAATTCCACAGATTTACATTTGCTGGCGCTCCTCACAATTTCCTTCCGTATTGCTACACAGATCGATATACAATATATAACATAACCTCTGCCCTCAATTATCAATTCTATTTAACAATTTCATATGAATATCGATCCCTCATAAATCAAACTCACAAATTCCTTCATGTTGGCACTTTATTCAATCGATCGATACATCAATTCAGATATATATGTTTGTATACAACTTTTCTCAATCAATCAATGATATATATATATAAACTGAAACAAAACAATGACTTACAAATTCTTGTTCGGCCTGATATTCATAATCTGTGGCCCTTACAAACTGCCCGAAGGCATCCAAGCAGAAAACCTCTCACTCTCTACACACACTCACTCACAATCTCAATGTGTTTTTCTCTCAAAACCCCCTCCTATTTATACAATTTTAAAAGTAATCTAATTTAATGCTTTATCCCTTCAATTCCTCAACAAACCCCTAAATCTCTCAACATCCCTAAAAGATAGATTCTTATCCCTAAGACTTAGAAACTAATTCCAACTTAGGCTCCATCATTAATTCTAAATAATCTAGAAACTAATTTCTCTCATATCCTTTTATTAATAGAAGGATATTTATAAAATCCTCACCTTCTCCTATTTTATTCAAATTAATTAATAAAATATTAAAAATTGTCACACCCCCTTTCTAACATATTTACAAATAAAAAAATGCCTTTGATGCTCCTGCATCAGACTCCCCATGTAAGAAAATTCATGACTACCTGGTCATAAGTCTGGATAATTATTTCCTCGTGGATCCCAAATTTTATTTTGTAATCTTTCCTTGCTTGTCAATTTCTTTACTGTTGTTGCTATCTGCTGTCGTCCTCCAGGTTTCCATATTTTGTGTTGTAATGCTCCACTTGCTCTGCCTTCAAGATCTGCTACTGTCTCCCTCTTGTTGTCTCTCCTTTTCTTTCTTGCTGCTGTCTTTCTCTGAGATGTTTTTATCATTAACCTTCTTATCAACTCAATTTCTCTGTCCAGTATGTCCTCTGTTTGCTGATTGCTTCCATCTCTTGATTGCTGAACTCTCATTCTTGCTTGTTCCTCACTTGTTTTGATCGCTTCCTTTTCACCCTTACTGCTGTTTTGCACATTTTCTGCTGCTACTACATTGTCTTTTAGAACAATTTCTTGCCTCTGTTTTCTGCATCTGTCAATTTCTTCTTGATTATTATTTATGACAACTGCTTTGTCATCCTTCTTCAGCAATCTATCCTGGACATTCATCCTCTGCTCTTCCAATTTCCTCCTTTGAAATTCCAATTCTCTATATAACTCAATGATTTTACTTGGAGTGGACTTTGGAAATTTTACACGATCTTCCATTTCCTCATTTGTTATTGTCTCATTATCACATGGTCTTTCTTCTGCTAAATCTTCCTTAACATCCTTCAGTAGATGTTCTTCCTCTTCTTCCAAACCTGCAATCATACACAAATCGTTAGTTTTAAAATCACAAGACCTTACGGTCTTGTTTGATGCTTCAGTCATCAAATCTTCCGGCTGCTTCGAATCATTCATATGATTCAACTCCTCTAGCTCTTCATCACTTTCAAAAAGTAATGGTCCACTCTCTGGGTAACATATCGAAACTTCAACATCTTCTTCAGCATCTTCCTTTTGCTGTAGCTCAACTGTTTCGAGCTTCTCTATCCTCTGTCTGGCATCTATAACCTGTTCAAGTTTCCTTAGTTCCTTTATCAACTGCATATTCATCTGATGATTCCACTTCTCTTGTAGCCTCTGCCACTTCAGCTTCTTTCTCATGACATAACCATGCTTCTGGTCTACCTCATTTCTTTGCAACATCTCCATTAACACCTCAAGCTGAACTACTATCTCAGCCTTCTCCCTCTCATATTCCTCTTTGCTTAACTGTCTCTGTATGTCAATTGCCTTGGCATCCTTCTTCTTTTGTCCTCTGCTGTGGTTTATTTCAGAACCTCTGTTACGACTGTCACTAGTCATCATCCTTTCCATCTCTATGAGTTCCTTACTCACTTTACTATGAGTTGCACTAAAGCCTCTTCAACATCAAGTCCCATCCTGCCGCCACTTACCTCACCAAGCTCTCCTCACTCAGTCTTTTGGCAAGCAATTGGTTCTCTATCTACGGAACCTCCTTTGAGCACTTCTCTTTGCTCTTCCTGGCTTCAACTCATCTGCCTGTTCACAATTGTCCTCCTTATCCAATCTCTATTGGAATTCTTCAAGGTTCTGCCACATCTATGTTTTCACTTAGAAACTTTCACCAGCTTCCTTTATCTGTTAGCAATTCTAATCACATTGCCTTTTGGGAGTTGCAATAATACTTCAATGCAAAGACTACAATATTCTATTCTTCAAATCCAAATAAAACCATATCATCTTACCTCCAAGATCTCGTCCGATCTTGTCCTTCCATTTTCCTGCACTTCAATTACCTTCAGAATCTCACCACTCCTGCAAATCTGTTCCAACAAATCTTTATGCTTCCTCTACACAAATTTTTGATATTCAACCACTGTCAATCAGATTTTAAAATCTGATCCTCTCTTCCAATCTTCTGGCTTTATCTGGCAAACTTCAGCTGTCAGCAATAATTCCTTTCTTCCACTCAGAAATCATTAACAGCTTCTTTCATTACTATCCCTTGATCTCCTTTGCTGAGATACTTTATTGCTGCAACCATCAATCCTCAATCCATTTCTTGTCAGTGAAACTCAAATCAAAATTAAACAAACAAAATACCTACATGATTCTTCAGTTGTACTCTGGTTTGCTTTGACTGTCAGATTAGAATCTGACATCCCTTGTCTGCATGCACATCTGCTGTCATAATTTATCTCTGCACTTATCGCCTGCAATTTGTCAATCACTCATACAACCCATATCAAATTTTACCAACAGAATTCTATTCTGTTCGAATGCATAACCGAGAATTACTTCTTAAGAAATTTCATACAGAGCCAGGCTCTGATACCAAAAAATGATGCAGGCTCACCCTGCAAACCCTAGAATCTTTATATCTGTGCATATAAGCGTGCATCTTAGAATTTGCCCAAATCAAAACCTCAATAGCTGGCAATTTCACAACTGTACCATTTGCATGTGGAAGCTATCTTCAGCATATATTCAAAATCATTCACTATTGATTCCATTAAATGCCATCATATATGGAATTATATCAATTTCACTATCTACTCCTCTTCAAGAAAATTCATAAAGTTTTAATCAAACCTTATCCATATACACCCAGATTTCATTCATTTAATTACCAACATCCAAGTGTGTTTATACACATCATCCAACTACAATATGCATTCTCAATCCAATTTAGAGACTTCATTTCAACACCAATGTCAAATCTTGTACATGCTCATCAACCCAATAAACATGACCAAAATTCAATGAAGCAATGGACCATGTTTTAATATTAATTTGACATTATTTTAAGCAATGAAATGCTTAGACTAATCCTTACTCAATGCGCCCTTTTCAAACATACAGTCATTCAGATTTTGAAAATCTGTCTTCAATCTCTATTTAATACAACAGAAGACATTCTTACCACTTGCCAATCTGTAGTCGAATTCATCAATTGCTTTTCTGATTACTTGGATGCCTTTCACCTTGATATGCCCTTACTACCATACTACTCTGCGTTTCTGCAACAAATTGCCAGCGCTTTTATTACACTCAACCTTTACTGCGCCCTCTGCATCATTGCAACTGAATTTTCAATTCACTATTTACACCTTTCATCTCTTGTCAAACAGCTTCAAATATATATATATATATATATATATATATATATCCCATACAAACAGCACTGCATTTCATTCATTCATGAATCGATCTTTACGGCAACTCATATCTGCAAAACACCACTCAACGCAAAAATGGCCTACCATAATTTTAACTCATGCTTACGAATGCGTTTACCTCCAATTCATATTGCGCCTTACCTTATTCAACGTTCTATCCATCAGAAAATCCTCCATCACAGCATTTTCGCTACCATACATCGACTTGTTCCATCACATTGCGTTCAATTTCGTTCACATGCTTCTGCAAATAGGTTTCTGCTACGGCAACTAACTAAAATTTCACTTCAAAGCCAAAGGCTAACAAATAAATCAATATCAATCAAGCGTTACTTAACAATTGAAAGTACTCTCTCAGATTTCAACGTTGTACATGGCTTTCCATTACAACATTCCTCATACCATTATTAATTCAATTCACAATTACCAGATTCAATTCTGGTTCCACGTCTTACTAGATCGATTATGCTATGTACTTAGCCATAAATCGATTTACCAACACAGCAATTTGCCACTGTTTCTCTGAACGCATGTCATTTATCTCTGAATTTACACAGTGTGCAATCCTTCTCCCGGTTGCACTCGAGCCACCACTAATTAATATAAACAGCGTTTAGTTAACAATTCAAACAATGCATTCATTCCGGAATTGTGAATATCACACCTTCTAATAACAGCGTTCAGGATTTCCATGCCGACATGACAAATACAAACTTGTAGATTCAATTTCAAATTGGATCAATCATTCCAGCAAACAGGTTTTTAAATCAATGCGTTGTGCAACGCTCATTGAATTCTTCAATTGATTCGCATAGATTTACCATTCCACTTATGAATTCCACAGACTTACATTTGCTGGCGCTCCAAACAATTTTCTTCCGTATTGCTACACAGATTGATATACAATATATAACATAACCTCTGCCCTGAATTATCAATTCTATTTAACAATTGTCATATGAATATCGACCGCCCCCGGCCTATTGAGTATTTCACATTTCCTTCGGTATATCTTTCAATATTTGATACCTCAAGTCTCATATATATACATTTGTGAAACACATACAACATACGAGTTTTCAATCAATGTATATAAACTGAAACAAAACAATGACTTACAACTTTTTCTGGCCAGATATTTCAATTCCGTGGCCCTTTACAATTGCTGAAGGCTTACAGCCTTGCTGTTTTAAGCCTACTCTCAATCACACACTCTCTCACAATATCAATGTGGTTTTCTCTCAAAACCCCCTCCTATTTATACAATTTAAAAAATCATTAAATTAAATGCTCAATCCCTTCAATTCCTCAACAAACCCCTAAATCTCTCAACATCCCTAAAGGATAGATATTTATCCCTAAAATCCGTCAACTAATTAAATTCCTTCATATCCTTTTATTAAATAAAAAGATATTTACAAAAATCCTCACCTTCTCCTATTTTATTCAAATTAATTAATAAAATATTATCACACCCCCTTTTAACATATTTACAAAATAAAAAAACGCCCTTGATGCTCCTGCATCACAAAACTGCTCTTAAATTGGGATCATAGTTTGCATGACAGTAATGGATTATCTCAGGGAAAATGTGGACTGAGGGAAGAAGGTATATGGGAAGATTATATTCCCATAATCCAAAAATATCAGAACTTTTCAAGTAATTGTCTCTACTGTAGCAAAAAATTCTAAGGGGATTTTCACTGAGAACCAGGTCTTTGATTTGGAAGTCTCTATCGACTAAAGGCAAATAATCTAAGTCTCTGTGAGGTGCATTCAAGGGTGCGACATTTAGAGCTACGGGAACCTCCATTTCTGGTTCTTGTGGATTCAGAAATGAATTCAGGGTTTTTGTAAAAAATAGGGACAATAATTGCAGTTCTGGGAATAAAAAAAGATCGAATTGAACTTCTTTTCAGTCTTTAGTGTGGAATTAAAACCAAAACCAGGATTTTTTACAGAGTTCAGCGAGAAATTGGAGTAAATACCTTTTTATGGGAAATGAACAATGGTTAAACAGGTGCTGGCTATGGCGGATAAAACCTTGGATTACTTGACTGCAAATTTCTTCAGTGAGGTAGCAGTTGGCACACTTTGACAGTTAAATTCGAAATTGTTGCCTGGGAGACTGATTACTGCATAGGATGATGAAAATGACATGGTCTGTTTGTTTTATTCGCAAATTCAATAGGTTGGCAGTTTTTTAATCGATGACGTCAGCAAGTACGAGGGGGGGGATCGTCATGGGAAAGACAGGTGGTAAGCGGTTTCCATCGCACTGCTTTTGGGACAAGGCAGTTTTGGGTGGATGGGCAGCGATTCCATACGATAAACGACGTGTGGCTTTGTACGATCCATAAAACCGCTTGGCCATCGCACGTTATCGTTTGGACGCAGATGGCTAGTGATATGGATAATAGCCGTTGATCTCATATGGGTTGATCGAACGGTGGTCGGGGCGTTTAAGGTGATGAGAATTTAATATGGAGGGCCCGACGCAATTAAACGTTAATTAATCTCATCAAGGGGAATTTGTTTGGTGAGTCAGGCTATTAATTAATCGTGAGGATTAATTAATTCCTGTTTATAACGCGGAAAAGTGATCGGGAAGGATTTCCAAAGGATTTTTACCAGAGTTAATAATTGGGGTTTAAGATATATGTCGGGATTTTAACTCAGGTAAGGGTTTTAACCTTAGGTTAGGGAGTCGGGCAACGGGAAAATATACGAAGAGATGGGTTATTTTGAAGTTTGGTTTAAACTAAACTTCGGTTTATTTTTTGTTTTAAACACATATAAAATATGTTTAAAGGTTTTATCATATATTTTTATTATACAGTAATTAAATCAAAACGATTTACTTACCATAGGGGCAGGAATAATATAAAGATACTTTTTAGCCAAAGGGAGTATAATGGGGGTGTTTTATTCAAACATATGGGGATTAAATACTTTGACAAAAATTATAATAAATGGGTTTTTGGGTATTTTATAAATAAGAAGTTATATATAATAGGAGAAGGTTATTCTCATAGGGATTTAAATAATAAATTAGAAATTAATATGACAAATGAGCTATAGCGCTAAGTATAAAACTTTAGAATAATGTATTTAACTTATGCTTGCATGAAAAAGGATGTTTATGGAATATTTCATGATTTTCCTAAGTAAAATGGGGATTTTACTTTAGGAAAATATTTTTTTAGAGGTGAATGAATGTCATGATGAATGATTTTTAAGTACTTAGGTTTTTCCAATTATTGGGCCGAGGTTCCGGTCCCTCCAAAAGTCAAGGAAATGCCTTGAGCCCCTCTAATTTTCAAATACCTTAGCACTTAGGGGAAATTAGTGAAATGTTTATTGAAAAATGAGAAGGGAAGTTAATAATTTGACTTTGCCTTACTTGAAATTCTTCCAATGTATGGTCTGCCTTTGCACTTGTGATGAAAATAAAAGATTTAACACATCTAAAGCCATCATTCATCACATGTAATTCAGCAACATCATCTACCTACCCTACCTACTTTACTCTACCATTTTTTCTTCTTTATTAGGGTGCACTTAGACGGGAAAAACCTTATCACACTTTTTCTTTTACATATGAAAATCTATCTAGTTATAACCTTATTACATCCAAGGGCTCAGATTAAACTATTGAGCTCCTTTTATTCACTCTACCTATCTACTTATCTGCCAAGATTAAACAGTTTGGTCAGATTTTATTCTCTATCTCTAAAACATAAAATTGAAAGATGAACTAGCCAAGCTTCAGTTGTTTGACTATTCATAAATTGTGGCATAGGATACAAGTTGCACACAATTTGATTATTACATCTGAGCAAAAAGTAGTGGCATTTGGATTTGCACACTTTCCTTGGCCTTTCTTTTGGTGGGGTTCATTTTCTTTCACTTTTTTGGCCATTTTTATTTTTTCACCCTTTGATTTTTCTTTTAGGGTATACCCTCTTTACATTTTTTAAATTTTTTGATTTTTTAACTATATGGAAAACCTTTGCAACAATAAAAGGTATGAACATATTGCATAGTTCATCAAGTCAATCATGAAATATGACACCTACTGGTATAGGATTCTAACAGACCTCACTTTCAACTTACTCATTATGCATGGTAAGAGATACATTTCTGTACTTACTAATTGTTCCATTAAGTATCTGTATCGTCTCACCATCTATGGACAGTTTATTGCTCCACATAAGAGAAAGATTATTCTTGGGTTACATGGTCACTTTAGGGCCAATTTTTATAATGATGATAACCCATCTCCACATAACTTTGGGCAAGTGTATAATTTTTTTTATTGTGCTCAGCTGATATATATTGCTGATTACTACCACATAGTAGATGAGAAAACATGTGCAACTAGTAATTCATTGAGAAACAACTTGCCACATGATGTTCTCAAGCAACAGTTGGGAAGACTGTGTTGTATCCACTTGATAAACCATTGGTATCATGTAACCTTGAGAAATTTTCTGATTTGGATGCCAAATGGTGATGATGTGCCATTCATTTTGAATGGGATGATTTGGGCTAGCATGAATCATGACATGGGAGAAAGGATCTTTGGAGAACTAATCTTCTTCTTGCCACTTGAGGGCAACCTTATTGCATCCCAAGGTCAGCATATTCTCTACACTTGTCATAAGTAGAGAGGAAGACAGCATGGGGTAGGCCATCTTGTCTACCCTGCTCAGTTATTTAGCCCACCTACATTGCAGGAGCTAAAGGTGGAGGAGATCTTTTATGAGTTGTCATGTGGGAGGGTGACTCATCTTGTATGGATGATAGATTGGGGGTGGATATTTTACATGGGAATGATAATTCCCAAACACATTTAAAACTCCATGCCTTGGGAGGAAGCTTTTCAGTTCTATCCTTGCAGTTTCTTGAGGACAAGCAACATTTGGGAGGGGATGACTGTAATATTCCTACATTAGCAAGCAGCTAATGGGAATATTAATTTTTTATTTTTGCACTTAGTAGATGAATAAATGGGGGAGGAGACCCATATTTAACTTAAATCAGCATAAAAACCCTCTTGGTGTGAAAAGGGATCATTCTAGTAGCCGGATTTCACACCCTCATGTGTGAACAAGGACTTTTGCATGTGGACAAAGTCAAGTTTGACCAAGTCAACAACATGCACGAAGAGGAGTGGATCAACTATGAAATAGCTCAATGTGAACAAGGATTAGCTTAGACAGACATATGGAAGCTGGATTGAAGGCACTTGAGTGTGAAAAGGGATGAAGCGGGTTGAATAGGTCAACCCTGACCAAATCAGACAATGTTGTTAAGGGAGAGTAGCCTTAATGAAGATACAACGCATTTTTGGAGGGAGATTGATCATATGCATGTGGAAACCCTAATGGGTGGGACCCAAGGTGAGGAGCCTCACATAGCTTATAAGGAAGGGAATGGTAGCCATTTGAGGTTAGCTTGATGATTATTGATTTTATGGTCTGTATGACTGTTTTGCATCCTCTTGTTGTTTAGCAGAGTTGCAGTGTTGTTTAGCACAAGGCATTCCTGTTTAGGAATTCCTTCTCCTACCTTGAGAGGCCTCTTGGAGGAGTATTTCACTTAATTTTTCCACATTCAGGCTTGAGGCCAATCATCCTCCTTCAGCTAAAATGCAGTTCCTGTTGAGAGTTGGGTTGTGTTGAAGGGTGTTGCAGTGGAAGCACCACAACACCACTTCCATAGCTTGTATTTCAGAGGAGGAAGCCTTTCTTTCTCTAGGAGATTAGTGAGGGAGTCTATGAGCTTCATTTCAGATCTTGCCATGTGGCCAATGTTGTTTTCTTCTCCTACATCACAGTCCCTTGCAAGAAATTCTTCATTTTACTCAATGTTGTTGTAGTAGGGTCAAGACCCTTGTTTGTGAGCTTGTTCCCTGGAGAGAGGGCCAACCCTTCTCCCGGAAGGCTTGTATAGAGCTTATTATTCCATTCTCTGTGCATTTCATCTATATATATTTATAGCTGTAGTATTACTCCATTTTTCAGATCTAGATTTGCAGATCTGCCATTTTTGTACTTGTACTTTCATGAAGCCCTTGCCGGGTGATTCTTATTTTGTATAAAAAGGAAGAGATCTCCATTTTCTCATCCATTGGATGATTTTAAACTCCAGATCTAATATTTCTCATTTATTGTTGCATAAAACCTCATTAAAATAATGCTATTGTATGCTTCAGTATTTTATGTTAGCAAAATTCATGGGGTTTGGCCTTATTTGAGCTGTGTTGTGTTGGGGAGACCTTTTTAGCTTGGCTAGAGGCATTTTTTTTGCTCCAATTTTGTATGTGAGATGTATATTGTATATTATAAGGGATATAAGTCCCATTTCTGATAGTTATAGCGTAATTTACTGAAGGCAACCTTTTTATGGCCCTATATGCTGCATTTCCCCAACTTTTGGGATCATAAAAGGAGTAAGAAGTTGTTGTTGTAACAATAGATGATGGATATGTGTTTCTTAACACATCTCATGAGTTAATAGCTTGTTTTTGCTCCAGCATTGTGTTTACATATTGTTGCAGTCCCATTCTTGCGCAATTTCCAGTCTTACTAGGTGTGAGAGGCCTGTTTACCTCACCTAGTCTGATTGGTTTCTTATTTCCTCTTGGATTTGGGTCTTAGATTATGAGATATAAGGGATCTAAGGGATGATATTGGTTGCTATAGCATACATTCCTGAAAAATGTGTTTTTCAGGCATGCCTTGCTAGCAGTCCCTACTTTGGGATATTATAGTCTCTGACTCCGACGAAGAATTAGAAGACTGGAAAAACCGACTGTAGGAAATCTCTGCACTGCGCTGCCTATGAATTACCAGGGAATTCTGGTATATATCTTTCGAGGTAAGAGAATTACCCTACTTTGATGGCTCTAGTAATATAAAGGAATTTTTTGTGAACCTTCAGAGCTGAGGTTCCCAGAGAATGAAGGCTATGGACTCTTAACTGGGCTATGCGCGCAATGCCTGTGAAATGGTGGGACACGCATAAGGGGGAATTCCAAGAATGAGAAGAATGTTAGGATAGGATGGTACTATAGTTTGAACCTCCGACCGATGTGCGCGTTGAGAGATTCCAGGGCCCAGGAAATTCGCACGAACACTTGTTCACTTGGATGGAGCGATGGTGCGATCATACTACAAAATAATGGGTTCACTTGATTATTCATGCCTTGGGACCAATTCCTGCTACCTGGTATCTCGATGCAGAGCTACGTCAGCACACCCGCTAGTGGAAAACCCTAAGAGATGAATTCTTGGGGACATTTGGGTTAAAGGGAGGATTGGAGGTGCTTGAGGAAGCTCTGTAGACTGTCGACACTATTGTGATTGGTGAATCCAGCCCTGACACAGTAAGAGGAGGATCCACATGGGAAACATAGATCTAGGATAATGTCGAGTTCCACAAGGCCACCATGGAATATTGCAATGCAGATCTGCGAAAGTCCCGATCATAGCATCATGGGAGGAACACATAGTTGCAGGACCTCCAATACATAAGATGGCTAGTACGAAACCACTCAAACCATGAAGCATTAACGTCAATACGGAAGTACCACCCAAGCGAGTTACGATTGGGAACTATTGGGATGATGGGACAGTAGGCAAGATTGCAGAGCTAATCATGGAGTATCCAGATAAGTGTTCAGGACCTAAGAAGGTCACGGGGAACTTGGGCGGTATGCACGTCACTCTCAACTCAGATGCGCGGCCGGAAGAACAATGGCCTTATCATATGCACAAGCTGAGGGAGGATATCGATAATACACTCATTGCACCAGTTACACAGGTAAAGCCCATGACTATGAAGCTGCTGCGTGAGATCTTGGGACATATGGGCTACTATAGAAAATCTAGTCGGGGATACACATTGATCACTGAACTTTTCAAAACTCTTCTTAAGCATGAATATTTCATTCAATTGGGATGACATGTGCCAAAAGAGCTTGGAAAAACTCAGGAACAGGATGGTCTTTGCACCTATTGTCACTTCCCTCGATTAGGTGACGATATTTCATAAGGATACTTCAGGAATCGCCTAAGAAGTAGGTAGTACTCAACTTGGCACCAGGGACAATAATCACACAATCACATGTACTATTCGGACAACCTCATGTGCGAAACGCAATTATGACACCATGGAGAGGGAAGGGTTGGCCCTGACCTATGAGCTACAAAAGTATTAGTGCCCTCTGTTAGGACGCCACTATAAGATGATTATAGATCATTGGGTTTTAGAACGCCTGAGGAATATGATTGTGTTGGGGGGGGAATTTTGCAGGTGGCTACTGCTTCAGGAATATGATGTTGAAATCATTGTCAAGCCAAGAAAGTTAAGTATGGGGCAGGATCACTTGTCCCGAATTGAGATAGGCGAGGAAGGATTGCCTGATGCACAGTTGTTCACCAATAGGGTTGTGGATGCGCGTTTTACTAAGATCTCTTCGTTCCTGACCACAGGCATAGTATCTATTGAATATTCGGTACAACAAAAGAAGGAGTTGGTGCATCGAGAGTGGTGAACTTTATCATCATTGCACCTCATGAAGTACTATGTAACGATGGCCTGAAGTATGTAGAATATGAAGACATCATAGGGGGTCACTACGCAGGTAAGATGACAGCATGAGAGGTCTTGAAGGTTGGGCTATAGCAACACAGAATTTTAGTTGGAAGGAATCCCAGCAAAGTGAAGTCGGCGCGCCGGGAATGCAGGAGGATTTCTCGAAGAATAGGGGTATGCTGGGATCACAGGGGTACACTGAGCGCACCCCGGGTGTGAAAACTAGCTGTTGAAACAGTCAAATCGGGCAAAAACAACAAATTACCGTTGGATGGAGTGGGCAGCTGGCATTTAATGCAGCAATTTTGGGAGATTTTTTACTGTTTACTTGATGGTAAGTCTCGCGCGAAGTATACCCTACCATTGTGCAGTACCCAAGGCTATAAAATAGGTGAGATAGATCAGACATCAGTTTCGTATTGCTCAAATAATTTGTACTTAGCCTGGTTGTCTTGGACGAAGTTGTGTTGTAAGAAATTCTGTGCTGCTAGCATATCGTTCATCTCTGAGCAGCCTGCCCCCTCTAACAGTAGCAATCTTGAGTTCATATTTTGCACCAGAATGATGACCACGAACCCTGTCGAAATCTCAGATCTAGAAACCTTAGTAGACCAAGACACTGAGGAAGTGGTGGAGGCCGAATCCGAAGTCGAAGAAATCCTTTCCACACCCAGCCCTACCACTAGGAAAAAAAAAGAAAAAGCTCAGGGCTCAAGAAAGCCCCTGAAGCCTACAAAATGGGCTGCAAGAAAGCTCCATACCTCCCCACAAAATGTGAAATCCCCGAGGGATGCAAAGGAGGAGGCCCAGCCCGCCGAGACGATCAACTAGCTACCCCCCTTCATGCGACCACACAAGGCATTGACGCGCACGCCAAAGAACCTCGATGGCTTAATCACCTACCTGCAGATGCCGCTGACCCCAGGGGAGGTCCCCATCATAGGTGAACCTTTTGGTCACCTTCATGAAGTTAATTTCGACGATCATGATTTGGACAACTTTGAGGCCTTCCCTGAGCTTGCACTCGAATTATACCTTGATACAGTTCATGGAGCTATGGGGTCAAAGTTGCCCCCCAACGCTAGGTACGTGGTTTGGCAGGGTCCAGGCTCCTAAATCTTCTTAGGATGCACCACTTTGGACACTACAATGTAACAAACCAGCTCGCATGAAAATTTATTACGCTAATTCAAGATGGATGCATGTGGATCCAGGACAAGATCCGCATTAACGTTTCACTCGTGCATCGAATTACTAGTCTCCCCATGAGCGGCCCGAACCCCCTGGAGCACGTGGGTAAGAAATATGAGGGGGAGAATTCTAAGTTCGTGTGCCAAAAGTATCGTGTGGATCGTAATACTTAGGGATTTATCATCAAGACCATCAATGATCAAGGTATGCGGTTGCGCACCATGCTGTTAGCATGTAAAATGATGAGGAAGTGTCAGGTCACCTTCGTTCCAGCCTATGTCATTCGGTTAGCCGGCCAATGTGCAAAAGGAGTATGTTTTAACTGGGCACAGTATTTGTGCGATGATTTTCTAACAAGCGTTCGTGAGTCCTAGGAGCAGAGCTGCGCCTTTTGTTACTCTTGGTTGCTATTTCTTATAGCACTGGTTTCCTAGGAAGCCCCTGTAGAATCTGTCCTCCCTGATATTACCCCAGCATGTGTGAAGGGGCTCGCTATGCACACTTATGGGATTCCACGTATCCGCAACAGCTCGAGGACAACTAGGTGTTATGGGTCCTCTTTCAGAATAGCATGGCCGCAACTATTAACTCTCAACCATGGCTATCCCCTGCCGTGTATGACAGATACAAGGGCATTGCCACATTTCAGGTCACTCTTCACAATGTTAAGATCAGAGCGCACAAAGAGAAATCCTAGAATTCACTTCCTTACATGGTGATGGATGAAGAAATCGACAACGACATTACGTTATGGCCCCCTAACTGGAAAATTGGCTTCAAAAATGGTGTGAAGGGCGTTGGAAGCACTAGCACATCCCAAGTCAAACCCCCTGTCGTCATCTCGAATATCAGAGGTATGTCCAAGACTACTAGACAAGACACCAGTGTGGCCACCCCAAAGGATGTGCAGCATCAGAAGGACGTCGAGGCGGAGACCCAGACAAACTCACAGACCGGTTTGGATACAGGCGGACCTGCATCCCCCCACGGCACAAAGCACACAAGTGAGCCGGTCAGAATGCCCCACAAAAAGAAGCAATCTCAGTGAGCGGAATGGGACGAAACAATCACATTGACTGATGGGGACCTGGAACAAATCATTGATGCCGTCACTCTAGCCACAGAGGACAGAAGAGCCACTATAGAAGAATAGAAATGGGCCACAGTCAACACAATTTAGGCTGAGCTACGAGTGCTACAATTAAAGACAGACATGTTGTAGGTTAGTGTGGCCCCGATACGCCTACCCTCCACTGTCAGTAGCCCAACACTAGTTACAGATGAAAACCGCCTCTGTTCTCTCCCTGGCGCAGCTCTGGTGCTCATTCCACCTGACCTGGGACTTCAAATCTAGGCCAGTACATCAGTCCAGATGAACTTATCTTGGCTCCCTCATGAGGCTTTGCAGGGTATCCACACTACTATATTTCAGGAAATCCACCATCGATACTAATAAGTGCACCAATAGCTCATCGTAGTTGAACAAGCCATCCTTGAAAATAATGCTGAGGTGTGCCTCGCCTCCATGAAGCACACAAAATTCGAAGACACGATTCACCGACTTTGCGCAGATGTTCCCGTAGAGATCCCGACATCAACCACCCCTTAGGAAAAAGTAGAAATAATGGTCGTAGCACTCAAGGCCTCCCAGGATGAATTTTAGATTGTCAAGACATGCATGGAGCAGTAGATTCCATATCTTCAAGCTAAGTTACAGCCTGAAACACCTCTGAATGTCTAGGCCCAAAAAACTGCGCTGGTCACCACATCTACGAATGTCATCACAGGGCAGATCACGCAGGGATCCCAACTACTAGAGACCGCCATGCAGCTATGGACTATGGTCTAATGTGATCCAATCTTGCGAGGGATAAACCAAGACCTGCAACAAAAAGAAGAATATTTCGAGATAATTGAAGCCACCTTGCCCACTCTGGTACCTGCTCAGCACTTGTAATGACTACACACTAGCCAAGCACTCCAAGCAGATATTGATGACTTTCGGAAAAAGAAGAAGATCCTTAGTGACCGACTAAAGCCGTGGGCTGATGAAGCTCTCAAAATTTCACAGGATGTGGATGTTTCCATCAAGCAGTTAAACCAAACTTTGGAAAGTGTCACTTCCGCGACTGAAGGACTGTTGTCCGAGAAGTTGGTCGACATTGCACAGAATGTAGTTGTCCAAATTGAAGGCATCTTGCCTCCATTAGCTGAGGCGATCAGAGTATTGCAAGCGTAGGTTGAAGCCCCACCGGCACAATGACTTGGGACGAGTCACAAGATTGTGTTGGGGGACTGTTGGAGCAGGGTCTCCCAAAGGCTATGCATTTTGTCCATTTTTGTATAATTTTGTACTATTTAGTCTAACGCATGGGTTTTGGGGTGGGTCAAAGCCCCTAACGCATTGTAAAGGGGTTTTGTGGACCATTGGATGCGTAGGCTAAATTGTTATAAATAGATGAAACTTGTTGTGTCATAGATAGGAATTAATAGAGATTGATGCGAAGTACGAACTATTAGATTTGTGGTAGGGTTGTTTGGGTTAGGACTCCTGCTGGCTATGTGCACGGAGATCCTCTGTCCTGCTATGTGCGAACCCTACTGGCTATGTGCGCAGGTGGTAATTTGGGGAACGTAAGAGGATTTTTGGGTAATGATATCAACATGTAGAGGTATTGTGGATATCTGATGTTATCTGGATCTGTCATGTTATGGTTGATGCAGACTTAAGTTATATGATGATGTACCTATTAGTAAGATGCAAACTATCTGTGTTATGGTAAATGTATCTGTGGTCTATTAATCCACTGAAAATATTCTATTCTGTGATTATAGCTAATAGTACGTACGTGGATGCGAGCCTGTTGTTTAGATCTAATAAACTGTATTCTGGTTATTTATTGAAACTCCTACGAACGACCTCTGGCTATATAGATCTGATAGCTGTGGACCGGCTTGACTTACCTTCTCTCTCCCAGGGTGTGGAAACCTAGTTCCAACACCCTCCCATAGTGCTTCGGAAGAGACTTTGGCCTGCACAAGCAGGTCACTACCGAAAGAACTAGTAGTATACAGGTTTGTTGGCAAACCTTAACCTCTGAACCTAGGTCAGGACCCCTTGAGCCAATAGAGCCAAAGGTGGAGGAGAATTTTCATGAGTTGCGATTTTGGAGGGTGGCTCATTTTGTATGGATGATAGCTTAGGGATGGGAGATTCACAGGTGAATTATAGTTCCCAACATATTTCAGATTCCATGCCTCAACAAGGCCTCTAGACAACACATTGTTACCTCCATGGGTATTTTACTTCTACATGATAATAGCTATTTGGGATGGTTACCAAAAGCTAACTTGCATACTTGGGAGGGGCAACCTAGAGATTTATTGATGAGACAACATTTTGTTCCTTGGAGGAGTTTATCATATGAGGATTCTACAGGAGGAGAAAAGGAGGCTCTTCAGTTCTATCCTTGCATTTTCTTGAGGAAAAGCAACATTTGGTAGGGGAGGACTATAATATTCCTAAATTAGCATGCATCTAATTGGGATATTGATTTTTCTCTTGTCACTTAGATGAATAAATGGGTAGGGAGGCCCATAAATCTCTTTCGTAGGCATAAAATCCCTCTTAATATGAAAAGGGATCATATTCATAGTTGGATGAAGCACCCTCATGTGTGAACAGGGGCTAATGCATGTGGACAAGGTCAAGTTTGACCAAGTCAACAGCGCTGGTATGGAAGGAGTGGATCATCAATAGAGACAACACAGTGTGAATGGGAGGAAGATTCCATGATATTGGAAACCCTAATGAGTGGGACTCAAGGTGAGAAGGCTCAAATTTTTTTATAAGGAGGGCAAGGTAGCCATAGTGAGGATGTTATTGATTATTAATTTTATGGTCTACATGACTAGTTTTCATTCTTCAACTGTTTAGTTGAGATTGTTGTGTTGTTTAGCACCGGGTGTTCCCGAGCGAGAATCCCATATCTTTTCTTGAGAGGCCTCTTGGGGAGCATTGCACCTCATTTCCACTATCAAGCTTAAGGCCAAGCTTCAGTCTTTGGCTACAGCGCAATTTCTACATAGTATTGTGTTGTGTTGCAGGGTGTTGCAGTGGAGGGACTTCTGGAGCTAGTTTTTCATAGGAGGAAGGATTCCTCCTCTTGGGAGATCAGCCAAGAGGATTCTTGAGCATATTTCACATCTTGGCACTAGGCCAACATAGTCCCCATCATCTACAACATAGATTCCCTCTTTTACTTCGTTATTTCAGTGAGCATTTGCAGTGGAGGTTTCAGTGCTTGATTTGGAGGGTGAGATCTTCAGTGTTGGGATCAACCTTTCACTTGAAATATCTATTGGAGGAGATATATTCATTTAGAAATCATCTTCAGCCATCTCCATCTATTTATTTATTTGCAGCTACTATTCATCCCTAGGGCTACATTCCGGCATTTTGGTATTTTTGCATATTTCAGGAAACCCTTCCTGGGTTGTCCTGAAAATGTGTTTGGGAGCATAGATCTCTACTCCCAACACTTTATGAGTCATACATTAGCATATATATATTATTTTACATTTCCAGTAGTAGTGTACCATCTAAAACTGTGTTGTACTTGTTCTTGGGCCTTTTGTTATCTAGTAGCATTTCATATTTGGCATATGTATTCATGGGATGCTTTCTTGCTTTGATTATTTGAGTTGTGCCCACTTCTATTGTACTTATTTGCTACTGATTTACATAATAAAATGGGTCCATGGCTGTCATACATTTTGGTGTCATGTTATTCACTGTTATTTCCATTTTTATGCACTATATTCCTGTTTTCCCCATTTGGGAATATTACAATGTTCAACTTCATCTCACTTATTCGCATGCTTGAATTTGTACTTGTTCGAGTCAAAATGGAGTGCAAGACCATGGGTTTTGTCTGATAAAATCCAGGTTGCAAGATATTTTGGTTTATCATGACTATATGCATGAATACTTTTATTGGATGGTTGCGACCATACCCGAGTCTATTTATTGATCCTTCTTGCTAGATGGATGCGTCCATACCTCGGATCTCATTTTTATATGTACTCTTTTATGGATAGTTGCTCCCATGCCACATGTTCATGTATCAGAGATATCAATTGTAATTGTACTTGCAAATCTTCAGATGGCGATGTTTGGTTTGAACACGTTCTCGTAAATAATTTCACTCCTCCCTTTCTCTCAGACCTCATGCTTTAGGGGGCATCTATTACAAAACATTTTGTCACCATCCCTGCAATCCCCATCCTGAACATTGGAGGACTATTTTAGTGACTTATTTTTATTTTCATACCTTGCAAAATGTGTCATTGCATCCCTGGCCATGAGAATAACATTTCCTATGTTGACTATTCCTAGAACAAGGTCTCAAAAAAACATGATTTTGGGTTGGCGCTGGTAGGAAGTTATGGCCTCACTCCCATAGAGAAAATATCACTGGGCCTCGCACCCATTGGTGCTCTGTCTTAGTGGACTGCCCACGTTGAGCTATTTTTGGAATTTTTTTTAAAATAGAAGCGAAGTTTCCATTCCCAACCACTTCGTGAGCGGATTCAGCATGGTTTGTTCGACTGAATAACGTCGAAGACCTTCCTTTGGCTTCTTGTTTCCTGCATTTGAGCAACCTCCTAAAGGATAAGGCTTCCCTTCCACCTTATGAGGGATCCCAAACCACCTCCTCCTCTCCTATAAATACATCCTTCTGACATAGTTGCAGCTAGCTGAAATGGTTGAATAGATGAACAGTCCTTACTATAGTCAGTGCGAGAATAAAGATAAGAGGAATCCATTGTCGAGAGAGAGTCTAGACCCATTTCTTCGCCAAGTCTAATCCCCGACAAAGGCTTGAGACATGTTTGACTAGACCCGTCGAAGGAGGCTGCAACTTCAAGGCTCTTTTGGTTGTAAACTTATTCTCTCTACTTATTAATACATGACCAATTTTTTGGTTCCCGTTATGTGTTTTATGTGTTTAATCTTTTGTAATACGTTTGATTCTCCTTGACCAATTAAACAGTTATGAATGCAAGTATATTTTCGTATGTTGTGATCATTCTTTGATCCTTGTGTTATCAACCAAAAATTTTCAAAACATCATTGTGTCATGTTTGTTTTTGGTCATGGTTCAAATTAGGTTTAGAAGTCAATTTAGGATTTGGTTAAGGGTAGGTTATATTTTTATAAGTTCAAAGGTCATCATTAAGTTCAAATAAATTTTTTCAAAGGTTCATTAATTGTCAAAAATCCATAATTTCCATTTAGGAGTCATTCCATAAAGTTTCAGGTCAAAACTCCGCAATTAGCCAAGAATCCACGTTTTCATAGCGCTACTAGTTCAAAAAAGTTGATTTGCACTATGAAAGCGCTAATAGTTTCGTAGCGCAAACTAGGAAAAATACACTGTCGATGCTACGAAAATCACGTTTTCTTAATCGTCTTGTCAATTGAGTTGAAATTTGTCAGAATCCATTGGGAAATTATAGGTTAGTGATATGATGAGTATAATGATAGGTTAGTGATTAGATTCAATGTACTTACTTGTCTTATAGTCATAATTGTCATGATAGGGTATGAATAAGGCATCATTCAGTTATGAGATGACATTTCAAATTCAAAATCTTGCCTAATTTGGTTGTTCTCATTTCATTTGCCTCCATACGAGTGTCTGAGCTCTGAAGTAGTCAAACCAAACCTTTGGTTGTTCCATACAAAGGTTATCTGCATCCTAATAAAGTGAGGTTGTTTCATATACTCAAGCAAGGCAGATATATCCTAATCAAGCGAGGTTGTTTCATATATTCAAGTGAAGCTGACAAGTTTTTCTATGAAGCATGGCAGAGGAAAAGAAAGTTCACAGAGGGGGAAACTACTTAAGATATGAGCCTAAAAATATGAAGGCCATAGTTGAAGACCCAACATTGATGGAGGCATTCAGCAGAGTAGGTTGTCTTTGGTTTTGTGAAAAGCTGTAGGGTTGAAACACACAGGTGTCTAAAGATTTTTCCTTGCACTTCAATGGAACAAATACCAAGGTTGGGATGCTAAGTGTGCCAATTACACCAGAAATTATTGTTGTTGTGATAGAAATACCAATGGGACAAGAAACTTGGTTCAAAAGTTTCAAATTTGATATGGAGCCATGCAAGGAATTCATGAAACCTAAGTATGCAGATATGGACCCCAACAACGCTATCCCTAGAGGCTGCATCAAAGACACTTATGCAAAGCTGCTGCTCAACATCCAGAGATATTTTACATGTGAAGGTAGGTATCATAAGGTCTACACATATCATTTCAAGCTGATCTTTCATTTCACAGGTAAAATTTCACTTGCTTTTCCCTTTTACCTGCATAAGAATCTTGCTAAAATGGCTGATAAAGTACAAGCCAAATCTGAAGGTTGTGAAAGATCTTTGTTTCATCATGGTTTGATGAAGTTATTGATTTTGAATGAGCTTCAGAAGATAGGTAGGGATTGGTCATCCTTTTTGTTTATGAATGGTTTTGAGTTGGAAACCTTAACTCCTGCTAGAAACCCTAAAACTAAAGGAACTACTTCACCACTAGTAGTAGAGTCGAGTCAACCTGTGGTTGCAAAACCAAAGGAATTTGTAAAAATGAAGAAAAGGAAACAAGTTGAGAAAAGTACAGAGAAAACACAAATGATCAACACATCAACTCCATCACCTGCAAAATAGAAGTTAAAGAGTGTCAAAGAGGCAAAACATAAACAAGTTGCCAGTAAGCAAGAAATCAAGAGAGTGACAAGAAGCCAAGCAGTGGCATCAAAAGGAAAGATAGTTGTTTTAGTTTCAGAGGACAGCCCAGTAATTAAGGGAAATTTAGATGACATCCTTCATGAAATTGATATAGAAGAGACACCCATTGTGCAAGCTAACTTCATTAGAGAATATGAGCACAAACAAAAAAAATCTAAGTCTATAAAGAAGCTTGAATTTGAGGGTGAAAATGCAGCCTTCATTTTCCAAGCAAGGAAACCTTTAACTAGGCATGCTAAGAAACTCAAGGAAGGAAGCAAGGAATTTCAAGAAACTATTGAAATATCTAAATCCCCTAAAGAAATGGTTCATGTCTCCTCACCTACAGTAGAGCATGAAGCTAGCAAAACAAAGAAGGGAAAAGAAAAAATGACAGAGTGTCAACATCTTGAAGAGAAATTGAGGTTAGAAAAACAAGAAATTTCTATGATGAGAAAGAGGGCTAGAAAGAAAATTATTAAGAAAATATATTTTAAAATAATGAAGGCACTTTGGGAAGGTCAAACTGGTTCTAGGTATGAAACCCCAAGCAATGCAGAACAATTTTTCACATGAACAGTTCCAGCCATCAAGGAAGCTAAATTTGTCAGAGTAATCAATACTCACTTGAGAGCCAGTAATATAAGACTTAGAGATAAAGTGGAGGACTTGGAGCAACAGTTGAATTGACTCAAGATGAGTTAAAGAACAAAGGTGAAGAATGATAATCATTAAAAATTCAAAAGCTAAATCAAGTGAAAACTAAGAAGGAACCTCATGAAAACTGTGTTTTTCAGTTCATATGACTTTTTCATTTGATGAAACCAGTGTTATTTTGAGTTTTGGCACATTTATGGTTTTCATTTTGAAAAAAATTGGACAAAACTGCTCACTCAGCAGTTTTGTAGCACAAACAGTGTAAAGAGAGTGAAAAGCGCTACGAAACTTCTATAGCAGTTTTTTTCACTTTTTCTCATAAATTTTTGAAGGGAAAAAGTATGAATTATGACCTAAAATTGCTAGGGAGGATGTATTAAATGATAATGAAGATAATCCTTGAGGAAAGAAATCAAAATTTTGAAGGAAAAAGGGTAAAAGAGTTGTGCTACGAAAAGCGCTACAAAACTGTGTTGTTTTCGTAGCGCGGGACTATTTTAGCTCATTTGAACAGTTTGATGATGGTTTTAGATAGCTGGAAATTAGGGAAGATTTTGGGCAGGTTTTACTTCAGTTTCTCACAGAAAATAATCTTGAAATGATGAGTTTATGATGTTCAGAGTGTCTCAAGAGTGCAAAGGACCTTATGCCTAGAAAATAGGGGACTATTTCCTACTTTGATGGAGGTCACCATTATGGTCATTAAGATTTAGAACCAATCATCTAGATTCGACCAGGTTTTAATAAATTTGGCAAAGAATGTAATCTAATTAATATAAGGTTGTTATAGATAGGTGACTAAGAATTTGAATCGTATTTGTAATAGGACTGTTTAGTGGATTAGCTGTCCTTTTGTAATAAAAACCATGTCATATGGTTAGGCAAGGTTTCAAGAGTCAGGAGTTCGATGTATCTAGCTGTAGATAAGGTTATCTTATGTTGTAAATGATCTATAAATTATCAAGAAGTCGAATATGCATGGGTTGGACATTTTTAGCAAGAGACTGTGTTTATTGTAAGGGACTGGTTTTCAGCTTAATACAGAGTTATCCACTTAGCCAACTTGAGATTCATAAAGAGTTCTAGTGTGTTCTTGTTCTAATTGCATCTTATTACTATCCTATGGCAATGGTGTTTTTTTACGTTACTCAGAATTCATATTTGATGCTCTGAATTCCTATATAGACAAACTGACTGTGTTTTTTACTGTTTCACATGTGTATCTCTTGACTAGAATTTTGATATGCCTTGACTTCCATGCTAAGTAGATTGTTTGGTTTTAATCAAACTATTTTGACTCCATAAGCCCAATGTGCACTTGCTGATGTGATTTTCAACCAATATCTATCATTTATATACTTGATACCCCACATAGAGTTAGCCATCTATATTTTTATCAAAAATCATTAACCCTTGAGAGAGCCCTCTCAGGTTTAGGAGGCTAAGCGTCAATCGAAAGATTGGTTTGAAAAATTTACATGAGATTAATTTGATTAGTAGCCTACCAGTTCTAATTTTGTGATAACACCTTGTGCAGGTACATGGATATCACCGCTGAAGGACTGCGACTTGTGAAGACGAAGATCAGGAGATCATTACCACAAGCTACGACAACTATGTTGGAACAAAGGTAGGTCATCTATCCCAACTCTGTTTCATTCATAAACGAGGAATCAAAGGATTAACATGTTCCCTTGTTTCTAGACCCACTCTAGGGCTAGAGGGATTTCCTCTATCCACAGAGGGGATTTACCTTCACAACAAAGGGTCACATTAGTTCCCTTTTCTTTCCAAGAGATTTGTGTCCATTCCCATTAGTGTGCTTATTTGAGTTTATGTCTGAGCACTCAGAAACCTTTTTAAAGATGTTGTTCCCAAGAGGGTTAGGGCATTTAATCCCTCCAATTATTAGTGCTATAGAGCTTACCCCCTCTGTGATGCCTACTGAAGAAACACTTGCACCGGAACCTCAACCTCAGAAGACGAAGAAAAGGAATACCTTGGAGACTCAAAAGTCTCTACGCAAGAAGACTTCCAAGACTAATTCAACCCCAGCTAAGTGACAGAAGAGACCAATGGATAAAGAACCAAAAGTAATTATAGAATAAGACGTTTTCGAGGAGATATACCCAAGGTCATGGCTACCCAAGCATATGGCATCGTGTAAGCCATTTGTTGAAGTCACAAGAGACTTGGATAACGTCAAGTCCCATATCAACATGCCCTTGCTCCCGAAGAATGTTTCGTTTCAAGGGAATATGTTTGAAAAATTTCCCTTACTAAAGCTGGAACACTAGGATCTAGCTAACCACGCAAATTTCCCTGAACTTGCACCCTTGGAGTACTTAGAGTAGGTGCCCTATGTTGGAGGGGTCATTAAGGTCAAACCAAAGACATGGGATTTGGGGTTGCAGTAGTCCAAGCTGCTAAACCTGCCAAACATTCTGTACTTTGGGCGCAACATGATAAATGATATTTGTTTGCACTATTTGCTCACCCTGGTGCATGATAATTGGCTGTGACTAGGAGAGCCCATGCCGATCGACTACATGCTAATTCATCGGATCACCAAGTTTCCTTACCAAGGAGAGGATCCAAGGGTGGCCTTTAGAGGGAATTCACTAGACAAAAAGTTCACTAATGAGGTTAAGAAGACTTATGCGGTAACCAGGAACTCCAGAGGCTTTGTCATCCAAGAAATTAACTCTCAGGTGCTTAAATTTTCCACCCTGATCCTCACATTTGAAATGATCAAGAAGTGTTGCGCAAAAAAGGTACCTGCGTATGTGATTATGTTGGCTATGAAGTGCATGAAAGGGGTGTAGTATAATTGGGTGCAACACCTCTGCAATGAATTTTTGAAAAACATTCGTGAGGCGCAAGAAAATGGAAATCATTTTTATTATGCTTGGTTGTTGCTATTGGTCACGCTGATTGGTTGGAGATCGATGTCGTTGTCCCAGTTACCCGATATTGAGCGAGATATTTGTGAGGCCTCCAAGTATGTGTCATTATGGAACTTGAAGCTGCCATCCATGATAACATAAAATAAAATATTTTGGGTGGTATTTTATGTAGAAATATTTCAAGTGGTGCAATTCAAGCCACAATTGTCTCCTAATTTGTACGAGCAATACAAACACATTCCTAACTTCAAGGCCACCTTTCATAATGTGCACCTTAACACAAAGAGGGACATGGAAGGTGTCTGGTATGAGATACCATACATGGTTATGAAGGATGACCTTGCGCACACTACAACCAAGTGGCCCCCCTTATGGCTCGAAGAAAGTATAGCTGGTGGTGTGTCTTCATCAATACCACCTAAGACTCCTACGAAGACATACACGCCAACATAGCAGCCAAAAGACGCACAAAAGTACTAGGAGCCAACCATAATGGTAGAAACATTTTACCTACGAAGTTATGAGGAGATGGAAGATAAGGATGATGACAGTATTAATGCACCTTCAACATAGGCAGACACATGGCGAGGGACCAAAAGATGGCCTCAAACCATATTGGGGTCACACACCAAGCAGAAAGTGTCTAAGAAGACTGGGATTGATCCATTAACACTAATAGAGGAGGATTTCATCAAAATTTGTGACATAGTCCAGGTAGTCACCCGATGATGTATGGAACAAGGTAGAGGCACAATAGAAGTCGATCCTTGATGACATAGAGCAAAGGCTCCAACAGCTCAGAATTCAAGCGAGTGTTGGTTAAGAGAGTGCGAAACAAGCGAGTGATTTATCCATTTGGAACCCATCCAATTCATAAAGTCACACATTTCAAGTTTCAGGTGCAACACTTTAGATTTCTAGATATGAGCTGTGTGTGGTCATTCTCGAAGGCTCCGAGGTCGAAATTAATTTGGTTGTTTTACCTATTGGCAAGTTTCATGCTATTCATATGATGATCACATGAGAGCTACAGTATAGAGAGTAAAAGGAATTCCAGGACACTGCAACAGCTCAGCAGCAAGTTGCCACAACACTTAAGGGACAACAACTAGCAGAGGATGCATGTTGCGACGTTGAAAGCTAGTGCAACCATTGGGAAACCATGATTGATCAATTGTGCTATGGTCTCCCCAAAATCACAATTCCCATGACTGCAATGCCCACTGCCGAATTGGAGAGTCTGGTAGCCTCACTAAAATCATCCAGATCAGAAGTGGCCATAGTGCGTGTAGACCTCAAGGAGAAGATAGCAGATTTAAAATTAAATTGCAACCTGAGACGCCTTTGGAAGTTCGCGCACAACGCACCAAAATAGTGAATGAATCAACTATTAGCATCACGACTACTGTGGATTCTTGTAGCCAATTGTTAGAGGAGGCCATGGGAATTTGTACCTCCATCTAAGATGACCATGTCGCACAACATCTAAAGGTAGATATATGGGCCAACGAGCAGCATTTTAATGAAATCCGAGTCATTGTGCCAACCTTGGAGTTAGCCCAAACATTGGACCGATTGTAGGAAAGTCCCACTGTTTAGGAGGAAATCAACACAGTATGTTGATTGATCAAGAATAGAATGCAACCTTGGGTTGAGGAGGCCTTGCAGCTTTCCTAGAACATTGATGGTGCCATTAGAGGCCTGCAACAGATCCAGAGAAGTATCAGCCAAGCAGCCGAGGGGCCAACTATAGAGAAGTTGGTCGATGAAGCGAATAATGTTGTAGCGCAGAGTACATAAGTTATTCAACCACTTAAATATTCCATTCAGACGTTGAAATACAAGATGCAGGAGTCAGGACCAAAGTGACTTGAGATGAGTTACTAGATTATGTTGGGGCATGTTGGGATGGGGATCCCTAAGGTCAATTTTTTGGTATAATTTTGGTTAAATGTTGTTGAAACGCATTGCGCATAGAAGTCAAGGGGCTTTGGGGTGGGTCAAATCTCCTTTATAATTGTAATGGGTGAAAAACATAAACCATGAGTCTCAAACCATGGTTTTAGACCATAGTATGTGCAAATCCAAAGTCATATAAATATGTAAGGGTTGAATCGAGTAAGGATATCTTATCTTTTTATATATTTATGTTATGTTGATTTTTTGGTCGAATTTTTGGGCTAGTTTGTGTTCATTTTGGGTAGAAATAATCATGCTAGTTGTGTACGTGGAGACCTAGTCCTAGCTGTGTGCAAGGACCTTGCTATTATGTGTGGAGAAGGAAGGAATTGTACTAGATTAAAGACTTATTAATAAGGAATAATTTTTTGTGATCTCTGTTTATGCATGAATGTGTTAATTAACTGTTGATTACTGCATTTTATAGATATGTTTCTACTTAAAAGCGCATTTATTTGAGTTAAGAATATGTGAAATATATTTGTGTTTACGTAAGGATTGCATCTGTGTTAAGGGATTTACTTTAAAACTATATATGCTATTGTGCAATTATTGTTTCTTATCTAATAAGCTAGATTTGGTTGAAGTGAAATAATATTTTTACACATGTATTTTAATATTTTTATCTATTTTTAGATCTGGTTTCTGTGAAGTCTCGTGTAGGCCGATAAGCCTTAGATCTGATAAGTAAGGTTAAACCCCACATCAAATGCTCCTTCAGGGTGCAGAAACCTGGTTCTAGCACCGCCCCATAATACTTCGAGTGAGACTTTGGTCTGTGCAAGCATATCACTACCAAAAGGGCCTGTAGTTGGAAAGTTTTGTTGGTTGTGCAGAACATTCTGAACATGGGTCAGGACACCTCAAGCCAACAACGCCATGACCTTTTATGGGCCATGATTAGGTGTCAGAGCAAAGTTCCATTTCTTTCCTTAAAAAATGAAACAAGGTCTTTGGATAAAAAAAAAAATTATTTTGTCAACCTCCTTAAAAAATGAATCAAGGCTCTTCAGAGCATAGTTCCTTTTCTTATGTCAAGCTCGTTAAAAAATGAAACAAGTCGTCAGAGCATAGTTTCTTTTCTTGTGTAAAGCTCCTTAAAAAATGAAACAAGGTGTTATGAGAATAGTTATTTTACTATGTCAACCTTGCTAAAAAATGAAATAGGTACCTATCAGGATAGTTCTTTTATCGTCCTAGCCTCATTAAAAAATGAAACAAATCCCCTTATAATTTGAGTCTTTGATTTGATCTCGTAAATTACCAGTCGAGTCTTTCACTTGATCTCGTAAATGGACCTTCATTCCATCCACCTAGTAACCAGTAGTCTACTTAGGTGAATGAGATGGATCTTAGGGGGAATATACCTCAAATTAAGTCACCATGTTGGGGACATGAAAAATTTTCAAGCATAGTGTTTCCTCATGTTTCAAGCTTGTGTAAAAAAATGAAACCAATTTCAAGCATAGTTTCCTATGTTTCAAGCTTCTGTAAAAATGAAACCATTATTTTACATCTATTGTGATTTCCCTTTTATCTGCTTCTTCTTCTAGGTGAACCTTGGTTTTCTCATTCCATCGTCACCATATTCTTGGTTGATCATATTCTCTCACTTGGTTGTTTTACCCTTGCCTGGGGCACTGTTGCGATGAGTGGTCTTATTGGCTAGCCTCTTGACCTTTACGAGTTTTGAGCAGTTCCATCATCACTGGAACTAGTTCCTAACCTTTATACCACTCATTCCTTTAGGTGGAGTCATATTTAAGCTCTTTTCTCACTCTCAAAAAATGAAAAGATCGTTGAGTACTTTTCATTCAAAACTCATTAAATTAAATTAATAGAAGTCGTATCAGAATACATTTACCCCTTTCTTGGGTTGAGATTGACTATTTACGAAAAAGGAATACCTTGATTTAACATGGTCAAGAGGTTCTTTCAGATATTGTTTTCTACCTTTTCAGATTCGAGGGGCGATTTAAGAAAAGGGACCTGATGGAGTTTTATTTTCTTTCTCTTTTTTAAACTCTCTACATATGAAAAATACACTAAGTTACTCTTCCATCAAACTTCTTGAACTTAAACAGCAAAAGACTTGTCACCATGATAAGAATGATTTACTCCTTCCTAGGGCTCGTTAAACTTAATAGGATGGATTCATTAGAAAAATGAACTTATACACTAAGCATATGATGTCCTCTTCATGCTTGCTATAAAAAATAAATAGGTACTCATTAAAAATAGTGGGGAAAATTTTAATGTGAAACTTCCCATGTGTTTTGAGGTAGCATGTCGCTCTTGAGCATATCCACCATTCTTCACTTGCCTTCCTGGGTTTAGGAAATCCATTTTCCTCTCATTTGATCATCATCTGCCATCACCTTGAATTTTTATCCCATTTTTGAATAACATGTTGCCACACTCCAGAGTTTTTTCATTGATATATTCAAGAGAATTCCTTTTTTTTAAGTCAAACATCCTCTTCTTATTTGACCCTATCTGTAACATTCCTAAATCACTCCTATCATCTTGAGAAATCCTTTGTTTCATGTTGATGATGAGGTAATCATTGTGGCCCTCCTTCAATGTATCACTTCCTGTTGACTTAAGCTCATTATCTAGGAAGATGATTTAGAGACTCCTTTTGAGTACCTTGGAGCTTGCATGCCTCAATGGAAATTTCTTCATGTTGAAAGAGAGGTTCTCATCACTTCCCTTCAATCAAATGATTCTTCAGGTGTTCGAATTCAAATCATTCATTCATACTTGTAGATTGTGTTTTCATACCTTGACGGCCATCGTCATCATTGGTGGTTTCTCTCGTGCATCTTAATGGTTTACATTAGTGATCAATAATCAGGTGGTTTCTACCATGTTCAACATGAGTACATATACTCACATGGTTATATTCACACAGTGGTTAGATCAAGATAGAGACGAAGACCCTAGATAACATCTATTATTATCAAGGTTGCATGGAGCTATTGAGTATTCATGATTGTACAAATTATCCTTTCTATATGGATGTTTGTGACCATACCGTGTATCAATTTCCATGATCTCTTTCAGAAAAATGGTTGCGACCATGTCGTTGGTTCATGTGTTATTTTATTCCTATTCATAGATATGTTATTATGCATGTTTATATTAGAGATGTTACATATTGTATTGTGATTTATTTGGAAGATCTCCTAGTGATATTCTAAGTCCTTACCTTGCTTCGTAAATCATTTCACCCATCACTTCGTGTTCTGCCTTCATGCTTTAGGGGGAATATGTTACACAGTAATTTGTCACCCTGTTCACTTCCCATCCCTGATCTTGCAGTGCCCTAAGATAAAAATTGTGCAGTATATCCACCATGGAGAATAAATCAAGATATCCCTTGAATACCAACAGAAATTTTCCTTGAAAATTTTCTAAATAAGCTCAGCTTAAAACCTAAAGTTCTGGGTCAGTGCTCTTTGATAGTTTATTTCTTGTGTAGATGGGATGTTGCAATACTTTTACCTAGCGCTTCCACTGCACTTTGGATATGAAGAAACACGTTGAACCTCTTCTAGCAGTGTTTCCTCAAATGGAGAAGAAGCTTCATGCACAATAATCTTCCAGAACGATGAGATGGATATGGTTTGATGTAGATATGCTCAAGATATCTCAATTGGAGCTCTTAATATTATCATTAGGGAATTTTCACTTGAGAAGTGGGACCTCCTCCTTATTTTATGGATCCCTAACTCCCTCCCCCTACCTATAAATTGAATCCCATCCTTCCACTACTAGTGGTTCTTGCTTGATCATTAATCCTTTGCATCCCTATACTATGATTATTCTTGAATTTCCACTTGGGAGAAGGATTGATTGAAGAGCCTCAGTTTGGGCTTAGACATCACCAAAGGGAGGTATCCAGCGTCAAGGCCATGGTTTTATGCTTCCTCATTTTCATAATTAATAATACATCTGATGTTTCACTTTCCATAGTTTTCTAGATATCTATGCAAGTAACCTAATACTCCTTGATATGTTAGGTAGTTTGTATTTGATGTACACTATGTATATTGTCACATTTCTTGTTGTTTTCCCTTGATTTCTTACAAGTATTTGAATGTCACAAGCAGTGAGGAGCTAGCCCGAAGGATCGTAGAATAAAGGCCTTCATGAAAGGACTGGATGATAGCAGCAGGAAGAGGTATGTTCTTCTTATTCTCCTTCCATTTTTAGGACAAACTAAGAAAGGGTTCATTAGTTAGTATGGTGCGTTGCTAGACCCACTCTAGGGCTAGAGAGATCACCTCTTTCCACAGAGGGGATTCTCTTCACAAAAAAATTATGGGTTCGATCCGCATTGGAGTCTCCAATTTTTTTGTGAAGACATTCCCCTCTGCAGACAGAGGAGATCTCTTTAGTCCTAGCGTGGGTCTAGTAATGCACGAGACCAACTAATGAACCGTTTCCTAGTTTGTATTCAAAGTGGAAGGAGAAAAAGAATAACCTACATCTTCCTGATGTTATTGTCCAGTCCTTTGGTGAAGGCCTTGATTCTACAATCCTCTAGGCTCTCTCCTCACTGCTTGTGACATTCGAACACCTGTAAGAAATCAAGGGACAACAACAATAAACGTGACACGATATATAAATTACATCAAATAAAAAATACCTAACAGATCAAGCAGTGTTATGATACTTTCATATATATCTAGACAAATATGGAAATTGAAACATCATATGTATTATTGATTGTAGAAAAATATGAATCATAAAACTATGGACTTAAGTTTGGAGACCCCCCTTTAGTGATGTCCAAGTCCAAACCGAGCCTCTTCAAGAAAAACCTTCTTCCAAATGGAAATTCATGCATAATCATAGTATAGGGATGCAAAGTATTAATGATTAGGAAAGACCCACGAGTAGTGGAAGGATGGGATTCAATTTATAGGTAGGGAGAGGTAGTTAGGGTTCCATAAAAGAAGTAGGAATTCCCAGTTCTGAAGGGAAAATTCCCTAATGATAAGATCAAGAGCTCCAAATGAGAGAGCTCAAGCATATCTACATCAAACCATATCCATCTCGTCGTTCTGGAAGCTTCTAGTGCATGAAGCTTCTTCTCCATTTGACGAAACACTGCCAAAAGAGGTTCAACATGTTTTTTCCTATCAAAAGTGTGATGGCAGTGCTAGGTCAAAATGTTACAACATGCCATCAGCAAGGGAAGGCAACTAGCAAAGAGTGTTGATCCAAAAATTTAGGTTTTGAGTTAAGCTTCTTCAAAAAATCTTCAAGGCAGATTTCTATTAGTCTTCAAGGGATATATTGATGTATTATCCATGGTGGATATACTGCACAGTTTTCATATTAGAGCACTTCAGGATTAGGGACAGGAAGTGAATACGGTGAAAAATTACTGTGGAACACATATGGAATACATTTGTAAGTATATTGAATTCCAACATTCCAAATGAACTTATAGCTCATACATATGAAAAATTAAAAACGGTAAATTTTTAGTTTATTTTTTAGGCATTTTAAATTTTTTTCCACAGGAAAAAAATTGTAATTTCTATTAATTAAAATAATATTTACATTTTGTAGACACACTTAGTTTGTATGCATATAGTGATCACCTCAATACATATTGAGATACAAAGAGAGCTTATAGAATCAATTACGGTTATAAAATATAAGGAGCCCCATAATATAAACTAGAAATAGAGAAAAAAACACGAATAAAATTAAGGCTAACTAGTGCATATATTATCCATTTATCCTTTTCTCCTATGCATTATTTTCCAACGTTCAGGATTTGTGTCAAAAAGGAAAATTTCCAGTTCTTGTCCCACATGTGGTACTTCTTTTTCTGAGTCGAAACCATCTGAGACATGTGTTCTTTTGCAACCCCCAGATCCATCCAATTGAAATAAGTCCACAGGATCCTTTCAACCTATTGTAAATTACTAGAGGTTGGTTGCACCATGGTGTCCCCATCATGGCTAACTCCCAGCAAGTCTATGTAATTGCTTTCATCTTGTTCTTTTTGAAATTATTTTTTATCGTCTTATTCATCCTCCAAGGGATATTTCTTTGTAAATTGTCAATATTTTGACTTTTTTGTTTGTCTATTCTTCTTGGGATTCTTCCTTTCTTTTGGGAATTCCTATTGTAAATGGTATGTATGGAAATACACAAGACCTTTGATTATCGTATTTTCAGAGTCTATGAATTATGACCAACATAATTTTCCGTGCTTCATATTTATATGATCTGGAAGACCTTTGCTCAAGTCAAGCTCCACACATATTCTAGCATAGGTGAAAATACCATTTTTTGTTCTCTCCATATCCAATTTTTTAAATTTTCCCTATGTGTTTCCTATGTCTTCAAGAACTTTATGATGTTGGAATGGGAGTGGGACATATGGGATCCTAACCCAAACTGACATAGTACAAAACACCATATATTTTGCATCAAACTTGAGAAACCATGATGTAATGAATAAATTGACTCTACTCCAAAATCAGGGCCCTGCATTTAAAGCGTAGTCCAATTCCTTCTACGTTTCAAACTATATTATGAAAAAACCTTTTAAACACAAAAAAATTTTGAATTTTTAATTCCAAGTGGAGATAATCCATCATATGAAAGCTTCTGTAATATTCCCAATTAGCCATGAGCTAGTTGGAATATTAAATTTTTTTTTATGTCTTATTTTATGAATAAGAGGACAATGGAGGTCCATAAGTCTCCTTAATAATGAATAAATAAATTTCAATGTAAAAGGAAACATCTTGGCAGCTTAATTGAGCACCCTTAGGTGTGAAAAGGGGCTGGAACACATTGACTGGGTCAAATTTTACTAAATCAACAACGTTGTCATGGAGTAGTGGCATTCAATGAAAGACAATGCAGTTTTAGATGGAGATGCTTTGCAAGGAAGTAGTGTCATTATTGGATGGGGCTTAGGGTTTGGAAGCTCAAAAATTATATAAGGAAGAGGAGGGCAACCATATTCATTATGTTGATGTATTTGATATTTCTGAATATATGGTCTGTTTAGACATAATGATTTCTTTGGTTGTTTAGCTAAGATTGCAAGTGTTGTTTAGCTCTAGGTGTTCCTGATTGGGAATCCCACCTCTTTCATTGAGAATCTCTTGAAAGTTTATTGTACTTCACTTCCACTTTCAGGCTTAGGGCCAAGCTTCATCTTACATCTACAACACAAATCTTGTTGAGGGTTGAGTTGTTTTGCAGGTTGCAGCAATGGAGACCACATTTGGGTCACTTCAGTACTTATTTTTAGTGGAGAAGGGTTCTTTTCCATTGGGAGGATAGTAAGGAAGGTCCTTGAGCTTATTTTCAGATCTTGGCATCAAGACACTTATTTATTTTCCCCTAAAACACAGTTTTATTCCATATCTGCATTATCCTGAGGGAGGGGTTGCAGGGTGGTTTCAGCACAACATCTAGGGAGGAGGTTTTCTAGTGAAGGGATCAACCTTTCATATAGAGGATCTATTAGAGGAGGCTGCATTATTTGTTATATCATATCAGCCACATTTTCTAGATCTATATGTTGCAATGAATCTTCAACCCTATGGATTTGATTCCTATCTTGTACATTGGTGTATTGTTGAAAACCCTTGTGGGGTTCTTAATTGGAGGTTGTATAGTGCCTAGATCTTAATCTAGTGTATTGTTTGTGGTGTATATCAGCTCATTTATTTTGTATATTCATTTTTTGTAGAAGTTCCTTTTAAATAGTGTTGTAGCAGTCTTCCAGCTCTTTGATAGATAGTATCAACACCTCTTTTGAGGGTTTTGTCCATTGGAGGCTTATTATATTTTGTTGTACATATTATGGCCCATTTTTTATGCATATTTTGTTGTTGTTATTATGATTAGAAGGTCTCCATATTTTCCTCTTTCTTTTATATGATGTTTAACACTGCTATTCCAACATTTTTCACTATATTCCTGCTTTTCCCATTTGGGAATATTACAGCTTCAGGTATTGGCCAAAAATCATTGAACCTATTTATGACTCCTTTGGATTGTAGAACCGAGAACAAGAAATTTACCTCAAGAAGTTTTACTTCCATGGAGGGATATTTTTCCATTTGTTCAAAAAATATGTGGGCCTGGAATACTTTCAATCTAACCTTTTGGGGTTGTAACCTTCCTTTTGGTGGCATTTTTATAGGATACCGTGATCCCATTAGAAAATTTAGCACTAGGTGCACCCTTGAAAAGTCTTGTATTCAGAATGATGGTTGAGTTTTAGAGATATTATAGTATTTAAGTTGGGATTTTTTAGCTAATGAATTCCCTTAAAATTGAAGGATTTTATAATATAATAAATACCATAGATTGTTTCAATAGTATACTTTAATGAGAAAATGGTAGAATAATTGTTGACCTAGAATAGTTTAGTTTCCCCAAAGAAGATTTTAATCAAGATATAGAAGGAGGGACTCTCTTTGTACTCTATCATAAATGAAACATTCATAGACCTGGGCATTCTTCATGCTCAGTCTGGAAGGAGGGGATAACAAAAACGTGGGTAGTGTTGAGAAATCTAG
Source organism: Pinus albicaulis (assembly GCA_034641835.2). NCBI lineage: Eukaryota > Viridiplantae > Streptophyta > Pinopsida > Pinales > Pinaceae > Pinus > Pinus albicaulis. Next base: position 1,773,857,729 of record CM076580.1, read on the forward strand.
GTCAAAGAGATGAGATTATTTCTCTAGCAATGATAACTTCTTGTGATGTATTTTTATTTTTCTTAATTATATTCTTCTTTACTTGTTAATTATTATTGTTTCTCTTCATAAAACAACTACCAAATCATAAATAACAATGAGAAAAAGGACACAAGATGTAGGTGATCAACCAAGGCCAAAACCTCTCCAAGTTTGAGAGGAAACCCCAAAAAATTATTCTTGTTATATAATATTCAATTGATGAATTAAAATACCTAAACCCTTGACCAAGAACCATTCCAAGACAAATTCAATTCTTCTTCCTTGAATAGCTTCTTTTTCTAGAAACTTTGACATGTCCTAGAACTGCAACTTCTACTTTCCTAGAAACTACAACTTCGACTACAACTTTGCTTCTTTGCTTGAGTAGATTCTCTCTTTTAGAGAACTTGTCTTCTGGAACAAATCTTCTTTGTGACCAAACTTCACTTCTCCAACGCGGCTTCACTGCATAAATATGTGCCCTAATTCCTTCACATGTTGTTTCGGGGATTTAACACCCTAGAGGTTGGTTGGGATTCAACCTCCACAGAGCAGGGGCGTACTACTTAACAGAGACCCACACGATCATGCACATTCATAAAAACTAAATAGAGCAGAATGAGAGGTTTACCCATTGGTCCTTCGTTTGAAGTAGATCCACGTGGAGTTCAAACTCCCTGCAACCGTCCTTCCTCCTTAACCTGAAATGCAAGAAGAAACCAGCACAAAGGACAAGTTGTACAGTATATTTCTACTCTATATGTTAGTGTGATTCATATAAAACATTAAATAAATCATAATGAATGCATGTATAACACACCTTTTGGTATAACAAAATATTATAGGTGGCTAACACCATAGATAATCAATGGCCTGCTGATCGCCAGTGGAGTCCTTTAATCATTCAGGAATTGTGGAGTCACCAGGTGGATGATTTAAGATTTCACTGTCCACCACAGTGGTTTACCAAATCGAAGCTGACTGGTCTCACCCCAGTGGAGTCGCCATTATGTTAGAGTTCCTATGTTTTGGCAGATTTGGAAATACCAAAAGATAAGACTACATCAAACCACTTTGGGGCCCTAGGATCTAGCCATCCTGGATCCGGAGAGGGATCTCTCCAATAAACAAAAAATGATTTGTATCTTTGAAGCTCAAAATGAGATGTTAGGATATTTATGAAGCACAAAGGGGGTTTAAAATAATTTGGTTGGTTGGTTACTGGGTTGAGTCATGAGATCATAGGCTGAAAAAGTAATGGGAGAGAAGGAACAAGGCAGCAGGATGTTTCAACAAAGGGGCTAGGCCAAGAAAGTGCCATCCATTGGGCTATGGAGTCATGAAAGGAGAATTACTTGCAACCACTAGCCAAGGCTTTCAGAGGGCAAGTCATCTACACTAAAGGATCTTTTAGATAGATGATGGGATGGAACATTAAGGGGAGAAGGTGAAAGAAGGAAAACAACCCATTTTCTATCTATAGATCAGGTCAGAGGTCATTTAACTCCAGACCTGCTTGGACATACTCAAAAGGTAGCTTTCAATGGAGGGACAAAGGGGCAGCTTATAGATCATACCAGAGGTCATTTAACTCTAGGTCTGCTTTAGCAACTCCAAGGGAAAACAGACATAAATTTGACAAAGAAACATCCAAGCAGCAAACCCCCAGGTTCATACTTCAGCCAGCAGGCAATAACATCCACTGTGCTAGTTAAACCACATGAATTCACTCTTAGATTACACATAAAGCAGAAAACATTAAAGGTAGGGAGAGTAGGAACATAGGGCACCTAACAAGGGTGAATCCTATGCTATAATTCTATTTCCTACCAGAAGAACATGAAACGGTATGAAAATGTAATAAACAGAGTTAGGAAAAACATCACCAATAGTAATAGACTAGGATCCTGTGAAATGTGCTTTGATTAATTGATGCAAAACTAGTCATGTACAATAAGCCCAATGGCTAATACAATCCAAACTTTCACCTCCCAGCCTATTAAATACAACTAATCTCCTATTCCCTCCCAATATTGTTCTAACAGTCAAGTTGAATCCCTCTAACAGCAACAGCCGAACAACTGGACAACAAAAACCCTTTCAATTCTTTCTCAGGGATTTTTTATAGGAGAAGAAGTGAAAACAGGAGTAGATACAAATTAAATGAGTCTCATTAAGATAGTTTTATTCATCAGTATTTTTTACTTGTTAGTGATGACTAGTTCAACAGCCCAGTTTTCCAACAGTTGATCCTAAAATTTGTCAAGTTTTCCAGCTGGGAAAACACCCATAAAAATTTTTTTGCTCTCCTTCCTTTTCAGTTCACCCATGACAATTTGAAATACCATTATCAAATCCTACCTAACCTCAGCCATACTAAGTCTGCCTGGCAGCTCTAAAAGGACAATCCAAGTCTGTTCAAAATCCCTCCCCTAAGTTAGAAAGAGGCGCTTTAAGGCATTTTACCCTCGGCAACCATCAAAAGCCAAAAAAACCTCCATCTACTATAAACCAATCATAATATACCTCCCACTCTGCTAATGAAGTTAGTCACAGCTCTAAGTCGTGCCACTTACACGCCCCTAAGTCTCAGCACTGCATAGACCATAAATCTCAAGCTGATTTTAGGTGTTTTATACTGTTTATGGATTTTACAAACACAGGAAACATGTCATCATCTCAGGAGAAAATTCTTGAATCCACATTTAGAAGAACAACTTCTTCTCAATGTAAACATGAGCCTGAGATACATCTACAGGGTAAGGAGTTACTCATCAAACTCTTGCAGCTTCATTCAGCATGATAACACAGCAAAAGAAAGACAACACTGTCAAACAGACTTGTAATTTGTCATGGCCAAGAACCTCCTTCATCTATAAGTAGAGGGTTAAGGCACCTCCTTCATCTACAAGTAGAAGGAAATGGCCAATGATGACTTGAACAATTGCAAACTGACTGTAAGCACAGGTTTGTTTTTAATAAACAGTGAAGCAGTAACTGAAGGTTTCTAAGGGAAAGTGATGATCAAGAATAGGGCTAAGATCAAAAAATGTTCAAGTCAAGAGAAAGCAGAGTTTTTAGATCTTATGTCCTAAGAAAGAGCATAGAATAAAGCTTCAGACATCATTGTCATGGCGCAACAAAAGGAGACTTCATTGATCAAATCTATTGTAACAATACATCTCTGCAGGGGTGCTAATATGGATGTCTTAAATCAATGTTGAGCAAGAAGACACTTCAGTAAAAAGGACCTCTGTGTGCCCTTATGTTTCTATTGGGGTTGTGGTATATAGTCTATGGTTTCTAAGTATACATAGGAGGAAAATGGCTAATAAGAGCCTTGATATCTATGAGTCATCCTAACAGTCATTCCACATATCCTATACTTGTCTCCTCAACACAAAGATAAAAACAGGTTATGGTCTGAGTTTTAAAACTCTGGAACAGCTTGCAAGGCTAATCAGGCATGTCATTATTTTCACATGAAAGCAGCTCCGTTTATAAACTGGTGCCTTTTTCGAAACTGCTTATCATAGCTGACACAGAAAACCTGGTTTAATCTCCTCAAGAGACATTACAATTGAAACTATTGTTCATAATATGCAAAAGGGATGCTCTGACATACTATCAGTTTTTGGAAAGCTTGAGACAAACATAGGTCTTCATTAGTTGAAGGTCAAAAAACACCATATTGGTATGTTTTGAGCAGAGAAAGTGTGTTGGAAGCAGCGCCATCCTTCATCAAAAGACCATGGCAAAGCCTGAATGAATCCAAAGAAATTGTTGGCACCTACAGTTGAAGAAGAAACTGATGAAACACCTGGAGGCAGAGAATGTCAAACCAAGTTAAAAAAGGTAGGCCACCTCCTTTCAAATGACAGAGACAAGTATGCCATTCAAGAATCAGAAAGTATAAAAGATATTGAGGCAACAGTTCAATTTCTTCTGCAGCAAAGGGCCCTACAAGTAAGTTCACAAGTTCATCAAGTACAAGAGTACTTTGGCATAGTTTTTCAGGTTCTGGAAATCATCAAAGGCAAAATCCACATGCCACTACTGCAAAAGGAGACATTTCTTCAAGTGAGAAATAATCAAAGTTTCAAAAGACATATTTCTCCTAAAGATTATGTCATTTCGAGAAGGGAAAATAGGCTTGGAAAGAGGTGACCATTGCCTTTGGGGTTTTGTTTGAAACAAAAGAAATTTAGTTTCATTTTCAAAAGAAATAAGGTTTCGAATATGGGTTTAAAAAACCAACGTTTTTCAAAAACTTAAAAAAAAAAAAACCCTCTCAAAATCAAACATCAAAGGGACTGTTGGTTTTTCTTTACTTTAAAAAAGGGTCAAGGCTGTTTCTTTTCCATTTTGAAATCTCTCAACTCCGAGCAAAGCCCTTTTGCTGCCCTCGAGATCAAACAAGGGAGATTTTGAGAAATTCGAAGAAGTTTTGACAGTTTAAAGTTGCGCAGCGCGCCTGGAAAACCGCACGGCACGCTCAGAGAGGATTTTGCACAGGTGCATAACTACTGCGCGGCGCACCTGTACATGCGGGCGGCGCGCCTATGCACTCGTGTCCTGTCAGCCCGACAGGTGACCCAACATCATTTTGTGCGCGGCACTCTTCCTTCTAAGCGCGTCGCGTGTAATTTTGGCCTTCAAACACGCCCTCAAATTGCATAATAAGTTGCTAAACCCTTTCAAACAGCCTTGTCATTGATCTAGAGGTATTTCATATGCCTTTTAGCTCCTTTAAAAAATTTATGTGACAGAGTGAAAGGTTAAAAGTCAAGGTTTAAAGCATAGGTGTAAGAGTTGTGTGAAGAAACAAGTTTTGATGTGGCTGGTGAAACATCAAACACTTGTAAGTGTTATTTTAAAAGAACATCAAGTTGCCCTCACTGCTGTAGTGAAACAAGGTGGAATCTATCATGTTATGTGCATTATTAGAGCCAGTGAGGAATCTGCCATTATAATCTGAAGGTGTTTTTCAAATTTGTGCCAATGACAGTGAAGTATTTTGGTTGACGAATAGCCTTGGTTGATTAACACTCTTATAAACCTTTGTTTAAATCCTCAGAAGCATGTCAAAGCTCTGCCACCTTGTCCTATAGATAGTAAATTTTGACTGTGTGCATATATAATCTAGTTGACTGTGTTTATGGTGAAAGCTTTGTTGGTTGAGTTGCATACCAAGACAAGGGCATGATCTTGAAATTGAGAAGTACACCTCAGTCAAAGACACAAAAATATGTTGTTGAACTCCAAACTTTAAAGGGAAAGGTGACCCTATCACAACGCACAACAATTTCACATTGAATAGGTATCTTCTTTTCACTGTATTTTTCTTCTTAAAAGGTTTGCTGGTTGGATTACATATCAAAGGTTGGGAAGGCCTCATTTTAAGGACCAGAGGTTTTTGTATTGAGAGGGATATTGTGCACAAACATCCAAAAACATTATTTCCTTATCAAGACAGTGGGATTGACAGAGTTTAGCTCCAAGAAGGCATTTTAAAGACAGTGAGACAGTTTGGTGCTTCAAAATCATTTTCAAGCCAAAATGCCACCCAAGCAAGACAGCCGAAGCGGTTTACACAAGAGATATGAGCCAATTTCTACTGAGGAGGTCAATGCACATCCATCCATCCTCTTCAATTTTCATGAGGTAGGTTGCTTGGATTTTTTTCAGAGAGTGCAGAAGGTCAAAAGTTTCTCGCCCTTAACACACTTGTGCACCTTGAGATTCAAAGAAAAACATTTCCAAGTGGTAGGCCTTGATTTCAAGTTCTCTCCGAGGTATGTGTCCAAGGCAACTAAAATCCCATACATTGGTGAAAAATGGTTCAAGCAAGCATATCTAGAATTGGATGACTACAAGCCTTTCATCAAGCCCGAGTATAGAGAAACATGCACTGCTATTTTTCCTTTCTCTCATCTTCTTGCCAGCTATGCTCCTCTTATGAAGATCATAATGAAATCTTTCACCTGTGGAGGGAGATTCTCCCGAGTATATGCATACCACATCCGACTGTTGATGCACTTCACTAGAACCAAGCAGCTCAATATTCCTTACTTCTTGTGCAAAAGTATTGATAAAATGGCCTCTTCTCTCCAGAAAAAGCCTCCATCACAACAAGTAGCTTCTCTATGCCATCATTCTCTGATTAAAATCATCATCCTACACCAGCTAGAGAAGAAATAGGTTTCATGGGATGTTTTCATTAGTCACCCAGATTTCTCCACTGTCCCTCCAGTCCATACATCTCCCACATCGCCTATTCATCGCCCCTCACCTTCCTCTAGCAAAGCCATTCCTAGAAAGCTCAAATTCACTACAGGACAATCAAAGGAGCATGAAGAAGGAGAGGGAAGTGGACAGCAAGAAGAGAAAGGGCATGAGCAAAAAGAAAGGGATGAAGAGTAGCAAAACGAAGATAAAGAACAGTAGCAGGATAGTGGTGAAGGTCAGCAGCAGGAGCAAGAAGAAAAGAGTGCTGAATAGCAACATCTCAGTGATGATGAACAACAGGGACAAGAGGAAGAGCAGTAGCTTGATTTTGATGTTCAGGGACAGTAGGTTGAACTACAAATTGAACAAGGGGTTGAGGTAGAACAACAGCTTGATATTGGTAAACAGGAGCAGCAGTTTGAGCATCATGATGAAGGTGAGCAGCAGCAGTCCTCTCATGATACATTACAGCCTCCTCGAGTTGCACAACAGTTTCAAGAGGAAGGGATTTTTCCGGAAGGTAACAAACAAAGTAATAAGGGCAAGGCCATCATGCCTACCTCTCCCGAGAAGATTAAGCCCAGGGCAGCAAAGAAACAAATGCTCAAGGTGGTTACTCCAAAGGTAACAAAAGCTATCCAGAGCAAAAGAAAATTCCCCAAGAGACCTCTCACTAGAATGCCAAGAAGGAAGAGTGCAAGATTTGCCTTCAAAGGGAAGGGCAAGATTGGAAAAAGTAAAGAACATGGAGGTGCATTGGCTATCATCCCAATCCAAAGTGATGACAGCGATAATGAAGCCCACATTCTTGAAAACCTTCTAATCCATCGAGAGGGCCAAATTGAAGCATTGGAGAATGACCTTCATCGGGCAAAGAACTTAAATCATTTCTTGGAGATCCAAAATAGACAGATGAGTGCTCACCTGGTAGTTCATGAAGCACGGGCAATTAAATACAAGAAAGAGGCTACCAAGGCACAAGAAAAAATAGAGGAACTCATTGGTGATTTTGATGAGGGTGAAGAAGAATACCAGCCTAGGTGGAAGAGGCCTAGAACCATAGGGCTTAAAAGAGCCCTGGAAAAGCAAAAAGAAGAAGAACAAGCCCATCTTCAATCCTTTCCCCTCACTGCACTACTTGAGCAAGAAATTGAAATCAATAAGGAGGCATGGCTAGAAAGAGCCAATAAACACTTGGAGATGAAGCTTGAAAAGGCAAACAGAGACGTGGAGCTGCAAAGAAAGATGACACAACACTATCAAAAGCTGAATCAGTTTGCCCGGTGCAAGCTAAAGACCACCCAAGAGAAACTGAAAGAAGCAAAGGGGAGGCGCCCGGCACAGAAAGAGAAGAAAGGCACATCATCACTTGGCATTTTGGCTTCAGCTTCAGAATATGTTGCTAAGGACCCTTGAGGGTCATGCACCCCAATTTTGGGCCCATTTTGACAATTTTTGGTTTTTTGGCATTTTTGGGTTTTTGGTAAAAAACTCATAAATTCTCCATTTCATTTTGAGGATTCGTCAAGGGAGGAGAATGGTATCATTGAATGCCATAATTTCATGAGCATACCCTCAGCGATTTTCAGAACATTTGGAGATCATTTGCCCCCTCAAAACGGCGAAAAAGGCTCTCTTTTTGCACACTCTGCCCGGTCTATCAGCAGACTGTAATTTTCTGGTTTTTTACACACAGGTGCAGATTTGGAGGACTTCCAGGCATCAGATTGGGGAAATTTCAGTTGCGCCAGAAAGTAGACACTCAGAGCTTTCCAACGAGCTATCATGAGCCTCGTTTCGACATCAGGAAGGCTGCCAAATGTTTCCGGCAAGTCATGGGACCTTTTTCTGATGTAAATTTGAAATATTTTTGTAATTTTTGAACCTCTAAAAACTGCTTTTTCCAAATGTGCGTTTAGCTATTTTTGCACATGAAAAATTATGCAAAGTCAATTAAATTCCCTTTTTTAGCATTTTTTAGATATTTTATGAGATATTTTTGTGCCTTGGGCTTTGCAAAGCCTCAAGGACAAGTTTAGATATTTTGATTAGGCCAATGAGGATGGAAGTTGAACCATGAGGTTTTCCTCACTTGAGCCTATATATTCCAAAGGCTCTCATTGTAAACAAGGCTGAACTTGAGAAGAGAAGCAATATATGGTCATATGAGCTTTGGAAGAAAATACTTGTGTTATGCTTTTGGATTTCCTCTTGGATGTTCTTGGATGAATGATGAAGGATTGTTGATGGATTCCATGACTTGGTAGAATGGTATAGTGTCTCTTGCTTTGTTGTTGTCTTCTAGTTTTCATTCATGAATACATTTTTCTTGCTTGCTATAGATCAGTAGAGAAAAAATTTGAGATATTCCCATGGAGGCACCTCAAATTTCCTAAATCTTCATAGCTTTTATGTTTTCTTCTTCCTTAGTTGCATTAAAGAATTCTTAACAGCTCTTTAACAACTTGAGGATATTGTTGCTAGTTTCATTCATAGTTCTATGCATGTTAAGTAGGATGTATGGTGTGCCCTACTTACCTATGACTTTCCATAGTCCCATCCATAAAACTATCTCTTTGATTGATTAGATTATCATCTTGTTGAACCAGGGAGGCCTAGTTCTGATCTAGCCCTTTGCCTAAAACTATGCGAATCTTGTTATTCAAAGTGCCCAATAACTTGAAGTACTGGTAATTTGGCATTCCAGAAGCAGAAGTGGTTTTGAGTCAATAAGTATCCCGCCTTATGTGTTTTCCCAAAGTCTCAATAGCCATTTCCCAAAGAGGTCTTATACTTCTACATGGGTTTAAAGTAATGTTTTTTTCTATGTATTGATTAGTTTATAGTTACATTTTGCACGATTAATGGTTTTCCCCTACCATGTTTATGTTATCTATTGAACCAGTGATGTTGAAACCTCATGTTCACAAACTTGATGTCCATTTACTCCATTTTGCTCCAAAGATCCTTTTCTCCACCTGAATCAAATTTTGGCCTTCAACATCCTCAGACGCTGCCATCTAATAGCTTTCTTGACCTTTTGACCTCATGGTGCCCATGCAGAATCTAACACTTTGTTATCATTTATATTCCTGATCAGTTTCATCCCTCACAACTTAAAAACCAAAACCAAAAAACTTACTTCATAACTAGCCTAAAATCAGAACACAATAAGAAAACAAACAGATATCCCTTACACATATAGAGAGAGCCCTCTCTGAGTCCAGGAAGGCTAGGTCCTTGGGCTCCAAAGCTTGGTTTGATGTTACACTATCATTTGGCTTGCCAATCAGCCAAATCACGGGACCCTAACATAATGGCGATCACGGTGGGACCTTGAGTCAAAACATCCTAGGTATCCCTTAGGAACTCTCAAAATCTCAGTCAAACTTAGAAGAGTAGAATCTGGTTGTCTCACCATCCTAGAAAAATGATGAGTCAGTCATAGGAACTCTTCCAAACCTTGTAGGCACATAAAACTCAAAAAGCCCCAAAACACTCCCTTAGATTGGTTTTTTTGTCAGTACTGGTGGTGGACCATACACACATATCTCAAAAACAACCAAGTTCCACCTGGCGACTCCACTAGCCTCTAGTAGGCCTTACTATTTTACCGAACTCTAGGTTACTATCCGATAGACCTATCCCATCGCTCACTAACATAGCAGGAGATGGTGGGACACTGAGTACATGACAGTCTAGCAAACTCTTATAGACTTTTTGGTCCTTTAGATACTTAAACAAGCAAGCAGTCCATAGACTCATTTAGAGTAAACTCATTTTGTTATCACCACCCTAGCAAAGTGTTGAAACAAGTTTAGAATACTTTGACAAACCATAGGCTGCACATAAATTCAGAAAACCTTAAAAAATATTTCCAAATTAGTTACTGGTGGTGGACCATAGCTATCTCTACAAAAACAACCAAGTTCCACCTGGCGACTCCACTAGTCCATCCCTTTTATTTTGACCATCCTTCACCTTAGTAGAAATTTAGAGAGACCACCCATCCAAAAACATTCGTCAATACCATCCTCTCTAAACTCTAGATCCAAAATCTGGCTTCACAAAGAATCAACACCAGAGCCCATTCAGACCCAAATCCCCCTATCATAGTAGATAACCCAGAGAAGATTTTGTGGCAAGCTTCTGAAACTGACCATCTAGCTACTGGTAGATCCATCCGTAAAACAAGATCGGTACCTAAACATCTCACTATCCTACGAGATTCACCTTTTGAATTAGAGTCGTCAAAAAATATTTTCAAAAGCAAGTCGCATAGTAAGATAAAATTTGACGATCTTGAACCCCTAGACCAACCACAGAGTCATACTAGAGAAGCCTCACCTTCCACCCCCCCCCCCCGATTTTCAGCTTCTCCATCACTTTGGCTCTTACCATCCCAGATCTTCTCAAAACCAGATCACTAGTCCAAGTTCATCCGCCACACCTGTTCAAACCATCTCAGCTCATCCCACTAGTCCTCATCTTGTACATCATCCATTAGCTCCCGTCATGGTAGCCTGGTACGCACCTTTGGTGTTGCCACTACCTTTGGCTCCTCTCCCAAATAAATATCAAGACAAAATCCCACACTTTACAGGAGAAGACACCACCACACCTCAACAACATATAAGTAGGATCAGTGATGCTTTTGAATACCTGGAGGTACAAGACGAGGCCGTCATAATGAGAATATTCGCCCAAAGCCTGGGTGGAGAACCCAAAACATGGTTCAAAAGCTTAACTCCAAATAGCATCCACAACATGCCATAACTATGTCAAGTCTTCAGAAATAGGTGGGAAGTCGGAAAGAACCCGATTCAAATCCTGTCAGAATATAATAACCTAAAACGGGAAAATGGGGAAAGTGTCCAGGCTTACTGCACTAGGTTCAACAGTGTGTATAACTCCCTCCCACCTCATTTCAAACCCACACTTGGTTTAGCCTTGGAAAAATTCCTCGAGGGTTTCGATCCAGACATGACATATCATCTGAGAGACAAAGATCCCCCTACCTTAGAGGAAATGCAACAAATAGCCATAAAAGTAGATGCCAACTTAGCATAAAAAAGGGCTAGGACTAGATCAGAAAGAAAGGTCACATATAAAGACGAGGTCTCCACTTCATCGCCTTCCCTAGATCCTAGAATAGATGACCTAGTCAAAACCATGGCCAAAATGTGGGAAAGGATAAATGAAAAAGCTCCTGTTAGGGACAACCAGCCAAACCCTCCAAACAGAAACCGAAACCAAAATTTTAGGAGGGAACAGCCTCAAAACAGACCAAGGGAAAATGACCACCAAATTAGGCCACCATTTAATGAAAATTACGTGGAAGAAGATGATAAGGATACTGAACCCATTGATGAAAATCATTGGAATCTCATAGGTTCTGGTAGCAAGAGTGAGGTTTACCTCACAGCAGAAGAGCAAGAGTTATGCTCTCCGGGTCAGGACGAAACCAACTATGAATATCTCGAGGATCCCGTCATAGAATTTCAAAATGCCATTATAGAAGCTCACAAGCAGTATAACCTTAGAAGTAGAAAAAACCAAGACCACTCCAAAAAGGGTAGTCCTGAAATTACTAAAACCTCCGATACCATCCCTAAAAATGCTATGGATAGCAACACAATCATGACCAAGAAAATTGACCAAAACAAAGATAAAGCTATTCAAACAAGTCTTGGCTCAAATACTCCCAGTACCTCTACAAAAATCCCCAAGATGGCTGTGTCAAACCAAATCCCGAACCAAAGTCAGCAAATTAAGAGCATAGAAAAAGTCATGTCTGAGAAAGCTGAAACAAATATGTCCAGACCACAATATCCTTTTAGTTTCGAAGGGGAAATTTCCAAAATAAAAAATACCATACCCCTTACTGAACTAATAACTATAGATAGGTATAGATCTCAAGTCTTCAAAGTTTTTGACATAGGAAGCGAGGCAGATACTTTGAATCTAACTGATGACAAGCCTGAGCTCCTATTCGGCCCAAAGATAGAAGGTCAATACCAAGAGGGATCTGTCTCCCCTTTCTATGTAAGTCTGAACATACGGGACAAGATACTACATAATGCCATGTTAGATTCTGGTGCCTCCCATAACCTAATGCCTAGAGCGGTCATGGAAAACCTGGGACTAGAAGTAACTCAACCTTACAAAAACCTGTATTCATTTGACTCAAGTCAGGTCAAATATTTAGGTCTGATAAAAAACCTAGATTTTTCTCTAACATAGCTACCAGCGAAAAACTTGGTCATGGACGTAGTAGTAGCCGATATCCCTCCTAAGTATGGAATGCTACTATCAAGGGCATGGGCTGCCAAAATACAAGGTAGTCTCCAAATGGATATGTCATTTGCTACCATCCCCGTTCTTAACCAAACTAGGAGATTATACCGAGAAACTCACATGAAATACATGGTTAGTAACCAGGATAAGCCGAACAACACTCCCATTTATTCCATTCATTCCGATTTAGATTCTTTTATCTTATATAATGAAAGTGATGTGAACAAGCAGATAATAGAAAATGAAGAGGTTTTTAAACCATCAGAAACCCACTTCCCATTACTGAAAATAGAAACCAATGATCAAAGCACCAAGAAGCCTGAAAAACAGCTTAGTATCTTGTATGAAAGAGAAGTTCTTTGGATTATAAGCTTTGATGGTTCTTGTGGCAAAACTGGTTCAGGGGCCGGTATCTGGATACACAATACTAATAAAGGTCATTCTTTCATATTAGAATTCCAGTGTACTAATAAAATTGCGGAATATGAGGCCCTTCTCATTGGTCTGCACATACTTAAGGACTTAGGCACCAAAAAAGTATCAGCCCAGGGAGATTCAGAACTTGTAATCAGGAAAATCAAAGGTGAATATTCAGCAAAAAACCCCAGACTAAGGGAATACAGGAATGCAGCTTTAGATATCCTCAAAACCTTCGAGAAGTATGAACTCACCTTTATTCCTAGGATTCAAAATAGTCTGGCAAATGAGCTCGCCTTTGCTGCAAGCAATAGCCAAACACCATGTCTAAGTGAGCAATATGACATTCAAGTTAAACATCGCCCTACTGTACCAGATAATTTTAATCATTGACAAATATTCAAAGATGATGATCAAATTGATGATTTCTTACAATCTAAGAATGAATTTGAAGAAACCAGAAAAAACTTAGGAAATGAAGAAAGGGAATACAGACACAATCAAGACCGAGAGCTAAATCTACCTTCTTTGATAGATCTAAATCTGATAAACCTTTCATCTAGAACTGAGATAGGAGAGGATGTTGACCCAAGAGAAATCGAAGTCTTACATTGTGAAAATGACACCATACCCAGAGGGCTTGCACCTCTAGAGGAATTGTTTGATTTTAACGATGTGGCCAAAAAGCCGAAAATGGAATCCACTGAGGTCGACATAGAAGAATATAACATAGGAAGCTCGGAGGAACCTAGAAAGGTCAAACTGTCCAAAACCCTCCCACCTCATATAAAACATAAATACATTGAGTTGTTTAAAGAATTTAAAGATGTGTTTGGATGGGGATACCAAGATTTGAAATCATATGACACAAGCATCATCCAACATAAAATTCCCCTCAAAGAAAACCAAAAGCCTTTCAAATAGAAGTTAAGAAGGATAAACCCAGTATTACTACCGTTGGTTGAAAAGGAAATCAAAAAGATGTATGATGCCGGGATAATAGTGTCTCTCCGATACTCTGAGTGGGTCTCAAATCTAGTATCAGTTAGGAAAAAGACTGGTGAAATCAGACTCTGTATAGATTTCTGAAACCTAAATAGGGCATGTCTGAAAGACAACTATCCTCTGCCCAAAATGGACCACATACTTCAGAAGGTAGTAGGCGCTAAGAGAATCTCATTGCTTGATGGTTTTTCTGGTTATAACCAAGTGTTGGTTTATCCTACCGATCAACATAAAACAGCTTTCACCACCCCTTGGGGCACTTTTATGTACGTTAAAATGCCTTTTGGACTGATGAATGCTGGCGCCACATTTCAAAGAGCCATGGACATAGCCTTCTCAGAAGACATAGGTGTTTTCATAGTCATATATCTTGACGATATAACAGTATATTCTAAATCAGATGAAGAACACCTAGTACACTTAAGAAAAGTTTTCAACAAATGTAGAAAATATGGTTTATCCCTAAACCCCAAGAAAACACTTTTCGGTCTAGAGGAAGGAAAACTCCTAGGTCACATTATTTCGGAAGAAGGGATTAAAATAGACCCACAGAGAATCGAAGGTATATTGCAAATCAGTCACCCCAGAAATATAAAGGAGTTGCAGTCCTTTATCGGAAAGATAAATTTCTTAAGGAGATTCATCCCAAACCTTGCCGAACTCCTGAAAAATATCACAAATATGTTGAAAAAAGAGGTCGGGGATAAATGGACTATAGAAGCCAAAAAATATTTTGAACTAATTAAAAGGGCTTTAACTGAAACACCAGTGTTGATAAGCCCTGACTTCACCAAATATTTTTACATTTTTTCATTTGCTTCAAAACACACAATAGTCGTTGTATTGCTACAAAAAAATGCAGTTGGGCAAGAACAACCCATTGCCTTTTTCAGCAAATCCCTGAGAGATGCTCCCTTGAAATACAACATCATGGAAAAACAGGCATTCGCATTAGTAAAAGCACTGAAATATTTCCGAGTTTACATCTTGCATTCTCATGTCATAGCTTTTGTCCCTAATACTGTCGTCAAGGACATTCTGAACCAAGATCCCGATGGTAAAAGGGGAAAATGGATTGCTATCATCCTAGAATATGACTTAGAAATCCGACCTACCAAACTAGTTAAAGGACAAGGACTTGCAAGACTAATGGCTGAAACCAACCTCCAAGCTTTAGATATAAATTTTGTTGATGCCTTAGAAGAACAGGAAGAATGCACACTCCCCCCTATTGATCAAATGTTTCTGGATTCACCTTGGTATGCAGATATTCTTTATGTATTAACTTATCTAAATACTCCTCCGACTTTATCAAAAACAAAAGCAAGATTTCTTAAACAAAAATCTTTAAAGTTTTGCATTATAGATGGTTTTCTGTATTGGAAAAATCCCACTGGTATGCTGCTTAAATGTTTGCTTGAGTCTGATGCAGGGAAAATTATGCACGAAATGCATGAAGGGGAATGTGGGGGCCATCTATACTAGAAAACCACAGCGAACAAAATCCTTAGAGCCGGTTATTATTGGCCTACCTTATTCCCTGACACTCACAAACTAGTTATGACATGCCATAAATGTCAAATTTTTGATGGCAAGAAAAAGCTTTTACCTTTGCCCTTACATCCCATTATAGTTGAAGGACCCTTCCAGCAATGGGGTCTGGATTTTATCGGGGAAATTCACCCTTCCTCATCCGCTCAACATAAATGGATCCTCACAGCCACTGATTACTTTACCAAATGGATAGAAGCCATACCTTCTCGGAATGCCACCGATTCAGTCATCATCAAGTTCCTAGAAACCAATATCCTATCTAGATTTGGCTGTCCCAGAAAGATCATTACAGATAACGCCGCTGCCTTCTCCTCCAAAAGAATGGTTGACTTCTGTCACAACTATCACATTTCATTAGGACATTCCACAGCCTATTACCCTCAAGGTAATGGTTTAGTCGAGTCCTCGAACAAAAGCCTAGTCAACATTATCAAAAAAATTCTTGAACAAAATAAAAAAGCATGGCATGGGAAACTAGTACACACCTTATGGGCTGATAGATTAACCACCAAGAAATCCATAGGTATGTCTCCTTACCAACTAGTTTATGGCATAGATGCCATTTTCCCAACATCTTTAGGGGTTCCGGTAATGAAGCTGTTACAAGAAGTTCAAATAGAAGAAAATGACATGCAAAGGAGGTTAAATCAGACTATCCATTTACAACAAACCAGAGAAGAAGTTTACCAAAAGGTTCAATTAACACAAGACAAAATAAAACAGATTTTGGATAGAAGAACTAAGGAAAATGATTTTTAGATTGGAGATAGAGTTTTAAAATGGGATTCTAGAAGAGAAGACAAAGGTAAACATGGCAAGTTTGAAAATTTATGGAAAGGGCCTTATATCATCAGCTCAGTCAATGGAAAAAATGCTTTCTTCTTGCAAGAACCTAATGGGACTGAAATTTTTGGAGGTCCTGTGAATGGCAGGACATTAAAGCATTATTTTTGTCAGGAGCTCCAGTTCTAAGTTTGAACACTTCATTCATTGTATATACCACTGTTTGAAAAATAGTTAAACAGAAAAGTCAAAAAATAGTAAAAGATAGAAAAGAGGGCGGTTGAAAAATAGGAAAGAGCCCTATGCTCTAAAAAATAGTCCGTCAGAAAGCGCGCAAGTCAAAATGCCGCTACTTGTACTTAAATGTCTTGTTCAGCTATCTAGCCTAATCATAGTTTAGCATGTTTAAATTTATTTGCTGATAAGTTAGTGAGTGAAAAATATGGTCAACATTGTGTAAGATTGACTTATCACAGAGTATAGATTAGGGAGAGATTCTGGTTCCACATGCCTAAAATAGAACCAAAGAGAGAAGCGAGGGATGAAAAATACATTGTACATCTTAGCCCCGCTTGTCTAGTTTTCCTTTTGTTGCAAAATAATATTTGTGTGCAGCTTGTCTTTTATGCCGCAAATGAATGACAAATCAAACTATCTAATCCTGATTTGATCATTTTAAATTTCATGTTTTAGATTAGAGAACAAAATCCTATCAAACAGTTTAATCTTGACAGTTGATCTAGTTTAGATAGAGTAATGAAGGAGTTCATCAGTTTAATCTGAACTCCCGGCAGATATAAGTGTAGAGTTAGATAGGTTCATTTTGCAAAAAGAAAAATATGCATTGTCAAAAGGCTGCTAGTTCAAATGCGCCAAAAAAGGAAGAAAAAATGTTAGGAAAGATAGTGGGGTAAGTAGAAATATCATCGATGCTAATCATGTTGTCTCTTTCAGAAGTAGCATCAAAGAAAAGTGAAAATTTGCACCAATGGGTAAGGCACTGGTCTTCATAAGCCAAAGATCTGAAATTCTGGACACCTCCTAAGAAGGAGCTACCCTCCCCAAATGGAGCCACTGTTAGTCATTAGTATTTTTTACTTGTTAGTGATGACTAGTTCAACAGCCCAGTTTTCCAACAACTGATCCTAAAATTTGTCAAGTTTGCTAGCTGGGAAAACACCCATAAAATTTTTTTTTCTCTCCTTCCTTTTCATTTCGCCCATGACAAGTTGAAATCCCATTATCAAATCCTACCTAACCTCAGCCATACTAAGTCTGCCTGTCAGCTCTAAAAGGACAATCCAAGTCTGTTCAAAAGCCCTCCCCTAAGTTAGGAAGTGGCGCTTTAAGGCATTTTACCCTCGGAAACCATCAAAAGGCCAAAACACCTCCATCTGCTATAGACCAATCATAACAGACCTCCCACTCTACTAATGAAGTTAGTCACAGCTCTAAGTCGCGCCACTTACACGCCCCTAAGTCTCAGCACTGCATAGACCATAAATCTCAAGCTGATTTTAGGTGTTTTATACTGTTTATGGATTTTACAAACACAGGAAACATGTCATCATCTCAGGAGAAAATTCTTGAATCCACATTTAGAAGAATAGCTGCTTCTCAATGTAAACATGAGACTGAGATACATCTACAGGGTAAGGAGTTACTCATCAAACTCTTGCAGCTTCATTCAACATGATAACACAGTAAAAGAAAGACAGCACTATCAAACAGACTTGTAATTTGTCATGGCCAAGAAACTCCTTCATCTATAAGCAGAGGGTTAAGGCACCTCCTTCATCTACAAGTAGAAGGCGATGGCCAATGATGACTTGAACAATTGCAAACTGACTGTAAGCACAGGTTTGTTTTTAATAAACAGTGAAGCAGTAACTGAAGGTTTCTAAGGGAAAGTGATGATCAAGAACAGGGCTAAGATCAGAAAATGTTCAAGTCAAGAGAAAGAAGAGTTTTTAGATCTTATGTCCTAATAAAGAGCATAGAATAAAGCTTCAGACATCATTGTCATGGCGCAACAAAAAGATACTTCATTGATCAAAGCTATTGTAACAATACATCTCTGCAGGGGTGCTATTATGGATGTCTTAAATCAATGTTGATCAAGAAGACACTTCAGTAAAAAGGACCTCTGTGTGCCCTTATGTTTCTGTTGGGGTTGTGGTATATATTCTATGGTTTCTAAGTGTACATAGGAGGAAAATGGCTAATAAGAGCCTTGATATCTATGATTCATCCTAACAGTCATTCCACATATCCTATACTTGTCTCCTCAACACAAAGATAAAAACAGGTTATGGTCTGAGTTTTAAAACTCTGGAAAAACTTGCAAGGCTAATCAGGCATGTCATTATTTTCACATGAAAGCAGCTCCATTTATAAAAAGGCGCCTTTTTCGAATCTGCTTATCATAGCTGACACAGAAAAACTGGTTTGATCTCCTCAAGAGACATTACAATTGAAACTATTGTTCATAATATGCAAAAGGGATGATTTGACATACTATCATTTTTTGGAAAGCTTGAGAAAAACATAGGTCTTCATTAGTTGAAGGTCAAAAAACACCATATTGGTATGTTTTGAGTAGAGAAAGTGTGTTGGAAGCAGCGCCATCCTTCATCAAAAGACCATGGAAAAGCTTGAATGAATCTAAAGAAGTTGTTGGCACCTACAGTTGAAGAAGAAACTGATGAAACCCCTGGAGGTAGAGAATGTCAAACCAAGTTAGAAAAGGTAGGCCACCTCCTTTCAAATGACAGAGACAAGTATGCCATTCAAGAATCAGAAAGTATAAAAGATATTGAGGCAAAAGTTCAATTTCTTTTGCAGCAAAGGGCCCTACAAGTAAGTTTACAAGTTCATCAAGTACAAGAGTACTTTGGCATAGTTTTTTAGGTTCTAGAAATTATCAAAGGAAAAATCCACATGCCACTGCTGCAAAAGGAGACATTTCTTCAAGTGAGAAACTGTCAAAGTTTCAAAAGACATATTTCTCCAAAAGGTTATGTCATTTCGAGAAGGGAAAATAGGCTTGGAAAGAGGTGACCATTGCCTTTAGGGTTTTGTTTGAAACAGAAGAAATTTAGTTTCATTTGCAAAAGAAATAAGGTTTCAAATATGGGTTTAAAAAACCAATGTTTTTCAAAAACTTAAAAAAAAAAACCCTCTCAAAATCAAACATCAAAGGGACTGTTGGTTTTTCTTTACTTTAAAAAAGGTTCAAGGCTATTGCCTTTCCATTTTGAAATCTCTCAACTCCGAGAAAAGCCCTTTTTCTGCCCTAGAGATCAAACAAGGGAGATTTTGAGAAATTCGAAGAAGTTTTGACATTTTAAAGCTACACGGCACGCCTGGAAAAGCGCGCGGCGCGCTCAGAGAGGATTTTTAATAGGCGCATAATTGCTGCGCGGCGCGCCTGTACATGTGCGCGGCGCACCTACAGACTCGGGTCCTGTCGGCCCGACAGGTGACCCAACATCATTTTGTGCGCGACGCTCTTCCTTCTAAGTGCGTCGCGCGTAAGTTTGGCCTTCAAACACGCCCTCAAATCGCATAAGAAGCTGCTAAACCCTTTCAAAGAGCCTTGTCATTCATTTAGAGGTATTTCATATGCCTTTTAGCTCCTTTAAAAAATTGCTGTGATAGAGTGAAAGGTTAAAAGTCAAGGTTTAAAGCATAGGTGTAAGAGTGAAGAAACAAGTTTTGATGTGGCTGGTGAAACATCAAACGCTTGTAAGTGTTATTTTAAAACAACATCAAGTTGCCCTCACTGCTGTAGTGAAACAAGGTGGAATCTATCATGTTATGTGCATTATTAGAGCCAGTGAGGAATCTGCCATTATAATCTGAAGGTGTTTGTCAAATTTGTGCCAATGACAGTGAAGTATTTTGGTTGAAGAATAGCCTTGATTGATTAACACTCTTATAAACCTTTGTTTAAATCCTCAGAAGCATGTCAAATCTCTACCACCTTGTCCTATAGACAGTAAATTTTGACTGTGTGCATATATAATCTGGTTGACTGTGTTTATGGTGAAAGCTTTGTTGGTTGAGTTGCATACCAAGACAAGGGCATGATCTTGAAATTGAGAAGTATACCTCAGTCAAAGACAGAAAAATATGTTGTTGACATCCAAACTTGAAAGGGAAAGGTGACCCTATCACAGCGCACATCAATTTCACATTGACTGGGTATCTTCTTTTCACTGTATTTTTCTTCTTAAAAGGTTTGCTGGTTGGATTACATATCAAAGGTTGGGAAGGCCTCATTTTAAGGACCAGAGGTTTTTGTATTGAGAGGGATATTGTGCACAAACATCCAAAAACATTATTTCCTTATCAAGACAGTGGGATTGACAGAGTTTAGCTCCAAGAAGGCATTTTAAAGACAGTGAGACAGTTTGGTGCTTCAAAAGAATTTTCAGCCCAAAATGTCACATACCATTTTTTGGTCATCTAACTTATTATCATTAGATGGACCCAAGTACACCATGTAAGACCAGTTTTACCCTAAGTAAAACCACTTTCACTATGTTAAAACAGGAAACCCCAAAAGGAAATATTAAACAAACCCATATTTGTTTGATTTTCCTCATGGAATAATTAATTAAACCACAATTTAATTATTATTCCCAGTCATGTTTAAACCAAAATCAAATAAATTAATTAGATAAACCTTTATTTATCTTATTAATTTCTAGGAATAATTATTTAAATCTTATTTAGATAATATTCCTTGTTAAATATGACCAAATCACCCACAAATAATTAAATAAATCATTATTTATTTGATTATCTTCCAACCACTTCCTTAAAAAGATAAATAAATCATTTATTTATTTATTTTCGACTAATCAAGGGATTTGACCCAAGTCAAAGACCCTTTCCCTCCAACAAATATAATAAAGTATTCCATAAAAGGTGGATCTAGATTTGGTTAACATTATTTTAATCATGCACCAAGATCTAGAATGACCCAATATTTTGTTATAAATAGGAGGGTTTTCCCCATCATTCTTCACCTTTTTTTGCCTACTAGATCACTCTGGATCTATACACTTGGTCTCATTTTTCATCATTTTCTCCCATTGAGCTTCATTTTTGCATTGGGTTTTCTACACCTACAAGAGAGAGAAAGCTTAGATCTGAAGTGCTGAGGACTACAAAGAACCCATCCCATTGAGGAGAGCTGGATACACCTTCTTGTTTTCCTCCCAGGTGCCCCGTAATATACAAATTCTTTCAAAAAATTGTGTTCTTGTCTTGTCTGTTGGATGCATGGAGCAAACCCTTTATTTTACTGCTTAATGTCTTTCCATACATAGATCCGGTGTTTTGCAGCTATTTTCTTGTCTAACTAATCGCAGATCTGAAGATATTGGCAGCCACTTTTGTTGTTAGGGCTATTAGTTATGTGTAGCTAAAGTGGTCCTTTTTCGTACACTTCGACAAAGGATTCATACTAACAAATGCCGCCTGTGAAAGACAAAAGATATATTGGTAAACAGGAGCAGCAGTTTGAGCAGCATGATGAAGGTGAGCAGCAGCAGTCCTCTCATGATACATTACAGCCTCCTCAAGTTGCACATCAGTTTCAAGAGGAAGGGCTTTTTCCGGAAGGTAACAAACAAAGTGATAAGGGAAAGGCCATCATTCCTACCTCTCCCGAGAAGATTAAGCCTGGGGCAGAAAAGAAACAAATGCTCAAGGTGGTTACTCCAAAGGTAACAAAAGCTATCCAGAGAAAAAGAAAATCACCCAAGAGACCTCTCACTAGCATGCCAAGAAGGAAGAGTGCAAGATTGGCCTTCAAAGGGAAGGGCAAGATTGGAGAAATTCAAGAACATGGAGGTGCATTAGCTATCATCTCAATCCAAAGTGATGACAGCGATAATGAAGCCCGCATTCTTGAAAACCTTCTAATCCATCAAGAGGGCCAAATTGAAGCATTGTAGAATGACCTTCATCGGGCAAAGAACTTAAATCATTTCTTGGAGATCCAAAATAGACAGATGAGTGTTCACCTAGAATTTCATGAAGCACGGACAATTAAATACAAGAAAGAGGCTACCAAGGCACAAGCAAAAATAGAGGAACTCATTGGTGATTTTGATGAGGGTGAAGAAGAAGACCAGCCTAGGCAGAAGAGGCCTAGAACCATAGGGCTTAAAAGAGCCCTGGAAAAGCAAAAAGAAGAAGAACAAGCCCATCTTCAGTCCTTTCCCCTCACTGCACTACTTGAGCAAGAAATTGAAAGCAATAAGGAGGCATGGCTAGAAATAGCCAATAAACACTTGGAGATGAAGCTTGAAAAGGCAAACAGAGACGTGGAGCTGCAAAGAAAGATGACACAACACTATCAAAAGCTGAATCAGTTTGCCCGGTGCAAGCTAAAGACCACCAAGAGAAACTGAAAGAAGCAAAGGGGAGGTGCCCGGCACGGAAAGAAAAGAAAGGCACATCAACACTTTAAATTTTGGCTTCAGCTTTGGAACATGTTGCTAAGGACCCTTGAGGGTCATGCACCCCAATTTTGGGCCCATTTTGACAATTTTTGGTTTTTTGGCATTTTTGGGTTTTTGGTAAAAACCTCATAAATTCGCCATTTCATTTTGAGGATTCGTCAAGGGATGAGAATGGTATCATTGAATGCCATAATTTCATGAGCATACCCTCAGTGATTTTCAGAACATTTGGAGATCATTTTCCCCCTCAAAACGGCGAAAAAGGCTCTCTTTTTGCACACTCTGCCCAGTGTATCAGCAGATTGTAATTTTCTGGTTTTTTATACACAGGTGCAGATTTGGAGGACTTCCAGGCATCAGATTGGGGAAATTTTAGTTGCACCATAAAGTAGACACTCAGAGCTTTCCAACGAGCTATCATGAGCCTCATTTCTACATCAGGAAGGCTGCCAAATGTTTCCGGCAAGTCAGGGGACCTTTTTCTGATGTAAATTTAAAATATTTTTGTAATTTTTGAACCTCTAAAATCTTCTTTTGCCAAATGTGTGTTTAGCTATTTTTGCACATGAAAAATTATGAAAAGTCAATTAAATTCCCCTTTTTAGCATTTTTTAGATATTTTATGAGATATTTTTGTACCTTGGGCTTTGCAAAGCCTCAAGGACAAGTTTAGATATTTTGATTAGTCCAATGAGGATGCAAGTTGAACCATGAGGTTTTCCTCACTTGAGCCTATATATTCCAAAGTCTCTCATTGTAAACAAGGCTGAAATTGAGAAGAGAAGCAATATATGGTCATATGAGATTTGGAAGAAAATACTTGTGTTATGCTTTTGGATTGCCTCTTGGATGTTCTTGGATGAATGATGAAGGATTGTTGATGGATTCCATGACTTGGTAGAATGGTATAGTGTGTCCTGCTTTGTTGTTGTCTTCTAGTTTTCATTCATGAATACATTTTTCTTGCTTGCTATAGATCAGTAGAGAAAAAAATTGAGATATGCCCATGGAGGCACCTCAAATTTCCTGAATCTTCATAGCTTTTATGTTTTCTTCTTCCTTAGTTGCATTAAAGAATTCTTAACTGCTCTTTAACAACTTGAGGATATTGTTGCTAGTCTCATTCATAGTTCTATGCATGTTAAGTAGGATTTATGGTGTACCCTGCTTACCTATGACTGTCCATAGTCCCATCCATGAAACTATCTCTTTGACTAATTAGATTATCATCTTGTTGAACCAAGGAGCCCTAGTTCCGATATAGCCCTTTGCCTAAAACTATGCGAATATTGTTATTCAAAGTGCCCAATAACTTGAAGTACTGTGTTTAGGCATTCCGGCATAGTGTTTTGAGTTGTTAGTCAGTCTTATGTGTTTTTCCCAAAGTCTGATAGCCATTTCCCAAAGTTAGAGGGTCTTATACTTCTATGCATGGCTTGAATGTTTGTTTCTATGTATTGATTATTTTATAGTTACATTTTGCATGATTAATGGTTTGCCCTACCATTTTTATGTTATCTATTGAACCAGTGATGCTTGAAACTCTTTGTTGTTCACAAACTTGATGTCCATTTACTCCATTTTTCCCAAAGATCCTTTTTACCTTGAATCAAATCGGCCCTTCAACAGCCTTGTATTGTCATCTAATAGCTTTCTTGACCTTTTGACCCCATAGCCCAGTTAATCTAACATCTTGTTATCTATTTTATATCTTTGATCAGTTTCATACCTCATAACTTAAAAAACAAAAATAAAACACTTACTTCATAACTAGCCTAAAATCAGAACACAATAAACAAACACAGAGATATCCCTTATGCATATAGAGAGAGCTCTCTCTGAGTCCAGGAAGGCTAGGTCCTCGGGCTCCAAAGCTTGGTTTGATGTTACACTGTCATTTGGCTTGCCAATCAGCCAAATCATGGGACCCTAACAGACAAAATGGTGAAAGTGTTCACACCCCTAATGCTTAACGGATTTCTGCAACGCTGTATGTACTCTGAGACTGGTTCGGAGATCCCTGTCAGGTCAATTTTGACCTCTGATATGTTCCTTAAACCCTCTCGGTGGTCTAGAACTCTGTGCTGCCATTCTGGAATAAATGACATGGATAAAAATATGCGGATATTCTCCATACTTCAATAACTGCTATCCAGACAGTATTAAAGAAGCTTCTGTCTGGAACATTCTTTTAAGGGCTCGAGGAGGCATGGAGAGCACTGTAGGAATGGTGTACGTCTGAAGAAAATTTATGCTGAATATTAAACACAGATAAGACTATTGCGTGTGCATTGGTCTTCAAACTGTGCCTTTCTTTTGAATTGCCGGGTTAAACATCAATTATATCACTAACAGGCGTTAACCCGCTTTGACTCTCTGCTGATGATCTGCTAGCAAATGCTAAAATAGCCTCTGTGATCTATCTGCATAATAGAAACAACCCGTTACAAACCTCAGTAATGGTGGTGGAGGAAGGCAATGGAGGCCTGGAGGGACGGTGGCAGAACAGTGAAAATGGCGGAAATAATAGAGAATGGCAGAAGAAATGGATATAGCATAAAACCTAAAGGTTAAATGCTTGGAGGGGAATACAAAGGAAAGACGTGAAATGAAATGAAATGGACGGGACCGGTCGTATGAGGTAGGACCCAGCAGAGGCAGAGATGTGATTAAACTTAGACCATTGGATCTCAGGAGGAGATCAACGGACGGTGGGGATCAAATGATGAACTGTTTGGGAAGGTCTGATGGAAGAAACATGGAGGAAGAGGCGATGCAATATGAGCCATCGATCTTGGGTGAACAGACGGTCGTGATCAAGTCAGAGGATCGCAATCGGGGGGATCAGGGGTGACACATTTAAAAAAGTCTGATTGCGATCAGAGCGATGTTGCGATCAAGCGCCAACCATCGGATCGAGGACCAGATCAATGACCCGCATTTAATCGGAGGGGAAATGGGAGGCGCGATGGGTGTGAAGTGATTAGCGCTGGGCCGTAGGATCAGCAGGGAAATGGATCACCAGGATTGAATCGGGAGATCGCAATCGGGAGTCAGACGAGAAGGTTTGCGATTGCGATCGGAAGGGGACTTGCGATTGAGCGCTGGCCGTTGGATCAGCGGGGAAATGGATGGATGGGATTGGATCGGGAGACAGTGGAAAGGATTTGCGATTGCGATCAGGGGTCGGGGCGTGATTGAGCGCTGGCTGTCTGATCTGGCGGGGATCGACGGTCAGGATGAGATCGGAGGATCACAATTGGAGCTCGGGCGGAAAGACTTGTGATAAATCTGAGGATGGAATGATCGGGGCGCGATGTGATCAATCGCATCGCAAGTATTTGTGATGGACCAATCAGGGGTCATCCCACAAAAGTTGCGATTGCGATTGCAATGTGGCGGACTATATATATAACACAAGACTTTATAATAAAGTTTATGCAAATACATGGCAGGGTATGGAAGGGGAACAGGTTAATACATAGAACACTTATGTATTAAAGTGATTAATAATGCGGACTTATAATCGGAAGAGAGGGGAAAAGGGGTTTAGCCCTACTATAAGGTGGGAAAGTGGGTTTTTGGTCCATTTCAATGTGATTTAGAGGTTAGGAAGGGGAACGATAGAAGAATAAAGGGGGAAATAGCCCAAACGAGGGACATGGGTAGAATTTAAAGGGGATTCTGGGGAGATTTAGAGGGTAAGAGGGGAAATAGAAGGGGAGACAAAGAGGAAAGAAAAGAGGCTAAGTGGGGGTGAAATGAGGGGGAAAAAGGAGGCCTTTGGGCATTTCTCTCACAGCAGAGAGGCTTTCTGATGGAAATCAGTAGAGGGGATTTTGACAAAAGACAAAGGCACAAGGAGGCTTCAAGGATGATGTGTTTTCAAGGGAAATGCATTCCTTGAAGGCTCAACAACAATTTAGCCCCCTGTTTGCTTGTCAAAAATTTCATAGGGGGGATAACAGTAAGAACTACCTTAGGTTTTCAAACTAAAGCAAAACTTACCTCTTCTTCTTCTATCTACTGCAGATATTCCTTCCCGCTCAGCAACAAGGTATTTGGATCAATCACTCTGTTGGATGGCTCTCCTTCTTCCATGGGTATCAATGTATGATGTACCCCATCTTTGAAGAACTTGTAAGTGTTCTTCTTGCCATCAAGCACTGCTGATATTTCAAACTGCCAAGGTCTCTCCAGCAGTATATGACACACATCCATGGGCATTACATCACACAAGACCTTATCTTTATATTTTCCCATTTGCAACTCCATCTCACACTATTCTTTCACAACCAGCTGGTGCCCTTTATGCAGCCAGGACACCCTGTAGGGATTTGGATGCTCCCTTGTCTTCAACTTCAACTTATCTATTACCTCAGTGTAAACCAGATTGTCTATGCTGCCACTATCAATGACTAGCTGGCAACATTTCCCTTGGACTTTGCATATGCTCCTAAACAAAGTCTTCCTTTGTGCAGGCTCAGTGACCTCTTTAGCTTGCTTCAACAGGACCTTATTTACCACCATGGACTCTCCCCTCTCTGGAATAATTTCTTCTTCAATTTCTACCTCTTCTCCAACCTAGGCAACAACAACATTCCTTGTACCAACACCCACATTCTGTGGACATTCATAGTGCTTGTGTCCCACTTGCTGACATCTATAGCACCTTAATTCTCTACCTCTGCCTCTGTCTCTGACTCCTCTTCCTTTTCCTCTGTAAGAACCCCTTCTGCCCCTTGCATCCTCCTCTGTAGATGCATTCTGTGGTGAGCTATTGTTAGCTCCATCCCTGGGTGTAGTAGGCTTTCCTCTACCACCCTGACTTCCCTTTCCACAGAAAGTACCTCTCTTCTTGGTAGACTATTTCCTCAAGAGTTTCTCCTCTGCTTTCAAGGCCATCTGATAGGCCTCTTCCACTATCTTAGGAGATAGGAGACCAATCTCATCTTGGATCTCTAGCTTGAGACCATTCACATATCTGGAAGTATTCTCAGGTGTGTCTTGTAATTTCCCAGCCCTTATGCTTACTCTGTAGAATTCCTCTGTGTATTCTTTTACTGTCAGCAACCTCTGTCTCAGGTTCTCCATTTTCTTATACAATGTCAGCTGGTAATCACTAGGCAAGAATTTACCTTTTAATTTAGCCATCATTCTAGTCCAGCTCTTGATAGGTTGCTTGCCAACTCTCCTTCTTTCTGCCTGCACTCCATCCCACCAAAGTGTAGCATGTCCCTTCAGCTTTGTCACTGCAAACTTGACCCTTTTATATTCACTTATTTCTTCATAATCGAAGCATTTATTCATTTCATTTATCCAATCCACCATTTCCTTTGGATTCATTCCCCCTGCATAACTTGACACTTCAATTCTGGGCTTAACTGTAGACCCCAGAACAGTTCTGACGAGCCTCATGTCAGGATGAATTTCAACATTTTCTTCAGCTTCTTCCATTTCAGGCTCACTGATGTCTTCCAGATCTCTGGGTTGTCTTCGCTCCATGGCATCCATTCCGGCCTCGACCATCTACAACATCCCCAACACCTCTGCGTTGGCAACGAGCCTCCTTCTGCCAGCACCTCTACCAACTTGGATTTCCATGTCAGCTCTTCTGCAAAAAAAACCTTAAAACAATGGCTCTAATACCACAAATGACGCAACAAAACTAAAATTTCAGCCCAAGGAGAGCTGGTCAACTATAGCGTGGCTCTGTCTGCATTCTCCTTTTGGATACTTGGTTCTCCTCCACATGGTCTCCTTAATCTTCCCTTAATTTATTTATCAATTTCAAAGAAATTGACAAATAAATATAATCACAACTTGGAATGTTTAATTATATCTCCCGGCATATGCATTTACATCCGAATATTTATAACCAAAGTTTAACCCTTCGGCTTTATATAAATCCAATTCTTTTTTAAACAAATAAACTATAATACCCCTTGGCTCCGGCCCCACTTCTACATCCAATCACCAAATCAAAAGCTTGTATCATACTTGGCTATCCTCCGTGCACCTTGGTTAAACTCTGGGCAAGTCCAACGTGCGATCACCGTCCGATGGCCCTCTCCCAAATCAACGGCTCGTATGCATATCGCTTGGCCTCCTGGTACGAACATTAACATGCGATGGTGTGCTCTGAACGGTGGTTTTCTGGGGGTCCACCTCGCCACGTGTCAACTTCGTTGTGGAATCGCTTGCACTCAGAAAATACCGCCTACTCCGCAAAAGCAGTGCGATATGGGCAATCCGCCTCTGCAAATCTGCTCACGGTTTTTGTATAGTGCCTAACTACGTTTCACGCTGGTTGCCCTTTCCTTCTCATTCATTAACTCACGTCTAAACCACGGTTTTGGTTTCGAAAGAAATACTCTATCTCTTTATAAAGCGGGAATTTTATAATTGAACAGTGTCCACGCCCACAATTCTCTACACAGGCCTCGCCTGCGGTTGGGTGAATTCACAGGGTTATCCAAACAATTTATGAGAATTAAAAGATAGAGAAATGGAATTCCAGTGCACAATCACCTCACAGTTAAAAATTCTTCACAATTATTAACTCAGATAGTTTGGTAATCCACAGGACTTGAAGTCTATTCAATCGGAAGCAATTGCTCAATACACAGAGGCTTTATTACAGAATTTCTCCATTTTCCTCTCTACACCTCTTAATACATCTGAGGGATTACATTTATATACATAAACATATAACTCTTCGGTTCCTCTGAGAGGACCATTCTAGAAATCAAAGGTCTAATTACAATTCATTCATATAATTGAAATATGACAGATGGATAACTATTCAACTTCCACTAACTCTAACTGATCTAAATAATATAGTCAGCTGAGGTATTGACACCTAGCTGTTACAATTCAAATGTTTTCAAACCCTCCTAGCCACAACATGTGGACAAAACTCCTACATTGCTTGCTAGTGTCTAGTGCCCCTACATCAAGGCGACGACAAATACATAGGTGGAGGCAAAAGGTGTGAGAGTGTGAGAGCCATTATTATGAATGCAACTATGCACATAATTAATATGATGTTAATGGAGGTGTCCGCGGAAGCGAATACGAGAATTATTGTTGATAATATGATGAACAATAATATGATGCTAGTCATATTAAAGATGGAGGTGGAGCAGTATAGTGCAGTGATCCACAGTGAAACACACTGATACAACAAATTTTAATATCCCATATTTCTATAAACTGCTCGCCTCTGTTATAAATCCGTCGATTTTCCAAGAGCTCCTACAAGGTTAGAATGTCGGTGCTCATTATTTTTGAGGAAGGTTCAGTGAATGGTCCGCAGGAGATGTAGACGGCGATGTGTAGGTGGAGGTGGAGGTGGAGGTAGATATGTGACATTGGAGTCGTTGGTGAAGGTGGAGGTGGAGGCGACGAAAGAAAAAGAGGTAGAAGTAGAGGAATGCAACTATGGACATAATTAATATGATATTAATGGAGGTGTCGGCAGAAGCGAATAGGAGAACCATTATTGTTGATAATATGATGCTAGTCAAATTAAAGATGGAGGTGGAGGCAGGAGCAGTACAGTGCAGTGATCCACAGTGAAACACGTTGATACAACAAATGTTAATATCCCATATTGCTATAAACTGTTCACCTATTTTATAAAGCTGCTGACTCACCAAGAGGTCCCACGAGGTCGGAATGTCGGTGCTCATTATTTTCAAGGAAGGTTCAATGAATGGTCCGCAGGAGACGTATACGGTGATGTGCAGGTGGAGGTGGAGGTGGAGGTAGATATGTGACATTGGAGTCTTTGGCGAAGGTGGAGGTGGAGGTGGAGGTAGATGTAGAGGTGGAGGCGACGGAAGCAAAAGAGGTAGAAGTATATCTAGAGGTGGAGGTGGAGGGTGGAGGTAGAGGTAGAGGTGTGAGAGCCATTATTATGAATGTAACTATGCACATAACTAATATGATGTAATTAATGGAGGTGTTGGCGGAAGAAAATATGATAACAAGTATTTTTGATAATATGATGAACAATAATATGATGTTAGTCATATTAAAGATGGAGGGATCGAGTGTGAGACCCATTATTATGAATGCAATGCAGTGATCCACAGAGAAACACGCTGGGGCAGTAGTTCTCTTTGTCACTGATGCAACAAATGGTCACCAATTAATTTATCTTTCACTGATACAACAAATGTTAATATCCCATATTGCTATAAACTGGTCGCCTCTGTTATAAAGTTGCCAACTCGTCCAGATCTCCCTCCCTCGAGGTCGGAATGTCGGTGCTCATCATTTTCGAGGAAGGTTCAGTGAATGGCCCACAGGAGATGTATCTACGGATGCAGCCTGCAACTTACTGCATGGTGAGCCTTATTTCCACTGCCATAGGCCCATAAATGCGCCCAGGCAGGAAATTCCCGCCGTCATATTAAAGCTGTGGATCATCGTGCGGTGGGCATTCCCTGCCTGGGCGCATTTATGGGCCTATGGCAGTGGAAATAAGGGTCACCCTTAATGCACTTCTGGCCCCACCTTGGTCGGCCACTTAGGGTCACATGTGCATGTGGCAATAATTATCATATTGATTGACTTGACTTGATAAATTATTCTAAATTATAAATTGAAATGACATAGCTTATAAATTTAAAGTTCCAAATTTAAATGGCTGGAAAATAATGGAAAATATTTTGATAAAATTGGTCATTAAATAAGTTTAAAATTTTTACATGAAAGTTGCATGGATAACATAAATAAATTATTTTTATACCTTAGATTTCGCAAAAGGTTGATCATTGATAGTGGTTATACCATTGCTAGTAGTATGGGATTATGGTTATACATAATTCAAATCTTACGGAGGATATTTGCGGGAACTTCCCAACAAATCTAGGAGAAAATGACACACTTAGCCTAGAACTATGTAGCCTTAATTAAAGAATAATCCATTGCATCATTAAATAGAGAGTTGGCACCACCAATAGGGATAGGCTAGGGTAATTAAAGAATAATCTCTTGCATCACGAAATAGAGAGTTGGCACCACCCATAGGGATAGGCTAGGGTAATTAAATAATAATCCCTTGCATCACAAAATAGAGAGTTGGCACCACCAATAGGGATAGGCTAGGGTAATTAAAGAATAATCCCTTGCATAACTAAATAGAGAGGTGGCACCACCAATAGGGATAGGCTAGGGTAACTTGGAAAATAGAAAAAGCCTTTGGGTTTTGTGAATGGAGGATTTGGTTTTTATATTTGTTTTTTTTTGTGTGTGTTTTTTGTGTTTTTGAAAGAGGGATATTTATCTCAATTGGATGGTGACTTTTACTACAACAAAAAAATCTTGTTTTAATGGGTTTTAGAGAAAACAAGGTGTTGAAAACTTTCACCCATTTCTTGATAAATAAACAAGTGTAGAAAATTGTGATTTGTGGAGAATGGGTGGACAAATAAAACCTCAGAGGAGTACAAGTGGAGGTGAAAAATAAATTTACTTTTTTACACCTCTCCCACTTTATTAATACTATTTGGATGATGTTTTAGATACAAGTTCGATTCCCTTACCCTCTCGAATACAATTAATACCATTTGGATGATGTTGTAAATATAGGATCTATTCCCTTACCCTCTCTAAATTTTTTAATATAATTATGTTATTGAAGTGTAATTTTTTTAATAAATCCTTTATTGGTGAAGGGTTAATTTATTATGAAAACATCACTCTTGAAGATAAAAATTTAAAATATAACGTTTCTTGACAGGAAGCATAAGGACCCAAAACGTTAGAAAAAATTTGTACAACGGGTAAGGAGAAATCCAAATTCCAACCCTGATGGCCATAGCCATGAATGGCCACATACAAGATCATCAACTTTCTGGTGCCATTTTCGGTGGCATGCATTCAGAAGGATTTCAAATCAACTTCTCATAGTACAACAACCACAATCCTGTCAGCGTTTGATCCTGTCAACCTTTTCTCAGCACACAAGCGCCAATAGTCCCAGTTCAAATTTAAATTTTGAATCTTCGCGCTCGATGAATACCTCTGAATCTTAACTGTATTTCAAAATACCACTTCTCCACTGGAGCCATGGAGCACCTCCATGGAAAACAAGAGCTTCTCATACATGAATATGATGGTGTTAGTCAATACGATGTAGCGAACCGTATGACAGAATAAATAATGGAAAGAGAAGTTTCAATGGTCGATGGCTTTGTGTTTCTGATGGCATTCATTCCTTTATGTTGAGAACTTAGTGACACATTTTAAGTTAAAATCACCAAACCATGGTGACATCATAATTTGTTTTATAGTTGTAACATGCCATGTCAATCACTTTGAGATTCCAAGCAAAATTTTCATGTAGATAATTTCAACTTGTTTCATTTGTGACCCATTCCCTACCTCACAAAATTCTAGGCAATTATTTTTGTTGTTAATACATTTTCTTTCGATGCTCAGAGGGTAGTTCTCACCAACATTCCCATATTAAGTTTAATTTTCATTTTTATGGATGATTACTGTTAAGTAATTATTGGCATATGCTTAGTTTTTTCCTTATTGTAATACACCTACTAATGGTTGGTTGATGTCCATTTTCTGAAAAATATTTTTAAATAACAAAGTTGCACTCTCTGTCTTTTGATAACAATGTAGGTTAATTCTTGGAAATAAGGTATTTTATAACTCCATTTTTATTTTTTCTTTCATCATGGTTGCAAATGGACACCCTTTTTTTTCAAGCTTGATACAAACATTTTACTAAGGTTCACTACGTCATCCAATGATAACTGCAGATACAGAATGCCTCTTTTAATCTACTGTGAACTCTACTGAAACCAACTGAGTCGACTATTTTGAAGGAAAAATTCATTTCCTTTGTGAATGTCATTGCCTAATCACATAAGAAAATCGATGTGCATGCCAATTAATTAGCTATTCTCGCTTTTCTTTTCTTATCACATTATTGTATGCAGGGAAGCAAAATAGCCCTGTTAGACTCCTATACCAATAGGTGTCATTTTTCATGATTGACTTGGTGAACTATGCAATATGTTCAAACCTTTTTCTTGTGCAAAGGTGTTCCATATTCTTAAAAAATCAAAAAATCAAAAAATTTAAAAAATGTGAAGAGGGTATACCCTAAAAGAAAAATCAAAGGGTGAAAAGAATAAAATGGTCAAAAAGTGAAAGAAATGAACCCCAAACAAAAAATAGACCAGGAAAGTGTGCAAGTCTAAATGCCACTACTATTTCATTTTTTGTAATAAACAAAATTGTGTGCAGCTTGTCAAACGTTTGCCACAATTTATGAAGAGTCAAACTATTTAAACTTGACTCATTCATTTTTCAATTTCATGTTGTAGAATAGAGAATAAATATCTGACCAAACAGTTTAATCTTGGCAGATAAGTAGATAGGTAGAGTTAATAAAAGGTGCTCAACAGTTTAATCTGAGCCCTTGGATGTAGTAAGTGTAGAATTAGATAGGTTTGCCATGTAAAAGAAAAACAAGATTGATAAGGGTTTGCCAGTCTAAGTGCACCCTAATAAAGAAGAGAAAATGGTAGAGTAAGTAGGTAGGGTAGGTAGATGTTGTGCAGAATTACAAGTGATGAATGATGGTTATAAATGTGTTCAATTTTACTTTCATCACAAGTGCAAAGGCAGATACTACATTGGAAAAAGTTCACAGCAAAGCAAAATCAATATTATTAACTTCCCCTTCATTTTCCCTTAAATATTTCACTAATTTCCCTAAGCACTAAGGTATTTGAAGATTAAAGGGGCTCAAGGCATTTCCATGAATTTTGGAGGGACCGGACCCTTGGAACAATAATTGAAAAAACCTAAGTACTTGAAATCATCCATTATCACATTCATTCACCTCTCAAAAATCGTTTCCTAAGTAAAATCCCATTTTACTTAGGAAATCCTTCAATATTTCATGAAAAGCCCTCAAAATCACTTTTTATTCTAAGTCTAAGTGATGAAAGTATAATAATGCCATTTACTTTTGAAACTTCACTTTCTTGGTTATATTTAAGTATTTTTAGCTTACATTGTCCCTTTGTCATATTAACTCTAAATTATATATTAACTCCCTATGAAAATCACCTTTTCCTATTATATATAAATCCTTTTATAGTAATATCCCGAAAACCCTTATATTATGATTTTTTAGCCAAAAGTATTTAATTCCTATTTATTCAAATAAAAAACCCACAATATACCCCCTTTTGGCTAAAATATAACATTAATATTATTCCCGCCCCCCTACATTAAATAAATCGCGTTGATTTAATTATTGTATAAATAAAAAGATATCAAAAAAGTTTTTAAACATATAATATATGTGTTTAAAAATAAAAATAAAAAATCCCCGACCATCCACCATACCAGGGATTAATTAATCCACATGATTAATTAATAACCGACCGCAGCCAATCAAAATCCGCCCGATATGTTTAATTAACAGTTAATTACATTGGGCCCGCGCTGTTAATTCCTCGCCATCTCTCTGTCCCGTCGACCATCTGATCGACCCATCGAAGATCTATGGTCCTCATTCATTTTGCTGACCATACACGTACGAAAGATAACGCGCGATGGCCAAGCAGTTTTTAAACAGTGTCGTGCTACGTGTCAGTCGTTGTATCGCATCACTTCCCTTCCTCCTAAAACCACCTTCCCTCATAAGAAGTGCGATACAAACCACTTACCACCTCTCCGCTTGTGACATGTCCACTGTACCATGCTGATGTCATCCAATAAAATAATAAAAAATTCCGCCACTCATTGAATTTGTGAATAAAACAAAATAAGCCCACGTTTTCCATTTTTCTCAGTCGCAGAGAACGACTACACTTCCATGCACAGTAATTCAAAATTTTCATAGCTGAATACCGCCAACCTTTGCCTCGTCTAAGGAAATTGCAACCAAGCGTCCAAGAAATCATTCACCTTATCCAGTACCTGTTTGAAACCAGCGTCATCCTCAGAAAAATAGGTATTTACCCTAAATACGCGTTGAACTCTGTAAGAAACTCGGCTTTCCTTTTCCTTTCACTGAAACAGAGTTAAAAATTAATTGCTAGTTCAGTTCTAAATCCTGAGAAGTGTAATTATATTCCCAAACTTGCAATTGCACCTGCTTTTCCCGTCAAAACCCGAATTCTCATTTTTGAATCCACAAGAACCAAAAATGGAAGTTCCTGTGGCTTCAAACGTAGCACCGTTGAATGCCCCTCACAAAGAATTGGATTATTTACCTTTAGCCGATATGGACTTTCAAATTAAAGACCTGGGTATCAGTGAGAATCCCCTTCGAATATTTTGTCACTGCAGAGACAATTATTTGAATGGTTCTGACATAATTGGACTCTGGGAGTCCAATATGCCCATGTACTTTGTCCCAGTAGTCCGTATTTTCCCTGAAATTATCCATCTTTTCCATGCCAACTATGATCCTAACCAAAGAGCAGTCTTATCCCCAAATCAAGATGTCCTCTTCCCAATAACTGCTCAATCCATAAATGAAATGCTACATTTCCAGCCTGGTCAAGCCCTCACCCCTCTGCACATGGCTGAATTACTTGAGAAGTCTACACAATTGTCCCATGAAGAGTTAAACCGTCTTTGTCAGACTTTCATGCTGCCACAGCATCAGCCTAAAGGACCTCCCCCTTATGGCCACACCTATTTTACTGATGAAGGCAGACTTATTTTAAACATGATATCTTCAATAATGGGTTTTAATACTAGTGATTTTGTTGACCAATTGACCCTAGTGTTATTGTCTATTTTTACCCCTGGACAGCCTCCTGCTGTTAGATATGATTTTTCATCTTTTATTGCTGACAAAATCCATGATCAATTCATGAGATTTGGAAATGAGAGAGTATTCAAATATTCTTCCTTCATATATCATCTCATGATATACTATCAGTCAGAAAGTTTTCCTTTCCATATTCAGAAACTTGATGCTAAAGGAAACCCTAGGTCAGTTATCTTCTGGTCTGCTATCACCCATCATTCTTATGATTCTCCTTACTCCTACAATGAGTTTATTGATCTGTTTGTACATCCAGCAACCACTTTGTTAACTGGAATTTCTCCTCCTAGAGTCAGCAATGAAATCAAGAGAACCCTTCAACTCTCAAAACAATATAAAGTGGGAGATTGGTACTTATATCAGAATTATACTGAAATTAGGATTTATGGATGTGAATTGTGTCCATTCAAGTTGCCCAGATATGTTCCAATGAGACTTTTTGCACTTGAGTATTTCAGACAGATGAACAATTCAGATATAGTTCATTTCTGTAATGCCAAGAAGAAGGCACAACTCAGGATAAAGAGCCAATTAGGTCCCTTTGTTTGTAACTCTAGGGAGGCTGGGAAAGAAGCCGAAAGGATTTTAGAAAACTACCTCAAATTACAAAAGAGCTTCTACTAGGCACCCTATGATCCATATAGCTTTATTTGTGACAGAAGAGTGAAAAATAAATTATCTCCATACATTCATTTTAGGATGCCATAAATTGAACAATATGCAAATACAGATGAATGGGTGGAAGGAACTTTGGTAGAGCAAGATAGTGAACAGGTCAATATTGATAATATAATGAAAGATCTTGAAAAGATACTTGACCTGGACTCTATTGGGCAGGTACAGACAACATGAACTTCACAACAACATTTGCAGGAAATCAGTGGAGTGGCAGTAGAATCAAAAGGAAAAGAAAAAGAACCAAACATACAAGTAATTGAAAAGTTCACAATGATTGAGCAACCAGAGACATCCAAAGAACAAGGACAGGCACGAATCTCTCCCATTCAAACCAATCCAATAGAAGTGTCAATTTTGCAGACTCCATTAAATGTGGAAAAGGGAAAAAGGAGAGAAGATGAAGTTGCTACCCCTTTCATTGGATCTTCACAACAGCCTCAGGCCAAGAGACAGAAATTGAATACTCCTCCAGAAATAGAATCTATTGATGAAATCCTTGATAGTCAAGGGCCAGAACAATTGGGCAGTCAACAAACAGGGACAGTCAGTGAAGCATCCACTACCTCACAAATGAAAAAGCTACAGAAGCAACAGAGTATTGAAATATCTTCTTTCAAAACACCAGTTAAGGATACGGGAGATATAAATAAGACATTTATCAATATCAAGGCCAGGAATGATCCACTAAGAATTCAAGTATATAATCAATATCTGAAAATGGCTCCAAAGAATCAAGAAAGATT
The DNA here is from genome assembly GCA_034641835.2 of Pinus albicaulis. Lineage (NCBI taxonomy): Eukaryota > Viridiplantae > Streptophyta > Pinopsida > Pinales > Pinaceae > Pinus > Pinus albicaulis. The sequence continues at coordinate 1,773,895,759 of CM076580.1, forward strand.
GATGTCAGCTTTTGACATCCAACAGGGAAAAATGTTAATGAGTCATTTCAAACCCAAGGTGAAACAACCCCAAATAGTTGCTGATTATATTAGGACAAACTTTGAATTCCTAGCAAAGGATATCCATCCTTTAGATCAGATTGAGTTACATAAGCAGACTGGGGAAATGATCTATTCTACATTGACTGATAAGGCAATGGCAGCTCATAGGTTACAAGATTCTTTGGAGAAGACCAATACACAGTTACAGCTTGAGAAGGCTTCTTCTCAAGCCAAAGACAATAGGATAAAAACATTGGAAGAAATAATAATTGGTTTGGGACACAATCCAAAGGATTTCAAAGGTATAGAAGCTCTAATTAAGAAAAAAGATGATGACATTGCAGCTTTAAGAAAGCAGTTGAAATTGCCAGCTTCCAGACATCCCCAAACTGAAGAAGTAATGAAGAAGAGTTCTGAAGAAGAAATGATGGAGTTGCTCTTAAAAATGAATGAGCAACTGATTGAAACAGAAAAATAACTGGAACTAACTTTCAAAGACAAGCAGTCCAATGTTCCAATATCTACAGCGGTGGTTATCACAGGTACAACAAGTCAGCCAACAGGTCAGCCAGCAAAGCCATCACAGGTAAATCCTTCAAATTTGAGTACAGAGGAATTAGTAAAGCAAATGAATGACTTGAAACTGCAAGTAACAGAACTTCAGCGCACAAAGTTACAGCTTGTTAGTTTGGAACAGAAATATGATCTTTCAAAAATGACTGTTGCTGACAAAACAAGAGAAGTCAAAAATTTGGAAAAATTGGTTAAAAGCTTTGGAAAGGGATCTCACATTGGAGAAACATTTGAGAGAAATAAATGACATTCTTTGGGATAATATTATTCAGTCAATAAAATATATATGGTCCTCAATCCAGATAATATACAAGCAGAATGATTTGGTCAAAGTAGCTCTTGATGAAGTTGAGAATACCCGAGCAGAATTAGGAAATAGGCCTGAGGAAGCCAATCAGCTTATACAATTTTTAAACACCCAAACCAGACAGCAACTTGCAGATGTGGGTATTTAGGACAAGACTGCAACAATCTTGGAGATAAAAAGAGTTTTTACTAAAAGAACTCTTATGCAAAATTTAGAATGAAGGTGTTTTGACATGCAAAGTGAAATCATTGCTTTCAGAGAAAGGTTTAATGTTTTATTGAATAAAGGGTTGCCCAGCCCTATCGTTTCAGAAGATAAAATAATGGACCTGGAACCTTATGTCAAGAAATAGGACATACATGCTCACAATCATTTCATTACTAGTTCCTCAAACATTTCATCAGAAGCAACATTACCCACGGGAAGGAATCTTCATGACAGATTAGAGAATTTATTTTATCTTGAACATGAAGTAAGACATTTGTTTCCTAATCATCCTACTTTCTTCAGATATACCGAGGCTGATGAAACATTAAGGAAGCTTCAATGGACCAAAATAGCAGAAGATAAATGGTGGGAAGATCTATTGGAACTTCTGTAAAATTTATCCTTATATGAAATTTTGCCTATTTTACTATAGTATAAAGGATAAAAAGACAAACAAAGGTTAAAGATTATCAGTGAAGCAATTCAGTTAGAAAAAAATTACTGAAGAGGACAACGAAGAGCTAAAATATAGGTCCTGCCTCCAGCACATTCTCAAAAGGAGGAAACAGCACAACATTAGTTGCTTTTTGTCTTATCTATGAGACCATCTGTCTCTATTTTTATTGTAACTTATTTATGAGTCATTTTAGATTATATCTCGTTTTGTTAAGAGATATTTTGTATGATTTTTTGTATAAATAAGCCCTCAAACGGATTATTGAGGGTGGATTCATATACTTTGCTGTAACATTGATTTTTTCGGAATAAAGTGTTGTTGGAGAAAATTTTCATAGCTTGCTGGATGATGAATTGATGTTGAAGACTTTTTACAGGATTCATGTGTCGAAATACATATCAATAAGTCATTTCTATCCTGTGTTTTAAGTTTTATATATGTTTATTATATCAATGTGTTTCATTTCTGAATAATTAACAAAAAGGATTAAATCAGAAATTGCTTAAATGTACTCTGATTTCAATTTTTATTATTCTAAATGTTTTCCTCTAAACTGGTTATAAACAATGAATTCTTAATTGCTCTTGTTTCTCTGGTTTAAGCATTTGATTACTTAGTAAAGAATTATTAATTTCTCTTTATTGGTAATCACTCATTTTCTTTCTCGTAGATATGTTGAAAGATTCTTAATTTCCTTTCATCCATTCTAAACTCATTTCATTCCTTTAAGTTCTATATTTGTTTCTTTGTTTTGACTATCTTGCCCTGTAAAGCCATCTTTCGTTGATAAACTTAATCCAGTAAAGCCAAATTTTTTACTCCATAGCCCAATGGTCTGAAATTATTTAATCTTGCCCTCAGTTACCGAATTCCACCACCCAAATTCAATCAAAACCCCTGGAATTTAGAACTAGCCTAATATCCTTTAAAACAAAGCTAAATTTTATAGATAGAGCCCTCTCTGGGTACAGATTGGCTAGATTTTGTACCTGAAGGTTGGTTTGTGGTTACCTCGGACCCCTTTCCTCTTCCAAGAACTTCATGGAAAATCTAAGAGTTAACAAGCCCAACCTCTGTTGTTGGTTCTAGCTTATTCATGGCATATTTGGTCACATGGATATAGACAGATGAGCCAAAAAATTTCAAATATGAAACTTTTGGTTTCTTACCTGAAAAATCCTCCTTTGGTGTACTCATGTCAATTATCCGATGAGGACTATGGTTCTGCACAAATACCGTTGTGTTTCATGCCTCTTCCCTTAGATGCAACGGTAGGCCCTCATCATGTAACATAGCTCGTGCTTCTCCCAAAATTGTTCTATTATTTATTTCTTCAAACCCATTCTGTTGTGGGTTATGAGGTGCAATCAATTCTCCCTGAATTCCTTCTTTAGCACAAAATTTCTTGAATTCATTAGAGGTATACTCACCTCCATTGTTGCTCCTTAGAGCCTTCACCTTCTTTTCTGTATATATCTCTACCAATGCTTTGAACTCACAAAAATTGGAGAACATCTGATCTTTCTTCTGTAGAAAGAAGATCCAACACCTTCTAGAAATCATAAAAAAAAATCACATAATAAATGTGATTTGTTGTGGAAGGTGTAGAGAATGGTCCCCACACGTTTGAGTGAAATCTCTCAAATATTGTCGTTGCTCAGTTCTCCTTCTCATGAAAAGTGGCTTTAGTATACTTCTCCATGGTACATTCCTTGCATGTGTCTATCTACGCAAGGGTGCCCTTTGGAAGACCTATAGAAATCTGTTGCATTATCCTCAAAGCACTGCGGTGTAGATGGCCCAACCTCCTGTGCCATAACTCACATGTATCCTGGCTCACCACCTCCCTTTCTTTACTACTCAATGTTGTGCAAACATCTACATCAAGTTTGTAGAGGTTTTTCACATGAACCCCAATCTTCTCTACTTGTCCTGTGGCTTTGTGACGAAGGTGTTGGGGTTCCTATGTTTTTTCCAGATTGGCAACACAAAAAGACAAGACAACATCAAAACACTTTGGGATCCTAGGATCTAGCCCTCCTGGATCCAGAGAGGGATATCTCTATAATGAAAAGAATGATATATATCTTTGAAGCTCAAACTAAGGTATTAGGCTAGGTATGAAGCATGAGAGGTTTTTAAATGATTTGGTTGTTGGGTTGGAGATCATTAACTAAGAAGGCTATGTGGGATGAAAGGAAAAAAGTAGTAGGATGTTTCGGCAAGAGAAGATAGGCCAAGAAAGTGTCAATCCATTGGGCTATGGAGTCATGAAAAGGGATTACTTGCATAACAACTAACCAAGGCTTTCCATAGGGCAAGTCATCTATACTAAAGGATCTTTTAGATAGATGGTGGAATGGAACATTAAGGAGTGATGTGAAAGAAAGAAAGAAACCCAAGTGCAGTCTGAGATTAGGTTAGATGTCATTTAAATCCAGAACTACTTTGACATACCCAGAGGAAACTCTCAGTGAAGACACAAAGGGTAGATTAAGATCAAGTCAGAGGTCATCTAACTCCAGGCCTGATTCTGGAATACTCTCAAGGGAAAAAACAGTTAGGACTCAACACAGAGAAAGGCATAAGATCAGAGAACGAGTTTTAACCTTCAATGCTTTTGACACTAGCTCAAAGGGATCATAGAAAGGCCAATCTATTGAAAAGGACCCCAGTGGACAGGGATAACTCTAAATCCCCAGTATCCCAATTCTTCCAGCTTAAACCCAACAAGAACATCTAAGCAACAAACTCCAAATTCGAACATCAGTAAGCATGGGCATGCCAACATCTTTGACTGGTTAAATTACATGAATTTTCTCTTAGATACATATTCAACAGAAAACATCAAAGATAAGAAGAGCAGGAAAGAATTAGGGTACCATGCAGGGGTATGTCCTAAGCCAAATTACTGATTCTTATCAGAGAATAATGGACAATTTGATTAAAATGAAATAAGGCAATGCAGTGAGGAAAACATCACCTGTAATATAGACCAGGATGCTGTGAAATTTGCTTGTTCAATTGATATGAAAAACCAGTCACATACTTTGAGCTCAATGGATAGCACATTCCAAGATTCTCCTCCCAGCCTACTAAATTACAAAATACTAAGCTACTTCCCCCCAATAACAGTTCTAACAATCGAAAAATCCCTATCAACCAACAACAACTTTACAATGAATTCCTTAGGGGTTCTTATAGGAGAATGAATAGCAGTAGTAGTAGATGTAACTTTAATCGACTCATTAAGACAGAGTGGAGGAATTTTTCATGCCCACTCTTTTTAATGGCTCTGTTTTACATATTGGTACTCTTTAGGCTGTTTCATAAGTCTTGTCAGGTTGACCTTAACCTCGGATGTGTTCTTGAAATCCTTTCTGGCTATTTGGTACTCTGTATCGCCTTCTGGAATAAGTAACATGGATAGAAATTCTGCAGGTCTTTCCATGCTTCCATAACTTCTATTCTAATAGTTCTTTAGAAGCTTCTGTCAGAGCAATAACTATTCTAGGCTCGAGGAGGCATGGAGAAGGTCGTGTAGATAGTCCTTTTATAGGAAATATGTTTTTTTTCATTAAAATACAGATATGGCTTGTTTCATGTGCTTTTAGGCTTCATTAAGCCTCTAATTCATCTTCATGATCTTTATCTGCGTCTTTATCCTTTGAAACACAGGATTAAAGAATTAATTCTTCAATAACAGGCTTAAATCCCCTGATCTGTATTTGCCGATACACTTTTCCGCTATTGAATGGTCTCTCTACACTCTGAGTCACAGTGACTGTGACTGTGGAGATAAAGTGAATTCATCGCTCTATAATCCCTGCAAGAACATGATAAATTCATTATATAATCCAGGGGAGTGAGGGGAGGGATGCTGTGGAGGCCTGTGGAAGATGGGGGCATAGTGATGGAACTGGTGTGTGTAGCGGAAAGGGGGCGAAAAACATTGCAGAATGGTGAAAGAATGCTCTGCTGGAGTTTTGGTGCAAAGAGGGTTGCAGACCATCCAATTAGATTAGCTAATAGAAATCAATGGTCAAGATTTACCGGGGAGGAAGGTTAGATAGAAGAAATAAGTTTTAGTGTTAAGACACTAAGGTTTAATTTCGGATGAATTACAAAGAAAAATGGTCAAAATGAATGAAGTCGAGGGCCTTTAATGGTGGAACCCAAAGGGCGGAGGGAGAATCAAATGTGGATCGCTGAATCTCAGGAGGAGATCAATGGCGGGGATCCTCTGATGAAGTTATTAGGAAGGCCTGATGAAAGAAATATGGTGGAGATGCGATGAAATGTGGGCCGTTGATCTAGTTCAGATCAACGGTTGGGATTAAATGATGGCACTTTCAGGAGAAAAGAGGAAAGGGTGGTTTTAGTAGAAAAACCACTAGTGTCACGTGGCTTCAGAGTGGTTTTGATAATTCTCCGAAAAAAAGTGATATACTCCACTACATGACACGTGTCCTCCCAAAACCACTTATATCACGTGATTTTGAAACGTTAAGGCCCGGACGCAGAATTTACACGATATTCGGTTTCAGCCATCGGATGGAGGGGCGGAATATCTAATGGTGCAAGTGGCAGCATGATATGGAAATATGCACTGGAGAATAGGTGGGATGAATTCAAAGGCGGGTTAGATCCTGACCATCGAATCTAAAGGAAAAGATAGTCAATATTAAAAAAGGAAGCGGGAAGGCAAAGGGGTAAGTGGATGAGTGGAAAGAATGAGGGCCATTGGATCTAAAGGGATGGATGAAGGAGATCCAATTGGAGAAATTTCTTCAAGCCTGGTGAACAGACTGCAAATGGGCAGTGCGATTGGATCTCAACTGTTGGATCCGTAAGAATGAACGGTCGAGATGGCTGGGGTGGCATTGCATATGTTGGGCCATTGAGCTTATCAGGTTAAATGCGAGCCATTAGATCTGTACATTGAACGGCTGAGATTCGACAATGAAGCAGAAGGCTTTACAAGGGAGGAAAGGTTATATGGTTGGCATAGATGATCTTGACCGTTGGATCTATAGAATGGATGGCAGAGATTAAAGAGAGACAATGGAGGCAAAGGGGCAAAGTTAACGAGAGGGAAGAATGGGAGCCGTTGGATCTAAAGAGATCAACGGTGGAGATATAATCACATCAAAGACAGGAAGGGGGCCAAAAGCTCTGAATTTTGATGTTGCGATTATGCATGGACCATCGGATCAAAGGTGATATTGACGGTCATGATTGGATCAGAGATCGCCAATCGGGGAAAACACGGTGGCACATAAAACTTTTTGCAATTGGCGGTGATGCGAGACAACGCAGGCTGTCAGATCTGTATGGAAGAACAGATATGATTAGAAGATGGGGTGAAGTTTTTTTGAAAGGGAGAGAAATTTTATATGGCTGTGACATAACCTGGACCGTCAGATCTGCGAAAATCGATGGCCAAGACTGAATCGAAGGTCGGGGGAATAAAACCCATCACATCGGAAAAGTTCTAAAGAACAAAGGAAAAAGGTGCTATTGAAAGTTTACGATTGCGATAAGCACCTGGGGGCTTAGTTCCTGGTTCTGGCACTAGGTTATATGCTAAGAGAAGGGCCAAGGGCTAAGTCGAAAGGGGCTTAAGCCCTTGATCAAACAGGGGTGTTTTCTGGCCAAATTCAGCGTTTTTAAGGCCAAGAAAGGGGTTTTGATAGAGGGAAGAAAAGGTTTTTAAACCAAATAAATGGAGCTACAAGGTTTAGAAAGGGAATTTTGATGATTTATATGGTTAGTGAGGGATTTTGCGGGATTTGAAAATGGGGGAAAAATGGTGAAAATGGAGGTTTTGTGAGGATGACATAGGGTAGATAGAGGCCTTTTTGAGAATTTTCTTCCACAAACAGTGAGAATTTTCAATGGAAACATCAGTGAAGATTGCTTCGAAGGCCAAAGACACACGGAGGCTTCAAGGATGAAATATTTTCAAGGGAAATGTTTCTCTTGAAGGCTCAAAAACATTTTAGCCACTTGTTTGCTTGTCAAAAAATTCATAGGTGGCTAATAGTGGCTCCACATGGGGATGGCATCTTCTTGAAGGTGTCAATAACCTCAGAAAATAATCTTTGGGAGGTAGGCTAGATGCCTGGTACTTTGACACATATTTTTTTTCTCTTTTCTTGGATCAGCTACCACAAATCATGAAGACATCATATCAGCAGTCATATTCTCCCAAGCAACTACCTACCCATTCTATTGTCCTAACATTTTTTCTTCTGGGTGAATTTGTACTTGCAGAGCCTTACATCATCGATTCTTTATACACAGGAAAATAAACCTATCCTACTACTACCCTTATTCCTCCATGGGACTATCTTAAACAGTTGGCCTCATAGCTTCTCTACCTACACTAATATCTTCTAGGATTGAACTGTCTAGAAGATTTCTTTCTCTACATTCTAAAACAGAAATTCAAAAATAGTCAAACCAGGATTAGACTGTCTAGTTTACTATGGGTCCATGGCATAAAGATAGTTGCACATGAACTAAAACTTTGCAGAAATTAAAAACAACTAACTAAATTCTCACAGGTTGAGCTTTATTGAGATTTCCTACCTACCCTACTCTACTTGGGATATTTACATGTTTAGCCTATAAACACTCTTTTCCAATACATCCAATCAAGAAGATGATCCCATGACTGGTATTTTATACTCATCTCTTTGAGCATGCTGGGTAGGTAGGGCCACTCCCATTCTCTTTGTTTTTTAACAGCAACTTTTAAAATATTTCTTGTTTCCTGCAACAAGCTGCTCAAAATGACCTTTGATCCTTCTTCAAATGTTTGCAGGAAATGAACATAAGGATCATGAAATGATACCTAGTTGTGAATATTTGGCAAGCAGGCTTCAACCAGGATTGCTTCCTCTTCCACTGGATCAAGTACAAGATTCTCTTGAGAAAGAGAATCTCCCTCATCTTCATCACTTTTTGAACTGGAGGACTCATCATATATTGCAGGGTTGTCCTCATGTAGCTCTGAGATCTTCTGATCTAGTGGCCTGAGCTCTATGGAAAGACTAACATATTCTTGTGCAGGGGTCTCTTTGATTACCTCGTCCCTTTTAGGAGAAGGTTCAGTATATTCATCTTGCTCAAGAGTTTCTTCATTGCTTTCTTCCTCATCCTCTGAGATGAAAGGTTTTTGATCCCCCATCACATGAAAACTGTCACTGATGCTCTGAGGTGTAACAGAGTGAAAATTCAATGAATATTCATCTATTACTAGACTTTCATAACTTTCCTCATCAATATCATAGATAGGCTGACTTGGCTCATTACTTTTTTGAAGCTGATGGAACTGATTTTCCTCCCAGAAATCTACTAATGATGGCCCTGCAAGATCATCTTCTGTTTGGAGAACCTCATCATCAGATAGATCAAAAATAGGAAAATCATGAATGTAAGTAGTGCTAGCAATCAGACATACTGGATTATCAGCAAGTCTTTCTTCATTCTGATTCACAGAGGAGTTTTCTAAATCTGCATAATAAAACACAATAGATGAATGAGCAAGGGTGTTTTTCTTATAAAATATTCTAGAGGTTGGATGTCTATTGATGATCTGATCTATTTCTTCTTCTGTCAAAGGGGAAGATTTTCTTGTGTTCCTTTGAGCAGAAGTGTAGCAGCCCTCTGTTTCTTGTATTAGCTGATTTGGAGGCTGGATGTTTTCTTGAGCCTCTTCTGTGGAATCTTCACTTGAGATAGCAGGGAAACCTTGAGGGTTTTCTGATGTTTCCTAATCTCTTTCTGTTTCAAATAATTCCTCATGATCATGATGATATTCAGATAGAATACGAGGCTCATGAGTTGTTTCTTCTTCCACATCAGATTCTGCATCTTCTATGTGGTCTCTTGTTTCCTCAAAGCAGCATTCCCTATCAGCCTTTGCCATTAGGTCATGATATTCTCTTATCATCATAATACAAGATATAGGTAGGCAATCAGGCAGTTCTTGATCCCCTTCCTCTTCATCTTCTATAGATTCTTGAGCATCATACATGTCTTTCTCATTGTCTAGGTCTTGAGTTTGTTCTTGTTCTGGGGAAGGCATGGGCTGCTCTAAATAATCAACATTTGCATTTAAATTAGCCTCATACACCTTCACCATTATTTCACCAAACATGTTTACCACTCTTATGAATCTGTCCGAGAAAGCATTTAGCTTTGCTTCTCTGTCCATACTTGGATCCATGTTTGTAGGAAGAGGTCACCATATCTTCTTAACCAGCTCAGGGTATTCTACCAATGGATTTATTTGGTCTTTTGAGAGTTATGGAGTGTGGAGTCGCTAGGTGGATGAATTTGAATGTTTGAAGCAGGCTGTTGTCCACCATCAGCAATTAAATACCAATCTAACCAGATATTTTGGGTCTTTCTTAGGTCCTAAGGATGCATAAGATGAAATTCACTCAGAGTTTCCCAGCGGAGTTGCCATTATGCCATTATGTTGGGGTTCCTGTGTTTTGGTCAGATTGGCAAGACCAAAAGACAAGACAACATCAAACCACTTTGGGATCCTAGGATCTAGCCCTCCTGGATCCAGAGAGGGATCTCTCTATAAAGGCAAAGAATGATATATCTTTGAAGCTCAAAATGAAATATAGGCTAGGTATAAGGCACACGGGGTTTTTAATTGGTTTGGTTGTTGGGTTGGAGATCATTAACTGAGAAGGTCATCGGAGTGAAAGGAAAAAAGTAGCAGGATGTTTCGGCAAAAGAAGATAGGTCAAGAAAGTGTCAATCCATTGGGCTATGGAGTCATGAAAGGGGATTACTTGCATAACAACTATCCAAGGGTTTCCATAGGGCAAGTCATCTATACTAAAGGATTTTTAAATAGATGGTGGAATGGAACATTAAGGAGTGAAGTGAAAGGAGGAAAGAAACCCAAGTGTAGTCTGAGATTAGGTCAGATGTCATTTAAATCCAGGCCTGCTTTGACATACTCAGAGGAAACTCTCAATAAAACACAAAGGGTAGCTTAGGATCATGTCAGAAGTCATTTAACTCCAAGCTTGCTTTCAGCATACTCTAATGGGGAAAATAGTTGAGATTTAACACAGAGCAAGGCCTACGATCAGAGAAGGACTTTTGACCTTCAATGCTTTTGACACCAGCTCAAAGGGATCTTAGAAAGGCCAGTTGTTGGAAAAGGACCCTAGTGGACAGGGCTCACACTAAATCCCTAGTATCTCAATTCTTCCAGCTTAACCCAACCAGAACATCTAAGTAACAAACTCCAAATTCAAACATCAGTAAGCATGGGCATGCCAACATCTTTGACTGGTTAAATTACATGAATTTGTTCTCAGATAGACAATCAGCAGAAGACATCAAAGATAAGAAGAGCAGGAAAGCATTATGGTACCATGCAGGGGTATATCCTAAGCCAGGTTACTGATTCTTATCAGAGAATAGTGGACAGTATGATTAAAATGAAATAAGACAATAGTAGTGAAGAAAACATCACCCGTAATATAGACCAGGATCCTGTGAAATTTGCTTGTTCAATTGATGTGCAAAACTAGTCACATACTTTGAGCTCAATGGCTGTTACATTCCAAAATTCTCCTCCCAGCCTAATAAATTAAAAAATACTCAGCTACCACCCCTAATAACAGTTCTAACAACCGATAAAATCCCTATCAACCAACAACAACCTTTACAATGTATTTCTCAGGGGTTCTTATAGGAGAATCAATAGCAGTAGTAGTAGATGTGATTTTAATTGATTCATTAAGACAGAGTGGAGGAAGTGTTCGTGCCCACTCTGCTTAATGGCTCTGTAATTGACATATTTGTACTCTTTAGGCTGTTTTAGAAGTCTTGTCAAGTTGACATTAACCTCAGATGTGTTCTTTGAAGTCCTCTCTCACTGTAAGGTACTCTGTATTGCCTTTTGAAATAAGTAACATGGATAGAAAACCTGCAAGTCTCCATACTTCCATAACTGTTGTCCTAACAGTTCTTTAGAAGCTTCTGTCAGTGCAATAAATGTTCTGGGGTTCGATGGGAGATGGAGGAAGTCAGGTAGATAGTCCTTTCTGGAGAACTTACGTTATGCTGACGTTAAAACATATATATGGCTTGTTTCATGTGCTTAGGCTTCATTAATACCTTTAATCATCTTCATGGTCTTCAAACTGCATCTTTATCCTTTGAACATCGGATTATAGGCGTTAAATCTTCAAGAGGGAACCTAAATCCTTTAATTCTCTACACTGATACTCTTCACTGCTACTGTGATGGTCTCTCTGTGCTCTCAGTCAAAGTGACTGTGACTATGGAGATAGAATGCGTTTCTCACTCTGTAAACCCTGCACAATACAATAAACTTGTTACAAAATCAAGGGGAGTGAGGGGAGAAATGTTGTGGAGGCCTGTGGAAATGGTGGCGCAGTAGCGAAAACGGAGGATGTAACGAAGAAAACAGGAAAAACCATGGTGGAACGGTGATAAACTGAGCTGGTGAAGGTTTGGGGCAAGGAAGATTCTGGATCGTCCGATTAGATCTGAGATCGACGATTAAGAGTCAGGATTTCACCGGGGAAGTCTGTTCAGAAAGTTAGGTGGAGAAAATAGCCTTTAGTATAAAACACAAAGGTTTAACGTTTGGGCTAATACGAAGGAAAAGGTTAATAACGAAGGAAATCGAGGACCTTTGGTGGTGGGACCCGGAGGATGGAGGGCGATTTGAATGCGGACCGTTGGATCTCTAAAGGAGATCAACGGCAGAGATCTTCCGATGAAACTCTTTGGAAGTTCTGATGAAATGATATGGATGGGAACGCGATGTGATATGAACTGTTAGATCAAAACAATTGACAGTCAGGATTAAATGATGGAGCTTTCGGGAGAAAAGGGGGAAAAGGTGGTTTTAGTGGAAAAACCGCTAGTGTCACGCGGCTTCAGAGCGGTTTGAAAAATTCCCAAAAAAAATGCGATATACCCTACTGCATGACACGTGTCCTCCCAAAACCACTTTTATCGCGTGATTTTAAAACTTTAAAGCTCGGACGCAAAATTTACGCGATATGCGTCTTGGCTGTTGGATGTGGAGCGAAGAGATCTGACGGTGGAGGTGGCAGCGCGATATGGAAATATGCACTAGGGATTAGGTGGGATGAGGTCAAAGGTGGATTAGATCCCAACCTCTGGATCTACGGAATGGATGGTCAATATTAAAGGAGGAAGCGGGAAGGCAAAGGGGCAAGTGGACGAGCAGAAAGAATGAGAGTCATTGCATCTAAAGGAATGAACGGCGAAGATCCAATCAGAGAAATTTCTTCGGGCCTAGTGGACAGACAACGCATGGGCGGTGTGATTAGATCTCATTCGTTGGATCCGTAAGAATGAACGGTCGAGATTGGATGGGGTGGCATTGCATACGCTGGGCCATCGGGTTTATCGGGTTTAATGTGAGCCGTTAGATCTATACATTAGATGGCTGGGATTTAAAACTGGCGTGACAGTGTTACAAAGGGGGAGAAAATTTATATGGTGCCAGATATGATCTTGACCATTGGATCTGAAAGGGTGAACGGTTAGGATCTAATCGGGGCTCGCAAATCGGCAGAGGTCAAATGCACAGGATTGGGCTTTTGCGATTGTGCGATTACACCAGGGTCGTCGGATTAGAACGGTAGATTGAAGATCCAAAGTCAATCGGAGGGATAATGGAGAGAGGTGATGGGGTGCGATACGATTAGCGCCGACCGTCAGATCTTGTAAAGATTGACAGCTCAGATCAAATCTGCGGTCGATAAAACAAATGTTCATCGCATCGGGAAAATTCAATTAACAAAGGGAAAATGCCAATGGGAAACTCCGATTGTGATTAGTGCCCGGGGCTTTAGCGCCTGGTATTGGGTGCGGGTCATATGCGGAGAAAGGGGCCAAGGGCTAAGCCAAAAGGGGCTTAAGCCTTTAATGTAAAAAAGAGTGTTTTGGCCTAAATTTAGTGCTTTTTAAGGCCAAATGGGGGGTTCTGGTAGAGGAAAGAGAGGGTTTTTAAACCAAATAAAGGGAGTTATAAGGTTTAAAAAGGGAATTCTTATGATTTGGAGGGTTAAAGAGGGATTTTGTGGTGGGAGTAAGGGATGGAAAATGGGAATTTTTTTGAGTGAAAAAAGGGAAAACGGAGGCCTTTTGAAGCATTCTTTCTCACAAAACAGCAGGGTTTTCAATGGGAACAGTAATGAGGATTCTCAAGGAACATAAGACACATGGAGGCTTCAAGGATTAAATATTTTCAAGGGAAATGTTTCTCTTGAAGGCTCAAAAACATTTTAGCCACCTGTTTGCTATGTCAAAAAATTTATAGGTGGCTAACACATACTTCCAATATTAATGTCTCATCTTAAAACCCACTGAAAATCTGCATTAAGTAATAGATACATGAATCATGGCGATAAGTCCTCTATTGATGAGTATTATCTTCCATGTATTAATATGTATTTATTTCTATTAAAAATTATGTGGCAACAATTTATTAATGAATAAACCCTATGTTCATTCTTGGTCCTACATACATGAATTCTCTCAAATCAAATTAAGGTGCACATAAATATGAGAAAAACATCACAATAATTAAGAATTTCATTAAAATAACATTGTTCATACAATGAGAAACTACATAATGGAACCAAGTCCCATATTCATTACATGATCCTTGAATTTAAACGGTGGCATGCACTTAGTCAAAGGATCAGTGATCATCAACTCAGTGCTAACGTGCTTAATGACCACTTTCTTTTCTTTAACACGCTCCCTTATGGCTAAATACTTAATGCCGATGTGTTTATTTCGACTCCCACTTTTGTTGTTCTTAGCCATAAAAACAACAGTTGAATTGTCGCAATACATTCTCAATGGCTTAGAAATAGAATCCATAATTCTAAGCCCAGAAATGAAACTCTTAAGACATACACCTTGTAAAGTAGCCTCAAAACAGGAGACGAACTCGGCTTCCATAGTGGAAGTGGCAATCAAGGTCTGCTTGGCATTCCTCCATGATACAGCTCCACCGGCCATCATAAAAATGTATCCTGATGTTGATTTGTGTGAATCAACACATCCAGCAAAGTCAGAATCCGAGTAGCCAATTACTTCCAAATTTTCCATTCGTCTATACATAAGCATGTAGTTTTTGGTTCCTTGAAGGTACCTCATTACTTTCTTTGCAGCTCTCCAGTGATCTAAATCTAGATCACTTTGATATCGTCCCAACATTCCCACAACAAATGCAATGTCAGGTCTTATGCAGACTTGAGCATACATTAAGCTTCTGACAGTAGAAGCATATGGAATTTTCTTCATTTGTTCCCTTTCAAAGTCGTTCTTTGGGCATTGGTTCAAATTGAACCTATCACCTTTCACAATGGGGGCGACACTTGGTGAACAATCCTTCATGCGAAATATCTCTAAAATTTTATTAATATAGGTTTCCTGAGACAGACACAAGATGCCTCGAAATTTGTCTCTATGAATCTTAATGCCGATGACATAAGATGCCTCACCCATATCCTTCATATCGAAATTTTTAGAGAGAAATTGTTTCACCTCATGCAGTAAACCCTTATCAATGGTTGCTAACAAAATGTCATCCACATATAAAACAAGAAAACAGATTTTACTCCCACTGACTTTCAAGTATATACATTCATCCATAATGTTTTCTACAAAACTGAAAGAAGAAATTACATTATGAAATTTCAAATACCATTGGCGGGATGCTTGTTTTAATCCGCATAATGATTTCTTGAGCTTGCAAACCAATTGCTCACCATCACTAGAGGATAATCCTTCAGGTTGTTTCATGTAAACCTCCTCCTTTAGATCTCCATTGAGAAATGTCGTTTTCACATCCATTTGGTGAAACTCCAAGTCAAAATGGGCTACTAATGCCATATAAACGTGCAAGGAATATTTCTTAGATATAGGAGAGAAAGTCTCCTTGTAATCGATTCCTTCTTTCTGAGTGAATCCATTTGCAACAAGTCTTGCCTTGTATCTCACAATGTTGCCCAATGAGTCTTTCTTTGTCTTAAATACCCATTTACATCCAATGGATTTTGCACCATTAGGCAACTCAACAAGATCCCGGACTTCGTTACTATTCATATAATTCATCTCTTCCTTCATGACATCGTACCATAATTCTGATTCTTTGCAACTCATGGCTTGTGAAAAAGACTCGAGATCATTTTCGGCTCCAATGTTGTAGTCAGATTCTTGCAGATACACAATATAATCATCAAGTATTGCTGATCTCTTTGGTTTAGTAGATCTTCTTAATGTTGTACCACCATCTTCCTGAGAAGTATGTGGTTCAACTTGTTGTTCAAAAATTCTTGGAAATTCTTGAACTATCTGATCTACTGGAATGTCGTCAGCAGCTTGTGGAACTTCAACAATTGGTTGTTCAACACCAGTTTTTACTTGAGGGGTGTTGTGAACAATAACCAATCTATCACTTGAGGTGGAAGGTTGAGATTCTGAATTATCCTTCTCAGAAAATATGTTCTTGGTTTGATCACTCCCACTGATCAAGTCATTTTCAAGAAAATTTGCATTTCTTGATTCG
This sequence comes from Pinus albicaulis, assembly GCA_034641835.2. Classification (NCBI taxonomy): domain Eukaryota; kingdom Viridiplantae; phylum Streptophyta; class Pinopsida; order Pinales; family Pinaceae; genus Pinus; species Pinus albicaulis. The sequence continues at coordinate 1,773,911,974 of CM076580.1, forward strand.
ACAATCCTAGTGCTGTGAGATGGACAATAAAATCTGTAACCTTTAGACTTTTCAGCATATCCAATGAAATACCCACTAATGGTCCTTAGGTCCAGCTTCTTCTCTTGCGGATTATATATTCTCACTTCAGACGGACATCCCCAAACGTGCATATGTCGCAAACTCAGTTTCCAACCTTTCCATAATTCAAATGGCGTTTTAGGAACAACCTTGGTTGGAACTCGGTTTAATATATACACTGTCGTCTAAAGTGCTTCAGTCCACAAGGATTTAGGAAGATTGGAGCTGCTAAGCATACTCCGCACCATGTCCACTAATGTTCGGTTTCTTCTTTCTGCTACACCATTCTGGTCGGGTGAACCAGGCATGGTGTATTGGGCAAAAATCCCATGCTCTTGAAGAAATTTTTCGAATGGCCCAGGTGCTTGTCCATATTCTGTGTATCTACCATAATATTCTCCACCTCTATCTGATCTCACAATCTTAATTTGCTTGCCCCATTGATTCTCTACTTCAGCCTTAAAGATCTTAAAGGCATCTAATGCTTCACTCTTTTTATGAAGCATGTAGAGATACATATATTGTGAGTAATCATCTATAAAAGAGATGAAGTATCTCTAACCATGTGAGTCCATGTCTAGACCACATATATCAGTATGTATGATCTCTAATATATCTGAACTTCTATTGGCACCTTTCTTTGACTTGTTGGTCTGCTTTCCCTTTATGTAGTCCACACAAGTCTCAAAATCAGTAAAATCTAGAGTGTTAAGTACCCCTTCATTTATCAATCTTTTAATTCTTTCTATGGAGATATGACCTAATCTCCGGTGCCATAATTTAGACGAATTTTCATTAATAACACATCTTTTAGTGCCAGTGTGAACATGCATTGAATCATAAGTGACATTGTTTTGTAAATTAATGCAGTAAAGACCATTAGACAAAATACCATTCCCAACATAATCAGATTTATAAAATAAATTGAAGGATGTTTCTGAAAAGTTAAAGGAATATCCAAAAGGTACAAACCTTGAAACTAAAATCAAGTTTCTAGAAAAACTTGGAACATAAAAGGTCTTTTCTAATTCTAAAACAAATCCACTACTTAAAGTTAAATAGCATGTTCCTATAGCTTCCACATGCGAGCCCATCTTGTTTCCTGATAAGATGCTTTTCTCACTTCCCATTGGCTTCCTTAGGTTTTGCAAACCCTGCAAGGACTTCGAAATGTGAATTGTTGATCTAGAATCAATCCACCAAGTGTTAATATTGACATTAACCATATTAGATTCATAACAAACAAACGGGATTGGATTACCTTTGTCCGCAAGCCATTTTTGAAATTTGGCACATTCCTTCTTCATGTGTCCCTTCTTTTTACAAAAGAAACACTTGGAATCATTCTTGATATCGGCTTGGGGAGGTACTTTACCTTTCCCTTTCCGATTGGCTTGAGATTTTCCCTTTCCTCGCGTTGTCAGCATTGCACTTTCTCCCGTTTCCATCACCAGTCTCTCTTCCTCTTGAACACACATGGTCATGAGTTCATTAATTGACCATTTATCCTTATGTGTGTTGTATGAGATTTTGAAGGGTCCGTATTGGTGTGGAAGGGTGTTCAGGATGTAGTGCACCAGGAAAGACTCCGATATTTCAACCTCAAGTTTCTTCAATTGAGCCACAGTGTCCCTCATTTGCATGATGTGCTCGCGCACACCTTTCACACTGGTGAGGCTTAGGGATGAGAACTTCATGATTAGGGTGCTTGCTAGTGCCTTGTCTGAAGTGACAAATTGATCATCAATGGCTTTCAGCAAGTCTCATACCTTTTCATGTTGTTCAACGGAACCACGAATACTAGCTGAAATTTTAGTCTTAATGAACATCATGCTTAGGTGATTAGATCGTTCCCATCGTTCATAAAGCGTGATGTCTGCTGCAGTGCTGGTATTATTGAGTGTCGGTGGTTCATCTTTCCTAATAACATAGTCTATGTCCATCCACCCCAAATGAAGGAGAACTCTCTCCTTCCAGACCTTATAGTTATCTCCCTTAATTTCAGGGATATCAGTACGAATTTCAGAGAAATTTGCAGGTTGTACAACTGCATAAAATTAAAGATCACATGTTTATGTTAACTTTGAGGCATAAATAAAATTTCGTGCTTTACCAATGTAAATCACACTTAAAATTGAATCTAATGACATAAAAACTCTCTGTGGACTAAATTTCTATTTTAAGCAAATTCATTTATTCTTTATGATAGAATTTATCAAATTATTCACTTAATTCATAGTTCTAAGGGTATATTATGATTATAATTTGTTATAAATTCTATCTTAGTTTTGAAATTTATGATAAAAATATTAATTCATAATTCCTGTGGGTAAGTTATAAATATTTTATCCTAATTAATTACATAAATATAACAAAAATTCTTGTGGGATAAAATTTATTATATTTAGTATAATTAATTACAATTAATGTCTAAATATTATTTATGTGATCCTAATCAATCATAATATATATAGTTTTATTTAATTAGAGATGTTGTGGCTATTCTCTTAATCAATTAAAATTATATGGATCACTAGACATTATTTACATTAAAAATAAAAAATTAAAATAAAATAAAAAATAAACTTGACATGAGAATAATGATAATTTGCATAAATAAAATTACAATATTCATGCATAACTTTTAACGATGGGTCTCGTTTACACATCCAAAATAACATATTTTAACTAGAGCAGTAATAATTAATTCATGCGAATTAAATTGCCCAACAATTATTCAAATTGCACTAAATAAATATTATAATCATAAAATTGAGAAAAAAAAATTAGACATATTTCCAAATAATTTAATTCAGAAAATTCTCAAAATATGTCTATAATTAATCACCAAGGCGGAGATAAAACCTCACTCTGATACCAAATGTTAGCAAAAATAATGATTCAAAATGCGGAATAAATACTTAAAAGGAATCAAAAATTAAAACTTAAAACTTAAAATTGCCCATTAAATCATACCTCCAGCCATTGATGAATTATACTATGTAGAAAAAGTAATTTTGCAGAGATAAAATCTGCACAAAGATCAACGCTCCAAGAAGTGCTCCAACGAATGGTTTATTGCAGATTCTTCAAGGAAACAAAACAGACTTTAATAAAACTATAACGCAGCATCCAGAGCCTCGAGAGTTCTTCTCCACGTTCACTTTTTTGCAAGGAAGCCTCCTTAACGTAGCCACTACACAGCACTGCGTCCTCAACACCAACACTAAAGAAAATCTGATGGCACTTCCAAACTCTCCTCACTCTGACTTGATGGTGTAAGGCTGAAGGGGATTAAGTTAGTGAGCTTGGGGACCAAACAGAAGAATTTATAGCCAAGCTTCCATCAAGCTTCTGTTGGCTATTCGTTAAGTGTTCCACAAATCATGGTAGATAACTATAATGGGAGTAACGGACAAGATAACTGCAATGGGAGTAAAGGATCACTTTAAAAGCTCCCAAAAAGAAATTAATTAACTTCAGTTGATTTCCTAAATTAAGGAAATAACTGCATTTGGTTTCCATAATTTAAGGAAACAACTGCAGATCAGTTTCCAGAAATCGCACGTTGGGAGAGGGAGCTTAACAATCCCTACCAACCCCTCATAATTATTCACGATTAAATTAAAATTTTGGAAGCCATATTCCAAAATAAATATTCCAGGTAATTAATTGTGTGCTTCAAGGTTCAAATCCCACTAGTCAACTCAAAAAAAGAAAAAAAAAATCTTGTCACTTGGATTGTGGAGAGTTTACAATTCAAACTTGTTCAAATCCCACTAGTCAACTCAACAAAAAAATAAAAAATCTTGTCACTTGGATTGTGGAGAGTTTACAATTCAAACTTGTGCTTCCAAAAATCCTTGTGTTTGAATCATGATTTTGATGGTGGAAATGGATTCAGCACCATCAAAAACCAATACGGCACCCAAAATATTAAAGTTTGATAGTTATAAAGTGGATTTACAAAAATCCCTGCCAAATTTTCTTAAAAACTTACCGAAATTTCCATGATTTTCACTACAAAAAACAGTCTAGTTAAACTACGACATAGATTAAAACATTATATTTAATTTATATAATAAATAAATATTCATTTAATGAATCGAAGACTATTAACATTCATTAATATAAACCTAATAGAAAAGTAGTTGTACCCTCATAAAAGGAGTATTTTATGTTAAATTTATTTTATTAATATGTAGATTAAAATATTATATTTAATTTTTCTATAATAGATAAACTTAAAAAAATGTTAATAGTTTAATAATGAGAATTTTTAGAAAATTATGTCATTTTATTATAAATTTGGGTGTTTTCAGTCAACACTTCACTCATCTTTAAAAATATAAAGTTCAAATTAATGATAATAAAGAGTATCAAGCCAAGAATTAATAAATAAATAGATGGTGTGACAGTTACATAAATGAACGTTACAGATTCATTCAAATTAATTAAAAGAATTAGGTAAACCCTTTGACTTTATCATTTCCATATTTAAAATATTTATATTCTTAATAACTACTATTGTATAACTATTCTTTTGCCATCCCTTTTAACATATATTTAATTGATTTATGAATTATTATAAGATATAAATTATTATGATCTTTTATTTTTATTATTATTATAAGTTTATTAATTAAAATAGATTATTTTCTAACTACTTTATTTATAAATAAAAATGTTGTTAAAATTAATTTATTTAATATAATAAAAATAAAAAATTTAGATATTTTTTAACAATTAATTTAAATATTATATTTTTAATAACAAATTAACTAATTCACTAATGACTAGTTTTTAACGATTATTTTTAGGTAATAATAGATCTATACTATTTATATCTTAATATCGATTACTTTTTTCACTTTATTCTCACAAAAATCTTAAATCTAATCGGATTAGAAAAATAGAAACTATATTAAATAAACGATAAATTAATCAAATTAATAAAATAAAATTAATCCAACTAGAAAAAAGTTAAAAATATAAATATTAAATTATTAATTAAATTAGAGAAATTGTTAAATTAATACATTAGATTAATATAGAATTAATACTAAAAAAGAAAGGGGGAAATTATTTATTTTATTTTAAATTATTAAATTAATAATATAATATTAAATTAAATTAATTATTAAATTAAAGTAGAATAAAAATGGATTTGGTAAAAGAATAAATGACCAAAGGAAGGATTGAGGATGTAAATATTACTAGTTTATAAATAATAAGATGTATCTGCAAAAGAAAGATACATCAAATTTCTGTAATCAAGAATATTGAATGCATAGGGGTATCACTAATCAACTTGCAAAAGGTCTCCAAAATCCAAAACGGTTAGGTGGTAGGAGTCTCAAATGTCACAAGTCCTTACTTTCCAAATCTCTAGGGCATCAAGTAGTGGTGCCCAGGGATTGGTCAACAAGGAAATCTCAACTGGTAAATATTAGTTGATGGCATAAAGAAGTCATTAATTTACAAGGAACGCCTAAAGTAAATGTATAAAATAAAAAATTGATGGATCTCAAGTTTTTACAATTTAATTTTTAAAAAATCATTTTACTAGAACCTTCAAACAGAATTTATAAAATCTCTACTAAGTTATGCCCTCACAGTTAACTTCAGATAAACATATATACATTTCCTCGACAAGCAACATTGCATGTATGGCAAGAATTATTTTAACATCTAAAATGTATACTATTGTCTCTAATTCCTATTTTGTTTCATCTCCATTATTTTCAATGAATAGTTTACACTATTCATTTTTTTTCAATGAATAGTTTTTTTTTATTTTTAATATCTTGTGTGCATAAGAAATTTTTAAGAAACAAGATCTGTAGTCTTAGAAACTTAGAAAGAAAGACATTAAGTTTTGTGAATTATTTGATAGATCTTGATATTTTTTTAGGAGTTTCAACATTTTATGTAGAAGAATTTTTCAAGGAACAAGATTTATAGTCTAGGAAATTTAGAAAGTATGATATTGAATTTTATGAATTATTTGAGGCATCTTGACATTTGTAAGTGTGTTCAGCATGTATGCATGCATCAACCAATTTTAGTTTTTGGATGTATTAGTTACAATAGAAAATACAAACATTTTTTTAGTATAAATCGTTTACATGTTTTATCTATAAACTTCATTGTACATGTTTGTGAGACCTAATCCACATTTAAGATATTGGAGTATGTTATGGATTAGGTCGTTATTGTTTGGAGATACTAGAATATTGCTCTTGGAAATATTAAATTGAAAGTCCCTCTTTATACAAGACATTCACATTTGATATTTCTAAGAGTTCTCAGCGTGCATGCATGCATCAGTTCTAGCTTTTGGATATGTGTTACAATATGAAATCAAATTCGTATAAACCATTTACATGCTTTATCTATAAATTTTATTGTACTTTTTTGTGAGATCCGAGTTGCAATTTTTTAATATATTTAATATTTTGGAGCATGTTATGAATTAGCAAGTGCTTGTTTCTAGTTACTAAAACATGGTCAGTGGCAATAACAAATTGCAAGCACCTTAGTACAAGACATTGACTTATTGTCTCTATTCTTGTTTGCCAAGTCTAAAATACAAATTGATGGACCAAAATATTTCACAATTTAACTAAAAAATAATAATTCTACCACAACCTTTAACAACAAGAATTTATAAAATCTCTGTGAAGTTATGCCCCACAGCCAAAGCAAGTTGCAATAGGTATCAGCTCAAAATTTTACCAAAAATGTCGTGTACAAGAATGGAGTCTCGACTAACCAGACTTGAAGTATATAGATAATCCAAAATCAATGGACTTAAGAGGATAATTGTCCTTCTTGTTCGCAAGAAAGTGATTATTTAGCTTAAGGTCCCTAATACCATATGATAACAATAACACAAACACACATGATCACGCCCCTTTTTACCATCCACAATGTGGGGATAGATACATGTGTAATGCATGCATATGAAATCTAATATCTTGCAGGGTAACGTTGTGTGCATGGCTTGGTAATTATCACATTTAATTTTAATCATTTCATATTGTTTAATTTATTTAAACATGAATGTAAAGGATGGCCCATATTATTATGACCATGTATCTCACAACCCCATATTATGACCATGTATCTCTCAGTTCTAAGGGATGACATACATATATACAACAGTTCGACATGGTGAGATAAATCTCAAAGGACGGTCATAGGTTAAATTGCAGATGCAGTGGTGGTGCTAGACCAACCTTAGGGAATTATCCACGAACATTTTCAATCGAGAGACATTTTTTCCATATGGAATGAAGTGGGATGGAGAGAGGCGACATTTATTTCACTTAGAGTAGAGGAGCAGCAGTAAGGGAGTCTAGTTTAAATGCGGGAAATGTTGTCCCCTAAAGATGGACAATCTTTCATAAAAATGTTCTTAACTTTATTACATGGTACACCGAAGCATATTACTTTTTTTTACATGCATAGCGTAAATTTTTTTGTGATGTACCTCATTCATGCTTTCAATTCATGATGTATTTGATTCACAACAAATTTTAAAATTCATATTTTGATAGATCACTCTATGTTGAGATTGCCACCTGCAGGGGAGTACGCCTCGCAATGTTGGGCATCTCATCGAATCAACAAAGCTATATTAGCTATATTAGCAAACACAAAGTTGGGCATCTTGCCGAACCAAATGAGCTATATTAGCAATTGTAGTTGGTGGCTTTGAACTATGGACAAAGGCCAATAACAGTAGGTAGCAGCCAGTGGGAGCTCCTCATACACTATCTCAAGTTTCCCTAGATGTGTGTTTGCATATGATTGTTATCTATGAGATTATGCCCTTGATTTTTCATGCATATTTTTCATATGTTTTTTAAACCATTTCCCATTTCTATCACCAGGTGAAAACCACCATTTAAATCCTACTAGGCATTAGGAGGTGTATTTGGCAGGGAAAATAAGGTGGGTTGACCAGTGATTGTATAATGAACAATGTCGTGTCTCTCTAATCGGCTTTGTAGTGCAGTTCAGGAGTAAGAACCAGCAATTCTAGCTTCACTATGTAGGGCATGGGGTCAATGTCTTTTTATTTTTCTTCCTTGGTTTGGATACCTCTTTAGGAGCTACGACACGGCACAAGATAGGTCAATTTGATTCTCAATCTCATAGCCTAGAGCCTTACTAACCTAATGGCGAACCATAGGCAACTCGCGATCTGGCTATAGTCTATTTTTCCTCATTCATCTAGTTACTATGATTATTAGCCCAATATTCCTCTCTTAAGGTAGCATCAGAGAGAAAGTTAGAAATCTATGGCCTTTACTTGGTGAAGGATAGGAAGCTAGGCCCAAGTTTTGTTCTTGTATAAAAGTATACAACTCATCCATGTCAATCCTGAAGAGAGTTGGTGAGAGATCTCACCCCTTCTTCATTGACCACAATGAGACTTGTTAAGAAGTCTTCAAAGAATTTTGTTGTTGCACATAGTGAATTGGAGTAGATAAATTAGGTGCATGGAGTAGAGCCATTATTAAGAAGTCTTCAAGGAATTATGTTGTTTCATAAGAGTGAATTGGAGCAGAATTTTGTTGTTGCATAGTGCGAATTGGAGCATAGGAATTCTGTTGGTGCATAGAGAAAATCAGAGCAGAGGAATTTTGTGCATTGGAGCGTAGAGGTTGTGATATTGATATCGGTATAAAGATAACATGTGGCCAACATAGCATCCACGTATAATCATGCAACATTCTATATGGACATGTAATATGAGTGACATTCCATATGGCTATTTACTTTATAGCACGAACAGGAGGTGTAATATGGTCGACATTCTATATGGTTATTTACTCTTTGGAAAACAATTTATGTTAACCAAGTAACACTAGAGTAATGATATCATTGCTAGAATAATGCTAGCGTTACGTGACCATGAAAAATTTTCTTAACAATATGCTCTTTTAGCCCAAGAGTTTGAAACAATATGTGTCTCTCGACCTCCGTAAGAGGCCAAATAAGAAGTTGAAATTATTAATTGGCTGCCAGAAAGTAGTGTCAATATACAAAAAGCAATTATATTAGAACTTTGGGGTTGATGTGTTTTAATGTCTTTATTTATGTGCAAGGACTAATCTAAAGGATTATTTCAATTACTATAGCCTAAACTAATAAAGAGAGAAGTAATATATATTAGAACTCTTTTAATGAATATATTCTAGCTATTTCTAATAGTAATTTTAATTATTTATAAACCAAGAAAATTTACATCCTCTATCTTTCCTCACTGGGCATTTATTTTTATCCCAATTCCATTCGTATACTACTTTAATCTAATAATTAATTTAATTTAATATTTTATTATTAATTTAATTATATTATATTATTAATTTAATAATTTAAAATAAAATAATTTTTTCCTAATTCCATATTGACCAAACATATTAATTTACCACAATTCTTATATGTAGAAATTAGCTGAATAAATCACTTATTCAATGGAGATTAACCCGATTACACATCAATTTCGAATTGCATGCATAACACATAATCTCATCTACAATTAATTGTCACATGCTGAAATAATAGAAGCAATCTCACATCAAATCAATCACACATTAACTCAGTATGTATGGGGAAAGCCTATAGCTGAAAACCACTTGACTATTGTGTATATTATAATGGAAAATCATGTAACAAAACAAGTACAATACTCCTCCCCAAGTACTCGGTACTTTCTCCATAGAATCCACCTGTCTAGCTTAGTTTTGAGCAGTTGCGGTTCAAAACTCCTTGATACGCTTGCCTCTATTTAACGCCCAATCATGGCTGTATATGTAGAGATCAGGTTGAATCACTTGGCTTGGCTGGCGCAATTGTCATGGACAATTCCTCCAAGTGTAATGCAAATCCCATCAAAACTGATCCTCCAAGTGATGATAGCTATACTCACCCTTTCATATACCTCTTCCACTTTGAGTCTCCAGTGATCATGCAGCATGGTAGGACCCGATGTGTTCTTGAGTTGACTAATGAGTTACTAATTAGTGAATTAAATAATATTTAATTCACTCACTCTCTTAATTGATTAGCTAGTTAAACTAATCTCAACTAGTTCAACTAAAATAAACAGAACACAACTCCACTATCTGTCCCGTTAACTCCTCCAAAACTTCTGCCACTGAAGTCCAACTGAAGTCAACCATGCAAGATGCCATCAAACCCTAGGAACCACGTGATTCCTTCTATCAGTTGCATGAGCCACCTCCATGACTCGAACTGAAGTGCTCCAAGAGAGTAAACTGCTGTTTATAGTCAAAATATTATTAAGGGTAAATAATATTTGACTTCCATATTTTTAGGAGATGCAGTCTAAAAATAGCCTGGAACCTAAAAATATGAGTCTCATCTATTTTTTACCAACATGTCGCATGCTTCAAGAATCTCCAACTGGAATCTCTAAATTATGCTCCGTATGTCTAAAAATAGACATAGTCTAAAAATAGACTTTGCGCCAGAATTTGCCTGCGGGCCCACTTAGTGAAGGCGACTTCATTTTACTAAGCTCCATCATCTTGCTGCATTCTCAACACTCCCTCTCAGCAAGATATGGATTATCTGCAATCCCTATCCTGCCTCTGTGGAATTCGAACTTGCTCCTGGTGAGCGCCTTCGTCAGGATGTCGGCATCCTGATCCTCCGTGAGAACATATGAAAGCATCATGATCCTCCGCTGAACACAATCTCTGATGTGATGGTACCTGATGTCGATATGTTTGGACCTATCATGAAAAACTGGATTAGCCGAGAGCTTGATGCAGCTCTGGTTATCACAGTAGATCACTGTAGGCTCCAAATGCAACCTGAACAAACCTGCGAGGATCTTCCTCATCCAAGTAGCCTCGCACATTGACCGACTGTTGCCATGTATGACCTCTATTTGACCAGTGCCCTGAATCTCACCATTCTTTCTTTGTACCAAATGGCTAACATCGACAATACTGAAAACTCCTCAGAGATGTGCTCTTTCTGTCCGTTGGGCTCCCTGCCCAATCTGCATCTGTGAAGCCACATAGCTTCACCTCATCCTCCTGTCTGTACCACAAGCCATATCCCGATGTGCCTCTAAGATAATGCAATACATGCTTGCTTGCCTTCCAGAAGAGCTTGGTAGGCTTAACCATAGCTTGTGAAAGCTGGTTAACAGCATAGCATATATCGGGTCGTGTATTGACCAGATACATAAGCGACCCCACCAGCTGTCGATAAACAGTGGCATCCACTACCTCCGCTGAAGTAGCATCCTCCTTCCTCCAACCTCCAGGAAGAGGAGTATCAACAGGCTTGCAGCCATGCATGTTGAACTTCTCCAGTATCTCCCGGGCATGCCACCTGGCTCATGATCCTCCGCTGCTCGCTGCCAAATCTCCAAATCCCAGGAAAATAATGAAGGATGCCCAGGTCCTTCATTTCAAACTCTCGTGCAAGATCATCCTTGCATGAAAGTATCAGCTGCTCGTCGCCAGTCAAAATCAGATCATCTACATACAGTACGATGATCAACAGCTTCCCCTCCACCACAATCTGGTACAGGTTTGGATCCGCCTCACTCTTGGAGAATCCAAGCCCGGTGAAGTAGCTGTCTATCCGAGTGTACCAAGCACGAGGTGCTTGCTTCAGCCCGTACAGTGCTCTTTTGAGTCGGCACACATGCGACTCACTGCTGAAGATCTCAAAACCTTCAGGCTGCTCTATGTACACCTCTTCCTCAATAACTCCATTGAGGAACGCAGTCTTCACATCCATCTGATGAATGTGCCACCCATCTGCGCTGAGAGAGCAAGGATCGTCCGTATGGAAGAGTACCTTGCGACAGGTGCAAAAGTCTCCTCATAGTCAATCCCCTCGATCTGTGAGAAGCCACGGACGACAAATCTCGCCTTGTACTTCTCCACACTCCCGTCAGCCGCCTGCTTCACCTTGTAGATCCATCGCGAACCCACCACTGATTTCCCAACCGGTCTTGGGACAATCTCCCATGCACTGTTCCTGATGATCGAATCATATTCTTCGATCATGGCATCAACCCATGCGGGTTCCTCCACGGCTTCCTCAAAAGAGGATGGCTCCGTCACAACACATTGACTCACAAGAGCCATGTATCCAGTGTACCGATCTGGTGACTGTCTTTGTCTGCGTTGTGCTGTAGGTGGTCCTACAACCTTCTCTGCATCCCGAGCCAGTCGCTCAGCTTCTGTAGTGCGCATGCGCCCTCTGATGGTTGGCGCTGCATGGGTGGTTTCTTCCACCTCCTGAACTTCCTCTTGTGGCTGATCCACATCCGGAAGCTCCTCCTTAGGAACTAACGGCTCCTCATCTGCATGCAAGTGTAGCTCCCTCTCAAGCGAACACTGCATGGCTTTCTCCTCCTGAAATTTTATATCCCGTCGCACAACAGTCTTTCGACTGTCTGACAAATACACCCGGTAGTTGTGAGGTGTATCAGTGTACCCCACAAATATTCCAACCTTAGCGGTTGGATCCAGCTTCCTTCTCGCATCCTTCGTCACATGCATGTAGACAGGAGAACCAAAAATCCGCAAATGGGAAATATCAGGCCTCTTGCCAGAATAAGCCTCCTCCGGTGTACTCATGCCAAGAACCTTGTGAGGACAGCGGTTCTGCACATACACTGTTGTATTGCATGCCTCAGCCCACAAGTGAAGGGGTAGGCCCTGATCATGCAACATCGCCCGTGCAGCACCCACGATCGTTCTGTTCTTCCGCTCAGCCACCCCGTTCTGCTGTGGGTTATGGGGTGCGATGAGCTCTCTCCGAATCCCTTCTGCGCTGCAGAACTCCTTGAATTCAGCGGAGATGAATTCACCACCGTTATCACTCCTTAGAGCAATCACCTTCTTCCCCGACTCCTTCTCAACCAGTGCTTTAAACTCACAGAAATTCGCGAATGTATCGCTCTTCTTCGACATGAAGAAGATCCAACACTTTCGAGAAATCATCAACAAAGATCACATAATACTTGTGCTTTAACATCGAAGCAAGCCGAGAAAGGACCACACGCGTCGTGTGAACTCTATCAAGGATGGATAGGTGGCGAAGCTACGTGCAATCGCGCGACCCTTGGGGCGGGAAAAAATGCACCCCTTCCAGCGTCGGCGCGCGGGCCAGCAAAGTCCGGTAGAAATCTCTTCTTGAGATCTTCAAGCACCATGGTGAGGAATGGCCCAATCTCTTTTGTGCCATAGTTCACCTCATCATCCCAGACTCACGACTTCTCCTTGCATGCATGGCTGCGCGATCATCTACACAGTGATAAGGTTAGGATTGAATATCTTGGACCTCGATGGTCTTTTCTGTGAGCTTTTCTGGTAAAGACCACATCATACCCCTTATCCTCCAACATCGCCATTGAAATCAGGTTCTTCTTCAATCCAGGTACATGCATGACATCCTTTAAGACAAAGGGTTTACCAGACTCCCTCTGAAAGGATACGGTACCGATACCAGTCGCACTGTATCTACCGTCATCGCCCATCTCGATGTGCATACCCAAATCCTTGTCCTCCAGATCTGAGAACAACTCCCGATCTCCCGTCATATGAAATGACGCACCACTATCCAAGAACCACACCGATCCCATCACACTTGAAACCAAGCATGCAATCAGTGAAAATTCAAGCTCGAACTGTGAAGCCAAAGCTTCTCCATCTGCAGATCTTCCCGCTTGCTTGTTCTTCTTCTTCTTTGGACAATTTGTAGCATAATGTCCGTGATCATGGCAGTGAAAACACTTCACTTTCGCCATATCCTGCTTCTTGCCCTTTGCACCAGAATGAGAGGTTTTCTTACCCTTCCCCTTCTTTGCTTTGGCAACCAAAGCGCAGTTTTCTTCATCGGCTCCCTTTGATGAAGATCCATCTCGAGTAGTCCTCCTTATCTCCTCCTGCATGAGATCCGCCCAAAGGCGCTCCCATCCCGGCAGCTTCTCCCGACCATTGACACTATCTTGATATGAGTGCCAAGCCTTCGGAAGACCAAGGAGAGCCAGGTCGACCATGTCTTCTTCATCGACAGTAACTCCCACACTTCCCAGCTCATCTCTGCATTGAGTGAACTTCGTGAGGTATTTGGCGATACTGTCGCCCTTCTCCATCTTGATGTTCCTGAGCTTATCTTTGAGCGCCAGCTTCCTTTGGTCACTCTTACTCTGGAATAGATCCGTCAAGGCTTTCCACATTAAATATGGAGTAGCCTTTCCATGCAGGCTGGATACAATATGATCCTTGACGCCCTCCAACATGATCCTTCAACATTTCGCCATCTTCTTTTGCCATGCTTCAACTGCAGCTGCATCAGTGGGCTTTTGGACATCCGTATCTACGAACTCCTTCAGACCATTATCTTCTAACACTGCTTCCATGCGATCCTTCCATGTAACATAATTCGAACTGCCTTCAAGAGCATATTCGTATAAGCGGATTAATACATTTTCAACAAGGCATAAGAAAACAAGGCTAGCGCCAGTGAATTCGAACTCAAGCTCTATAAACCCGATCTGCACTTGAACAAATTATTTCCAAATGTCAGAGATTGTGCAAGGGGCGTTTACCAGACCTTTCACTTTCCGAAGAAAGATGAATCCGGAGGCTTCCTGGCCCGTATGCAGACTCTGTCCGAGGAAATAAGTTTGCAATCACCGTAATAGATCTCGACAATTAATCTTGCTCTGATACCATGTAGAAATTAGCTGAATAAATCACTTATTCAATGGATATTAACCCGATTACACATCAATTTCGAATTTCATGCATAACACATAATCTCATCTACAATTAATTGTCACATGCGGAAATAATAGAAGCAATCTCACATCAAATCAATCACACATTAACTCAGTATGTATGGGGAAAGCCTATAGCTGAAAACCCCACAACTATTGTGTATATTATAATGGAGAAATCATGTAACCAAACAAGTACAATACTCCTCACAAGTACTCAGTACTTTCTCATAAAGTCACACACAATCTAGCTTAGTTTTGAACAAGTCACTGGTTCAAAACTCCCCGCCAATTGCCTTGCCTCTATTGCGCAATCATGGCTTGTATATGTAGAGATCCAAGGTTCGAATCCCCTTGGCTTGACTGCGCAATTGTCATGGACAATTCCTCCAAGTGTAATGCAAATCCCATGCAAAACTGATCCTCCAACTGATAGCTTTACTCGCCCTTTCATCTACCTCTTCCACTGGTCTCCACTGAACTGATCATGCACTGTAGTGAACTGAAGTGTTCTTGAGTTGACTAATGAGTTACTAATTAGTGAATTAAATAATATTTAATTCACTCCACTCATAACTAATTGATTAGCCAGTTAAACTAATCTCAACTAGTTCAACTAAAATAAACAGAACACAACTCCACTATCTGTCTCATTAACTCCTCCAAAACTTCTGCCACTGAAGTCCAACTGAAGTCAACCATGCAAGATGCCATCGAACCCTCGGAACCACGTGATTCCTCTGTCAGTTGCATGAGCCACTTCCATGACTCGAACTGAAGTTCTCCAAGAGAGTAAACTGCTGTTTATAGTCAAAATATTATTAAGGGTAAATAATATTTGACTTCCATATTTTTAGGAGAGGCAGTCTAAAAATAGCCTGGGACCTAAAAATAAGAGTCTCATCTATTTTTACCAACATGTCGCATGCTTCAAGAATCTCCAACTGGAATCCTCGAATCATGCTCCGTATGTCTAAAAATAGACATAGTCTAAAAATAGACTTTGCGCCAGAATTTGCCTGCGGGCCCACTTAGTGAAGGCGACTTCATTTCACTAAGCTCCATCATCTTGCTGCATTCTCAACATTATAATCTAGATTAATAATTTAATATTCATATTTTTAACCTTTCCTATCTAGTATTAAAATTAATTTAACCAATTTTATTTTATTAATTTGTCCTTTATTTAATTTAATATAGTTTTTTTAGTTCCTCTAATTTTTTAAATTAATTTGAATCATTTATAATTCTATAATGTTCACTTAAAAATCTATAACGTTCACTTATCTACTTAATTATTTCTTCTTGACACTTTTTATATCATGAATTTGAGCTTTATGTCCTTAAAGTTGGGTGAATTATTCACCTGAAATGTCATACATCTTAATGACATCACACATAATTTGCATCATCATGTTATTAACTATAAAAATCTACATGCAACATTATTAATTTAAGAAAAAAATAAATTATTAATATAAATATTTGTTATAGTTAAAAAATTAAAAATAAAAATTAAATTTATATTTCAGTATAAATAAATGAATATTATATCTAAGTATAATATTTTAATTTAATAATATTTCATGATGATGATGAACATCCTGTGAGAGCTCTATCATCTACAAAACCTTAATAAGGTAAGATATTAATTCAATTTATTTAACAATTTATTTATGTGTTGGAAAATAGTGAGAAGCATTCGAAGATCACCATAGTTTTTCTGACTTAAAAGGTAAAGAAGGTTGGCAGTGTCAAACATTTTTAAAATGATTTTAAATCTGAATATAAGGTGGACATTCTAATGCCAATGTCAGACAAATGTAAAACGACAAAATGTATATATTTTCTTCCTATAAATATATATGAGACAATCTAAGAGAAGTATTTTTCATCTTCCACCATCTTAGGATCACAAAGGAGACATATTCTTCATCCCATGGTGTTTTAGGAATTGACCGGTGCCTAGTTTCAATATTAAGTTCATGAAAACTACATCTTAGCTTAGAAATATTCATTTTCTTCTTAACACTAGTCCAGATAGAGAATTATTTTTGGTTTTCAAGATTAGGGTTGATCACCTCCTTATAATATTTCAATTTCAATTTTCCCAATAACTCTTTATTTCCCCACAACTTTGTTGAACCCTTAATTAAACTGAGAGGGGAGAGGGGGGGCGGGGAGGGGGTGAATCAGTTTAACAAATTCATGGACTTTTAAAACTTTTTCATCAAAACTTATTTACACCTTCATTTCATGTTTAACTTAATATGTGAGTAATCTTAGGATGTGAGCAGCAAGCATTAATATAATGTAACAGTAGACTTAATATGAGAGCAACAAGTATTAAGCAGATGATATAGACCATATCAACACATAAACATCATGCACTGGGACACCAGATATAAGTGGAAAACGATAAAGGGAGAAAACCACATCTTATTATTGTTGTGATGCAAAGGCAAGCTCCAACTCCCTCTCACCACTTATTTTCTGTAGGCTCCAACCCACAGGAGGCTCCTACCTCAATTCTGCAAGTTGCAACTTGCAAGGAAGCTCCAAATCCCTCTCAATTTTCTGCAGGCACCAACCTACATGAGGCTCCAACCTCAGTCAACTACAACTGACATCTATCAAGCTACAACTTGATAGGGAAGCTCCAACTTCCTTACTCTTTCAAAATAAAACACTTGCTGATTTACCTTGGATATCATACCTGTTATGAACCTTCTCTTATGTTGTCCATCAGTCTTCATATCTTCCCTGCATCATCTCAGCATCTTCTCAGATTCTCTATTAGCTCCTCCTTCTCCTCTGCCTTACTACTTCATTTCTGCATCTCTTACCTCACTCTCTAACCTCTCTATGCATATCAATATGATATTATTTATAGAAATTCCCTTATGACTGTTAGAATTCCACAGATAATTCGAAATGGACAGCCATACCTCTTAGCCTTCTGCCTTCTCATTTCTTTTCCAGCTCACTAAGAAAAATATAACTGTATGTATTGATTTCGATATTACAGTGGGGTTTTTGTTTTCTTTTGGAGACTTTCCAATGCATCACAAACAATAAAAATCAATTACAACATTTACTTTCACATTTTCAGTTACATAAAGACAATTTTACTCAGCCCATTTTCTGGCTTTTGGCTTTGTTGGCTTTGTCTTTTCTGTTGCTGTCAGGTAACTGTTCTGCCTTCTTCTGCTCACTGTCTTCTACATATTTTCCAGTTTTCTATGCTTGTACACCTATCAAATTCATTCTTGTGCATATTCCTGTTCACCATGATTGTGTGTCTATTGTATATATATAACTGCTGATCTGGCAATCTAATTAAATACCTCAAATAAAATCAGAGTCTGGAAAATTCAATGATATATCTAGCTTTCTTAAAGATTCAAATCTCAAATTTAGATTAAAACTCTCTGATGGTCATAACGCATCAATCTCCACTATGCCTGAAAGTAGACGCGCCCAACTATAATTTCTTATTTGGGAATGTACTCATATAACTTTATAAGCGAAATTTTTTATGTGGCCTAACCTCTTTATGAAGACCCCGATATATATATGTGTGTGTGCGTGTGTGTGTGTGTGTGTGTGTGTGTGTGTGTGTTTCCCACAACACAGGGTATAACATATTAATAAGCCGACATATCATTCCGACCCATTTAATTTGAATATATGCCAATACACAATCCCTTTCATGCGAGGTTCGACTTATCATATAATATATATATCACACACACACACACACACACACACACACATATATATATATACCGCCATACATATGTATTCACCAAACGAGCATTATAAACATTAATAGACCGTGGCTTACGTTAGACCCCTCAATCTTCAATGACTAATTATCAATGTATTAATGCTTTGTGCAACCCACATGCGTAGCCCTCTAATCATATGGTTCAACCATAGTATAGCCCTCTCACGCATACATATCGAACCACCAACGCTAACATTTGAAAGGTTCGGGCCCCACAGCTTTATAAACCTTTCTTTTCTATTTTCCGATGCGAGTAATCGCAACTGAATTCTTCCGATTGCGATTGGATCCTTTGTAATTTTCCCGATGTGATTGATCGCAATCGCATCCTTCTATGGGATGTTTCAATGTTCAGCCCTTTTTCCGATGCGATGGCATACCTTTTAAGCCGGACCTCAAACACATATGAGTCACCGTTCATAAACACATCGGATCCGCAATTTCCATCGGGACTTTTGTTAACATGTTCCACTGTTATGATCTTCTTCGAAGCGATTCGTGAGGGTCCCACAGGGTTAATAAATTCTTCTATCCATTCAATTTATTATAATGTATGCGTTTTCCAATGGTTTAAAAACCAACACTATTCGTCGGGCCCACAATGCATATATCACTTGCCTTTTTGTTAACACTCCTCATATGTAATTGCGCTCTGAATAGTTACAAGTATTTACACTTATCGCTTTTTATTCAAAGGTTTGAATCATTCACATTTAAAATTCAATTCAAATCATATGAGCCCCTGATGTATTAACTTTGGCCCTACACTCAAAATTTCAATACATACTCCAAATATCATTTGCGAAGGGTTTTACATTATATAACTCTTTAATGTATTAGCATAGTGTATATCGATTGTATTAAACCTTTGGTTTAATATCTCTTCCAACCCTCGCATACATATATGTGTCAACTTGCATCAAACATATAATCCGCACATAAACCTTTATAATAGGAAAATTATCACCGCGCTCACCATTGAATATCAAAACCATATATTAGATTAAAAAGTGGGCCCCACAAAAACGAACCTTATATTAAGTTTCATACATCGCGCAATCGCGATGGCCGTTGATTCCAAACACTGACTATCAAACGGCCCAGGGCGTTATTGTGTTATTTTTCCTCTCGAACGTTAACGCGCCCAAGTTGTGCGATAAAAATGGTTTTACCAAACCCCCCGAGGCCACACGTCACATAAAGACTTAGATCGCGTTCCAAATATAAAATCCACTTACCAAGTTTGGGGCCATGTGATACTGCTGGTATTGGAGCTCTGATTTTACTGTTCATCCAAGGTTCCATTAACTCATGGTTCCGGTTCTAATAATTATGTTTCAACGTTTTGTTATAAGGAATTTCTGCCTTTGTTATTTGTCAACCTTTGTTAATACTGTGGCTTTATCACTTTTCTTCTGATTTCTGGTTCCTTCCTTTTAAATAATTGTCTTCCTCTGTGTTAACCCCATGGCGTGAATTCACCAATATCGACCACAGCGTTCAATGGCTTGACCATCGTATGATTCAACCATACAAATGAGATATTTAAACCTTCGAATTCACGGTTAACGCATGCTTCCAGTTTTATATGCAAGTTAGGTGGTTCAAACCTACAATCGAGCCCGAATGAGATTCAACCCTATCATATACAAAACCTCTACACAGAGATTCATTCGGAGCATTTCCCATACAATTATTACGGTGCCATCACCTGATTTCACAATTTCCTTTGCGGGTTCACTGTATTATGACTGTAATTTCCTTAGTATATATATAACCTCACACACTATACTCCACACTAAATCCATGTACGGAGTTAAACATAATTTCACATAGGAGCCATTTATACTCCCAATTATAGAGTCTCATCATACCCATGCAATGTTGAACAATTCCTCCCATAGATACAAATGAATCCACCTGCAAACACTTCTTCTTGTCTTGGCAGAAATTCTTCTTCTCTTAACTCTGCCCCTTTTTCAAAATCCAATGGCCCTCCTTATGTCCTCACTACTCTGCACCTTGAATAGCTCTCTTCTTCTTTGCTATCCTCTGCTCCTTGACTGATGTTGCTCCTTACTTCTCTTTTTGCTATCTCTGCTACTTGGATGATGTTTCAGATGCTCCTCCTTTGTCATCTCCTTTGCCATCAATGACAACATTTCCAACAAAATTCTCCTTAAATTTTGAAGTAATTATATCTTTAATATTATTCTTATTCTACAAAATGATCTCCTCCTTTATCCCCCAATGGTCTAGTCAAAACTAGGCATCCTTATGTCATCCTAGCTTGAGCCAAAGGTGAGGGTTTTGGCTAGATTAAAAAAAAAAGTATGAGAAATGTTGACTTCCATGTTCTATAACTTCTTCTTATACATAAGATACTTATTCATAGACATGCTTTCAATGGGGAAAAGGTGTGCTTCAATTAAGAGGATAGGTAGGAGTATTTCCTTTAATATTAAGGCTGAAGGCTATAAACTATTTTTGGATATGTTCAATATTCCTCCACAACCCTCTGGAGATACTGTAACCAAAAATGTCACATCCATATAAAATAATAGGAATAATGAGAATCCTAAAAAGGAATTTTTAATCCCATATCTAAAGATCTATTAACTTACAAACAATTGTTTTCAAGCCCATAGTAATCTTATCGTTCTCCACTTATCATTTTCTCAGTAATATAGTTCCATTTGAGCTTGTTAATTGGGGTTATCTCGGGTGGTTGGGAGGAAGGAATGGAATCCCCCCCGCCCAGGTTTAATTTCCGCAAGTGACATGAAGAATGTTGATAGTATTGACAATATACATATATTCCTCATATGGAATATACATTGTTGTACATGCAAAAAAAAGAAAAAATTAGTTCCAATTGACCTTTTGATGGATCGCAATCCCAAGATATTTGTATGAAGGAAATGGTTCCTCCAAGTAGTTTTTTTCATATATGAAAGTATCATATGTGATATTTTTGGATTTAATTATCACAACTTTAATTTTGTATGTATTAATAAGCATAATCATCTTGAAGAAAAAATATTGGAGATTATTAATTGCTTTCTAATATTGTAATGTCTCCCTGTTAAAAAAACAATATCTTTGGCATAAAGGAGAAGAGTTATGACTATATTAGTGAGTGTGGGGCCAAAACAATTTGCATCTTCCAAACACTCCTCTAGCTTATCAACGTATATGTCAAAAAGGGTAGGGGATAAGGGACATCTCTGATATTGGATTTAATTTCTTCCCACCATCCCTTAGTGTTCTTAAGCTTAGAAATATCATTCTTGTACCACCCTTCCACAACAACCCTCAAATCAAACTCAACCATTATCTCTTCTAGCATCTTCCATAACTTTATCCTAGCAACGATGTGAAAATATTTCTAAAATCAACGAAACAAAGAAGAGATCATTTTTATTATTGTATCACTTTTATACAATGATGTTGGGAGTAATAAGATCATCCACAATTGAATGACATCTCATAAACCCAAATTGGCCTTTTCCTCTTTTACCATGGATTTCAAGCCATTAGCTAATCATATTTTCCAAAATAATTTCATGAACCTTGGATAAAATGTGACTAATCGTAATGGTTCTATAATGAGAGGGAATGCTTTTATCCCCACTTTTCAAAATAGACATAATGAGACACTATGTCCTAGGCTTAGGGATGAGGATATTCCCTCCAATTTCAAATTTTTAGATTGGTAGCCTTTAATATTTTACCTTTCTCATTAGTAAGTTACTTAACCCAACCACCCAAGATAACCCCAATTGATATTAATTGTAATTACACATTTCGTATATTACATCGAAGTCCACCATGTCACTTTGAAAATTAGACCTAGGTGGGGAGGATCACAATCCTTCCTCCAAACCACCCGGGATAACCCCCAATAACGAAAGAATATATATCTATATATTTTCATTGACTCTTCAATTATTGTTGTAACAAATAATAATAATAATAATTATAAAAATATGTAGTATAACAACTCAAAAAATAATTTCAATTATGGTTATCTTAGGTAGTTGGGTGGAATGTCTATTATCTTCCCTACCCAAATTTATATCCCAACTAATGACATGATGAGTTATAATGCCTTGATAGTTATTATAGTAGATACTTTATGCATATGAATCTTGTTGTATTGGATTTAGGAAACTCTTAAGTGAGTATATGATCCAAGGGGATATTGGTGTCCACTTGCCTATTCCACTTGGACCCCCACCATTGTTTCTTTCATTTTTTTAGTTTCCTTAATTGTAGCACAATTTACTATTTTTGGAAATTTTTTGGGTCCTGAACTTCCGGAGCCATTTTGAGGTACTAAATGATGTTTTTTGGGAAAACAGGAAAACATAAAATGATTTTACAGTTGAAATTTGTATTCCTCAAATAAATATTTCTAACGAGGTATCGTGCTTGTCAAATGGAGATCATATGCCAAAGCTACGACCTTGAGAAGTTGATGTACGAATTTACGTCAACGAGGTCCACAATTTTGGCGATTCATCTCATATAGTTAGGTTTTTAGATGTTTAGGGTTTTCCATTATTTCTCAATAATAAATAGGCCTTTGAAACTCATTGTAACACATTTCAAAGGCATGTAGCCGCCACATTTCTTTTCAGAGATAAGCTACCATCGTCCGAGTT